>OX291542.1:35545320-37010320 GCA_946406115.1 Apoda limacodes
AAGATTCCACTATTCAGGGTATATCAGGTCGCGGTCTGACCGAAGCAGTGTACCGCGCGAGTAATGACGAGCCGCATTTCTCGCTTGACGCCTTGTCCCCTGGACGGTACACTTTCCTGGTATATTCGGAGACCTTGCGCGGAAGATCTCCCCGGGCTGCTGTAATCCACAGCGTTCCTTTAAGAGTATCAAATGACGTTGATAGACCTGGTGAGTTAAATAGTCTGCATTATTTTAATTAAGATATTGTTTTTTTGTTAGACAGATTGCCTCGTTTCACACACCTTTGGTATCTAAAATTGAAGACCAAATAGGAATAAAACTACATAAAATGTAACAGTTAATAATAATCACTAAAAGGAATTGTAATGTAAGGTAAATATAAATAAACCAGAAGTAATGGGTTTTGATAGTAATAAAACTGTAACATGTATAAAAATGTACATTTATGGTAGAATGAAAGAAAGTGAAGCAAACACAGGAATTCGTATACATACATAGGGACTTGTGAACTGAGAAACGTGCACATGTATTGATTTGAATGAACAAATAAAAAAAATATGTGCCAGGGCCTTAGCAAGCAAAATCATGTACATATAGTAATGATAATTAGTGTTTCAGTACTTTAGACAAGAAGCTGAAGCATGTCCTTGTTTCTGACATAAATCTTTTATTTTACCACAGACTCCCTTCTGACGTTAACTCCGTCTCCGCCTGGTCCCTCGCCTCCCACTGCGCCCGCAGATAACGGTGTGGCGCTCCTGGTGGGTGCGTCGCTCTCGCTCGTACTACTCACTATCCTGACCACTCTTTGCGTCGCGCTTGTCATCATGTGTAAGAAGAGGAACCGGCCTCCAGATCCTGAGCAGAGGTAGCGAGAAGAGATAGTTGTTAATCTTAATATTGTTTTTTAATGGCTATTGTACATTCAGTACATTAATGGCTGGTGCAGACCAAATGTGTGAGAAAGGTGCCGGATAAAATACGTGACTTGCTCACGCGCGTGACCCACGCACGCACGACACGCATCTACTGACATACCGAGTCTGATTTTCATCAAATGATGAAGTCATTGTTGCCGTAGCCGAGTAATTTAAGGGGTTGGAGAAAACACTTTATCAAACTAGTGTTACGGCATCGGAAATGCGCTGGACTAAATGCATCGAGGTAGAAGGAAACTGCGTTGAGAAATAAATTTATTTTAATATGAATAATATATAATTTTTTTTCCTTATTGTACTTAAATTTAAAAATTCTTTATTGTACTTTAATTTTGAATAGATTATTAAAGATTTTATTTTTCGATTGTGAAACCTTTTAATCAGCCCTCGTGTCAAGTTACAGTTTTAATTGATTGTGTTTTTGGGAATGGTGGCACAGCTCTCAAATGGGTAAATTATTACAATATAATTTTTTTTTAATTAAAGCAGGATAAAAAACAACAAATTAAAAAGTCAGTAACAAAAAGTCAAACACTTAATAATAATTCCAAAAACACCACTAGATACACAATACAGAAAAAAATAGGATCGCATACAACTAAACAAGGCGAACAGAATTCATGCACTCGTACTGGTACGATTTAATAAGGCAGCTTTTTCGCGCGTATTTCATAAACTTCTGTTTTTATTAAATTCACCCAAGTTTGAAGTTTAATTAAAATCCATCTTTGAAAATAAGTTTCAAGGTGACTCTTTGAAGAGATGGTACTTTTTCGCTTAGTAATACTAATCAATAATAACAACACCCACGGATATTTAGCTTCGAAACCTAATGATAATTTTGGTTCAATATTTTTTATTGTTCGAAATCACTTTTTCAAAATCATTAAAATTATGATTATTATGTATATAATGTTTCTACTGTACAAAATACTGTTCAATCCATCTACGCCGTCATATGTAAAAGAGCGCTTTCGATATGTTTCTAATACCAGACAGTGCATTATGAAGAATGCATCGAAAATATATATTAATCAGTTTTATTATTAATTTCTATAATTTATTACTTCTCAGCACAATAATGCGTCGTAGCGTGGGAGTATCAATGTATGGAAACTCTTCAATGTCCCCGAACATGGTACCGACAGTGGTGCTGAGAGGTCACCGGGGCTCCAGGGTGCTCGCTGCGAGGTGGTCCGGAGTACTGGATGAAGCACCTTTGGCAGTCCTAGCGTTGGATGCGAGAACCAATGGTAATATTTAAACGAAATTTTCTGCCTGCAGTGGCCATGTTGTTCCGCTATAGCATACACTTTAAACATTTTCGTCGTTTACGAATATGAACCACATTTTGGACACATCGTGTTCATAGTGTAACCTCCAAGATAATTGCTTTAAAGCAAAAAGTTTTAATATTTACAGCAGCGTAATGCTTTTTTAATTATTTAAGCCTTTTTCTTAGGTGGCGCAAACTCCAGTTTGAGCGAAAGTGAATATCACGAAACAGAGCTGTCAAGGTGCATCGAAAATATGCAGACGCAGACAGAAATATGAAATCAGAAGCCTAAAAGAGTTTGGGAACAAATTAATGACTCTCCATGAGTTTTTCTCGTACATAAAAATATTTTTAATAGTTTTGTTTTTAAATTGAACTGTTGCAGGAATTGTAATTAAAGAGATCTTGGCTATGTTAGTATCGAAATTGATAATTACTTGGAGCAGTTTTTGTTAAAACAGATTTTTTTTATCTGATAAACAAACTGCCAGTACTACTGTACATAAAAACTTTTTCTGCAAACAGAAAGAGGAAAGAGTTTTTAAGGTTATTTGGCACATAAATGTAGGTTCTAAAAAATCAAGGAACAAATTATACGATATACCACAATATTGATTATTTTAATCAACTCGATCACTGTGAAATGTATAATAATTCAAACCACAGTCATACCAAATTATAACTTGTGCTTCAATTATCAGAAAAAAAATTATAATAATGTTAATAATTGAAGATAAGTTTTAAGAGTAAACAAATTTCGAGAAAATTCGAGAGACGTGACTAAACATAAAATGAACATATGTTATGAAATAGCAAGTTAGGTGTGTAATGCATGAACCAGTATTAATTTAGAGTGATTTAGTAATAAAATGTGTGCGAATTGTAAATACTAGAATAGTACAGTGTCCTGCAAATGACGGAGAAGAAAACTAGCGTGTGTTTCCGGTGTCTCAGGATGCGAGAGCTCCTGCGTAGCGCTTTGAGGTTTGTTTACTTCATCGACGACGAAGGATTCCATAAAAATTAGCAAAGATAGTAAAACATTCTATTTATATTAGACAAATTAATATAAATAGAAGAATAATTAAATACGGGTACTCGATAAACCTAAGAGATAGCATAATATTTATCTCACCGATAGTTTTACTTTTACCTACTACTGTAAATATATCCAACGGATAAGAAAGTCAATATTGTATTCAAACATTGATTGATTGCAACGAAAATTAATTATAATTTTTTGTGATAAAAATGTATTAATTATTTTTATTTTTAGAAGCAATTATACCAAAAACGATTGAATTCATCGAAAATAAAGTTTTGCTAGAATTGTAAGATTCAGTTTTAGAAGTCTGATTTATTTTCCTGTTTTTTTTTAAGAACCAGCATTTTTAATTAAGAACATATTAATGTCATTTAATTTTCAAATACCATTTCGATATCTTTGGAAAAAGCAAAAAAAAAGAAATATCAACAACTGAAAAACTTAATTAAAATATAAAAGTATCTTTATAATACATTAAATTGTAAACGGTTAATTATTAACTAGGTTGTTTAGGTACAGAATTAAATATATTTTATATTTTATAAATTTTGTTTTATTCTGTTCGAATTCACGAAGAATAAAATAAATAGATAAAATCATAATTATTTATGTCAAAAGTGACCTAGAGATAAGCGCCACAAAGGCTGGCGTCGCAGCAGAAACAAGCGCGCGTGGAATTACGTCAGCAGTTTCTATTTATCTACTCTTATGTATATACCAGCTGTCCCCTTTCCGTTCCGTTCCCCGTCGCATCGCTCGCTCGAGCTAATACTTAGTTTTTGCTTAGGGTTCTTTTTGATTTTTTTTCTTATTGCTCGGCGCCTAAGGATCGTAGGGTTATGTTAAAAAGCCTTTAACTATAACAATATGGTATATAGTATAGTGTATATGGGTGTAGATTCAGATGCCGTCATCAAAATAATAGTTACTGAAGGTGAAACCTAAGTCTATCATTATGCCTAAAAACGTAGTGATTATATTCTCTTTGATTATGCCCGTCAGGACAAGCAAG
Source organism: Apoda limacodes (assembly GCA_946406115.1). NCBI lineage: Eukaryota > Metazoa > Arthropoda > Insecta > Lepidoptera > Limacodidae > Apoda > Apoda limacodes. Next base: position 35,549,595 of record OX291542.1, read on the forward strand.
AGTCCATCCAATGAAATATTGCCGAAATGGGTTAAGACGTCAATCTCATAAGAGTGTACTATGCTAATATTATAAGAGAAATTAAAAGCAGCAATTAAGGAAAACCAATAGGGGAATAAAACCGGTCCTTGTGGGTCACCCGTTAACAACCTGTGAATGAGTGAAGTACATGTACATGATGTGGGGCAGTTGCCTCATATCTTCCTTTACTCCTAAATCCTAATTGAAATAGTTTAATTTTTCGATAAAGTCTTGGCGTATGTATCTGTAAAATATTTTAGAAGCAATCCTCCTATACGAGTAACCTACAGTAATGGGCCTAATTCCGCCATGCTTTTGTATTAATATCACATACGTTTGCTCCATGTAGAAGGGGAATGCTATGTGAATTCACTTTTCAGTGAAAAATAGTCTTTCAAAATAGGCATCCCCAGTGTAACATTGAATCCTTTAGGTGTTGGGGAGTGAAACCGTTCAGGCCGCTATTAAATAAAATATAAAATTTATTTAATGTGCAAATTTTCATTGCTATCTTATTTAATTGACTGATTTTAGTTTTTTGTATTATAAACAGAAAAATTACACTTAATGGAAATTTTACGGACTTAAGAGAATCTTACTTCTTATTTCAAACAAGTGAGAAGTTTTAATGTCTTTTCTAAACGTTCATATGGCTCCTTTAACTGTGATATACAGACAGCCTTGTAATGAAATCCTAGACGTTTTATAGTGGATATAAGGGAGGTCGTTATTCAAGATAGAATCATGGAATTGAAATGGAAAATGGGTCTGCAATATGGTGCCGGCGCTCATCCAGTCGCACTAGTGCAATTTCCTTTCAGCCAGATGTTCCACTCTACGAGAAGTGTCTTATTTTATGACTTCAATGCGACATGCAGATCTTATGTTTGTATAAATGTTGGGGTATTATTGTAGCTTTATTCATAGGTTATTACTACGGTAATAAATAATTACTATACTTTATACGTGTTAGCTGGGAAAATGCTTTGACTGTTTTTGTGGTTTTCATTAATAATTAACTGTAAGGCTTCACACCTGCCAGGCGTCCCGTGACGGCCATTATTTTTGTGATATCTGTTGTGTATAAAAATAAAAATAAAAAACAAAAATAAAATAAAGTTAGAATAAAATAACTGATTGCAGGTGCAGTACTCGTGCCTATAGTAAATGTCCGTAAGCTACATTATCATGGTTAAGCTGCGAAATTGATTTGGAAAAAAGGAATTTGAGCCAAAATTGTCATGTATACTCTTGATTCTTTATAGCCGCGACTATGACCTAGTACAAAATATTTTTGAGAAAATAAAATTGCTGAAGAAATTTTCATTTTTGTGATGGTAATTATTTTTTTAACAAGAAATGTGGCAGTGGATCTTCTTTAAAAAAAATATCTCTCTCTCTCTCTGTCTCGATTAACCCGCAAAATAGTCTTCTATTTTATCCTCTTTCCCACCAACTACCACTGTACAAAAAATTAAGTCACCCCGTTTATACTTGCGGTTTTTTTCCTCAAGCTAACTCTAAGCAAGCATCTTTATGTCCTCACTGGCTATTCCTGTGCCAAGACCGGTCTCAATGCTTCTTAAAACAAACCAATTCTTACATTTATATATAAGTTAGGATTGAGACGGGTTACATTTAATCAGTATGCACTCTTGGCCCAGTTACATTCGTGTACCGGAAAATTAAAGTGGAATTAAATAGCGTCGGGCGTATTCAGTACCAGGATTGACAGCCATAGAGATATTTGAAACTGCAATAAAGTACATTCCTACGATACGCTTTAACTTAAGGAAATAAATCATAAATAGTATTGATTACATCGAAATTGAAAAATAAGTCTGAAGATAAGATAAAAAAAAAGTGTTTTGAAACAAGTTTGAAGTTCGGCACTTTATTGAGCGCTGAGTGCGAGACTCTTCGCACAACGCCGGGAACTTGGTTGTATGCAAACTGAACGCCTAACTTTGAAGTGCTAGAGACAGCATTGTCAGTTGCTCTGTCCATAGAGTTACTAACTTAAAGAAATGCTTTAATATTAATCGAAGTTATTGTTTGTCAATAACAAAGTTAATCGGAGACTGCATTTGCTCGGAATGTTGAAACGAACAAAGTCTTAACTGTTCAGTAGTTTTACTTCCGGTTAAAAAAGGGTTTTTAATTTTATTTCATATTGAAAAAAAAAACTTTTGGTGAAAGAAGTTCTCATTTAACCGTTTGAAAATAACAATGACTATAAACAAATGTTCATTTCTAAACATTTGTAAGCAGCTGACGAAACAGAATAAGATAAAACACTCGACTAACTTTGAATACTATTGGAAGTAAATCTTGCTATTTTCGTAGTCCAATACACTATGTACATATTCGTATTATTGTTGAAACAAAGCTTGCTTGTTACAAATAACCAAATAAATACACCAGTTTTAGTAATGAAAAAATTTTATAAGATAAAACGTCAAAGTACGGTCGGTACTTTACAACCAACAATAATTTTAAACGAATATAAATACTAAAAAATTGTAAATGTAAAAAAATCAATTAAATATAAGTTGTTTTATAATAGTCTAAACTATTTGTTTATGACTTTAGAGATTTAGTATGAGAAATAATGTTTTTAATGTCAAATAATTTAACCTTTTGGATGAAAATTTAACATGATGACTTCCAAGATTTTGGTAATCATCCTCTACCACTATTTGCATATAAATCAAAAGAAATGTCCCAAACCAGCTCAAACCACTGAGGACAGAAATTTCAAAATTGTGGAAAATGTGAACTTAAAATTGAATGTTTCATTTAAGAACTGATTTGTTTAAATTTAATCTCAAGAGGAAAACGGTGGGCAAATTTTCAGGGAAAATAATGAATCTATTATGAAATTTACTTAAAACTTTGTGTTATTGCTCAGTAACATAAACATTGTAATACGCATGTGCTTCACAACATATGTGTTTTAAAATTCAGCCCCTAAGGGGAAAAAGGGAGTGACATACCTTAAATTTAAATATTTTTATGGACCTTTTTACTTTAAACTCAAAATAAGTTGTTTTTTACCATAATTGAACAAGGGATTACGGATTAAAAATTAAAAATTTAACCCTATAAGACAGAAAAGGAGCAAGTTTTTTAAAATATAATATGAGCGAAATATCAATAATATTATGTTTGGTACTGATGCTTATCAGCCCAATTCATAAAACGCGTATTTCGGTTTTTTTGTATTGAATTAGGTAAAAAGGGTGACAAAATTTGTTGGGAATATATATTTTATTAGTCAAATTTACCTGGGACTTTGAATGGATGCTCTCTTACACAATATGTAATATATTTATCGGCAAGTTTTTCAAAATTCAACCCCTAAAGGTAAAAAAGGATTGCAAAATTTGTAAAAACAATGATTATTTTTGGATACATTTAATCTTTAAGCTCATAAATAATGCTTACAATACTGTAAATGAAAGACGTATTCCGTTTTTTTTTTGAACGGACTATGCAATTGGCTGATGGAGCCATTACTGCTCCACCGGGCTTTTGGGGCGAGACACTGAAGGAGTCTCAGCCCATATAGCGCCCAACGCTCAAGGGCCTCGGCTTAGGTTGTCGCTCTTGGGGTCGTCCCTTCGACCAGCGTGAGCCTCGAACCCGATGATGAATCAGCGCCAGGAGGGGAGTTTCTTGTTACGCGTTGTGATTTGTCATTGCGAGTGAGTTGGGGGCGAGAAGCGCCCCAGCAGGAAAGAGTTTTACCACGTGTATGACGAACCCAGGGACGTCGGCGTCGTGTGGGGGTGGGGGATATTAGGGGAGGTCGATGAGACTAGTTTCGCTATCCGGATAGCGAGATCATCATCTGGGGCGTATTCCGGTATTTTTCAAAATTAAACCCTCAACCGAAGGGGATGACACAGTCCGTAATGGAAATATTTTAATGGGCAAATTGAATTGTAACTCAATAATAATGCTCTTCATCACATGCAGTAAAACACTTTTTTGATACCACTAAGGTAGCAAATAAGCTTAAAAAGCTTCGGTTAACGAAGCCTATTGTATTTTGTGGTTTTTTAAAATCAACTGTAATGTATTTCATGGGCTGCAGGGATGGCAAACTTAGTGTGCAAAAAGTAATTTTATATGTTCAAATTTACTTAAAATCTGGTATTAATAGATATTCAACCCAATTAATTAAACATGTCTATAAGGTTTTTAAAAGTCAACCCTTAAGGGGAAAAGGCAGTGGGCAGTTTGTTCAAAAACAATGTATTTATGCTTTACTCTACCTAAACCTTAGTATATACATACATGGTTTTCAGAAAGGTGAAACAGGGTGGTTAAGTTTGAGTACCAATACAAGAAAGTATTTGAAATTTCGAGCACGGGTTTATTCTGTATTGTAGGCATCGTTAAAAAAAATATTGACAGCTATCGTCGCCTAGCTCAAATTTCTAAGGATGAAAATAATAAAATTTAAAACTTTTGGTTTTTAAACCCTAAGGAAATTACAATAAGGGGTACACTTTACACTTTGTTGATTAAAAAACTGTAAAAAACTAGTTTAAATATAAGCACAGTACAGACTTCTAACGTAAATATGGCATTTAGTTATGAATACTTGTACGCCTTCGTAGGTAGGAAGTGGTGGTCCGTTTTTATAATTTTTACACCTTTAATGTACATACTTCTACAATTTGATTTGAGTTTAGTTAGAAAAGAAAATCTAACATTCATTTTGTGTTATATTACGCCATACAGTTTTGTCATGCTTATATCCATCTACAATGAATCATATGCTTTCTTACATAGCAGATGTTTAATTTGTTTGTTAGCTTTAGTAAGCATAAACTGTGCTATGGCTTATGTTTATTTCAGTGATGCTTATCACTTTTTTTCGATAGTGAGAATATATTTTTACGGACACATATAATATTTTTAAAGATACATTAATAATAAATAAATATTTCTAGTCATTACACACAGCGCCATCTGGCCCCAAAGTAAGCAAAGCTTGTTTTATGGATACTAGATAACGGATACAAAAACTTATATATAACTTTTTTTGTAACTACATATATGTCATATATAAATATACGTATACTCAAGACAAATACAAATATTTATCACATGAATTTTTGTCCAATGCGGGAATCGAAACGACACCCTCAGCACAGCAGCCGACCACACTCCCAGTAAGCACAAATCCGTATTATTAGTTGTCATCTAAGGTCCACATTGGTAACTTTAGCATTTATAAAGATTTATTAGAGTACACTCTAACCTAAAAAGATCACGCTTTTGCCTGTATATTCACTTTATTAAGTACCCCAAAAACAACATTGTAATGTTGCGAGCATTTATATAAGTGTACAGGTCGGTGTTGTACAGTATTTAGCAATTCGTTAGATTTCGTAACAAGTTAGGATTATTGGCTGTTTCCACGGATCCCTAAAAACTAATTCCTATAGAGAGGTAGCGGTTCATTGGGTACAATATTTCTTGTAAATGTTACTCACAACTAAGCTTTACAAGGATATGAGGCTGACTTGTATGACACAAGAACTATTCGTGTCAGCTCGTTACTGATTTATGTACCGATAGTGATTTTGATCCAGCCCATGGCATTTAATTGTGAATAATGCAGTGCACATTAGCTGTCCACCATCTTTTAGGTTCTAGCTTATGTAATAATATATTAACATTTTTTTTATTCAATGAAAATAAAAACTGGATTTGAATATGACACCTATAGTCGTATTTTCAATTAGACGAAGCCATCTGACAGTAGCTAGTACTGTTTCATCAAAAACTGACAACAAAATAAACGTCAGTTGATATCGTCTAATAAAAATACGACTATAACTGCCAATTGACAAATTACTTATCCGATATCAAGAGATTTCTAGCTTTTTTAAAATATTATCTGCCTATTTTTTTTACAATTTTTAAGTAAACGTCGTATTTTGAAAGCGCGAAATTGCAGTCTATTTTATATCGTATTTGACACTAAACTTGATTTCCTAATCAAATATAATTTAATTTAAGTAAGGAAAAAAAATCAAGGTTTTACTTCAGGAAATTAATATATCTAATCTTAATGGAAAAAAGATTGCGCAAAAACAATACCAAAATTCTACATAAACAGCGTTGTGTGAGTTGGAGTAGTAAAAATTATCAACAATTTTGCCACTTGTGAATTTTCAACACCATAGAAGCGTTCATAAGATCTGTCTGTAGTTTATGCTGAAAAATAGGTAAAACCCTCTCTAATAATTAGCTATTTTGGTATATAATAGGTAACACCGACTCTAATAATCAGCCAATGTTCAGGTCTCGGAATGACAGTTACCCATTTTAATGCTAAAATAGTGCTAAAATAATTCAATTAGATACAGTTACTCAGCTACTAGCTGTTTAATTTGTGCCCCAATCAGATCTATATCAGCTGAAAGAGCGCTGCTGACGCTCTTATTCAGCAGGCTTGTTGAGTTTTAGATTCTATTGCAGACAGTGATGCAGCTGATATACAGCAGTTCGGTGTCACTTGGGCTATCAACTAGGCTGCGAAGTACCATTAGAATCTTTATTACTGCGAGAATCTCAGCCACCTAGCTTCTAAATGCTTCATACAGCCCTTTTTTGTATTATACATACATATGGTTATAATATCAACAGCAGTACCCCGTAGCAAAATACCATATGAAATAACACTGCGGAAATAGGCAAAGTAAACAAATCTCGCTGTGATTATGTCAGTCAGTTGCCCGATTTTTCTCACTGCAAAAGCAGCAAACTAAGTTTACCTGCCTGAACTGTCATTTGTATTTGCAATATTGAGTCAATAGCAAGCAATACGTAAAAAAACGTTTTATCAACTAACTCTAATGTATCATTATTTAATGCCAGATTTCTACCAATTTATGATTTAGGACCTTAGGCAGTGAAAACTTAATACATTTTGCTTTATTTGTATTACGTACAAGCTTATTTACAATAAACCAGTTGCGACTTTTGTTTCTATTCAATTTTAACAATAATAATGAAGTAACATCAGCAAATAATACTACCACTGTAAACTTTTGCACCATAAACGGTAAGTCAATTATATATACTAAAAATAAGAAAGGCCCTGATATTGACCCTTGACGAGTCGATGATGGCTTAGAGTTTTGATTTTACCTTGCGTATCGAGCCTAGCGTGTACCAATCAGTCTCTTTTCTTAATTATCAAGTACATTGATTTTCATATCAATGGCTTTACTGTGAAGAAAAATATCGTTAGGAAATTTGGAAATATTAAAAAAAGCCCGCGTGTGGACTATAGCCCAAATCAATATCAGTGAGGTTAGGCCGTACCCCAAAAGTGGGGACGTTAAGGAAGGGAATGATATTTGAAATAAATTGGTTAAAGGAGTTACTGTCGACGTTGAGTGATACGGACTATAGATTATTAGCAGTAGAAAATTTATTTTAGTGAAAGTTCTGAAAATTAGTTCCTTTAAACATTTATATTTTAACTAATGTAGAGTTTCGTGATTGGTATCAGAAAATATATTAAGTAGACCTACGGTAGGGGCACGACGCTATCTTTTTTAAGTTTTCTAGTTTTTCCGCTATCGTAAATGCGGTTATACATACATCCAAACTTAGATTGGTTGCAGTATAACACAAACAAGTAACACACAAACAAACAAAGGAAAACCTAGATTTGTCTAAAAACTATAATCAACCTAGAATAGAAAATTTTATACAAACTGTAAGCATTTGGTTCCTACAATTATTTATCAGGCATTCATATCAGTTGTTTGTCCCAAACTGTAAACTACTGCGTTGGTAAATAAAATTAATTCCTCGAGTGGAAAGGATATGAGATTAATATAAACAGCGAATTTATATTTATACACTTCAGAAGCAGAGTTCCGACGACAGACTCACCCCCTGTTGGGCAGGGCTAATAGGTTTTATTGTCAGCTCTCGAATGGAGACCATACAGATTGTGACCAAAGCATGAAACATGGTACAGGTGTATGGTACATGGTAGCCTAAATCAAAATTAGCAGATTAAGCTCGGTCCCCACCAATTCGGTCCGTTGGAAAGGGGAGGTGGGTAGTTGAAGTAAGCTCACGCAGCACGTCCTGATTTCACTGGAAATATTTCATACGAATATGGCACCAAAAACAGTCTTTGGTGAAATCACGACACGTTAGAATTTTTTGTTTGGGGAGAGGCGTGAGCGTACTTCGACCACCTCTGGGGATGAAACTGGTAGGGACCGAGCTTAATTTGTTCATTTCAATCCAGAACTGTGAAACAATACATATATACATGCATACATTATTATTCAGTTTACAAGTAATAAGTACCTATATGTGTCGACAGTTTATTTGTATATTGCGATATAAAGATTTCTTTCTTTCTTACTTTTCATTTACTAAATCTTTTTACAAAGGTTTGTTAGTATTGATTTAGATGTTATTTAAAAACTTTCTTAAGTAGCAACAGACTTAAATAAACAATTTCTTTTTGAGTCACCGCCTGCAGTTCTGGAATGTATCCAATTCAAAACATTATGCATTTTATGCTGAATCGTTTCTGCCGAGGAACGAAAAAGTTGTTTACCAACGAAACTAGTTAGGTACTAGGAGCTTTTGTTGAACTACTGTGATACTAGTGCAAATTTTGAAGTTTTAAGTAAAATTTCAAATAAAACTTTTAAATAAAAAATAGAAATAAAATTGTTTCAATATAAAATACCTTTTTTAGTTTTTTAGTTTACTATATAATAATGAATTTACGTTTCAAAAACTTAAGCTTAGAACTGGGTCACAGTGAAAAATTTTACACAAAGGCAACAGTTCTAAGGCTCACTTTGCTTTGTCTTTAATGCATGTACCTATGTGCGTACGTAAATATAAAGTGAAAAAAATAAAAAAACTTGTTTTTTACGCAAAATAAGAGGGTGCAGGGAAGTAAATAAATAATAACCTTGAATTCTAACCGGAATCACAATTAAACATAAAGTCTTTAATTATGTATCTCGTATGCGCAAAAAATATCAATTTTGTATAAAAACGTCCAGCTTACTGCCTTCTACCGAAACATTTATCCATACATATTTAACTTTACTTTACTTTATTAAGATTTAACTTCAGTTTGCTGTACTAACACCATATTCTAACATTTCTTGTATGAACTTTAAAATGAAGTGTTATTCGGCTATATATACGTATCGAATTGAGGTTAGTCTGTCTCCTATACTTAAAGAAATCGTCTTTTTAACAGAAATTTTATCTTTCCTAGGCGTTTTTTTGGAATATTTGCATAATAGTAGGGAACAGTGTCGTCTTACGTACTACGGGTTTATGATATAACTTTACGATAGTCTACTCTCTCCAAAGATGAATGAAAATAAAATTCAACGTTTCACAGAATTTGCGTTACATTCAGATTTGCGACGGATTTATGCGTCAATAGTTTATTTTGAAGTACCTAGAAGTTACTTTATTAGACACCTTAAGTTACTTAGATGATGTCGTGCCCGTTCTACATAGCTGGTGGGTATTCTGCGTGGGTCAAGCTACGGGTAAATGCAACTAAAATCCAACTCCAAAAAGTCACATTTTCGATCTCATATATTTTTAATTACGTTAAAGCCTATGATATTCTTGAAATTTCGATAATTCAACTGACAAACTATTCGCAGAAATCTGCTTGGTATATTGAGAGTATACAGACAAGACCGCACCGTACGCACATGACAATACCATCACAACACTTATCCCTTAAGGGGTGGTTAGAGATGTTACAAACGTGTGCCCGGCACTGCCCGTAATATCCTCGTTTCATCAATTGTATTCCGTCCCACAAACGTGATAGGTGGTGAGCTTATCCCCGAGCTAGTCACAAACTAGAGTCGAGACAACTTTACAATTAACGAATTGTTACAAACTGGTTTCGCCTTACCACACACTTAGCCACACGCTCTACCACTGTGCCACTTGGTACGTAATAATAATAATAATAATATTTTGGACATATCAATCACCACCCTTTGGTCCCAAACTAAGCAAGGCTTGTATTATGGACACCAAACAATGAATACCTACAAATACATAAACACTAAAAAAATAATTAAATAATAATTAAAAGGATAAACTGAAAAACAACTGAGTTAGATAAAAATACAATTTAAACTTAATTTTTTTTTTAATTTAGATCCGTTTTATCGAGTTTTGTAATCTGTCCTATGGACTGCGCAATAGCCTGACAAAACTGATCATCCTTTAGAAGAAGACAAAGTAAGCTTGCGGTCTCTTTCTCTTTTTTTTAAACGTTCGCCATTATGTTTGTTTTTGTTTATTAAAGCAAGTTACAAAGAGTCAAGAGACCACAGGTTTGCTTCGTCTCTGTTACACTTTTGGGACTATTTTTTTTCACAGCTGGCTAGGAAATGCGCTGTACATTTCTAATTCTAAACTAATAAATTGTATTTTTGTAGAAATGCAAAAATAAACCTCACAATTTTCATTTTACTTAAAACACCTGAATTCACCTGTCAAAAAACAACTTATATAAGCTTGAGTGGCTCAGTGCTTAAGTGAAATATAAGCAAGATAGTAGTAAATGGTGTCATGTTCAGTTTCGCAGACTTGTGATAAAATTTTATGGTTTTCGGCTCTCACTAAGACGAAACGAAAATAAAAATTCAATGTTCAAACTATTCTCTTAGCCATTTGGATTTGTGGGCAATAAACGGTAGGTACGTTTCATGTGTAGGTAGATACTATGTTTCACATATATTTTCAAGGCTCTTTCCCACCAAGTGGTTTTTCCAGCAGCACACACACACACACACAGCTGTGTCACATTTTATTTTGTTTATGCGTATAGCAGGTGTTGACCGTGATGAGATTGCGCTGCACTGCAACACTGGAGCTGGTACTGAGAATCTGGATTTAATCTAATATAGTTTTTTCGAGTTTTCTTTACCAAGTGGAAGTACAGTGTACCTTGTAGATCATTCCGTTATTTTTTTATTACAAAACTTTAAATATAAACGATAACTTTAAACTAAGAAAGCTGTAAAAAAATTAACATCAGGAATTTAAAATATGTACTTTATCAGAGCAGTTCACTGACTTTTGTTTACATATAATGCTGCCCTTCGTCCGTCCTTCTTAGTGCAAACTTAAAATATTCACAGACAGCACATACCTTTTAAAAATAAATCCTAGTTGTTTAGCTTGACTTGTTTTTATACATAGATATTAAATTTCGCAAGTTCTCATTTATAAATTAAATTGAAATTTTAAATATATATGCAATTTAAAATATGTCAACATCATTAAGTTATTATTGTTTGCCGTTTGTTACTTTTCGAAGAGTTCATAGCCTCCTTCCCATATCGTACCCACGTATCGTTTCTTATCGTATCGTATCCCATATAGGTACAAATAAAATGATTTATATATCTTTAAATGAAATGATTGTTGTATTTTTTTTCCATTTTATTCGTTACTAAAAGAAAACAAAGTAATGACAATTAAGAAAATAACGCAAAATAGTGTTAAAAGAACAAATTTGTTTTATATTAACGGAAACATGTCAATCACTTTATTTGAAGTAATATATTCATGTACTTATAAAGACAGACAAACTACTGTCTGCTCTCCCTGGGCCCGTCTCAGTCACGGGTATTCCCTACCCCGCCCCTCTCATGTCCCGGGACATCCCGCGTCCAGCGCTCATGCGAAGTGCTCCCGCACCTCTCGCGCAAACGCGCCTTGCCCCCCCGCGCCCCTCTCTCGCGCTGCTGCTTCATGGCTAAGCATCGCGACTTCTTCGCCGCCCTCCGCAGAGTGGCCCCAAAACATTAAAAATTAAAATGGATTGCCAAACCGCGCGCGAAAAACCCCGGTCCGTATCCTTAGGCTATTTTAACGCCAACGGTCTTCAAAACCAAAGAGAGGAATTATCGCAATTCCTTTCGTCCCAAAAACCGGACGTCTTCCTCATCCAGGAAACGTTCCTAAAGCCCGCTGTCCGCACCCCTTCGATCGTGAACTATCGCACCGTCCGTAATGATAGAACTGCCTCCAATCTCGGAGGCACTTTCATCTATTACAGGCGCAGCTTTCGCTCTATAGAGGTGCTTGACGAACTTGACTCTGACCACCGCCCTGTCCTCCTCCAATTAGGTTCCCCTTCGGACTCTCCTCCCGACACTAGAACCGTGACGGACTGGGATAAATTTGGGCAATTGCGCGAAAATCCCAGCTCGCCACATCTAGACCGCGTCCCCAACGTAATCTCTTCAGCGACCGATCTAAACGTAGCTATCGGCTCACTCACTAGCCACCTGACCGCCACCGTTGGCGAGTGCTCACGACAGGTGCCGGTTGGTGATTATCACCACCTTATCCTGCCTCAGCACATCAGGTCGCTAATGACTGAGCGTAACGCGGCCCGCCGCGCACGCGATCGCGCTCCCACTACCGAAAATAAAGCTCGCTTCAACGACTTACACCGCCGTGTAAGAACCGCTGTAGCTGAGCTTTGCGCCCAACGTTTCGGTGATCTTATGGAGAACATTTCTCCTTCTCACCAAGCTTATTGGTACTTAGCCAGAGCTCTAAAATCCGACACCGCGGGAGACACGAGGGAGACCTCCGTTAACTCGTCCCAACAACATTCCCGCGTTCAATGACGACGAAAAAGCGGATTGCCTAGCGTCTAGCCTCCAAGCCCAATGTGCCTTAAGCACACAGCCGTTTGATCTCGACCACGTGCTTGAGGTAGACGGCGAAGTGGAGCGCAGAACTTCTCTGCCTCTACAAGACCCCCCGCCCCTTGTCACTGTCGACGAAGTCATACAGGTCATCAAAGACCTACGCCCCCGTAAAGCCCCCGGTGCGGACGGTACCTCTAAAGATATCCTAAAGCGCCTCACTCTTCCCCTTCTTTGCCTCCTAGTAGCGATCTTTAACTCTGCTATCGAACATTGCATCTTTCCTTCTCAATGGAAAGATGCAATTGTTATAGGCATCCATAAGCCAGGAAAAGCTCGTACCGAGCCGTCCTCCTATCGCCCTATAAATTTACTAAAGGCCCTTGGTATGAACGCCTCCTCCTCGCTCGCCTACGGAACGCTATAGCCTCCAGAGGCATTTTAATAGACGAGCAGTTCGGCTTCCGTGCCAAACACTCATGCGTCCATCAAGTCCTCCGCATAACGGAACATATTCTCACTGGCTTCCAACCAGTATTAGGTAAGGCCCGCCACACGGGCGCTGTCTTCTTCGATGTAGCGAAAGCTTTCGACAAAGTCTGGCACAACGGTTTAATTTTTAAACTGTACAACTTTCAGTTGCCAGATCGTCTCGTGCTCATCATACGAGACTATTTGTCGAATCGTAGCTTTCGCTACAAAGTTGAAGGCACTCTCTCTTCTCCCCGTCCCATAGAAGCAGAAGTCCCGCAAGGGTCCGTGCTCGCCCCCATCTTGTACCTTCTGTACACCAACGACATCCCTAAAACGATAGGTACCCAACTAGACCTCTTTGCGGACGATACCGCTGTCTATACCACCGATAGGCAAGTGAGTCGAATCACTAAGAGACTCCAACCCGCTATCACCGCCCTAGGCGAATGGTTTCGGAAATGGAGAATCGAGGTGAATCCCGACAAAAGCTCCGCCGTCCTCTTTATCGTAGGCTGCCCTCCGCGGCCACCTCCCCTCTCACTCTTCGGTCGTGCCATTCCCTGGCAAAATAAGACCAAATATCTCGGTGTGTTCATGGATAGTCGTTTGAACTTCCACGCTCACACCAAAATAGTCAGAGACCGAGCCGCTTTTGTCTTCTGTCGTCTTTATCCCATGATAGGCAAGTACAGTAAGATGTCGCTTAGAAATAAGCCGAATCTTTACACAACTTGCATCCGCCCCATACTAGCTTACGCTAGCGTCGTCTTTGCGTTATCCAAGCGCCACAAACTTCAGACCCTCCAAAACCGCTTGCTCAGAGCAGCCTCTGGAGCCTCTTGGTACGTCCGCAATGCGGACCTACGCAGATACTTCGAACTCCCCACGATTCCCCAATATTTCAAAGACTTGGCAGTCCGCTTTTTCGAGCGTACGCAAAATCACCCAAATCGATTAATTTTGCAATCCACAACTTATCACCGATCGACCTCGGCACGGTCGTAAAACTATAGTTAGGCGGCCTCGGCACGTACTAACGGCCCCAGATGACGATCTCGCTGTCCGGATAGCGAGATTAGTCTCTACGACCTCCCCGAATAGGGCCTCCCTCCAAACACGACGCCGGGTGACTCACCTTTGGGTTCGAGACTCACGCCGGTCGAAGGGACGCCCCCGAGAGCGATAACCCAAGCCGAGGCTTCCCCCCTGCATAGTCAGTACAGAAAAAAAATAAAAATATACTTATATACGAGAAGGAGGATACGAACTCGAGAACTAAAAAAAATTATAGAAACGCCGAATTGTGCCGTCGACGAAAAATGAAAAAACCTATAATTACAACATGAACATTCTTACTTCTTAGTGCTAAGAACAAATATTTTTGAGCTTGTTTATCTTGCACCGATTACAATAAATGGTGCAAATTGAGAACCTAGTCGTTTAGCAACTGCGCTGTGCGCTACGGTAATAATGTTCTGATGTGTGAGTTATTTTATCGTGCTTTGTTTAGTTGTTATTGGTAAAAAGTAACTTTCGGGTGCTCAAAATAAAAAAGAAACCTAGAGAAATAAGAAACAATGAAAAAGCTGTTTGATAGAATTTTTTTTCGACAAACTTTTCAGGAAATACATAATATAGTTTGTACGGCAACAACTTCACGTTGGGATATCATTATGAACCAAATACATTAAAACCTTTTTCAAATATGCGATAGGAAATGAAATAAAGTTAATGCTCTAAAAGCTTTTCTCTTAAATATGGTTAAAATATACGATGCATTATAAATACTCTATTTTTACCAATGACAAGTATGACAGTGACGCAAGAAAGATGGCGAGTTCATTAATGACGAAACTAAAGATTAATAGATTCATATGTTCAGTTGTAATATGGTACAACATTTTACTAAAAAATGATACTGTTAACAAAACTTTAGTGAGACGTCATTCTTACAGAGACGGTTAAAATGATCGATCGGGTCAAAAAAGATTAAGGTGCATACTCGGATACCGCAGACAGTTCATTTTAACAATTGCTAGTGGATTCAAAATAAATAGTTGCAGTTTTAGAATTTAAACCTGAGTTCACCAAAACGGGAACTGACTGACTACCACTTTTTACGCGATTTGGAAAACTTCCTTACTTCCTAGAAAGTAGTAAAGAATGCCTTTATATACTCGTAGTTTGTGGAATCCAGAATGGTTTAAACTATCTTCGTATTAGATGCATAAAGACGCAGAAATGCAAAGGCAATAAGAGACAATACTTTGATTAAATATCTTGTACGTGCATAGCACAAACAGAGCCTTAGTAGAGTGACATCCATTCTCAGAAACATAGCCATGATATTGTCAAGAGAACACGCCTCGTGATGAGCACACCCCGAGAAGTAAAATGAAATAATAAAGTAAATAAAAGCTCCACTT
Organism: Apoda limacodes; assembly: GCA_946406115.1. Classification (NCBI taxonomy): domain Eukaryota; kingdom Metazoa; phylum Arthropoda; class Insecta; order Lepidoptera; family Limacodidae; genus Apoda; species Apoda limacodes. The sequence goes on from OX291542.1 coordinate 35,565,238, forward strand.
CATATCTTCAATATAAATTTTATAGTTTTATATAATAAACTTTTCTTTTTTAAATTATGATGGACACAGGTGGCATAATAGACGGGTACAGTCTGATCTCTCTATCTTACTTCGTGTACCATTTATTCCGCGTCGTGATAGTGCAAGGGGGTGACTCGGTATCTAACACAGGAACAGCACGATGGACTAAGAGTAACATAAAATACCTACTTTTTACAACAGATAATTAAGGAGATCCCTTAGTAATCTCACGCTGACAAACTCTGCTCAGGCAAAGTCGCGGGTGAGTTAGTAATTAAATAATAATCAAATTCGAAATGTATTAAACCTTAATACAGACAGTGTTCAAAACACTTTATCTTGAGCTCCGCCAGCTTTGCTGAGCGCTGAGAGCAAAATTCGATCTTCAGAGACATCGTTGAATGCAAATTGAAAGCCAAACTCGGAAGTTCCAGCAACATCTTTGTCAATTGCTCTGGCCATAGAATTATGAAGTACTAGAAATGTTAATTAGATTTATAAACCTAGTGAAATTGCTGTTTCTCTTCTTTGCATTAAATTAGGTCAACGTATAAAATAAGTCTTAACTCTCGAGTTCGAATAAGAATACCAAAATTTATACTTCAGAATTTTGAGATTACATTTGACGTTGTTAACTAATTAATAAACACGAAATTTTGTTCATAAAAGTAAATGTGCTTTTTATATAAAAGAAAAGCGCTAGAGCGTCGTTCGGTGGCTAAATGAACTTTTATACAATGTATTAAATGTAAATCTCTTAGTTACTTAGGATACTAAAATTTAAGCACTAGAAAAGCTGTTAATGTTAATTAAACGCATAAATTCGAAGCGCTTAAAGAGCGATTATATGTTTAGAATACAACTTTAGGTGTTTGAGATAAAGATACGAGTATGAATATTTGTTTTTAATAATTGTCGATATCTAATATATCAATTTTATCAAAAAGCAAATACTTTTAAGTTAAAATATGTCTGGGTCTCGGTTAATTATTCAACTTTGCTTTTACTTTTTAATAAACATAACCTTCATGTAATCATGAAGGTTATATGGCTAAATTTATATGCTGTAGTATCACACAATCTTTAAAGTGTCTGTTTAAGTTTACAGTTATTGATATAATCACATATTTATTTATGTGGTAAGTATAGGTATAGCTGTAGCTATAGTTTGTTCGTACGTGTCATTTGGTTATGGTTATTCCCATAGGAAATATTATAATTTTCTGTATAAAAAGTCCTGCATGGAATTTTCCGTTGCAATGTGGTGGTAGGACTGACAAACGCACTTCCGAATTTATCAACCAAGCAAGCAAAGCGAATGAGGTGTATGTGGCAAAATGTTGCAACATTTTCATGATTTTTGCTACACAAGTAGTTGAGGCCAAATGAATTATTTTTATAATGATCGGTCGATAGGTTAAGGGGATATGGGGTGCAAGAGGGATGAAAACTAAAAGGTAAGCAAATATGCCCTAGTAGGGTAAAATATGAAAGAGTTGGAACTGATCTGGTGATAGGCATATTAGGTTCAAAATACGTAAGATGCATTATTTTAAAATGTTTAGTTCTTTTCAAAAATACATCGTAAAAAGTTACTGCAATGACTCTTTTCAAGAGTAGGTTCCTATGCCAGCTAGATGCCTTTTGTTGCATGGATGTAATGTAATGAAGTGTGTTGGGACTTTAAGTTTATAATAATAAAACAACTCGAAGTCTCAGTTCGCAGCGCACTACTAGTTATACCTTTAATATCAACAACCTAAACATTTGAAGAAAAAACCATTTAAAGAAAATTCCGCGACCAGACATTGCGCTGTATTATTTATACTTCTGTAAGCAACCGCAACAAAAAGTACTCGGCTGGATGGACGGACAACTCCCGAATGGCCATATGTAAAGATAAATACTACCACATGAGATGTGGTACGTACGTTTTACGCATTTGATGTCCAAATATATGAATAAGAGAAATGTTTAGGTTGTGATATTGGTGTGTATTTGTATTATGCCAGAAGCTAACACTGCTGACATGAGGTAAGTTATATATAATTACAGGCCGCCACATTCTATTTAGCTCTCATAAATACTGCCTTATCATTGTCTCACACATCGCCCACCACTAGTGTCTGGGGTAGGTAGAGGTAACCCACGTTGAGGTTTAGTCCAATTTCCATCACAAATAAAAATTGAAACATTTGGAAGTAGTTTTAGTAAAGTTATGAAAACATAGAGTGTGTTATAACCAGGGCACTCTCTCACGTCTGACGAAGGAAGCAGTTAGCGTCGGTACAATAAAATAGACTTGACTTCTGGACGTGCTCCAAAACTGCGAGTGGTAACTCAGACGGTACCACGTACTTGTATAACAATTCAACTAATTTACTAAAAACTGTGATCGCAGATACGTACCTATCCGTTTAAGAAAAACTTCAAATTTAAAAGTTATGAAAGAATCTTAGTAGATACGTAACATAACAAAGACATGATGTGTTAAAGTCAATGTCTGTTTTGATTTTTTTCTTGAATTAAGTTTCTATTATTACTACTTTGTTCATCATTGCAATTGGTTTGTAAATTAGTTTAGAGTTCAGATATTCCTATAATTAATTTTTATACAGTATTGTTTTATTCAATAAAAAAAATTGAATCTTCATTTGGAACTTAAACTAGTTTATATAGATTAGTAATTCAAATACCAGCAAAGTCTATTTCGTGTAGGTAACACGTATAATGTTAAAAAATATTTTGAATAAGAACTACCAGATGTCTTAAAACTTATATTAGGGGTAGAAGGGGGATTTTTTATATCTAAGGGGTATTTGTAAAGCTCTATTACTGTGTTGTTATTAGATTTTTGTAATACGTGGTTAATGAAATACTTAGAGAGGGGACTAATTTATATTTAAGAGAAACCAAACACTAAAAACCTAAATCAATTTTTTAATTAAGAGCCTATCAAATAATACGCTTCACAACAAGGCGTAAGAAAAGAATTATCCCTCAGCTCACTGTATGGAGATCTATCTCTAAATTTTTTTGTCAAATTTATTACAAAACTTTTACATTTGACGCCTTTCTGTTAAAGTTCTTAAGAATGCAAACATGGCTGAATTATAAGGCCGTGCCATGCGTACAACAAACGGACAAGAAGAAGTTATAAGAATTAATTACGTTTTTGACTACAGAATTGGCTACAGAAACCTTAAAAAGTAATATTTTCTTTTTAAATAGGTACAATATCACACTTTTAAGTACTATTATCTAAGTACTAGCTAACCGGTTTAGCTTTAAAAGGACTAAATTTTATGTCATAACTTGTATTTTATTTTTTGTACACATACAAAGCTTTATTAATTAATTAATATGAAAGCCTAAACAGAGTAATACAATTATACGTCTGGTTAAGGACAACGTATATTTTATGATTTTCTATCATTTATATTATTCTATGTCTCCCATAAAAATAAACAAGATCGTTGTATTATTGAAATTGTGGTTGTAAATATTGTAATTGTTGCAATTCAGCAAAAATAGCTATAAATAAAATGGTTTCTGTTCAAGTAACAGGGTTCCGAACGTATTAAGATGGAAATGAATTCCTGAAATGAAACTCCTTCATCTGCTCATGAATTTGCTCTGACCTATGGATTCTCTCAGCTGGTACTTTCTACAACGAGAATACCAGATATAGAGGAACATACGAGCTCCTTACTGGACCTTCTGCTGACTACTCGTCCGGACGGATACCCTGTCTAAGCGGATGAGCCTCTTGGCTCGTCAGACCAGTGTCTCGTTTGGACTCAAATGTTGTGCTCACAACCTGATCCATCTGGGCCAACTAATTGGCGTCGTGTGTGGCACTATAAGTCGGCAGACTGGGATGGATTGCGAGAATTTTATGCATCGTACCCGTGGAGGCAGATCTGCTTTAACTCAGAAGATCCTGACGTCTGCGCAGCCGCTGAGACAATCCTCGCTGGTATGTCCATAGGCTACGGTGACCGCTTACCATTAGGCAGACCGTAAGCTTGTTTGCCACCTTAGTGGTATAAAAAAAAAAAAAAAATTTATTCAAGTTTTCATACTGACAGTTTAAGCATTGATCAATGGCAGGTTATGTTTCTAGAAAAAAAATATGAAAACAGATTTAGCAACAAAGAGAGCATTATTGTGATGTATTTTATTGTTACTCTAAATATGGATCAGGATGCGATGCGAAAAAAACGGTACAGAAATGTATCTTAGAGTGGATCGGGTGTGTACCTACTGTGTAGCGAGAACGTGCAAATGACTTTTTAATGCTTTTGGTATTTTTTTGCACATTAATGTGTAGGAACACGCCCTACATTTATTGGAAAACATTTATCACACAGTTAATTGATTTTAGTATTGCTAATACTTTAGAATACTAAATACCTACTAGGTTTGTAAGTTTCAATTGTTTTACATGGTTGAGTGCAAATATAAAAATAAACCTAAACAAAACCAATTTAGATGTCAATATAGTGACAACTATCCAAAACTTTACATTCGATAAGGTAAAGAATAAAAATAAATAAATAAAAAAAACGAGTTGCACTCCGGGAGTGCCGGCAGAAGTGAAAACTACACACGATTCGCGCTTAGCACTCAAATATGTAACAAGACATGTCTTTGACATTGTCAAGAAATAATAATGTTTGTTTATTTACTTTTTTGACGTAGTATATTTGACATCGCAATCTGTCATAGAATTAAAATTCCATATCCAACCTCCCTGTACTACTCATAATCGCGAATACTATAAATAAAAATTATAATAGGCGTGGCATTGCGGTTTCCGTCTTACGAATTTCCAAGATTAGGACACGTGACCTGACGCGAGTTTATCATTTTTTACCCATACCAAAAAAAGTGCACAACGCCGCTAAAGAAGTTTTCACTTCAAAAAAAATAAAAAAATGGGGGGGGGGACGTTAAGCCATCGAAATATGTAAGCGGTAAGGCACCCCCACGAGAAAAACACATATAATAGAAAAAAAAAAAAAATTATAATAGGCGTGGCATTACGGTTTCCGTCTTACTGACACGTGACCTGACGCGAGTTTATAATTTTTTACCCAAAAAAAGTGCACAACGCCGCTAAAGAAGTTTTCACTTCAAAAATCAAATAACTGAAAAGAGAAAAATAGGTCCGGTTCAGTGATGATGAATTCTTACGCAAAACATAGCGACAATAACAGTTGCGACCCATTATTGGGAAGATTTGAGCCGGTCTAATTTGTAATGGGTCCCGACTGTTAAGAGGATACGATTCGCGCCGGGCTCCATACAAAAGAATTTCTTTTTGACTCCCTCGCAGCCTAGTTGGTAGTGTGATGGACTGCCGTGCAGAGGGTGTGGGTTCGATTCCCGCATTGGACAAACATTTATGTAATAAACATTTGTGTTTGTCTTGAGTCTGGGTGTACTTATGTATGATGTGTATGTATTTACAAAAAAAAAAATAGTAATATATATGTATTTATATCCGTTGTCTGGTACCCATAACACAAGCTTTGCTTACTTTGGGGTTAGACGGCGCTGTGTGTAATGTCCAAAAAATATTTAACATTTGTTTTTGACATTTACTGATCAATCACCCTGAAATTTCTGTGATTTACCAAAATCTTGTGAAATGTTTTTATTATCTAGAAATCTTTTTTAAAACCATTTGTATGAAAAACTAGTATTCTGTATAACTTTTGAACTATAAAAATTAATAGAAAACTGGCACACTGCAGACCTAGATATTTATTATAAGTTTTTAAATTTACGCGTTCCATTACTAATTTTAAAATAATGAAACGGGATTAAACGCGTCATTTGGCAAAATACCCTTTTCCCGACGTTTCGGCTGGGTTACACCAGCCTTGGTCACGGGTAGACTGGCGGTGCGCGGCGTCGTCGGCTTCGAGTGGAGGCGTCCTGTTGAACTACCCTCACCTTGTCTTTATAATTGTCAAAATCACTACACACAACACTAACGGTGTCCTCGGGTGCGTTCGTTGGTAAAACTCGAGAGCTGTATTTTCCTATGACTGGATTCGATGCAGGCGACAGTTTGTATCCGTCCTCACGATTGAAGTTCTTACGCTTTTTTATTTCAATCGCTTCGTGTACTAATTTACGGTAATATTGGCGATCGGTGGATAAAACCTTAGGCTGGTGGAGCTTAATCCACTGGTTGGACTTTGAGTTAATTAGATGTTCTGCTATAGCTGATTTTGTCGTCTGGCAATTCTTTACAGCAGCAATATTTTCTTTGACCTTGTCCGCAATTGTGCGTTTGGTCTGGCCAATGTAAGAACTGCCGCAGCTACAGTCAATTTTGTAGACACCTGGTGTTTGATACGGGATTACGTCCTTTGGCGTGCGCACCTGCTGTTCAATTTTGGAGTATGGAACATATACCGTCTTAATGGAGAATTTATTTAAAATCGATCCAATCTTATCCGTTACTCCTTTGATATACGGCATGAAAGCTGGCTGTCTGCTCACCTCTGGATTTTTCGTACGTGTGTTACGGCGACCTGAACTTCTTCTACTCGTTTTGCACCCGTTTTTCTTAAGTGCCTCCTGACCGTGTGCCAGCTCAGTATGTAAATGTTCAGGGTCACAAAGGTCATGAGCTGGGTTAGTCAAAGACGTCATAACTGATTGTAGGTGACGTGGGTGTTGATACGAGGAAGCGTTCAGGTATCTGTCCGTGTGTGTGGGCATCCGATATACAGTATGCCCCAGAGAGCCATCTTCCCTTACATTCAATTTTACATCTAAGAATGCCAGTGAACGTTCACTTTCCATTTCATATGTAAAACGTATTTTGTTATGAATGGAGTTAAGGTGATCTAGGTATTGTTCTACTTCCTGTCTGGTTCCTTTAATTAAGCAGAACACGTCATCAACATATCTCTTCCAAAGTCGAACGCTAAAAGGCCCTTAGCTCAAAGCTTTTTCCTCAAAATGTTCCATCCAGATGTTGGCTAACGTTGGTGCTACCGGACTACCCATAGCTACTCCATCAATCTGTAGGTAGTGCTGACCTTGGTAAAGAAAATAGTTTCCTTATAAACAGTGTTCAAGGAAAACTATATACCTATCAGGGATACCATTTGAAACTAGTTTATTTTTGATAACGTCAAGGCATTTTTTAAGTGGAATATTAGTGAACAACGATTCAACGTCAAAACTTACCATTATCTCATCATGTTCCAACTGGATGTCATTCATGATGCTAACAAAATGTCGAGAATCTTTTACGTAAGACGGTAAATTACCTATTAGTGGCTGCAACACTTTAGTTATGTACTTCGCTAAGTCGTAAGTGGGAGAATTAATTTGACTAACAATTGGTCGTATTTTCGGCAGTCCATAGAGTTTCGGTGACTGCGATATCTTAGGGCTGTGCAACCATTGGTACTCATCATCTGTAAACAACTCTTTGTGTTCTTGTATCTAGGAGCGTGTACGACGTGTTACTCTAGCGGTGGGGTTATAGGTCACTTGGCTAGGCTTGTAGGTATTTGTGTCGGCGAGTAAGTTCCGAATCTTAAAATCGTAGTCTGTGACGTTGATTACAACTGTGGCATTGCCCTTGTCGGCTTTCAGCACTAAAATGTTTTCATTTTTTCTAATATCATTTAAGGCTTGACGCTCTTCAGGAGTGATATTACTTTTAGGTAACTTCAAGTGTCGAAGGATAACCGACACATCCTGCCTAAGCATTTCTGCATCACCAGCTGGTACTTTATTCCTTAAAACGGCTTCCTCCACACTACTAATTATAGTTTCATACGGAACTCGCTTTGGAAACTTTACGAAACGTCGGGAAAAAGGTATTTTGCCAAATGACGCGTTTAATCCCGTTTTATTATTTTAAAATCTAGATATTTATTATATAGATATATTAGAATTTATCATTACTAGACTTATTTTTTACGCAGTTGGGTTTTTCGATTTTTTAATTAAATTATTTTTATTTGACACTTTTTAGCCAAAATTTTACAACGGTAAATAGCGTAATCTTCTAAATTTATTGAAGGAGTCGATATTGTGGAAATTATTAAGTAGCTTGCGGTGGTCTAAACTATTCATTATTCATCATAAGTATTAAGATTTAAGTGAGAATGGTTGCTAACTTTTACGTTACGTTATATACGTTATAGATTCTTATATATTGAAAAATAATACCTAAGAGAAACCTAAAGATGATTTCTATTCAATGATGCCCCACTTGACATAGTTTGTCGACTTTAATTTTTTTCTTTTTTACAATATGGCGTTTGGTTACAGTTATATTAGATTTTTATTTCTGTCATATCTTTAATGACACTCGCAAGATTAAGACGAATCGATTGACGTAAGAATCATCAAAATCAGTCCGTGCTTTTGGTCTGCAGAACGCCACAAAGGAACAAATATACATACATACATAGGCTGATAAACACAGTACCCTTTCTTTGCATTGTGCAGTCCGGCAAAAGGTAGAGAAAAATCTGAAATTTTTGTTATGTTTTATGTTTTACATAAGTTTTTGTTAAATACATACTGTGTGATCGCAGCTACAATTTTACTATACATTGTAAAATAAAGCTTGAGTCAGTGCTGGGACGATGGTGATAATTGATCATTAATATCGATTATTGTTGCTATTATTATATATGTTTGGATATATATTTAATTGAAAATAAAATAACCTCTTCTTTCCGTTATCCTTGTTATTGCTTTTGCGCCCTCAATTAACTCTTTCATAAACCTTCCCGGCGGCCGTGGGCACGAAAACTCACCAAATATTCAACGCGATAGGACGAATACAAACAAAAAGGCAACGTGCATGTTTATATACCTATAAATATAGATAATAAAGCGTAAATACAACATTTAAATTTATAAAATAACCATTTTTCCGATTGATTTCATTTACAAAATCGATAACTAATACTTTTTGGTTAAGAACGTCTCTCTTTTTGTGCACGCAACAAAAAAGTATGTCATTGTCACGCATACATTTAATCGTCTGAAAATAAGAAACCTGATAGACGTGATTCCAATGACAGCTGGCTCAGAGCTCATCTCAGCGCACATTTTAAGAACTATAGATGTTAATTTTGACTAACTGTAGTTTTAGCCATTGTAGGAACGAAATCAAATAAAGTTGGGACTAGATTCAATCTGGGTTTCAAAATAAAATTGAAGTAACAAACAACCATCGGAAAATTGTGTCCGGCCGCGGTTTGTTAGCTTACAATAGAACATTTGTGTCCGACCGCGGTTTGTTAGCTCAAAATAGAACAAAAATGTTATGCTATCTTTTTGGAATAATATTCATACTCGATGTGAGTTGGATTTTAGTTTTTGGCTGCTCAAGTTTACAGTTTTATAATAAATACTATTATAACACTTTAAAGGTGTGTAAATAAAAATTGAATAAAATCAATAAAAATATTTTAAAATCATAACACGGGTAATAGGAATGTTTGCATAGCCCGTCTGTCTGTCTATCTATTCGTGTTTTGTATTTTGAAACCAAGGGGTGCTAACGGAGCCCCATTATTAAGTCTACACCTCTCTGTCTGCCCCTCCGTTTGTGTAACCTATAACTTTTATGTAGATTTAATGGCCCAGGTATTGGTACTAACGAGAGATGGACGGGGGGATTTGATTATTTATTTTTATTAGAAGTTATTATAATAAATTTTGGCAGTACTTCGAACGCAAGAGATACTATAATAGCCAAGGTGGTGGACCTTGTCACCGCACTGAGAAGTTATAAAGTTAGGTCAATATTTAATAATTTATCTTGATAGGTGATCAAAGCACCCATAAATAGAAAACCTTCGTAAATGTTAGTACCCACATAGATTGTAAAACAACATTGATGAACCGTACAGCGGTGTAATGAAAACACGCGGGAGAATCAAATGTTTCCTTTTGTAATTGAATTCTGTGAATACACCGAGGGCGGAAGTTATTCATTTTACATATTTCCCTTGTGGAAAAACATATATTCTTTTCAATTAAAGGATAAATTGAAAAGTTTTGGTGGAGTGGGTGGATAGTGAGTAGGATGTTTAGTGTTTTTCATTTAAATCGACATATAATAATTAATGGATATCATAAATAAACAAAGGATTCAATAGTTCTTAGTGTAGCTAACGCTTAGGTTGTGTACAAGCTTATACCAGCGTCTCCACCCAACAAAAAAATTTTTTTCTTTAGTAAAATTATTAACACATTCAAGGCAGTCTTCAATTGTAAAAAAAAGTTTTTTCTCAAGATCATTACCGTGCAAATGACACTGCATGCTGGATAAGCTTATCACACGTGGACACGGGACGTGAAATATCCCTCGCTCCTTTGTGGAGGATAACGGCGGAAAAAAAAAATGTGCTAAAACTCGAGACCGCTCTATCAAGGTCTCCAAGCGGAACGGAAAAAAATTGTAACATTTCCAGAACACGCCTTTTACCATCTTTAAGAGTATCCTTGGTGTTGAATCTTCAGTGACGTCCAATTCTGAGATCATCTGTGGGACAAGGAAAAGCTGGTGTCCAAATACTTTGTATTCTCAGCACAGCAAAGCGGCACTTCATCCCAGGGCAAAGGTTGCTGCTTTCCAAGTCGCAAGTTCAGTGACATGAAGTTTTGCTGTCACCCGACGGCCGGAGCACCTCCATAGCAGCTTGGCCCTTTTGACTCAGTTTAACGAAGAGCAAAGAGAATTGACAACGATCCCAAACTCACAAGCAGTATCGATCCCTTAAGTCCGAGGAGAGACTTTGCCTCCCTATAAATGTGTTCTACCGCTTATACTGGGCTGTGTTCCGAAAAACTGTTGTCCGAAGTTATGCTGACGTCTACTTTCTACCATCGCAACGTTCGCCATTGGCAGAGAGTTCACCATGGTAATGCACAATGCGGTTTTAGAGAAATTTCTTCCCGCGAAGGATAAGGATGTGAAATGAGCTTTTCAAGAAATGATTAAAGATGAAGAAAAAAAAAGGATCGCCAACGCCGGGCGAGTAACGCTAAGTTTTTTTTTCTAAATTAAACCTTTAATATTAAAAACAAACGTATATGAATTTTAATGACGAATATCCTCTTAATCAGTCCTTGTCGTGACAATCTTGTCAAGTAGGTATTGATTTATTGGTTAAATTCAAATTCCTAACGTCTAAAACATACAGTTTTCACACATACTTTTAACAATGTTGGCCCCCGTAGTATGACCTTGTCGAAAAAATCATATACTCGTACCAGTATTTATTCATATTATATTTTGACATCGGTACCCCTTTTCGTGTCTCTAACATTAAAAATAAAAAACGCATATAAATTTTCTAACCATGTCTTCAGTCCCTTAGTCTATCCCCATTGTAAAAATGTATGCCTACATAACAGTATTTATTTATATTAAATTATTATTCGCAATACCAAACTGTATGCCTCTAACATCAAAAACATAGGACTTTTCTATAAAATATCTTTTGCCTTCTTTTTATACATCGCAGAATACTAGTTTCGATATTAAAATATTTAGAATATTAGAATGATTTTAATATAATTTCTTATACGTTCTTAAAACAAAACTTTGTACTTATTACCAGTAAAGTAATAACAACTTTTAAACGCACTGTGTTCGGTCCGCAATGCTACCCACATTCGGGCGACTTACTAATGAAGGCAGTCAATCAGGCCGCTTGTTCGTCGTCCTGTCATTCAACCGGTACCGGTACCGGAGCCGGCCGGTACACATAATTAACAACCACGGCACGTGGCTGGACCAAATTGTATGAGGACCATTTTATTTATTTTGGTAATCTGTAGTTTTGAAATTTTCTGATTGAAATTTGATTTTTGATGCATAGTCAATAATGGATGAAAATGCATTTTTGGGTTAACGAGAATTATTATTGTCAAATATATACATTTTACGTAAGGAGTAACTTAAAAACCAAAAAGGCATTTTTAAAAACCGATCCAACGACGCCCAAACCACGCAACAAATACCCCTAAATTAAATTTATTTTCATTTTATTGTGTTCAAAACTTGTATGAAGGTTCACATAAGATACTTTCCTCTAAACTTTCATCAGAATCAACGTAAAGATGGAATTATAAGGCTGTTAGATACAGATTGACGAATGAACGGATATGACAAACCTACAAGGATTCCGTTTTTGCGAATTAACTACGAAACCCTAACATGGGCCGTTTTATTTCACAAATGATCGGAGATGTTGTGACTTCTAATACTAATTAAGTAAATATCCAAATACGCATACAACTTTAACAAAACAAAAACTTTTAACCTTTCTGAAGTTTATAAAATATTCTAGAATTTTCCTAGAATATAATACAATTTTCTAATTATAGAGAGAGCCATTGTTTATCATTATTTCCTTTGGAACTTATAATGGAGTAAGTTATCTACGTAACATCAGAGATTAAGGTAAATTAAAATTAACTCCATTCGCAGGCTTGGATACTAAACTGTTCACACTAGAAAGGATTAAAATGCAAATTCAGCAAATAAATTTGAAATAATTGAGAAAATGTTACGAGATAAGTTCAAACTACAAAGTCAAAATGAAATCTTGAGCTTTACGCAAAGCAGTTGCAGGATATCTATTAATTAATATTGTTGCGAATATGAATACTTTTTTACACGAGTAGACGAGTTTCATAATTAAGTTTCCTTTTTTTGACTTTTAAGGTACTTTCTTAATAAAACATTGGTGGCATCATTCACTAATTGTATTAAATAAGGGGCGTCAGAATATCCCCTTCACTGTACTCTTCGCTGTTACACGACGTTGCTGATTTTTGTCAAATTGGTATGTAAAAATCGGCCAAGTGCGAGTCGGACTCGCGCACGAAGGGTTCCGTACCATTATCTACAAAAACGGCAAAAAAATCACTGTTGTATGGGAGCCCCCTTTAATTATTTGTTTTATTTTAATTTTATTGTTTATTTTTAAAGTAAATATTTAACTTAATGTTCTGTGAACATTTCAAGCGTCCACCTGTTGCCGTTATCAATATCGAGCAAAAAAATCACGTATGCTGTATGGGAACCCCTAAAATATTTATTTTTTTCTGTTTTAGTATTTGTTGTTATAGCGGCAACAGAAATACATCTTCTGTGAAAATTTTAACTGTGTATCTATAACGGTTCATGAGATACAGCCTGGTTACAGACGGACAGACAGCGAAGCCTTAGTAATAGGGTTCCTAATTAAGTTTCAGGTACGGAACTCTAAAAATTAAAATTATGTTAATCTCATCAAATCTCAACTCAAATCACACGGAAAACACGAAGCGCGATCTATTTATTTATTAAGCGGCATCTAGCGGCAGCGTGTCGCAACTCTTTTTCGTGTGTCAGTGTTGCAAGTTTAGATATTAAAATACTCTAGTTATGTAATTGATCAGACTCCTCAATTATGCTGCTTTTTACTAAAACTTATTATCTTACAACAAAACATTACAATACTCCAATGTTTTGGAAGCCATGACCCATTTGTATAAAATGATATAAATTATTTCAACAGTTAGTCTAACATATATTAAATTACTTATGACATACGAAAAGGCATAGAAAACAGAAAACTTACTATTATTACTGTATTGGACTTTAGCAACGCGTTCAACACCATAGACTTCGCTATATTGCTAAAATGAATGTGTTCTCTTAACATATCTCCAACAGTAATTGAATGGTTTCATAGTTACTTGCATGCACGTCGTCATTGCATTAAAGTGGAGGACTCCTGTTTCATCTGGTGCAACACATCTGCTGGCATCCCGCAAGGTGGTGTGTTGTCTCCTCTCCTCTTTATGATTTTCCCTTACACTGTGTTATGTCTCAAATATCTTCTCTCTACTATATTTGTGCAGATGATCTTCAAATTTATGCTCAGGCTACTGTAGAATATCTAAGTAAAACTGTTGAAGCATTAAACATAGACCTAGCTCGTATATTAACGTAATTGGAGCGACTGTTATGGTTTTAAACTAAATCCTTGGAAAACTCAAACAATAGTTATGGGTAGCTCAAGACTAATTACTTAAATTAATTTGGATGACTTACCAAAAATATTTTTTACCTTATACCGTATCTGCACCTTATAGTGATGGCGTTAAAAACTTAGGCGTTATTTTCGATCAGACTTTGACCTAGAGACCTCAGATGAAGGAAATCAGCAAAAAAATGTTTACTACATGAAAATCCTGACAAAGGTTGCGTAACTTTTTACCCATCTCCACAAAAAATGCTCTTGCCAAATCTATACTCTTTCCAATACTCGACTATGCTGAAAGACATCCTGTTCAATCCGTCAATACTTCATTATCTCAAACAACAATTTCAATTCCATAGTTTTCCAATAACTCGAGATTCGACAAATTAGTTATTAAGAACGCCAACACACCACTCACACTCATAAAGCCATTATTTTAAACATAATGTTTTACGGGGTTCTTACCATGATAAGCCGAGGAAATGAGCTCCCGCTATTTTAGTGCTGTTGCAAGCACCATAATCGTGGGATGACTGGCGTACTTGCGAGTTTGTACAAAGTCTATGGGCAAACATATCTTCCCTCTTTCTATTTCGTTTTATTACGGAACTACTAGAACTTACTCGAAAGTCACCACGACAGTATATACTCACTGTGTCACTGCGTTTTTCGGGACGTACCTACTAATTTTTGTCCGTTTTATTAATCCTAACACTGGATTCCACGTGTGCGACAATTTAAACCCAACTTCCCTATTGAAATTTCTTTATATTTTCGTTCATGCGATAGATAGACAGACATGCACTGTTTTGTTATTCTCTTGTTATGGAAGCAATCAGACTTTGGAACTCTTTACTACTGCAAATACCACAAGCTTAATCATTATGTCTTTTAATGATAACTTACATTTTCAGATTAATAAGAGGTAAAATCGTGGATGAAACTTTGTATGGTATCATGGTTATTTTTGTGAATAAAATCATAAAAATCGGCATATTTTCTTTTGGTTAAAAAAATTGATGGGTATGATGAACATATGGGTGTTTTCTGAGGAATCGTTCGAAATGATGCCCACGGCTACTTTCTACCATCGCACCGCTCACCATCGGCAGGTAATTCATTCTCACACTCTAAAACCGAAATGGTCGCGTACAGTGCGGTTTCAGAGAAACTCCCGCGAACGCTTGGGTTGTAGAATGAGCTCCCTGCCAAGGTTTTCTGTAAGGACGACGACGACGACGAGTGATACCCCTGGTGTTGCAAGCGTCCTTAGGCCACGTTGTCCGCTTACCATCAGGCGGACCGTGTGCTTGTTTGCCACCTTAGTTGCAACCCTAGTGGCTAAAAAAAAGCGGGTAAAATAGCGGAACAAAGTTTATATGAGAAATAATATTTATCAGTGAATTAACTTAAACTGGGTATAAAATGCTTTTTAAATTGAAAAATTCAACCCCTGAGTAGGAGAATAGGGGTCGTAAGGGGTGGCAAACTTTTTATATGCTCAATTTAAATTTAAAATTTAAAACTTGGTTTATATGCTTTTAAAAATCAATACATTAACGAAGAATTTCGGGGTTTTTAAAAATGAACCCAAAAGGGAAAAGGAGGATGGCATAGTTTGTGATTGGGAAATTTTATTTATATAGTCGAAATTACTGGACTTAGTATCGATGCTATTTAGCATATATCGAAAACACGTATTTTGTCGTTTTCATCACAATACATAAAATAGGTTGTTCGGTGTTACTTCTTCAAATGAAAACCATATGATGGTGAAATAGAAAGCAAATTTTCAGGGGAAATAATATGTTTACTAGCAAATTAACTTTTAACACGGTATGAATGCTATTCAATGCAGGTAACGGAATACTTATTGCATCGTTTTTCTACATTCAATCCGTGAAGGGAAAAAAGGGGTTGAACGTGAGTATGAGAAATATTATTTTGAATGTCAAAATTACTTATAACTTTGTATACATGTTCTTCAACACTATAAATGAAATAATTGGTTTAGTGTTTTGCTAAACAGACCCTAACGGGGAGGGTTAGAGAGAGTGGCAATGTTTGTATGAGAACTAATATTTGTTGATGTCAAATTTACTTACAAGTAGGTATACATATTCTTCAGCACAATTAATGACGGAATTATTTCTGTCTTTTCCGAAATTCAGGCTCTATGGGGGAGAAAAGGGTGGCAAAAGTTTGTATAGGAAATCATATTTTTAATGTCACAATTAATGTGAAATTTGGCACACTTATAGCTATATGAAGTAGGCGTGCGGTAAGAAAGGATTTTCAAAAACTCATCCCCTAAAGCGGTAAAACGGGGGCTAACTAAGTAAACAAATACCACCGAGTGAGAGTAGCTATCCATACGAACATAATAAATGTGACAGTAACTCTGTCTGTCTGTTACCGCTTCACGCTTGAACTGCTGTACCCATTAAGATGAAACTTGCCATGGAGATAAATGAGTCCTGGAAAAGGCAAAGGTTACTTGAAAACATCAAGTGTAAATAGTTTATTTTTTATTTTTTAGAGAGAGAGAGAGTGAGAGAGGGAGAGACATAGAGAGAGATAGAGAGAGATAGAGAGAGATAGAGATTATGAAAATTCTTTATTTTTAAAACTATATAATATTATATTTGGTATTATTGTTTACCAGCCCAATTTATAAAACACGTGTTACGGGTTTTTTTTGTATTGAACTACTGAATTTGGGTAAAAGAATGGCAATTTTTTTATGAGAAATATTATTTAATTGGTCTACTTGGGACTTTGTATGGACGGGACGCTATCGTACATTATTACTACTACTATTTCCTAATTTTTTTTTCAATATTTGTTGTCAAGATTTTTAAATTAAACCCTTAAGTGAAGGTAAACAGTGGAAAAATTTGTAAAGAAAGTAAAATTTTCTAGATTCACTATAAATAAAACACGTATTACGGTTTTTTTCAAAATTAAACCCACAACCGAAGAAAGGGGACCACAGAGTTATTGTAACTCAATATTAATTCTCCACATCACGATGAGTAAAACAATTTTTTTAAACTTAATAAGCTTAAAAATAAGCTTATGGTCCTGATGATAAGCAGTCAACGAAGCCTATGATATTTTTTGGTTCCTTAAAATTTAACTCCGAAGGGGGAAGAGAAATCAAATAGTTTATCTGGAGTAAATATTTCTATCGTCACTTTGCTTGTAATGTGAATAAATTTTATTATTAAGGCAATTAAAAACGGTGTATTTTGGGGATTCCCGAATATTTAGCCCCTATGGGGAGAAAAAGCGTAGCAAAGCTATGTGTGTGTATGAATGTGTTTCATGAAACGTAATGTATTTCAAGGATTCTTAGGAGAGTAAAGGATGGCTGGCAAACTAAGAGTGCAAATAGTAATTTCAATGTTAAAATTTACCTTAAATCCGGTATACTTAAATATTCAATCCAATTATTCAAACATGTCTTTGGGGGTTTTTAAAAGATAACTCTTAAATGTAAAAGGCAATGGGCACGTTATTTAGAAAATAATGCATTTGTGCTTAATTGTACCTAACACTTGGTATACATACATGTTTTTCAACACAATTAATGAAACATGTCCAAAACGGTGTGCAAAAAAATAACAAAGTATTTGGAATTTTAAGAACGGCTTTATTTCGTAGTGTAGACGTCGTTAAAAAATATTGACATCTATCGTCGCCCACCTCAAATTTGTTAGAGGTGACAGTAAGGGCTATACTTTACAGTTTGTTGATTAAAAAAATCCTAAAGTATATGCGAGCGAATCGCGAATAGTAAGAAATAAAAAAGGACCAACAACGGAGCCTTGAGGGACCCACGTCACAGGTTGATCCTAGAGATCTTTCAATATTGACATTTATTTTCGAGCTTTGCTACCCATTTGGGAGGTTAAATGGTCAAAAGGAAAATCTATTGACCTTTAACTCCCTGATTCCAAAGCGATGTAGTTTCCTGTATTTTTTAGTAAATCTCAATATACTCCAATTCCTTAAGAAGCCAAAGTAGACGATGAAAATTTATTTTTTGGTATTTTCATATAATTCAATTCCATCCTAATACTCATAATAGACAATAGCAAAGACTAAGCCGTTATTACACTTTCTGATTAAACAAGGTCGAGGTGAGAACGTACTCAATGTCCTCATTCCCCGCACATTGTAACCGACTTTGTTAATGCCTAAATTTTCCAGTCTAAGTCTGGCAATCGATTTAATTAAAAACCCCATAGAAAAGATCACGAACAACGCCAACAAAGCGCCTTTGTCTCTTATTAAAATCAATACTGAAGCTTACAGTCGCCTATTGTCTGGGAAACCTTAACAGTTACGAAAATCAAAATAATTCATTAAATAACAGGCCAATGTGCGTTTCTGAAGATCACTTACTTAGAGTTTCGTAGAATGTACAAGTCTGTGGTTTGTGCTACGGCGGTCCACACCGCACATACGATATAATATTTCGCTAACACAGCGAAACAAGCTTGACACGCCACCCATGTACGTACAAGTCCTCGCTAACTAACCGTCGCGCGACCGTTCTGGATACTAGTGCCCGCTCACCCAGATCATACTGTACCTATTTCTATTCAGCTCTTTACTGAATTTACCCAAGTATTATCGCTTTATTTTTGCACCCTTGCCAACCTATCTTCACTTCAGGGCCGAATTTAGGGAAGGGCAAACGGGGCAAGAGCCCCGCGTCCCCACAAACGGGGGGCCCCCACAATAGACTTCGGAAATAAAATCTTTTAAATTCCGATTAGTAAACACTAGTAAACATCTTTTCCTTCGATATTTTTTTTTCGCCTTTTTACCTTGACCTACGTTCGTTAACGCTAAAATTTAATTTCAGATAATTCTTGTTTCCCATTATATTCATATATGTATGTTAAATACTAAATTAATCTACTTGGTTTCATACTTAATTATTTATTGAAAAACTTGACTGAAAAAAATTGTTCATTTTATTTGGAAAATTTTGGGTCCTCCACTCCTTTGTTGTACCGAGGCCACCAGAACTCTAAATCCGGCCCTGCTTCACTGCATTATATACCATTGGCCCCAACCACGCCAAATTGGTGACCCGACGTGATCAAGAACACGTCACCCGACGTGATCTAGACCGCGCCGAGACGCGAACAAAGGATCACCCCAAATTTGTGACCCAACCACGAAGACAGAAGCTTTTCATTGGAGTCAGATTAAGGAAAAGGTTTTTTGGCGAATTCCATTGTCTTTTTTACACGTCGTGCCAAGCAGTGTGACTGCAGCATAGTGCTTTCGGAGATTTCTCTTTTCACGGTTTGCGTATTTCACAGTGGTAACTCCAATTTCGGCCTAGTATCCAGCAAACCCTCCAAAAAAAAATATATTTTTCTTGCATACTTGCATTTTTTCAGTCTCCCTTATTCATCCATCAAACCTCACCTACCGCACACTTTCGTGACGTGGGATCAAGAAGTTTCAAATTGTCATATATTCCATACTAAACAACGGACATCTACTAGTGATAACCAAGCGGAAATAAAATCTACACTTTCGTGCCCACAAGCCGCAAGGGCATCGGCACACAAACCGCAGGAAACCAAGCAGCCTTGCTTTACCCCGACGATAAGAAGACAGCGAGTAGATACAGCTGCCGTTCTCGACGACCGAGATCGACCTCGGTACCGTCCAATCTCCGCTAGGTCCATTGGGGTGGTGGACTGCTAGCAGGCGACGCGCACAGACGAAACGCCAACATGCTGAGATCTTCGCTTATTCTCAAACTTATCCTAAGAGGTAAACTAGACTAACGCTTAGGATCAGAACGGATGCACAGTACGAGACAATCCCGCAATCGCTAGTGTGAAGATGACGTAACAAGAATACAGTATCATAAAGTGATAGATTTAGGTCACTTTTTGTAAAATTATAATTATAATTATAATTGTGTAAAGAATGTGGCGCAATGAAAGCGCAGTCGTATCCTGTGACCGCCACCGTAGCGGACACTTCTGGACACGCAGTAATATTATTTATTACTCAGACCGCGGTGCAAAGGTCGAATAATATTGAGTAGCTACCTATAAGTACAACTTGCAAAGTGCAACACTTTTTACACTAAGTTGTACGCCTATCTATAATATATTTTTGCCACTAAAAATGCGCTCTATTAGAGATTAACATTGCTGATTTTAACTTAACACCCATAAAGCAAATGTATATGCGCGTTGGGGGTACACTTAAGATAAGCATAACTTTGAAATAATTGTTAAATTCAACTCATAAGTACATTTCTTTTGCTAAAAGATGTGTAAATCAGCTCACTATAATAAATAGCTAAATAGTAGCATAATATTACTTAAGATAACCTAGTATATACTTTTTCGATTAACTACTTGTCTACTTTACTAACACTAAACTGTGTTTCATAGTGGGACACTTTGCCAAAATTGTAACACAGAAAAAAAATTTATAACGTAATCAGATTTGCAGCGAAGTTTGTAAAATGAGAAACAAAATAAAAATCATTTTGTGCCATCCTGTTACTTTTAAACCGCGTAATCTAAAAATGAAAACAAAATGGTTTCATAGGTTTTATAGATATTCGGAATAATTTTTATTCTACGGAACCCTAACTCAATCTGTGTGCAACATGCACTTGGCCGGTTCTTTAACTTAATCTTATTACTCAATTTTAATGTTTAATAATATATATGGATCCCGAATCTGATATAACTGACCTTACCTTTTGTACAGGTGTCGTAAAAACCTCTTTTGTATTTTTTCCAGCAAGAGAATATATTTGACCTCATGCGGGTTCCATACTACTGCACTCGTCTCTAGTACGCTACGCACAAGGGCTCCATAGAGTGCTCGAGTTGCAGCTGTTGAGAGCGAAGCGGCATTCCTCAGAACGAAGCGCAGCCGATGGTGTGCGGAGTCCGCGACGTGCTGCGCGTTTTTCATTAATAAAACAAAAACGCTGTATTGAATGCAATGTTAATACTCTATATTATATTTACGTTACGTTCATTAATAAATACAATTAAAAATCTTAAAAAACCGAAATACCATACAAGTGAGAAGTTATCTGACCCGAACGCATCCGCGGTCCACAAGATCTTTGTCGCGATTGTCTGATTGGCTGATTGGCAGCTGTTCAATCAGCAATGGTCTCCATTCACTTTGTGCTTTCGTCTCGGACAAATGATGACTCAGACGATGTGGTGGTGTGAACAGCGATTACATTTAATTTGTTGGTGTTCATAACATGTTTTTAGCTGACAGGAATGTGATACATAATTCGTGTCGCTTCTGTTCGTATGTGTATGATGGAAATTCGAATTAAAATAGGGAAACACATTATATCTTTTTAGGTTTTCTAAAGTTGTATTGATTGTTACTGTGATATACAATATCTTTGGTATATGTACTTACTTTACGTTTTATTTTGGTATACAGCTTGCATTTTATAAAATTGCCCCACAGGAAAGTGACAATTTTCTTTACATTTAGGTATTATTCTCCAAAAACATATTTTCTTATCTCACCGAATTTCGTTTCCAATATAGAAGCTAATTAATTCCTTATTCTTGATATAAAATAAAAGAAAAAAATCAGAAATATTTAAAAACAAAGGAGCTATGAGTTGAGCACACAGAAATTCCTTCACTGTGAGAACTAGCCGAATACAGCCCACTTAATTTTACTGCGTTGTTAACTTAGTTCTTATAAGGTATTAACAAAACTGTTTTAAATAACAGAAATAAAAATCTATGATGACTTAAACCATAACGTTTACCGTGTCAAATGAACTTCCCAAAATACAAAATTAAACAAAATAATAATATGAATAAAATGATAATTAAATTAATAAGAACAGGTTTTTTCAAACTGTTCTCTACACGTACTTCGACTATTCCCACTTGCTGTCGGTATTTGACCTTTGTGGTATGATAACTTAAAAGACAATGAAGCACTTATACAATAAAATATTAGCATACAGTAGCAAAATTTTTGGCCCCAATATTTTTAAAGATTTTTTTTAGTAAAAAAAAAAAGTACAAACGACTATGTATCGTAACGCACACGTTTATTTTTTAAATATTGTTTTATTTATGTTGAATATAGTTTCATATTATGTTATGTTAAATATTGTTTCATAACATGTAAGTAGGTATTTTAATTCTAACTAACATAGATTTGTAAAAGTGTGTTTGTTTGTTTGTTATTGCTTTGTATCGCAACGAAGCATCCCATTAAGCTATAAGACGAAGTGAGAAGGACATAGGCTACTTTTTATAACGGATAAGTTCCTAGAGGAATAAATATAAACAAATTCCACGTGGATGAACTAAATTTAACGCGGGTGGAGCCACGGAGAAAAGCTAGTGTTAAATATTGTTTAATTCAATCAAACTATTTCTGCTATTCCGGTTTTATGTATTTTGAATACTTTGTGGCCAGCTTAATCGTAATGTCGTAAGTAGACACCATATTTTGTAAAGATCTATCCCGGTTTAATAAAGAACGTAGCTACTAAAAATCTCCACAAAGAAAGTTGGAAGCGTAATGTAGTCGCCGCGCACCTGTTACCTCTATTAAAATGTAAGCATTCGCAACTTTTGTAATTTTAACAAGAACTTAGTTCGAAGCACTTCGTTAACATTTTATAAGCATCCTCAAAATTGAGTAAATTTCGGAATGAATCTTGAAGTTTTGTTCAGTAAACACATTGTATCAAATCATAACGTAGCAAGCAGATAGAAAAAAACCAAGTTTCTATGGAGTTTTGCTACAGAAAAATTTAATGCCAACACTGATTGTATATTACACATCAACATTTAAGTTATTTTTTTGACAACAATAATTATGCAAATAGAAACATGTTCTAGTTTTGGACACGTTAACCAAATATAAACAAAAACTTCCGAAGAATAGAGCCCTAAAACTAATTATGAACTTTAGTAAGTGGATCTAATATATTCCTAAGCCATAAAAACGTACCTCATCCAAATAGGTCCCGTGCGGTATCGTACCGAGAACACTGGCAACATTACCTTGCTATATCGCTAAGTCTAATGGTACTTAACCTTTGTGCGAGATAAGTTGCACCAACTATTATACTCACACCCAAAACGAAATAAGTTTTTTTGATAAGGCTCAAAGTTGCAGTGTGCTTAGTCCACAGCCCCATCAAATGCACCGGAAGAGCCATAAACTCATCATTTTCTATTAATTTAGAGTATTTTCAGTTAAGCTGCGGCGACCGCCTTAATTAGAGAGATATAGAACGTGACTCGGTTCACAAGTTGACAGTAGTGAGACACCAATGTAACTCCATAAGCTCTCTTGCCATCGTCTCTATAAATACCATACAGGTCAAGGATTGATTGGTAAGAGAGTCACGTGTCAGTTCGAATTATGACACGTTTTCAACACAGGATAGACCGTGATGAAGTTACTTGTCCATGCTTTTTCCACATAGACAAAAATTAGATCTTAGTTTTAGATAGAGTATTGTCTTCGTAAAGGGTACTAAAATCATGGGAAGGAAGGGCGTGTAGCCAGTAGCTTGACTCTTTTATCGGGACTGCTAAATGACGAGCCTTGCGTCTTGCGTCTCTTCTTTTGTCTTTACCTTAGATAAGTCCACTTTGATTTCACCAAAACAACCAGGGCTCCAGGCCTGTCCGGCTTTAGTCAAACACGTGACAAGGATTGCTTTAAATGTTACTGCCGAGGGTAAGCGTATATATAATGATTTTATCCTATAACAAGGCAACATAGGTACAGTGCAAGTATATTTTTTTATTAAAATTAGATTATTTAAAATGCTTTTACTCACACATAAGTTCTGTGTGACTTTTTTAGCTTTTACATGTATAAATAATGAAAAGTTTTTGTACTTAAAATTAATCTTTAATGCGATTTTACGTCCACACAGCAGTGGCACAGGCTGCTCTTGAGAAAAAAGAGTACCATTTGTGGCCACAAACCAATCAGTAAACAGTCTAAATTTTCAAGTTACTTATAAACCTCTGACGTGGCTTGATAACTATCGTCATTGACTCTCTAAAGCACAAATTATTAGCGTGCCCTCAAAATATTGTTTAAGTTTACTTATTGGATGAAAAACATTTAAAGCTGCCATAATTTTAAATTCTTACTTTAACTTTGTGCTGTTGTTTACTTTCTACCTTCCTAAAATTTACTTAAATTCATGAAATAGATTGAAGCATTATGTTTGTAATAAACGTCGATATTAAATTGTTAAGCCTTAACGTGTAAGCTTCTGAAACATTGAAGAAGTGTACTCATCGTAAACACAAACCCCTCAACTGAAGCATTACTTATTTCCTCTAAAGACTTTGAACCGTCCGTGGTTATTAAAATTTTATAAAACTTTTTCATAAATTATTTTGTAAAACATGGGTGCCAAATACTTTTCTAAAGTTTCATACCTTAAAATTATTCTACAAAAAGTATATTAAAAGACATTTCCAAGGACATACACTTCAAGTTATTAAAAAAATTATGATTCCTCTAAATGATCTATCAAATCTAATAGTATAAAATAATTATTTATATATTGATATATTAACAGAGCAGTCAAATACAATCGACTTCAGAATGAAACACACTGTGTGTTCAAACGCAGCGCACACATGCGGCCCTCGGCTTACAAATGAGGCCTGTCAGTGTCAGTCAGACCGTTTGTACTCTCTCTGTCGGCAGATACCAATCAGTCATGCGACTGGTCCGTTATGTCTGAATCCCTTTTAAAGCTTTCCATAGAAAATGCAATGCAAATTTGTACTATCCAATTTAATTACAAAGAAAATAAACCGATTTAAGGTGTACTCTTCGGGATATAAATCGAGGTGATATTAAAGGAATGCATCTTTTGACAACTTAGACACCGCTTCTAAATTTACGAATTTGTATCTAAAGCATACAAACAGACACAAATAGCATTTTGTGGTTTTAGCATCGTTCTTTCTGTTTAATATAGAAAATGGTCCAGCCATATTTATCCCTACAGTCTCAAACGGAAAATAAGTAGAAATACGCTGTGATGGCAAATTTCCCATCATTGTGGATGAAGTTTAACTTTGAAACCTTTTACATGTAGGACAGTTGCGGATAATCTGAAGAGCAGGCTATCTCCCGCTTTCTAGCCAAATAGACTATATTTATCTGACTGTGGATAATAATAATTGCGGACCTGGATGCATTAAACAAATATGTTCAAAATTAAAAATTAGTTTGGTCAAATGATGTTTACTGTGTAAAATTGCGGAATGACGCTTGTCATATTATTAATTTGAGCATTCTAACCTTCCTCCTACTCTCATGACATCCAAAAAGGGGTTCAGCAAAAGGAGATCACACTTGATTGATAAGATGATTTTTTGCTAACGAATTATATTCATTAGAAAAAGATTGTTAGTGTTGTGTTAGTTTACCAAGCGTTTAGAATGAATTTTCAATTTCGTCCGAAGATAGTGGACCTGTCAACTTAGATTTTGATTTTTTACAAATATTTATAAACAGTAACACAAACAAAAAAACACGTTTAATCTTTGAAAGTGGAGAAAAATTTTGAATATGTATTGAAGGTTCTGTGTTTATCGACATGGATTTAATTTCAGGAAGCTCTATAAATCTGACGGTTATAGTTTAGACAACCTTTCTCTTTCAGAAGATTTAACTTTTTTTTTTATATCACTAAGGTGGCAAACAAGCCTACGGACCGCCTGATGGTAAGCGTTCACCGTAGCCTATGGCCGCTTGCAACACCAGGGGTATCACTTGCGCATTGCCGACCCTTCAAAAATTTATAACATTTTAAAAAACCCATACCTTAGTCCTTAAACCTTGGCAAGGAGCTCATTCCACAACTCAAGCCTTGACTTTTTTATGAGAATTATAAATACAAATGGGCAAATAGGCTACGGTGACCGCTTACCATCAGGCGGACTGTAAGCTTGTTGCCACCTTAGTGGTATAAAAAAAAACCTTCGACTAGATTCCGTACATCTTTTTATGTATATTTTATCTTTGATTTGTAAATTTTTTTGTAATGACAGTATTTTTAATAAATGAAAATAAATAAAAAAAAAAAAATCTACACATAATATTATATTATCGTTCTTTGAAGTTAAGTGCAAGTGTGCCTGCAATGGTTCTTTCTGCCCTTTGAGCGTTGACTGCTAATGAATTCACTTTATTCAACTGTTCTCAGATTTTTTTTTTGTATTTCTTACCAGAACTGGATTTTATGTTCTTAACTTCTTTATATCCTGTCATATTAAAAAAAACAGTTATGTTCATAGGTTATGAAGTTTAAAAGTGCTCAAAGTTAAATCTAAGTGAACTTAAACTTAAATGTGCCATAATGTTAGATTTTTCACATTTTAATATTTTATTGTAATAGTAGTTATTTTTTTCATATATACGTTGTTTTATTAGTAGATATTATATCTTTAAATTCGTTTAGATTTAACCTATTCATTAATTTTTTTTATAAAAAGCATGCGTGTAAATATTAGGAGCCTTAAAGACTCCACGTCCTTAGTACACAAAAAATGACGTCCATATTTGAAGGTTTATTTGGCATTCGACGGCAACAAGAACGAAACAGCTCCCTAATATCTGTCTTCAACTGCTATTATTTTGATGATTTCTTATTTATAGTTGACTAGCTTTTGCCCACGGTTTCACCCGCCCTAACTTCAGTATCGGTGTAGAATTTCAACGGCAATTCCTCAATTATAAAAAAAGACTTACACTTACGTTTTCAAGTAATCTTCAAGTCTTTTCCCAGGACTCAAACTTTCTCCATGCCAAATTTTATCTTTATCCGTACAGTGGTTTAAGCGTGAATAGGTAACAGAAAGACAGAAAGACCGTATGGCTTTTGAAATCAGCTAATTTTTTTTGTCTAAAAAAAATTTAGACGGTTCCGGCGACGACTACATAGTCGATATTTTATACCTCGTATCATCCACGCCCAAACACACTCTCACCTACTTACAAACTTAAGGACTCAGCATGTGTAGAGCGCCTAAACGTCCTTGATGGCTCCTAAGATTTTGTCCAAACCTGGTGAAAAGCTGTAAAGTTGTTCGCAGATTTCAATCCACTTATTTGTTTTCCGTTCAGGTCTACTGCAGTACGGAACTCTCTGTGCGTAAATCCAACTCGTACTTAACTGTTTATTAAAATTACTACCAATTAGATTTGTAATTTAATATTGACGTAAATTTATTCGTTGCTTACCCATTTTTTTTTTGGGTGGCAAACACGCTTGCGATCCGCCTGATGGTAAGCATCTATCGTAGCCTATGGACGCTAGCAACACTTGGGGCATCACAAATCTAAAACTTCTTTCTTAAAGAACCCCATACTGTAGTCCTTATGTAGCGACCCTGACCCCACCACGGGGGGGTTGGCATGATAATTTAAGTTTTGAGAGGTAAGGTTAAATAAAGATCAATTTCATCAAAAATTTACGGATAATTCATAACTCATACCAATCAAATACTCTTTATAAGTAGACATACATTCAGCGCTGTTGCAGGTAACTGCTACAGCATAATGCTGAGTGGGAAATCCGTTTTGAAGCATTGTTACCATACAAATATTACAATAGATATTTAGTGTAAATTATGTTACTTTTTACTGTAATGCTTCAAAATAAATATTTTTCTTCTT
The DNA here is from genome assembly GCA_946406115.1 of Apoda limacodes. Lineage (NCBI taxonomy): Eukaryota > Metazoa > Arthropoda > Insecta > Lepidoptera > Limacodidae > Apoda > Apoda limacodes. The sequence continues at coordinate 35,593,029 of OX291542.1, forward strand.
CATACATAAAATCGTTGAAGTATTAAATTTATGATTAACTCAGATGTCCTCACCATTGTTCCCTTTATATGTCTAGGCTTATGTGGTAAGGCGTGAATTGCGGTAGAATCTTAAACATCAACACATAATTAATTGCTAAATTTAGGCAGTATTCTAACTTCCGATTCATGGATTCGGACTCCAGGCAAAATAAAATCGCGTATAAATTTAAACCAACAGCGCGAGAGTAAATGTTTTTAAAACGAACGTTGATTGGAAGTTGTTTAATTGATATAGGAATGGCGTCACGCTTTATATACCTTTAAAAATTAGTTTCGTAACTTTTATCCAAATTAAATATAATGGCTTACGGTAAATTTTATAGAATAAATAACCACTAATTTAAAAATTAGGTTTTCCTTGTTATATCTGGGTCAGTGTGACAGAAAATCAACCATAGTAGAATTTAGAACATTGTCGCAATATTAACCGCGAAATATAAAATTTCATCCGACATTGACTAACTCTTCAAACAAAATTATATTGCACGAAAATACATTTATTGCCGAGTCCACGTTACAATGGAGTCTTGGCACGTCCCATTACCCTACGTTAAGACGTTTTAAAATTCTTATCTCTATAAGATTCTATTCAGAAAATTAAACGTATGATAAATCGGTGACCCTTTAGATAGGAGTTGCCTAGTAATTCGTGTTCTTTTATCTCGTATAATATTCGTTTCATGTTTGAATGTTAAAAATAAACTCGAAATTTTAAGTTTCTTATTACTTTTATAATATTTTTTCACGCCAGAATGTCGTGATGGGCTTACGAACGCAACTCTGAACGAGTTCACCATCATAAGTTCTTTCGAACGCTCCGGCATAAAGAGAGTTATCTATGGTTGATCTTTCAAGTGTATTTAAAAGTTTTTTTAGCGTAAAGTTGTCGGCTCGTTTGTTCTTGAAGTTTTGTTGACCTTACATATAAAATAGAACATTGTTCACCAAGGGGTGAAAGTGACTGATTACCGACGAGGGTGTAGTTTGAGGTGGGAATCGTCTTTCATCCCGAGTGATAGATACATAGTGCTTTACACTACAAATGCGAGGATAGTAAAATATAATTAATTAAAGTTTTAATTTACTCAACATATATTAATTCACTTTCATAAACATAGATGGCGCTGTACCGAATAATTAAAAGCTATGGTTATGTTTTCTGTTGTTTATAAATAGTGAGTAATTTTTTTCAAAGTGCTTCTTCCTTCTAAACAGGCAAAAAAGTCATATTCTCTGCAAACACGTACTTTCAACCCTATTTTTGACTATGCATGAAGGTTCTTTCAGAATTCAGAGCATGAGTAGTGTAAACCCTTTTACCCGCGCGGGCCCATTAACAATATATAGTGAAGTGAAACAGTGTCCATCCCAAGGAAAGTGTCATCGGCCAATTGAAAGAACATAAAGAAAAAATCTGCTCAATTTTCCGCCGCCCGTAAGTTTTTGTCGTTATCTTAACTTCCCTAACGTCTCAGTGTCGTTAGCATACATAATAAGCTATAGTTATGTTTTCTGTTGTTTATAAATAGTGAGTTATTATAGTTTCAGAGCATGAGTAGTGTAAAAGTTATTACAGCTGATGAGCTGGAGTTTTATGTGTCCAGTCTACCCTTCACCTTATCCAGTTTAATGAATCTACCTAAAAAGACAGCCTTAGAGTTCTTACTGGTATAACCTTTAAATAGGTAGTGGGCCACTTCCACCAGAATCAAAATAGTCTTATGGGCTTCTCTAAATTTGGCTGTTTGCGATTTTGACGGCATTGCAACATTTATAATGTAAACACGAGTGAATAAATTTAACTTAATATAAAGCAATAATCAGTCACTTTCACCCCTTAGTGAACAATGTACTATTTGCCCTAATCACTCTGAAATCTTTTACAGGTTTGCCTTTGAAAAAATGACGAATTTATGGACACATGAGTTACATAGCGGTAACCAATTACCGCAAATATTATAAAATCGAAATTTAGTGAGTGTGTGTGTGTGAGTTAGTATGTTTGTAGCTCTTTGACACCCCAACAACTGATCCTTTTTTGAATTGAGTTTGAATTTGATAAATCTTATACCTTAAATTTTTCCCACGATCCTAACTTACTCCTTATATAAATAGTCCATCAAAAACTAGCAATGGGGGTATAATATTATGTCACAGGTCTTTTATCTTACCGCTCCAACTTAGCCTTGATTATCTGCCATCAGGAGCAGTGTTGCTTCACCCCCTGTCACGTAGGCCTCAAAGTGGTTGGTGAAAAGAGACTGTCCACCGTATTATGATGTGAGTGTGTATTCAGACGCTGTTTGCACCTTATGGGGATAATAAACCATAATGATATACATATTTACATTAACTTACTCATAGGCTACATTTCATTACGGAAAATACTCAAGTACCCGCAGGTATAAATAACGGAATTCCTATTTCTATACCTTTAGATTGCTTTATTAAACTTCCTTACTATTATGAAGAAGTTGCCTTAGAAATCCCACATCGTCGACCGGTTTCAGCGCAGGCGAAACCGCGGGCAAAAGCTAGTTTTGTATTGAGCAATAATACATTATGTTATATGTGTATTATGTTTATGTTACTATGACTCCCTCGCAGCCTAGTTGGTAGTGTTGCCGAATTCTGCGCAGAGGGTGTGGGTTCGATTCCTGCATAGGACAATCATTTATGTGCTAAATAACATTTGTGTTTGTCTTGAGTCTAGGTGTATTTATGTATAATATGTATGTATTTACAAAAAAAAAGTAATATATATGTATCTGTATCCGTTGTCTGACACCCATAACACAAGCTCTGCTTACTTTGGGGCCAGACGGCGCTGTGTGTAATGTCCAAAAATATTTATTATTATTATTATTATTATGTGTGGCGTTCTCAACGTAATTGAATCTTATTAATTATTTATGATATATAAACAATTATCATGCCGAAAAAGCAGAGCGTAACAAGCGTAAATTACTTTCGGATAACATACTTGTGCCTTTTGCGGTAGAGACGCTCGGCCCATGCGGTCCATCTGCTCATAAATTTTTTAAATCAATTTTGCCGCGCTTAAAAGCTGCTTCTGGCAGAGGGCTGGCTCATTTCTCTCTTAGAGAATAAGTATTTCGATACAGAGGGGAAATTCAGCCAGCGGGCACACACCTTTTTTTACAGCTTTTAAATTTCTTTTAATTTTTTTACAAATGAAATAAAATTAAAAAAAATGTATAAGCATGATTTTACTTTCATATTCGTATAGTTAACGTGAACTGACGGTTAGCAATAATTTTGTATGAAAAAGGTAGTACTCACAAAGTTTATTGTTTTATACAAAATTGTTTGCTTTACGTAATTTCACTTAAATTTTTGAATACAATACATAATTCGTGCAAAAACCTCTTTATTTTTGGTATGACCGTGAGTAAACGTTAGTCTGCAAACAAAATGTTGATTAGTCGCGTCAAACGTACAATTTCCGTAATCAATCAACGCGCGGACCGGTGTCACGTGGTCACACCGACCGAACTGGATGAAACTATTTCCATTTGGTTTTTCGCCTTTATTATCTGCTTATCACATTTTATACCTTTGTGTGTAAAATATTATAATTATAAATTATATTATTTATAAATTTGTACATTATAATGTAAAAATAGATCATTCAAAACTGATCTGGGGGCGCGGTAGTACCCCGCCAAGACGAGTCAAGCGAAGCGCAAGGGCACTACCTACCTTTTCTCGTTATCTTGAACCCTTATAAGTTGGGCTTAGATTATACCGCATAAACAAAATTCTCGGGATATGATATTAATAGTGAACTTATTAAACATATACAGTTTCAATTGCACAGCTCTTATACATTGGATTTCATTGATATCTAAAAAACCCCCGACGTCGTCACTGATACACTGATGATCATCAAAAATCTTAGGGTACTTCTTAAAGTCCTAGAAAGCTGAAATTTGGTTTGTTTGTAAGTATTAGTACACAAACTACAAAGTTGAGTTTGAGTATAAGACTTCCGCAAATTTTGATGCTAGAGATCTGAAAATTAATATTCCCTACAAGGAGGGTCATGAATAATTAAATACATAATTCGTGATTTTGGAGATGGAAGTTTGAATGTGTTTTTCTATACAAAATTATTTTCATGCTGGAGATCTGAAAATAATATAAGTACATCGACATCTTATAACAAATAAAAAAAATACGAGTTTTAAGTTTAAAAAAAAAACATCATAACCCTTTAAATAAGGCGATAAAAGTGTATGTTTCATCAGGTTTCAGAATATTACTACATTATTATACTTATATTATATGAATAATATTACTATACTTTCGTACTTCGTTAAAAATTAAAATGTGTTGGCAAGTACAAAAGATAACTTCTATGGGGATGGGAAATTACAATGGTGTAGGCCCCGGTTGTTGTAAGATAAAAATCGTAAGATTCTGATACAGAAGTCGAAATAAAAAATCTGATGACATAATAAATCAATAGACATATGCGCATATAGTTTTTTATAATGTAACCCTTTATAAAACAACAAAAAACATATATTGTCATAAGTAACTTACAAAAATACGTGAAATCCCACCACAGACATTTTCATGTAAAATGTTACCAAGCACTGCTTGCTTACTTGCTATTGAGTATCGCACTTAGAAACACATTATATTTTGTTTTTTTCGTTAAATAGGCTAGTTTTTACACTCTCGAATTTCGGCATTTAACGCAGCAAATGGACTCCGTCATTTTCGATATTATATTTAACATCTTCATAGTGTAATTAAAATTCCTAGCTACATTTTCTGATTATCTTTTTTTTAAAATCGTTGTTTTTGAAATTACCGCTTTGCAGTTAATATCATGGTGATTTTCTGTTAAAATTTCATTTCATTGTAACAATACCAAAATGTATCACCCGTTGTGCACCCGTCTTATAAACCACTTTTTGTTGAGATAAATTCAATAATTGTAGTTGATGTCATTTTAATTTACAACAACAAAATTCTACTTACTAAGCAAAGAGGCTAAATAAATATAAACTATTACACTGCATTTCCCCATTTCTCTTTTCGATGAAATGTTTTAGTCAGGTCAACAGTCACAGTTAACAGATTACGTCTCGTCAGGCTTTATATTTTTCCTTTAAAAGGAGTTTTAAAACAGGATTTTTTTGTTTTAATTGGTAACTATTTTTTTTTCATTTTTAATTTCAAAAAAAGAAGTAATGTTCTTATTTGGAAACCGGATTTCGGTAGAATAAATATTTTTCTTTTTTGGAAACTGGTTTCGAAAGCGGCCAAAGGGACTTTTTCTCTATAAGATAAAGTTAACTCTGTCGTTAAAGGCCAATTAGTTTGATCGCTAGCTTTCTTTTTAGTGAATGGCGACTGCGCTTCGACAAATTTTTAGGGTAAAGTTTTGATAGGTATGACGTCATTAGTTATTAAAAATTATTGATAAAAGTACATATTTCTGTATTGTTGACAGAAGGGTCATTAAAGTTACATTAGTAATTTTTAACCTGCTATAGTTTAACCGTATTAACAAGACAAAGGTACATGATTTTCCTCAGATATTTTTTTTCGAATTGGACTGGATTGGATTGGACTGACTGGAACGTCTGTTCTGTTTTAAATAATTTGTAATGTTTTATCTAATTTTAAAATAACCAGCGCTAAAATTGCCATTTAAGTAAAGCACCAATTGCATAATTCACTAAGCTATCGGTAGTGATTTTACCTAATCCTAACTTTGTTTTTTACCTGCTCCCAACTTTGTTTCTTCACAGTGTTTCTTGTACCTGCTCCCAACTCTATTCTTCATAATTTTAAAAGTTAAATCAATAAAATATTTAATTTTATTTTTTTTTATAAAAAATTAAGAATTTAGAAAAAAATATATAAAAGCGAATACCTGTATTATGAATAAAATTTATTCGCTAACGATTTAAAAAAAATATTTAACCATCCTTAAAATGTGCTTGCTTGCTTTTATTTTTCTTTAATATATGCTGTGATTATCGAATTTAGAGTAATCAAATATTTCTAACATAACTTTAGAGCAAAGGACGATTCAGATAAAGTGATGAAGCTTTTCTTTGCAAAAGATTAAATATTATTCTAAAGCTTATATATTGAAGCGACGTTTACTAAAATGTATAAAACACAGCTGGAACTTTCGTGTTACTAATAAATATTTTTGTTTTCATAGCAAAGACACAGTCAAATGATTTGATTGCAAGCCTAGACCTTGTGATTTAATACAATTTTGTATAACTGCATAGATCAAGTGTCCGAATGACGCATTTACTTAAAATTTAAATATATTTGGACGTTTTTCAATATTGGAGTGGACCCTTCAAATTTCTGTCATGACTACGCTACGCTACAGAGTTGACAAAATTTGTTACTTAAGAATAATATTGGACAAAAGCTTTTTGATTTTAGAGGACACATTGACTTCGTTTCTCAGCTATTTAAAAAACCTTTATTACACTCTTAATATATGTATATCCCACCAAAAACCATTTTCATGTGAAATGTTGTCAAGACGAGGCTCGCACAAATATAATATGTTTCTAAAGTGCGATTCTCAATAGCAAGTGCAGTGAGTGTGCCTGAAAAATTTAAAAATATGCTATTAACTGATTACGTCAAAGGTAAAACTAGAATTATAGTATTTTGCGTTAAAAAAGCTAGAGAAAACTAAGAAAGAGAAAAAAATCACAAACATATTTATTGTGTTGTTGTTAAGTCTTGCCCACAGTCATTTTAACAATTATATTCAATACATGGATATAATAAAATCACTAATTAAGTAACTCCTTTAATTTTTTCCGCATTTCTTATACACAAAAGAAAACATACCTATTATTATTCAAATTAATTAAAGCACAATTTCCTTCATGGTCACCTCAAAAAATCACATTGGACTTTGAGCAAGTGGCAATATGTGGTTTCCGAAACGTGTTTCCTAACATTGAAATAAAGATATGTTTCTACCATTTGAATAAATCCCTAATACGAAATGCAAAAAAAACTTAAACTGAACACAAGTGTTAAAAAGAGACATGTTGTAAGATGTGCTGGTCTAGAACCGCTGCCAGCGACCTTTGTAAACAAAAGATTTGCTACGAAGAAAAGACCGAACGGATGGAGATTGACAAGTTTAGCACATATTTTAAAAAACAATGATTTAAAAAAAAAATTGCAAAAATTTGCTGCTGCAGTAATAAAGAAATCGGGACTACTAACAATTTTGAAGGATAGTACTCCAAAATAAACCGTTACATTGGGTGTAGACATCCAACTCTTGCTCTTGTCCTTGGTTTTCTAAAAATGAAATAGGAGTAGATGATAAATTCTCTAAGAAAAGCAAAAATTACATGGAGGTTGACGAATTTTATCATGCAACTTTTAACACAAAAGAAAATTACAATTAGACACTATCTTAAAATTATTGCGGCGTACTTATTTCGCCTTTAAAAGTTTAATTTTTCATATCAGTTTTAGTTAGATTAGATTTTAAGTTTATAAATTTTTATTTAACTTTTTTTCATTCAAGTTTTTAAAAAAAAAACTTGATTAAGTACCTACTATCAGGTTTTTTTTCAATTAAAAATAGACCTTCTTTCTCGTATTATATTGAGGACTTCCGATTTTCGGAAATAGTTTCGAAAATGGATTTTTAGGGTTCCGTACCCTATTACTAAGGCTTCGCTATCCGTCCGTGTGTCACCAGGCTGTATCTCATGAAGTGTATAATTACTATAACTGTATAATGAATTATAGTTAGACAGTTGAAATTTTCACAGAAGATTTATTTCTGTTGCCGCTATAACAACAAATACTAAAAAACAGAGAAAAATAAATACTTAAGGGGGCTCCCATACAACAAAAGTGATTTTTGCTCGATTTTGCTCGTTACATTACACTTAAAATATTCACAGAATATTTAGTTATATAGTCACTTTAAAAATAAATTATTAAATTAAAATAAAACAAATATTTAAGGGGGGCTCCCATACAACAAACGTGTTTATTTTTGCCTTTTTTTATACATAATGGTACGGAACCCTTCGTGCGCGAGTCCAACTCGCACTTGGACGATTTTTTTGTTTTAATTGGTAACTGGTTTCGAAAAAAAAAGAAGTAAAGTTCTTAATTTGAAAACTGGTTTTGGGTAGAAGAAATTTTTTTTCCAGTTTCCAAACTTGTTTTCGAAAGCTGCCAAAGAGGAAAAAGTTGCAATATTGATACTCCAAAACAACTATAATATCACCAAATACAAATCCCTAAATATCCTAATAGTAATCAACCAAAAGCAATATCGGGTACGGAAAAAGATTGCCGCTACCATGTTAAGAAGATACGAAACCAAGAAAGTCAATAAAAAAACCTCACCCCTTTAATGGTGCCTATGGATATAGACAATCCTGTTAAAATATTAATATATCAAAATTTAAAGTAAATAAAAATTAAAGTAAATTTTAAATTTAATTTCAAATTTTAAAATACCAATGTTTGATGCTACTTATTTAGGATTAGTAGGGGCAATATGGGTCGGACAGTCCATGTCGACTAGTTGACGGCACATCGTGTCGTATTTATTCTCACACTTGAAAAGTTTCTCGAGTTACATTATATCTACTTAATAAATAGGCAAAACTTTTTGTTACTAAGACCGACAGAAACCCAGCAAAGAAGAATGGAGCACGAATAGTGTTTTTGCTGTCGTTTGTGCTTTGTGCTGTCGTTTGCAAATTCTCAAGTTTTCACATCTGCATCTTATGCAAGATTAACGAATTTCATTAAAATTCAATTACTGTTGTAGTTTCAGAGTAGTCTTGCAAAGGTTAAGGGTAGCTGAAATAAATATTTAAGTAGCCTTAGTTGGAGGAGAAAACGACACGTGATTTTTGTAATCCATTTATATAAAAGGCAATGTCCTTACTGACTCATCATGACGTGGTTTAAGAACGGACTTTGCGAAATTCTACTCTTAAGGGGGTGAAATAGGGGTTGAAAGTTTGTATGAAAATCCGTCATATTAAATCCATAAAAAATTGTGACTAAAAATCAAGAATGATACTTGTTACTGTTTTTGGAAAAACATCCCATAGGAGGTAAAATCGTGGATGAAAATTTGTATAGGAATATAGTATGTTTTGTGAATAAAACCATGAAAATTGTTACATGGTCTTTTGGTTGCAAATAAAGAATGATAGATTTCAGCACTTTTCAAAATTCAACTGCTAAGTGGGTAAAATCGCGTGACAAAGTTTGTATGGGAAATAATATACTTATCAGTTAATTTAGTTAAATTTTTTAATGTCAAAATCGCTATAAATTTGTATACGTGTTCTTCAACACTATTAATGAAATAAGTGTTTTGCAAAGCTCACACCCTAACAGGGAAAGTAAGACAGAGTGGCAAAGTTTGTATGAGAATTAATATTTTTGATATCAAATTTACTTATAAGTAGGGTAAACATATTCTTTAATACAATTAATGACGCAAGTATTTCAGTGTTTTCCATTATTAAGGCTCTGAGGGGAGAAAACAATTCGTCATTTTTTAAATAAAGAATGACGGACAACCTATAATACTGTTTTGCGAGTTAATCCGTATGGGAGTAAAATAAGAAATACAAATTTGTATGGAAATTGGATTAGTTTTGAAAATAAAATCATGAAAATTGGTAATCGAAATTAAAATTTAATTTGTTTTAATAAAGCTTTCTCTTGGAGGTGATATAAGAGTTGGATATTTGTAAGTTATATCATGAAATAGAGTATTTAACGTTTTGGTTGAAAATTTAAAATGACTGGTTTCACGATTTCAGTTATTGTCCCGTACCTATCTCCATATAAAAGCAATGTCCCAAAAGACTCATCATCGCCCAGCCCAAACCGCTGAGGACAGAAATTTCAAATTTAGAGAAGGTGTTGACTTAATAATTGAATGTTTCATTTCAATCTCAACAGGATGTAAACGGTAGGCAAAATTTCGGGGGAAATAATGAATCTATGATGAAATTTACTTGAAACTTTGTATCATTGCTCAGTAACACAATCATTGTAAAACTCATGTGTTTCAAAACATGTGTGTTTGAAAAGGGAAAAGGGAGTGACATAGCTTGAACTTAAATATTTTTATGGACCTATTCACTTAAACCTCAATATATATTGTTTTTTTTTACCATTAATGAACAATGTCTTTCGGGGTTTTTAAACATTTAACCCTTAAAAACAGAAAGGAAGCATCAAGTTTGTTTTGTTTGTGAAATATAAGAAGTGTGAAATATTAATAATATTAAATTTGGTATTAAAGCTTGCCAGCACATTTCATAAAACATGTATTTCGGGATTTTTATATTAAGCTATTGAATTGGGTAAAAATCTAGCAAAATTTGTATGGGAAATAATATTTTATTGGTTAAATTTACTTGGGACTTTTATAGTAGCTGTCTTACACAATTTTTAAGATATTGTCAAGTTTTTCAAATTTTTACTCTAAAGCTGAAGAAAAAAAACGGTGACAACATTTGTAAAAAAAAAAATAATTTCTGGATACATTTTAACTTTAAGCTTAATATCAATGCTTTACATTATAATTAAAACACGTATTCCATTGTTTTTTGGAATTAAATCCACAACCGAAGAAATGTTATATTATTTTTATTGAAAATATTATAATGGGCTAATTTAATTTCAACTTAATATTAATGCTCTTCATCAAAATTAGTAAAACACTTTTTTTTATACTACTAATGAAGCAAACAAGCTTACGGTCCGCCTGATGATAAACGGTAACGAAGCGTATGGTATTTTGTGGTTTCTTAAAATTTCAACTCCTGCGGGGGAAAAGGGAACCAAGAAGTTTGTCTGGGATAACATATTTGTTTCTATATTTGTAAGACAATTTTTAAAACGGTGTGCTTAGTTTGTAGTGTGTTTAGTAAAAGGGTAGCAAAACTTGGTGTATATATCCTTTAACACAATTAAAATTGATGAAATGTTATATATTTCATGGACATTAAAACTGTAATCCCTAAGGAGAGTAAAGGATGTCTAACTTAGTGTGCAAAAAAGTATTTTTTTTTAATGGTTAAATTTACTTAAAATCCGGTATTAATAATATTCAACCCAATCAATCAAACATGTTTTTCGGGGTTTTTAAAAGACAATCCTTAAGGAAAAATAGCAGTGGACAGTTGGAAAATAATGTATTTATTTATGGTTACCTCTATCTAAATGGTATACATACATGTTTATCAACACAATTCATGAAACGTGTCCAAAACGGTGAAAGAGGGTGGCAAAGTTTGTGTGCTAAAAAACAAATTATTTGGAATTTGGAGCACGGATTTATATTGTATTGTAGGCATTGTTAATAATTTACAAATAATATTTACAGTTATCATGCAGCTCAAATTTATAAGGATAAAAATAATTAATTTCTAAACATTTGGATTTCAAATCTGGAGGAGGTGATGATAAGGGCACACTATACAGTTTTTTAATTAAAAATAAAAAACTGTACAAATCTTAATATATATGCGAGCTAAACTGCGGGCGAAAAGCTAGTCAGATATAAAACTCTAAATTTCTTCAGCTTAGTTTTGGATGCAACCATGGATACTAACTCAATGCGTGTTTTTTTTTATTTTCCTATTTGTTAAAAAAAATACTTAACATTTTTTTATAATTATGAAAATAAAATACATACATGATTTGTTTTTTACTCTTATTATCATAATAAATATTTTACCTCAAATTAATAGTGAAATAAATTTTTAATAAACTAAATAATAAAAACATAGCTTGTGGCCATAATTTGATTTACCTTTTGCGCTACTTAGAAATGTCTATTAAACTATGAATATAAGTAGCACAGTATTTAAAGAATTTGTGTCGATGAAAGTGGTTCATTGTTAAAATGGCAAGTAACGTTGACTTTACGTAATACCGTTCTATAACTGAGTAATTCTAATGTGATATTCAAGTTAAAAAAGCAACTGATTTTTGGGATTGGTTGTATTTGACCAAAATAGTAAAGTACCTAGTTACATGTTAAATATAAAATCCTATGAAATCATTATGGATTGAGCTAAAATTTTAAGTATATTTCATAGGTTTTATATAATCTCTACCCTAGTTTTATCTGCGCTCGAATAATTGTACGTAATTCACTACTTTTTCGTCACTAGATTAGCCGGACCATTACCGCCATTAGTTTTGGAATGAAATGTGTGATTTGTATTTCATCTTACTGGTAATACTTAATGCTCATTTCAAAACAAAAGCGTCAACTGCCACATTTCGTCCGTAATTTATATTATTATCTGTCAGTTTAGTCTTGAGAGTCACGGTACTCTGTCTCTCTTTCTCCCTCTAGCTTCCAAAAACGTAGGCCATTGGATAATTTTTATTAACAATGATTTAAATGTTCCGTTTCTGCGTGAAATCTTTGTGTACTTCAGTGAATATGCTACTTTTCCGATATTTTAGCGACACCGGTGATGTGATTATTTTTTCGTTCTTATTGAAACATTTCAACATATTTGTCCATATTCTATTCCGTGAAATCCTAACATTATATTAGTATACCGAGTACCATCTTTCCACGCCCTCAAGTTAGGTACTAGCGTTAAATTTCTCGGCCCACTTGCTGAAAAATCGCATTTCCGCTATTTCTGACAAATCTGTGACTTTAAACACCTGCGAAATGCCAGAAATATTAGGCAAAAATAAATTAATCAGTTGACCTCAAACTGGTTAGCCACATACTTTCAATTGCATTTCATAAAGTATTTTGTAAGCTGTTAAGAATATGAAAATGACTTTAATAAATTAACCATCTCATATGACTGATATTGATATTTCAATAACATTATATTAGAAAAACCATCTCCTTTCAAAAATGCTTTATGAAGAATATCTGTACAGGATCTCGTCGAACTCAATCGAACAGCGACAGTTAATTCTGGAGTTACAACTCCTTGTAAACAAATCAAAGCATGTGCTAGGCAATATCAAACTGAACAAGAACTTTAATTATTCTGGAATTGAAATTCGAAACCACTAAATTATTATAGATAAAAATATTCTAATTGTTTTAAAACCTTTTCAAATTTAAATTTCTCTAATGTGCGACCTACCTAACTGGTGTACAAGTATTATAAGCTTAAATCGGGTATTTTCGTATCCAGAAACAGAAACAGTAAATATAGGGCAGGCAGATGTTACAGTATAACTATAGCTTTAATAAATATAGTAAGTTATTACAAGTTGGAAACAAAAATTTATATTTTATTAAAAATACAGTTCTATTTCAGTGATTTATGAATTTTTTATCATTATTTAATGATAAAATTTCTTTTAGAAAAAGGTAAAAGGTTTTAACTTTGTTATTAGATTCTGCTCATTACCATATAATAACAATGGAGTCCCGCCCTGACCTACGAGAGTTTGAGTCATAAATAACTGAACCGCCCTCGGCACTGTTTCGAAGGCATAAGCCTTGAAAATGGTTCTGCGTATACATTTTAATATTTATGTAGCAAATGTAAACAAAAGTACAGTTTCATTTAAGCAGCTTCTAAGTCTTGTGTATACAACCGTTACTGACTGACTGATCTATCAACGCACAGCTCAAACCACTGAACGGATTGCACTGAAATTTGGCACACATATAGTTATTATGATGTAGGCGTGAGCTACGAAAGGACTTTCCAAAACTCACCCCCTAAAGGGGTAAAATGGGGGTTCAAAATTTGTATGGAGCACCAAGATCGCGAGGTTAATCCTAACTAAATAAGCAAATACCACAGAGTGAGGGTAGCCATCCATACATATATTATAAATGCCACCACCAAATGCTGTCTGCTACTTCTTCACGCTTAAACTGCTGTACCCATTAAGATGAAATATGCCATGGAGCTAGTTTGAGTCTCGTGAAAGGCATAGACTACTTGAAAACGTCTATCTTTTTTATTATTTTTTAGAGAGAGAGCGAGAGATAGAGAGAGATAGACAGAGAGAGATAGACAGAGAGATTTTTTTATACCCATTAAACTCCAGTTGTGTGTCGGAGCTGACACACACACTTATTTATTTCTATACTTGAGGATTTGCTGTTGAAATCTTACGCCGATAGCCGAATTCAGGTGGGCGAAACTGCGGGCAAAATTTAGTAAGACCAAAGAGAATCCCTCGCTTTTTTACAAAGTACATGTTTGATAAAAGATTTAAATTTACTTGTTGATAGCTTTTGAATATTATTGGGAACTTTGTTGTAAAAGTGTATACATTGCCCCATAAAAGAGTTACTTATTTTGTGTAGACGTGTATCATGCACCAACAGCTTATTTTTACTTCTAGTATTTACTTTGTGAATGTCACTTTTCTTGCTGAAACTATTTATATTTTTAAGTACATATAAAAGATTTTCATATATGTACTGCGACGCTAAAGTTAAAATTTTTGCTTCCCTAAACCTATCCCTCAGAGATATCCTAGAACCTAATTTATAAATAGCATGAATTGCCCTTTTTTGTAACAAAAATATTGTATTTACATCACCAGCGCTACCCCACAATAGGATACCATACGTCATTAAACTATGGAAATAGCTAAAATATACTATTTTTGCAGTGTCGACATCGGTCAATTGTCTTATTTTCTTGATCGCATACACAGCAGAGTTAAGTTTTTTGGCTAGGTTATGAATATGAGGACCCCATTGAAGTTTGTAGTCCAGTGTTATGCCAAGAAATACTGTTGAATTAATAAGTTCTAATTGCTCGCTTAATATTAATACATGTCTATATCTGACTAACATTTGGTAATTTAAATTTAACACATTTGGTTTTTTTTCATTAAGTAACAAATTATTAGCGTTAAACCAATTTACAATTTTAGAAAGGGCATTATTTAATTCATCATAACATGTCTGTCGTCTCTTAATTTTAAAAAGCAAAGAGGTGTCATCAGCAAATAAAACAATGTCATGGTTTTTAACATGATATGGGAGATCATTAATGTAAATAAGAAATAGAAAAGGACCTGAAATTGAGCCCTGAGGGACTCCCATAGTGACTGCTGATCCCGGAAATCTTTCACCGTTGACATCTATTTTCTGTACTCTCCTACTAAATTCAATATAATTTATTCAGTTTAGGCTACAATAATTGAGCACTTATGAATATCACTACGCCATCGGTTCGTAAGTCTATAGGGCGGGAGACCTTGTACTGAGAAGAACCGGCAAGAAACTCAGCAAGGGCATTTCTTTTCTCCCTTTCTCTTACAGCGTCCCATTAAAATATTGGAAAATGTCCTCCCTATCATAAAAGGACACTTGCCATTACAAACATAAAAAACATGAAATATAAAGCACAAGCACAACATAAAAAAGTATCTAATATAAAAAAAGACAGTTTATGTATTCATCACTAAGAAATAATCAATGTCTTACAGTATTAATAAACAAAACAAAAAAGTAAGACTAAATACTAAGAATGCAAAGAAGTTTGCAAGAGCAGACCAGCCTCCACAGGCGGCACCCGTTCACGAGTATGACACATGAATCAGCCATCGCTTCACTCAACCATGTTTTAGGGAACGTAACGACCCGACACACACGCCACCACCGCAGAGACACTTTGAGAGAGCATGACACACTCAAGCAACTCTAATAAAACTTCGATTGTACTAGTTACAATGTGTGTAGTAAAGGAACAAAATATAAGAGGAGAAGATTGGAAGGTTCGTAATGCTTTACTACCGAGAAGAACCGGCAATAAACTCAGCAGTTAATCTTTTATACATCATATAAAAATACAATATAGCCCTACACTAGGTAATAACATAATATACAATGTTTTGATTTAAAAAAATATTTCAAATGCCCCAATACAAATCAATTAAGTTCTAATTTTTCCAAGCATTTTTATCATTTATGTATTCATCAACTTTGTAATAGCTTTTTTTCATTGAACTATCTTTGACATATATTTTAAATTTATTTGAGGGTAAATTAACCAGATGTTCTGGAATTATATTGTAGAAAAATATACTTTGTATTGCGAAAGAGCTATGTACCTTCTGAAGACGACATTTTGGAACTACCAATTTATCCTTATTCCTTGTATTAACACTGTGGAGGTCACTATTTTTAGCAAGTATATTATTATTAACAATTATTAATGAACCCCCTCGAATAGCATTTTTTCGAATAAAGGCACTGGACAAATTATGATTGGAGAAACTAAACATTAATTCATGTTTACTTAGCCAATGCTCAGTTACACACGCTTTGCCTCTGATACCGTAGTGATGTAGCTTCCTGATGAGATTTTCATGTTAAACACAGTCAAATGCCTTAGATAAATCACAAAACACTCCAAGAGCATCATGCGAATTCTCCCAGGCGTTAAATATATTTTTTAATAGTGCCACTCCTGCATCGGTTGTAGAACGGCCTTTCATAAAGCCAAACTGTTTTCTACTAAGTAAGTCATTTATTCAGAAATGGCTTAACATTTGACAAAGTAAGATTTTATTCAAAAACTTTACTGAGTACAGGTAGTATTGAAATAGGCCGAAAATTATTAGGATCTGTTGCACTACCTGATTTAATAAGAGGTATAACTTTGCTAAGTTTTATCTCATCAGGAAACACACCACTATCAACACAACTATTAAAAATTATGGCTAAGGGTTGTGCTATAACATGAATTATTGAATTTATATAGTATTTACAGAAAATCCCCAAAGGTCTGTTTTTTATTTCTAATGTTTTAAATGTATTTATGATATCCGTAGGACTAATGTGTTTAAATACAAAGGGAACTTTACATTCAGGAACACTAGTTTTAATTAATTTTTCTGCTAAAATTTAGACTTGAGTATAGATGTTGAGTTCTTTTGAATGGAATATTGCAAAAAAAAATTTCAAAGGCAACTGCTACCTCAGAGTTTGTTTTAAAACTAGTATCATCTACAATCAACTCAAAGTCCTGACAAGAATTCCTAGCTTTACCAGTTTCATTATTTATTATGTTCCACGTAGTTTTTATTGTAGTTGTTGAATTTTTTACTTGATGTCTGAGGTGAATTGATTTTGCAACAAGACAGACCTTTTTAAAGGTTTTTGAGTATTTTTTTAAATATTCCCTAAATATCTGGCTATTATTATATGTTTTTTCTTTATATAATTCATACAGTTTACGCCTACTTTTAAAAATACCTGGGGTAGCCCATTCACTAAAACTAAAGCGACTGGAAATAAGTTTCTTTTTTGCAGTAAAGAATTTAGTACAAGTATATTGATTAAACAGCCCTTTTGGTGAAAGAAAACATCATGAGCAAAGCTACATAGGTCAAAAAAAGACGTATGTGGAGTCCACAAACGGCACTGGGCCCGCGTGAGGACTGTTGCCCAAATCTTCCTCGATGAGAATAGGCCTCGGTGAAGCGCAGTGGTGAAACTAACTGCCTGTCTGTTTATCAGTTACCAAACTCTTGATCGCTAAGTAATTAAACCGATTTTGATAAAATTAGGCACAGATAATTTACATCTTGAATCTTGAAACATAGAGACCAGTATGTTAATGTAACTTGTATCTGCGGCAATCGATATCAGTTATATGTATATTTCCAGTGCCATATGGACATGAAAGGGACGGAACCCTAGAAAAAAAAATAATTAGAACCCTAGAAAAAAATTTAAATAAAAGTATAATATAATAAGATACAATCGGTGCCGACAACCATTTAATGTACTTTTAACTAAGCATCTTTGTCGGCCATTTGTTGTGTAGGAATTTTCAGATTTTGCCTATTTAATACATTCAGAGATGTATTTTATTAGTTATTTATGAGAAAAATAGCAAAATAAATTTTATTTTCTGTTTTAGGAGCTACGTGAGCGAGCTTCTGTCCGTCATGTTAGAAAAAGAATAAACCTTACCAATAATTTTATAGATAAGAGTTACTTTAGCACAGTTTATTTAAAAAAAAAACAATACTTAAAAATTGCGCTAATTCTGCTTGCCAATCACGGTCGATCAGCGTCAATCCCACTAGCCAATAGCGGTCGATTAGTTTCAATCCCATCAGCCAATCGCGGTCGATTAGCGTCAATCCCACTAGCCAATCACGGTTCATCAGCGTCAATCCCACTAGCCAATCCGATCAGCATTAATCTCAATGGCCAATCACAGTCAATCAGCGTCAATCCCACTAGCTAGTCACGGTCGATCAGCGTCAATACCGCTAGCCAATCACGGTCGATCAGCTACAATCCCACTAGCCAGTCACGGTTGACTGACTCGTCTGAACTCAACTTAATAACGTCCGGTGATTTAATGTATGCGCAGTAGAAGATGAAATGTATCTTATTCCCTCATTTCTGCACTGACAACCCGAGATTAATTGATTTCGAAACTGTGGCTCCACCTTAAGACTACTACATGACAGAAATCTTGAGTAAAAACCATGATGACTTGAAATGTAATCAAGCGTGCGTGAGGTGTGCATTAAAATACAAGAAAAAATTAAATAGATTATTGTACATCACTATTATCAAAAAATGCTTTTTTTTTTGAGGTTTAAAATACTATCACGGCTATGCTTAGGCAAACTTGTAAGCTAATACCACTAGGTCTTTGAAAATTTGTTTACCAAAACTTAAAAAAAAAACAGTAGAAAGGGATCAGATTAGGATTTTTTATTACCAAACAAAAGTTAATTAATCGTTTTTTAACATTTATCAGGGTTTAAAGCATATCCTGAAAAAAACATTTTACACAAATAACAAATTTAAGTCAGATCTGCTCAGTGGAAACCTGCCAAAAGAAAATGTAGGTAGTATAGCCACTTATCAAATTATCAGCAATCTTACAAAGTCAATCCCAATTTCAATTCACATATCATTATTTATTTTTGGGTGACCGCGAATTCTCAGCATCTGCACTTCTAATGTGCCATCCTAGTTTAGAGTGATCTTAATTAAATCGGTATTGGTTTTATATCAAAGCTTTCATAATATTTAATTAAAGCCTCTCATAGTGGATTAAAAGCGCTTTCATTTCATTTCAGTGTAATCAAATAGTTTTAATGGCTGATCGTTTAAAACTTGGTAGGAATATTAAAACGTCGGTAGAGGGCGAAGGCTCCAAAAGTTCGGGATTCTATTTGAATTTGAATAGTTTTACTCTAAATATTAGTATGTAGTGATATAGTGAGAAACTATTTAGTTTTGTGCCAGCCAGCAGGTGTTTTAGCAAAGTCATGTTAGTCGTTCAGTTATGATTTAGGTCATAGTTAACATGCTTGCTAAATTCTTTCCAAAGCTTTACCGTCCAACAAGTCGCACGATTGTCATAACTTTGATCGGAAAATCAGTGTTTAGTAGAAATCGTAGTTATAAACATGTAGTATAGTATTCATATTTGGGATTCTGAAATAATTATGAGTTGGCTTTAAATTCTCTCAGATCCGTCGATCGATTTCAAGGGAAACAAAACATGTAGCCGAATGTATTGTGAATAAGTCTGATTTAGGGGCTTGTTTTTCACTTTTTAGTGGATTTAATGTCGATTTATGTTTTTGTTAAAAAAAAATAGTTCATTAATATAATAGGCTATAGTTTACATAATTATTCACCGTTTACACAGTTAAAAATCATACTTTATATTCTCCGTATTTTTTTATTATTGTTATAAAATCATTCACATAATTTATGCGTCTAAATAATATTGTTTGAAAAAATAATAAATGAGAATGTCGCGTTTAGCCCTAAAACTCAATTGTTTTAGGTAATTAGAAGTTTAACATTTAAATAGTTCAACTTGAAGCCAACTTCGATTTTTAGTGTCATGGTAATTATGAGCACGGGCAATACGGGCAATAGTATTGATTAGTACAAGATTATGAAAGCTTAAAATATGTTAGGAATTCCAACAACTATGTAATTTAAACGCTATTTAAATAGCCGACTCCAGTCAGATACTACGCAGTTAATTCCACCGCTTTGCATAAAACACAAGGGAAATTTATCTTTTCCGAGTTTTCACGCTCTCTAGTAAATATTCAGTTTGCTTTGTATTGCGTTGTATTTGCAGATGCTATTTCAAAATTGTTTAATAATAACTACTATTCTGCACTTAACTCATGTAAAGCCTTCCATGGCACAGAGTATAAATATTAATACTTAACTATGGCAGTCATTTAGTTTTTAAACATTTATTTTTGCTAAAAATGCAGAGAATTTTTCAGTTTGTTATTTTTTTTTTATAAAATGTACAAAACACAGTAACGTAGTAGTAAAACTTTAGAACGCCCTTCAAAGGTGACGGGTTCCATTCCATTCCAGGGGCAACTTAAATTGTTACAATCTGCAAATGGTTAAGTTGTCTTTGTTTTGTGCTTGGTACGGTGATAGGTGTGCTTGGTGTGAGTTTTTGCGTATTCGTAACTCTACTATCGCGTTCGCGTATTCACTAAAAGTCCTATGAGATTGCCATTTTTTACTGCTTCAAAATTGTATCAACTTTCGTCACATACATTTTAAATATGCAGGTAAGTAGCTCTTTTGGTTGTACAAAAACGGATATTGGTCTGAAAATAAGACTTATTTATTATAACATCCTGGATAAGTAAAAACCCGTCAACTTTTTTCATATTACTTTGTGTCAACTGAGCAGGATATCTAGCATTTAAAATATCAAATGATTTCAAAACAAATATAACAAGATCCTTGCAACAAAACTTGTTTAGACTTTATCGTTTGAAGGAACTAGCTAACACGAGTGTAATTCCTTGTAATAAAATGTTACTGCGCCTTGCACCTTTATTTTTATTGGTGATGACAACAAAATACTAGGTATGTAACAAGTTCCAATTGAAATAAATATTTTAGAAAAATAGTGTTACTTTTTATTTGTAATACTTAGTAATTGCACTTGAATACCTGTCTAAGTATTTTCTACGTTGCACTTAGTTTAAATATTTTTTAGTCTCTAGTCTCGTTTTAGGGTTTCGAAACCAAAGGACGTCAAAGGAGCTTTATTACAAAAAAACACTTATTGACTTAATAATAAAAAATACACAGAAGGTAAAAATACTCTCAGACTTGGCTGGTTTATATTATTTGTTGTTATACTTTAGAGCTCACACACACTTTGATCACTGCAAGATTGAAGCTTGTATGTGTTACTGTTTTTACGATAGAACGACTAGATTATTAGTTTGTACCGTGCACCGCCAACCGCCGCGCCTTAATTCGAACGTAAATATTGTTATTAATTTAGTAAGTGTAAGTATTCGGAATTTTATAATTTTATGTTTTTGTAATATAGCATTGTTCATAAACTTATATTTAATACTTGTTTTACTTAAAAACCAACTTAATCTAAGTACCTTTTGATGGAATTTATACAAATTTTTTATTCATCCTACTACATTTTTAAGTTGGTCGACTATTACTCATTAAGTTGTAAAGCCTACTTAGCCATGATAGTTTTCCTTTTAATGTCGTAATTTATGCTATTTTCGTCGATTTTTTCCACCCACTCAAAAATAGCCATTTAGCTGGCAGTTGGCACTGGGCTCTAACAAAATGTGTACTTTAAAGCTTAATAGATGCAAACGCATCGCTGAATCGATAAATGGTTATTATTTTTAAACAAGCTATCTAACGACAAAAAAATACATCCCCACTTTAGGTACGTGTAGGGTAGCTTTTTTTGTAGCTTCAAAAACAACTATTTTTATCCATTGTTGATATCCAGCTTAGCTTAGTTTGAGGTCAGATGCTGCTGTATATAACGTTATTCATTAAAAAAGTTAATTTTGCCAAAGTACTTACACAAATTTGATTTTTATATGTTGCTAGTGTTGCCAACTATTAGTATTTGTGATGAAAATTAAAAATTTATTAACGTTGGAATATTAAAGAATTAAAAACTTTCACTGTACTTTATTCTCTACATGAAGGAAAGTTAGCTGGAAGAAAATGTATTCAGACGTTTGGCATGCATTTTAATTTGGTTTGTGTAATAAAGAGCGAAATCTATATTATCTTTAAATAAATCTTTGCATTTTTTTTCAGTTAAGGCTATAAGATTGTTGTTTGTGAAACTCAATACTGTCTTGTCTTCGATTTTATGTTCAGAGTTCCGAAGTAAACAGACCTGAGCATATTGCTTTGCTTCAATCTCGCAGCAAGCACCTGCTACCGGACCTGCCGACAAAATTCTATTTCCGATGCGAGTGAAGAAACAATTTATTTTTTAAGCATCACAGGAGCACTTTATTCGAATTATTATGGGTCACATTGCTGTTTCTTAGCTGTTTCAAAGAATATGAGTGTCCTGTTATACAGACTTAGCACTAAAAATGATGATATAGTCTTAAATAACGCTTTAGTTTTTGTTTAGGTAACTTTTATATCGATCGTCAGCTGTGTAAACACTTAGTAAAAAAAAAACATATATAGTTAATGGTGCTGATGATAAATTGATTAAGTACACGTTTTTAACATTTAAGCTTGTGAAAATAATTGTAAATTTGGAAAATCCAAAAGTGCACGCCTCATAGCAGTCATTCACATTTTAAAAATATATAGATATACAGTATACAGTGGTATATTAGTTTTTTAAAAATTATAATAAAACGACAGTACTTATAACGCTAATATTAACTAGGAATCAGCACAGTGTAATACTTTATATATTAAAAACAAAAGTATTCCGGTAAGATGAATTTTTCAACCAATTTCTCTGCAGACAGCAACATGGTCACATAAACACAGACTCACGGACGTCCAAGAATGATTAGTTTTAATGTTATTATTTATTATATTTAACAAATTAATTGTTTATAAAATGTACCATATGTGCTAGACAGATTATTTAACTTCATATTAGTGCACTCATATTATCCTGTAAGTGTTATATTAAAAAAAAAACGTCATTTAAGTTTCGAAAGACTGGGTTTTTTGACATGTCGAGAGTAGAGCACTACCTCACCGCTCCGCTTATGAGGCGTGCAAAAGTTCACTGTAATTGCTTATATGGGTTTATGGCAAAATTTTTAAGCGCCCCGAAAATATATTGTGTTTAATTAGAAATACTGTGAAAAGTAAGCGTCATAAAACCTAACAACCACAAGTAGCAGTACAAAAAATCACTTTTGGTGTAACTCGGAACATTATGAATTAATAAACATTTGCAGGTCTAGAAATGTTCGTTAAAGAATTAACATTTAATACGAACCTGATATTGCAGCTTCTTCTATTAAATGCAAACAAATCTTTTATGCAGACTAAAACAGTATAGTGATATTTTTGATATCCGCACTAACTCGGATCCCTTAACAGTACGAGTATTATACGTGCTTGCTTTTATGCTGCTATCATACAGACCAAATTGTATAATGCGCAGCTCTAAGTTCACAATTGAACTATATTAAATGTTTATTAATTCATAATGTTACGAGTTACACCAAAAGTGATCTTTTGTACTGCTACTTGTGCTATAGAACCTCGAGTGATCCATAGGAATCTAATGCGATGGGACTAACGTATACTAGTGTAACCAGCAAATTAGCGAAGTGAGTTTTTTTTCCTAAATAGTTTTGAAGATAAAACTTGAAAACTAATGCAAGTGACACGATTATAAGCAAAGCGACTGTCTAAACTGATGCAAGTCACTTGTATCAGTTTTGTCAGTCGCGTTGCCCGCACTCCAGTAACGCAAGTGACATCAGTATGCGTGACGCAGCGCCGCGCCGCTGTGTAGACGTAACAAATAGTGTAACAAATACGAGGCTATTAATAATTAGTATTGTGATTTGCAACTATTTTTACAATTGTATTATAAACTTTTTATTGATATTATCACTTGTACTAGTATATTATAGTTTATGTTGTTAATTTAAACCATTGTTTAGTGGTGTAACTGCAATTTAACATTTTTTTAAATATTTAAAACTACTTTGATTGTCATTGTGCCAATACGAGATATATTTGAAGAATCAAAACTTAATTTTTATCTGTTATAATATAATTTTAAAAAAGAAAACCTAGCAAAAACACCAGGTAAAACATTATGTTGAAACCTAAAGTATGTTTTCATATTTACTTATGTTACATTTTTAACAGATTTTGTACTTGTATCAGTTTACACGGTACTTTGTAATTATATGCACTGTCTGTTAGGTATAAATATTCTTCCTGCTTAGATAGATGTAAAAGTAAGTAATTTGGCATGGAGATAGTTTGAGTCTCGGGAAAGGCTACTTTTCATCTCACTCCTAAGCAGGTGTTTCTACCTACGTGATATTAAGTGTAGTCCACGCGAGCGGAGCCACGAGTGAAAAGTTAGTTACCTATAATTTGACTTTTTGTATGAGTAACTTCAAAAATAATAGTTTTCCAATCATTTACTCACACAGTTAGTTCCTTAATAAATGATATGGACTAATTTAGAACTATATTTTTCAGTCTCCCTTGCCTCCAAGTGCAGAATTTTTAGTTGAAGAGATGTTGTTTATCAATAAGGTTGTTGATTTAAGCAATTCAGACGACATGTTTAAGGAAACGCCAACAGTTGAAAACTTGTTTTGGAATCTGTGAAGTTTTTCACCAATTCTGATAATCCTACGGAATACATTCAACAGGAAGTAAGTTTGATTATCCACTTAAATGAAAATGAACCTGAAATCGTACCAGCATGTCAGCATGTCAGCATGTCAGCATCCTATAGCTGGTTTTAAATGTATTTACAAAAAAAAACTTTTCTTATGATTTGATTAAAAGCTTTACTCCGCTGGTTAATTTAGTTAGTCTATTTTTTACCAACCTTCCAACAACCTGTAGACGAACTGAATAATTCATATTTTAATTCAGACTATACCGACACACAATAGAGTAGCCCGGCAACTAAAAAGAAAAAAGATAAAGACAGATCGCGAGAAAGATTTTAAAGCAGGCAGAAACAGAGGTTTAGAATATATGAGTTATTTATAATATTATAAAAAAACAATGTTTTGCTTGCAAATATCCAAAAACGTGTTTTTGAAAGTGCCAGACATTGTAAGAAAAACTACGTATATTTAAAATGTTCTGGGCATTAGGGCATTGTATTGCATTGTTATAAATATGTTTCAACAATAGAAAAGAAACGAGTAGTTACTGAAAATTCTGAAAGGATTTCTACTATTAGTTATCCATTACCGGTAACAAAATATAGCGGTAACATCGAAGGGTTTCATCTTTGTAAAAAAAAATTCTCAATACCTTATCTATAAGGCACAACTTCGTAAAAACAACTTTAGATAAATTTTAAAAAGGCTCCAGGCATATGGAGAAGGATCGCAGGGGAAAACATTTAAATCATCCAGCAAAGATACCCACATCTGCCAACAAAAGTGTTTGTTCCAATATAAAGATGTTTCAACAGGTAGAGTCTCACTATGCAAGGGAGGAAACTAGCAAGGTCTATTTGGTGTCTATAACGCTCATCATTCATCATGAAGGCAAATTTGGCATGAAGATAGCTTCAGTCCCGGGAAAGAAAAAAGATTACTTAAAAACGTCAAGTGTGAGTCGGTCTTTTTCTATAATTGAGGAGTTGCCGTTGAAATCCTACAGTGATAACCGAATATAGGGCGGGTGGAAACGCGGGCAAAAGCTAGTTGTAATATATCACCCACAGCGTTAAAAAAAGTGAAAAAAATAGCAAAAAATAACAAAAAATAGGGTGCACGCCCCGGGTCGATAGGTGCAATAGGTCCGGAGATACGATAGTGGCTACGCTAGCTTTAGTCTAAAGCTAGCACGACCATGGTATCTCGGAAATTGGTAGAGCAAAAAATTAAGTTCTTAGGCAAAATAAAAGCAAAAAATAGAGTGCAAGCCCCATGTTGATAGGTGCAATAGGTCCGGAGATACGATGGTGGCTGCGCACGCTTTAGTCTAAAGTTAGCAGGACCGTGGCATCTCGGAAACTGTTGAAGCAAAATATTCAGTACTTCGGCAAAGTAATAGCAAAAAATAGGGTGCAAACTCCGTGTTGATAGGTGCAATAGGTCCGGAGATACGATAGTGGCTACGCTAGCTTTAGTCTAAAGCTAGCAGGACCATGGTATCTCAGAAATTGATGGAGCAAAAAATTCAGTTCTTAGGCAAAGTAAAAGCAAAAAATAGGGTGCAAGCCCCATGTTGATAGGTGCAATAGGTCCGGAGATACGATGGTGGCTACGCACGCTTTAGTCTAAAGCTAGCAGGACCATAGTGTCTCGAAAACCGGTGGTGCAAAATAATCAATTTTTTGGCAAAAAATTAGCAAAAAAATAGCAAAAAATATGGTATAAGTCGCATCGTGGCCTTATGATTTGGCTACGCCAGCTTTATAGACACGTCTGTTTTTTTTTTTTTTTTTTTTTATACCACTAAGGTGGCAAACAAGCTTACGGCCCGCCTGATGGTAAGCGGTCACCGTAGCCTATGGACGCTTGCAACACCAGGGGTATCACTTGCGCGTTGCCGACCCTTCAGAAATCTAATAACTTCTTTCTTGAAGAACTCCATACTGTAGTCCTTGCAGAATACCTTGGCTCATTCCACAACTTAAGCGTTCGCGGGAGGAAGTTTCTCTGAAACCGCACTGTACGCGACCATTTAGGTTCTAAAGTGTGAGAATGGATTCCCTGCCGATGGCGAGCGGTGCGATGGTAGAAAGTAGCCGTGGGCATCATTTCGAACAATTCCTCAGAACACAACCCATTGTACAAGCGGTAGAACACACACAGTGAGGCAAAGTCTCTCCTCAGACTTAAGGGCTCGATACCGCAAGTGAGTTTGGAATCGTCGACAATTCTCACAGCCCGTCGTTGAACCGAGTCAAAAGGGCCAAGCTGGTATCCGGGTGCACCTGCCCAGAGATGGCAGCAGTACTCCATATGGGGCCGAACTTGCGACTTGTAAAGTAACAACCTTTGCCCCGACGTGAAGCACTGCTTCGCTCTGTTGAGTACACCAAGTTTTTTGGACGCCAGCTTCACCTTATCTGATAAATGATCTCGAAACTGAACATCGCTGGAGATGTCGACACCAAGGATCCCAATGCTCTTGGAGATGGAGAGGGGAGTGTTCTGGAATTGTGGGACTACAGTGAATGGAGTTTTCTTAGCGGTGAACGCGCACACTTGTGTCTTTGTAGGGTTGAATCGGACCAAGTTTACCCGTCCCCAGTCAGAGACCTGGGACAGTGTGGTCTCGATTTGAGACACAAGTTCTCCGCGGTTTTCCTCCACAACGGAACGAGGGATGTTTGCACGACCCGTGTAAAAAGCGTCTCCAGTACTGTCATCTGCATAGCAATGTATGTTGTTCATGTCCAACATGTCATTGATATGCAGTAGAAACAGCGTAGGAGACAGCACAGAGCCTTGCGGGACACCAGCATTAATGTCCATGCTATCAGAGCAACTACCGTCAACTACGGCTCGTATGCGTCTGCCGGACAAAAAGCTAGCCACCCATTTGCACAAACCCTCGGGCACTCCGTAAGATGGCAACTTCGATAGAAGACCGCGGTGCCAGACCCGATCGAACGCCTTCGCTATGTCCAGGCTACATGCCAATGCCTCCCCCTGACTCTCAATGGCTAGTGCCCATCGGTGTGTGAGATACACTAGAAGGTCACCAGTCGAGCGACCGTGGCGAAAGCCATATTGACGGTCACTGACCAGATCGTGTACTTCTAGGTATCTTAGAAGCTGTGTGTTGATCACACGCTCCATCACCTTAGAGAGGAGAGAGGTAATAGCGATAGGCCTGTAATTCGATGGATCTGATCTATCGCCCTTTTTGGGCACCGGGTGCACATTCGCAGTCTTCCATGAAGACGGAAATTGCCTAGTGTGGTAGGAAAGCGCGAAGAGGCGCGTGAGTACAGGACATAACTCAGGAGCACACTGCTTAAGCACCACTGCTGGTATACCGTCTGGCCCACTCGACTTATGAACGTCTAGAGAAAGTAACGCCCGCCTGACCTCCCGCTGCGTTATGGAGATTTCCGGCATGGTCTTACCGCACCACGGTATAGTAGGTGGTACAGCGCCTTCATCGTTCATATTCGAGTTCGAGGCAAAGAGACTGCCCAGTAGATCGGCTTTCTCTTCAGCACTATGGGCCAAGTCACCGTCGGTCTTTCGCAGTGGTGGTAACGACGACTGGCAGAAGTTCCCTTCGGCAGCTTTGGCAAGCGACCAGAAAGCACGACTCCCAGAAGGATAGCTCGCAAGTCGCCCACCTATTTTGCCGATGAATTGGAATTTTGCTCTGGCAGTTGCTTTCTTACTGAACCTCGATTTGGATGGGTCATTAACATTTTTTTCGAATGTTTGATTTTCACAAAGAGTTGTGCGAAAATGAAGAAATTCATATGGATTGTAAAGTCAAAACGTTAAGGCAATACAGACATATTGTTAACAAAAAATTTTATCTGTCACGAATTTGAAGATCAAGAAAAGTATAGAGCCCGGAAATTAAAAGAAAACGATAAGAAACTTTCAAAAAATGACAATACTGTCACAGCTGTTACGTTTGATTTGCAAAAAACACAAAATTTACCTCATGGAAACGTCATCACATTTTATTATAAAAGAAAATTAAATTTTTACAACTTTACTCCATTTGACATGGCTTGTTCGGATGAGCTGACTGCAAAAAAGGAAAAAATTAAATAGCTGGTTGTGTTTTTTTTATTGAAACAAAGATAAAAGAGGGGGTTGAAACTTTTATTTTCTGGTCGTACAACTATGGAGGCCAGAATCGTAACAGAATTATGTTTCTTATGTATATGTACTATTCTTGGAAATTTAATATAAATATCACCCATAGATTTCTTGTTGTTGGTCACACACAAAATGAAGACGACAGAATTCACTCTGTCATTGAAAGGAAAACTAGAAATGTTTTAATTTATACTCCAGATCAGTGGATACTGGCCTTTAAAATGGCGACAACTGATGCAAAATCATATATCGTAGAAGAAGTTACTCAGTCTTTTGTCTTCGATTTAAAATCCAGTCTTGCCATTTTTGATAACTGAAAGACGAGTTCGGTTGAAGAGCTAGAAATGTGGAATAAAATTTGTGAATTCACTTTACTCTCTTTATTTCTCTTTATCCATATTTATTTATTAAAAATAATAACTTTTGTTTATTTACTTTTTTGACGTTGTATATTTGACAGCTCAATCTGTCATAGAATTAAAATCCCATATCCAACCTCCCTGTACTACTCATAATCGCCATATACTAAAAATAAAAACTAACCTAATGTAAATAAAGGTCACTTGTCCTAACGCGAGTGACATCTTACGAATTTTCGATCAGGACACGTGACCTGACGCGAGTTTAACAGTTTTTACCCATCACAAAAAAAGTGCACAGCGCCGCTAAAGAAGTTTTCACTTCAAAGAAAATGATAGCATAGATCGAGCTTACACTAGCTTATTGTCAATTGACATGAAAATATAAAGATCTTCAAGATCTTTGCAAGTCAAATGTGAGTCCCCAAAAGCACCACGCATTTTACAATAATTTACGGAACCGTTGATACTGCTGATAATATCTGATTAAGATAAATTTTAAAGAAAAGTTCGGATATGTGACTGTTACTTTAGAGATATTTTTTGCTATATAGTTTTAAATCAATAAATTAATTAGGAATATTTAACTTTAATAATGTCTATAAGACTGACTAGAGGGCTGTTATTAAACTAAATATTTTTATACAGTTACGAAAATTCTTTTTATTGTTTTTGATAATTTACTTTTTGTTATTCTAAGACGGCAAAACCGTTGCTAAAAGTGTTTATTTTGTTTTTCATTTAAACATTGAAAAATTTGTGTGTGATTTATATAAAAAATGTTTTTTTTGTATTTACATTAATATTAAACTCAAAATAGATCTGGTTTTTTAAATGGCATTTGTTTATTGTATTTAATCTTACAAACTTAACATTAAAACATTTAAGATTGATAACTAGATTTTATTTTTAAAAGAGATAAGCATTATGTTAATAAAATAATTGTTTAAAAAATATTAAATGATTAAGTAAAAAAATTAGAATATTACTTGGATTTGTTAATATTTCTGTTGTTTTATTTATTTTTATAGGGATTTTTTTACCTAATTTATAGATCAAAATTCTGGATAGATAAGTGGTGCAAGTAAGATCCCAGTACCAAAGTCAGAATTTAGTATACTGGTCTGTCGATTTTCTTGTATATTGAGGATTTAACACACATCTCATTATAAGCAAATGCATGTAAGCAAAAAAATACGAATATAGCAAACTAGTACAAGTGGTCACTTGTGCCAGTTAACGTGTTTCACAATTTCAATGATAACAGGTTACACTTACATGTTAAGTGGCGCTATTTTAAAAAGTATAAAGAAATTCATAAAAATATGAGATGCCATCTTTTCCTTAAAATATCTAAGTTAACATTATAAGTTTTCTATCAATTTATGTCAAAGTTACAAGCTTAGAAGCTTTAAACTTCCTGCAAAGTTGTGTTTTTGCACTTGCGTTAGTTTACGTTGGACCCGTCGTGTTTTGTAACATGTTTTGATCGAATATTTTATTTTTCATATCGTACAGTGGAAACCAAAGAAGTACCAAAATATTTGATAATGAATTCGTGCCTTAATTGTAGGTATGTGAATTTGTAGATTTATGGTTTCAATACTTCAAAGTTAACCGGTGTATTTAACACATCATGTGGAGATAAATTTCTTTTCATCTACCATTTTAGGCAAGTGTGAAACTATTGCAAGACTGTCTCCAATACAGTATATTTGGACTAGGGTGGCTTTTGTGTATATCTCAGTAGTCATAAATTCCAGCTTTAGGTATCCGTTATCCGCATAGTTAGATAATTGGGTTTATCCCTGGTGATGGAATATTATTTTATTTAAATCAATTTCTTTTAAATTGAAAGATATGCCCATAATTCTTCAGATAGGTATCTATGACGAACTTCACGACATTATTTTAAGCTTTTTAATGAAGCTCCAAACCAAAACTCAGTTAACTGCGACACGCTTGTCACATTAAACGGCAAAAGCTTCCGAGGCGAGCTTTACGAGCTTTACTGCGCGTTGCATCTCTAGAGGTACCGCAGCCTCACAGACCACACTTCCAGAATTTATCATATAATTAGCATTTCCTGGATAAAACTTAATTTTTTTTCCAAAGATGGGATAAAAAATATTTCTATACACACATTTTATTCACAAAACGTGATAAGCATTGTAAAAGTGGCATTGAAAAATAATACAGTGTATGATAATGAAATTTTTGTTTTTTTATAATACTGATAGTAAATAAAAAATAAAAATTGTAAAATTAATAAATAATCATATTTTTACAGAAGAAGGTTGTAATAAAGTTTTTATTCTGATTTTTATGAGTTTGACAGTAAATGATTTTTTTGTGTCGTTTCGTTATTAAGTTTAATAAAAACACGAAGGGGGTATCTTGTTTAGTGGAGGGGTTCTTATAGCCACCTTCGCGTTCCATTATCATATCAGCTACAGTGAACCATATTATTGCATCGTCACCGAAGTTATTAAATAGTACCAGATTTCAGTTCTATTGGACACTGAGAAGTGGGTCAAATCTTGCAAGCAAGAAATTCTTCTTGTTCTTACCAGCCCTCATACGTCCCCATTGTTAGGGCACGGCTTACCCTCATAAGCGAGGGGAGGGGAACAAGAAGTGCATGGGTGGAAATAAATTATTGTCATATTTTATTTGTGTAACTGCCCCAAAGCAGTTAATTTAGTAAATAGTCAAAGTTTCGATAAGATTTTTTTTTCTTGCTTTGAATAATATTTATGTGAAGTAGTTTTTAGCTTATTACCTGGTTTTCTTTTACTTCCTCTTTTCCACGTATATGAGTTGCTACTATGTGCATCCACTTAAGAACTCAACTATGCAGTCAGTTTATGGTTAAAAGTACATTTATATATTATGATTTCGTTATAACAAAGAGCTTTTGACAATCAGTTAACAAATAAACCACACGCAGAATAGATAGATATCTCTTATTTAACGATATTGTATTGACTGATTTAACGATATTGTTTACATATAAATAAATCCCCATGGTTACGGGCATTGGGGCCCAGCACAATGACCCCAAAAAGAGGGCATCGATCCATCTCGTTTCAGAGTCGTATCTATGTGGAATTGGCATGCAAAGACCGCGGAATAACGTATCTTGAAAATCTGGTTAGTTAATATTTATTTAATATATTATATATATATATATATTTATGTGTGTGTGTGTGTGACGACGCCATCAGTTGTGAGCTGGAAAAGTCCGTCCGTCTGGATTGGCCAAGTATGTTTCTAATGATCATTTCTTTTAAGTTACAATTTATATATATGAGGAGGAAAATCAATTATCAAACCCTCAGTACTGCTCTGATTCTTATAGCAGTTACACTCTCAGTCAATACAATATCGTTAAATAAGAGATATCTATCTATTCTGCGTGTGGTTTATTTGTTAACTGATAGTCAGAAGCTCATATATATACATAAAAATCCCAATGGGTTACGGGCATTGGGGCCCAGCACAATGGCCCCAATAAAGCGGGCATCGATTCATTCAGAGTCGAATCTATGTTGAATAGGCGTGCAAAGCCCGCGGAATAACGTATCTTGAAAACTTGGCTAGTTCAGAGCACGGACTAAGCGCCGTGGTTTTTAGAGAACCAAGTGTGTAAAGAGTGTGGTGTATATACCACATTCCTCAAAAACTATATTCCTTTCAAGTACTATACTGCTGCAACCTATGGTTTAGGTTACAATCTTAGTCACAACATATCCTTCTCTTCAAATTGATCACCGAATACACTTATCTAAGTTGACTACTTCCAGAAAAAGATTACTATTAATAGTCATTGTAAAAGTAACTGTAAATATAATGCAACTTGCAACAATAGAAGCTTAATCACTATTTAAGCTGTTTAAACAGCAAGTTACGGTCTTTTGCCAGAAATACCTACGAGAACTAACTTTGATACAGCAAATACCTAGACCCAGGGTCAGATAACTACTCATTTCTAAAATAGACAATCATGAAAATTATTTAGGTCTACAGGGCTGAAATCCGAGTACGAGCGACTTCGACGACATCATCATCTATTAAAACTAACTTCACACTCGCAATGTTTAGGTTGACAATTTAGCTAGGCATCCAACTTGAGACTAATACCTTCTGGGTCCATCAAATGGTGTCGGTGGTGGCCGAGAGGTTTCGATTTTACTTTGTGTTCTGAGTGGCGGAGGTTCGAGCCCAGCGTGTACCAATGAGTATATTTCTCAATTTCTTAAGTATATTGATTATTCACATCTGACTTTTACGGTGAAGGAAAACATCGTGAGGAAATCTGTATGCGTCTAAAAAAAAGACGGCGAGTGGTCTAAGTTGCCGTCGGTGAAAGCAGGCCGTGCCCCAACAGTATGAGGCTGATAAGGAATTAACATTGTATCATTAATTCAACAGTTATAAGAACCTGATGGGCCCAAACAAATAAATTTTGATACGGTAGATGGTGCACTATAAACTTAGACCATGCTATAAACCACGTGACCTGGCTGCCTGGCCCGAAGCAATAAAACTGTGGAGAGGTTTCGGAACGAGCTTTACGATCGTCTCCTTGTGATGCGTTTTAATTTATTTATTTTAAATTAATTGGCTCTATTTTTACCATCAATTAAATTAAGAAATAAATTATAAAGCTTTTAAGATGAATTACGGCAAAGCTTGATAGTAAAATACATGATATAAAATCTGAATATTTTATATCACAAACATATCAAAACACTACCAAATTTTGTCAGATTAGCATTGAAAAATAATACATAAATTAAGCAAATTTTTGGCATCAGTTAATTTATACCTGCAAACAAATACATGCTCACCTGCTAAATCGTAGCTTATGGCATAAGATATGGACCTTGATTTATTTAAGTACTTATTTAAGTTACTTGACTTTGCCAGCGGCTCCGCCCGCCCTAAATTCGGTTAATACCAATGAATTGCTATTGCATACTATAGGTGCAGCAATAGTTATTTTAACTCTGTTATAGTTATTCCTGCAGGAACTTTTGAATTTTTAGAGAAAAAAGGCCTTTATGCTATTCCAGGACCTAACCTATTAGTATGCCAAGTTTTATCCCGATACGTCCAGTGGTTGAAGCGTGGTTGAGTAACAAACATCCATCCAGACATACAAACTTTCACATTTATTATATTAGTAGGATAGTTTGAACCTTTTAAAGTGGATTTGCTAATATTATAATATCATAGCTATTAAAACATGTAGAAATAAAAAACAGGAAAAAAAGTTTTTTTTTCAAAACTTGCTTATCTTGAACATTAGAATCGTATAAAAATTCAATCTAACCAAAAATTGTACTAAAAAGTAAAAAATGAATCTCACACAAATCAAATAACTTCCACCATAAACGCCTACTGTATATATATATAGTCTCCGTTCATTCCGCCGAAATTGCGGGTTTTAAGAGAAATACTTATATGCAAATCTTAGAATAAAATATATACTTTTGTATAAGGTAGCAAACAGAGCGAGTTGTATGAGGTTCGTCTTCAGAGCTCGATTTCACATGTTTTTCATCCCTCGGCTCGGTTCAATGTAACGCCTAAAAACAAAAAAGAATTTACCCAAAGACGTTGGAATTATAAGACTGTGACATACAGACGGGCGGGCAGTCACAACGAATTTATTAGGGTTCCGTTTTCTGCCACTGGGCTACGAAAATCTAAAAACATGAAAATTTTTCATGAATTTGATTTTATAACTTTACATCAAAATTTTGTTTATTGTAGCCTCAGTCTCCCCTTTCATTTAATTTCAAGTCATTTTAATGTATCATTCTGAGTTTCATCTCTTTCTTAAGTTTGCATAATATTGTGTAAAACAAAGCAGAAACACAATATCAGCAGCACCAATAATGTTCATCTACATTTTATGCATAAAATGTTTTATTAAGCAAGAAATAAGCCGTTAA
The DNA here is from genome assembly GCA_946406115.1 of Apoda limacodes. Classification (NCBI taxonomy): domain Eukaryota; kingdom Metazoa; phylum Arthropoda; class Insecta; order Lepidoptera; family Limacodidae; genus Apoda; species Apoda limacodes. The sequence goes on from OX291542.1 coordinate 35,628,204, forward strand.
AATTACCGCCACTAAAAGAGCTTCCGGGTATTAATTAAATTTCTGTGTACTTGTGTACAGAGCTGGTGCTTTGTTCTCTTCTATTTATGTTTTTTTAGTTAAATCTACGTTAATTTGAATAGTAGCAGTAATCAATTTCTGTCTTAATATTTTTGTTATTGTAATTGTAAAAAAAAAAAATTTGGAAAATCCAAAAGTCCACGCCTCATAGCGGTCATTCACATTTAAAAAAAAATTCTAAAACAAAAAATCAAGTTTTTTAAAATAAAATAACAAATAAGGTGAGAAAAAAATATACTATAAAATAAAAATAAAATATATATATATAGATATACAGTATACAGTGGTATATTAGTTTTTTATAAATTTTAATTAAACGACAGTACTTAGAACGCTAATATTAACTAGGAATCAGCACAGTGTAATACTTTATATATTAAAAACAAAAGTATTCCGGTAAGATAAATTTTTCGACCAATTTCTCTGCCACATACATGGTCACATAAACACAGACTCACGGACGTCCAAGAATGATTAGTTTTAATGTTATTATTTATTATATTAAACAAATTAATTGTTTATAAAATGTACCATATGTGCTAGACAGATTATTTAACTTCATATTAGTGCACTCATATTATCCTGTAAGTGTTATATTAAAAAAAAACGTCATTTAAGTTTCGAAAGACTGGGTTTTTTGACATGTCGAGAGTAGAGCACTACCTCACCGCTCCGCTTATGAGGCGTGCAATGAGTGAGATTGATTTTTTATCTGGAGTGAGGTAATTATTGTATTAAAATAATAAACCCTTTTCATTATATAGATATCAATATTAAAAAAATAGTAATAACCGTAAATATTATGATTGTAGAATATAATTGAACAAAGTTTACCCGACTATGGCAAAGCCAAAAGAAAGTGCCATGACTTTTACAGTCAATGTATGTATATATTTATGTATGTTACCCCGTAGCAGCTTGACTAGTGATATTATAATAAACAACTCTATTGTCATTTATTATTCAATTTGTATTTTCTTACAGCTTTAGCTTTCCCGTCCCATACCATTCACCAATTTTTTATTCCGTTATATCAAGCGATGAAAATACCATAAAAACTTTCGTACAGTAAGCTTTTATAAGTAATACATGTTATATATATCACTGTCTTCCAGTAAAAATCGCAATTTACTTTGAAATCTTATTATAAATTTATTCTGTTTCTGATTAATGTCTTAACTATGTATCTTATGTAACAAGGCTGTAACAACAAACAGGCATCACCTTTTTATGTCTATTTCTTGTATTTATGACCTCCTATTGACACATTTTTCTGTGACCCTTTGTGCTTTGGAGGGCACGTTAAACTGTCAGTAACTGTTATTATGACAGCATGGTCTCTAAGCTAAATCACAGGTCTTATAGGTAGTGGCCACTAACTTGACAACGTCTGCCAATTTGCAATTTAATAAAATACTTATAAAATTACGACAGAGGCATTGTCACAGCTCGGCAATATCCGCTCATAGGACGGAGTCAAGTGTTGCTTCGCTGCATCCAATCAAAACCTTTAACGCATGTTGGAGGTTGAATCCTATGGGCCAATTAAATATTAAAAAAGTTCCCTATATTATTTTTGTCGTAAAAACTTTCTATTGACATAAAAAGTATCCTAGGAATTTGGGTGCTCCGTTATGGCATTAAAGATTAAAAATATTCGAAGCATGCTACAAAGATGTAAAAAAAATAACCCCATGGGAACTCTCGATTAAATAAAAAAGTGTCCTCTATTAATGTTTGTCTTTCCAACTATGTCTATATTAAGAATCTAGGTAATAGAATGTTCGAAACATGCGAAATAATGAGAAAAACTTCCCGTAGGAACTGTCGATCAAAATAAAAAATGTGCTTAAAATCTCTATCTTTGGACACCAACTTGGGCATTTTTTTTAATACGCATCTGGATACATTAAATATTTATTTTATGTGACCGTTACGTTCTAATAACAGTTTTTAAGAGATTTAATGTCGATTTGCTCAAATGCAAGATTCATTATCTTTTCCCGTCCCGTTTTTAATTCAAATCGATATGCTAATAACATTAAAACAGAAAATAGTTTGTTTTATTAATAAGATGCTAGGATTAAGCTAAAATCTCTGTGATTTGCATTAAATAAAGCCGATGTTTTAGCTCCGAATCGTTTCGGGACACAATTTATTCTCGTTCTTACAAATGTTGTGGTGAATAAATTTTACGCATTTAAACGAAAATCAGTTACAATTTTAACCTTAATTCGGCGTAGTACAACCAAAACTAATATTGTTCTAATTTATATTGCAGAATAAACACAAACTGAAGCAATTACAAAGATGAAAGATTGCAGGTCTAGATTATCCCTGCGCACTGCAGTCCTAGGTTCTTCAAGAGAAGAGTAAATGCTTTTTAGAGGGTTGGCAACATTCGAGTAATGACATAGTGTTTCGAGCGGCAGAAGCCATCAGAATTTAACTCAAGTAGACCGTAAGCTTGTTCGCCACCTTAAAAGTATCAAAATAAAAATTGTGCGGCTAACAATATAAATAGTCATCGAGCAGAGAAAAAGCAGAATTATTTCAATTTGAATTTTATAACTATTATGTAAGTAGGATTATTAAATTTTAAAGTAAATTGCTTCGTAAAAGCGATAACATTACACATACATTAATCGTAACTTACCACGTTTATACTGGTATGTATAAGGTTTGTCCAGTCGTCAACGACCTTCAGAGCTCTTTTCTATGAGCCGCATTGCCCGTACGTTAATATCGCGCCCTGAACAAAATGCTTGGTTTATTAACTATAAATAATAAAAATAAATAAATGAAAAACGAAAACAATTTTTTTTTATATTGCTCTTGGAGTAAGTTAAATATTTTTTTACAACTAGAAAAAAAAGGGTATCAGTTTAAATAAAATCCCATAGATAAATACTGGGAGCTTATTGAAAAGAATCGATATAAACAACCAGTCCCGATCACGCTAGACTCTAGAATTCCAGAAAAAAAGGCATTTTTTTATTTTTTCCGCCTGATGGTAAGCGGTCACCGCAGCCTATGGATGCTTGCAACACCTGGGGCATCACGCGCGCGTTACCGCCCCGAATACTGTCTTTATAGAAAACCTTGACAGGTAGCTTACTTAGATTCGTAAAAGTACTTGCATAACATTTTTGCCCGAATATCAGAGTCTAGTATACTAGCAGAGGTGATTTAACAGTGTGCTCCTGAGTTGTGGCCTGTACTCACGCGCCTCTTCGCGCCTTACGACACAATTTCCGTCTTCATGGAAGGTTGCAAATGTGTACCCAGTGCCCAAAAAGGGCAATAGATCATATCCATCCAATTACAGGCCTATCGCTACTACCGTTCCCCCTTCTAAGGTGATGGAGCGTGTGATCAACATACAGCTTCTAAAATACCTAGAAAACCACGACCTGGTCAACCGCCGACAATATCGCTTTCACCTGACTGGTGACCTTCTAGTGTATCATACACACCGATGGGCACTAGCCATTGAGAGTCAGGGGGAGGCAATGGCATTTAATTTCTGTTCAAGGTATCTGACTGGGGATGGGAAAACTTGGTACGATACAACCCAACTTTACTTTTACTTTACTTTTATTACAAGTCGCAAGTTCGGACTCATATGAAGTACTGTTGCAATCTCTGGGCAAGTGCACCCGATTACCAGCTTGGCCCTTTTGACTCGGTTTAGTGACGGGCTGAGAGAATTGTCGACGATCCCACACTCACTAGCAGTATCGCACCCTTAAGTCTGAGGAGAGACCAAATACTACAATAAATATAACCTGAAAGGGGGGACTTTGCCTCCCTGTGTGTGTTCTCCGCTTGTACAATGTTCTGAGGAATTGTCCGAAATGATGCCACCGGCTATTTTCTACCATCGCACCGCTCGCCATCGGCACGAAATTCAGTCTCATTCTTTAGAACCTTAATGGTCGCGTACAGTGCGGTTTCAGAGAAACTTCCTCCCCCGATCTTAGGTTGTGAAATGAGCTTCGTGCCGAGGGTTTTCTAAGGACTACAGTATGAGGTACTTTAAGAAAGAAGTTATTAGATTTTTTAAGAGTCAGTAACGCGCGAGTGATGTTCTTGCAAGCATCAGCTTGCAAGTTTGTTTTTCACCTTAGTGATATTAAAAAAAAGCGCGAGACTCCCCATTAAGCTTATAATTGAGCTAAGTTATATTGTTATATATCAAAATATGTTTGTTTAGTGCTGCAGTTACAAATTAAGTATAAACTAATTGTTAATTGTGGCTAACGCAATCAACTGCAATAAATTTATGCCCTACAATGCCTATGAAGCTGGTAAAAAACTAAATAAATCCGTTTTTTATGAAGTGTTCTAAGTGCAATATTAAGCTAGATATTAAAGATCAAAGCCGTTTTTTATTTTGTCTGAAATTTAATCGATGTATGCAATGCCATCTAGCGGCAAGCAGATACATTTTATGCATTCTAATAATATAGGGTTTTGTAGTGCTTGATATAAGCTTTAAAATGAGCACTGTTTAAAGTCTTTTGCACGTAAAATAAGTGAGCTGTAATGCAAATAATCAATGGGTTTCATAAGTGCCATTTTCACCAAAATTCAAATTAATCGTATTCCGTCTAGAACTAACTTTAATGTAAAGGGTTTGATGGATTCTAACATTTTGGCTGCTTTAGGAAACATAATTTTCAAAAAAATCACGATTTTAAGAAAAAAAAAATCGAATTTTTACAAAAACCACCTTCTTTTCATAATATCTCAAAAATGATGAAAGATTCGTTTAAAAGTATAATTATAAAAAATGTGTCTTTTTCTGACAAAAAATTTGTTGTTTTTTTTTCTGTCACAAAAAATTGTCGGAGATATGATTGTTTTAAGAGCCGCAGCGCAATCACAGTCTCTTTGACCCTTCACAAAAGTTGTAGCTTTTTTAATTACCTTTAAAATGGTTTTTTATTAGTTGTGATAGCATCAAAATTGAAGGAGTTATGGTCCAAAAACTAATCGTATTTTTTTCTCTACTTAGTAAACTGAACATTTCGGTGTGTGAATATTTGGAGCAAAGTGAAAGTAAACAGTAATAGAGACCCAAAACTATTGTCAATATATATATATATATATATATATATATATAATTAATAAATATATTATGGACATATATTTTGGAAACGTAGGCATGAAAATGGTGATTTCTTTATCTGTGGTTAAATTATTTTTGAAAGTGTTATCATAAAAATTGTAAAGCTTGAGAATATGATAATCTTTTTCGAGAATGTGGAATAACATTTAAATCCTTTTCATTTCATCAAAAGATTTTTTTTTAAACAATTTTTTATCAAGGGGTTGTTTTTAAAGGTCGAAAGGGGGTTAAAAGTTCGATAATTAAGATAGGGAACATAAAATATTATTTACTCTTTACTTAAATCTTTTTATGTCATACCAAAGGAATTTTTTGTGATTTTTTCAATTTAGGGGTTGTTTGCAAGGGTTGTAAAGTTTTCAAGGGGTTGAAAATGATTTTATTATGACGTAATTGTGTTAGAAAACACTTTACAATTTCACCCCTTACTATTAAACACGTTTTCTAGCGATGAAATGGCTCAATGTCAATTTTTCCATTAAGGGGTTGTTTACACCCCTTAAAAATAATAGGCGGAGCTCAGATCATTTTCACTTTTGAAGTTAAGGGTAAGATGAGCCTAATTCCAAAATTTCATGCAAATCGGTTCACAGTAAAAAAAATCGGAGGTAATAAGACCCTATTTTTCGCTTCAATTACTGCACTATGATAATATAAAAAGGTTGTATAAGTTACAAAACAAATCACTATAGATTTAAGTCAATTAATATTCATAATAATAATATTTCATGTAAGCAAACAGACTCATCCCACAAAACTTTAGTACAATCTCACTAAGCCAGACGACGCGACGCGGCTTCCGGAGATCAAATGTTGAGAACTTCCGTAGTTCTTACTTCGAGACCTCAGTCATAACTCCAGCTAATACAGCTAACTCGTAAACATACGCTTCATCCCTCTAACATTATAAACGTAGTGTCAATATGTTTATTTGATTGTTGTGTGCTTCTTATGTATGAGTTTATGCTAAACTAATTAGATTAAAGTATGACGATAGAAGTTCGATAGACGATCGGTGGTGGGTGGCGGAGGTTGGTGCCTGGAGTGTACTAGTGTAAGTGTCAGTCTTTTTCTTAATTTCTTAAGTACATTTATTTGATTGTTGTGTGCTTCTTATGTATGAGTTCATGCTAAACTAATTAGATTAAAGTATGACGATAGAAGTTCGATAGACGATCGGTGGTGGGTGGCGGAGGTTCGTGCCTGGAGTGTACTAGTGTAAGTGTCAGTCTTTTTCTTAATTTCTCTGATTATTCACACTACTGGTAAAAAAAATCGTGAGGAAACTTGCATAAATCAGAAAAAAAAGACGTATGTGACGTTCACAATCCAGACTGGGCCTGCGTGTGGACTTATGGCCTAAATCGCGCGCAAAAGTAGGAACGTAAGGTGAGGAAGTATACGTTCTGTGTACGGACCTGATTTTTTATTAATTTTATCTAGACTTCACTTTACTACCAGTTGGATTAGTATTTTTCCCAAAAACAACCGGAAACAAATTTATCATCTCAAACCAGATGTAAATCAAGTCAAAAGGAAAAAACACACACTATAGACAACGAAGCAAATAAGGAGAACTGATTTACGTGGTAGCTTACGGGATGGCTGAAGACAAAGACTAAGACTTTACTGTTTTTGAGAAGTTACGTAGCAATAGAAAATTACATTTTACTTTTAAGTTTACGTGGTAATACTCAGATGTCAAAACGTGCTTTATTTAAATAACTGCAATGTTAAACTAAATTTTAAATAAAAGTTTAATATATGAGTACAGATTAATAGTCTAATACTGTAGTTATTAGTACGAGTACTAATATTTACATAGCAAAATTATGTTATTGATATACTAGTAAAGTACAAGTAGGTAATATTAGAGCAGGCATCAAGATTTAGAAGAAGAAATCTTTATTCGTTATTTTAAAATACACGTAAAGTAAGGTATTCGAGTAAAAGATATAGGTATTTTATATTGCATCGTCCTTTTTATTATATTACAGAAATTAAGTCGTTCACCAACTTGATGAATAAAAGGTCTTTTCAACGTTTAAATTAAGTGAATAAAGTACTGCACCTACGAGAACTAGAAAACATAAAAAGCGTTTACAGCGAATGCCTACATTTTATTGCATTATACATATTATAGTAAAAAAGTAAATGACGGTTTTTGTTTAGCAATTCTTTCAAGAAAGATGGATTTTGCTGAAATTTTGACAGTAAGTAGGGTATACCCCAAAAAGCAAAATCTACCCTATGCCAAGGTGTACTTTTTCGCGGGGGGTGATTACTACCTCAACTAAGGGGTGGTAATTAAAAAAAAAAAAAGTTTTTGAGATATTCGTGATCGAAAATGAAATTTTTTTCGAAAATAACCATGTTTTTTGACGATTTTTCACATATAACTCATAAACTATTGATTTAATCAAAAAATCTGTAATTATCAAAATGCTAGGTTATGAAAAATCAAAGACATTCTTTTTTTATTTTTAATGTAGACCCAATACAAACAAAGTTATAGCTTATTGAAGGTAAGCCTTATTTTTTTAACGACAAATTTATAGATTTCAACATTGAATTACGAAAAAACTGTACGTTTTACGATGAAAGTGCTCAGAATCTTCCATAAAGAACATTAAAAAACCTTAAAGATACGTTTTTTTTAAAGTTCTCTAGCAAAAAACTAACGGAGTTATGACGAAAAAAAGGTTGGTTTTTATTATTTTAAGAGAAAAATCAACATTGAAATGCATCTCATTACTACCCTAATTGGAATTAAATGTCACAAATGTACAAATGACCTTAACTTGACATTATAAATATGATCCAAAAGTTTGACCGATTTAAAATGCTTATTTTTGAAAAAGATATCATCAAAGTGAACTAGGTATTTTTGAAATATTCAAAAAAAAATACTTTTTTCCAAGCAATTCAGAAAATAAACCATATAAGTTATACTATACATGTATACTAATAGTTTTCTCATCATTGGCACCTGGTGAAGGGGTCTTGTGTGTGTGTGTGTGTATGTATGTATTATATATATATGTGGCGTTTCCTTCCCTCCACAAATTCCCTTCATAATTTCTGTTTTTGATATTCATGTTTTTTGCAAATTTTTGTAAATTTTCTTTTTCTTGTAAATCTACATGTGCTAAAATTGGCACAAATAAGGATGAAACAAATGTGTTTTAATAAAGCATCATATCTTAAAAAAAACGTTTTTTTTAGATGTTTTTTGTATTTTAATGTAATAGGAATGGTGTTTAGGGGATGAAAACTAATTATAACAATTCCCTTAAGATGTCTACGATTTAAATATTAAAATTTATCAAAACAAGAAATAAAATATATCGAAAAATGATTTTTTTTTCAATTTTATGTGAATTTTAAAAACGTTTAAGGAATAAAATAGGGGTTAAAAAATCACAAATAGTTTTTAAAACTATATAACTATCATTAATCAAAAGCTTTATACGTTTTTTCATTCGTTAAATGCCTAAATTTGTGAATTTGTGTTAATGTTGTGCATGAATTTTTGTCAATTAGGGATAGTTTTCACCCCTAAGAGTCAAAAGCATACATAAGCATAGGTTAGACACATCTTTTTACCGTCATTTACTGGACTATAAAGAAACAATACACTTTAGACTATGAATATAATTTAATTTTGAATTCAATTGAGTTAAAATTCTGATTTGATTAGTTATATAGGTTAACATTACTATTTCACAAAATAATGTTATGAAATCTATAGTTTAAATCGTTTACTAAACCAGCGATGTAAAATACTTGTCAATCACTTGTATCAAACACAAGCAATGTTCGCAAACTCTTATAACCACACACACATATTTTCTCACATAATAATCATCAAATAAATTTGTATAACAACTTATAATTGAAACTTTTAAAAATCAAAGCATTTAGAATTATTCTTATAGTCTAGTAAACAGCTCAATTACCTACATTCAACAATATAATACTTATAAATAAGCAAGAGACTATCGGATATTCAAAGCATAGACGTAAGTACAGCACTACAGAAATATTTGAATAAATATCTCTCTTGGGCACTACTAAAGTTATTCACATGTACTGAAAATATATAAAATACAAAAGAACAATGCAGTGGTTTTCTGTAAAATTACACAGAAATTAAATTAATGCCCGGAAGCTCATTCAGTGGCAGTAATATTATGGTAATCTATATAATACGTACAAAATATAATACGTACAAAAATAATAAAACTGTAATGTAAATTGTTGGTTATCTGAGTGCGAGATTACATTAGCACAGCCGGGTATACGGGTCGCCGCCTTAGCCTGGTCTGTTATAGGTTCAGTTTCAAAAGGGGCGTTAGAGACAGAAAAAATAAGGTATACAGATAATAACAGAATAGATTATAAATAATGATTGCACAGTGTGGCATAGAAAATAGGAATGAAGCAAAATAACGAAAATTTTGGTTAATAAAAATAGTATTGTTCCAATGGAGTTTGAAACTTGTCTTATGAGAAACAGCTACAGAATGTCTGGAAAGACAGGATGCGTGCTTTCAGATAATCAGCTCCTCCACTGTGCTCTGGTAACGCACGTTCTAAAATTTCAACATGCAGCTGCAACAGTTGTGTCTTCCTCTGAGCTGTTTTCTCACAGTTTTTTTGACAATAGTTTTGATACCTTACTTATTGATCCCCTTTACAAGTAAAACGGAATTCAATACGTTTTTCTGTTAAGTAATATGCAGTTTCTCCGCATAACTCTCGCTGTCAAAAAATCGGCCAAAAAAGTAACGCCGGAAACCGACTGGTTTGACCAAGTTATGACATCCAATATCGAAATCCATGATACCAAGGGAGAAGGGAGGGAGAGAGTTAGGAAAAAAGGAATATTTGTAGCGAATTAACGCTACAGCATGTAGAACCCCCCCCCCCCCCTTAAATTTAGAATAAGTCCGAATAACGAGATTAGGACCGCTACATTGAGAACCTAAGTAACCCTGACTCTAAGAAGGTATGAGTTTAGCCAGTCACTAGCATGGAGAGTGAACTTCGATTTTAAGATTAAATTCTACATAATATAACTATCTGAGCCGTAACCATTTATCTTAACTAACTTGTCGCACACGAGTGATGTACCAAACTAAGATAGCTATTATAATACGTCCTGATAATGATTTAAATTATCGTCACACTGACCTTGAATAAGTAGATTTCTAACACAATAACCTTCCCCATAACTACCCTTATTCACTTTCAATTAATAACTATTTAAATCCTGTCAAAGAGTAAGCCTTTCATAATTTAGTTTCTATTACATTATTTATTTATTTAACCTTACAATATGCCAGTAAAACGAAAATAAGAAATTAAGATTTTCTTTACATTTCGCGACAATAAACAAAAAGCATGTGGGACTACTGTTGGGATCGAACCGCGGCCCTTCGTATGTTTAACCTACGTTATAACCACTACACCAATTGGTCGATAAACAATCGATTGAATTTAACCTAATATTTCTGCACCCTGAAGATAATTACCTTTGTTTGCTGTAAAGGAGGTAAACAACCATACGGCCCTATAATAAGATATTTTACACAAGGTACTTTTTAGTCTTCATAGTAGTTCTTCTTACAAACCAAAATCTCTTAGTAAACGTGGAATTTTCAGTATTTAGACATCTTACAGATAACAGTGAATAATTCCGTTCTTTGCGTAGGTACAAGAACTTATAAAGGAGACATCATGTGCAACCTTTCTCTTACGAACTTGAGATATTAAGATAATATTAATAAATATGAAAGAAATTGCGAATAACGTAAAGATTAAATGGAATTTCTTTTAATAATTTGTCACAGTCAATTAAGATAATTATGACGACAGAACGCCAATTTACATGGGTAGATAACCCGTCTTAGTAGGTATTTTCCTACTATTCAGTCAGTAAAGAACACATTGCTCACTCAAAAATCTATCACTTTAGTCAGATCAAAAACAGGCATTTTGAGTGATTGGAACCTTCGCGTTTCGCCGGTAGGTCGGGGTCCCCTCCCCGGCTCATCAGCTATTAAGGGGCCCTACCTGGATAATAATACTTTATGATAATAGGATTTTCTACGAAAAAGAAATGGACAGACCCTAGACCAACTAATGTCACCTTTAACAAATCCATGTTTAATTTGTTCGGTCAAAGTTTGACTTATGTCGAACCCAGGTTCAGTCATTGTCTCAGTAAGATTACCGTAAATCTTTTTATATCAAAAGAAGAAAGCAATTCTAAACATATATATTTTTTTTTATTATCTTTGTTTTGGCATAACTTAATTGTTACATTTTAAAAATAGACGTAGTAAAATATAAAGAAGTAAATTCAAAAAAACTAAAGATATTTGAAATTCCTAGGAATCTTTAATTTCAAACTACAAAACAGAACTCTTTACACTCAGGTACAATACAGTACTTATAAAAAAAACATTAAAATAGTAATTTATAACAAAATAAATGGCGAACAATACAGAAGTTTTTTTTTGTTTGTGCTCTATATTTAGACGAAGAAGGTTTATAGGTTTGTGCGTTTAGTGGTAAATAAAAATAAAGTAACGTGATGTGTGAGGAAAGAAAGGAACTTAGTCTTACATGTAAAATAAAAGCTTGATAATTTATAAACTATCATTTCTCGCGCTAAATGCGATTAGTGGCTAAGGATTTTTATCGTAATTCCATGATTAGGTAAATAATAAAATCTGCAATAGCTACTACTACATGTTATATTTTTACTTCCTGTGATTTTATTTAATTTTTTGGCGATAAAAAGTAGCCTAATATGTTCTTTTGCGTCGCTTCAACCATCTCTGTACCAGAAACTTCCTTAATTAGTTGCTTCATTGCAATGGCAAACAAACAAACATATTTTACAAATATATATTTGTAAGGAAGGAGATAGAAAAGTAGATATGACCTCGATAGGAAACAATAATATGCCAGAGTTACTTTCAAGAAATTGCAAAACTGAGCAGGAAATATAAAATCTATAAATCTAAAAGTAACAGCCACGCGCTAGGTGCTCCCTAAGATTTATGGTCGCCCTTCCGACCTTTTAGGAACTGTCCTGAAATGCTTGTGATTTGTTTAAATCCTGAATAAAATGCAAATGTTTGTGTGAAAAAAAATTTCTGCAGATGATTTGCCCAAAAATAAAAAATGCCTGGGCCATTATTATGTGCTTAATGTGTTTATATTTGCGTTCAATATACTGTAATTTTTAGAGTTCCAACAAAAAATAAACAAAAAACAAAATATCACCATAAGGTTTTGTAAGTATAGTTCAGTTAACAACCCTTTAAAAATACAAAATATTAGTACAGGTAAAAGATATGAAAATCGAACCCTGGAATAGGCATACAAAAAAATGTCAGGTTAAATATTCATGTGACTAGTATAAATAATTACTAACAAATTATGTCATACATTTTTATTGTAAGTACAAATGCATTTACAAAATTAACAAAAGCTTTTTAACGAAGTACCAGAACTTGGTTTACTGCGACACGCTTGTGACGTTAAACGGCAAAAGCTTCCAAGGCAAGCTTTACGAGTTTTACGGCGCGTTGCGGTAACTACGTCAGGGTTTCTCTAGAGCTGAAGTAGTCTTAGAGAAATTTCTTCTAGAATTTATTGTCTCATATTGTTTATGACTCTTTCAATTGAATTTTATATGCCTTTTATTTTCAAACTGCATTACAGACGTGCATCAAGGAAAGGGCAGGGTTATTCAGTAAAGTATTTGTTCCTGCTAGAAACATAATATTATGTGTTTATATTAGGTATTGTGGTTGACTTAGTCCAGTCGTTCACTTTACCTTGTTTTTGAAATAATTACTCTAAAATGGCTATTTTTTATTAGGTTCGTGATGGTAAAGACATGACCTTTTGAGCTTTGTCGTAAAAACTTTCAAATGAATTCAAAAAAATCTTCTTAAAATATTACTTCTAAAATAACAAGAGAAACTAAAAAAAATATAGCTATATACTTGTCAAAGTAACAAAAATAATATTTATATACTTATTTTTATTTATGTATTAACAGTTATTTATATATATACATATATATAGTACCATAAAGACTGAGTTTTGCTTGTTCTTTTAGGGTTCAAAAATCGGGACCCTATTACAAAGACTCCGATGTCCGTCCGTCTGTCGCCAGGCTGTATTTCATGTACCGTGATGGTTAGACAGTTAAAATTTACACAAATGTTGTATTTCTGTTGCCGCTATAACAACAAATACTAAAAAATAAGAATAAAATAAATAATTAAGGGGGCTCCCATACAACAAACGTGACCTTTTTTGTTTGTTTTTGCTCGATATTGATAACGACAACAGGTAGACGCTTAAATATTCACAGAATATTTAGTTGCATATTGATAATTATTAATATTAATAATTAAATTAAAAAAAAATAATAATAGTATTACTAGTCCCATACATATTAGGAAGAGTCATATTTTATAATTTAACACTGCCACGGAAGACACGGATAAAACGACGTTTTCTAAAAATGAAACCTAGCTAGATCGATTTATCGCCCCCGAAGCCCTTGCATATTAAATTTCATGAAAATCGTTGGAGCAGTTCCAGTATATATATATATACAAGAATTGCTCCTTTAAAGGTATAAGATTTTTTATTTTATAATACAACAAACTAAAGTCGAATTCTGTGCGAGAAGTTTGGAAACCTAACTAACTCCTAGTATAGTATCTGTATAATCTGTGCTAACTCTAAATATAGTAACGATAACGGAACCTAACTTAGAGCATTGTTTATAACTGGTTTTTTCACTTACCTATCAAATACTCTCGCGACCGTTATAAATTCAAAATTATAAAAATATTAATTACAATCTACTTACTCTTGTTTGTTTTCTAAATTGCTTCTTTGAAACTATTTGCTTAGAGCCAGAGTAATATTTTTTCTTAGAATCGTCCGCATTTTGTTTTAAATATAGGAGTAATAAATTGCCTAGAGTTGTTTGCCTACTTTAATTCTAAGCATTTTTCTTTTAATTTACATAGTATAGATAAATTACCTTTCATCTATGTACTAGCTGACCTAGCAGACGCTGTTCTGCACTTTCCGTTGCTGATATCCCGCCTCGTAATTACTTCATTTCCTACCTCAACGGAATGTGAGAAGATTTTTTAAACCTGACTAGTGATGTGTGACATAATAGATCTAGAGATTGGTGCGTTTAAACAAAAAACAAACGCTTCAACTTTATATATTCATATAGATAACTGAGAATACATCTTTTGTAGCATAAACAGGAGAAAACTAAAATGATTTTTTGGTAATAAATTATATATGAACCATCTTGACAAAGTTGCGAAGAGTAAACAATCGCTTGCAACTCAATGGGATATATCTATAGTAATATTATAATATATTATTTATTATATATGTATAATGTTACCAAAAAAGAAATGGAAAAAATAACAAAATGTAATTTACTACAGTTTGAAGTTAGAAGACTTTGGAATAAAACTACTGCAATAATTCCGGTAGTTGTTGGTGCAACTGGTATAATATGGAAATAGTTTTCAAAATTTATTAGTATCCTAGTGGCTGCCCTGAAACAAGAAATTATTCAAAAACAAGCTACAATTGTTACATGCATCATTCTAAGAAAATTCTTTTCATCAAACGATAGCGATGAACTAAGCACAAATGACTTTACACTAAACACGAAATTGTTTTCCCTTCCTAGAAAGTAGACTAGGCGGAAAACTGTACTAATGTTTCACTACTATAGCCGAGATAACACCAACTCGAGAGATTAATCTTAAATACATTTGTTTCTTTGTTTTTATGTAAACATTTATGTAGAAGGTAATCTTTGCCACTGTTGGATCGGTTCTAGAAATAACACTATTGGACTGCTATTTTATATTTTGTTACGATTAATAGCACATTGTGTACTAAGAGTGGTAACTTGTAATTTCTCGCCTGTAGTGTGCGCGTAGTTCATATTTAGAGCTGCGTTTAATGGATACCTTTTGAAATGAAAAGTGTAGCAAACTACAGCTTAGCTTGAACAGCGAAATAACAGAAGTTTTCAATCCTGTTTACTAAAGTTTCCACGAGAATAAAGCCTTTCATAATCGATTTCAAAAAGGATGGATGGATTCACCTTCATTGTGCTTCTGTTCAATTAAGTGAGGCTGTTACAAAGAATGAACACTAAAATTATAATAGAAAATAAGGCTCTAAGATTTGTATCTTTACTTCTATGAACGAACTGCAATATGTTTAATAGTTTGACTGGCGACCAAAAATTAAGATTTTATTTAAATTTACTGCTTCAGACAAATATTTTTACTTTAAGCTAGATATAGTTACGGTAAAGGTAGAAATGGTTACAGTAAAGGTGCTTAATAAAATTGATTTTATTAAAATCTTATTTTATTATCTTTTACTCTATTTCTGTATCATGGGAAATATTGTTTAATTTCATAAAAAATAAAATTGTTGCAACGGAATTGTTTATATTTTCATAATAATATCAATCTTTTATCAGTTTCAAATTCTAAGCTCGTTTATTACCTTAGCGCTCTGGTAATTATATACTTTATAGATAGTCTTATGTGATGTAATTAGTAATGTCACCAATATAGGTGATAGCACCTCATGATAACGTGTTAAATTCGTCACCAATATTTGCGTTATGTTCGTCCGTCCGTCATCTTTACATCCGTATGTTAGACCTATTCTGCATTATTTCCCTCGATACTACTCCGTTGGATATATATTCTTTGGTTAGTGTTTACACAGTTGTGTTATGTTTATAAAGTTTTGTTATAGAATTGAAAAAAAATATATTTTTAAGGGTAGCTCTTTTAAAAAATATTAAAAAATATAGTCTCCCAAAAACTCGTTAAGCTTTCAAAAACGAGTTCTAAAAACCTGAAAAACCAGAATTATATAACTTTAAACAGTTTTCGTGAGAACTTAGGTTCTTAGTTCTTAGGTTAACTTACGTTATAAACAAACTTAGTTTCAAAAATTCGCAATTATTCTGATACTACTATCATAGTAGTTAAGTTTTTCTGGGTTTAGTACTTGCTGACTTTGTAATAGGTATGTAATGTAATTTTTAACAGTTAAAAATTACATTTTCATTTCTTGAGAAAAGAATTTTTTGTTTTAATTCATCAGTTTTACTTATATGCATATATTTTAATGGTTTCATTAAAATACTGAATACATAGATACAATTGCTTAATAGTAACTATTACAAAGTCAGCAAGTACTAAACCCAGAAAAACTTAATAAAAACACTTCCTTTACAAGTAACGGATTTCACAGGTTATAAGCATTAAATATGCATTTTCAATCTGTTGTAAGCGATGCAAAGTCGTAATTCTTCTTTCTTATAAAGGCAGTAGAATAGCTAAACAATGTAGGCGGATATGTAACGCAGTTATATTTTAAAAATATATTATGAAAAATAAACATTAATTATTGAATTTTATTTATTATTTTGTGCCTCGATAGCTCAATGGTAGAGCACTAACACGGAATGTAAAGGTTGCAGGTTCAAGTACTGGCTCGAGGTTAATCTTTTGACTGCATCTTTGCTATGAAAATATTTATTTATATTGATGATATAGCCATAGATATGGCATGTATAATATATGTTCTAAGTTGAACTGTACTGTACTGTACTGTACTGCACTGTACTGTACTGTACTGTACTGTACTGTACTGTACTGTTCTGTACTGTACTGTACTGTACTGTACTGTACTGTACTGTTTTTCAAAATTCCAACCCTAAGAGAGTAAAATGAAGGTTGAAAGTTTGTATGTAAAATTGTCATTTTTGAAGCTATCTGCGTAAAAAACGGTATTAAGCCTTTTGGTTGAAAATTAAGATTGACGTGTTTTATCGTTTTTGGAAAATCATCCCCTAGAGCGATAAAAGTCCGAATTTAACGCGGATATGATTCAGCTGAAATTTCACAACAGGTATTGTAAAAGAGACGGAGAATGACATAGGATACTTTTAATCCCGACCAATAGTTCCCACGGGAATATTTTTTCCGGTACTTTTTCCGGCATCCAATTGGCCTAAATTTTAGCACAGGAATAACTATAAGCCGAAAATCAAATTTAGCGCGGGCGAAGTTGCGGGCAAAAGCTAGTTAAAAATAAAATTATTGAATCAGAATATTTTACTTAGTATTTCAAAGGCGACAATTTCTTAGGGTATTGGATATGGTCCACTTAATTTGAAATGTATGTAGATAAACAATACTTGATTTTACAGCTTAAAATGCTTTATAGAATAAAGGGCGGGCAAATCATAAATTTGTCAAATCTAACCGGTAAAATGAGATATTAAGTAAAATGCAGCAAACCATACAGTTTTTAAATCTTTACTCGCTAACGAGTGTAGTTATGACTTCTATGACAAATGTTAAACATAGAGTACTAGTTTCTGCCAGCCCGCCTTAAATTTGATTACTGGCGTGGACTTTCTACGTCTATTCCTAAACTATACTAATGAAGTTTGCTATAGCAAGCTTTAGGTATAGTTCGTTTAAACTCGGTTATGTTATTCCCGCGGATTTTTTTGAGCTAAAAATTATCCCATGTCCTTTCCCGGGACTCAAGCTATCTCCGTACCAAATTTCGTCTAAATCAGTCAGAACAGACAGAATTGTCCATGAAATTGAACAACAAGATACCCAAATAACACTTCATAATATTCCCTAAATTTTATCATATCAGATTCCTATAGCCCTTGCAAAAAAAAAACAAAATTGGTTTAAAAATGCTGCAAATACAAAACGCAAACTCACCCGACCAACTAAACTTAAAACAAAGTCAAACATTTTTTGTAGTTCGTTCGTATCTTTTCGTAATTTTGTATAAAAACGAGGAAACCTTTAGATTGTAATGACATGTCCTTTTGAATTTGATAGTCATCTTATACAAAACTTGTCAGACTTTTAACAATTTGGTAGAAATACAAAGTAGGTATATAATTAAATTCGCATTCACATACATTTTCATTGTGGAAAAAAATTAAAGTTCCTTTCACGTAAAGTATGATTAAAAAAAGATAAATTACACTATTTTAGTAAATAGGTATCGTAAATAATGGAATTCAAAGTCATTGTCATCTCATACTAACTATCAAATTATTTTACGTTTTTTTAATCTTTGGCTCCAAATTGGCTGTTTTTAGTAAGTTTCATTCCTGTTTCCTGTCGCCGACAGTAAAACAATGAAAAGTAATATTAGAAAGAAATGTACTTAAACAGTGATTTTATTTACAAGTACAGAACCCAACATAAAGAATTACCGGCATGGTTTTGACTGAATCTTTTTAATATTGGTGATTCACTAGTTTTAAAAACTCCGCTAGTAGTTGTGCAAAATCCGCTATGTCAATAAAATGTTCAAAAATTATAATATTGAACCATTTTAGGTATTCAGAGGAGACCTGTGTAGATTTATTTTAAATAAAGCTGATTTTCCTGGCAACAAATCCTTTCTACACAATTTATCTTTTATCCTTACAAATGTTGAGGTGAATATATTTTACAAATCCTTCTATTA
Organism: Apoda limacodes; assembly: GCA_946406115.1. Lineage (NCBI taxonomy): Eukaryota > Metazoa > Arthropoda > Insecta > Lepidoptera > Limacodidae > Apoda > Apoda limacodes. The sequence continues at coordinate 35,647,018 of OX291542.1, forward strand.
TACGGAATGGTTTTAAAATGTGAAGCAAGATACTTTTAAAGATTGAGTGGACAAGTATGTTTTTACTCAGAATATTCTTTAAACATAATTTTGGTAGAAAAGATATTTATAAGAATAACCAATTTTGACAAAGAAAATGTACGTCAATAAATCAATCCATCAGCCGATCAATTAAGCAATTCTTAAAAGTTTAAAAAATAAAAATACAATCAATTAACATTCCGCCGAGAACAGAAAAAAAAATCGACAAAATGTACTAATGAATTTAAACGAAATGAAGCTACGAGTAAGTCCTAACTTAATATGTGGTAAGTAAACTCATTAATATTTTAAGTGAAGTATTCAGTTACTATTATACACGACGCACCTAAACCATGTGTATATCCGACCATTCCCAAAAGAAAAATAAATTAGGTAAATATTAGAATACCCTGCGGAATAAAGGTTACCAATACAATCATCTTAACAACTTTTTTTGAATCTGCCATAAATATATATTTAATCTCATCTGGATTCCAAACAAAAGCAGCGACACATCCTTTTTAGTGTGACATTAAAACGTTATATGATCGCTCAACGTTACTTCAGGATCCCTAACCGAGCAAACTCACGGAAGAATAGTACCATTCAATAGATACTTGTTCACCACTGGACAGGTTGATCTTGTAAAAGAGACAATAGAGCATTAGGTTTCATTGAACATAAGTGTATTTTTCTCCCCCTATTTTTGAATTCGCTCAATTTCCAACTGTAATCAGAAGCGATATTAATTTTCATGAATAATTTCAGGTTGTCCGCAAACAACAAAGAGCGAGCTTTATGGACTGTTATGGGAGTCATTTATTAAAATTAAAAACTCTAAAGGTCCTAAATCACTCCCTTGGCTTACTCTTGAATTAGTAAAATATTGACTGCATATATTGTTTCCGGTCATTAAGATAACTAGAGAAAAAAATGAGTAATTTGGTGTATATCCAGCAGCCACAAAATTTACTTAATGTATGTCATTATCTACCAATTCAAAGGTTTTTCGCAAGTCAAAGTAGGCTGCATCTACTTGAGAACTGAAGTCAATGACCCTAGTCATATATGACCAACAACCTTATAAATTTATTTAAATACTTTATTGCAGTAGATCTGCGATCTGTTAATGCGCGCTGCTCCTCCGCTAACTAAGTTTCACTTTGACGACTAAATTGACGTTGTAACCGTATAACTTAAACAATTTACAGAAAGACGATACTACAGCTGCAGGCCTATAGTCACCCACGCGCCACTTGGCCTGAAACTTGTTTTGGAAGTGGTACGACTCTTAAACTTCCATATGTCGGGATAGAGGAGTGTTCTTTACATAAATTAAATATAAAAAAAAGGGCAGACATCGCGATCTTACACTCTTTGACTAAATTAAGAGAAACTCAATCAGGGCCAGCAGACCCTTCGGTTTCCAATTTTTGCATGTAAATCCTAACTATTCCCGCAGAATGCTAGAAATGTGTATCTGCAAACTGTTGCCGACGGCTAACATTATCGCTTCCTTAACGCCTAGCCGTCATTCTAATTCTACGGTATTACCGTACCATTCTTAAAGATTTTTACCTCCCTTTTTACCCGACTGCGGCAAAGCCCATAAGGAGGGTTATGTTTCTGACCTGTATGTATGTTCGATTCTATGTTCCCTCGTAACTACTAAACGGCTAAACCAATTTTAATCAATGGTACGTGATTATTTTAAATGCAATATTAAAATTATTGGAAATCAAAAAGGGCGGATTTATGGCGCCAAATTGCGTGGCATAAAAAATTTGTTCTTTTCAAAACCTATCGAGTGGGGCATCATAATAAAGAATTATAAAAGGTGATTTAAAACAAAAATTGGACTAAAAAAAGAACACTCTAAAGCTGTAAATTAAAAAAATTAATAAATAAATAATAAAAAAAAACCTTACTACAGAAACATTAAGAACTAAACAGAAATTAAAACAAACTAAAAATTTAAGTATAAGCAGATTCGCCACAAACTAATGCTGTAATTGCCTGCAGACTTTGTTTATGACTGCATTTAGCTGCCCATAAGTAGGTGCGCTGACCAAAACTGTGGTATCATCAGTAAACAAAATCACTTGGCCATCAGTGACTGCGGTACATAAATCGTTTATGAAAATTAAAAATAATGTTTTTCCCAGGGCTGAGCCTTGGGGAATACCCAGTGACACAGCACCAGAGTTGGACTTAACCTTACGACCATTTATATTATCTCCACTCTACTGACTGCATTCGGTTTGATACGAAAGACTGGAGGAGGTCGTGGGCTTTATGATATACAAAATAAAAATTTATATTTTCTAATATAACGCCGCGGTATATTTCGTCAAAAGCTTTTGACTGGTCAAAACAAAGGCCTGCGATTTCCAGTTCCTCATCCAGTTCCAAGAAAATAATATCTTCTGCCTGATGGGCTGCGTCAATAGTGGACCTTGATTTCCTGTATGCATATTGTTGGTCTGTCAGTAAGTCATTTTTTGCTAGGTGGTTCATAATGCAATTTGAAATAATAGATTCAATCAATTTTGAAGTCGAAAGAACAATGGTTATTGCTCACAGCGTATTCCGATACTTAAAGGCAGATGATATCCATCAGGAAGTAAAAAAACTCTGTCGCCTTGCGCACTGACTGGAAAAGTGATGGTATCATAAAATGAACAAGTAAGTAGTAGTGAAAAATAGTAAGTATATAAAAGTAAGTTCATCAACATATATCGGCAATGAATATTTTCAATAAAAGAGGCTAAACACTGTACTATAGTAATTTCATGACTTTTATTTCATTGTTTTTAAGATAGAATTATGTAACTGATCAGACATAACACTAGAATAATTTTCTGCAGGATAGAAAAATATACAAAGCTGTGCGGGAATCGAACCCACGCCTCCTTATGCCTAATCTACACGCAATAATGCTTTCATACACGTTCAACTGTTTCAAATATTCTTGAACTCGGTTTTCTGAGAACAGTCTCATTTTGATCGTAATACGTCCTGTGAGGTCTACCTTTCAATTACTTACGCCTTATATTTTTTTGTACGTCTACTTTTATTAATCCTCTCAACATTCACAAACGACCATAACATACCTTTCTCATTATTTGTCACTATACTTTTATTCAACTTTCACAGCATTCACTATTCTATCAACAGCACTCTTACACTGTCCGTCTCTTTAGAACAAAGTATATAAATTCTCGCATCTATTTCATTCAGTTTCGTCTTATTAACGCTGAAGATAATTTTATTCCTTGTTAGTAATTTATACTTAACAGTTACCATTTCCTGTAACTCCTCTGCTGCTGATGCATAAAGGAGGCAGTTGATTAACACGATTTTTCTTATACCATAGAATGAACAAGGTGACGCCACACATCCTAGTCTTGATACCTTTTTCGATGTCAAACCAAAATGTGTGAGTCCCATTTATCCTGACACTGGCACTAGAATCTGGATAAAGAGATTTCAGTGCTCGAATCAAGTTGTCGTTCACCCCTCCCACGGATAAGCCCGACCACAACTCATTTCACACCGCTCTGTCATAGACTCTTTACATCCATAAAAACACAGTTTTTCTACTACCTTTCGTATGGAAAATATCTAATCCATGCACCACCCATTCTTTTTCTTAATCCTTTTTGTACATCCCATTATAATTTTTTATCCGTTTCTTGCCTCACTCTTATAATCAAACTTTTGCATATAATTTGCTCACTATGCAGATTAGATTTATCACGCAGTAGTTTTTGCAACCTTTTCCCCTTATGCAGCAGTACAATATGGCACAGGTTAAAGAGGCGGTGCAACTTACAAGTACTCTCAGTCCTGCTTTCAGTATCTCATCATATATCCTAACATATCCAGCTGTCTTTCCTGTTTTCATACCCTTTAAAGCTTTTACTATTCCTTCAATGCTTAGTTTACTATCTGTCGTAAATAATTTGTACCTCGCCTTTTTACCCGACTGCGCCAGAAGGAGGGTTATGTTTTTCGAGTGCATGTATGTGTGTAGGTATGTATGTATGTAAATATATTTCTTAAGCACGTTTTTAACAGTAACAGTTCATAACATACTTTGCTTGCATGACACCAATTTCAAACTGTAATTCAGATCAGATGTTTAGAAATTAGTAATTATTTTTACCTTTTTAGTGCATCTTTTAGAAGCCGGCTGTTTTTTTTGTTAAAAAGTTTTTATTTTTTTTCTTTTAAAATATTGCCATCTTGGTCTGTTAATAAATTCAGCTCTTAAGTTCCGGATTTTTCGCGGGCTGCCAGCCCAAATGTGCTTCCAGAAAACTTTTTTTATTTTTTCTGAAAGTCATGAGATAATCTTCCATGAAATACATCTTTTTGTTCGTTTTTCTTTTGGTTGAATATTTCTTTGACTAGTATCCCGTTTAGTTTATTATATTCATTTCTAGCTACTTCCTCTTTCTTCTTTACACTTCTGTTGCTTTTTGGTTATTTGGCTGTAGAGCTTTTTTCAGAACTTTGGTCAGTTTTTGTAGATATATAGCCATCCATTCTTGCTTTTTTGCACATTATGTCTTTTGTGCTACACAATAAAAAAAAATTTTAAAAAAAATACTTTATCTTCAATTGCAATCCCATTCTTTAATACACATCTCATCAATTTTATTTAATTCAATTAAATCCTTTAATTCCAATAAACTATAAGCCATAAACTGTCAAAAACCTGATAAAATTAAAAGAATGTTAAAAAATGCATCGAGTAACGTATCAAATGAAAGGGGTTTAATACACAAATTTAAAATAAATAAAATAGATAGACAAGGGTAGCATGAAATATATATGACGGCCATAAATTGTTAAAATCTTGATGTAAGTAGTAAAAAATCAAAACTTTAACAAAAAATACATCGTGGTATGTATTAAATTTTTTTTAATATAAATAAATTTCTTCGAGCTATCTATTCATAAAATCTATTATAATATATTACTTTTATTATTTATTTTTAATATAATTAACACATAGCTCAAAGAAGTTTATTCGTATCAAATGAAAGGTATTAATGAGTGCATTCTAAATTTTTTTTGATAACACTAAGGTGGCAAATAAGCGTACAACGTGTCTGATGCTAAGCAGTTACCGTAGCCCCTGCCGACCTTATAAAAATCTAATCACTTCCTTCTTGAAGAACCCCATACTGTACTTTACTATAGTCACTAGAGATAGCCTCAGCAAGTAGCCCATTCCACAACCAAAGCGAACCCGCTTTGTGCGTTTCTATGTAGGTTTTCTTTAACTAGGTTTAGAATTTCGGTAATGCCAACACTTGAGTCATATAATATCAAAGGTGGCAATATCCACATCATTAAAATTTATAGGAAGTGATACAATGTGATATTGTAAAATTAATTTATCTTTTACCTTGGTATTTTTTTTATATAGAAGCATGGTAATAAATATAACTATTTAAGACTATGACATATAACAAATATGGCCTAATTAAAGCAAAATTTACAAAAACCGGTGAATATTCCCGACTATGTTAGATACTCTCAGAGATTGCCGAGTTTGATTTAGACCAGTGTGGAGATGGCCGGGTTTTCCTTACCCATCTACGCCATAGCATACTTGTCGCCTAAATTTTAATACAATATTTAAATTTAAATTAAAGTAGAAGTAATAAACACTTTTTTATTATAAAATTCTAATAATACTCAGTCCCGACAGTTTTTATAGGAAATATAACATGAGGTCACAGTATTGAAAGGCAAATTAATTACAAATACAAAATACAGGGTGCAATAAATGAGATGGTAACATCGGTAAAACTAAAACCAGACGATAGTACTCATGTATATTTAAAACTTTTACTATAAAGCTTAAATATTATAATTTTAATAACCAATCTGGATGGCGGATCACAAAAGACACCTTCATGTGAAATTTCATTCATTCAATCGATGCAAAGACGAATGAATTATAAGGCTGTGAAACACTGACGGATGGACGGACATGACAAATTTATGAGGGTTCCGTTTTTGCCATTTGGAACGGCACCGTTATAGAATATCACGCATTAGGCATTTATAAACCAAGTTATAATACTGGAAAAATCTAACACCCAATAAAAATACCTTAAAAGAACCAAAGTATCAAATCTATGAGTATTTACCGCTGCTGTTTAGCTACATTTCGTTACAAGTTTTCTGGTAGCTCCGTACGTTTCCGCGTACTAGGTTGGTGGTTATATTTAAATAGCTACCTACGAATCGGTATGAAAATATGAAAATTTACCTTCAGTGCCGAGAGTCGAGTTTATGGGTCCATGTGAAAGGGTTGTGTGTAGATGTAATGTGGATGTGTTGTGACATATGTGTCCTTTTCAATCCAACACACGTAAATCCTGTGAAGTGGAACGCGAAACTCAGACTACAGTTACAACGTCACCAGTTCTCAATTCTAGCGCTGCACCACGCGGAGCCCACGGGAAACAAAACCGGTCCGCTCTTTAGCGAACATAGGTGATGCCTGACACTCCATATTTTAAGTTTTTAACAACGAAATAATGAAAATATCACAAAATTTTACAGAAAATAATTAAAACATTAATATTTCTCCACGTTTTTTGAACGCCATGTCGCTTGCAAATTCTTTGCTCTGTTTAGTCAATGTAGATGCTGCCATCTTTGATACGAATGATGTAAGATAATGCCGGCTTTGTTACAAACTCCAAAATCTGTGTTTTGTTTTGTACGGGATGCATTATGTATTTATTCTTATAAACGACGTCCACATATTAATAATATAACATTTGTATTTGAGTTTTGACTGTAGATGGACTTTGCCGCCTTTGATATTATATGACTCACTTGAAAAAACCACTGATTTGCTACTAGCTATCTGTGTCGATACCAATCTCTCTGTACACCCTTCTGTTTAGTCTTAATCTCTTACTTACTATTATAAAACCTGTCCTTACATTAGCTTCCTGTGTAAACATACAGACCTTTCTGGATTTAAGAATTTGTGTTTGTTATGGAAAGGTTCCATTACAAACATACCTCTAGTAAACTCCTTACGTTGTAAATTATTATTTCCTCACCAAAGATACCAAGAACGTTTTTGTATCTATCGCGTTTCACTCTGACCCACTTTTCAAAATCTTCTAGCAGTGTTACACTATCCTTTTCCTTACATTTACACAAAACACCCCTGACATTGTCCCAGAACTCTTCTCTTTCGGTTTGTCCAGTAGATTTGAAGAAAATTGGCTGTAACAAACGGACTCAAGTAATCCTAAAACCCACCGGTGTTTTATTCGGACGTTCATGCATTTCATTTTCCGTAAAAATCAATAAGCGAAACAAAAAAAAAATTGCCGCGATCTGAATCAATTTTAAAGTCTAAAGACGTCGCTTCTCGTTTCTTTGTAACCTTTAGTAGTCTTGCAGTTTGATGAATCAAAGGTCTTTGAAATGTTTTAAATTAAACGAATAAAATAGTGGAATAACGGAGCCGGGTTTGTTAATGCTCGCCATAAAAGTTTCTCCTTTCAACAAATTATACTAGACTAAGGGTACTAAAGAATGCATACATTCGTGTAGACTTACTTCCTTCAATCATAGTTTTCAAGGAAATATCTAGAATATAAGCGGGCTTAGTTTCAATTTTATTCAAACTGTTTGAACAACATGACGATGAAAATGAGCTAGACGATCGATTTAAAATGGTAGAAATGGGGTTTTTGTAAATCCTAATCCAAATGTTCTATTTATTAGTTTTATATGTGTGTGTAGCTGGCATAAATTGGTAAAGATTACTAAAACTCATATTGCAGGCAACATAGCGACAAATACAGCATTCGTTCTAATTTTCTTTGCCAAACTCTCATCTTGTTACCGAGTTCTTACAGAGTAACTTCCGAATATTCAAACATCTTAAATAACATTATAATTTATTTTATACTTGTCTAAGAAAATAAACATTTATATGGTTAACCATTCTTAAACTCTTGCGTTTCCCAAGCGCTCTCTAGGATGGTTCTAAAATTTATGGTTCAAACTTGTATGGCCAGAGTGTGAGGAGAGAAACGGAGGTGAAGGGGTCATGGCGAAACAATGTTCGCCGGGTTAGCTAGTGAATTAAAAAAAACCGCCCAAGTGCGTGTCGCACACGAACTAAGATAGGTTTCTGTACTTTTTATGAATGCCTGAAAAACTCGTAAACCCATATCTTTCAATAATTTTTTTTGGTAAAATTAGCCATAAAGTTCATATCGAAAGTATTGTCATTTTTAGAACACGCGGTTCAAAGGTTGAATGGCTTGCCAAATACACAGTTAAGAGCAAGAATAATCAAGAACTTATATTGCACTAGCAAAGATTAATCCAATGATGCCATACAAAAATCTTTGCGCAAAATATTTTTTTTCATCCTGTAATACCTAGGTAGAAGGTAATTTATCAAGGTACCTTCAAATAGTATTTTTTCCGTTTTTTTACAAAAATGACTTATATTAAAAAAATGTATGGCATACTATATACCCTGGAAAAACCCTCGATGTGCACATTCCACAGCCTAAGCACCTCTGAAACCGCGTAGTGCAATTGTTATAATTTTGTATACCGTACTAATATTTGCAGCAGGAACATTCACCCATGTTAAATTTATACATTAGTTTTATTTCTTCTCTGTATTATCTTATAATTGGGATATTATTGTATTACAGATTACATGCGAGCCAGAAAATCTCAGATTTGGAAGAAGATAACGATGTGTTAGCGGCTGATATTTACATCACACCTCCTGATAATTGGCAAAATAGCGACGAAGACAGCGGTGATGAAGAAGTCGCAAATACAATTAATTTGTCAAGACACCAGTTACTTGCAGAAGCTGAATTTCGGCCAACCAGCTTTGTAGGCTGCGTCACTGAAGATGTATTAGGTAGTGGTTCTTCACATGGTTCGTTATCAACGAGTTCATGTACCATTCTAACCTCTGCTTGAGACGATCTGGCTTCCCGAAATTTAGCTTCTGCAAGTAACTGGTGTCTTGACAAATTATTTATAATTGCGAATTCTTCATCACCGCTGTCTTCGTCGCTATTTTGCCTTGTGATTGACTGTTTATTACTCAATGCATTACAATTTTCAAATTTTCAAAGTTCAGCAGTTAAATTAAAAAAAAAGTTTTACATTAGACCTATTTACACTTTGTAGATAAAATAGAATATAAGAAATAAAATTGATATTATGCGCGTAAATTAAAATAAAGGATAATTATTACGATCACAAGGTTTTTATTTTATATCCCTTTCATTTTTATTTATTAATCTTATATACTAACATATAATGGTTAATTACGAGCTAGGTACTATTGACCTAACAGTAATGTTTTCGTCAATTAAGTTGTCAAAGTTTGGTCAACGGCAAAGTTAATAGTTATTTCAAATGATTAATTATGACAAGTATGAAACACAAAATGTACGAGTAATTCACGTCATTTAGTAATAATAATAATATTACTGCTTCACCGGGCTTTTGGGGCGAGACTCTGAAGGAGTCGGGGGGAGCCTCGGCTTGGGTTGTCGCTCTTGGGGTCGTCCCTTTGACCGGCGTGACCCTCAAACCCAAAGGTGAGTCAACGCAAGTGCCACTACAACATACCAAATATTTAATTATAAGCAGGCTATAACATTTTTCTTTATTTGTCTTATGCCTATAATAACATTGGTAATACAAATTTAAGATGGTTACTATAAAAAAAAAAACAACTGCATATTCGAACCTATGGAATATCATATACGCTAAAAAAAAAATTATGATAATAGATGTTTGATTTGTTGTCGCCGTATAATTATTATGAAGCCAGATCACACACTTGTCTGTTGACCTGGATGAAGCAAATCCTTAGGTGGCAATATGTGACGTCACTTCTACAATAGATAACGTCACTCGACAGGTATACGGGCGGAATAAGACACCTATCGACCTGACAAGTTGCCGCATATTGAATTCTGCATCTTGACTAATTTTCATAATTTTGTTAATACCTTAATCATGGTAAAGATATAAATATCAAGTTTAAAATCATCTATACCGAGATAACAAATATCTTTAAAATTTAAGCAGTTCTCTCAATACAAGTAAAATTCAAGATTTAATAAATAAACGTAGCTTTTTTTGAAAAAGAACGCTTTTGTATTGTTAAAAAGAACTGAAAGATTAGAAACAAGTAATTTTCTTCTTCACTCTCTTCTATAGCAGTTTAGGTAACCCTTTGACCGAAATAAGAGTTCCTCGTTTTCTCGTTTTTTGTAAAACTCATTTTGTTACCAGGATAAAAGCGTATTACAGCAGGAAAGAAAAAGAGAGAAAATGAGAACTTTTATTCTGGTAATAGTGATAATGAGTTTGAAAAAAAGAAGAAACTTTAATTTCAGCCCAAAGTTAAAATTGCTAGAATAGAGAAAAAAATGGCTTGTTTCTTATTACCTTTTTAGTTCTTTTTAATAATATTGAAGTTTTTTACAAAAAATATATTTTTTTACTTTCAATTAGTTTTTTAGTTTATTACAAAAAATATTTTTTTTTACTTTCAGTAGTTTGTAATAGCTAACATAAAAGATATCATCAGGGTACTGACACGACGAACCAAATAAGCCCAAATTCGACTGGGTTGCGTCATTTTGTTGCAGAGTTCCTATGGCCACCTACCGGACCCTAAATATAATCTAAGAAACATTTTCAACAAATTGTCATGAAAAATCAAACAAGCCTAAAACTTGATGAGGTTACGTCGTTTTACTACAGAGTTCCTGTACCTGCCTTTCGTCTTCATCATCAGATTTTGGATACCATTTAAAGCCAGAGTGTTTCTTATGACAAAGTAAACCAGCCCACACTCAATAGGATGGTATCGTTTCGTTACAGAGTTCATATTAGTTTAGTTTTTTATTAGTTTAGCGTTATCGTATTCACAAATTTCAATTTTCGGTTGCTTAAGTGGAAGTAATATATATATTCATTCTATGGCCGAAATCTATAAAACCACTAGGAAAATGGCTAAAGTTTGAAAGCAACTGAATGTTTCGGTTAAACCAGCCTTTCAACAAAGAAAACCACATTGAAATCGGTTTATCCGTCTGGCACTACAATGAAATAGATAGACCTACACAAAATCCTGCTTGCGGATGGAGGCTCCAAACTACATATAAACATCCCTTCGTTATTGCGTCGGGGATTATCAGCCTGTAATAATGTTCGTAAAAATTCAAAATAAAAAGAATAAATAAAATATGACGTCATAAATTTAAAGGATATAATTAAAAATTAAATGAAACGTTTGAAACGTACTTATACATAGCGTACATTTAGAGTGGCACATTAGGTCGTGTGTAATTCTTGTAAGTCACAGGTATCTCACGAAGCTACTGTATTCTAGTACTAGTTACAAATATATCCTCAGTATGCCAATTTAAGGGTTCCGTAGTCAAAAACGATACTACTACAGGTGAAAAATGCGGTCAAGTGCGATTCAGACGCGCGCACCGAGTGTTCCGTATTATTGACTCGTCCTTGGCCGATTTTTGTTATTTTTTGTTTTACAATACAAAGGAAAAAACACCACAGTGTGTAACCAAGACCTATTTATCGTCATTTTAGCCAGAAGACGTCCACTGCTGAACGTAGGCCTCCCCCATAAGTCTCCGCAACGGCCGGTCTTGAACCACCCTCGCCCATCGGTTTCCTGCGGCTCTAACCAAGTTGTCTGTCCACCTGGTAGATGGATGTCCCACGCTGCGTCTTCCGAATCGTGATCGCCATTCAAAAACCTTTCTTTCCAATTGGTTACCGGTTCGACGAGCGATGTAACTTGCCCACTGCCACTTCAGCTAACTGCTAAGTTTTTGAGCTATGTCGGTAACTTTGGTTTTTCAGCAAATGTCCTCGTTTCGGATTTTGTAACGCAAAGAAATACCGAGCATAGCTCTTTCCATAGCTCGCTGAGCGAATCTGAGCTTATTTAGAGGCCAACAGTTTGAGACCACGTATCTGTACCATAAGTCATCACTGGCAACACACACTGATTGTAGACTTTCGTCTTTAGACACTGAAGAATTTTGGACGAAAAGATGTTGCGTAGTTTCCCGAACGCTGCCCAACCGAGCTGGATTCTTTGTTTAACCTCTATCTCAAAGTTGGACTTACCTAAATGGACTACTTGCCCTAGGTATGTATACTCGTCGACAACTTCGAGAGTAGCGTTCCCCAGAACAACCGATAAAGGCGTGACACGGACAGTGAATATTACCTTCAATGTATCCATACTCAGTTTCGGACAAATGACGTCTGCATTTCACAGCTTTCTGAAATGGATTGGTTTCATGTTCTGGTTATGTAGTCGGACAGACATCGTAACTCTGTTTTACAAACACTTCAGCACTTCGATGTACCGACTCGCACTTGACCTTTTTTTCTGTCTCAGAAACCTTCCCCAGCGCGTGTATAACAACTTACCAAAATTTCATTAAAATCGGTTAACCCTTAGTGCGCGAGCCCGACTCGCACTTGACCTTTTTTTTTCATAAAAACCTTGCCCTAACACTAACAAATACAACAAAAAAAATTAGTAGAATTTATTTTTATATAAATAGATTAGCATTTAGGTACTATCTCTGAGCCAAAGTTCGGGTTTTTCCCGTCCGTTCAACTATTATGTCTAACTGGTTGTACGAAGTAGGATTTTTTTTCCCGTGGACCAACTAAATAGTTGAACATTAGAAAACCGAAATTTACAGGGCCCTTGGTACAACTGCATGGCCAGTTGGACCACTACGCTGATCTGACCATTGGGCGGGGTAGGCCCGGGGCGCGTGCGTGGCGCGCTCGAGAATTTTCTATCGGACATTTCTCGCAATTTGCGGCTGGCCTAAATAATAAGTTAAATATGATTATATTCTCTTTATTGAATTTCTAATTTTACTTTCTAAACGAAATACTAATTGTCTTCAAAGATATAAATTGAAATTATATAGATTAAATTCGTAAGACAGTAACTAAACAATGTAATTACATACCGATCTACGTCTAACGGAAATCTGGCTAAAAATATGACACTTGCGTCTTGACTTGCGATTCATATTTATTAAAACCAAAAAGATTAAATTAATAAAAAACTAATATTTCACGAATAAAAAGGTATTTGAAAGTTAGAAAACAACACTGGCAGTTCATAAACTACGGTTGTGATGGCAACACGACAAATATAAATTATAATGCGTCCAAATAATAAATACCTGCTAAGTCAAACAGGGTGTTTTCAAAAAGAGATTCTGTATTTAGTATGATAATACTTTCTTTCTTATTGGTAAAACGAGTGACGCCGGACTGCCGAAGTCTGCCGAACTGAAACGACGTTAAACGATTGTTAGGTTTTATTTTCGTTACGGAATTACTTGATTCGGTCGCCGCGCTCAGAGCCCGCGATTAAAGCTATGCAATAGCTTAAAAATATAGAAATCAGAATTACTTATTTAAAATTTGAAATATCTTATTTATTAAGGAAGATTTTTCTAGGATGTTTAATTTTCTTTTATGCAAAAGCTGCTTATGTGGCAGTTGCTGTCCGACCATTTTTTTAATTTTAAAATTATTCTGTAATGAATATTTCGTTTGTTAAACTTATTCTTATTATTATCTTATTAGTATAATAATAGCACATTACTGTCGAGGCCGTAAAAGTAAGCCTTTGCTAGACGAGTAGAGTTTGAAGGCCGTATTTAAGGTAAGGTAAATTGTATACAACTTTACTCAAAAACGCAGCTAAAAGATCATTGTATGTTAAAAGTATAAAAATGTATACGCACACATTCATACGTATAGCCACGTTATTTGATTTTATATTGTTAAATTATTAAATGTGTTCCCCACGGCCCAAGTGAGCCGAATGAGACAGACAATGCAAACAAAATAGTATAGAAATTATTTTAGCCTTTTTTGGCAAGATTTTTTTTCATTTATTAGCAATCCACAATCAATGTCCTTCCAGTGTTCTTGTTTCGAATGTAATTTGAATTTTTCACAGCGTTTTTAGTAAAAATATTTTATCGAACAATCACCATTTCATTTGAGATTGTAATAAATACTTTTCATTTATTTCAAATAAAAAACCTAAAGGCTTGACATTTGTTATTTTCCTTTAACATTTAGCTTTATCTTGAAGCAACTGTGCTTATTGTATAACATTTAATAAAAAACAAATAGACTATCTAAACAAAAGTTATGCTAGGTTTCAAATAACAAAGCAGTATTGTATGGCAAAAGTTTAATCTAAAATATTTGCTTTGAAAATAATACGTTATTACGAAAAAAAGGGTCATTCCTTCTTCCAATATACTCTGTATTGTTCTTTGTCTTTCGACGAATTGGGAGATAAAAAAGCTTTAGGTAATAACGTAGTCTGAATGTGGCTGAAAAAGGTGAAGAACCCGATATGGTGGCGGTCATTGGTAACTTAAGGCTAATTTCAGTTCATTGCTTGTGTTTTATTACGCCTAATTTAGAACGCGAACGCTCATATCTAGTCTTAGTAACTTTCTTTTTAAAAATGGGCAAAAAAACAAAAAGGAAAAGAGTTTTCCAGCGGCCGCTCCATCCACATTTAATGTGGACTTTCGTAATATTAGGGGTATTCACGCAAATCTTAACGCAGTCCACCTCCATCTGGAGACTGCGCAACCGACCATTCTTTTTCTAACGGAGACGCAGATATCCTGCTCGGCCGATGCATCATACCGCCGCCTTCATAGCCTTAAAGACACTATCCTAGGTCTCTGATTGGGGACGGGTAAACTTGGTCCGATTCAACCCTACAAAGACACAAACCCCTAACGACGAAAACCCTATTCACTGTAGTCCCACAATTCCAGAACACTTCTCTCTCCATGTCTAAGAGCATTGGGATCCTTGGTGTTGACATTTGCAAGACAAGGTGAAGCTGGCGTCCAAAACATTAAGTGTACTCAACAGAGCGAGGCAGTACTAGACGTTGGGGCAGAGGTTGTTGCTTTACATGTCGCAAGTTCGTCCCTATATGGAGTACTGCTGCCTAATCTGGGCGAGTGCACCCGGATACCAGCTTGGCCCTTTTGACTCGGTTCAACGACGGACTGTGAGAGTTGTCGACGATTCCAATCTCACTTGCCTTATCGAAGTCTGAGGAGAGACTTTGCCTCCCGGTGTGTGTTCTACCGATTGTACAATGGGTTGCGTTCTAAGGAATTGTTCGAAATGATGCCCACGGCTACTTTCTACCATCGTACCGCTCGCAATGTTTACGTACACATTACACAGTGCCATACATATTATACACTGTTATACGCATTACACAGTGGAATACATACAATGTTATACATATTAAACAGTGTTATACATATTATACAATGTAATACACATTACCCAGTAAAATTAATTAAACCCACACACACACACACACACACACACACACACACACACACACACACACACACACACACACACACACACACACACACACACACACACACACACACACACATTTAATGCCAATATAAAATTTGTAAATCGTATTGTTAGCTTTAATATTATGTATAAATATAGAATAACTAAGTGTATTGCGCGCGTCTGAGCTAAACCATTAAGGAAGAACTAGCCAGGGCCACCACGATACAGACTATGCCTAGTGTGGGACCGCAGGATACTATTTATCGTGTTTAAGTGTATTTGGTAAATAAATTATTCTTTATTCTTTATTCTTTACATACATATTATACAATGTTATACACATAACACAGTGTCATACATATTATACACTGTTATACATAGTACACAGTGCCGCCTTTGCCACCTCTCCACAACCCCATCCACACCTACCTTTCTGTCCCAAATCCTTTCACTCAATTCACACCGAAAACACATAAACTGCAACTTACATATAAGAATATCGCTAATTTGTTAATGCGACTCACGCTATTATATTTTTATATTATACAATATCATATATTGCGTAAAGGTTGTAGTAATTTACACACACCTCACCAAAGTATTCAATGTAATCGGGCGAACTTATAGAAAACCGCGGAATAACATTGTTCACCCCACCCTTTACAAATTTATATATAATAACTCGAACACAGCGCTACTTTTAGGATCCAAATTTTCCTTTATACTTTTTCGGCACTTAACTAACATATATTGGAAATATGAGTTTTTTGCTCCACAAATATAGATTCATTAATAACTTGACCATAGCGCCATCTACTGTTCCCAATTGCTAATATAAACCATTAATAGAATCACACAAACACACACCAATATATTAATCAAAATCGGTCCAGCCGTGCGTTTTTGTTACTACCGGTTTTAGTAAAAATGTTTGCTGTAGCAGTACTGTAGTAGAAGTATAATATATGACGACAGAGCGCGGATATTGTAAGTTTGCTAATATGTGGAGGTTACTCTCCGGAACCATTGCACATATTTGAAAAAAAAATTTACTCTAATTAAATGTAATTGTTTTTTTTAACATCACACATAACGCCATCCGGGCCTCGATAACGTAAGTTGTTGCTAACAATTCTCGATAGAAATAAGATATACATTGAGTTTTCGCGACAATCGATGTCGAATATAATATATATATATAGATTTCAAACGAGAACTGTTTGCAACAACTTTACGTAATCGACACACCGGTCCCAAACTATATCATAAGCTTTATCATAAACTGTACGCCATTGCCAATGAGAAACAAACAAGACAAATGGAATAGGCGTGAGCTCTCGTTTCCTTGATGAAGTTACATCCCATATGACATTGAAAGGTATTGTTGAAAATTTGATGAATATGTTGCATGCTGCGTCCGACATGGACTGTTCATTAATTTGAGCTCTGTACAAGACTGATGTTGACACGCTAAAAACGAATATTAATCAATTAAAGTGTCAATTTCAAGACGAAGTATGAATTGAGTCTTTAATCTAATTTTGCCAGCAAAGTTAAATAATTTAGTGTTTAATACCTATCTGTCGAGCCAAGTTTCGCTCCATGGTATGTTTTAACTCTCATTCATTTTCTCCGGGATGACATCTATCTTAATAAATAAGAAAGTAAAACCTAGTCTAAGTACAAAATATCATCCAATTCGTAAGACACAATATATAAACATACTAGAATTGCTCGTTTAAAGTACATAATTACATTTATACAACTAATCACCCCTGCAGCAGTTTCAGCTTTATTAAATTTAATGTTTGAAAGCGCTAATCTCAAGAACAACTACTCCGAAATGATTTTTGTTTTGAGTTATAAGCTAAGATAACCTTATGGAGTGGAGTAAAACCTTAACGCGGGTAAACCCACAGTGGAAAGCTGGTATTAGGTTAGCCTATAACCGTCCTCAATATACGAAAAAAATTGCATAAAGGTTAATAGGATTAGCGCGTTCAAACACACAAATTACCCAGCTTTATATATTAAAATAAGTATAGATTAATTCGCTTTTTAAATTCATATAATTCCATCATCATCATTACCATCATCTCAGCCGCAAGAAGTACACTGCTGGACAAAGTTCTCCTTCAAAGATTTCCAAAGAAAACGGTAGGAAACGGCCTGCATCCAGTGTCTTCCTGCGGCGTTCGCTATGTCGTCTGACCACCTTGTGGGCGGTCTTCCTACGTTGCGTTTGCCAGTCCGTGGCCTCCATTCGAGAACCTTTCGGCCCCATCGACCAGCAGTTCTACGTACTATGTCCCCGGCCCACTGCCACTTAAACTTGCTAATGCGATGGGCTATGTCGGTGACTTTTGTTCGTCTACGGACCTCCCCATTCGATCTCGTAGAGAAACCCCGAGCAAAGCCTTCTACATAGCTCGTTGTGCGACTTTGAGCTTACTTATAAGGCCCATAGTTAGAAGCCACGTTTCAGTGCCATATGTAATCACTGGCAACACACACTGGTCATAGACATTCGTCTTGAGGCACTGAGGTATTTTGGACGAAAAGACGTTGCGGAATTTTCCGAACGCTGCCCTAAGTAGACGTATAAGTCAACAACTTTGAGCCTCGAGTTCCCGAATGATATTTCGGTGGGCACAGCATGGACATTTGACATGATCTTTGTCTCGTCCATGTTTATGTTAAGGCCCACCCGTTGGGAACCTCGATTAAGGTCTTCGAGCATGGTTCTAAGGTCTTCCATCGATTCTGCCATGGCCACAATGTCCCCCTGTCTCACGCCTCGCAATGTAATTGCACTCGAACTCTACTCCTCTACTTGGACCGACATAGTGGCGTTATTGTACAAACACTTCAGCACTTCGATATACCCATAGTCAATACGGCATCGCTGGAGAGACTCAAGCACCGCTAACGTTTCGACTGAATCAAAGGCTTTCTCACAGTCCACAAACGCTAAGCATAGTGGCAAGTTGTACTCCTCAGTCTTTTGTATAACTTGCCCCAGCGTGTGGATGTGGTACTATAGCCTTTTCGGGAGGCTGGAAGTCATCAAACCTGCGACTGAGACGGTTCGTAATGACCCTAGGCAACAGTTCATAAATATGGCTCAAAAGCGTGATGGGTCTGTAGTACTTCAGCAAAGTGTTATCACTTGCTTGAATAATAGCACCACCACGCCTCTGCTACATGCTTCTGGCGTTGTATCTTCAAGCAGGACGGAATTCAAGAGCTTCTGGAGGACTTTGAGTACCGGTGTTCCACCCGCTCTCAGAAGTTCAGCTGTGTTTCTGTGATAATATAATTTGTAGTAACTTAATTAATTATTAATTAGATACTGTCATTCATACACAAACATTTTATTATAATTATTTATCCGAAAAGATTCAACCGTTTTAAGTATAAGTACACTACCACTGGGCATTTGATGCGCATACTTTAACAATTTCTCGTACAGTTCAAACAAGGACAAGTATTAATCAAAACCTGAATAGGAAACTTTGTGTCGGCACCAAATACGTAAATACATAAAAGAGAGAATTAGACAGAACATACTGGGCCCATGTCAGGATCAGTAATTTGTATCGGCGACTACCGTACGCCGGTTGAATGACGTACGCGGGCGGACGTACGAACAAACGGTCTGATGGACGGGCTTCATTAGTGACCAGTGTATGGTTCGTCTGATTACACTGTTTCACTAGTTCCGAATACATCTGTGTGTTTGGTGCTATAGAGAAGTACTGAAACTAAGTAATGTTCATTATTTTACTAAACATATATATAGCCGTTATTCAGGTTAAACCAAGTTAATGACTAAAAAGTCGAAATGAGATATCGCATTTACAATGTTCATGACATTCAGAAAATTGTATTAATAGGGTTACTACACACCTTAAAGTATGTGGCAATAGAGTTTAAAAAATTACAATAATTTTATATTTTATTGTTATAGTGAACCAATAAACACAATACAGACATTCACATACACACAACATACAATCTTACACTAAAAACGTTATTACAAAAAACATCTGACGCCAAAAGGGGTAAGTTCTTGTAAATTTTAACTTGTGACCTAATTAGTTAAGGCTTACGTTGGCCCAGTTTTTACGATCCAGTTTTTGGTAGGCAGACGTGGTGTTTTGGACCACATTCTGTAACGTACGGTTTTCGATTTACAGTTAGTTAGTAGTTTTTTGTATAGTGGATCACATTACAATTCGTTCGGATTTAAGGAAAATTACAATTTGTAACGTTGGGTTACGTCGTCTAGGCATAGTTTATCGGTCTTATCGCATTGCTCGTCGGACATTCGCAGTGTAGCTGATAAAGTACCCACTTATTTTTGTTGTTGCGGTTAAAATAGATTGGAATTAATAGGTTTTTTATGACTTTTGTAAGATATCGTATTTATTTGTGTAATTGTGTAGTCAGGGTTTTGTACATTGTAGTTGGGTTTTTTTGGGGTTTATATAGTAACTTGGTTGCTGTAACAAACTGTATATATAACAAACAGAGTCGTTTGTTTGTGTTTTTGTTTTGCGCTCATGGGTGTCTCATGTCGCTGTGGTTGGTGAAGCATCTCCGCTTACAGGTAAGTTCGTGGAGTCATGGGATTTCTGGAGTAGGGGGTATACGGGTGGACAACGTCGTGGGTACAGTCTCGTTCTGCATTTCCTCCTTGCTCCATCCTAGTATGCAGTATCATGTAGGAGCTGTTGTCCTGAGGGATATTTTAGGTCATCATCCTCAGATGCCCCTGCCGATGGACGTGCTGGATCTCTCGTCTGGTCTGCAGTTGGCCAATGAAAGGTTCCACCTACCCAGCCCTGTGGAGCTTCTGCTTCGCGCTGATGTCCTTAGATTGCTGGAAATGGACAAGGCCATGTTACTTAAGGCAGGTGGGTTGGTCGCTGTTCCGACTAATCTCGGATCTGTTATTATGGGCCCAGCACATTCTCTCGCCGCTCAGGCATCTACGGATTCGTCGGTGCAAGTGGGACTCTCGCTCGCTGACTCCCTTCAGCATCTTTGGGTAATTGAAGAGCCTCCCCCATCGGCGTCACGGACTCGACCAGTCGATGACGAATGCGAGTCGTATTTTCTCGCTAATACGGGTCGTCTAAATTCAGGTCTGTTTTTCACTCGACTGCCTTTCTTATCCCCTCGTCCGCGCTTGGGTGACTCCTGGAAAAAAGCCGAAAAAAGGTTATTATCCATGGAGCGCTGGATGGGCCGTGATAGAGAATTCCGCACAAAATACTTGGATTTTATGCGCGAATACGAATCTCTTGGTCAAATGTCGGTTTCGCAGTTCAAGTTGGAAGGCAACGAACATTATTTTGTTCCACATCACGCTGTCTTTAAAAATGGCAAGATACGGGTGGTGTTTGATGGGTCGGCGCCTACGTCTTCGGATGTATCCTTGAACGACTGCCTGATGTCGAGACCTAAGCTTCAGGTAGATATCTCGAACATCTTGACAGGTTTTCGTCGCCACCAGGTTGTATTTGTGGCTGACATTAAAATGATGTTCCGTCAGGTCATGATACACCCAGAAGATGAGTTTCATCTCATTTTGTGGAGAGAGGATGCGGCCTCTCCACTGGTGGTTTATGAGCTTAACTCCAATACCTACGGGCTAAAGTCGAGCCCGTTTGTAGCAATTTGCTCGTTGCTTCACTTGGCTGATCGTGCGTCTGAATTTTCCGCGCGCAGCTGCTGTCTTCCCTTCTGACGCTTACGTAAACGATATTTGTACGGGTGCTTAGTCTCTGAAGGAGGCGTTAGTCCTAAGGGATGAGCTAATCGGCTTGTTACGGGCAGGTGGTTATGAATTGAGAAAATGGATTTCCAATTCACCTGCTGTCTTGGAAGACTTGCCGTCAGAACATCAGCAGGAACCCGACCTCTTCCTGAATCCTGAAAATCCTGACTCCATCGCGATCCTTGGAGTTCAGTATCAGCCAGTTCAGGATATCTTCACCTACTCGGTTGAATCGTCGGACACAATAAAGAGGTGGACTAAAAGGCTGATTCTGTCCACAGTAGCGCGTGTCTTTGATCCTAATGGTTGGGTGGCTCCTGTAGTCTTTAGACCGCCATATTAGGAACTGTCATGCCGGTCTCAACGCATTGCTGGCTTGTCTGCAGCGAGAATTTTGGGTTTTGTCCGCCAGACGAGCGTCATTTTTAATGTATCCCTTGTTATAGGTTAAAGGGAAACTTGATCCAGCCACAAATGGGTGACTTGCCGTCCGATCGTGTCCAGCCCGCTCGACCTTTTGCTAAGGTTCGATCTAGATAGGTTTCATTTTTTGAAAACGTCGTTTTATCCGTGTTTTAAGGGAGTGATAAACAGAAAAATATGACTCTTCCTGACATCTATTGGCGAGTAGTAATAAGCAACATTAAAGCTATTTGACAATAGATGGCTTTATTATGTAACGCTTAAGCTACTTGACAATATATGGCGTTGTTTAAAAAAAAACGAGCAACGCTCGGTCCTCCAGGTATTTAACTATATAAAGACAAAACTATGCGGTCACAGCAGCCTATGGACGCTTGCAACACCTAAGGCATCAATCGCGCGTTGCCGACCCATGAGAAATCTAATGATCTAAACCTTAGCAGCGATCTCATCACAACCTAAGCGTTCGTAGGTGAAAGTTTCTCTAAAACCGCACTGTACGTAACTATTTAGGTTCTAAGGTGTGAGGATGAATTCCCTGCCACACCTGTGCACCCGGATACTTGCTTGAGCCTTTTGGCTCGGTTTAACGACGGGCTGTGAGAAATGTCGACGATCCTAAAGCCACTTGCCGTATCGAGCCCTTAGTCTGAGGAGAGACTTTGCCTCCCTGTGCGTGTTCTACCACTTGTACAATGGGATATATTTTAGTATGGGGGAAAAAGTTATTAAATTTGTAAAGGATCGGTAACACGCGAGTGATGTCCCAGGTGTTGGAAGCCTCTATAGGCTGCGGTAACTATTTAGCATAAGACGGATCGGAAGCCTGCTTGCCACGTTAGTGGTATAAAAAGCAGCGTCTCCAGAACTGTCATCTGCATAACAGTGTTAGTTATTGCTGGACAACATGTCATTGATATACAGAAGAAATAACATAGGAGCCAGCACACACATGTTGGGACACCAACATTAATGTCCATACTATCAGAGCAACTACCATCAACTATGGTTCGTATGAGTCTGCTGGACAAAAAGCTAGCCACCCATTTGCACAAACCCTCGGGCATTCCATAAGATGGCATCTTCGATGGAAGACCCCGGTGCTAGACCCTGTTAAACGCCTTTGCTATGTCCAGGCTACATGCCAATGCCCCCCCCCCCCTGACTCTTGATGGCTAGTGCCCAGTGCCCATCGGTGTGTGAGATACTCTAGAAGGGCACCAGCTGAGCTACCGTGGCGATAGCCATATTGGACCAAATATCTTAGAAGCTGTGTGTTGATCACACGCTCCATCACCTTGGAGAGGAGTGAGGTAATAGCGATAGGCCTGTAATTCGATGTATCTGATCTATCGCCCTTTTTGGGCACCAGGAGCACATTTACAGTTTTGCTTGACGACGGAAACTGCCTTGTGTGGGAGGATAAAATAGAGTAACCCGATATAATTTGTTTAACCTGCAGTTATTATAAGCGACAGAATATGAACGTCCACCAGCTAAACAAAAGTACTTTGATTAACTTTGTTTTGTCTGTAGAATTGTAAAAGTTGGTTTTGAATTTACTTTCTGAAAAAACTAAGTACGTTGTCGTACATCTTTTTAGCAGAAGTAATTCTCGATTGTATCCACTTATAACTACTTTTAATAGATCAATGTTTAAGCAAAAAAAACGAAAACCTTGTTTACAAAAAGTGTAAAATCTTTATATTTGGTTTTGGTTTAAAACAATTACTGCAGACGGACACTTATGTCCAGGTAATATTGCACTATTTAAAAGTATTTCTGAAACTAAGCGTTTCTACGGATAATCGGTTCTATCAACAGATAGAGCTCGAAAAGCTCAGTCGAACCATGGTATTAACTCGGTTTCAAAATCATCTCGAGATAATTGGTTTTACCTGCATAACGACGATATATGTATTTAACTAGTCTTGATTCTAAATGTTCCAAATATAAAACTGACAGTTGTATCGAATTGACCTTCATTTTAATGCACAGTACCTATATAAAATAAAATAGTTAGGTACTGTAGAAGGCTAGGTCGTTTTAGGTACATGGAAGCAGGGCGATCCGTCCGCAAATAAGTTTCCTGCCAAAAGTTGGCAAAGAGAAAACTGTGTCTCACCAATATACTGTGAAAGTGATCTGGTTTACAGTCACTCGCCCTTGTAGATGTTCTCTTTTTTAGAAATATATATAATTAGATAGCAAACCCGGACGTGGGTAATTGCAATAGGAAGTCAATGGAGCAAAAGATGCTCAGCACCCTGAAGAATGTCTTGAAGCCACTTAACTTCTTGTAATATATAAATTAGATATAAGATTACATTTTTAAATTTGCATAACAAATACTTATTCGAAAGGATTTACAATATACATTTTCTCCCTGATTTTCTGTTAAGTACGATCCCTGAGTACACCCTGAGTATAGAAGTTCTAATCTAGATGGACAAATATCCTCAGACTATTTACAGTATTAAATTTAGGAACTCAATTAGGCTAAACAGTTTTGTCTTGTTGGCCTTTTTTCGGTTTGTGTCTTCGGTATGATTTTCTGTAAAGTTTTATTTTGAGTTTTTTTTTTATTTTTGTGGGTAGGCCAGCAAAAATGCAACTTGAATAATAAAACGATATTCAAATTATCAAAAAACTAGGTACAAAGTTCCCTTCAAGATCAATTAAAAGGTTATACACAGGGTAGCTGCTGTAACCCGTTGCGAAGTTCCCTCGACTGCCTTTCGTCTCCATCATTAGATCTAGGTCTCTGTTATGTTGTAGTAGGTCATATAAAATATCCCCCCCGTAAAAGGAAGAAGAAACTTTATAGAAATATAATTTTTACTAAACTGTAACTTATCTACGATTTTAATCCGTCCAGGCTCACCAATGCGAAACTGGAATATGCTCGTAGGTTCCAGCTTGTCGTTCATGCTCACACCACGCTGAGTTTACTTATCCGCTCCTGGAATTCGAAAATAAAAGTGTGTATATATTGGATTCATAATAATTAATAATATAGAATTTTGAATCTTAGTTTTTAAAAAAAAAGAATTAAAAAAAAATATGAAATTATAAATCAACAAATAAAATTACAAATATCAAGTTAGAAGTTAAGAAGCATTTTTAATTAATTGGACCCTTTATCCTTATCTCCAAACAGATATAATTAATTCTCCTTTTTTGTAATCAGCAAATTAATTATGATATCTGTTGCCCTCTCCTCGAGATTTTTAAATAGAAAAACCGCAATTTATTTAAGATCTCTACACATAAAGGCTGTCCAGTGACTCTATTTACTACGTAACAGAAAAATAAAACACTCATAAAAATATAAATTGAGTGTTTGGGGTAAACTAATTTTTAACTATTAGCGAGTTATGATGGTCCAATTAAAGGCCATAATCAAGAAAAAAGGATGCTGAAAGAAAATTACATTAATACACATTGAAATAAATTAACATTAAAGTACATAAGTGATTGAAACAGTAAACTTAATTAATTGAACTTTTCTCATAAGAAAACAAAATAGCCTAAATCAATTTTTCAGTGAGTTTGTGTTTAGTTCTCGTATTTTAGAACTTCACTGAAATTGGGCATTACTTAAGTACAATAAAAGACCTAATTATTTAATCTATGTAATTAAAATAAATAATCCCTTACAATATATTTATGTGATATAATAGAATTAAAGTAGCGCCATACAAGTGAAAAGTTCAAATAGTAATTAATTATACTCAGCTTTTATGAATTTCAGAATTATAGTCCTGAAGTATCTCCAGTCCCATAGGTACATGACGTCTGCACCCCTTTCTCGATTCCCGTTGAACATTTACAGACAGCAACTCAAACAACAGATTTTACAATATAATTAATAAATGAAGACACTATTTTATTATAATATTCATGGCTGAAAAGAAAATCTTATTATCAGAACATATTCACTATCATTCAAAATCTCATTAGAAATTCCGATACACGTATCTCTCTTTATATACATCATACATCGCCATAATTTTGTGATTATGTGTGATTGACAACGTATGTGTATAAAATCTTATATAATGATAAGTGTATGTGTAGAATTGTAGTAATAAAATATATTAAATATAATATATTTACTTAAATCTGGAACTTTAAACAAATATAAGATAAGAGAAAACCAGAGACACAATCTTCCTCTTGAAAATTAAGAATATCTAAGCAACCTAATATAACATGATTCCTGAAATCTTTAATATGAATTTCGAACCATTTATCCAGATTTTCAGACCATCTCGCAGGAATCACACTGAGACTCAGACATAGATTGTTCAATCAACCCCTAAAATAATACTTATTGCACAATCATACTTCTCTCCTAAAGTCTGCAGACATCCTAGGCCTCTAAGTCATACTTGACTCCTAAGACATAGAATATCTTAATATCGACATTGGAAAGCAAATTTCAAACATTTTTTAAATTTACCTAGTCTAACGTCTGCTCGCGACGAACATTTCCGATTCCATAGCCACGTAGGAAACAATTATATGACGCCTTGCATAAACTGGATTCCAACACGGTGACGAGGTCAAAGGCTGCCTCCAAGAGTCTCCCAGAACCGTCATACATCATTTCCCGAAGCTATAAACTCGAAAATGACGTTGAGCATAGTTAGGTGATGAAGCTATGTAATGAAGTAATTTCTAATATGCTCCGACATTAGAAATAAGTTCCGCCCCTGCTTCACCTAGTTCCCTAGGGACGCCGACAGATACTAGGGGTGGTTTGAGTCCCTAAATGTATGTAATCAAAAAAAATATTTTAAAAAGGTAAACTGAGATATTAAAAGTAATTAGTTGTGAAAATAAAGTTGTTGTTTAAAATGGTTATTGTGGGTTCCATAGTTCGCCACTAGATGGCGTTGCATAAATTTTAAACTAGCTATGGTTTGATTATTTACTGTGTGATGTATAGATCGGTGTTTAAAATTAAATTGAATTAAGAAGTAGTGCAGTTGTATATTATTAGGCGACATCTGGTGCCGAAACCCGTGAAGTGAAGTGCTGTTGACTGTTTGGATTGGACTTGTAAATACCGTAAGTGAAGTGAAAATACAAACTGAACTAAGTGTTGAAGTTAAATAACTTTAAAATATTACAAGTGTTGGTTAGAACTTAGAAAATTTGCGTCGCGATAAATCTTTAAAAAATTTACAAGTGTTGGCTCGGACTTAGAAAAAATTACCGATCAGTGTATTTGTATACGTCTGGGACTTAGAATATTTACTCTTCATCAACTTAGTCTCTGGAACATTTATTGGGGACTTGTAAAATTTTTGTGAAATTTATATACTTTATTGTCTTAGTTTGTGGACAATTTAGCATCACATAAATTGTGAGATTGTTTGAAGGTTTTGTTAAAGTTACTGAATATAAAGAAATGGATGCGTTAATTTTGAAGCAAGAAGACCTGGCAGAACGTTTAAACAAAGCTTTTATAAATTATAAAAAGTCACCAGAAATAAGATTGACTTTATCGTACATTGAGACAAGGCTTGAGAATTTGAATAAGATGTGGGACGGGTTTGTAGACATACATTATAAAATAGTTGAAAAGGTGGATCGAGAAACAAAACTAGAAGAAGCTTATTTTGTGAATGACCTATATATGGCTGTTGAAGATACGTTTACTGAATACAAAGCGAGATTAAAGGATGATCTCCAGAGTCGTGGAAGTAATTCTGTTAAATCTGTGCAAGTGCAATCTAGTTCCAGTGATACGAATACAAAACTTCCAGAGATAAAACTACCCACCTTTTCTGGTCAGTACGAAGAATGGAAAGCTTTCAACGACATGTTTTTGTCTTTAATACATGAGAATTCAAAAATCAGTTATGTACAGAAAATGCATTATCTGAAGAGTAGTCTAAGCGGTGAGCCAGAGGAGTTATTGAGAAATTTGTATACGGCAGATGCAAATTATGAGGAAGCGTGGTCCCAACTAAAGCGACGTTACGACAACAAAAGATATAATACAAATGAGATTATGAAACGCTTATTTTTGCAGAAAACAATCATCTCTGAGTCACCAAGAGCTATCAAACAGATCTTAGATACAACTTCGGCCTGTATTAAATCCTTAAATAATATAGGCGTTAAGACTGATGGCTGGGATCCTGTTATTATTTATCTTGTTGTCACAAAACTAGATCCGGAGTCACGAAAACAATGGGAGACCCAAAGTAACAAAGGTTTATCTAACGAGTTACAATCTTGGAGTGAACTTAAAACTTTTTTGGAGACCCGTTTTCATACTTTAGAGATGATTGATGGGCCAAGACCCGCATTAAAATCCATGAGTAATTTTAAGCAAAGTATCAAACAAAAGGTATTTCATGCATCTATGAATGAAGAAAAGCAATCTACGAGTATCAGTTATATGACTTGTTCTTTTTGTTCAAACAAGCATCTTCTGTACCAATGCAAGAATTTTGAAAAGGAGTCTCCTGAAGAGAGATCTGAGTTTGTGCAATCTAAAAGATTATGTTTTAACTGTCTTGCGCCGACTCATTCAGTTAGAATGTGTCGCCACAGTACATGCTGTCGTAAATGCGGCAAACGTCACCATACACTGGTAACGCCACCTATCCATACTTTGAAACAAAATATATATTTTAAATAGACTTCACTACTATAGTAAATTAACCAACACCTTTCTTTTCTACGAGCGTCCAACCTTCCCACCTCCACTCTCGCCTACCACACAGTTGTTGCAAGATAACCGCAAGAGAAGCACTGTTTTGGTCAAGTGTGAGCGTTGACCACCGCATCCGCCGCGATCTATTCCAAAACCGCAGTATAACAAAGGACTAATAAAGACGTGATAAATTCCAGTTTATATTGACTATATTGTGCCCGTGTACACGTGGTGAAATCCGTGCTTGGGAAGCACGCCATCTTCCATGTCATTGTGAGGAGCACACTTTCGTGAACCACGTAAGAAGCCAACACCAGGTAGGCGAGCTCATTCTATCCCGTATTTCTAAGTCCCGTACCTAAAGGCTCGTATATTGTTCTCATATTTGATTCAAATCATACCAGCTATCCTTATACAGTCCACTTATTCATCATCGCAGTAACATCTTTTTGGTCCTATCGACCCTAGATCATCTTAGTAATATATTTTTTCCTAGCTGTATAATACAGACCTGTAATAATTATGCCAAAGAGGTATTTAGTGTAATATCAAATTTCATAAGTGAAAATATAAGCCGTTATTCGGTTCTCGCTGTACAAATAAGTTTCTTGCATATCCATTACGATCCCAAGAACTTATTTACCTTAACCGCTCTTAAACTTGCCTATATACCTAAATAATACACGCATTATACCTAAAACCCGCACCCGCTAAAATAATAAAATACATATATTGTAACTGCGCCTACTATTTATTTATATTGTATATTTTACATTGTATAACATAAACCGTTATAGTTATTTATTTTGCTCAACGAGTAGTGATACAAAATAAACCTAAAACTATTTGCAACAGTCTCAACAACCCGTAGTTATCGTATTTTATCTATCTACACCTACCTACACACTGCCATACATTTTTTTTCTTGTTGTTTGCGCACAAAACTATTAAATCTTTGTCGTACTTACTAAATTGAACTACTAATTCTGCTTAAAGATGCCGCCTAAATTATTTTCATCATCTGCATCAGCTGACTTCCCTCAGCTTGTTATTCTTGAAGCGAAACGCAATGTTTTGTTTGAGCGCGCTCAAAGTGTTTACGAGAAGGCAAAGATTGCTCACGTTTCAGAAGATAATAAAAATTCTTTTCTCTGTTCATGTGTAACAATAGATAGTATACGTTTAGATTTTATTAAGATATTGGATGACTATAATGAGCAATTACTAGCAAGTGACCCTGAAGCCAGGCCCTGCTATCAAGCATATACTTCATTCGAAGATTTGTTTTGCTTTATAAAAAGTATAATGTCACAATGTCAGTCCGCCCATCCGCATGATACTAACGCCACAACTGTTAAACAATTGCCTAGGTTGCCGCCTATAGAACTTATGTCGTTTGACGGTAATATTTCTAACTGGCCGCTATTCTATGCGAGTTTCAAATCCACAATTCATGAAAATTCATCGCTTACTGATGCCGATAAATTGTATTATTTAATCGGTAAACTATCCCCGAAGGCGCAGGCGGTATTTGCTGGTGTCACGCCCTGTGCTGAAAATTACAGTGTTATATTTAAGGCACTTCTCGATCGATACCAGGACACTCGTGTTTTAGCATCTTCCTATTTAGATCAAGCTCTTAATTTTAAATTATCAGGTCCCGCAAGTGCTGAAAATTATCAGTCGTTTATGGATAATTATGTTACCGCCGTAAATTCTTTAAAAACATTAAAATTAGATGATCTTTGTGATTTCATTTTATTCCATATTGCTATAAAGAAATTTGATACCGAAACTATTCGATCATTTGAAATGTACTCACGTGAAAATAAAATGCCAACATTTGATAGCTTCACGAAATTTATAAAAGACCAGTGCCGCATTTATTCTAATACTCAACAAAACAAATTAAATTCTACTACTTCGAGTAATAATTATAAACAAAAAATAATCAACCGAAAGATCTCCGCACCAAACCCACAGTCGTATGTTACTTTTTCTTCGCCGCACTCGCAGCAGGCAAGCTGTCTGTGTAATAATATAGCTCACGACCATTTTTACAAATGTCCCGCCTTTAATAATTTGTGTCCTAACGAACGTTTTAAATTAGTAAAACAAAATAACGCATGTGTCAATTGTCTTAGCTTAAAACACAAGACCGGTAATTGCACTTCTAAAACTAAGTGTCGTTCTTGTAACCAACGACATCATACTTCATTGCACTTCGATAAAGACGAAATATAAGTAAAATAATTAACAATAACAACTGTTCCCGCTCGGCGACCAGCTGTCTAGCTAGCGCGCCTCCGACCACCGGGACGTGCAAACCTGCAATGCAATGTGAGTCAGCCGCAACAACTGCGCCTACGACGAGTAATGCACCGCACGCGGAGGTTTCATTGTGCACCACTTCCATTGCTGCGTCTCAAACGAGTGTGGTTGAACAGGGCATTAGCAATATGCAATGTATCAATTCCACCACGGTGTTGTTAGCCACCGCTCAGGTGATTGTTTACGACAACAACAATAAGCAACACATAATTCGAGTTTTGCTGGACACTGCCGCGCAAAGTAATTTCATAACCCTAGAGTGTTCAAAGCGTCTAGGACTTTTAAATAAAAGCAAGAAATCACAATTGATTGTGAAAGGTATAGGAGGCAGCGAAAAATCTGTTACAGGTACAGTCGATATCACAATTTATTCGCGATTTAATAGCGACATAAGTTTTAACATATCGACCCTTATCGTAGACAGAATAACAGACACTCTGCCTACCGTTCCTGTTGATGTGTCTTTGCTCGCTCATCTCGAAAAACTGAACCTCGCTGACAGCACGTTTGCCAGCCCGGGGTCCATCGACGCTCTTATCGGAGCTTCTATCTTCCCGCACATATTATTACCAAACATTGTACATAGCAATGAACATGGTTTACCTCCCGCTATCGAGGGTTCGTTATTATGGGTTCCGTACCTACGTTATTCGACAACAACAAACATACATTGTGTTGTTCGTCAACTCTCGATCCCATAGATTCGCTCCTCAGGCGATTTTGGGAACTCGAAGAGATCACCGCGCCGCCTGCTCAGAGTCGACATGACCTTGAGTGTGAAGAACATTTCCGTACCACCACCGTCCGCGACGACAGTGGTAGGTATATTGTCTCGCTTCCATTCTGTGACGATCCTTTCTCGCTAGGTGAGTCATATGACATAGCCTATAAACGTTTTCTTTGCTTAGAACGAAAACTCTTATCGTCATCGAAAACTCGAACCGCTTATAATGAGGTCATTAGTGACTACATCAAACAAGGCTACTTAAGGCCTGTTAATATTGAATTGGATAGTAAAATTTGTCCCGCATACTTCATCCCGCATCACGGTGTGCTTCGCGAAGACAAGTCCAGCACCAAACTTCGTGTGGTTTTAGATGCAAGTTGCAAAACCACATCGAAAAAATCGCTCAACGATATTTTACACGCAGGTCCTAATTTACAGGGGAATTTATTTTCTATCATTATTAATTTCCGGTTATTTAAAATTGCTCTTTCCGCCGATTGCAAACAAATGTTTCTTTAGATAGGAATGACCGAAAATTACCGCAAATTTCAACGTATTTTATACCGGTTTGATACAAAGGACCCTATCTCTGTATACGAATTTAGCCGCGTCTGTTTCGGACTTAAATCCAGCCCGTATCATGCCCTGCGTGTGGTTCATCAACTGATAAAGGATGAAAGCAATATTTTTCCCGCTGCAGCTGCTGTCGTATCCTCCGCTTTGTACATGGACGACATCGCCTTTAGTGTGATGTCTGAAGAACAAGCAGTTGCGATCTCAAAAGAGCTTATTTCGCTGTGCAAACGCGGTCAATTTGACCTCATCAAATGGACCAGCAATTCCGATAGGGTTCTCGCACACATACCGGATTCTCATCGTTCTGCTCAAGCAATCAAGTTTGACGTTAAGGCAGACAAAATATTGGGATTGCATTGGGACCGAGTCAGTGACAGTTTGCGTTTTGAAGTTACCGCACCTGGGGATAACTGCACTAAGCGTACTATATTGTCCACAGTGGCAAGATTATGGGACCTATTGGGTTTAGTGGCTCCCTCCATTTTATACGCCAAGCTCTTGATCAAAGAGCTTTGGTTAATAAAATGTGATTGGGATGACATACCTCCACCCCACATTGTCACTGCTTGGAAGCAGTTCTGCTCCGAGATTCCCGCGCTCACTGAGATTCACATCCCGCGTCACTTAGGCTTGATCAATGGTTGTGCTGT
The DNA here is from genome assembly GCA_946406115.1 of Apoda limacodes. NCBI lineage: Eukaryota > Metazoa > Arthropoda > Insecta > Lepidoptera > Limacodidae > Apoda > Apoda limacodes. The sequence continues at coordinate 35,679,690 of OX291542.1, forward strand.
AAACCTTATTGGATTTGCTGATGCCAGCGAGCGTGACTATGGAGGAGTGGTATATATGCAAATCTTTGACGGTACTAACCGCTCTATACAAGTCGTCTGTGCCAAGTCGAAAGTTTCGCATGTAAAAATCGTTTCTGTAGCGAGATTGGAGCTATGCGCAGCTGTACTACTGTCAATGCTACTAAGAAAAGTCATTGACACAGTGTCTGCTCACTATCCCGTCAATGCAGTATATGCATTTACCGACTCTAAGGTAGCGCTTGCTTGGATACATTCGTCTCCGCATCGTTGGCACACTTTTGTTGCTAATAGAGTTGTTAAGCTAACAGAATTCATTCCTGCTGACTGTTTTTACCACTGTGCAGGTTCTGAGAACCCCTCAGATTGCCTTTCCCGTGGGATTACCCCTGCTAGGCTAGTTAACCACCCTCTATGGTATAAGGGACCATCGTGGGTATCTTATGATCCCTCAGATTGGCCCATAAATAAATTTAATTGTGATAAAGCGCTAGAAGAGGTACCAGAACACAAAGCAGTTTCATGTCCCACAACTTGTGATGTTCCAGATTCCCTACTTTGTATTCTTGCACAACGCACGTCAAGTTGGTCTAAGTTGCTACGTGTTATTGTGTACGTTTATCGCTTTGCCAAGCGACTTCCGCGCTCCACGACTATAACGACTGCAGATATAGAGTTTGCAGAGGGTAAATTACTATGTGCCATACAGAAATCATATTTTGCCGATACTATAGAAAATATTAAGCACAATAAATCTTGTACGGCATCAATTATGAAACTTAGGCCATTTTTAGACGAAAATGGTTTGATTCGCGTCGGTGGTCGTCTTACTAATTCAGCCGAAGATTTCAGCTATAAATATCCCTGCATATTACCGCGTCATGATCACGTCGTTGAATTATTGGTAGATTACTATCATAAAAAATACCTACATGCTGGGCCGGACCTATTAATGACGTTGCTTAGGCAGAAATATTGGATTTTCGCAGCTAGGCGACTGATTCGTCATAGAATCCATAAATGTAATGTTTGTTTTAAACTTAAACCGCGCTCTCTTTTCCCGCTAATGGCTGACCTACCCAGCCAGCGCGTCAACCAGGTTGAAAAACCATTTTATAATACTGGATGTGATTACGCAGGACCGCTTCAATACACACCTATTCGTGGCCGAGGTGTAAAAGGTCGAAAGGCTTGGCTGTGTATTTTTACATGTTTGACTACGCGCGCCACTCACATCGAGGTGGCTACTGATTTAACTTCTGTGAGTTTCCTGGCCGCATTAAAAAGATTCCTCGCGCGTCGTGGTCCCATTAAGTGCTTATTTACTGATAATGGGGGATGTTTTGTAGGTTCCCGAACTTATCTTAAGGACCTTTATGAATTCCTTGACAACGAGTATCGCACGCGCCTTAAGGATGAACTTACCGAAAATCGCATTGAGTGGAAGTTTATTCCACCTGTTTCTCCCCATTTTGGTGGATGCTGGGAGAGCATGGTGAAGGTAGTCAAGTCGCACCTCTTCAAAGTTATAGGACAACAAATTCTATCTTACGAGGAACTTATCACGGTTCTTTCACAAATCGAGGCACTCGTGAATTCGCGCCCGCTTACTGTTATGAGCTGTGATCCATCTGAACCCGTTGCACTTACGCCAGCGCATTTTTTACACTCTGCTCCGTTACCATCACTCCCGGCGGCAGAAGTCACCTCTATGAGTATGCTCCAACGACATTTGCTGCTAGATAAACTAGTGCAGTCTTTTTGGAAGCGCTGGCGCATGGAATATCTTCACCGATTACAAGTCAGAGCCAAGTGGAATACTCCTTCGGTTCCCATAGAAATAGGCACGGTTGTTGTCATTGTGACAGACAATGCGCCACCTCTTTCTTGGCCTTTAGCAGTTGTGGAGAAAGTCCATGCGGGTAAAGACGGTATAATTCGCGTGGTTACCGTTAAAACCGCAAGGGGGTGCTATGTCAGACCTGTTGTAAGATTGTGTCCACTACCGACACAGTAACACCTGGCTTCAGCGTCAGGTATCCTAGTTATTAATTATTATTTAATAGGATATTGTATAATATTCCGATTATCGCTACTTTATTATATGTTACACATATTAATATAATCATAATGTACTTATATGCAATTTATTTATTTAATCTTATTTTTAAAGGCAATCCTTTAAGGTCGGGGGAATGGTAACGCCACCTATCCATACTTTGAAACAAAATATATATTTTAAATAGACTTCACTACTATAGTTAATTAACCAACACCTTTCTTTTCTACGAGCGTCCAACCTTCCCACCTCCACTCTCGCCTACCACACAGTTGTTGCAAGATAACCGCAAGAGAAGCACTGTTTTGGTCAAGTGTGAGCGTTGACCACCGCATCCGCCGCGATCTATTCCAAAACCGCAGTATAACAAAGGACTAATAAAGACGTGATAAATTCCAGTTTATATTGACTATATTGTGCCCGTGTACACGTGGTGAAATCCGTGCTTGGGAAGCACGCCATCTTCCACGTCATCGTGAGGAGCACACTTTCGTGAACCACGTAAGAAGCCAACACCAGGTAGGCGAGCTCATTCTATCCCGTATTTCTAAGTCCCGTACCTAAAGGCTCGTATATTGTTCTCATATTTGATTCAAATCATACCAGCTATCCTTATACAGTCCACTTATTCATAATCGCAGTAACATACACTACTTCACTATGAGAAAGAGTTTAACCGAGATTCAGCCAGCAAGGGAATTATCTCTATCGAAACTAAATCCTTTGGAAACCAACCAGAAATCCTAGAAGACGAAAATCTAGTAGCTCATTTTGCGACACAGAGTTGTCAGAGAGAGGTGTTATTGGCCACGGCTGTGGTCAAAATTGAATCAGCAAATGGCTACACCTAGTTAGTTCGGGCATTAGTGGATCAAGGGTGGGAGGCTTCATTTGTGTCAGAAGCTACAATCCAACCACTAGGCCTAAAACGAGAACGAGTCAGCGGTGTGGTTTCGGGAATAGGAACGAGTGAAACGAGAATAAAGGGTATGGTTACCTTCAAATTACAATCGCTGTGTGATCCTGAGTTTTCCATGCATGTCCATACATACGTATTGAGTACACTGACGTCGTTGCTCCCTTACCCCAAAATATCAATTGATAATTGGTCTGAAATAGAAAACTTAGAACTAGCTGATCCCAATTATGGTTTCCCTGGGAAAATTGATTTAATTCTCGGAGCAGATGTTCATAGTCAGATTGTTCTTCGAGGCCTTCTGAAGCACCCCTCTGGTAGTGGCCCAGTGGCTCAGCAAACGTCACTTGGCTGGATGCTGTCAGGCCGGACAAATAGAGATGATGGTATACTAACCTCAAATCAACGAGTTAAAAACCTGCATTTGCAGATAACTGAAGATGATCTTTTGAAAAAGTTTTGGGAGATTGAAAAGGAACCAGATATTATCAAAAGAAAAATGACAGAGGCAGAAAAAAAGTGTGAAGAATTTTATGAGCGAACGACAACGAGAAATTCAGAAGGGCGTTACATTGTTCGTTTGCCTTTTAAAGGATCTAATCCAATGTGTACACAAGGCAATTCGAGAGATATAGCATTAAAGAGATTTCAGCTACTTGAGAAAAAATTAATGAAAAATCCAAAAATACAAAACAAGTACGCGAAGGTGTTAGAAGATTATAAGGATCAAAATCACATGGAACTGATAAATGATAAGAAAGAAATTTATAATCCAAATGTTGTTTATCTTCCACACCACGCAGTAGTAAAGGAAGAGAAAGAATCAACTAAAGTAAGAGTGGTTTGTGATGCGTCTTGCAGAGGAAGAAACGGTGTGTCGCTAAATGATGATCTGCTTGTTGGACCTAACCTTCAACAAGACTTACGTCATATTTTGATTAGGTGGAGGTGCCACAAAATCTGTATTGTAGCTGATCTAGTGCAAATGTATAGGCAAATTTTAGTCCATGAAAGAGACACGAATTACCAAAGATTATACTGGAGGGTAAACCCAAAAGAGCTTTTACATCACTACAGACTAGTGAGGTAGACATTTGGTACCGCATGCGCGCCATACTTGGCTATTAAGACACTTCAACAACTGGCTAAGGATGAATGGGAGAAATATCCCATTGCATCCAATATTACACTTAATGACTTCTATATGGATGACCAACTTACCGGTTGTGAAACTGAGGATGAAGCTATTTTGATATTTAATGAGATGACTAAATTAATGTGCGCTGGAGGGTTCAAGTTACAAAAGTGGTGTACAAATAACGAAAAATTAAAGGAATATATAGAAAGTAAGACACAGGTTTCAAGGAACTCAGTTGTGTTTAAAGAAAACGATGTAGTTAAAATTTTGGGTATTTCTTGGAACAAAACGAATGATAAATTTGAATACACTTTGAATCTACCGGAGGATAAGGGAATTGTTACTATGAGAAAGGTTTTGTCTTATATAGCTAGAATATACGATCCAATGGGCTGGATCGCACCGGTAGTAATCACAGCAAAAATATTCATTCAAAAGCTATGGCGACCTGGTCTGTCTTGGGACGAAATTCTTACTCCAAATGTGCTAAAAGAGTGGTGTGAATTTAAGAATGACTTAATAAACATGAAAATCATGGCCATACCAAGATGGCTGAATACTATGAGAGAAGATCATATAGAACTACATGCGTTCGCAGATGCATCTCAAGCAGCTTATGCTGCAGTGGTCTATATGAAAGTGAAAGGAAGTAACACTGTGCATGTTTAATTGGTAACATCGAAAACAAAGGTTGCACCCATTGAAAGGCAGATGACCATTCCTAGACTCGAATTGTGCGCGGCACTACTCGCCACTAAACTATTGTTTGAAGTATCGCAAGTGCTTAGGGTACCAAAGTAAAATTTATTTGCTTGGTCAGATTCGACGATAGTTTTGGCATGGATACAAGGAGAAGCTAGTCGATGGGTGACATTTGTCAGTAATCGAGTATCGGAGATCAAAACAATTCTAAACCGAGACCAGTGGCAACATGTTGACACGCATCAGAACCCTGCAGATTGCGCTTCGCGAGGATTATCTATCACAGATTTAAATAACCATGATCTTTGGTGGTACTGTCCCAATTTCCTTCATGTCGATAAATGTAATAACAAACAAAATTGTGAATTTAATACTCATGTGGAAGAGAGACGAATTAAAACTTTGACTGCAACAGTTTCGTTAAAAGAGGATTTTATTTGGACTAGATTTTCAAATTTAACAAGAGCCTTGAGAGTGCTATCTTACTGTAAAAGAATTTTAAATCTGAAACTACCTAGAGAGAGGAGAGTTACTTTAAACACAAGAATAACTGCAGAAGAGATTAGTGAAACATCAAAAATTTGCATCAGAGAGACACAAAAATTATATTTTGAAAATGAAATTAAACCGTTAAAGTCTCACGGTCAGGTTGGCAAGAAAAGTCAATTGCATACTCTTAATCCTACTCTTGACGAGAGTGGAATTCTAAGAGTTGGTGGACGTATCCAACGAGCTCAAGTTCACGAGGATACAAGGCATCCTATAATTATGCCTGCTGAGAGCCATCTCACCAAGTTAATAATTTTAGATGCCCACGATAGAACCCTCCATGGCGGGCCACAAATCATGTTGAATTTTCTTAGATCCAAATTTTGGATAATTCGTGCAAGGGACCTGACTAAAAAGTGTTATAGAGAATGTACAACGAGTGCAAGATATGCTAGAAGAAATAATAATCAGCTGATGGGTGAGCTACCGGAAGCTAGAGTTACACCAAAGAGGGCATTCGAGGCTGCCGGTGTAGATTTTACAGGGCATATTAACATTAAAGTTTCGGCAGGAAGGGGTTCAAGATCTTACAGGGGTTATATATGCCTGTTTATTTGTATGTCTTCGAAAGCTATACATCTGGAAGCAGTATCTGATCTGTCTGCTCAGGGATTTATCGCCGCCTTCCGAAGATTTGTATCAAGGAGAGGGTTTTGTCGAGAACTTTTTAGTGACAATGGTACGAATTTTGTTGGTGCAAATAAGGAACTACAAAATATGTTTAACAGAGCAGTATTACAATTACCAGACGAGATAAGCCAAATACTAGCTAACGAAGGAACCACTTGGCATTTTATACCTCCACATGCCCCAAATTTAGGAGGACTATGGGAGGCGGGAGTTCGTTCAGCTAAGAATCATTTAAAAAGAGTGATCGGTGATTCAAAACTTACCTTTGAGGAGTTGACAACGGTTCTGGCTCAAATTGAGGCATGTCTGAATTCACGTCCTCTATCGTATATCAGACGATCCCTTACCCCTTACACCTGGCCATTTCTTGATTGGAGAGCCTTTAATTGTTATTCCTGATAAGGACTATAGAAGTGTTACCAACTCAGGAATTCAACGATGGAAACATTTTCAAAAAATGATAAACGATTTCTGGAAGAGATGGTCTGAAGAATACTTGGTAACCTTAAATCAGCGGCACAAATGGTCAACAAAAGGAAAAAAACCGAATTTAGATGACATTGTTATAATAAAGGATCACAACTTGCCTCCTGCAAAATGGTTGATGGGAAAAATAGTAGAGAAACATCCTGGAAAGGATAGTGTAACTCGTGTTGTGACAATTAAAACTAACAATGGTACCTTAAAACGAGCTTGCAATAAGTTGTGTTTCTTGCCTAAATCGGAATAGTTTGTCTGCGATTCTGTGCAATCGATTCTGTTTGTCAAGAACTAGGTTCTTTGGGGGCGGGATGTTTAAAATGGTTATTGTGGGTTCCATAGTTCGCCACTAGATGGCGTTGCATAAATTTTAAACTAGCTATGGTTTTATTATTTACTGTGTGATGTATAGATCGGTGTTTAAAATTAAAGTTAATTAAGAAGTAGTGCAGTTGTTTATTATTTTGTATTCACTCCTTGTTAAAATTATTTAATTTGATGTGTTTCTAAGGTAGTATTAATTATACGGATTGATCTCTATCAGTTACTTCATGAAATTCGGTGATTTGACTAAATTTGGAAGTCACGACTTCGAAGAATAGTTAGGTATAAAAATACCTATAGATTTTATGGTCTCTCGGCGATAATGTATTTACTAATAAACACATTTTTATATAGTTGTTGAGCTCTTAACAGGATAATTTAGTTTTTAAATATTTCCATGTAGTATTAAGCTTTTCAAACATTTCGTTTGAAAATCACTTAATGAAGCTTTAAATTAAATGCTTAAGTGGTTGTCATCACCCAGTTGAAACAATACACATCAAACAAAATAACATAACAATTTTACACACATTCAATCAATCACAAAACACTTTTGTAAATAAATTCGATTTTAAAAGCTCGCCCCCTACTCCAACTAATTGATAAATCAAAAATATTGCAGTCGTTGTCTGATGTTTGCTGTCACTGTCGAAATTCACTTCTCCAACTGTATAAAAACTCTGAAACTTTAAGATTCGTTTCAGGCCTAAAGCTCCTAATTTATAAAACCAGTTGAGAAATAAGAGAAAAATATAGACAACATGCAGGAAGTCCTAAGAGGACTACCTCTCGTCTCATGTTATATCAGCATCTGAATAAATATATTAGCTATATATATATACATATATATGTAGTGTTTATTAATTAGATCCGTCGTTCCCAGACATACGCTAATGAAAATTCCTTTAGACATACATATCGCATGCATTCGTCTTTAATACATACATCCTATTAAACTAAGTTATCCGAAGAAATTAGTGAATTATATAAAAATCTAAAAGTTGAAAGAAGAAATATATGATAACAATTAAAAAAAATTGATACTGTTTACCAATTGTATGAAAAGCTCCAACCACTTTACTTGTTAAAGTGCACAATTGTAAAGTTAAATTTTAAATTAATTGAATTAAATGCTAAATTAAAAGTAAATTGATATATCACTTGTAACTAAAACACTGTTTCTCGTTGACTTCATCACGACTACACTCTAATGCACTCTTTGGCTGACTCATTTGTATAAATTAAACTATCACGACCAATCGCCAACACTCCTCCTGGGTGACTGTCTTGTATAAAAAAATGAAACTCTATGACTGTATTCTAGAGAACTCTCTCGCAGACTGCAGCAACTTCGTTGCCGCAAACGCTTCCTGGAAATCCTCTATACCAGCTATCGGCTCTGGAGCTTTTTTCTATGCATTCACGCGGTTCATGGATCTAATAAAACTGGTTATTCAACATCCCAATCTGTATCCTTTGTTTATACAAATTATGTGTTAAACAAATTTTAGTTGATCCTTTTAAAGATTAAATATTTTTCTCACAGTTTTTAAACTTGTTAAAAGATTCCTGTCATCGTAGACGAAATTAACTGTGTAAGCACAACACAGATGTAAGCACCTATTCACTTAAGAAAATAACTCAAGTTTCTAAGTATTGCACATAAATTCAGTTCACCATATTTACTTATATGTCTATTTCCAAAGTAACATAAAACGATATGTTACAGTCATTAGAAGTAACTATGTGTGCCAAGTTTCAACAATATATTATTATTATATGTGGCTGGAATCTAGCAATGTGCCAAAAATCAGTATCGTAGAATGTTCTATTGTTTTATTTCGAAGAATGAGTAAATAAACTTAAACCAGTTACGTTGGTGGTTGGTTAGTCCATTACTCAATGTAAAGTAGCATGTAAAATATAAAGATTCAAATTCACCAAGATATTATTTCTTATAAATAAAGTTATTTTCCTTGATATGTTTTTATTGTCGCAGTCGTAGATAAAATCTTGTATGTAACTGCACGAAATAAGTACTACTAGCTCAGGGCTTCCAATTCTGCAGGCTCTAGCGCGATCTCAGTAAAGGCGGGATCAAAACTTTTTAATGGTTCGGTATCTCGGCATAGGTCCCGCAAAACAAACATCATCAAAGTATCCTTCTAATCCCTCAAATCTTGCGGATTCCACACTGATCGGAACTGAACTTTCATGCGGTATCTTGGTATTTCGGTATCTAGCTATAGTCTGATAGCCCTGCTTGTATGTTGAAATGCGTTACTCTCAAAAACTACCGAGCTGATTTAAAAAGTTATAGGCTATCTAACTTAACGCCATATTCAGATTCTATTACTATATTCTAAAATTTTTAACAACAACATACGAGTAACATAATGAAAAATAATATAGGTCTGGTTGTTACTGAAATTAGCACGTTTAAATATACAAACTCCTGTTTAATGTTACGTTTGAACGCGGTTATCTGAGAATCTACCGATCATATTTGGAAAACTCATTATTTGTTAAAAAGGTTTTTAACCAGGAACGTTGTAGGCTATATACATTGACGCTGAAGCTCTAAGGAGTAGAGCAGCATCTACGCATGTGAACTCTTCCTTTCCTTCGTGTGTATGTATAATTTCCGAGTTACTATCTTCCAAACTACAAATATTTCTACATTTGTAAACGCATGATTTGAATATCTGAAAAAATATTAACGATAGCAATTTTATATTTTTGCATGAATTACTTTTACATTTACTTTTGGTAAAAACCACAGAATGTAAGTAGGACTGAAACACAACCCTGAATCATTAAAAACTCAAAGCCTCTCTTGGGACCACTTTAGAGAATCAGGGGTTGTAAAAATGTTAAGCGATATAAATGTTAATTTTCCCCTGTGTGGATGTTAATTACATTTAAAATTTATATCTTGTTTGGGTTTTGTCAATTTAGTTACAAATAAAAATATTGTATATATAAACTTCTAACTCTAACTACCAAATATTCTTTTATATGTTCTATTGCAATATCTATTAAGCTTATACTTGAAATCATAAAAAGTTAGGGCATTAACAGGTATCCTAGAAGTACCGAAGGTAAGAAGATGTGGCACTAGGGTTTCCTGCTTGAAGGTTGATGGAAATGAATGACTACTAGCCAGAGTGCTATGGCTAGCAGACGCATACGAGTCATAGTTTACGGTAGTTGCTCTGGTAGCATGTACGTTAATGCTCTGTGCTGCTGTGTATGACAAAATTCAAGAACGCTCTGTCCATGACCTCCGACTGGGACGGGAACACTTGGTCCTATTCAACCCAACGAAAACACAAGACTGCGCGTTTATCGCTAAGAAAACCCCATTTACTGACGTCCTACAATTTCATACAATTTAAATTCCATTACCATATATTAGAACATTGGCATCCTTGGTGTTGACATTTCTAGTCTCCAGTGACGTTCAGTTCCGAGATCGTTTGGGAGAATATTGAGGCTATCTTACAAAAACAAAGTAAAGCAGTACCTTCCTACCGCCTAGGGGCAAAAGTTGCTGCTTCATTAGTCACAAGTCTGTTACAATTACCTCTATGGTGCACCCGGATGCCAGCCCTTTTGACTCGGTTAAGCTAAGAGAATTGTTAACTATCCCAAACTCACAAGGCAAGGTACACAAGGTATCAAACCATTAATTCTGAGGAAAGACTTTGCTTCTCTGTGGGTGTTTTAACGCTTTGTTTATAAAATGTAAGTATAATGTTATGTATTTTGAGTAATTGTTCGAAATTAGCCCACGGCTACTTTCCACCATCGCACCACTCGCCATTAGAAGTGAATTGTGCGGTGCGCGGTTTTAGAGGGGCTTCCTTATGCGAACGCTAAGATTGAATTGAGAACATATTTCCTGCCGAGGTTTTCTCTAAGCAAAACAGTATGGGATTATTCAAGAAAGGAGTGATTAAATTGTCAATGTGTTGGTAACGCGCGAGTAATTCCCCTGATGTTGCAAGCGTCCACATGTTACGGTTAACGCTTAGCATCTGGCGGATCGTAAGCTTGTTTGCCACCTTTGTGGTAAAAAAATAACTATAAGAAAAAGAAAACAACAATCAGTTTAAAACAAGGCTGTATTAAAATTACGAACGTTGCAAAACTTGCATTTTAATAACCCTTACTGCACCTGGCACTGCCCGACAACAATGTACCTACTTTAGTTTTCTTTTAGCATTTTTGTTACATTTTCTTTATGAACACACCGTCAAGAGTTAAATACTACGGAAAACTCCCTAATTTTGTACATGATTTTGTTGATTTTTAGGGTTCTGTATCTTAAAAGAAAAAAAGTAATAAAAGAAAGGAACCCTTATAGGATCACTTTATAATCTTATTTCAACTAAGAAATATCAATATTTATTAAATAATGTCTATTATGTGTAACAGCAATAAAATTTTAAGGGAATTAAGACCTTCCAAAGGGTTACATTATCGTTTGAGGAAAGATGTTCATCGCTAGTGAATATTAATAATATAATAGAAATATTTTGTTGTCATTTGCTTCATATCACTATAAAAGGGGCTGCGTCAAAAATTGCTCTAAATACATCCCTTTAGAATATCAGAAAACTAAAATATTTATATCCTTTTCAATTACTGGAAATGAGCAAATACATGTATTTAATAATACTTAAACGTAATATTGATATTAAAACAATGTCTACATACAAATGCATCACTAATAAAGTATTTAGGACTAACCGCTTTTCTTAACGTTTTTTAGTATTTATTTGTAGAAAGAAACGATGAAAACTTAGTTCGGCTTTTCATACCGTTTTCTGTAACTCTGCAGGTGTCATAGGTGAAATAATCACTCATATTTTTTTATATCCTATAACAATATAAAACAAATTAAGGTAAATAGATGAAAAGTATTTAGTATAAGCAACGGATAACAAATGTATAAGGTATCAAGGACAACCAACGCTTCTTAACGTTTAACTTTTTTAGTGGCAAGAAATAAACTAACACCGTACACCATAGCCGGTCACAATTTGCGCTCTGGGCGATAAAGTAAACTGCTGCGCGGAGATTTGCGCGCTGGGCGATAAAGTAAACTGTTGCGCAGAGGTTTGCGCGCTGGGCGATAAAGTAAACTGTTGCGCAAAGATTTGCGCGCTGGGCGATAAAGTAAACTGCTGCGCGGAGATTTGCGCGCTGGGCCATAAACCAAACTGCTGCGCGGAGATTTTGAACAACAAAGAAAGCCTTTTTTGATAATATATCATAAACACATAGGTACTGATCGCCCCCCATTTACTGCCTAAATATAGTGCAATTTAATATATTTAAAAATTAAAAGTCTAGGGTTCATAAAATAGGTTTTAAAACAATTTTCAAAACAAAAAAATATAGGAGTTTAAGCCGTACACGATTTATTCTGAGCCATATTGCATCTAAATATCTTACATAGATTATAAAATGCAGAATAGGCTTTATAAGCTTTAGCCTCGGAACAAATAGCGGGCAAGCTCTGAGCTTAGTTTAGCTGGGATTGTAGCGAGTAGCGAGCTAAGCGCTGCGCTGTGTGCAATATGAGGCGTTCGGCTATTTTGAATTATGTACTTTGTTATGTTTAAAAAATATTTTACTTCTTTATTGTGCAAATAAAAATATTACAAGAAATTATTAATTTAGGAAAACAGACCAAAGAAAAATATTGAAAGAAATTATTAATCCGGGAAAACAGACCAAGAAGCTTACCTACGTGTATATGCCAGAAAATTCTTTCCTGATAAAGAATAATTACAAATATGTTTTTCTATAATAATAAATTCCATATTCAAAGTTATTATTGAAAATTTGAATTTTTCCACGCATATTGATTCTGAACAATTCTACGTGAAAAGCAAAAATTTGAATTTGCATGAATATACATATTGCTTCATGAACGATTTTTTGAAGCTAAAACATGTGAAGGTCAGTACTTTTGCTATATTTTCGTTAAACAAATCATACCCGTGTACTCGTTCCCAGACAAAAGTTTTGATTAGTGATTATGAAGCATTTTGTTTTTCATCTCTGGCAGGCATTCGTTTCAATTTGTTTTTAAAAAGTTATTAATCTCACAGGCTATGCTTTCGGAATAGCTAGTTACCTCGTACAGTTTAAATAAACTTCTTTTTGAGTCAGTACCTTCGTACAGTTAAAACTACTTTTTAAGACCGTTAACTCGTATAGTTAAATGCACCTGTCTATATCTGTCTCTTCTTTGTTCGCGGCAGATGGCCTTTCCAACTACACGCGGACTAACTTTTGCGGTGGTGCTGCTTGTACTCAGCTGCAAAGTTGGGACGGTTTGCACTAAGGTGTCCTGGACTCGAACCTTAAAACCGTATCTGGCAAAAAAAAGAGCCGATTCAGACCAGCAAAGGCGAGAAGAAAAGGTAAGAAACTCTTCAGCCGTCGCCTTTTCGAGTCAAAGCATCCAGGTATATTAGTGTGCCTAGAATACCTGGTATATCACACTTTAATGGTCTGTTCAAAGCTTCGTCGCCGCCGGTGGTCGGTTTTTTTTTACCATGGCCACCTTGAACATGCTGGCCAATAGAAGACTTTATTGTCTTCTGATAACAAATAGTTTTATTTGTAATCCGTGTCTAAGCTTTTGATTTTTATTATCATACCTTACACTTACCACGACTCCGTAACAGATTTGATTTCCATTTTTGTATTTTACACCTATCAATTATAACTACGTAACAAATTTGATTTCCATTTTTATACTTTACATCTATTTACCACGACTACGTAACAGATTTGATTTCCATTTTTGTATTTTACACCTATCAATTATAACTACGTAACAAATTTGATTTCCATTTTTATACTTTACATCTATTTACCACGACTACGTAACAGATTTGATTTCCATTTTTGTATTTTACACCTATCAATTATAACTACGTAACAAATTTGATTTCCATTTTTATACTTTACATCTATTTACCACCACTAAGTAACAGATTTGATTTCCATTTTTATACTTTGCACCTATCTATCATGACTACGTAACAAATTTGATTACCATTTTTATACATCTATTTACCACGACTCCGTAACAGATTTGATTTCCATTTTTGTATTTTACACCTATCAATTATAACTACGTAACAGATTTGATTTCCATTTTTATACTTTACACCTATCTATCATGACTACGTAACAGATTTGATTTCCATTTCTATACTTTACATCTATTTACCACGACTACGTAATAGATTTGATTTCCATTTTTATACTTCATAACTGTCTATCATGGAACAGATTTGAATTTGATTCTTGATACCAATTCCGAACTTTGAAATCAAAATATGTAATATTAACAATACCAAAATTTAAAACATGACAATAGTTTCATAGGTGAAACAAAAGAAACGTGTCGGGACCATAAAGGTACATAGCAAGTGCTATATATATTGTCACAAATATTTTTATATCCGAATTTAGCAGACTCAAATAAATATAGTTGAATCTAAACAAACGTTTTACCCTTTGATTTACCGTTCCCAGTTTTGGAGTTCTTCCAACTCGGAAGTCAGAAGATTATTTTACTCAATTACTTCCTTCCCTGGCGGGTAGAGATGCTGCTAGTATAAATATTAACTATAAAAAAAATGTTTAGGTACGAACATTGATAAGGTTACAAACATATTAAAGGGTGTTTTACAAGTTCAATACATTATCTCGTCTCTAGTACAATAATAAACTCCTTTTAAGATAGGATTTTCATAAAACATAATTAAAACCTTTGTAATCTAGTCGGTCTAGTGTACATACAACAGTGTTATTTTGTGTAACAAATATTTCAAATAATATATAATTATCTAATTAAGAACCAGCCACGTAGGTACATCTCGTACTTGTACAAACTTAGTTTTCCGTATAATTCCGTATAACAATAACTATTTGGAAAAACTTAAAATCTGAAACACTTGTAAACTAATTTTGTTGAAAATCTTTCTGAAACTCTGAAAATAAAGCATTATTTTACTTCTAAAGTTGACAAAATGTTACTTAGAAAGCTCAAATGCACAGTAACGACCTCCAACTGTATCCTTCACAATGAGGTGCGCATAATTTTCATATAAAAATCCGTTTTTTTAAGTCCATAAAAAAATTGTATGGCGGTTTATTTGAGACACTTTCTGTAAGGTTTCATAAGAATTTATACAAAGAAGGTATATCACAAAAAGGACAGGGCAGGCGGTAAGACAGTTACGACGAAATCAGAATACATTTACTTATCTAAACTTAATTATTTCCCTGAATATCAACAACCTTTAGCATTAAAAACTATAACGCGAAAACTCCGTTACAAATATTGGTACTTTTTTACACATTTTGTTGCTGTAGCCGTAGATAGATGATTGTTAGAAACCGTAAAACAAAACTAATGTATATTGTTAAAAAAATTATTCGATATTAATTTTAAAATCTTATGTTACCCTCGCACCTTAATGAAAAGTCTGAATTTTAATGTACAGAAATTAAAGAATTAAAATGGCTTAGTAATTAATCGTTGACATTTTATGCTTCAGCTTGAATACATTTGTAGTTTTATGTGACACTTGAATTAATGGCTTTTTTATTCAATAAAGTATTAGCATATAAAATGCCTATATTTTTAGGTTTTTCTCTCATTAAGTGCTGTCTTGGTTCTAGGAATTTACGTTTCAATACTTAATAAGCTGTGTTATTGCTATTTAGTTTTATTTACAACCAGCAAGTTATTGTTATGGGTGGATTTATTTTATATGAGCAGTTTGAATCGTTAATTTAGTTTTAAAGTAGAAGTTAATGAACTTTTAAGCAATAGAACTTTGTAGCATAATTTATATTTTGGTTTGACCACCTATTTTCCCCTTCTTTCTTCACCTGTCTTGTCTGTTCGTTCGTTCATGGAACGAATTTAATGATAAAATGTATTTTTTATGCATACCGCCATTGACGCTCTTAATGCACTGCATAACACAATAAGATCGAAGGTAATAAGGTGGTAAGAGTACCCTATCGGATACGTCAACAAACTCTTAGCCGTTTTAAGATTTTTAAGTATCGTAACTTAAATTTTTAATACAGTGTGATGTAGTGCTTTCAGGAGCCTGGCCAAGCTATAAGTAATACAGTCACATACGAACTTTGCACCGAGGGTGCTGAGGATTGTTTTATTTTGTGATCGCTCGGGGATGTTTCCTACAGGGAAAGTAAATGAAAGTTTACGGTTTTAAGCAATATAGTTTTACCGGTTTATTATCGATCAATCCTTGAATAACAGTAAATCTTAGAGTCTGATCTTATCCTACGGAACACCTTTAACTTTTACATTCGTCACGTCTACTTGCGAGAAGGGGGAGTAGGGGAAGTTTAGAGTGTCTTTTCGAGATAGGGGTTGTTCGGGCTTTGGTATCCGTCCAAGCAAACCCGAAGTCGGTTGTGGTTGCTGAGGAGGGATTCCTATCGGGATAAGGGTTGATCGGGGGTTGGTATTCCTCCAAGCGATCCCGAAGTCAGTCGTGGTTGCTATGGAGTGATGTTTACCAAGAGGAAGTGGACTTGTAAGGTGGGACGAGAGCGCTTTGCAAAGTGCTCATCTGAGACTTTTTTTTCTGAGTTGGCTGATGAAGCCATTACTGCTCCACCGGGCTTTTGAGGTGAGACTCTGAAGGGCCGCGATCTATGTTCTGCGGTGCTCTTCTAGCTGCGCAACTTAGCTCAAGAAGTTGCCACAATAATCCCACGCTAATTACCATATTTAGGGCGATCACAGCCACTGGCAAACGTAAGTATATTATATAACACACAAAATAATCGATTTTTCTGACTTGAAATCTGGCTAGGATTTGATTTTTAGAGTTTCGGACCCAAAGCAAAATAGTGTCAAACCAATACGCTGCTGTCCATCCTTATACTTGAATTAAAAGAAAATAGCAGCCTATTAATCTAATAATCGGATTTCAGCAAAACAATAATTAACAAAGGCGTTTGTTGGCAATAATTTGTTCGCAGTACCAGTTGTGCACCTTGTTGGTATTTTGTTATAGACGCAGAATTAAAGTACGACAAAATTTTATTAATCCGGTTACATTCGACTCAGAAATTCATACATAAATTTTGCTACCATTTTTTTCATGCCATCTTCAAAATGTACTTTTCGAGATAATATAAAATATTTCACTATTTGATTTATCTACACTTCTACGCTAATATTAAAAAGAGGAAAGATTTGTATTTTTGTTTGTTTGTAACGAATAACCTCAAAAACTACTGGACCGATTTCAAAAATTCTTTTACCATTAGAATACTATACTATATCCTTGAGTAGCAAAGGCTATATTTATTACTAGGAAAAATTAGGGTTCCCTACTTAAACTTCAATAATGTAACCCAAGGTGTAAAAAATTTGCCACAAAATGTCTTTCATCGCATGCGCTGCGGGAACTTTTGATGATAGAACGATTTTTTATTTATTTTAAGGTACCTGTAGGCCAGGGCGTAAAGTTCACAGGCCAGCTCGGTGGCCTTACCTTTTTGTTATATCGCCCATAATCGTTACTTGGGGGTTTTTATTTTGTCGTTGATCACGAAGGAAATGCACACAAGATGTGCAGTGCCTAAAATTTATTTTATTCTTTGAAACATATTTTATACATAAAACTATTAATTATGATATTTTGAAAAACGGGCTTACCACTTGAATCATTGAGTTCCCGATATTTCGGCACAGTTGAATGAGCTATCTTCACAGGTGATTGAGGAAGTAGAAGCGGCGTGATGAAAGTCAGAAAAATCACTTTTCGTAAAAAACCTCTGATTTTACAGAAAAGTTCTTAATTCAGTTCTTAATTGCTACAAATAATATATCCTATATTATGTGTAAAGTACTACATATATAGTATTACAAGTTGCCGATATTTTCATTTTGAGACAAAACAATAAAATGAAACAACAAAATTTTATAATAAATAGTTCCCAGCGCAATATCAGTGCTAAGAAAAAGAATTCACCTCAGACACCAAGTAGTTTTCTTAGCAATGTATTTAAAATATAAATGAGAATTTCCTACACATTTTTAGTTATTTATGACAATGAGTTTGCGGCGACTCTACTAAAGTGTAGTAGGAAAACTTTAATAGTTTGTACTACGAAGTTTAATAGGGCAGTTGATAGTTATTGTAAAACTTCGCCAACTGCACTTACACACTCGAACTTCGCAAACTCTTGTATACAATATTTTAATAATCTAAAGGCTTATATCCCTTAATAGTATGATTAAAGTTTGTTTGGACAAACCTTTATACGTCATTAATCATCGTACATTACTGGAAAGAAATTACGCATTTTTTTAACCGACTTCAAAAAAGGGGAAGGTTCTGTATTTCTCCGTCAATTGTGACCCAATTTAAAAAAAATGTTTTTTTATTCGAAACAGTATGCTCCTGACGTTGTCCCATATAAATGTAGTGGACCTAAAACTGAAACTTTTGGAAAACAAAATAATTGATTTTGAACTGGTGAAACACGCCTTTTACGTTGATGATTGTATAAAATTTTGTTACAAGTATGGATTCATGGTTACGGAAGTTTAACCTGTGATTCTTAAAATGCAATGTATTTACAACAAGAATTGTTTATCAGTATAAAGTTAGATATAATTGGTTAAAGTTCTATTTTAATATTTGCTTAGGTACAAAATTCTTATCATTACAATATCCAATACAACCAAAAGATATGCTTAAAATACCAGAACCGAGAATATTAATTTCGTTGGTGATACTCATTTTAGAACAGTCTATAGAGACTTTTGAATTTTTAGACATAATGTATATTCACGAATTATTTTTAAGTGTTTGACAAGCTTCGATATTTCCGTGGAGAAATTTAGTTTTACATCGATTAGGCACTGAAGTTAACAATTTTGTTATAATCTCAGTTTCACAAATAGGGGTTACAGTTGTAGAATACACATATAAACATCTGGTTAGATATTGTTTTACAGTGTCTCATGTCATTTGACTTACAGTAGTGAGACTTATCTCTACTTATGCTCACATATTTAGTAGAAGGTATTATGACGGAGTATGACTCCGGGTTTTTGGTCTGATGTGCTACAGGTAATGGGATGTTCTAATATAAATTGTACTCAGTGGGGTTAGTTAACGGGATTTTAAGCACAAAGGCAATTTTGTAATTTGAGTAATAACTCGCCACTTCCGAGGGAATTCATTAGAATATGTATGTTATCTAAAATTAAGGTTACTGGTAGTTCAT
Source organism: Apoda limacodes (assembly GCA_946406115.1). Taxonomy (NCBI): domain Eukaryota; kingdom Metazoa; phylum Arthropoda; class Insecta; order Lepidoptera; family Limacodidae; genus Apoda; species Apoda limacodes. The sequence goes on from OX291542.1 coordinate 35,698,830, forward strand.
TAGAGTTAGGGAGAAATCTATTAGAACTTGATGATATAAGATTGAAATAAATTAGAAGAACTTGAGTCAACGCTGCAGCATTTTAACATAATCTGAATAAGTGACGTCAGGTACAGTAACGTACATAAAATAGGAATAAAAGGTTAATGTCCGAAGAGAAGTTTGAATTAGGTGTAATTGGTCCTTGCGTATTCAGTGGGTGGGTGATTTGGTGATAACCAAAGTTGCTTTATTTTGAGAAATTGACAAGTATTTTTAAATAAATCTGCTGTAAAGTTGGTTCCTGACCGGTAAGGATGGTTTTTAGAATTCCAAAAAGGGAACTAATGTGAAAGACTGCGTATGGGATTAGCAGAATATTTCGTTAAGTTGTCTTGCAAGGTGAGAATATATTTAAGTAGCGGTGCCCGATTCTGGTATGGATTCTGGTTGAAAATTCTTTTAGGTCATCATACATTGAACTTATTGGAATAGTTAATGAAATCAAATAACATTTATTTAAGTAGGTTTCTGAAAACAACTTTAAACCATCTTTATTATAATTAAAGTAAATTTTTGCCACGAAGAGCCGACAAGAAACTAAACTATTTAAAGTAATAATATAATACTTTGTTACTCAACTCATTTGTTAGTTATTTTTGTTATACAATCTGTTTTGAAAAAATTAGTAATATAAAAAAGTTAGTGTCAACAAATTATGTTTTGTTTTATTTTGGCTTAGGGGGCGCACCATGTGAAGCGTCAAATATCGTAAATCGTGTGAAGGAATTCAGATATTTATGAGGACTAGTAGGATTTTTACCATTATAATTATATTCTTACACAAATTTATGTATACATACGCATACTTACAATTAAAAATATCTATACTATGCATATATTATTATAAATGTGATAGTGTGTCTGTTTATTTGTCCTTGCTTCACGTCACAACGAAGCATCCAATTGAGCTAAGACTTCGCACAGGGATAATTGAAGAGACGGAAAGGGACGTAGGTTATTTGTAAAAAATACAAGGTTCTTTAGGAATAACTGAATTCCACGCGGATAAAGCCGCAGGTATAGCTTGCTATTGCAACTACACACACGGTTCACCATAGTACCGTCAAACTACACATACGGTTCACCATAGCACCATCAAAAATATTTAAGTTTGTTAAGTAAGTATTAATATTAAATGTCTAACTGTTAAACTGCAAGTTCTGAACATCTAAAAAATGTCACGATGATAGACTGAACGTGATAAGTAAAACTGTTGTGGATAAAATCTGTTGTCCAGTTTTTTAAATACCTGCAATGGTTCTTATTCTGCAGAACCCTGTAGGTACACCTTTACTTTTTATTTCATTTAAAAACTGTATAACTGTTTACGTTACTGCTCTAGTTGTGTTGTAAGTTCGTAACACATGAAGGGCGGCTCACCGCAGAAGTCAGCAACATTGTGTACAGAGCGTCGAAAGATATAGTCCTTATCAACTTGAAAAGTAGACATCCTCGCTTAGAAGATTAACTTTGTCCTAAGGGATTCGCTGACTTAGTAACTTAGGAATATGTTTGACCTTATTTTCTGTTGCCAGTAATATTATATTTATATATATGTATATATTTATATATATGTATATAATATTACTGGCAACAGAAAATAAGGTCAAACATATATATATATATATTTATACCACTAAGGTTGCAAACAAGCTTACTGTCCGCCTGATGGTAAGCGGTCACCGTAGCCTATCGACACTTGCAACACCTGGGACACCACTGCACTCGCGCGTTGCCGACCCTTCAAAAATTTAATAACTTCTTTCTTGAAGAACCTTGAAAGAACTTAATATTCACAAAAAAAGGATACGTCATAAATTTCTTTCAATCGTGGGTCCACCAGGCTTTTTTTTCGGTTATTAAGGTGGGATTATTTAAGGCAACATCTTAATTATACTAAGGATGTTTGCAAGCTATGACTGGAGCTTTAATTTGTTTACATGGAATTAAGTTATAGTAATTCCTTCTCTTTCACGTTACATTTATAATATTAGTTTGGATTTGAATCTTTCAAAAACATATTTTACTGAGACAGTTATTAAGTAAAAAAAAATTAATACAGACAGTGGACTGCTATAGGCCTGGATTTTAACAATTCACCGAATGAGATATTTTAACAATGCAGTAGTAACATTGAACATGATACAAAACTTAATGTTGTTTATTGTAAATTAGTTAAATTATTAACCTTCAAGCAGTCGCGCGACGGACGTTACCGGAAGATAATTTACTGATCACATATTTCAATAAATTAATTATATCAAAGAACTAAAGCTCTCTTCTTTGTGCAGTATTTATTGTATATCAAATTCCACAATCAATCAAAATTAGGCTAAGTCCCTGGTTTAAAAGCATTATGTTATTTGCAGACCTAGTATGACTTACGTGATATAAAACCTGTTGTTAACTTTGAGACAAGTCGTACACACATTTTGAGACCTGATCTTAGAAACTTTCTTAAAGTAAATAAAACTTAAAACCTTTCTTAGAAAACATTTCTAGACTCAAACAACATGAAAGAAGGTATCGATATTGTAAATATCGTCATTTTCAAAGGTCGGCAACGCGCGAGTGATACTTCTGATGTTACAAGCGTCCATAGGCCGCGGTGACCGCTTAACATCAGGCGGACCGTGTGCTTGTTTGCCACCTTAGTGGTATAAACAAAATTTAAATGTCACCCGTTCTGATTGAAATAAATGTTTTTTTTTTTTTGATTTGTAACAGTCCTGTTTGCTATTCAGTATATATCAGTATTCTGAATTCTATTTATTTTTAATTATATTGAAAAGTGACAAAATATTCAACCAATATTTTCTCGTAAACACTTTACATCTGCAACACCTACTGAAATAGATTATTTAATAATTTTCGAAATTACTCATCCGATTTAAGAAACTTTTTTACCATTATTTAGAATGAGTTTACAGGTTTTATTTTTGTTTAAATATCATAGACTTCTATCACAAAATATGCATATTTGTCAAGACAAGTCAGTCAAGTCGGAAGAAAAATGCAATTTTTCTTAACGTGGTATAACTTAACTGGAATAGATTATAAGATGAATAATTTTAAATGCAGTCATATACAACACTGCTGATACAACATACTATGAAATACGTACTCGAATAATACAGTAATGTCTTAATTTTGTTGTAACGCCATCTTACCGTTTTTTCTTTGAAAATGCAAAATCGGGTTTTTTTTATGAGAAACTTTATTACTGTAACTTATGTTTTGTTATAAAGGTTTTTACGGAAAATTAATTCCCTTGAGGGCGAAATTGGGGGTGAAAAGTTGTATGAAAATTTCGATAGTATCGTAGGTTTAAACAGTCAAAAGCTGTCTTTTTTTCTTCAAAAGTTCACTCGGACTAAGTCGCGGATAAAAGCTAATAAGCATATAAGCAATAAATTTTGTATTGTGTATTTTGAACACAAGTTCATATCTTTTTATATTTTAATTTCGTAGCTGGAAGTAAAAAAAAAAACACCAACCCACTTGCAACTTCTCTGTAACAGTTTCGTATATCATTGTAATTAAAGTTCACTAAATCAAATAACAAATTAAATAAATGTTTCAAAAATATTTAACTAAAATCTTAGTTTGCAAAATTCATGATATAACTTTCCCAGAATTTCTGAGGTTACATTCTCCGTTCTTTACGACAATGAGTTTGCGGCGAGTAAGTTCAGTAGGAAAACTTTAATAGTTTTTATGTGAAGTTTTATAACGGAGTTTAAGTGTAATTTGAAGGCTTTTTAAGTAAACTTAAATTGTAAAGCCTCTAAGTAATTGTAAATATTTTATATACAGATATCTGTATATATAATCCTGATGAAATAAATCTATATATTTAATTAGTTGTTGGTCTTAAAACAGAGCTGAAATTAGGCAAAGAGGTAGGGTTTATGTAAAATTCACATAAAGGGAAAACTATCAAAACACGATATCCGAAGATTTGGAGTACCTAATGTAATGTAATGTATGAATAAAAAGCTATCAAAATGCCGCCTGAGTGAAAGTTATACAGTCTGATGAGCGTTTTCCAATGATCAATGAAAATCGAAGATCTAGAGTACCTGACATGGAATCCAAAGAGTGAAGTGAAACTGTTAAAGATATATCTACCTATATATGATTCTACTGAACGTGTGCATGTCACTGTACTCCTACTAAACGGCTGGACCGATTTGAATGATATTTTATGTATGCGTTTGGGTGGCGCCATGGATGGTTTAGGTTCACAAATCAGCCCGGCAGATGGCACTGCAATCGGTATCATGTAGGTCAACGTCTGCCCGGTCAGCTAGTATATATATATATTATGGGGCTCTTTATTATCTTGTGGACAAGTCTACCTAGTACTTTCAGGGGTGACCAACCTTTGTCATAAAGGTTTACAAACTTCAAGGATCAGCTATAACGGAATATAACCTCATTAATTTAACTTAATTAGACTTAGATGAATTTACCTCCCGACCTTTAAGATTAAGAGTGGGCATTGCAATAAGAAAAACTAGCCAAGACACAAGAAACAGGACCAGAAAAATGAAAAGAAAGATATTGCCCACCCAGTTAATTGAATTTTTTGGAATCTAATGTGAAAATTATATGAGCCTAAAGCATTTTAATTAATGACAAGGCAATTACAACTAACATTATAAAATAGTAAATAGCCTAATTGCCTTGGCATTTATTAAAATGCTTTAGCCTCGTATAATCAGGCAAAGTAGAATAAAGAATGGAATTAAACAAGTAAAATATAGGCCAGATTTCAGCTAAAATTACTCATTTTCTTATATTCACCTCCAAGACCTGTCTGCATACGAGAATTTACAAATCATCACAATCGAGAGTTGGAACGTTTTTTCACAGCATGTTTTAGTAAGGAGTATTATTTGTTTTAAGGCATTTATCGCCGTTGACGGAGAGTTCAAATACATTTATACGTTATGTTTGTATGTTTGTCCACGTATTCCTCAATAACTAGTGATTGGATTTCAATATTCAATATGTAGGTACCATTCGAGTACACTACAAGTTGTATCAGGTAACTGTTAAGTGTATACGAATCAATAGATACACATGTCGACGGTTTAACGGCGCAATTCTAAGCTTAAGGCCCGAGTTCATCGAAATTTGACGGATCGTTTAAACGTGAACTATTGTTTAAACAATCCGCCAACCCTTTTTTTCTGTTCACCACCTAAAACACATTGATTAACTACGTCAATCAGCCGTTTAACTTAACCAGGCTTGGAGAGGTCGGTTAAACACCCGATCAGTCGTTACTTTATTGTATCTGTGGGTTGATACTGTATTTGTTTCATTTAGGGATACTTTGTTTTACATAAATTAGGTATAGGTAGGTAGTTAAATTGAAAAATATAGGTAAATAATATAATAATTGATCATTTGGAAGATTGGGAAATAAGTGAGGCGGCCCGCTGATCTTGTACTCAACGATAAAGTTATGACAGTAAAACCTACTGTGCCTATAGGATTTGATGGTTAAAATTATAACTACTATATCAATAAATGCACTGACGTATTCGGTTAAAAATTAACATTATGTACGTTTTAAGTAATCTGTCCACTCCGCATCGCTATAATCACCCAATAAAATATTAAATTCATCCGCAAGCCTCGCGACGAACATATTATATCATAAAACATTTGTTTAATTCTTTTATACTTCACAACTCTTTAGTTATTATTTTGCAACAAGGTAGCTCGACAACGATTCTGTTTCCGTCATTGAAAGTTTAGGGCTCTTGTTTTTTGTTCCTTACCCATAAATATTGCACAATACACAAAGGCCGGGTAGATTTTTTGTTGTAAAATTAAACAAACAATAGAATTCGAAATGTCGGATATCAACATTTTAACCTAGCAAATGAAAATGTATACTGTAGTCTAAGATTCAAATGAAATAACCGACTACTCAAAATTGTTGCATAATATATAATACTGCCATAAAGTATGATGGCTTTGTAAGTGGTTACCCGTAGTTCTGTGCATATCTCATTAGTTAGGTCGCATGATATAGTTCAATCATTCATTCAAAAACGCTTGATTACAAAATCGATCGTCAGAAGTCCATGATGAACAGCAAAATTCCCGAACCCCGTTTAAACAGCTGTTTCAGTTTACAAAACCAATGGTTAACACTTGGTCGGTGAACTTAGGCCTAAGAGGGCGATATAGGCCAGAATTTCCGTAATAGTACCGTTGTGTATGTAAGTGTATAAGTAATAACTATAAGATATATTTTTTATATACTCTTAAGTAATTTATACTATAATGACACCTTAAAACTTTAAATTCTTGTATGGAATTTAACATTATCGCGTTTTTGACTTTTTGCTACAACTTTGAGTCAGTACACTAGATAACAAGTAATTCTAATTATTTAACCACTTTTCATATTAAGCAAATGCAAAACACACGTTAAAAACTTGCACAAGCGTTGAAACAAATGGTCACTTCCAGATTTTTATTGCATTAAATACAATAAATGAAAATCATTTATTAGGTAATTAATGCACTAGACAAAAGCAATTTTTATATTTTTTTTTTCTATCCTTTAGATGCTAAAGTTTAGCCAGAAAATTTGCACAAAAACGTCGTATCTACGCGGTGTAGTCTATATTACAGTTTAAACTTATAGTGTGAAGTTATCCGATATCTATTCTAATATTTTTTTTATTTTATTATTAATTTGTTAATTAATTTTATAGGTTTAGAAATAGCTTTATCTTCTCAAAACAGAGTGATCTTCATTGTAACAATGTCATCGTATTACTTCTGAGTAGCCGCAATACATTGTCTTTGATCATTTGTCGATAGACGGAGATTCTAAGAATGCTCGACATCGTGCACGAAGCCACTGGAACGTAATATCTCTGACAATCACATTTTGTGCGGGAAAATTAAGGGTTTGGTTTTTTAATTGTATAAATATAGCAATCTTATATAAACTCTTACTATTCACTGTTAGTGACAAACTTTTTAACATTATAAATAAATAAAATCCAGTAAATAATTTTCTTTAAAGATTATAAGGTCCCAAAGCATTTTCTTTAAAGATTATAAGGTCCCAAATTCTAGCGTTATTGTCATAGTGTCGAGTAGAGTCTCTCTCTACATATCAATAAACCTAAAACCCTTTATTCTAGAGGTAGCTTCTTCTTTCTTCCACCGCCACTTTGTAGAGAGGTTAGACACCAAGTCGTGTTTTCTGTTTCTTAATAGCACTACTTAGCTTCTATTTTAATCGACTTCAAAACAAGGTTCTAAATTCGGTGGTATGTTTTTGGTTATACATGCACGTAAGTCTAGCGATGACCTTGAATACGCAGAACTATTTTGTTAGATGTGTTTCATGTAGGGGCACGTGGTGCGAGGGGTGCACCGTTGAAATAGGGGTCACAAAACTGGTTTTACATTTTATTTACATTTAAATAAAAAAATTGGATGAACCGGGTTTACACACATTTTTTATTATGAATCATTTATTATGTTTCAGATTTATCAGAATCGTAGTTAATTTTATCATACATTCATTTCATTTTTTATATGTTTATAAAAATGTTTTTTGTTTTTTGTTTTTTTTCTATAATATATATCTAATTGCCCTGAGACTTTGGTGAGAAACAGAAGGCGCGGCTTGTTACGGTGCGTATTTAAAATCGTAACGCATAATATTTAATGCCCGCTTTATATTTGAATTGTACAGAATTTGATAAGGATTAATTATTTATTGGTCTTTAAATTTACTACAACCATACGAGTTGGACGCTCATAGTAAAAATAAAAAAAAATACGTTAACTGCAAAACGCTTAGTTACAACATTTCTTCAACACGTTTCCAGCACTACTGCAGAGATCTCCAGATGTTTTTGCGTAACGCGTGGGGTTTAATATACTTAAGTACATAGTAGGATTCGGGGCGGAAACAAACCGCAACAAATCTGTAGCATATCACAGAAATTCAATCTCACAGTTTCGTTATGTCATTCACACCTTACAAATTTGAAAGAAAAATCAGTTTTTGTCGTTAGTTAAAACCGCGTTTTCCACACGCAAAAAACGGATTTTATCATGTCCATCCGTTCTTCCATTTGTCAATTTTAGGGTAAAAAACGTTATCCTATTATAGTTTCGTCATATCTGTCCGTAGATTATTAAGTAGTAGACACGTGTTAAAAAGTAATTTGTACGCTTATAGTTTAGTCATTTATTTTGAATCATCTGTTTTAGGATTCCGTAGATATGTGGTAAAAACCGAAACCTTGTAGTTTCCTGTTCTTTCCTTCCTATCATTCGCCCGCTGGACTGATATATGATTTCGAAGAAAAACAGAATTCTTTAATATTCTTTAATATTGACTTAAAGAACCAATTAGAAATGAAATTTGTTTAATAGGGTAACTAAAAATTAAAAAATAAACAATATTTAACACAAAAAAATAAGCCGACTTCATATCCACAAAAAGTAAAAAATAAGCCCCTGAAGCAGATATACTGACAGACCACTTAGCAACAGTTTTTTTGCCGCCAACAGAACCTTTTTACCTATCTTTACTTGTCTTTATTTTTAGCAATAAATTTCAAGGGGAATAAAACATTTTGCTGAATGTTTACTCAACATGCCTGCTTTAGGGGCTTTAATTTGAAGTTGGTTTATGTTTTAGTTTTAAAAAAAGTTTATTGCAATACAATAGGTATAAAACATAATTAACAAATCTTTGCCGCAATACCTGATTAATCGCTTTATTAATAATAATACTTACATTATATATATATATATATAATATATATATTATATACATTATATTTATATATATAATATTATTTTTATTATATATACATTATAATAATACTCAATAATGCTTTAATAATAAACAAATAAACTGAAATATCAATTAAAATGCACATAAAAAATATATCATTTTTTGTTAGAGACTTTTGATTTCGGATAGTAAAAGATCTTTTTATTTTGGACAATAGACTGAAGACTATATACAAATAAAATATTTATTGTACATTCGACTCACGAAGCAATAAGTCTTACTGTCTGACAGTACAAGAAATTACAACGTGTATTTATCTTGGGCCCGTCGTTGTATGAGACGATTGGTATTTCATAGAACGCGGCTTCGCTGAATTTATTTGCCGAACGGACCAGACGATAAGATTTATTGCCACTAAATATTGATACAATAACGTCTTCAAAGTAGTCAAATTCATGCAGGGCGCAAGGACTTTTTTAAAAAGAATTAAAAATTAATATAAAATTTATTTACTCTACAATAGTGCGTGTTTCTTACATGGAATCTACAAAAAAAACTGTCTTAAAACTAAGAGCTCGAGAGGAGCCCGGCGAACGCCGTGCGTGTGGTCGTCTCAGCGTTAGTCAAAACAATCCGGCGCCCACGCGCTTTCGTGGAGGTTTAGTTTTGCTGACTGGGTATTTCTACGAACCTGACCGTAGGACCAGCAAGCGTAACTCCTCCCCCCTTAAGTTCGAAGTCATCAGAGGGATTATTTTCAGTCTGATGATTTCGACTCATTAAAATAAAAGATTTATATTTGTATAAAATAAGGGTTACAATGCTTACAACTATTATTATATATAATATTAATGTCCCGATGCTAATGCTATTCACTTTTATCACACTTTTACATTCACTATATTGACTTTCACTTTCACTGTTTCGCAGGTTACGTGCCAGTTGGTGCAGATTTGTTAATTCGGTATGATCCAAATTAATTAAGGTTTTTCTTAATGGTTTTTCTTCTTGAGTCGGCAACTCTGGAAAATGAATTATAGGAAGCTTCTCAAAAATAATTGCTTCGCCTAGGAACTGGTGTTTTTTCAGGGTCAAGTCTTTGATTTTAACTTCGCAGTTGTCATCCAGGGTAAGTATGTAAGTACCTTTAATTATTTCTCTAGACTCTTCTGAATTACAAAATTTTGTCATCATTGTTTCGGTCTTACAATAAATTATCCAGCGATCTTTTTGTATTAACTCTATTTTTAAGTCTTTAATTTCAGTTAGAATTGGAGTGCACGTACTTAGATTTTTGGAAAAGGTCATAAGTGCTGTAATACAGTTGTCTTTTGTGGATGGCTGTAGTTCGGCCTCGTGGCACAGGTATGTAGCTTTGCTGATCTCTTTACACGGTTGTAGAGGAAAAAGTGCTTTCGACCCTTTCAATATCAGGTAGGGGTAGTTAGGTATGATTAGGGTAGTTTGGTTAAGGGAGTTGGTTATAGGTAACGGTATTACTTTGTAGTACGTGTACATATCCCTTTTAACAAGTGGAATATTAAAAATGAACGTTATCTGACTTTGTTTAGAATAGGCTTTTAACTCTATACATTGCTCTAACATTAATAAATTGTCAACATTTGCAGGGTACATAAGCTTATCTGTCTTTTCAATAGTTTTTAACATTTCTAACAGTTCATTTGGGTCTATTAAAGACTGATGCAATGTTTTTAATTTGCTAAAGGCTATGACATTTTCAATTTCATCCAATCTGATATAGAGCGTTTGGAAATTGTGAAAAAAGAGATTGTAGGTGTTTATTACTTTATTGATATTTATAGCTGTTTTAGTTTCATTAAAATGCTTTCTAATTTCCCAAATAGCTTTATCTAACTGAATGAAATTGTCTCTACTTGAACTAGAGATATTGACAAATGAATCCACCAATTCGGCAACTAGCGTGATCTTTTTATTAAACGCATTCTGTCGTATTTTTACATCATTTATCAGTTTATCGTACCTTATAGCGTCGTCATTATCTAAGTTACCAGTTAATACCTTTATAAGGGAACCCAGAGGGTTTAGAATTCCTCGTTTGAGTCGTTTAGGAGGGATTAATTGTAAAATCTTTTTAATGGTTGTATTCATAAGATGGTCAGTCTGAGTCTTAATATCAGACATTTCATAATAAAATTTCCCTTTAAAGAAATTTGAAACATGTTTGTTTAAATTAGCATATCGGTTAATATTAAATTCTAAATCTTCGTAAATTAAACTTAAATCTAATATCTTAATAATAGTCCAACTATCGTAATTAATAAAAGACTGTCCTTCTTTTATAGGCAGAATACCAGGATTCTTATCGATCCTTTGAAGTTGTAGGCTGCAGGTCTTGGTGGCTTGGGCTAGTAGCAGGAGTACGCATCTGGGAAGAACGTTTTATATCTTTAACTGGTACTCTTGTATCACGTTTTTTTATTAAAATAGGTACGGTATTTCTAATTATTTCACCGGTGACTTTAGCCTTTTCATATCGAGGTTTGTCTTTACTACGCCGGGTATTTACTCCTTTGATAAAGACGTTATCTCCTGTATTAATGTTAAAATCTTTTTCGCCTCCCCGTTTTTCTATTATTTTTTCTTTACACTGTATAATTTTGTCCGTTAAATATTTATATAAGTATTTGGTTCGTTTGACATGGTCGCTAACTAACTTTTGTGTATACTGTCTGTTAAAATCTACGTCAAAAATACTAGTTGAGTCTGTGTGACCAAAAACTACTTCAAAAGGGGTAAGACCGGTAGTAGAGTGTATTGTTTGGTTATATGACATAATTGCGTAGGTCATTACGGCCGCAGCGTCACTAATTTTCTGTTCGTATTTTGCAATTCGGTAAATTTCTATAATGGTAGAGTGGAAGCGCTCTATTAGACCCATAGAGTTAGGGTTGTGTGGGGTGCCAATGTGAAGTTGGATTTTGTAGAAACTTAGGGTTTCTTTGAGAAGGTTATTATTAAACTCGGTTCCCGGGTCACAGCTTATTTTATTGGGTACACCATAGCACGAAAAATATTTAATTAAGGAACGTATTACTTCGGGAGTAGATCTATTGGGTATATCGTAAGCTTGTCCAAGTTTGCTGAACGCGTCTATAATTGTCAAAAAATATTGGCCTTCTATCGAAAACAGATCCATGAAAATTTCCTGAAACGGTTTATTTTGTGTTTGTGTAAGTTGCAGTTCAGGTTTTAAGGGTTTTCTGTCATATTTCATCTTTTTACATGTGTCGCAGGCGTTAATAATACTAGCAACTGTTAAGTCCATATTATTCCAAAAGTAAGTGCGTTTTAATTTCATAAGCGTTTCTTTAATGCCTCTGTGACAAGTCTTTCCCTGATGATAAGTGAGTACTATTAGTCTTTGCTCGTCCTCGTTTTCTACGTATATTACGCGTTTCCTACACTCATATATTTTAACAGTATCCTTTTTATATAATTTAATAACTGTTTCCGTAAACTGTTTGCGGTGCATATCGTCTTCGAAATAAATAAAATATCTTATTTTAGGCTTAATATATTCTAATAAAAATTTCTTAACTAATTCAGGTTTATCTACTGGCATGTGTACTTCTAAAACCTTTTGCTTACTTCTTGATAGGTTTTTTACTGATGTCTCATTTCTATTCCAAGTAAAAACAAGAATTTGGTTCGGCTTTGTATCTATTGCCTCGTCTAAGATAGGAATGCCTACCGTGTCTACATCTAAGGCAGAGTGTACTGTGTCTGTTTTGGAATGAGCTGATATAGTACTTGAGGATGGACTACGTACTAGTGGAAACTGTGAGCTCTCTGACTCTGAGTCTGAAATCACTATGAGATTGTCGTCACTCCTATTATCTTCGGATCGTTTCTCGTTTTTATCGATGTTAACTTGCATAGAATCACCGTCGTTTTCTAAAGCGTCGAGTTTAATACGTGAAAGGGCATCAGCATTACTATTTTGCTTTCCATTTTTGAAGATAATATCATAATCAAACTCAGCCAATCGCAACTTCCATCTCGTGAGCTTACTATTTGGTTCTTTAATAGAATTTAACCATGCAAGAGGTCTGTGGTCTGTGTATATTGTAAACCTTCGGCCATAGAGGTAGGGTCTGAAGTGTTTACATGCCCAGACTATAGCCAAAAGCTCCTTTTCGATGGTACTATACCGGGTTTCAGCGTCATTAAGGGTTCGGCTGGCATAAGCGATCGGCTTATCGCTGCCAATGGGGCCCTGGGAAAGAACAGCACCAAGTGCGAAATTTGAGGCATCCGTCGTCAGTACGAATGGTTTTGAGAAATTAGGGAATTGTAAGAGAGGGGCATTGACAAGGAGTTCTTTACATATTTGAAATGCGTTTCTAAATTCATCGGTAGCTTTAACTTTATTACCTTTCTTTAAGCAATACGTCAATGGCTGTGTGATTTTTGAAAAATCTTTTATAAACTTTCTATAGTATCCTAGGAGACCTAGGAAACTTTTGATCTCTGTCGGTGTTTGAGGCAATGGGAAGTCGATTACGGCTTTTATTTTGTCATCATTAGGCATAAGGCCATCAGCTGTAATTCTATGACCTAGATATAGTACTTCTTTCCTAAAGAACTCGCACTTATCTAGCGTAACCTTCAAATTTGTTGCTCTAAGCCGGTCAAAGATTTTTCGGAGCTTGTCAAGGTGTTCCTGCAAGCTTGCGGAGTAGACAATTATGTCATCTAAGTAGACTAGGCAGTGTATGCCTTGGAGACCACGCAGGACGTTGTCCATAGTCCTTTGAAACGTCGCGGGGGCCGTCTTAAGGCCAAAGGGCATCCTAGAGAACTCGTAATGTCCAGTTTCTACCGAAAAAGCGGTCTTGTGTCTATCCGATTCTAACATCTCTATCTGGTGGTACCCACTGGCAAGATCTATGGTGCTAAAGTAAACAGATTTACCTAATTTATCAAACAAATCGGTGATATTGGGCAGCGGATACTTGTCATCGACCGTAATCTCATTGAGGCGCCTATAGTCTATTACCATCCGGAACCTTTTTTCACCGGATGAGTCAGTCTTTTTCGGGACAAGATGTACAGGGGCACTCCATGGTGAATGTGACTCGCGAATTACGTCATCTTTTAATAATTTATTAACTTGTTTTTCTATTTCGGCTTTCAGTAACGGTGGGTGTCTAAAAGGTCTAATGTATATTGGATCCTCGTTTTTTGTTCGAATTTCGTGTTTAACTTGATTGGTGAATGATAAAGGAAGCTCATCGCAATAAAAAATATCTCTGTATTCGTAACACAGGTTTGTGATCGCTTTGCGCTCTTGTTCGTTAGTGTGTTCTAATCGTAATTTAGATAAATTTTGTTTTAGTAATTCGTCTATTTCGAAATCGTTACTGTATTCTGTGTAGTTAAGTTCAATTTCGTTTTCGTTAAACACGTTAGATTTTAAAGGGCGACAAAAAGATATAGTTACTTTATCTTCAGAGGTATTTTGTATAACTGTATCTGCCAGGTAATTAGAACATTTAACTATTGCGCTGGGCATACGAACGCCAAGGCCAAAGTCCATAAAGTTTAATATTGATGTCCCATCTTTTAAGTCTACTGGGACTTTAACCCGAGTTTCTGTACGTGGTTCTAAATTTATTTCATGCGGTGGGCTATATAAAATGGGTATATTTGTATCGCTGGTATGTAATATCTGGTCTTTCATATTGACAGTGGCATTTAATTTTTTTAATAAATCCGAACCGATTAAGCCATCGTAGCGTTTATCTACGTCGTATATATAAAATTTATGTTTAGCTGTGCTTTTGAAAGTTTTTAAAAGGGGTATGTAAATGACTTCGTTGTGGTTACTACGAGCATGGGTGCTAATAACTTCAAATGGCTCGTTGTACTTATAGTATGAAAAAAATTCGTTAGCTTTTTCTGGACTTATGAATGATCGAGTGCTACCAGTGTCAATCATAAAACGTGAATTTATTTCGGGGATCTCTATATGGGGTAGTTTAAGAATACCGTTGCAATTTAGGTGTACTATTTCGGTAGTTTGGTTCTCGAGGCTATTGTGTGAAAATTTGTGTCGACGCTTTCACGGTTATTAGCGTCTTCGGCGGAGGTGACCTCTTCTGTAAGGTTATGGGTATCGTCCTCTTCTGAATAATTATAGTCAGGGGGGTAGTAATCGTCTAACTCCTCTAACTCGGGGTAGTACCCTTCGCAAGCTTCTACATCATTGTTATAAAATAAATTTTGGGGAACATAGACCATGTTTTGCTTTACAGGGGCCGCAGTGCGCATTGAAACGTCTGCGTCGTTAGTGTAGTTAGGTTTTTGTTGTTGTGCCCTAAATTGATTTTGTTGACCCATGTTGTTCGAGGCATGGGGCATAGCTTGTCTATTATAATTTGGATTAGCGTTAAATGTAGGGCGGTAACCTTGATGAGGAATACCAAACTTGAATTGGCTTTGTTGGTTGGGCATGCCAAATTTAAAGTTGTTTTGGTGGGGAACACCGTATCTAAAATTACCTTGATTATTAGGTATGCCAAATTTGAAATTACTTTGATTTGGGACTCCGTATTTAAAATTTGGTTGGTTATTTTGATAACCTTGGATTCTGAAACCTTGATTATTTTGCAAGGGCATATTGAATTTGTTCTGGAATGGGGTTCTGATAATATTATTGTTGCGAGGAATTCCAAACGAAAAGTTTTGATGTGGGTTTTGGTATTGATTTAAAGTTGGTTGAAAGCTTTGTGAATTTTGAATGGGTTTGATATTTGGTCTATTTTTATTTTTAGCATTATACTGAAATAAGAAATTAACTTCTTCCATGACAACACTTAAGGCACTCTCTAACGTAGTACAATTTTTCAAACGAACAACACGAATCATGTCTTCCGGTAGGTTATATAAAAACACATTTAAGGATGTATTGTTGTAAATTATCATTTTAGCTGCCTTTACGCCTTCGTCAATAAGTTCTATTTACTTTGGAAAAGAGTGTACTGCGTACAGATTGTATGCGGTTACAAAAATCGGAATATGATTCGCCTTGTTTTAATTTTAAGGACTCTAACTCGATTGCTACACATTCTTCCGAACGTGGATCGCCAAAATGTTGAATCAATAAAGTCTTTAAACCGTCCCAGGTTTGTATGTCTTCCCTTTCACCCAGCAGGGAAGCTGCTTTACCAGAAAGTCTGCTAGTTATAGAGTGAAAGACGTACAGCTCCTGAGCTCCATTATTTGGTGTAACAAAATGTCTTAATACATATTCACTCTTTTTAATAAACAAGTTAAGCAAGTTCTCATCCCCCTCAAATTTTGGGATAAGACACAAAAATTCTTTTGGTATTATTCTAACTGAATCCATTTTTATAATAAATCTAAAAACTTAATATAAAATTAGTTAAAACACAATAAAATCAATATCTGTTTCAATAATGTAAATTAACTTTTCTTATTTTCTTCGTTTCATTTAATGCAAAAATGTTTAAATATATTCTTTAAATAACACAAAATCTTAAACTTAAGTAAAATATAATGCCTATTTTTGGTGCAAAATAATTAAAATCAGATAATGTTCAGCGATTGTGACCGAAAATTTCTAAAATTGTATACAGCTACCGGAATAGAAAGGAACAAGACAGGAAGTGAAAAGGTCTACTCACATAAATCTGCTCGTTTCCATGTCCTCCAGATATAAGCTGTCGTCCTCAGGCCGCTACACAGGAGACTAATTTTTTTTGGTTCGAGGATTCCTGCACTTGTACAGTCCACACAAAAACACGGACGATTTTGACCCGAAATTATCGCGCGTAAGACGGCAAAAGAAACTGGAATCCTACCGGCTGCGCCAGTCAAATTCATGCAGGGCGCAAGGACTTTTTTAAAAAGAATTAAAAATTAATATAAAATTTATTTACTCTACAATAGAGCGTGTTTCTTACATGGAATCTACAAAAAAAACTGTCTTAAAACTAAGAGCTCGAGAGGAGCCCGGCGAACGCCGTGCGTGTGGTCGTCTCAGCGTTAGTCAAAACAATCCGGCGCCCACGCGCTTTCGTGGAGGTTTAGTTTTGCTGACTGGGTATTTCTACGAACCTGACCGTAGGACCAGCAAGCGTAACTAAGTAGTATTATATTGTGGTTGTTTTCTTTTTTTATCACTTAGTATGAAACACAACCTAAAGAATTTCTAAACGAACTCACAATAGTTTCACTGTCACTTCTAATATAAAAGTATTTACTAACCATTAATGGTGGCACGATCTAGCTGTAGTTTAACTCCACGTGGTTAGTCGTGGTGGTCCTAGCTTCTAGTGACTCACAAGCGTAGACTATGAACTATTGGTCAGGCAGCGTTTCCACAACCTAAACGACGGCAATTGAATGTTCTATATGTATAGGACCACGCACTTTTATCACCACTAACCCCTCTCTAGCAACTTTCTCACCCCACATTTCAAACCCTCCCATCCTATTTTTTTTATTCTGGACGGATGTCCGGCCTTAATTAATTTTAATAAAGAAAAAAGAATATCTTTTAAGTATAATTCTAGTTATGTTGGTTGGGGTACTATTAAAGAGTCCTAGATTAATATGAACGGTCTCGATAAAACGGCCTTATTATCCTAAACTAATAGAATATTAATATTATCTTCTAAATGTTCGTAAAGTTTTAACAAACCCCGGGTAAGTTCAAATAAACTATCACATTATACCATTATACGGAATACGTAAAACCCAAAACCACTACCCTTTATCATTGCTAGAATATTCATTGTACGAGGCAACCCCAATGGTTGTTAAACGACTCACTTAGGTAAGTTTCGCGGGTGTTTTCAATATTATAAAAGTTTTAAGTAACTTAAACTTACGCGGTTATACTCAACATTATAGAATCCCAATAACAGTAGCATTACTATTTAACTAAGGCAATAAAACTAATAAGAAAAAAAACCCCGGATAACAAAACAACTCCTATCTAGAGAGAGTTGAGTGCTGTTTCTTTTAATACCTAAGATTGCTGGATGGCATTGTATCGGTTATTTAAAATGGTAAGAGCTTCTGCCCATCTTACTCTTTGATAATTCCCATTATAACACATATTCCGTGAAAAAATCAGGCTTCTACCTAGACTTTAAAGATTTTAGTGGATGGACAGACAGACAGACAGACGGACAGAAAAACAGCGTAGGCTTAGTAATAGGGCTCCGTTGGTGCCCTCTGGGTACGGAACACTAAACACGACCGAGATAAAACTATATTTACGATAATATAAATTTTTTTCAATTTTTAAGCTGGTATAACCGCACTTCCTTCTTTGCATAAGACGAAGATCCGCAGTTTTCACCACTTATGGGGGGAACATGTACCATATTTACTAATAAGTAATTTTTGAAAATTGATATCACACCTACTGAAGATTAAATCGTTTGGATTTTTAAGTGTCAACAAACAAAATTGTTTTTGTTAAAAAATTATATTCCAGGATTTTCTTTTCTATTTCACTGTCTTTAGATGCAACATTTTAGCTACCTAACTTCGTCGTCAGTTGACCCTCGGACCCTATACAAATTTTGAGATAGCTTGTAAATATTGTTTTAAGTAAACAGTAATGCCGTTTCAATTTTTAGAGAACCACGATTGACTCA
Organism: Apoda limacodes; assembly: GCA_946406115.1. Lineage (NCBI taxonomy): Eukaryota > Metazoa > Arthropoda > Insecta > Lepidoptera > Limacodidae > Apoda > Apoda limacodes. Next base: position 35,717,346 of record OX291542.1, read on the forward strand.
CCTTAAGATGAGCGACTTACTTCAAAGAAGCAATTTAGAAAGTAAACAAAAACAGATTATTCAAAATATTTTAGTAATTTTAGATAAACAAAAACTCTTGTTAATTGCTGTTCTGAAGCATTTGAGGTGATATCAATTTCATAGAAACATTTAAGTCAATAAAGTAGGTAATCAGACTAAGGTTGAGACCATGCGATGTGTTGTCTCTGCTGCGTTGAGAACACATAAATATCAGATATTTTTTTAACGCACGCAGCCAGTCTCTTATAGAACTACTAGCGATCCACCCCGGCTTTGTTCTGGTGCAATAAGGTATATGTACAATTTCATTAATACTTAATAATAATAAAACTAAAAGCAAAGCAAAGCTCGTTGCTATCTGTAACGCGTTTAGTGTTTTCTGGCAACACTACTCGGACTAGGTGTCAAATCGTTGTCTATGCATAAAATAACCTACGAAAAGCAAATATAGAATGTTGTGCCTTTTTAAGACTTATTTAAGCATTTTTCTTTGCATTACGCTTATCGCTCTAGTACTACTGTACCCATCAAAAACATAAATGAGAAATGAGAGCCAAGTTCAATATTATGATATATGCCTTGGATGTTGACTTCAACGACATAAGAAGTGAGATAGAAATGGGTGCCAGGTTCAATGGTCAGCCCTGAAATTTATTTATAACAACATAAAATATAATTTCTTCCTATAACTTAGGATAATATATTCTAGCCTAAGTCCTGATTTGGCTATTTCTCATATACGAATTATTATGTTCGATGGCTAGTTTCTACCAGCAAGCCAAACTTTCGGAATAATAAAATAAGAACCGACAAGTAACAGGTTTAAAACTTGCGAAGGCTATAATATAATTTGTATATAAGAAACTAGCCAAGTCAGACTAAGACGACGACTAAGTTATAAGAAGAAATGATATTTTATGTTGTTATAAATAAAATTCAGGACTAACCATTTCATTTATTTATTCAGTAAGTAGGCCTTAAGAAGGCGCTTGTACATTTAAATTTTTAAATAAAAGTACATGTATTTATGTATTTAAAAAGCAAAACAATACAAATAAAATTAAGAACAATAAAACATAAATAAGTGGGTCATACTACCACATTAAGTTTAAATACAAAAATTAAAATTATATATGTCAAAATAAAATAGCAGAATCTAAAGTCAAGTTACAAATATAAAATTATGTCAAAACAAAACTATTATCTATTTGAATGTTGCACGAAACATGTCAAAAAAAAAAAGTTTGTTAAGTCCAATTATTCTTGTCATTTAAAAACTCGTCAACAGTGTAATACCTTCCCTGTATCAAATGACATTTAATTGTAGATTTAAATTGATATAAAGGCAAGTTCAAGGTAGTCTGTGGCATCTTGTTATTAAAGCGTACACACTGCCCGACAAAAGAATTGTAAATTTTTTTGGAGACGACTAGTTACATCTATTAATTTATGTTAATTTCGTGTATTAACACTGTGTACATCGCTTTTTTTATAGTTCAAGTGCAAGTTTCTACGAACATACATTATATTTGCATAAATATATTGCGATATCATAGTTAAAATGCCGATGTTCTTAAAAACTTCTCTGAGCGAATCCCGAGGTTTCAAGTTATAGATAGACCTAATAGCTCTTTTTTGTAATATGAAAATTGACTCTATATCAGCTGCTCTGCCCATTCCATATGACATGATGCTGTGAAAATAACTAAAATAAACTAAGCGGGCAGTTTCAGAATTAGTTAATTGTCTGACTTTCTTAACAGAGAAGGCAGTTGAGCTAAGTGTTCCAGCAAGTATAGAGATATGTGTATTCCATTGCAGTTTGGGATCTAATGTGACGCCCAGAAACATAGTTGAATCTATCAAATCTAAACTGTCTCCATTTAAGATTAATTTAGTGTTACGGTCTCGAACATTCGGTAAAGCAAATTTGATGCACTTGGTTTTTTTGGAATTAAGCAAAAGATTGTTTACTTCAAACCAATTAAGTATTGCCGATAAGGCGTCATTGACATCGTCATAGTTTTCTTTTTTCCTATCAAAATTAAATATTAAGGACGTGTCATCAGCAAACAAAACGACTTGACAAAATTTTTCAGCAAAATAAGGCAAATCGTTATTATATACCAAGAACAAAAACGGTCCCAATATCGATCCTTGTGGAACCCCCATTACCACTGCTGATCCTGAGGATTTTATACCATTTATGTCAACTATTTGTGTTCTGCAACTTAGGTAAGAAGATATAAGATCAAGTGCAGATTCTTTAACACCGTAATATTCTAATTTGCGAGTAAGAGTTTCCTGTTCGACGCAGTCGAAAGCCTTGGATAGGTCGCAAAAGACTCTAATTTCATTTTGATGATTTTCCCAAGCTGAGAATATGTGCATCATTAATGATACACCTGCATCAGTAGTTGAGCGACCTTTTATAAAACCATATTGTTCACTATGAAATAATTTATTTGTAGTGAAGTATTGCAATAGTTGATTTAATATAATTTTTTCAAAAATCTTACTGAGTGCAGGCAAAATAGAAATGGGTCCAAAATTATTAAGTACTTTTGTGCTACCAGATTTAAAAAGTGGTATTATCATACTAATCTTCATTAAATGCGGGAATACACCATCGTCTAGACATTTATTAAAGATATCTGCCAAAAAAGAAGCTAATGCGTCTATAATGCCATTTAGAACATTAACTGATAAACCCCACAGATCTTTAGTATTTTTTATGTTCAGCGATTGATAAGCTTTAACTATGTCTATTGGCGTAACATGTTTAAATTTGAATCGAATATTATTAAAATTGATAAGTTTACTTTTATAAATAAAAACTGTGGCCCAGGCACTAAATTTTAAATTACTATTTTCCTTTACTAGCTTTGTTTTAAAAATTTGGTCAAACTCGTGTTTTATAAAATTAAATAGATAACTATAATTATCATTTGGGTTATCGTATGGGAATTGAAAAGAGTATATCTTATTATTTATGTTCATCTAAGCGAGAATGTGTCATAGGAGTACAAGTTTTAAAATTAGATATTTTCTTTAAATTATTATTATATAGGGACAGCTTTTAGGCACAGTGATCTGAAGAAAGATTAGTAATAATCGATTTCTCCACATCATCACAATTGCAAAATACATTGTCAAGACATGTTTCAGAAGTAGCAGTGATTCTGGTTGCTTCGTAAAACAGGTTAATGAGGTCAAAACATTTAAACAGATTTATCAATCGTAAAGAAGTTGGTGATTTTTCAAGTATGTTAACATTAAAGTCGCCAGATACTATAATATGTTTTTTGCTAAATGACACTATCCTTAATGCGTCCTCCATTACAGTTTTAAATTGACTATAGATTGAGGAGGGAGGGTTGATATATAAACAAATAACTATGAAATGTTCCAGTTCAACACAAGATATTTCAATAATACGTTTAATTAATAATGCTAATATGTCTTTGCGTTCTTTAAATTTCATACAATTTTTAACAATAATTAATGAGCCACCACGTACGGCTGACTTTCTGACAAAGTTACTAGCAATACAGTAATTTAAGAAATTTAACGCTAATTGATGCCTTTGAAGCCAATACTCAGTTAAGCATAAGACATGAATATTGTAACTATTTAGAAACAGATCGATTTCTAATTCTTTGCCAAGTAAGCCCTGTATATTCTGGTGGACAATATTAAAATGATCGAGCTTACTTATTGTCATGTTATTTAGTTTAAAGGTAGAAATATTACCATTACTAAAGTCATTTAATGCATGAGAATCAGGTCCCACTGCTCTTTTAAACCTGAATTTACATTTTGAATATTATGTGCTTTCAACTTAGCAAGGAGACGTCTGCATTTCATGGGTATATTCATATTGCCCCAATTAAGTTTAAAATTATATACAAATTTATTAACATCGAAATAAGTAAAAATGACACAATAACAATAAGTTAAATTATACAAATGCACATTTAAGTCTGATATATAATTGTTCTGTTCTGTGGTTAAGCTAATAGAATATGGAAAACCGCAGATAATAAATCTACACTTCAATTTCTCTTGAACTTGAACTAAATAATTAATGCCTGTAGTCAAGTCTTTTTTTCTCAGGCTCATGCTATCTCCAAACAAGATGACTACAGTTGTGTCGCTATTTAGTTTATTCACGTCAATGTTTCTTATCAAACTATTGAATGTAATACCCGGAGTACACATATTTATCACATTATGGTCCAAATAATTACACAGGAGAGAACCTAAGCCTTTCCCTAGTTTATCAGATATAATTCTTGTTTTCGGCAAAGGTAAAGGTTTTTTAGAATCACTAATATTACGAGAATTGACTGGCGCAGAAATGTTGTGGTCCTTTGATAGAAATATCGAATGAATTTGTTGTCTTGATTTTTCTTTTTGCAACAAGTCTGCTCACATATGCTAGCATTACTGTCGGTAGTAACGTTTAATGCACCTTTCTCTGTTAGAGACTGTAAGCGATCCATGTTCAAATTGCCCAATTCGGTGAGCTCATCAAACGCAGATGCATAATCCTGTATATCTTTACAAGCGAGTTCATATTTACTACCAACTTCTTTAAGGGACCGTTGAAGCTGATTCATCGTGTTACTCATGGTGTTTATTTCTCTTTTATTTGTTTGTAATAATTGTTCACACGATTTTATCTCTTTTTGCAAGGAAACATTTTGGAATTTTGTAGTCATATTATTTAACCATCTCATATTTCTATTATAAGTAATCTGGTGCTTTTTTATGAATTTGTTAAGTTTAATATATTTTTTAAATTTTTTTGAGGGCTTGCGTTGGCTTTTCGTGTTTATAAGGTTGGTTGACGCTTCACAAACAGACTTAGTAAGGTCGATAGTAATAATTGGTTCATTATTTTTGTTAGAACCTATCAATTCATAATACAATGATAAGTAATTTTCTACATTGTCGGATTGATCACAGTTACGATGAGTTACTAGATTCGCGTTTGCTTTTTGTAATTGATATTCTAAGTCAGCAATTCGGTTTAAAGCAATTTCGTATGTGTTCCTAGAACTTTCATATAAGTCTACTTTATTTTGTGCATCATCACGCTAACTGCGCAAGTTTTCCATTTGAATGTCCTGTTCCACAAGCTGACTCTTTAGGCAAGTATTCTTTTCAAGGATGTTCAGTACCTCCAATTCATTTTCTTTTTGTTCTAATATCAGTTTATTACATAAGTTTCTTGATTTCTTTAATTCATCTAACGTTACTTTTAGCTTATTTTCTAATTCTTTCGGGTACGAGTACGAGTAGCCATACTGACTGATTTATTAAGAGCAGTCTGCAAAATTATTAGTAAACAGTTAAAAGGTAAAGACAACGTTTAACCTTAACGATGGTCTTGTTCTGCAGACTAAAATAATAATTATAAAAAAAAAAGACTAAATTATTGAGTCCAGAATTTAACCTACAGCACTATTGAGTCAGCGGTCGAGCTTCCGCACATCAACGGCTAAGCCACTCGGTCATTTAATAATACTCTTGAAAAAAGTAAAGTACTTAGACGAGAAAATTAGTAACAGGTCTCGCAAGGCGGCCACTAATGAGTCCAAAGTTCAAACACGAATTAATACATTTAATTTCTTTTGACAGTAACGTAAAATTTTTGCACTAATATTTGAAACTTATTTAACACTCATTTTTTTACGCACTTTTTATTACTTTAGTTAACATTGCCACTAACAAACATTAAGTCGTTTTTTCCAATTTAGAAAATCACTATATCAATTGTTTTTACATTAATACACTTGAAAAATTGACCGACACGTCCACTCACATCTAATAGCATATTACTCCAATCTATTGAACTTGGCACCCATTTAGATCTCACTTCTTATATCGTTGAAGTCAACATGCAATGCATATATGATAATATTGAACTTGGCTCTCATTTCACATTTATGTTTTTGATGGGATTTCATTACTTTTTGTACATAAATTATTAGTAGGTACTTATTTATAACAAAATTAATACCAAATGGTTTTTGTTAAACTACAGTATTTTCCTACGTTTACGACATACATACTCTACTCTCGTCTCATGCAACCATTTTGTTTGTTGAATATTATTATACTTAAACAAAGAATATGCAATCGAATGGAATAGGCTGCTTCCATTGAGAGGCATTGGAATAATTCGGTGTAAGGTAAGTGTGTTACCCACCCGTAATTCTATTGTACTACTCATAGTATTGATAATATTTTTTGCAATGTAGAGGCTGCTGCAAAGCTAATTATTTCCAACTTACCATCTGACCATTGCGGTCAGAATGTATCATTTTTCAACACAAAAGTAAAACAGTGCAATTTACTATCATGTAGACCAATGACATCTGCTCGTATTAATCAATTTCAAGTTAATGTTGAATATAAAATGCCATTTTTGCAATTCTCACAGGGTGATCCAGATCATATGTATAATACTTTTTTTGACTTTTTGAAAACTGAGTTCGAACAGGTATTTTAAGTAAAAACTATTAAAGAAAATTCAGGAATGAAATTCAGTGATTGGGCTACACCAGGAATACACAGAAGTCGAGTCAAATTATATAAATTATATGAAATGAAAAAATACAATACAAGTTCAGATTTTATTGCATATGTGAAAAAGTTTTCTAAAACATTTAAAAAAGTCTGTGTTGCTGCTAAGTCAATGTTTCTTAATAATAAAATAAGGAATTCTGACAATAAAATCAAAGCAAAGTAGAGTGTCATTAGTAGCGAAATAGGAAAACTCAAACCACGTGATGAAGTCATTATAGCTTAAACATAGGAGCAGATACTGTTAAATTAGATCATGTAGCTAATGCATTTGAAAAATGTTTTGAGGATATGCCTGCTCTGACTAATAGCTCGCTTAAGTCATCCCCGTCAGAAGCAGAATAACTATTAAATAATAATGTTCCTAAATGTGTTAAAAAATTTAAATTTGAACATGTTACCACTGATGAAATCTTCAAAACTTTCAAATCTCTTAATCCTAAAAAGACAGCGGATCTTTGGGGTATATCAGTGAAATCACTTCTAGGTATTATAAACAGTATATCACCTATCTAAGCATTAATTTTTAATAAATGTGTAGACAAGGGAGTCTTTCCCGATTTAATGCAACATAGTAAAATCATACCACTGTTTAAATCTGGAAGTAAAAGTGAACCTACTAATTTTAGACCAATTTCGATATTACCAGCTTTGAGCAAGATTTTCGAGAAAAGCATGCTCAATCAATTACTTAGATATTTTAACATCCATAAACTGCTACACAGTTAACAGTTCGGATTTACGAAAGGTAGGTCCACTACCGACGCGGGTGTTGACCTAGTAAAACATATTTTTGGCGCCTGGGAAAGGTCGCAGAATGCCATTGGTATTTTCTGCGACTTATCTAAGGCATTTGATTGTGTTGAACACAAAACTCTTATTCGAAAGCTGATTCATTATGGTGTTGTAGATACGGCTCCTTAACTTATTTTTTCATATTTAAGTGATAGAACTCAGAAAGTTGAAATCTATGGAGTGAAATATTCTGGATCACCTGTTATGATGGGAGTACCCCAGGGTTCTATACTAGGTCCCTTTTTATTCTTAGTGTATATTAACGATCTTTATGTAGAAAACCTGTGCAAAATTGTACTTTTTGCAGATGATACTCCTTTGATATTTAATGTTGATAGAAACAAAGATACATATGACGATATAAATCATACACTTTCGCAAGTTCTTAGTTGGTTCACATCAAATAATCTTTTACTGAATGCACAGAAAACAAAATGTTAAAAGTTTTCTTTACCAAATGTCGAAGACACTCCAACACAATTATTTATAAACGGTGAAGCACTCAAACTAGTTGAGTCAACAGTCTTCTTGGGCATCAAGTTTATTTGTTAAAAATAGTGACATACATAATGTTAATACTAGAAATAAAAAAAAACTTCACTTCAGAAGGTGCGTGGGTCTTTCATAATTTAGAGAATTTACTTTTTTAATACAATTCCAGAGAATATTGTTAACCTACCCGTACATACTTTTGAAACTTACATTAAAAAGGTTCTTATTAACAAGGGATACTATACTGTGAAATAATTCAATAAAGATAATAATTTTTGGAATTAAAGGTATGGGCCCAATACTGGACATACATATATGACTTATGTAGTTGATAATTAACGACACATTACGATCAGGGGATGCACCATGGATAATCATCCACCGTTGGCTGCTTGGTGTTAGGGGGGTTCTGGATGGGGGTGGGTGTGGCGCATAGACGTGTACATGTATGTGTGTTTACACATATTTGCATAGATTTTGTGTATTTGGTTGGCCTGGTTCCTGCGTGAACGGTTTGATCCTGACACTATATTCTTTTGTTTACCTTATACTTATTAGCTGTAATTTAGGGCTCATTTAGGCGCCCTTACAGGAAATTAGGACAGACAGACGTGGTCCATGTAGGTGCAACAAATAACATTATTTGAGTTAAGTAATTGTCATTCTTTTTAGGGTTTTAATCATAGTTGGGTTTCGCTTTACCAGTCATTAGGACGTAATAGTATGACTCCGTAGTCGTTATTTCTATAGTTATTAAAAACCACAAAAAACCTTAATGGTCTTTTTTTTGCGAATACATTGAAAAATTTGCTGCAGAAAAACTACGGACCTACCTAGTGTGACTCCAAGTGCAAGAATCAACGTTTAATTTATACAAAGTATAGTGCATATTTATGAATCGCGTAATAGTTATTGGTTATACAATGCTGTAAGGTTGTTCAGAATCCTAAGCAAAGCGAGGGCTTCAAAGGAAGGAAATGCAAATAATTTTGCATCTATGCGAAACACACATTTTTTCTTATTTCACTATAGGCACTTCAGCGAGTAAAATATATAGATACAAAAAATCAAACAAAATTAATTATCGTTTAATTATTCAGGGCATTAAACCTACCTACAATATAGAACATTAGGGTATACATATAAGTATTTGCAAAGCTTAATTCGAGTATGTTTAAAAAGGCCTGCGACGTATACAACAGAAACAGTAGATTCCCAGACAGATTAGCTCTTGATGTTCGCCCAAATACATACAATCATACCCAATGTGTATTGCTAGTTATAACGCTCTCCCTAAAGAAAATAAAATCATTAACATCATTTAATAAATTCAAAGGAAAATTGAGCAACTGGTAAAAATTTTTTATTCAGTATCCTATTTCCTCAATCGAAAAGTCGATACATAATTCCATGGTGTATTAAGGACAATATATTTTTCTATTTTATTTATTGTAATGAAACGCTATTTTTGTTTTAAAATATTGAAATATTTATTTGTGTAATTTATCTAATAATTGTAAATATTTGCATGCTATTCTATATGGCTGAATGTGATAGGTAACTATTTTGCAATTAACACCAATGTATACTACATTCAAAGCAAATAAATTTCTGATTTCTAATTTCTGATTTAAGTATATATATATTTTGAAATTATAGTCTCTAAAATGATTGCAAGCATTTTGAATTGCTGCATGCAGTCCGAATCGTAAATAGGGGTTACTTAATTCATTTCATCGCTGCTAAAACCTCTTATATTTTTAATTTTAATAATTCCCTAATATGTATATGTTTACAATGTATATATGTATATACATATTTATTAGTATACGTTGTCTGATATCCATAGCACAGGCCTTGCTTAGTTTGGGATCAGACAGTGCTATGTGTAATGTCCAAAAAAAATGGTGACTAGGTTTTAATAAATTTATTTCCGAATCCTTAATTCCATAGTCCTTAATTTTTCCAAAGTTATTCACTGTGAAGACTGCTGATTTCGTAATTGGAAAATTAAAACGCCTAAGAGATCAGTTAACAAGGTTTTCTTTTGCCATTTAAACTATATAGGTCCTCTTTTTCATGAGTAATACTGGACATATTCTAATGTCCCTAATATAACATATAACAAAATTGTAAACAAGCCATGTCTGTACATTTTTTTTAAATACAATTATTACACGGTGTACTTATGTCACCGAGGTCTAAAACAATAGCTTTTAGAATTATGTCTGTTTGTCTCTGTGTTTGTGCCCCTGTGCTTATCTCAGAAAAGGTTTAAACGATATGTTTCGTTCCAATCAAAATAATTAATTACACAATATATTCTCTTCAATATTCTGGTTCGGTGCAACTAAGGTGTTGAAATGAAAACTTACTTATAACTTAATTTTTGTTTATAATTTCTAAGTAAATCTAAGTAAATTTATATTATCTCATATTATTTCAGAGCTCGTTCTAGTGTGTGTCAAATTTACCATCTTCAAAAATATTTGGAAAATTGATCTCTCAGTTCTCTCCAGCCAGTCTTTTAATATTTTCAATATTCGACCTCTTTATTAAAATTTACAGCTTTCTTGTTGTCTTACGAGTGTATATATCGATGAGGGACCGGCGTTCGCGGCGGGGAAACGGATGACGGTTACGTATTAAGCCCCAAATTCAACTACACAAATTAAGAAGGTCTTACCAAAAGTGAAAATATATTACAAAATTAATAACTAAAACGCTACACTTCCTAACATCTTATAGCTCGTCAACTCTAACAATAAATTTTAGACTATTCTAGAATTATCACATTGAACCCTAGAACTAACTGATATAAAATTTATTCTAATACTTTAAAAACTAAATTATCATGCACAATGTGAAGTGCTAGCACAGAGTAATAAGCTACCTCTGCGGCTAGGCTGTAAGTTTGTGGGTTCAATTCCAGAAGCTTGATTGAATCGAAAAGGTTTTAAATAAAAAAAACAACTAGAGAAAACACATTAAATTATATAAAATGGAGTTAATAAAAATTTAAAAGAAGTTAATCGTCTTATGTTAGCAACATCATAAGATATGCTCACATAGCTTGTATCGGTTGCTGGAGAAGCACTGTAGAGATGAATAAGGTAATTTAATTACCTACAACTATTTAACCTCTCCATATGTAAATAAACTTCTCTGTGCCTTAGTAAGTGGCTTTATAGGGGCAACATTTGCAGGCCGGTTTTTTTGTAATTCTAATATCATGAAAAAATACTTAGTTTGTATTGCATTATTGCATTTATAGTTGCCACAGCTTGTTCCTTGATTTTGTATTAATCCTTACCAAAACTCACATTATTAAATTGATAATAATTCGCTAGCAAGTAAAAAAACGTAACCGGGGAAATAAAAAACCTATAAAAGTCTCTAAAAATGAATATTGGCAACAAAAAATGTAGTTTAGTATTCATAGCACACAAAAGAAAAGAGAACTAAACTATAGCGACAAAGGAAAAGCTTCTATAAATTAAGCATTATATGGGCGAGCATTGTAAAAGACTACACTGGAGATTTGGCGGTTAGCCAGCCTCGAGAGTACAGTTCGATGCCAATGAGAATGGTTTAACTAGGTATGCGGGTTGTTATATTTGCAGAAGTATGCAAACAAAAATTGAATGGCGGCTTTTCGATTTTTAAGTAGTAATGTATACCTTTCACTAATGGTATACCAAAACGTGATCCAGAAAGGGATATTACTGTTAATTGGGAACCAACTCGACAGATTCGGAATAAATAAAATAAAATTCATTAATTACATGTGACAACCAATATTTCAGCTTAAAAAAAGGAAGATTCATACTAAAACTAATTTAAAAAATTAAGAAAATAATCTTCATTATTCCAGCTTATATTGGTCCACAGCTGAACATTAAGCCAATGCTGGACGCTAGCACGTAACCGCACGTAGAAAATCTCGGTTTTCTGTCGAAGTTGATATAATTCAACTTATTTTGTTCCACTGCTCAACATAAGCCTCCTCTATGACGCGCCATTTCTCCCGATCCTCAGTCTCCCGCATCCAGCCACTACCAGCCACTACCAGCCACCCTTTTAAGGCCGTCGGTCCACCTGGTTCGAGGGTGTCCCACGTTTCGCCTTCCCATACGCGGTCACCTAGTCTGTCTACTGTCTGTCTGTCCCACCATGAAAGGTCTTTATCTCTTAGACTGATATTGGTAGAAGCCTGTAATTTTTATAGAGTATGTGTTATGATGGCGGATTATCTAACAAATAATAAAAAGTAAAAAAAAATTATAGGGGACATACACATATCAACACAATCTAGGGAAATTGAACATTTGATTGTTTTCAGAAAAACTGTTTAAAATTAGGACAGGAAACAAGTATCAAGGTAATTTAATGCTCTGTAATAAATAAAGATATTTGTATGCTAAGGATAATTTATTTAATAAAAATCTTATTAAATTCAGGCATTAAATTAAGCAAGATACAAACAATATGTTTTTATTATAACAATTTAAAACAATTACAACTAAAAATAAAATAAAGGCCAAATAAAGGCAAAAATTAAAAGCTACTAGGCCGTATTTCCTCTTCTGACGTTAATTACACATCGACAACGATTCTCCATGCTGAAAACCAGGTTGTCCAGAACTTCCTGGGGTATGCATGTTCGTTTCAGAGGGTCAATAAGTTGTTCTTAACTTCTTTTTGGTGGAAAATCACGTAATGCCCTTCACTGCAACATGTCCGGGTGATTGCGCAGGTCAACCTTAAACCTGAACATCGTAATTTCTTAGAGCGATGGACACCCGCCGCACCGTATGACAATGGACTTTGTCATGCATTAGCTGAAATTCTTGACTGATTATCTTACCTTGGTACGGATGGACTTCCTGAGGGTGCTGGAGGCGGCTAACTCTGGCAGGTGTTGTCCAAACACGTGTTTTCCTCGAGTCCGGATAAAACCGAAACGAGATTCGTCAGTTAGCGGCACGGCACGGAAGCGGTCTGCGCGTATGTGCCCTACATGTAACAATGTCCCAACTTCATGTAACCTCCTCCGCACGGTTTGGTCACTGACCAGTTGGTGGTGTTCCGCCTGGAGCCTTTGCACCAATTACATCACCGTCACATTGGGGTGCATTCTAGCATTTAACGGAAAAAAACGGTCCTGCCTTGGTGTGGTCACACGAGTTTTGCCTTTATGCTGTTCTGCTTCATAACCAGTGGCACAATAACGTGATCACAGACTGGGTATCACGTTTTGGTTGGTGTCCAGAGCTGCAGCAACCTCGTGTTGGACTTGCACTTCTAACATGCCTACTGCTCGCAACATTTCTTTACGGTTTAAATGCCGTGGCGACATGATAAGTATCAAGGATGCAGAAACAATCAATGAAAATAAACTAATATACCAACATAAACACAACAAAGAGTGTGCAGCTAAGCGTTCACCCATCCAATAATTAACCACTTATAAATACTAATATTGCAATTATATTTGGTGACGAGTAATCTCAATCAAATACTACTTGATTTTGTCACATAAAAAGATGTAATAAGTAGTTTATTCCGCAATCTGCAAAGAACAACTTTGCAACTTAGTTTTTGGGAGTTTTGAGTTACCATATTAGCAAAGAGAGAAAATGAACTAAATGTGAGACCGAGACCGAAACTGAGAGAGACAGCGACCGAGATCGAGAGGGACAGAGACAGAGACCGAGACCGAGACTGATAGAGAGAAAACTCCAGTCGTGTGTCGGAGCTGATACATACACTTTTTTAACATCTATTTTAAATTACTTATACCTCATTCAAAATCTAAATTTCACAGATTGTTACGTTTTAAACTATCTTTTAGTCATTTCGTTGTCGTCTCAGGAGGAAGATCTGCACTGCTTTTTATGTCTTCACAGCGGCTGATCCTGAGCCGCCGACGCCTGTCAGCATCCTGTGGCTCTAACGTGGTCTATACATCGTATTAGAGGATGCAGTCCCACACTACACACTCTACCGATCTGTGGTCACCACTCGAGAATCCTTTGATCTGTAGTAAATAATTAAATAACATCAGATTAGTACACATATTTTTAAAGGCCCTTAGAAAAGAACTAACCAACCCTATTACTTCAATAAGCCTTTCCTATCTATAGATCAAAATGGCTACGAGACAACCTACGCGAGTTTTCCATTCGTATCGACATGAGAGAAAAACATGTTTGCTATTTTGTGCGCGGATTATTATTTATTTTTGAATCATTATGAATGCAAGAGAATCTCTATATTGCTTAAAATGAAATATTGCTCGTTTTAGTAAAGGTAAATATTAGTAGTAGTACATAATATGTAAGATAATGTATTGCTTCATTGCACAACAAAAATTTGAATGAGGTAATTATTTTATAGCAGTTTTTGTTTAATCCTATATACATATAAAATGCTTTGTCCTGTATGACTGACGGATCGACGCTGGTTGTAGAGATCTGAAACTTAGAGAGTGTGTTCTTTGTACGACGTAGGCATCCGATAAAAAATTATTTTCGGAAATTCTATCCCTAACAGGATGAAAAGGGGAGGCAAAATTTGTATGGGACAGCGTGATTCCTTGGTCCAATCTACTTTAAATTTTGCATAAACTTTTTTAGACAGAATTAATGGAAGACGTGTTTTGTATTTTTTTGAAATTCATCCCCGAACGGGGTTAAAAAGGGGTAGAAAGTGATTTTGGCGGTGATTTGCTTCGAAGTTGATATCAATACTCCTTAGTGCTTTTGATTTAAATTATACCTTATTTTTGACATATGTTTGAAAACTCATTGATTGATTTTATTCAAAGGTGGAACTCCCTTAAAAGCATAAGCAAATACTCTTTAAAATAGAAATTTCTCGAAAGTCACCGTACTATAATATTACCTCATTTAAAGGTTTCTAAGCTTAAAGAGGTTATGTACTTTTTAGGTGTTTAAATTTTCGTGTATAATAATATATAATATGCTTTGTCCTAAATGACTGACGGATCAACGCACAGCTTAAACCGCTGATTGTAGAGACCTGAAACTTGTAGGGTGTATTCTTTGTTTGACGTAGGCATCCGATAAGAAAGGATTTTCATAAACGGTTGGTTGAATATGGTGGGTGTGTCCAGTTGTTGTTCTACCCCTTCTAGGGATAAAGATATACACACACACATACACACATTCTCTAATCACTGTTTATAGTATTTTTTTTTGCTTATGAAAATATGTTTAGTAATTATAAGAACAATATTTATATACAAAAGATATACAATCTGTAATTTAGATCAGATTTTTGGAAAAAAGTAATTATTTTTACCTTTCAGTGCATCTATTTGAAGCCGGTTGTTTTTTTTTTGTTAAAAAGATTTTATTTATTTGCATAATAGGCTTAATAATGTCTTCTTAGCATTTTTACTTAACACAATAGTGAGTAAGCGACATAGGCGAGTGTCGAATAAATGCACGAGAAGTTATGGAAAACGATACCCTACTCGAGCTATCGCTTACATCTACACGAGCTATTCATACCGCTGAAAAATATTGACAACCCCATTCACGATAGCTTGAAAGCGCTCTAAGGCAAAAAAGATGAAACTCGATGTTTTCTTACTTAGCTCCTCGACACAGCCCTCAATGGGACGCACAGCCACGTTGCCGAATAACTCGTTTGCGCTCGCAAAAAGTAAGCTCTCAAACTGAAAACTCCATTTCATTGCATTGCAAGAGTGTGCTTGGGTTTGAGGACAGTTGTTGACGGATAAAGGAAGGCTCTTTTCATTTTGATGAAACTCTTTATTTGGTACATTCTAATTCTAATGTTTGAATATAAAATATAGCAGAGCGGTCGCATTTAACTGGTGTTTTTTTTACCCTTGGAGAAAAAAGTTTTAATTACAACGATTGTTTGCACCACTATGATGCTAGGATTACTTTGCTGCAATATTTTTTGGTTCTCATAACCTACGATCAGGATGAAAAATATTCTGTCTGCTTGTCAGTAGGTACAGCTATCCCTATGAGCAAAAAAGTCACCTCGTTGCTTCGTTCCAACGTAATAATAGTAAAGCTAAGAATTAGCTCATGAGGTGACCGCTATGTGGAATGTAAACTCAACTATTATTGTTCCGATAGTCTTTTTGCACATATCCAAAAATCTCCTAGGTTTACCTGCTTTTCTTTTGGCTGCATCTTTGTTATGAAAATATTTATTTACACTGCTGATGAAGCCATAGGTATAGCATGTATAATATATTTTCTTGGAAGACTCTAACCTTCAGGAAGTCATAAAAGAAGTAAGATCATTTCCATGTATGTATATTTATAATGTATTTCTTAATTCTATAAGGCTTTTTGTATTTGTAAGATTTATATAATAGGACTTTATAAGTCACTTAGAGTTGTTTTCGATAAATTTCTAGAGAAACTTTCTGTTAAGAAGAGAAGTAAAAATGTCGAATGCAAAAATCTGTACCGACTGCACGCACAGTGCGGAGAACTTACTTAGTTTGTAGCCCCAACCGTTTATAATTTGGACTAGTTAGTTACTTTTACGACGGATCCCTGCATATATTTTTAAACTTTATGTATTTCAAGAAATATTTATTATAGTATTAGATTAAAAAAACAAATTTTAACTCTTTTTACTATAAGTATTGAACAAGACTTTAAATTATCTAAAAAAATATATTTTTTATTTAAATTGATTGCCATCCAACGAAGTAAAGCTGCAAGTGCTTCAGCCACACAATCATCTATTAGTTTTTAGTGATAGGAATATTATATATGGTTAAGTAAGTAGCTGTTTTTTTATTAGGTGGCTTACTTATTCAGTTACTTACGTTATTCAGACGATTCAACTTTTGCTGAAGTAGAAGGCAGTGAAACTTATATACACACTTCCTCCCCCTATTTTACCCTTTTAGGGGTTTTTTAAATAAAGTATGCTAAAAACGTAAGTCTTTTTTAGGGTTCCGTACCCAGAGGGTGCCAACGGAGCCCTATTACTAAGACTACGCTATCTGTCTGTCTGTCCGTCTGTCCGACCATCAAAAGGCTCTATCTTTTACACCGAAATAGATAGAAGCCTGAATTTTTCACAGAATATGTGAAAAAAATGAAAAAAATAAAATTTAAGGGGTCTCCATACAAGAAACACATTTTCGTTGTTTTGGCTCTATCATAAAAACGGAATGATACACAGACTTCAAATCTGCAGTGAAAATAGTGTGAACTCTAAAGTATAACAACAAATAATAAAAGCCGGCCAAGTGTGAGACGGGCCCAAGCAATTACTCTTTCAAATTACTGGTACAGCATAATCTGGCTTATTATTAAGAGACACAGTAACACAGTTTTCTGTTGGAAACGTATTTAAAAATTAAGAAACGTCGGAATTAGTCAGTAGTTTGATGGGTGACCACTTTTTTGTTACATTTTGTAAATTACGTAAATGGTGGTACAGCATCCTCGGTGCGCGAGTCCAACTCGCACTTGGCCGTTTTTTTTTGCTAAGATAACTAATTATAAGTCTGTATGCCATTTTCATGATTTTAGTTACGAAAATAACTGGTTTCTGATACAAATTTTCATCACCTATCCTTCACCTAACATGTTTTTCCGAAAACAGTAAAATATGAAATCTGTAATATAAAAAAAAAACTGACCGATTGATTCACTGATTCAATGATAGTCCGCACTACTGGGTCTATTGACTTGAAATTTAGCATGTATGGTTTGGCAAATATGGTTCCTTACTTAACGTTTGGCTCCACTAAGCTAGCATTTTTAAAAAAATCATTCCCTAAGGGGGTGAAATAAGGGGTTAGAAGTATGAAAATCCGCCAATTTTAATGCAAAAAAAAACGTTTTACACCGGTTTTGGATAAACATCTCCTCCTCCTTGTTTTGCCAAGCCATGTACAATCGTCATCTATAGTATTAACCGGTGGGTGTTGGGGTCGATGAGTTCGCGAAACCGAGCGGTAGGGGCTTTTATTTGAAGATAAATTTTAACGTAAACAAATAAAATCAAATTCAATTCCAAATCAAATCAGAAATCAAAAACCATTTGTCACTGAGATGTGCAGAAAAATATTTAAGTCGCGTGCAAAAAGAAATTACTTTTCCGTATTGTCCGGCCTCGATACGACATTACTTTTAAGGAAGCTCGGATTTAATGACGTCTCAAAATCTTTTTGTGTTTCACCCTCTCTTCCCCTGCACCCTCTGTCACTCCTTGCGGTAACTAGATTCACACGTTTTGAGCGACTTCAATGTCAGCTTTGATCTTCAAAGTTTGTTTGAGCCGTGAAATGGCCGCTCGGCCTGTGCTTCCTTGAGCCGTGAGATGGCCGCTCGATCTGTATTTCTAATCCCAAATAATGGCAGTGGCAGTGGCAAAATATCACTTACATACAAACAATTTAGAGCTCAAAATGAATGAGCTTTTATAAATTAGAAGCATACAAAAAAAAATTATTTTCAATTTAAATCAGGAGTTTTCCTAAAGATACTTTTTGAGTGCCAACGGTTTCCAATCACTAAGCTTAATGCTGTCTGTCTGTCCGACATCTTTTAAACCGCTATAGTTTTTTTTATAGTAAAAATACTAATATGCACACAAAATATGCGTTATGATACGTTGGATATCCTAAAAATTAGGTAATAAAAGAAATCAAACAACAAAACATTATAATACAAAGTGCATGTTTTTTTTTTTCCTCTAAATACTGCTAAACTGAAATAATAACTAACCGGCCAAGAGAGGGGCAAGATCACAGTCTTATTTCTACCTATTAGTTCCACACCGCGCATGCGTTGACTCGCGTCACTGATTGGTTTTTATTTGGCGCGGGAAAATTAAGGCATAACCCTGTGAGACTTGATCTCATGTTGGAAAAAATAACAACATGCATATTATAAGAAGTTTGTACGAACTTTATAAAAACTTTGTAATTATATGAGAAAGGTAATAGACACTTAAAAATTTTCAATCTCAAAACTTTTTCTCCAAAATCTAGGAGTTGCTATAAAAACCCCACGCTGATCAACCGAATTTAAGGCGAGTGAGCCTTATAATAATTGAATTAAAATTATAAGTTAATTATTCGTAATAACAAAAAAAACTGCTGAACAAAAATATCTTAAAATTTACTTTAGTTTAGTATAAGTAGTAGACTACCTGGAAAAAAATAGTTAATTTTTTTTTTTTTTGCCTTTCAAAACAGTAGTAGGTTATTATATTAATTTAAAGTAACTAACAATTTCTGAGAAAGTCTGTGAATATCGCTCAGCAGATGCGGATGCTGGAAGATTAAATATATATTATCTGCCCCGTGCGTGCACGTCCATTTATTTATATGGAGAGCGATATGTGCAGGTATACGGCGTCGCTGCGGTGTAATATATATTTTTGATAGTATCTGCTTGGTATGTGACAAGCTTTAAGAGGAAGTATCAGACCCAAGCAAATACACACATAGGTTTGCTGCGATAGGGACAGCTACGCGTCAGACTAATCATACTTAGTCACAATCATCAAAATCGATGTTTTGCATTCCCCATTTTCCTCCTCTAAATCTCAACCGAATTGTGTAAAAATTACTTATCCTGAAAGTTAATGAATTATTCTATGTCTGTATGTTTTGTTTTTTTAAAAACTAGTTTACAGACTCACACAGAGCACGTCTAAAAATTAGTTTACAGACACACACAGAAAACTTCTAAAAATTAGTTTACAGACTCACACAGAGCACGTCTAAAAATTAGTTTACAGACTCACACAGAGCACGTCTAAAAATTACTTAAAAAGAGCCATTTTTTGGACTTTTGCAGGATCCCAGTTATTTATACGAATAGTTTTTACAAAGCAAAACATACAGACATACTCACTGTTTATATCTGTTATATATATTTAATTATAATGCCACAATCCAGAAAGGAAATAGGGAAATAAATTTGTATAGGGAAATTTCCTTTGAATAAAGAGAATTCATTGATTCTATATTTTTTTATTTTGATATAGGGAGGGGGTGAGAAGTAATAAAAAGGAAAATTATTATATTTTATTTCACTTATGCAAATAATTGTAATAAATCAAAAAAAAAATGTGAATCCAAATTTATCATATTTTTTTAATTGCGGTTGTATCACTACATTTACTAGAAACTTAGTTTTTTTAGTGCAGTTTTAAAGCCACTATAGTCCAAATACACTGCTATCAGAAGCATTGCTGCGGCGATGGGCTCACCATCTGTCACGCAAAACTAAAGTGGTTGTTGAAATAAGACTGTCACCCACAATATAATGTAGGTGTGCTTGCAACCACCTTCGGGGAATAAAAACGGTGACGTCATACATACACACAATGCCGTTTCATACCAGAGAAATGGAAAATAGTTTTTTCTGTCCAAGCTGTAAGGTTTTGGAAAAAATGTCTAAGAATAACTATTGTTAAGTCAAAGTTAAAGTAAGTTTATTCAAATTAGGTTTTTACACAGTTTTGAATCGTTAAAGTTATGAAATACTATTTTTACCTTCCGGTTCACAATAT
This sequence comes from Apoda limacodes, assembly GCA_946406115.1. Classification (NCBI taxonomy): domain Eukaryota; kingdom Metazoa; phylum Arthropoda; class Insecta; order Lepidoptera; family Limacodidae; genus Apoda; species Apoda limacodes. The sequence continues at coordinate 35,737,809 of OX291542.1, forward strand.
TGATTTTTACCGAGAAAAATCCGACAATAAACTTAATAGTTACTCTTTGAAAAAAAAATTATTTACCTACCAACATAATTAGTACATATTATCATGAAAAAATATAAATAAATTCATCAATGTTTTAAATAAAAAATTTAAGCCGTACAATTTTATAATTTTTTTCATTTTAATTTAGTTTATCTTTGCGTCCTGTGATTATCTTCAGTCCCAAGGGAAATTGACAGAATTATTTAATTAGGTAAATAATTTTAATTATTTAATTAATCCATCGGCATAAACACAGCAGTCAAAAAAGAATGTTGATCCACTCTGGTGCGGCGCGGGCGATCTTAGCAGCGCCCTACACCGGTAGGGCCGTACCACAATACTCTCTTCCACGCTCTCCTCGACACGCATACACCGCCTCCAGTGATTTTACAAGCACACATGTGTCAGTGCCTCTTATTCTCGCTAGAGTATATATTCCTTTGCAATCACTTTGCATGACAAATCGAACTGTAGGTATGAAACATAACAGAGTGTCTGTTTGCACATTATTGGTTGAACACTTAATCATCCGCAGGTGTTACCTAATAAAGCCCAAACTGCTTAGGATAGAAATTTGAAATTTGGGGAAGGACTTTTTTATACATTTAAGGCGTCGTTTGAGAACCGATTTTGTGAAACGGGGTGAAACAGGGAAGATGGAAGTTTGTAAGAAAATCCGTCATATTTTAGGTCAAACCCACGAAAATGTGTATTCGACCTTTTGTCTAAAAATCAAGAATGATACATTTTACTGTTTTTGGAAAATCATCTCATAAAAGGTAAATTCGTGAAAGAAAATGTGTATGGGATTATGGTTATTTTTGTGAATAAAACCATGAAAATAGGTATATTTTCTTGAGGTTGCAAATAAAGAATGACAAATGTTTAAGCATTTTATATATTTGAACTAATATAAAGGAACTAATATATTTATCATTATGTTTACTTATACTGGGTATACGATGCTCTTTAACATAGTTCAAATTCAACACCTGATTAGGAAAATAGGGGTCATTAGGGTAACAATGTTAGTAAGGGATAAAATATTTTTATGGTCAATGTACTTGAAACTTGGTATATATGCTTTTTAAAACGATACATGAACGAAGAATTTCGGGGTTTGTAAAACTGAACCCAAAAGGGGAGGCATAGTTTGATTGTGATTAGGAAATTTTATTTTTATAGTCGAATTCACTAGAAACTTGGTATCGATGCTACTTAACATAAACCAAAAAATACTTATTTTACTTATATATTAAAAAAATCAAGCTCTAAGGGGGAACAAAGGTATGTCAAAGTTGTTACAGAAAATTGTAATTTTATAGTTAAATTTACAAGACACTCGATGCTATTCAACATAATTCGAAAATACTTATTTTGCCGTTTCAAAAAATAAGAGGGTAAAAAAAGGCGACAAAGTCTGAGTAGGAAACAATATTTTTGTAGTTAAATTAACTTGAAACTTAAAAATGATGCTCTTTAACACAAATGTTAACGTAATTATTTCGGCATTTTTCAAAATTCAAGCTCCAAAGGGAAAAAAGTAGTCACAGAGTTTGTATAAGATAAAATATTTTTATAGTTAATTCACATTAAACTTAGTACTTATGCTTATCAAAACATGCATTGTATACTGTGTTACAAGGTTTTTTTCAAAATTCGATCCTTAAGCAGAACAGTTTTAATGGTATTGGGAAATATTATTTTTACAGTCAAATTTTTATTTTAAGAATTTGTATTAATGCTCTCCAACACAATAAATAAAAAAGGTTGTTTAGTGTTTCCAAATCCATATGGAGGTGAAAAAGGTGGCAAAGTTTTAAATGATATGTTTATTAGCAAATTAACTTCAAACTACATTACATATCGCTGTTTAATTCAGGTAATGGAACACTTATTGGAGCGTTTTTCACAATTTAACGCCTGAGGGGAAGAAAGCGGGCGGCAAAATTTGTATGAGAAATATTATATTTAATGTCAAACTCACTTATAATTTTGTATAAATGTTCTTCAACACTCCTAATGAAATAAATGTTTAAGTGTTTTTCAAAACTCTTACCCTAACGGAGAGAGTAAGAGAATGTGGCAAAGTTTGTATGAGAAATAATATTTTCGATGTCAAATTATACTTACTTATAAGGTGGTAACTTTAAGGCGGTATATTTTTGACACAGTTAATGACGCAAGTATTTTCCAAAACTCAGTCTATAAGGGTTGGCAAAAGTTTGTATGGGAAATAATATTTTTGATGTCAAATCTATCTTTATATAAAAATGCAATGTCCTGACTGACTCATTATCGCCCAGCCCAAACCACAACTCATATAAATTTGAAATGTAAACTAAGGATTGGTTTTATATTAGTAGTAGCAGTTTAAAAAAGGATATTTTGAAATTCAACTCCTACGGAGGGGAAATAGTGGGTGTTAGTTGTTGTGAAAATTCGTATTTTTTTTTAAAACTAAAAATCCGCGAAGTAATAAAATAAGAAATAAAACTTTGTACGGGAATTAGATTAGTTGTGATAAAACCATGACAATTTGTATTCGAATTTTTTTTTAAAATCACTCCCTACGAGATAATATAGCGGTTGGATATTTGTATGAAAATCCATGATTTTTTAAGTTATATCCATGAAAAAGGGTATTTAACATGTGGTCGAAAATTTAAAATGACGCGTATCACGATTTTGGTTATCATTCCCTACCTATCTGCATATACATAAAAATCAATGTATTAAACGATTTATCATAGCCCAGCCCAAACCGCTAAGGACAGTAATTTTGAATTTGGAGAAGGTGTTCACTTAATACGTGAAGGTGTAATAAAAGAACGGATTTTTTGGAATTCAACATCCAGAGGGTGAAACGGGTGGTCAATAATAAATCTATGGTGAAATTTACTTTAAACTTTGTATTGTTGCTCAGTAACACAACATTGCAGTACCTATGTGTTTCACGATTTTTGAATTTAGTCCTTAAGGGGGAAAAGTATTTGATATAGCTTGAATTAAAATATTTTCATGGACCTATCTGCATACTTGAAACTCAACTTGAAAACAACGTATTTCAGGGATTTAAAAGTGTAATCCATAAAGACAGAAAGGGAGCACCAAGTTTGTGTGGTTTTGTGAAATATAAAATTTATATATAATATTGTAATATTTCACAAATATAAAATATTAAATCTGGTATAAATGCTTGCCAGTCCAATTCAAAAAACACTTATTTCGGTTTTTTTATTTTAAATTGGGTAAAACGGATGGCAGAATTTTTATGGGAAATTTAATTTTTATTGATCAAATTTACTTAGGACTTTATATGGACGCTCTTTAACACAGTTTTTTAAATATTTATCGTAAAGATTTTCAAAAGGGGTTCAATCTAAAGGTGGGGGAAAACGGTGACAAAATTTGTTAAAAAAAATTATAATTTCTGGATACATTTTAACTTTAAGCTCAGTATTAATGCTTTAAAAAACTATAAATAAAACCTGTATATATATTAAGCCCCTATGGGTAGAAAAAAAAGCAGTAAATCTTGGTGTATATGTTCTTTACACAATTGATAAAACGTAATGTACTTCATTGTTATTAATTATTACCCCCTAGGAAAGTAAAGAATGGCAAGCTTGGTGTGCAAAAAATTATTTTTTTTATGTTACAATTTAATTAAAATCTGGTATTAATAGATGTCAGACACAACTAATTAAACATGATTTCAGGGTTTTTAAAGTTTATCCTTAAGTGGAAAAGCCAGTCGGCAGTTTTTTTGGCAAATAATGTTTTTATGCTTAACTCTGCCTATAACATGGTGTACATACATGTTTTTCAACACTATTAATGAAACATGTCCAAAACGGTAAAAGAGTATTGCAAAGTTTGTGTGCAAAAAAAAGTGTGGAATTTGGGGAACGGGTTTATTTTGTATTGTAAAAAAAAATATTGTCAGCTACCGTCGCCCAGCGCAAATATCTAAGAATGAAAATAATTAAATTTTGTTTATTAAATAACTGTAGCTATAAATCTTAAGTATATGCGAGCGAAGCCGTGGGCGAAAAGCTAGTTATGTATTTTATTTTTACAATGTGCCATAGAAGATTCAGGAGTGAGGCGTAGGTTAGGTACATAACTTACATGAAGATTGGAACAAACAGTTTCAGTAAGTAAGAAATAGCCCCGAGGCATCTCAGTTCATTGAAATATTAGCCTCATAAAGTTTACTTTGTGTTGAACACTCGACTGAAACTAACTGGAACTAAGCGCGAAATGCTTGAAATCTATACTGATATTATACAGAGAGGGCTAATTTTGTTAGTTTACTTATCGGTAGACGGTAATCTCCGGAATCGCGTGACCGATTTAAAAAATTTTTTTTGCTGTCAGAAATCTATATTATTCCAGTTAGCTGCGTTTAAGTATTGATAAGTTTTGGTTTCTGTAAGATATGCGGTACAAAGTCGCGACGGGGCGCTAGTATATTATAAAAATATACCTGTGTACGCTTTTAACTCTACTAACGCGTTCGTGTCGACGAAATAAATGTATGAAAATGAAGGGGCCCCTTTCAGCAGAATACGCGTCCGCTAAAAGCCTTACGGTCCGTTGGTTCCACTGACCAGTTCCACTAGTGGGTCCAGTAGGATTTATAAGTACTCGTGGTTCCACCGGTGGTACTAGGGGCTCCTTCAAACGCGATAGTAAAGTAACAACTTGCAGAATCTCACGGACGGAATATGGAAAGAGGGTCGCCCGCGATAGCGCAGACGCGTGCGTAGCGGTGCGTCGGATCCATTGCGAGTCGGTAATGTCAAAGGTACGGTGGGAGCTCGAGGATGGTGGTCCGTTGTCATCTGTGTAAACACAAAAAATATTGAAAAAGTGATCATTATTTTGAAGTTTTCTTGTTTGGGTAGGTAATATAGAGTTTGCAAATGAGTCATTTTTAAAAAAAAATTAATATTACATCAAAACTAGCTTACGATCAAAAATTCCTTGATACCAGAGCATAAAAATTAAAATTCATGGAATAGTAAACAGTAGAACATTGTGTAATAAGGGTGGTAAGGAGAAAATTACAAAAAAAATCTAAATTTTATACTAGCTTACTCTAAAAGTTATTAAAATAAAAAAGACCTTTGCAAAAATGATAATCAAGAAAATTATATCTCCCGTTTGGTCTGACTTCAATGTGATGTTTTGGCAAAGCTCAGATTTAATAATGTCTCAAATCTTTCACCCCCGCGCCGCACATATCGGTTGATTCTTGAATGTTGACTTTGATTTTTCAATTCTTTACTGAACGAAACCACTGAATATAATTTACCCTTAGAAAACTAACTTTTTTGAATCGGTTACACAAAAACTAATTTAAAACAATTTAAATTTTACTTTACATTACAAAACTAATAATTTACAAATCTTTGTTTCTTTCATATTAATATGGAAGTTTTAGGATTTATTTATTATTGGGTAGTTCTAGTGATCATTTGTACTTGGGATATACGGGCGTTGAATTAGCTGAAACTTTACAAGAGCTCTGGCCAAACGCCAAATACCCGCTGTTAAGCTACTGACTATTAGCAAAGTTTGGTGTCTATAAATTATGTAAACTTGTTATAGGTAATTAAGTATAATAATTATTTTTATCAGTTACATTGTATATGAAGCGCAAACTAAATTTGATAATATAAAAGTAAAACCCTAATGATTTTCATTTACATATTACATATTTTTATTTAACATCGTAAAAAAATAAAAAAAGTTTAATACTTAAAGATACATGGAAAAAAATTGTAAATATTTGATATTGTTTGAACGATTTTTTATGAACTCCGAAATGCATGTTACATTTTTTCGCAACTTGAAGGCAAATATGTGATTTTTATAACCGACTTCAAAAAAGAGGAGGTTCTTAATTCGGTTGTATGTTTTTTTTTCAATGTTACCCGAGCACTCCGTCATATATAAACCGATTTGGATAAAAACTACGAATAGGAAAGGATTAACCAAACGTTTGTTTTCATTATAATTTAGTAAGGATTGGTCATTGGAGAAAATGTTTTCCAGTTGTATAATTTTTTTTATTAGCTTCTGCCGGTCTTTACGTCTAGACTGGCCATGTAAGTTTCTGAGTGGCTAAGGCACCACTGAATGCGATTAAAAAAACAATAAACCATAGAATTATAGCTCCACATTTACATACGTTTAAATTTATATGACGCCAGTTGTCAACTTGACATTCTAAGGCTGGGTGCATGTGGCGCCCTTACAATTGACGAATTTTAACGTTAGATCCTTAATTAAACTGATGAAGTTTGCTAGCTCGTTTAAGTTCGGTAATTGTTATTACCGCGATGTAAAGACTTTTTACTCTCATACAAAAATAAGCCTACGGGCTCATCACACTGAGTCTTTCCGACACGGAATGATGTAAGGTGTATCGCTAGTAAAACCGTCCTATCTGCACTACACCCCCTAGTTTCCTAAAGTTAGTGTTTTCAAACTATCGACCAAATTTCCAGATCATCTCACAGGTTTACACCGGGACACAGGCATAGGACGGACAATCACATTTTCTACGTAAACTAAAACCTATTTCTCTCCTAAAAGGCTGCAGACACCTTAAACTTTTAAGACATAGATACTTCTATCTCAAAAAATATCTATGTTCGAAACAATTTTCAACTGTTACAGTTATTGATTGAATGTAAATTACTCTAGGCTAGCATTTTTAATTGTATAACCACGTAGAAAACAATTACACAAAGTCTAGTAAAAGCTGGATTCCCACACACTGGCACATGTGATCAACGGGTTCCTCCACGAGTTTTCCAGAGCATCATGTATCATTTCCCGAAGCTACAGACCCAAAAATAAAGCTGAACATAGTTAGGTGCGTGATTCTATGGAGTAATGAGTTCTCCTTATACATCAGGTACAGGAGTTATCGTGCCACCTCGTTCTGCAATAAATTTCACTAGACTTTTACCTAATACTAGAAGTGATTTAAGTTCCTAAGTGTATGTGATCTCAAAAAAATTACTTTTGAAATTAAAATAAACTTCAGGTTCATTTAAAACACTTCTAAACATCAGAAAGACTCACTTATCTATTGATTCTCTAATTGAATAAGACTTCAAGAAATCATATTCATTAATATTTAAACTATTTAATTAGATTTGCTTAAAAAAGAAGAAGTTATGCTCAATTTGTTACATAGTAAATTTCAGTGATATAATAACTCTTAAGAATAAACAGGGATAATATTATACAATAGATTTTATAAATTGTCGACGAAAAGTTTTGTTTTTTTAAAGTTTTTCAGCCTCGCTTATGAGGGTAGGCTGTGCCCCAACAGTGGAAACGTATGAAGGCTGGCAAGCAACATACATCCCATCACTCATACAATATTTATGAATACCAGTTAAAATAAAATAGTTTGTCTCTGAACCAACTATAATAAATAAATTGAAGATGACTGCCATTGCCCGATGTCCACTCGTTCAAATACCTGTGTGAAAAAGACAAGTGCTTGAGTGTGTCATGCTCTCTCAAAGTCTCTGCAGTGGTGGCATGTGCGTCGGGTCGTTACGTTCCCTAAAACATGGTTGAGCGAAGCGATGGCTGATTCATGTGTCATACTTGTGAACGGGTGCCGCCTGTGGAGGCTGGTCTACTCTTGCAAACTTCTTTGTATTCTTATAATATACATATATATGTACGTCTGCTATGTAATATTATATGTTATATGAATATATTTTTCTCGGGAGTTACTTTAAATCCCGTCACAGAATAATGTAATCTTTTAACGTATCACACGGTGCTCCAGTACTGTCATCTGCATAGCAATGTATGTTGTTGATGTCCAACATGTCATTGATATGCAGTAGAAACAGCGTATGAGACAGCACAGGGCCAGCATTAATGTCCATGCTATCAGAGCAATTACCGTCAACTACGGTTCGTATGCGTCTGCCGGACAAAAAGCTAGCTAGCCACCCATTTGCATAAACCTTCGGGCATTCCGTAAGATTACAACTTGATAGAAGACCCCGGTGCTAGACCTGATCGAACGCCTTTGCTATGTCCATGCTGCATGCCAATGCCTCTTCCTGACTCTCAATTACTAGTGCCCATTAATGAGTGACATGCACCAAAAGTTTTCACAACTGACGCAGATGTCGCTTTTATACAACATAAATTTGATGTTTGGGAATAGTCACAAAATGCTATTGGTATCTTCTGTGATCTATCAAAGGCAGTCGACTAGGTGCAATATGAAACTCTTATTTGAAAACTTAGTCATTATGGTATAGCAGTTTTAGTTCTTGAGCTTATCCGCTCATATTTAAGTAGTATAATGCAGAAGGTTCAACTCAATGAAGTAAAATCCAATGGCTCAGAAGTAAAATTAGGAGTTCCTCAAGGTTCTATTTAAGGTCCTTTTCTATTTTTAATTTACATATATGACTTGCTTTTCTTTGTGGAGAAGCTTTGCAAGATTGTACTTTTTGCATATGATACTTCTCTTTTATTTAAAGTTGACAGAAATTAACCTAATTGTGTAGACATAAGTAGTTCACTTTCTCAGGTTCTTCAGTGATTTGCTGCAAATAACTTCTTCTTAACGCAAAAGAAACACGAGTAAGTGTTTAAAATGTATGATGCCAAATGTCAGAAACATAAGTACAAAATTATCCTTAAACGACGAAGAAATAGAACTATTAGAATCAAAAGTGTTTCTAGGTAGGTATTTCATTTGACAATAGGCTGCAGTGGAACCCCCACGTTTCAGTTCTTGCAGGGAAACTTAGTTCAGTTCAGAAAGTTAGGCACTTACAGCAGTTGCCACTGATCGCTTGGTTACTTTAGCTATTTCCATTCCTTCATGTCTTATGGCATTTTGCTTTGGGGTAAGGCAGCTGATAATAATAATAATAATAATATATACTTTATTGCGCATATAGAAAACAAAACAATTAAACAATAAAAGTAATAACAAATTGGCGGTCTTATCGCTAATTAACGATCTCTTCCAGACAACCTTTGGGTAGAGGAGACTTTATAAAATTATTGAGTAGAATGTGCTAACTGAAACTTAACAATATAAGTATACATTTATAGCAATAGCTAAATTTAAATCCATATGAATAATAAATAATACTAATACGTACAAACATCTAAACAAAATAAATATATATATATCAAATACATAATAAAAAAAATCTTTTAATTGTGGTTCCCACGAAAATGTCTGGTCTATGATGATGCCCAAGTTTTTTACAGCGTCGCTATATGGAATGACTGTTCCAATAATACTCACTTTAGGAAGATTTTGTAAATTAATCTTAGATATCATTCTTGAAGTACCCACAATGATAAGTTGCGTTTTATTTGGATTTACGTTTAGACCGTAAGAGGTACTCCAATCCATAATGCGAGCAAGATCGTTATTTATAATCGCAACTGCACTTCTTAGTTCACTAACTGGAGCCTGAGTATATATTTGAAGATCGTCTGCATATAGATGGTAGAGAGAAGATAAATTAGATGTTATATTATTAATGAAAACAGCAAAGAGAAGTGGAGACAACACGCCACCTTGCGGGACACCAGCATTGGTGTAGCACCAAGTAGAGAAGGAATCATCTTCCTTGATCCGCTGCCGGCGCCCACGCAAGTAACTTTGAAACCAGTCGATTGCTGTTGGAGATATGTTAAGAGAACTTAAAAGTGAAAGTAGTATATCAAAGTCAACAGTGTTAAAGGCGTTGCTAAAATCTAATAGTGTTAGCACTGTGACTTTTCTGTTTTCTATACCGAGACGAATGTCATCAGAGAAGTGCAGTAACCGTACTATGTCCAGGACGAAAACCAGATTGAAGGGGATTTAGTAAGTTATTTTTAGTGAGGAAATTACACAGCTGTTCATGAACAAGACGTTCAAGAACTTTAGAAAGGAATGGTAAGATGGATATGGGACGATAATCGGAATAACAGACAGGATTTGCTTTTTTCGGCAAGGGAATAATTAATGAATCTTTCCAGGAACCTGAAAATTCGCCAGAGGCAATAGAGTGATTAAGGATATTTGTGATGATAGGAATAATAATGTCAAGGATAGGAAGGATCATGTTACGGCTAATGCAGTCACTCCCCACAGCGTTAGAAGATATAGCGATAATGCTCTTCTTAACATCACAATCAGAAAATCGACTTAGTAAAAACAGAGGAAAGTCAGGAGTTGGTTTTAAGGAAAGTGAGTTCAGCGTATTTATTTTTTTGTTGCCTTCAATAGCAACATTGGAAGAAAAGTGTTGATTAAGAAGATTGACATCAATATCATATGAAAGGGGAATACTATTAGTCTTACCAACTCCTAATGACTTAAGAAATTTCCAGATTTTTGCTGGATCACCGTTTTCAACGGATTTATGGATATAGCGTCGTTGTGCATCTCTACACATTCTATTGCAGCGATTTCTCAGGAGTTTATACTTAGCAAGGGTTGTTTTTAAATTTAACTTCAGCACGATTTCTTTTAACCATCATCTGTTTAATTTCATCGGTAAGCCACTGTGCGGGTAGATGTTTTTTTTTAATCATTCGAATTGGGGCATGGGTGTCATAAAGGTCAGTAATGACTTTGTTAAATAATAAAATTTTCTCATCAACTGAAGATGCTTTGATAACAGCGTCCCAATTTAACTTACTAGCGTCATCGCACAGACGGTTCACATCCATTCCACTAAAATTGCGTTGCTGAAGTATTCTTGAGTTAGCTTTAGGAGGACGTAATTTGTAGGATAGATAAATCAAATCGTGGTAAGAAAAGGCATCAGCAGCGCACTGACCATGTTTATACACATGTGTTGGGGAGGAAACTATAATTAAATCTAAAAGGGAGGTTGTACAATTAGGAAAGAAATGTGTAGCTTTAAGGGGTAATATTTGTAGGTTGCATCCCTCTACAATACTGTTGAGCAGCTGATATTGACACAGTATTTATTTTGCAAAAGAGAGCAGTATGGTCAATCTATAAATTATGACCTAGCATTTGCATTAGGGCATTTGTAATATTTTTTAAATTTTAACATTGTATGTTATGTTAATACTTAGTGTAAGGCTATATTGTAGTTTAATATGAAGTTGAAAAATATAAAAGATTAACTGCTGAGTTTCTAGCCGGTTCTTCTCGCTAGTAAATCATTCCGAACAGTCGGTAATTTTTTGGTTTTTTTTAAATTAATAATTAAACTGTCGATTCAAAAGTGCTGTTTAAAAGTCTGTTTGAATAAAAAAGTTTGAGTGTGTGACTGAGGTCACCAGTCGAGCGACCGTGGCGAAAGTAATATTGACGGTCGCTGACCAGGTCGTATTTTTCTAGATATCTTAGAAGCTGTGTGTTGATGACACGCTCCATCACCGTGGAGAGAAGAAGGGTAATAGCGATTGACCTGTAATTCGATGGATTTGGTCTATCGCCCTCTTTAGGTACCGGGTCCACATTTGCAGTCTTCCATAAAGATGGAAACACCCTAGTGTGGTAGGAATGCGTGAGTTGAAACGAGTAACGGACACAGCTCAGAAGGACATTGTTTAAGTACCACTGCTGGTAGGTATATCGTCTAGCCCATTCGACTTATGAACGTATAGAGAAAAAAAAGCCCGCCGGACCTCCCGCTGTTTTATGGAGACTTCCAGCATGAGCTTACCGCACCACGGTATAGTAGGAGTTACAGTGCCTTCGTCGTTTATATTGGAGTTTGACGCAAAGATACTGCCTAGTAGAAAGGCTTTCTCTTTAGCACTATGTGCCAGGTCACCATCAGTTTTTCGCTGTGGTGGCAACGACAACAGGCAAAAGTTCTTTGCGGCAGCTTTAGCAAGCCACAAGAAAGCATGGCTCCCAGGGATAGCTTGCTAGTTGCCCATCCATTTTGCCGATGTATTGGAATTTAGCTCTGGCAGTTACTTTCTTACTGAACCTTGAGGCAACATTTAATTTGCGTTTTAACTTAGAAATATTCGGATCCTTATTATTACGAGCCGTGGTCTGGTACGCGCACCCACAATATCGTCAGGTCCCTGTCTTCAAGGCCATTAAGGCGGCGACAGCAGATATCCTCCCGGACGACACACCGGCACGACTCACAAAATTCTGCTCGATTTTGTAGCCGGGATAATGTAGGATATGTATGTATGAATGATAGCCGGACAGGATGTTTGCGTCTCCGTTAAAAAGAGAATGGTCGGCTGTGCAATTTCCAGGTGATGGTGAACTGTGTTAAGGATGGCGTGAATAAACCTGATATTGCAGGAGTCCACATTAAATGTGGATGGCGTGGCCGCTGAAATAACTCTTTTATTTTTTACCAGATTGCCATTATTAATTTAAAAGAAAGCTTCTTAGACTAAACATGGGAATTCTTTGCACAGGCAGTTTAGAGGATAAAAGGTGCGATACTAGAATTGCCAACACTCGGAACAGATAATAAGGTTACTACTTCAGAGACTTTACACAGGTTGGCCGATTAGCCTCCCAGGGTTGAGATTTAATAATCCCTGGGTTCGGGTCCAACCTGCGGGCGGCAAGCTGTCAGCCGTTTCTTTAGGTCTCTCTGACTGCCATACTAGCACTCCGTGTCTACGCCGAGCAATGACAGTACTGAGCTCTGCCGGTCCTCCGCTGTCCGCGCTGGAAATCTTCGAGAGCACTGACAACCTTACTCACTGCCAGAAACACAATACTACTCAATGTTAGGGTTATTGTGACCGCGGGTTTTTTGTAAGGCAAAGGTACTTTCCCAGTTCGGGCTGCTCTGTCCATCAAGTACTCGCTATGCCCTGCTTTTATTGTTCGGTTGGCTTATTCGAGTGAGTACTCGCCGTGCCCTACTTTTATTAACCGAATTTAAGGCTCCCTTAGGTCCCCTTTGAGGACATTAGGACAGACGCCTGTGATCCATGTACGTGCAACAAACTACCAATATTGTTGGTTAGTAAGTCATTCTTCTAAGATTATAGCACAAGTTAGGTTTCGCTTATAAATATTAAATTAACGTATAAAGACATTCATTGAAATAAAAATGGCGTTTTAATTCTACTTCAATTGTGAATTTTGATTTATTGGTTAAATCCAGATTATTTTTTGGCAAAGACACAGTTTTTCGACTTATAACTTCGATTTTTACAAGTAAAATAAAATAAAGGGCACAAAGAAATGGCTCAGCCGCATCGACCGACGAGACATTACTTTTGACAAAGCTTTGATTTAATGACACTTTAATGATGTCTCAGGTCTCAAAATCTTTTGTGATTCACTTCTCATCTTGCGATCTCGTTAAAAAAATAGATAATGTCGTTTTAACATTTTTTTTAAATTTGGTACTACATAGTTTTGTGGGTTTGTATATTTTCACTTCAAATTGTTTTCTCACAGAACTGTCAATGCAACACAAATTTATTAAAGTATTTTTGTACGTTTTCCATATATAATTATTTTTTTACTATTGCAATAACTTATATAAATTATAGATACAATCAAAGATGAGACTTTATTTTAGATGCAAAACAGAACATTATTTTGAAAATTTATAAAAAATTATAATAATAATACATTTGAGTTATTACTCACCGCCATAAAAGCATAAGAAAACCTAAACGTATTATTTTCAAAAACGTCTAAGCACTCCTACCTAGATACTTTTAAAGCAATATTAAAAAACTTTTGTAACTCCACGAACTAAGGAACACTATTAATATAATCTCAGGTGTTATACTTAAAAATTTACTGAAAACTATTTTTATATCGCACCAAACATAAATGTGTAAAATCCAAGTGTTGCAAAAATACAAGTTTAACTTCGGCGATATCTGGAAGCGGTGATAGCTAAAACCTAGGTTAAAGACATAAGCAACTTACAAACGTCTAATGTGAGTAGGTTCTTTTACTATAATCAAGGAGTTGTCGTAGAAATCCTATACTGATAACTGAATTTTGGGCAGGCGAAGTCGCTTGCAAAAGTTAGTTTGAAATATATTGTAGGTGAGGTAGAACCATTTTTCGATATGGAGTTCCGTATGTGAAATATTAAGCTTTGAAATGCTAATTATTGTTATGGTCAAGTGCGTCCTTCCCCTCCCCGCCAGCTAAATGCTTATATTGGAAATGTAAAAAAATGGCAGAAGTGTATTTAAATTAAAAAAATTAAAAGAAATCCGATATTCCATTCGCTATTCCTATATCTATGCAGCTACCAATGTACGTAGAGCACGCACGGCGGTGCCCTGCTACCCTGTTAAATTATAGAAAAATTAAAATCATAACATTCAAGTTTAGAGGCAGGAGCTGTCTCTATCTCTGTCTCTCAAATTTATATTGATATGTTCAGGAATATTTATTTATTTACAAATACATATACGTAGCTTTGCCAAGTTTATGTTCGTTTTACTGATATTTGTAAATGAAAACTAATATTTTGTTATAAAAACATCTAATAATAACTGTATATAGCCAATGCTGTAAGGTAAAGTGATCATTAGTAGTTGGAACATCCATGCGTCGAATTAGCTCTAACTTTACAAGGAGCTCTGGCCGAACGCCAAACGCGTGCTGCGGAACAACCTGCTAATACTAGCGTTTGTTGCCTACAAACTATCTAACCTATAAATCTAAGTCATTTTTTAGTATAAAGTGCGGTAAAATATATCTTCGCCGTGAGTGTCTATTAAGTGTTTGGGTGCTATGAGCTTTTCGCCCCCTTATTCACTGTACCATATAAATCAATACTTAAAACACGTTAAATGGCCTTATAATTCCTCGAGCGTTGTCTTTAAATAAATATAAGATAAATGTATAATTTATTCAATAACTTGAAATGTAAGGAATAAGTTACTTTTAAGGAATAAGTATTTTTGTGTGTTTTAGTTTTGCATTATGAAAAGTTTCATTCATGTCCTAATTTCCTTGTTCATAAAGTACACAAAACTGTCATTGAAAATATATATGAAAACGGTCATTGAAAATATATATGTCGCAGGCAACTCGTATAATCCGCCGTTTCATAATATGCCCAGGCAGATCGTAAAGTATGGAAACGAGAGGAACAGAAATCGCACTGTATAAGTCATGAATGTTAGGTTAGGTTCAGTTTCTCTTTTGTAAACGTAGGCATCTACGTAAACGTACGAGCGAGCGAAGCGAGCGGAGCGTTCCAGCCAAGCTTCATATAATAATCTGTTCAGTTATATGATAATTTCTTTTCCATACTTTACGATCTGCCTAGGCATATTATGAAACGGCGGATTATACGATTTGGCAGAGATATATACATATAACAATTTGACAATATCTGCTTCTGCTCCATATTCTTCAAATGTTATGCGTAGTTACAATAATATCAATACAATAATATTAATTTCAACTTGTTTGCAGTAGTATTCAATATTTTACTAAATTAATAATTATATTGATCTGTTTGCTTTCTTTGTTTTATATTTATATTTTATTTTCACTTTAATCCCAGCCTAAAAAAGCACTTTGTCGGCCTAATCTATATGTATACCCACGCCAAATTACAGGTTTCTGCTATCTGAGCTAAGCCGCGGACGGACATGGCGAAACTATAACATTTTTTTGTTAAATACAGAACCATAAAAATTGTTTCATTTTAATGAAAATGTTATGAAATATATTTTGTAAAGTATTTCTCAACTATGTGATTATGAAATATTCACGTCATATCGTTACGAGCAGCAGTTTTCAGAAAGTAACGTTTTGCTTGTAAAGTAAATAAGTAAGACTAGCTTTTGCCAGCGGCTTCGCCCGCTCTAAATTTGGTTATTAGCGTAGGATTCTTACGGCAACACCTTGATTATACTACAGAAGATTGTAATAGCAAGCTATAGCTGCAGCTATAGTTCGTTCGTGGAATTCAGTTATAGTTATTCACGCAGGAATCTTGAATATTCCAGGCTAAAAAGAAGCCTTTGTCCTTCTCCGCATCTTCAATTATCTTTGTGCAAAATTTCAGTTGAACTGGATGCTCCGTTGCGGCAGGGTTAGGTTCAACAAAAGTTTTAGTTATTCCTAAAGAAACTTGTAAATTTCCTGGGGTAAAAATAATCTCTATCTTCCCCGGGACTCCAACAATCTCCATACCAAATTTCATCTTTATCGGTTCAGTGGTTCCCGATCTATTCAGTGGACAAAGCGTAGTTGACCATTTAATTAACTTCTTTATTATACTAATGAAGTTTGCTATTGCAAGATATAGTTCGTTTAAGCTCGGTTTGCGGAATGCTCCATACAAACTTTCACCCCCCATTTTAGGAAGGGGGGGGTTACAAAGACACAAAAAGTAGCCTATGTTACTCTCCGTCACTTCAACTATCTCTACTTAAAAAATCACGTCTATTGGTCGCTCCGTTTTGCTGTGATAGACGGACAAACAAACAGACACACACACACACACACACATACACTTTCCCATAATATTAGTATGGATTCGGAGTGTTTTTACTTACAAAATTAAATTAACTAAATTTACTTAGTTTACGGTAATTATACGGGCCCATCTAGAATTTTGTATAATGTAAGACACAAGGTAATTAACGAACTGAGACCAAGCTTTCTAAGAGCGCTTAATATTCATACCTTTACTGAGCCAGTTTAGATGTTTGCTTTAGAGGCTTATTTTTTAACCTAAGCAAGTTTGTTTTTTTTTAGTTTTATCTTTTTTTAGTTGTGAAAAGTGCAAATTACTATTTCAACTACTACTAAACATATTCCGAGTGATGATTCAAGTAAAAAAATATAATATATTGGTAAATTAATTTGATCGTAAATCCGTGCAAAATGTATCTCGGACTATGCAAAAGATAAGAGTAATTACACAATTAAGTACCTGTACAATATTTAATTAAATGAAACATAAATCAGGTGTGATGTTTAAGATTTCTACAACAAATTCATCATGTGATTAAAATATAACCTTATTTCTACAGTTAGTCGTATCTAAAATTTAGTCCTAAATGTACGACTATAGAGAATATCTAGCAGCTGTAATGTAGCTCAGGCTCGACCTTGCTCGGCTGCTAATGTTACTAGATGCACTGCAAACCGTTTTATTATATTAGTTGGTAATGCCTACTGTGAGTACCTGAACCATTTAACTAAGCCTTTGTACATCTACCTTATGTTTGTAATTGTATGATTTTATAAATAAATTATTATAATTATAATTATTAATGGTAGCGCGATAGAATATACAAGCCATCTTTTCATCAAAAACATTGAACATATATTTCTCACTTTTCAATTATAATAATAAGAAAAGGGAATAAAAGTCTAAAAGTCTTATCAGGATTAGGTTTTAGTTTTAGATATTTTGATAAAAATACTTAGTCAAATTCTGAAGTAATCAAATATTTTTTTTCATTTTTAATAGTTAACGAGAACATCAGGACAATTAAAAAACTGGCCAAGTTCAAGTCGAACTCGAACACGAAGGGTTCCATACCATTATCTATAAAAACGGCAAAAATATAACGTTTGTTGTATAGGAGCCCCCCTAAAATATTTGTTTTATTTGAATTTAATTATTTATTTTTGGAGTAAATATATAAGTAAATATTCTGTAAATATTTCAATCGTCTACCTGTTGCCGTTATCAATATCAAGCAAAAACGAGCAAAAAAATCACGTTTGTTGTATCGGAGCTCCCTTAAATATTTATTTTGTATCATTTTTAATGTTTATTGTTATAGCGGCAACAGAAATACATCATGAGTTTTTAAACTTATGCGTTCCATAACTAATTTAAAAATAATATAATGGGATTAAACGCGTTGTTATTTGGCAAAATACTTTTTTCCCGATCTGTAAATTTTGCCAAATAACGACTATTATATACACAGATACATGTGCCCGCTGAATTTCTTCCTCTACGGTTGATTTTTCTTCTTATTTTTTTATGAATTATAAGTTGATCTCACAAAGAGCATAGGAATTAGCTAACCAAGTGCGTGTCTTAGGTTCTACAACCATTATGTTAGAGTTTTTAACACTAGAAACTTTTGAACGAATTCTGTTTAATTTTGATTCAAAGAAGGTCATTTTTAAAACAACGGATATAAAATGCAGCTGAACACACAGAGTCGTTGCTAAATTATAAATTACTAGACTTTGCCACCGGCTCCGCCCGCCCGTTATTCTGTTATCGGCGTGGAACTCCTTAATTATACTAATGAAGTTTGCTATAGCAAGCTATAGCTACATCTTTTGTTCTTTAAACTCTGTTATAGTCCCGAGGGAACTTTTGAATTTTTCGAGATAAAAAGTAGCCTATATGCTATTCTAGGACCAAACCTATGTGACTTCCAAGTTTGTCCAGTGGTTAAAGCGAGATTGAGTAACAAACGTCTATCTAGACATACAAACTTTCACATTTATAATATTAGTAGGATGCATTAAATTATACAGAAGTCGACACGTTATATTGATATTATTAACATTTTATTTATCACATATAATCTTTGTTTTCATTAATTTTTGTTAACAGAGAAACTTCTTAATAGTTAAAAACATAACCCTAGCTTTATGTGTCGGTATTAATAGGAAAGCGCCCGCAGCGTCGAGCTTCCTTCAGAGCCAGCTTCAACTAATTAGATGCAGTGACAACTTTGTATCAGAGTACCGTCTCGTCGAGATACCGTCTCGTCGAGATACCGTCTCGTCGAGATACCGTCTCGTCGAGATACCGTCTCGTCGAGATACCGTCTCGTAGAAAGCTTTTGATAAAACTGCAAGCTTTTTTATCACTGTTGGAAATTAACTCGTTGTCAAAGACAGGTTTTTTTAAGGATAAATAAAAATTAATAAGACTAAAGTAATTTAAATTTATTTCATTATTATTCATTCTTGGATCAAAATATTTTTATATCTATTAATTAAAAATCAGGAGAAAACTCATACTAATAAATAAAAACAAACAATATATTTTGTTTTTTTTAGTTATTAGTTTGAGAATTCTTCTGATTATATTATGTTATACGTTAGGATAGAAAATATAGTTGTGAGATTTATTTTTTTAACTTGAATTATCTATCGGAATACGTTTAGTAGTAGTTGAAATAGTAATTTGTGCTTGCAATTTACTAAAATAAAAAATATGGCCCTAAAGCAAACATCTAAACTGGCTCAGTCCGTAAACACATTCTGTAAACTTAACAATTTTTAGGGTTCTATACTGAACAAGGAACCCTCATAGTTTCACCATGTCCGTCCGTTTGTCTGTCTGTCCGCAGTAAGCTCAAATACCATTAGTACTAGAAAGCTTTAATTTGGCATGGGTGTACATATTCATTCGCCGACAGAGGTAAATATAATTAAAAAAAAATAATTAGGGTAACTCTCCTACACGTAAAGTGGGGATGAATATTTTCTTCTCGTAAACGCCAAAGTGTTGGTTGTTGTTGGATAGCTCGATTAAAAATATTGATGGTGTGCGGAAACCATTTTATCGATTGGAAATTGCGATTTTGATTTGTTAGAGCCCCATGTGTGTGTGTGTGTGTGTCCCTCGTTCTGCCAGCTGAAAGTAATGAGAGTATTTAACGAAATTAAAAAGAAAAGAGTAATAGTCGACCACCATAAAAACATAGTCGGAAAAGTAAAAATGTCGTACAAATTCCATTAAAAGGTACTTAGATGAAGTTTATACTTATATAACACAGGTATTAAATATAGGTTAATGAACATTAAATAAAAATACAATTATAACATTCTGAATACTGTGACTTACTGAATTAATAAAAATATTTACGTCCGCAATCGTGCGCGGCGCTTGGCGATACAGGGTGCAAACTGAATAATCTAGTTGTTCGATCGTAAAATAAATTCTAAATATACATTTTTCGTTAAATTTACGCCAGGTTCCTATATCTATTGGACATAATTTTAACTTATTTAAAATAGAATAACATTTTAGTAAGAACATTGCGTGTAATGTCTCACTTATTTTGTTTGAAAATAATATTAAACTGTTTAAAAAATGTCACTCTAATGACTTTAAATTGATTAACATTATTAATAAATACTGTTATTATGTAGTGTACTCAATTTCAATTTCTTTTTTCGTAATTTGTCCATAGATTATTGCAACTTAATAATATTTTTTTATTGTGTAGTATTATTATGACTTTGCCTGCGGTTGTAGATTATAAAATCAAAGGAATTATCTACTTACCAAATATTGTAATGTAAATCAACATTGTAAAGAATTGTTCATAAAACATTGGATTCAATTTAATACCAAGATATAATTATGTGCCCTCGGTGAAAACTGATATAAGTCGACTTATAGCACTTATTAGATTATTAGACATATCTAATCAGTGTCAAATGCTCTTTTTATCTATCTTATTTACGTAGCCTTAGCTATACTAGATACGGAGATATTTTTCGTGCACAATAATATAAGTTAACGTATATCAGCGAAGAGTCTTTAATGCCTTGTGTGTGATAATATAACTTGACATCCACTCATAAAATTGAATAGACCTTGTTTAAATTATAAGTGTAAAATAATACAAAATTATTTTAATCATCTCACCCACAGACAGTATATCGATATAAGATTGTGTGTTATGATACAATTAAAAATGTATTGTTGTTCACGATTGCATCTTTAAATATCAATAACGTGAATAATGGTGTTATTCTATATAATACATTTAAAACTTAATAACCAATGTCAAAATTTGGTCTTCTTCTAATATATTTCGATCTACATTATTTTTGACGAGACTGCTTATGAACTATTACATTCGTGTCTATTAATACACTTTAGTTACATCAAAAATCTTATCAACTCCTTGGAAGCATTTCAAAACGTCTGTTGGTGTCAACTGATACAATTCGATAATTCTATCTTCTTATGTGTGAGCTTCTTACTGGCGCGAAAGAGATAGAGTATGTTCATTCGCGAAAACTAATTATGCTTATTGCTACATGTGGCCAGAATCAAGTGGAGGCAGAGGAGCAAATCAAATTCTCTATCTTTGACTACTATTGCATCCAAACGCGTCAAAATTCATTATGTACTCAGATTTATGCGCCGGGCAAAGTAAGAATTCCGTGGTAGCAACAATGTCACTCATACTTGTGCAGAACTCCGAACAATTAACTACTACAGAACACAAATTTCTAGTACCTTGTCACACACATTTGGAAGAAGATTCTAATCATGCTTTGATAAAACGAACTACAAAGCGCACTTCTATGAGAGACCAAGAGATTGGTGTCAGTTGGTACGAAGTTCGTCTAATCATACTAATCAACTTTCTATAATAGAAATTTGTTATAAAGATTTTGATGATTTTTCCAAAAACCAACCTCAATTAAAGAAAGTAAATTCCATTGGCGAAAAGTTTGTGTGGCTGAATGTTCAAATTTTTAAGTATACCACAAAATCAGTTTCCTATATTTAGTTACAAAGAGAGCTACGGAGCCATCGATTACAATTTTATGTCATATGCGAAAAGAAACAAAAGATATGAACAAAGTATTAATTTAGAGAGTATTAAGAAGCGTTATGTTGGACCAGTACCTATAACAGCAGAGAAAAAAGCAGATCTGATCTCTCCTTTGGATTATAATGAACCAAGTGCTTATGAGTTCTAATTTTTTTAATTATTCATTTGACCGATATGATTCGACCGATGACATATTGTAATATGATCCTATTACCTGTGATAATATGGTCCAGATGACATCCAGATTTAACAGAGGAACAAAAATTTTATGCTATTCGATCTTAGAACACTTTTATTGCCATGTTACTTACTATTTAAATGTTAGTTAGTTAAACTTTCGCGTTTTTCACTTATTATTAGTATAGAACTCGGGTCTTAACGCGATGCACGTAAGTACGTATACGGAACGTACCTGTATTGGGTGCCGACGTTTCGACAAGCATTGCATTTTATCGTGGTCACGGCTGTTCTGGCTGAAGAGCGCGGCGTCGACTTCTGGCCGCTCGTGCAGTTTCTTTCTACTTTCTTTTGTCGCATTACTTTATTTCAATAGCTTCGCGTACAAATCATGGATAATAGTGGCGCTCAGTGGCCTCTCCACTTTCGGTTCGCGAAGTTCAATCCAGTGATTTTGTGAGCCATTGAGTAGATGGTCGGCTATGTCTGATTTATTTGTTTGTCGGTTTTTGATAGCAGCTATGTGCTCTTTATTTAACCCTTTCCGCTATAGTGCGTTTCGTTTGGCCTACGTACGACTTCCCACAGCTGCAGTCTATCCCGTAAACACCTGGTCTTTGGTAGGTAATAGAATCCTTCGGTGTCCGCAGGTGTTTGGCAATTTTAGAGCGCGGTGTGTACACTGTCTTGATAGAGTATTTACTTAGTAAAGTTCCTATTTTGTCCGTTACTCCCTTTAGGTATGGCATAAAGGCTGCCTGTCTATTCACTTCAGGTTTTCTATTTCTTTGTGCACGTCGCGGCTGTCGTTTGCATACTTTATACCCATTCCTTTTTAGTACCTCCTGCACGTGTTTTAAATTAAATTAAATGTCTATAGTATATTTTTATTTCTATACTGTTTTACTGTGCTTGCTTTCAAATGCCATACGCTGGCCTAGTGTTTTAACAATCGCAAACTAAAGATGCTTCTGTTTTGTGATAGTTTTGTTTTGGATTTTTTTTATGTATTAGTTTTAATGTTTTTAAATGCTATTTCGATTCGCAGGTGTATCATATTTCACCAACATCAATCGTACCACTAGATTTAGTGTAAAATTAAATAAATTTTTGTTAAATTATTTTACACATATTTACTGTAATGTGACGAATAATACAAGTTGTTTATTTCCCTTATTGCTCTAAATTAATTAAATATATTGCTATTCTTCATATATCATAGTATAGAGGCTAAAAATACCTGTCTTTATTATTTTTTACAAAAGGAATAAAATCATAAGTCAAAGTTATACTTGGAAAAATACAATAATAATAATAATATATATATATATATATATATATAGATTAAGGATTTATTATTTATTACATTGTATATTTATTTAATATAGTATACATAATATTTTGTTCTAATAATGATGATAGTGACGACTTCCACTCTTTACCTTCTTCCGATGAATTGGACGATAGTTTTCATAGTGCTTCATCTCTTCCTCTTAGCTTCACTCTATCCTCGTACTTTTTAAATACTTTCAAAAATTTTTTATATCATCAACATTAATGCCCAAAGTATTCCGGCTCATTTTCCTGATATGCTAGCGTCTTTTGAAAATAAAAACATACAGGCCATTTTGGTCTCAGAATCCTGGTTAAAACCATCTTTACCATTAACTTCTTACTCTCTTCCTAGTTTCCATCTTATTCGCAATGACCGTATTGGTAGGTGTGGTGGTGGAGTTGCTATTTATCTTCGATCACACATCCCATTTACTAGTGAGCACTTCACCTCAACCACCTCCTGCTAATATGGCAGAGCATCTTTTGATCGAAATTACTATATCACACATTAAAATTCTTTTAGGTGTTTTTATAGTCCATCTGTACTTAACAACGACTTCAATTCTTTTGAAAATTTTTCTGAAATGTACACGGCTTCCTATGATCACACAAATGTTATGGGTGATTTTAATACTTGCTTGATAAAAGATGATAATCACACAACCCGATTACGATCAATTGTTAATGGCTGAAACATGCAAATTCTACCTTTTAATGCTACTCACTTTTTTTCCGAACTGTGTTCCGTCGCTACTAGACCTTATTATAGTTTCCTCTCCTGACTTTGTATTCAAACATGGACAATGATCCGCAGATGCTTTTTCCTATCATGATATTATCTTTCTGTCTTATAAAATCCGCCCTCCAAAATCAAAACCGAGAATACTCCTTCAGCGCAATTTTGGCGGCATCGATAGTGCAAGTCTTCATAATGATGCTTCTAGCATAGACTTTTACAACAAATGATGTTGATCAAAAAGTTGAGATATTTAATTTACAATTAATTAAGCTTTACGATAAACATGCCCCTATTAGGCCTGTTAAAATTAAACATCTTCGAGCGCCATGGCTATCTGACGAGATTAAATCACTGCAGGCAAAAAAGTGTAGGGCTAAAGCCAAACTTAAGTTAATTATTCAGAAGATAATCTTGAAAAGTATAGGAGCATACGAAATCGCTGTAATAGAGCGTGTAGAGATGCACAACGACACCATATCCATAATTCAGTTGAAAACGAGGATCCAGGCAAAGTCTGGAAATTTCTTGGGAAGTCACGGCAAGACTCCATTCCTTGTAATTTCAATATTGATTTACTCAATCAACACTTCACTACCTCCACTGCTTTTGATTGTAGAAAAAAAAGGATAACCTTGGCTAATCTTTCAAATAAAGCAACTCCTGACTTATCTCCGTTTGTTTTTAATCAATTCACTGATTGCTATGTTAAGAAGGGCATAAACTCCATTGCTTCGAATGCCGTTGGATGTGCCTGTATTGGCCGTAACATGATCCTTACAATCCTTGACATAATAGCTCCAACCATAACTCATATCCTTAATTCCTCAATTTCCTCTAATCAATTTCCTAGCACGGGGAAAGACGCTCAAATAATACCTTTACCGAAAAAAAACAATCCTTCGTCTTTCTCTGATTATCGACCCATATCAATACTTCCTTTCCTTTCAAAAGTCCTCGAGCGCCTAGTGTACCAGCAGCTGAGCCTATTCCTTACAAAAAATAACCTTTTTAATTCTTTACAGTCTGGATTTAGATCTGGTCATAGTACGGTCACTGCATTAACTAAAATTACTGATAACATTCGGCTTGGTATGGAAAATAAGCAATTGACAATACTTTCTTTACTAGACTTCAGTAATGCTTTTAATTCTGTCGATTTTGACATTTTTCTTTGTTTATTACGCTCTCTGAACATATCTCCAACAGCGATTGATTGGTTTCATAGCTACTTGCATGGTCGCCGACAGCGCATTCGGGTCGGCGAAAATCTGTCGGCCTGGTGCAACATTTCCGCATTGATAGGTCAGAGCAAATTCATGAGCAGATATCCCAGCATAGTTATTGGTTCGAGAACTGAGCCCCTCGCGATGGTGGGCGTTAAAAAATAACTAGTTCTGCTGTGGGATATTGCTCTATAACTTTGTCAGTTGTTAAACTCATGTGCGTGAAGAGTCGAGTTACGTCCATGTCACCGCTATGAGACCTGTATAGGCACGCATAGACACGAGTGTGGCGAGAAATTTTTTGCTGCAAAGAAGTTGGTCATTTCAAAAAGGATTGTCTAAAGAAGGTCGAATATCGAAATAAAGAAGACACGTACAAAAATATTAATATGATGTTGTTATTAGTAAATTCTTTTGATTCAGCAAGTGACCGCAAGAATTGGTTCGTAAATAATGGTGCCACGAGTCATGTTACTATGAGAGGAAATTTTTTACGTTATTTGGAATATTTCGCGGATTTTCACACAGTGACCACTTCTGGTGGCAATGTTATACAAGCTGTAGTAAAAGAAACAATCGTCATTAAAGCAGATGTAAATGGCAAACAAAAGAGTATCTTCCTAAGAGATTTTTCGTAAGAGTAACTAAGATAATCCGAGTAGTGTGTTGAGGACCATATGTACGATAAAGGTTGATGGATAAATTGCTGCGGAAGGCAGAAGGCAAAGATATGGAGGACTTTATTAACTTAAGATTAAGGCATTCCCATCTGTAGCCACGATCAATTTAGTGGAAAACGATGATATACTACAACTGTATCACGAGACCTTAGGGCACAGAAATAAGAGACATGTAAATGATGTTATTTAAATCGAACAATGGATAAAAACTACAGAGATTGGGAAAATGTGTCAGAGCTGCGTTTTCAGCAAGGCACATGAACAGAAATTTGGAGTTCGGGAACAAGCTACGAAGCCAGGTGAACGCTGATTTCTGTGGGCCCTTTCCTTACTTATATTTAAAATGTAAATATGTTTTGTTATTTAAGGACAACTACACAAGTTTTCGCTTTGTATATTTTTTTAAAAGAAAAGTAGGAAGTATTTGTTAAATTGGAGCAAATGCTTGCAGAAGAAAAGGTTGCTGGACATACGGTTAAGGAGATATAGAACGATAATGGTGCTGAATTCGACAATGAAAGGAGAAAAAAATGTTGAATAAGAATGGAATAGCTTAAACTTACAATGCCTTATTCGCCGGAGCAGAACCGCTTTGTTGATCGGGACAACAGAACTTGTTGAGCTGGCTAGATAAATGATTTAAGCACATGAAGAGATGCCTCAACAGTTGTGGGCAGAACTTGTGGTATATATTTTAATCCAGAATAAATTCTCACATGAACTATGGTTTGGTAGAAATGCTTATATCAAACACTTAGATAATAATAGTCGGCTCGCCTAGTTATAAACACATACCAAAGCAGAAAAGGAAGAAATTGCAGAAAAAGGCTGTAAGGTGTGTTTTAGTAAAATATGACAATGACGATGGATATAGGCTATGAGGATAAGGATAATAATTGCTTAGTATTCTTGAGATTTCATATTCAATTAATTACTTTAGACCTCAAAAAAGGATAAGATACTTTGGGTATAGAACTTGAAAAGATTTCATCAGAAAAAAACAAAGTAGATTTTCTATTGAAGAAGATATAAATATCAACTTTCCAAAATCAGAAAATATATTAAAGGGTAAGCTAGCTCAGAAAACAGTGATGAAATTTTTGATGATGCAAGAAGTTGCACTTCTGGAAAGTCCATTGAATTAGGGAGGAAAATAGATGAAATCAGTAATGAACATGCTGAAAATGAGGATGATTTGTTACCAGATCAGAAAATTTCCGAATAAGAGAACAGAATTCTACGAAACCGTGCATTCCTTTATATATGCTAAATTAACATACTCCGAACCACTCTGTTATACAGATGCTATTGAAAGTTCTGACAGTGAGGGCTGGAAACAGGCTATGAAAAGCGAAATGAACTATGAAGGAAAATAAGACTTGAAAATTTTTCAAACTTTCAAAAGACAGAAAAGCTATTGCGCTTTCATGGGTTTATCGAGTAAAACTGAACCCAGACGGTACAGTCGATAAATAAAAGGCAAGACTTGTTATGAAAAGATTTTTGCAGAAGAAATAATTAAATTATGACCAAACATTTAGCCCAATGGTAAGAGTGGAAACTATTACAGCTATACTAAGATTTGCGGCTTGTGAATATTTTAAAATGATGCAATTTGATGTGTCTACAGCTTTCCTTTACGGTTCACTCAATGAAGAGATTTTTATGAAGCAACCAGCAGGTTACTGGAAGAGTTTGTTTGCTGAATAAAAGTCTATACGGCCTAAAACAAGCATATCGTTGCTAGAATAAGCACATAATGGATTTCTTTAAGAAAAAAGGTTTAAAGATTAGTGAGGCTGATCCTTGTTTGCTTATTAGAGTAACGGATTGTGGTAAACTTATTGTCGCATTATAAACACACCGGCACAATTAGCGGAACACAAAAAAAGGATTTGAACGAATGGAAGCAGGTTTTCTAAACTGATGAGTGCAGAGTTCTTTTAAAACAGATCGATGGGAGACAGCGAATATGGAGACGCAAAGGAGAACGCCACATACAGTCTAATTTTGAACGCTCAGTGGCTTATGGTGGCGGCTCGATAATGGTTTGGGGAGGGATATGTTTGGGAGCTCGCACGGAGTTAGTGATAGTCACAGGAGGGACCATGACAGCAGATCGATACATCAGAGACATTTTAGAAGAACATGTTGTACCATTTGCCCCATTTATTGGTGACGACTTTATTCTAATGCAAGATAATGCTCGTGCTCATAGTGCACAATCGGTACAGGCATATCTGAGCCACGTAGGTATACCGGTGATGCAGTGGCCAGCAAATTCCCCCGATATGAATCCGATAGAGCATGTCTGGGACTTGCTAAAAAGAAGGGTTAAATCCGGAATGCCACCCCCCAACAATCTGAATGAACTTGGAAACGCATTACTTGAGGAGTGGGAGCGGTTGCCTCAAGAAATCATCGATAACATAATCTGTAGCATGCCCAGACGAATGGAAACCGTAATCAGAGCAAGAGGGGGAAACACTTGTTATTATATTTATTTTATTGTTAAATCATTTAATGCTTACTTTTTTTAATTTTTTGTGATGGTTCATAATCATCTAAAAATTTCACTTATTTCAAATTTCTTTATTTTTCAATAAAAAATAACGAAGACTTTGCAAAATCGTTGCTAAAAGATGTTAATCAATTTGTTATTTTGTGTCTAATTACATTAAATATATGCGTTATTATCTCATAGTCTCACTTTTTTTTCTGTTCCGCTAATTGTGCCGGTGTGTATATGTCGGTGATCGCTTACCAGCAGGAACAAATCAAAAACTAATAGATGAGTTTATACAAGAGCTGTTAAGCAAACTCAATATAACGACAAACACAAATATATCTTAGGTATAGAGATAGAAACCAGCGATGTTTTAAAGATCCATCAGAAGTTTTCAGGGATCTTACATCAGGGTGGCACTCTCATCAATTTTAGACGCTCCCTGCATTGCTCCTTTATCGATCCTCCTCCACTTACGAATAAAGAAGCATCCGTCTGCCACTTAGCGATGACCGGTCATCAGACGATCATCATTGCATCGGTTTATCTCTCTCCCTCAAAAGACTTTCTGGAGAGCGACCTTCAGTCGCTCTTAAATTTAGGCGACGCCGTCATTCTTGCCGGCGACCTAAATTGTAATCACCGTCGCTGGAACTCTTCAGTAACTTCATGGAGATGCAGAATCCTCGATAACTTAGTTGACAGACTAAACTTAGACATCATCGCTCCCATGACGCCCCCTTACTTTCCCCATTATAATCGGAACAACCCTCACGTGCTCGACATAGCACTTCTAAAGAATGTAAGGCTAAGCTTTCGCTCTATAGTGGTACTTGGCGAACTTGACGCGGACCACTGCCCTGTTCTCCTACGATTAGGTTCCCCTTCGGACACTCCTCCCGACACTAGAACCGTGACGGACTGGGATAAATTCGGGAAATTAATCGAAAATCACAGCTCACCACATCTAGATCGCGTTCCCAATATAATCTCTTCTGCAACCGACTTAAATGTAGCTATCGGCTCACTCACGACTCACTCACTAGCCACCTCACCACCACCTTTGGCGAGTGCTCAAGACAAATGCCAGTTGGTGATAACCACCTACTAATACTGCCTCAGCAAATCAGGTAGCTAATGACTGAGCGCAACGCGGCCTGCCGCAGACGCGATCGCGCTTCCACTATCGAAAAAGGTTTCGGTGATCTGATGGAGAACATTTATCCTTCTAATCAAGCTTATTGGCACCTAGCCAGAGCTTTGAAATCAGACACCGCCAACTCTCTCCCTCCGTTAACTCGTCCCAACAATGTTCCCACGTTCGATGACGACGAAAAAGCGGATTGCCTAGCGTCTAGCCCCCAAGCCCAATATGCCTTAAGCACACAGCCGTTCGATCCCGACCACGTGCGTGTGGTAGACGACAAAGTGAAGCGCAGAACAGAATGCAATTGTTATAGGTATCCACAAGCCAGGCGAAGCTCGTACCGAGCCGTCCTCCTACCGCCTTATGAGTTTACTAAAGGCCTCCTCGCTCGCCTACGGAACGCTATAGTCTTCAGAGGCATTTTAATAGACGAGCAGTTCCGCGCCAAACACTCATGCGTCCATCAAGTCCTCCGCATCACGGAATATATTTTCAACGATAGGCTAGTGAGTCGAATCACTAAGATACTCCAACTCGCTATCACCGCCCTAGGCGAATGGTTTCGGAAATGGAGAATCGAAGTGAATCCCGACAAAAGCTCTGCCGTTCTCTTTACCTCAGGCCGCCCTCCGCGGCCATCTCCCCGTTCACTCTTCAGTCGTGCCATGCCCTGGCAAAACAAGACCAAATATCTCGGTGTGACCCTGGATAGGCGTTTGAACTTCCGCGATCAAACCAAAATAGTTGGTGACCGAGCCGCCTTTGTCCTCGGTCGTCTTTATCCCGTGATAGGCAAGTACAGTAAGATGTCGCTTAGGAATAAGCTGAATCTTTACACAACTTGCATCCGCCCCATACTAGCTTATGCTAGCGTAGTATATGCGTTATCCAAGCGCAATTTCCATAAACTTTAGACCCTCCAAAACCGCTTTCTCAGAGCGGCCTCCGAAGCCTTCTGGTACGACCGCAATGCGGACCTACACAGGGATTTCGGGCTCCCTACGATTCTCCAATATTTCAAAGAACCTGGCAGTCCGATTTTTCGAGCGTACACAAAATCACCCGAATCGACTAATTGTGCAATCCATAACGTATCATCCCCCAACCGACTTTGGCATGGTCGTAAAACCATCGTTAGGCGGCCTCGGCACGTACCTCGCTATCCGGATAGCGAGATTAGACTCAAGGACCTCACCTAATAGGGCCTCCCTCCAAACACGACGCCGACGTCCCCGGGTTCGTCGACGCCCGCATGGATACACGTGGTATCAAAGAGTGCCGGGGCGCTTCTCGCCCCCACTCAATCGCAACCGCACCCGCGTAATGGGTAACTTCCCTCCTGGCGGTGACTCACCTTCGGGATCGAGGCTCACGCCGGTCGAAGGGATGCCCCGATAGCGACAACCCAAGCCGGGGCTCCCCCCGCGGGGAGCCCTTGAGAGTTAGGCGCTATATGGGCTGAGGCTCCTTCAGTGTCTCGCCCCAAAACGCCCGGTGAAGCAGTAATGGCTGCAATAGCCAACTACATTGTCAGTTCAGAAAAAAAAAGAAGTTTTATGCCTAGAAATTATTACATAGGTTTGGCCTGGAAAATAGTAGACCTGTTACAACACCAATAGTCAAGGAAACCCTGTGTCAGCATCAAGATAGATGTGCTTTAAGTAAGATACTAGGCAATTCCAGACAAATTTTTAGTGCCCTGGTATAC
This sequence comes from Apoda limacodes, assembly GCA_946406115.1. NCBI lineage: Eukaryota > Metazoa > Arthropoda > Insecta > Lepidoptera > Limacodidae > Apoda > Apoda limacodes. The sequence goes on from OX291542.1 coordinate 35,768,891, forward strand.
CTTATGGTGGGCACTAGACCTGACAGGCATGCGCTGTCAGTGTGGTTTCCAGAAACTTGGAAAAACCAACGTAAGATGACTGTATCAAACAAAAACGGATTTTACGATACCTCTAGTACGCTCCAGACCTAAGTTTTATACACAAAAAGAACTACAAAACTATACGGAGAAAAAAATATTGTTCGAATTAAAAAACTATTTATTAAAATGCATTAATACTAAATTTTATTAATTTCAAAAAAAAAAATCTGGAAATAAAACAATATAAATTTAAGTACATTTTATTAATTTATAAAATAATAACAACAAAATAGTTTTATTCATTTCCGTAATCAATAATTTGTACTTAGGATTACAGAATTTTACAAATCCTATAAAACTTGCCTCGAATTTATGAGTAGGGTAATTAATATCAACATATAAAGCTTACTTAAGATTATAAAAAGTTTTGTCATTACAGTGAAGGCCAATTCACAAACACCTTTCTAAGAATTAGTGAAGTTTACTAATAGCAAACATCATATCGTACTGCTCTGAATTAAGGTTGACGTCACGAGTCTTACATCGCGCTATCGAAATTTTTTCGATAGTTTGCATATATACCGACATACCGAAATGTAAGTAAAGTACGACAAGGCGTTCTCCAGTTATAAGGGATTCCCCTTTGCCGCCGCTTCATAAAATATTTAAGCAAACTTGAGCTCTGAAGAGATTTGTGACGCCCTATCCGTCGCAGCTCTTCCTTCATCTACCAGGTACACTGACCAGTTATTATCGGGTTGTTCCCCTGTGTCCAACTATTCTGTCCAACTATCAACCGTACGCTTCGCATCACAAAGTTTCATCAGGACCACCTACTCGTATTGGTGTAATTAAACGCTGATTGTAAGCGTGTTTATACGTTTTTTTGCATTCCATTTAATTTCACTTGTTTTTAGTAAACAAAACTGTTATTCAAACAAGACGTTTTATTCCTGTTAGTAAATACAATAAGTAAAACTCATTGGTAACCGTCAGTGTTATTTACTTGTCCGCGGAATTACTAATATTTTAGTGGTAATTAGTATTATTTACTTGTAGCTACTAAAGTTTTTTCTCCGTGTAATAGATTGATATAGCGATACAGATCATGGTGGAGACATCAGTACTTCAAGGTCGACGTCTGGAGTGTTATGCTTGTATACAGGTGGATAGATATGTTGGTTTAGTCAATGAGAACAGAGTGTTGCAATATCAAAACAGAAGCCGAGATCGTTGCAGCTAACGAAACAGCTAGACAATGCTTCTGGCTTACTCGATTGCTATAGGATCTAGTTATTTTGAAGCAGTTACCAGAGTTACGAGTTGACAATGACTGTGCTGTGCGACTTGCGCAAAACTCTTATTTTCGGATTCGGATTCGATATTTCTTTGTAAGGAAACTTATCACTAACGGAGAACTTCGAATTAACAAAGTTGCTAGTGATAATCAACTTGCAGACATTTTTACGAAACCGTTGCCAAAGCTTGTAAATCACCCTCGCTTATGAGGGTAGGCTGTGCCCCATCAGTGGGGACGTATGAAGGCCAGCAAGCAAAGCTTGTAAAGCAAATAGGTCTATACGTTGTTGATAGAAGATGCTAGAGTTTACACTGGCTGGTGCAACGTGAGACCATAGAAGTAAATTATGCATGTTGCTACAGAGGTTTATAAAATATGTATCTGTCAGTGTCGAAGTGTCGGTATTGTAAATGAAATAATAGATTCATATTATTAGAATATTGTTATGTTTTTGTGAAGTGTTGAAACTGTTTAAATGTTCCACTATTTGAGAATTTTGTATTTGTAAACTCTATATCTGGACTCCGTCTTGCTGCACATTCTGCTGAAAATATCTTCTGTGTGCTGATCGCTGAAACAAAGATTATAGTTACGCCACGGACCTAAAAAAAATTGGGTGAAAACTTGTCTAAAGAAAGAGTGAAGCATGCAAATGGCCGCCCTTTTAATGTGTTGAGTTAGTTAGTAAGTTAATTTAATCGGTTTCTTGTGAAACTCGATAAGGCATTAGGAAAGACCCATTAGCCTAGCATCATTGTGTAATACATAAATTATGGCGAATCGCCATTTTGTAAGGGATATTTTGCTGTGAAGTCTTCAGATATTGCGCGTCGTTACTTGCTTATTCTTCCCAATTTACTGTTCATGAGCTTTCGCTTTATAATCCTTAACAGGTTTTCGTAAAACACTGCGAAAATTAGTCGTCGAACCTCACTAAGAAAATAGTAAAAAATTAACAAGGAAAAACACTGCTCTATCTTCGAATTCCCGGCAAAAGATCTTCTTAATGTGTTGACGTGCTTTGAGGGTTACCCTATGAATCACCAATTTGCCCACTTTTTAAATCCAGTATATTTAAATTATCATGTTATTATTTATGTACTATCCACTTAAGCATTAGCTTCGATTATGTTACGCAACAGCTATTCTTTTATTGAAATGGGTAAAAAAAGGAACAAAGACTAGGGACAAATTATCGCTTAGCATATTTTAACGTTGTCAAATTAATATAAGAGTGTGATTTTAGAAAGAAACTTTCTACGTGGCTCATAAATTGGCAAAATTAAAATTCGCTTGTGTACTTAATTGACATTACTAACATTATTATAGCAATTTACTATCACTTTTCCTTTTTAGCGATAAGAAATTGATATGACTAATTTTAATTAATTTTAAACGGTTGCACGACAGCATCATAATGTTGATCAACAACGTTATTTAACTAATTTTCATGTATGAACATAGCGACTGAAAACACATTTTACGAATAAAGCAATTTATTATTACTGATTACATAATATGTATTAGATTATTAATAATGAACATCCTTTGCTCTCATTATCTTTTGTTCTCTTTTATCTGCGAGTGGACCCGGGCTAATAATGTTAGTTCCTTTAAAACTGAATAGAGACCATTCAACAAAATGTCCTTTTAAACAGACTTCAAAAAAGGACGTTATCAATTCGACCCGTATGTATGTAATATTGTCAAAATTGCAAAGTTTTTGTGTATGTTAGTCTAAACCAGATTCAAAACATGTGTGCCAAATTTCGTAAGTTCAAACTCAAATTAAAAATCTTTTTATTTAGATGGGTTTCTAGGAAAACTTTAAAATCGTCAAGTGAATTAACTACAACTAGTTTTACAAACGAATTACAATACTGCTTTATTCCGTGCGTCCAATAGGTAGGTAGGTACTCTTTGTAAAATTACAAACGAAAGATAATATTATAGTAAATCAACTAATAAATACATATTTAGTATTGAAAGACTAAATAAACAAGCTTTACTATTTAAATAGTTTGATTTAAAAAAAAACAAAATTCAAGTAATATTTCAATTGTCTTTTGTTTTTCAGATTTCATAGGGGGGGGGGGGGGGCATAATTATTCAGTATCGGAATTTAAAATAACTCACAAGAAAAATATATTCATAAATCACTACACAGCAGACGTACATATATGTATATATGTGTGTATATATATGTATATATTTATGTACTGTATATACATATATACAGACGTAATATTTACATGTTACAAACATGTAAATAAGTAAAAAGGGAATCATATGCATATTAAAGCACACATACATACACATATTCATATATGTATAGACACAGAAACATATATCAATACATATACTTTATAAATAAGACAGATAATTTATCTGTTGCAAGCCTCGTTTGCTTACCCTTTTTGGAATAGCATACGGAACGAAGCAACGACGTCATCGAAATGTGCACTGCAGACGGTACTAGCTGGGACTGGGTTCCAATTATTTTCTTCTCTACAGTTTCGTATAATTAGGATCCAATCATCTTTGCGATTTTTGTTTCTAGGAAACCTAAAAAAATCGGCAAAGTGCGAGTCGGACTCGCGCACGAAGGGTCCCGTACCATTATCTACAAAGAAAACGAGCAAAAAAATCACGTATGTTGTATGGGAGCCCCCTTAAATTTTTTTTTTCTGTTTTTTTAGTATTTGTTGTGATAGTGGCAACAGAAAAACATCTGTGAAAATTTCAACTGTCTAACTATAACGGTTCATGAGATACAGCCTGATGACAGACGGACGGACGGATGGACAGGGAAGCCTTAGTAATACGGTTCCTTTCAGGTACGGAACCCTAAAAATGAAGAAAAAACACGGTCAAAATTAAGACTGATGCGAGTCAGTCTGAGTATGAGTGTAATTTTCCCGAAATCTATGAATCAATACCTACCAACTCTAAATAAATTTAAAATTTTAGCCCAGAAAACCTCGGACATTGAGAAGAGGACGCAAGAGTGACTTTATATGGGTTCCATTTTTTTCTTTTTAAATACAAAATCCTAAAAACTTACGAAACCTGATCTGACTGAGTGCAACTAAATGCAACAAATACAGATTTCCCAACTTTTAGGGAAAATTTCCTATTAAAAAACTGACAACATTTACATCTAAGTAAATAAAATAAATAATTATTATAAAAAAAATAACAAAATAATCATAACGTACGCGTGGTAGGTGATTCCTTGTGACTTTTTAAGTTTTCTCATGTAGTTTTTACACGATTTCACTGCACAAGACGGCATTTTTAACAATTTTCGTCGAAACAAATTACATGTCACAGGCGCTGTCACGCAGTTCGTATAAAGACGGCGAGTTGTCTGACCTAGTGTATCTGTGTGAGTGAAGGTCATGTATAACAAACGAAATTGTAGGACCTTGCATGCTTCACATCTTTTCAGGGTAATGTTACGTGTGTCTATTTTCAGGTCCGTGAGTTACACTAATAAAATATTTAGTACTGATGCGAGTGCGAGCGCCTGGACAGTGACTGTTTACAATAAAACCAGTCAAGTCTTTTTCATTTCAGTGTCAAGATGGAGGAGCAACGTCGTCAAATCCACGAAAAACGATATAATTAAAAGGCTGTGACATACGGATGGATGGACGGACATACAAAGTAGCATATCCAATTGTGCATGTTTCCCATTATTTGAATAATTTATTATTAATTGCAGTATTACTGTTTATAAACTATATCGCTACAATAAATTTATTGTATGACGGCACCGTCGTTTATTTAATTATATAAGGACTTTTTTTATTCTATAGACATTTATGAGTTATATAAACATTTACAAGCTGTGCTGGTCAAAGAATTAATATGACAAGTTTAAAGTTATAAACACAAGAGGTTTGAGCGTCAGGTGTTATTATTCCAAAAAAACGCACATTTAAATTAGCAGATTTTTACATATTTCTCAGTTTTTCAATTCTTTAAAACTGTTCATAATATTCTTCATATCAATCTATAGTCTCCACTTCCGGAAATATCAAACGTTAAATCCACGAATGTATTCAGAATCAGGTAGTAGTTTACGTTTCTAATTCCTGTCTCATTTGTTCTAGTGTAAAATGGTAAATTAAAGTTGCGTATAACCTTCCACTCGCCACCGTATCCTATTTTGCACTGCGCGTGGATACTTTTAGCAGTTACTTATTCCTAATCAAACACTGTATTACTATATTCTTTTAAATAAAATAATACCATAGCATTTCTCAACAAATAAAAAATGACCATCTTCTATTGAAGTGAAGTGGAAAAAAGAATATGTTTTGTTTTACATAGTTATTCGCCTTTAAATATTTACATATAGTTAAAGCTTTAGGATTAAGTGATCATTAGTAGTTGGAACATCCATGCGTCGAATTAGCTCTAACTTTACAAGGAGCTCTGGCCGAACGCCAAACGCGTGCTGCGGAACAACCTGCTATTACCATCGTTTGTTGCCTATAAATTATTGACGCTTTGTGTAGGTAATTTACTCCAAGCCAATGTTTTATATCCGTTAAGATATAACGGTTTGTTTTTAGCGCGTTATGGGCTATGCAGTTTTTCGTGTATTTTTTCTCTTCTATCTTTCTATCCTTTTATTCGCAAAAAGAATACTAGTACTAAAGTAACTTCATCAATACTGAATTAAATAAAAAAATTAAAATAATAAGCCTTTATTGCTTTTCTACATTCATCAAAAGTAAACGAGTATGCTAATGTTCCGCTTTAAAATATGAATTACAATAGATAGATTTCCATTATATGAGGCTGTGAAACAATGGACATACAAAAACAAAATCTTTACAGTTTCCTCCTCTTCTCTGATTTGTTCTGTTTCTCTATTTGGCTCTTGAGCTCTAAGGCCTAAGAAATAGCATCAAAAGATTTCTGTATCACCGTATCTCTTGACAACGAGACTGTACACAAAGTTGTCGTTGCATCTAATTAGTTTTTCAATGGCTCTGATGTTAGCTGAAAACTACAAGTTTTTTCCGAAAACAAATAAAATGTTGTAATACGGTATGAAATAATAGTTTTCCATAGCTCAAAGGGCAATTTTGACCTTTACTCACGAAAGTGTCCTATAATAATACAGGTAACTCCTACTGACTTTTAAGTCCTAGTATATCATTCTTACAAATACACAAATCTTTATAGAATTAAGAAATCCATTCTACTCCTTACTTCCATACTATTCGTCCATATTCATACTTTCATATCCATTAATTTTTTATTAATGGAAAATGAATGTATTATAAATGCAAAAGTAACTCTGTCTGCTTGGCTGTCTGCTACCTCTTTATGTTTAAACAACTTTACGGATTAAGATGAAATTTGGTATGGAGATAGTTTGAGGCTCGAGGAAGGACAAAGGCTACTTGAAAACTTCAAGTGTGAGTCGGTTTTTTTTCTATAATTACGAAGTTGCCGTTTAAGTCCTACACCGATAGCCGAATTTAGGGCGGGTGAAACCGCGGGCAAAGTCTAGTACAATATAAATATAATCTTACATAGAAATATACTTTTAAGGGTTCCGTACCCGAATGGTAAAAAACGGGACCCTATTACCAAGACTCCGCTGTCCGTCCGTCCGTCCGTCTGTCACCAGGCTGTATCTTATGAACCGTGATAGTAAGACAGTTGTTATTTTCACAAAAGATGTATTTCTGTTGCTGCTATAACAGCAAATAGTAAAAAACAGAATAAAATAAATATTTAAGGGGCTCGCTTACAACAAACGTAATTTTTTTGCTCGATATTGATAAAGGCAACAGGTAGACGCTTGAAATATTCACAGAATATTAAGTTATATTAATATATTTACTTTAAAAATATGTAAATAATTAAATTAAAATAAAACAAATATTTAAGGGGGGCTCCCATACAAGAAACGTGATATTTTTTGCCGTTTTTATAGATAATGGTGTGGAACCCTCCGTGCGCGAGTCTGACTCGCACTTGGCCGATCTTTTTCTTTCTTTCTATGACACCGTAAAGGTTAGTGTCTGAAGAAAATATATCAATAGATCGTTCTAAGATTGCCGTTTGTACGTTTATAGTAAATACAGTTTTTATGTTTGTTTTTTTTCAATAAAGTGTTTTTTGAAGTGAAAACTTCTGTAGCGGCGCTGTGCACTTTATTTTTTGGTATGGGTGAAAGATGTTAAACTCGCGTCAGGTCACGTGTCCTGATCGAACATTCATATAAAATTCGTAAGAAGGAACTCGCGTCAGATTTATTTACATTAGGATAGTTTTTGTGATGGGTAAAAAATGATCGTCAGACGGAAATCCTAATGCCACGCCTATTATAATTTTTATTTTTAGTACGTATACGGCGATTATGAGTAGTACACGGAGGTTGGATACGTGTTTACACTTCTGCCAGCACTCCCGGAGTGCAACTTTTTTTTATTTATCATACATGCCATATATATATATATATATATAAATATATATATATATGGCTACATCATCAATGTAAATACATAATTGTATTTCTATTGGTCAGGCTTCTGCCTCGATACCGCAATTGGTAGAGCACTTCAGGTCAATGATTTAAATACATCTTTGCTATGAAAAATATATTTACATCAAAATACAAATTAATACATACAAATACTTTATTATTTATGTTTGCGTTTTTTATATTATTATAACTGCATCTATACATGTCTCACATTGTTTAACAAGATCAACACTTTGTTGCCAAAACATTAGTGTAGCAATAAAAGCGATGTTGTTTGAACAAGAGCAGTAACAGTTTGCTCCAGCGGCCGTTACCGTTTGCTCAGTGTTGCAAGTTGTTTAAAACTACGTATCACTTACACCTACCTACATAAGGAAATGTTTCTGAAAAAGATTCCTTACGCGTTTTAAAACTAATTATTGATACTTTGAGAGTAATATAGAACATTTGTGCCCTAAAAACAATATTACGCCGTGGTATAGTTACATCGTGGTATTAAGTACCTACATCGTGGACGTCTAATAGACGATAGTGGCATATTTATAATTTCTTATGTTACAGCATACAAGGACGTCCATGATTAACTTGTGACGAGACTTGACGTGAAAAAAATATGAAAGCGTCCATTGATAAGTTACCTCGTGCTGTGACTAAGTGCAAAGTGAAAAAATAAACTGCTAAAAGGAGATACTTAAAATTTCTTTATAAAATCATTGCGTTAGGTTGTAAATATTGAAAAAGATAGATAAACAAGACCTCGTAGCGGACTATTGATCATAAGTTAAATTTTATAAAACCTTTTTAAAATAGAACTATAAGAATAAATTCTTGTTTGACAAAATTTCATGTAGTTACTGATATATCTAAATTATAAATAAAAAAATAGCCAAATTCACAAACACTTGTCACAAAAAGCTTACCTCACAAAACTTTTTGAGTAAGGGTTTCTAATAGCATTTACGAAGCCGATAGCTTCATCAGTACCTTAGTAATGTCGATGTGGGTGCACGTGTGCTTACTAAAGAGGACCATAAACGTCACTTACCTATTTTAAGCGTGATCACATAAGATTGAACTTTGCACAGCACGTTTTATGTTACGCGCAGTACGACACGTTTTTGGCTGGTTTTTGTTTTCATGTTTTTAATTTTTTTTTATCTGAGCTTTACAGAAATTCTGGCCAAATTTTCTTTTAGTGTTGAATAATACCTAATTACCGTATTAGGTAAGTACATAGTAGTATAATGTGGACGTCCTTCAATTGATAAAATCAATAGGTAATGTCAATCAAATATAAAGTGAATAATATATTTAGGACTCGAATATTACCTGCAACTACAACTTAGAGTATTTTTAATATCTTCTACAAACATTTTCTTGCGTAAAACAACTCACAAAGATATTTCACACTAGTGTAACAGAATTCCCCAGAAGATCAAAAAAGTGTTCGTAGTCCACATTAGACATGTCAGTGCCAGCGACGAGTACTTAGGTACGACTGTCCATTTCGTGACCCGGTGTCGCTGTCTTGTATGATACGTGACGGAGTGGACGGTAATGTGGGAATTACCCACGCACAAGGTAATGTTCAAAACGTGACAGAATATTCTACAAACCTATTATCCTATATTTATCCGTGTGAATTTTATTTTTTAGTTTTTATTTTTTCCAACGCGGTTCTATTCTAAAAAGCCTTTCAAGAATAGCTCTATAAAAGGAAAAAATCCCATATTTATAGTTTAACAATAATCACACTTGGAATGTTCATGTTCAAGCAGAAAAAAATTGTTAATTAATTATTGCATAACTAACGAAAAAATCGCGATAAAGATTTTTGACGGCGGATTATTGTTCATGAATCTATCCAGTAAGTATTTCATTTCTTAATTTTCATATTCAAGATGTTTAATTTATTTTTACTGTTAGTGCCCGAAGTGGGCAGGGCTTGCTCAAGACAGAGTACCCTTTCTTAGCTGTATTTTCGGCCCTTTGGGCAAATTATAAGTATTGGTTCTACGGTTCCGGGAGTAGAAACTTTTTTTTAGGAAATTTCGTCTCCTATTCGAATCTTTTTCGAATCGAGATTTCAAAAATGTTGATTAGTTTTTGGGATATTTGCATAATTTTTTTTTTAAAAATCATCTAGACACGATTCCAAATCGAATGACACCTCTTTGATATTTTTCCGAGACTGTTAAAAACAGTTGAAACAAAAAAACTCTTGTTGACTAGACCATATATGTTTAAAATAAGAGTAATAAAGCGTTTTTTTGAGTAGCAATAGTACTATCACGCATTATGTCATTAAAATATTCAAAAACTATTACTTCAAGTCTTTTTCTAGGTATGTCAAATTTACATCAAATAGTTGAAAAAAAATATATTTGGAGTCTATAATGTTTAAAAAAATATAATTTCGAATGAAATTTAAATTTCAAAGCACGTGTGACAGAGTGACGATTGCAAGACTATTTTCAATAAAGTCGTATCGTATTTTTACGATTTTCTGTAAATAATATGTTAATGCAAATGTACGAAATTAATTTCAAGCACCGATATTTATTTTAAGATAGAATTAATACCTATAAGTATATGCACTTAGTTAAGAAATCCATTTTGTAGTTTATTGTTTTTTGCTCATTGTATATATTACATTTATACAATCCATTTCTTATTATAGACAAATAATTGTCATTCTTTGAATCTTTTATTCATCACTTGGATAATATACCCGAGTCTCATAAAACGAAGGTTTTATTGCAATCCAACCAAAATCTCAGAGTTTTCAGGGTTTTTCATGAGATTTACAAAGCTGATGAAGTTCTTAGCACACGTAGGAATGTCAGTTTGGGCGGACATGTGCCTACCTAATGGCATCCATTTGTGACCCGGTATCGCAGTTCGAACGTGACGGTCCAGGAGGGAATGTAAAGTGATGCGGACGTACCAGGTAACGTTAAATACGTGTCTGCGCCGCGCGAAATTAGGTACGTTGTAAACTACCCATGTGTGTCAATTTAAAACATTTTAATACTGTCTGAAAAGCAATATTATACGTGCTCGTTTTTTGTTTTTATTACTTTTTAACTCATGTTGGAATAAATAAGTGTAAATTAGGAACTGAATATGACTGAGTACTTTGTTTGTTAACTCTAAAGCAGATGTGGTCACGATTAACAAATTACATCGTAAATTTTTAATCATTAATTGTTATTAAATTCAGGCTAACGATGTTCCTCGCGCTGTTGTACTATCATAGCGTATAATAACTACTAATAGTGAGCGAACTTCTTTGTCTCGGCGCAAAATGCCGTCAAGCGTCTAGACACTTAAACTGTATCTGGGTTGTCACAAAAAAATGCAACTACGCTCCTACATATTGAAATGTTTGTATGTTCAAATTAATGAATGTGTTTGTGCCTACATTAATCAGTCAGTTTCTTTTTGTCTCGCCCCCCCCCCTTGTGTGGGGAGTCGTTGTTTCATATTCGTATTCAAGTTCTGTAGTTAATCTCTGATACCTATTTTGCAAGTTATTAGCTTTCAACGGTTTAAAAAAATGTGTCTTCAACTTTTTAACTGTAAGTTTTTAAAATCTGAAAAAGTCAAAATAATATAACTTCATTAATATTTCCAACGAATTTTTTTTTTGAATAAAATAGTTTAAATTTTTTCAAATATCTACAATTTTCAGTTTTTAATAATAATATACTCATACTACGGCACCCTATATGACTGCATGTACGACACGCATTTGGCCGGTTTTTTGACCTCCTTTTTATTAGGTTTTTTATGGGATTTCAACAATGTTCAAGCAGTAAATAAATAGACAAAATCAATGTCGAATCAGCGCAAACATATTATTTTAAACATACCTATTTATTTGTCATTAAATTACTTTTCTAGATCATTACAGTCAAGTTACCTATAATCTAGCCAAATTTCAACGTCGTAGGCATGGAGACCTACTAGCAGTGCCTATAACTTCGATCTATTGATAGCTCGTACCTACAAGAAATAAACATCCTGATTGCAGCGCTACCTACCAGGTACAATTGTGAATCTAAAGCGCAAAACACACAGAAGGGGCATAAGGTGCGGGCATGGTGCGGGCGCGGTGCAGGCGTGGCACGGATGCGACATTAAATTACACAACTTCTCTTGAGGGAAGTTATTATAATAGTTCCAAAAATCAAAATCGCTAAATTTGCGTTTTCTCTACGTTTTGAGACCCGGAGATATATTCTTACAGTGATGTCTGTGTGTGGGCGTGTGTGTGGGTATATATGTATGTATGTTACCTTTTTTTTTGTCCCTCGATATCTCAAGAACCAATGTACCAAATTGCTCCCGTGACCATAAATCAATCGATACGCCACATCATGACTTAGATCTGAAAAGATTGTGAGCAAAATCAGTTCAGCGGTTTGTTTTTTATCGCTAAAAAACTGACTTTTTTTACAGACGCAATAATAATCTTCAAGTATAAATTCTCAAATATAAAAAAAATTATTCTCAAGAGAAGTTGCTCGTGCGGTACTTGCTACCGAACTAATTGTTTTACGTATTATGTTTGCGGTGATTTAATTTAGGTAGGTAGTAGGTACTGTAGAGGTTACCAAGCAGAAAAACCTAGTACTATAGCGGTTCTAAGAACCTTTTGGCGAGAGCAAATCGGTGTAAGTAAATAGTCTTATAGAAAAGCAGAAAACATTTACAACGCCCCGAAGTGGCGCATTTACATCACCATGTTATTGTATAATGTTGCTGTAGCGGCGTCAAGCGTGGCCTTATGGCAATTTAGTAGTGACCTAAATGCAATTTTAATACCTTTTGTCACTATACTAGTGATCATAGTTCCTTTAAATCACTACTATGATGATGTAGTAGTCACCTGGACACTATTATGGTCCAGTTCGGTACTGTAGCGGTTATCGAGGTTCCTGTACATTGCCATATCTATCATTCTTCATTCGTTCAATCATTCAATCATTTTTCAATTGTTTTAAAGTTATGGGCCTCCACCTGTAGAATGATATGCGGAGGAAATTTTATTGATAAACTAGGGTTAGGTTCGTACAGAATTTTTAATGCGCCCCCCGAATTATTGACTTTAATTAAGTAAAATATATGTTTTTAAAAATAAATAAATCAGAGACACCATTACGAAGCAACGACCGGACAACGAACCGTCCACAATATAGGTCCCCTTCATTATAGTAAAAAATAGGGTACCTTAAATCCAGTGTATTATTTTGTTTAGATGATAACATATTTTATGTTGGAAAAGACATAAAAATTAAGTTCTTCGCAAAACAAAGAAAAATGGTCGTCCTAAAAAAGACACTCACCGACCGCCTTAATTCAAAGTACTGTATTTGCAATACACATGTTCAAATTTGGTACAAAAGGGAAACATCAAACACAATTATATAACATTTCGGTAATATAACATTATTTTATAGTGACTGGTATAGGTCCAGAATTCAGGCACTATATAAGAAACTTAAAAGGTGTTATAGTACGGTTACACCAATTATTCGGCATCTTTGGCACCAATATAGTGCGCTGGGCTATACTAGTGTTTTTGTAACATATAAAGAGCAGATTTGTTTTATAAAAGACAATTTTAATACTTTTAAAGTGCTAAATATCTTTAACAGTTGTAATTGGTGTCCTTTATAGTGCTTGCTAGAAACGGTTGTATAAAATGGCGATGTAAATGTTTATATCACCCTCTTATAAATTATTTTAGCTTTATAAGTTTATAGAGCCAAATTATCATATGAAACGCTTTTTCCCAACAAGCTATCCCCACAGACACTTGTATACAACTTTAATAAAGCTATTTAGAGATATAATTTTATTTAAAGGACCCTTTTGCTGGTTGGGTTACGACCTCTCGATAGGTTAAAAGAAAGTAGAAATGCTAGCGAATGTCTTATCGCAGTAAATACTTCATAGTGATATTACGGAGCTGTAAGAGACGGTGTCAGATAGTTTTGAATAAAAACAATCGGACCCCGGGGTTGTCCCTTTTGTCCATGAGATGACATTCAAGTGTGCAATATAGACGCGGAAAGTCTTGTCAATTTGTAGGGCCGAGTCTTGTTTTTTACAAGGAAGACCTAAGGTATCATAGTGTCAGACACTCCGTTGTAAAATATCTGATAGAAGCTCTTATAGGTTGATTAGATTAGACCAACAATTGTAACGCACGAGCAAACTGATAATGAGCAATGAAGGACGCCCCTGGGAACCGATAAAATTAAAAGCTAAGTGTTATCTTTGTATAAAGTTATTTTAGAATCGGATAATTAATATAATGTTAGTCACCTCAGATAAAAATAGAACAATAAGAAAATATAAAAGATTTCCCTAATTCACTTGGTTTCCATTAAGCAGATAGATCCCGTACTTAGAGGTATTTTATAGTGAAAGCAGCATTACGCCCCCGCTAGCTGCAGTACCTAGTTACACCTACACACCGATTCTTATCGTTTGGAAATTGATGAAATCGCAATTTTCTATCATTTCTGCTGTAAGACGTCGACAAACATCCGAATACTGCAATTGTTAACTGTGTCCCATCTTTTATTAGCGATAACGACACGCGTCACGAGACAGCACCCTTGCGCACTGGTGGTCGGACAGAAATAGGAGTCGGGAGTCCCCGCCCTGGACCGCACCGTACCTCATCGTTGCCCTGTCCAGACAGCCGAATTACCTCACTATTAGTAGTTATTAGGCTATGGTACTGTATACATAAGTGGTGGAGCGCCAACGGGAACTTTATCCCCAATTTGATTTCCTAAAAATGCTGAAACACGTTATTCTTGACGTTACACGACAAATGGTACACATACAACGTCTGTCTTCATTCTTGGCCAATTCATAATTACGTGAATCGTCATAACTCGAGTATAGTAAGATCGGTTTTTTTTTTTTAAAAAAAAACCTGAAGTTTTCTGATTTGAAAGGCTTTAGGAATAAAAATCCGAAAAATAGGATGAAAAAAAACATTTCCATTTCTGGCTTACTGTGACGTCCCATCGAAAAATAACTTGTACAAAAATTGTAGGTCTAGCAAAAATCTACAACTTTTTGCCGTAACCTCAAAGTTTTCGAGATATTTGTAAATAATCCCTTTTTTTATTATTTCTTGGTTTTTTATGTTTTGGGTTTGCTAAATTTCATGGAACTAGAGGATACAATTCGCGGCGCCTCGCGGCGTGATTCTACAAACGAATATCCCGCCGCTAATCGTATTCTCTTAACTTCAAAATACATATATATAATAACCGAAATATTTTTGAAATTAAAATATTGAGCCGTTTCATCGACAGCCATTCATTTCGTTTATTTAGCAAAATACATAGGTGTAGCCAGTTTATTAAAAATTTGATTAATAGGTTGCACTTTTTTAATAATTATTTAACAAAAAAATTGTTGTACAAAGTAAAAATTATCGATTATTCAATTTTTTTTCAGTTTCAAAGTGTGTTTTAACAGGACGACCATAAAATGCTTTTTTTTTTTAATTCAAAAGTATAGTTTTAGATTAATAAAATGAGCCTTATCTGAATATAAAAAGAATTTTTAAATAATTTTAAATAAAGCATACACTCTTCGGCCTCCTGAAACCATAAAACATAAATGTCTCGGAAAAGGCTTAATATTTTAATATAAGTTTTTTTTTTAATTATGTGTATTTAGATGATTACTTTCTTAGTTTCATGAAAATCAAATAGTTTTAGGCGGCTGAAAAATAAAAAACCTAGAAAAAGTTAAAAAACGAGTTATTTGCAAATAATTTAAAAATTTTTTAGCTTATGGTAAAAGTGTATTCTACAAAAGTTGTAGATTTTTACTAGACCTACAATAGAGGTTATTTTTCGATAGGAAGTCACAGTAGCCAGAAATTTGTACCATTTCTCGGAGGCATCTAGGCATCGGGAACATTTTACGGATTTTTATTCCAAATGTAACTGTAAACTTTTTAAAATCAATAGAGAAATAAAGTTTCAGGTTTTAATTTTTTGTTACCAAACGGGATTCCGATTGGACTAGTAATGAAACAAAGGAACTAAATTCTTAAGACATTGTCAGTTAGGTAGGTAAATTTTATATCAGTGGACGAAAATTTTTGAACGTGACAGTACTGCAGTAACTGCGAAAGTGTTAGTAAGTGTTAATACTGAAACTATTTATACCATGTCATGAAGATTTTACGAAAATGTGAAATGCCCGGCCGCAGCACTGCGCGCCCGGCTTCGCGGTCGCAAGTTGCGGTGGCGGGGCTGGGGTAACGTCAAACGGTCTAGAGCTTGAATATCCCGGACTTAAACATTGCAGCTTTAGTGACAGGTAGTTATCTAAGTCCATTTCGTAACCTATTTCTGCTGGAACGTGCGGAACGTCCGAGGTAATGTGGGGCATTATCCACTCACAAGATAATGCAAGAAACGTGTAGGAAGGAACGCTCTGAACTGAAGGTTTATGGCGTGCTTAAGGGTATAAGTTATTTTTGTATCAAATCTAAAATATGCTGAATATTCTTTACGTTTAAACTAAATTATTGCAAACTGATTCGGAGTTCTAATTATACGGTTTAATATAATGTTGTTATATTATTTTTTAATCCTTATAAATACTTATACGAAATACACATATAAAAGGTGAATAGGTGTTCATGCAACTGTCTCGAAATGAAGGTCACTATAATATGATATTCATAATAGCATGGCGCGAGAATTAAAATACTAATTTGAACAGTTGCATAGAAGATTTTTATTTACGACTGAGAATATAGAACATTCTGCCCCTTTAAAATTCTTTGTAGCATTTTTCATATAAAAGATTATAACGTGCTATAATAGCTCTCTGCGTAATATTTAGAGGTGTAAATTTCATGTCGCTGTCTGACGTGGACATATTGAATGATCAATAAAGTTTTGTTTTTGCGTAATTATGTATATTTTTTTTCCCGCCTTTTGCTGCGCACTGAAAATGACGCTGTTTTCGAGACAGTGCACATGGAAGTTTATATATTGGTGCCTGTGCGCCTTGTTTCTATATAACTAATATTTCTTTATGCGTGTAAATATTTTGGCTATACGTTAGTTTTTTTTTGTTTTGGTGGAATCCATTATGTAACTAACCCCCCCAAAGAACACATATACTTGCTACCCTTAACGTACCTACTTAACTAACCAGTATGGATTTAAAAGATTATAAGACAATATGAACACGAAACTTGAAAATTGAAGTATAAATTTATCGAAGGTTTGGCTATGTGATCGTCTGAGTGGTAGGACCTAATTGTGTAACGCAGGTTCTTTAAGAGAAAGACTGAAACACCGTTCTAGTAATGAAAATAGTATCCTCTACCCCTATGCGCTTTTTATTTTTCTAAAAAAAATAAAAAGGCGGAAAGCTCCACCCAGCGCTTCCCACGGTACGTGTCCATACCGAGGCTAACTTAGCGCACATCCCCCGTAGGAGTAGAGGTGTGAAATCATAAATGGTATAACCATTAAATTATCGTTGCAGCCGAAGCTGAAGACCGAAGTCTTAATATGTAGTTTCAGGAACAAATCCTTGTGCGTGCATAGCACAAACACTCAGCCTTAGGCCAAAGAGTGTGACATCCGTTCGCACAGACACAGCCATGACATTGTCAAGAGAGCACGCCTCGTGTTAAGCACACTCCGAAGAGCAGGACGCAATAAAACCCACTGAACCATTTGTGTAGTAGGTAATAATTATTATTTACCAATGGATCAGCCATGGAATTCACCAAGAGGGCACGCCCCATGCTTAACACACTCCGAAGAGCAAGACGCAATAAGCCCCACTGCATCCATGTAACTTCAGTCGTAGATTATAAATGATATATTTCGGTTTTCAAGCCGGCGTCCACACCATACATGATCAAGGATTCATAAACAGGTTAAATGTATAGGTATATTACCAGTCCAAGTACGAAGAATTATAGTTTATTTGATCGATTAACGATAGAATAAGTGTGAGTTATATTATTTATGTAATATTCAGTATCGCAGATTTTTAGGAATTTAGTCGCGAACCAAATATGATTCCATGAGTTGTTACCAGTCGCGTAGGTGAAGTATCACTGTCGCCTTCGCGTAATCAGCGTCCGACTCCCCACAACTTGGCAACGGTTTACGTGTCAATTTAAATAAAGCAACAATTGCCTTCTTTCGCAGTTTTTCGACTCTGACAGACAGCTCGGGGCAAGGACCTTTACCCTTCTACACTGTGTAATCTGTTGTCGTCGTTCAAGTCGCTCGGCACTGAACTCACATTCGTATTTGACCCAAACAAACGGATCGAAACGTTAGGCGAGAGATGTTCAAACCGTCTGTGAGCTCAGCCGATGTAACTTGAAGCCACTAACGAATGTTAACGATAAACATTCTGAGAGACCAGTAGGTTTTAAGCTTCCGATCCCCGGGCATGCCTCCATTTCATCTCCTTGTCTCCTCTTTACTTTACTCAGGTGAGGCCTTTGTACCTGTGTAATATAGAAGCATTATAAACGATCAAACCTCAGAAGCAACGTCCATCACTAATACAAGCAAAGGAGTCGCATTCCAATATTCAAATCGCTACAAGACTTCTCCCTATTTGGTGTCACCAGCCGCGTAGGTTAAGTATCACTGTCGCCTTCGCGTAATCAGCGTCCGACTCCCCGCAACATGGCAACGGTTTACGTGTCAATTTTAATAAAACAACAATTGCCTTCTTTCGCAGTTTTTCGACTCTGACAGACAGCTCGGGGCAAGGACCTTTACCCTTCTACACTGTGTAATCTGTTGTCGTCGTTCAAGTCGCTCGGCACTGAACTCGCCTCCGTATTTGACCCTAACAAACGGATCGAAACGTTAGGCGAGAGATGTTCAAACCGTCTGTGAGCTCAGCCGATGTAACTTGAAGCCACTAACGAATGTTAACGATAAACATTCTGAGAGACCAGTAGGTTTTAAGCTTCCGATCCCCGGGCATGCCTCCATCATCTCCTTATCTCCTCTTTGCTTTACTCAGGCGAGGTCTTTTTACCTGTATTGTATAGCAGCAGTATAAGCAATCAAACATAAGAAGCAACATCCATCGCTTATTCAAGCAAAAGAGTCGCATTCCAATATTCAGATTACTACAACACTACCACCTTTTATTAGCCAACAGAAAGGTACATAATTCTTCTCATGTTAGAATGTATTCACTCAATAATACATTGCATTTTATATCAATTTATCGCATTTTGCATATGCCCACCTCATACGCTTTCTTTATATATTGTGGCCACGCGACGCTCGCCGCTGCCTATGTATGTCTACGTAAACTTATGCTGTCCCGGGTGTTCTAGTAATGAAATTTATTTTATTTTCGAATTTAGGTTTTTAACTACATAAATGTGTTAATATTACAGACCTCCACCACCACGATCCTGGCTTACTTTTTCTAAGTCCTCGATCTTCCACGATCTTATTTAATTATTATTTTGATAATTATGTTAGTTTTATATAACAATTTTATTATATATATATATATATATATATTTTTTTTTTTTTTTTTTTCTTTTTTTCTTTCTAATTTAATTTTATTTTTATAAAATTTAATATTATAAAGGAAGAAGATGGCTTGGTAGACGGGTAAACTTGGCAGATGGGTACAATTACAATACAATGGATTGTTATAAAACAAATATCATTTCGATACAGCCATAGAGGTTAAAAAAAACAATAAATTTATAAGTAAACTTTTATGTTGCATAATAATACTAATAAATTAAAGCTGTTAATAGTTGGTATATGTATAGGATTTGTATCAGTTATCTGATTTTTACTAAAACACAGTAATGTATTATATTAAGATTTTTGCTTTAATCTTGCGAAGTTCGGGTGTGGATTGAGATAAATTCAAGTATGTTGATTTTGGCAAATTTTACAACAGAACGAAAAAACGTTTTTTGTTTATAATTCGATTATCTCCGAAGTTAACAGACCGAACGATGTAATTTTGTGACATGTTATAGATAATAAAGCTTTTTATACAATTCAGCGTATTTTGCATCCTAATCCCATTGCATTTATGCAAGTGAAAATGGGTCTAGCTTAGTTTTACAATAAGCTTTCAGTAAGTTTAACTAATCATAAAGTCAAAGTCAAAGTCAAAGTCAAAATGGTTTATTCAAATAGGGATTTTACAATCACTTTTGAATCGTCAAAGTTATAAAATATTATTTTTTGAACCCTCCCACCTTCCCACCGGTTCAGAATGTTGTTGATTTCTACCGAGAAGAATCCGGCAAGAAACTCGATAGTTACTCTTTTAAAAACATTATCAATAATACAAATAAACTAAAAATACAATTAATGTTTTAAATAAAAAAAATGTAGTCGTACAATTTTATGTTATTTCCATTTTAATTTGTTTTACCCATGCATCCTGTAATTGAGCATCATCAGTCCCAAGGATTTTTATCATTTACATAGTCTGAAATATTGTAGTATGCCTTTTTACAAAGTACCTGCTTGATAAAAGATTTAAATTTACTTATTGATGGATTTTGAATTTTATTGGGAACTTTGTTGTAAAAGTGTATACATTGCCCCATAAAAGAGTTACTTATTTTGTGTAGACGTGTATCATGCACCAACAGCTTATTTTTACTTCTAGTATTTACTTTGTGAACGTCACTTTTCTTGCTGAAACTGTTGATATTTTTATGTACATATAAAAGATTTTCATATATGTACTGCGACGCTAAAGGTAAATATTTACTTCCCTAAACCTATCCCTCAGAGATATCCTAGATCCTAATTAATCGATAGCACGAATTGCCCTTTTTTGTAACAAAAATATTGTATTTACATCAGCAGCGCTACCCCACAATAGGATACCATACGTCATTAAACTATGGAAATAGCTAAAATATACTATTTTTGCAGTGTCGACATCGGTCAATTGTCTTATTTTCGTGATCGCATACACAGCAGAGCTAAGTTTTTTTGGCTAGGTTATGAATATGAGGACCCCATTGAAGTTTGGAGTCCAGCGTTATGCCAAGAAAGACTGTTAAATTAACAAGTTCTAATTGCTCGCCATTAATATTAATACATGTCTGTTTCTGACTAACATTTGGTAATGTAAATTTAACACATTTGGTTTTTTTTCCATTAAGTAACAAATTATTAGCGTTAAACCAATTTAAAATTTTAGAAAGGGCATTATTTAATTCATTATAACATGTCTGTCGTCTCTTAACTTTAAAAAGCAAAGAGGTGTCATCAGCAAATAAGACAATGTCATGGTTTTTACATGCTAATGGAGATCATTAATGTAAATAAGAAATAGCAAAGGACCTAAAATTGAGCCCTGAGGGACTCCCATAGTGACTGCTGATCCCGGAGATCTTTCACCGTTGACATCTATTTTCTGTACTCTCCTACTCATATAGGATGTCAAAAGGTCGAGAGTTATGCCTCTAATACCATAGTGACGTAGCTTCCTGATGAGATTTTCATGTTGAACGCAGTCAAATGCCTTAGATAAATCACAAAACACTCCAAGGGCGTCTTGCGAATCCTCCCAGGCGTTATATATATATTTTAATAGTACCACTCCTGCATCGTTTGTGGAACGGCCTTTCATAAAGCCAAACTGTTTACTACTAAGTAGCTCATTAATACAGAAATGGCTTAACATTTGACAAAGTATGATTTTTTCAAAAACTTTACTGAGTACAGGTAGTATTGAAATAGGCCGAAAATTATTAGGATCTGTTGAACTACCTGATTTAAAAAGAGGTATAACTTTGCTAAGTTTCATCTCATCAGGAAACACACCACTATCAACACAACTATTAAAAATTATGGCTAAGGGTTGTACTATAACATGAATTATTGAATTTATAGTTTTTACAGAAAGTCCCCAAAGATCTGTGGTGTTTTTAATTTCTAATGTTTTAAATGTATTAATGATATCCGTAGGACTAATGTTTTTAAATACAAAGGGAACGTTACATTCAGGAACACTAGTTTTTAATAATTTTTCTGCTAAGATTGGACTTGAGTTTAGATGTTCAGTTGTTCAAAAACTGTTCAAAGGCAACTGCTACCTCAGAATTTGTTTTAAAACTAGCATCATCTACAATTAACTCAAAGTTCTGACAAGAATTCCTAGCTTTACCAGTTTTATTATTTATTATGCTCCATGTAGTTTTTATTTTATTTGTTGAATTTTTTACTTTATGCCTGAGGTGAATTGCTTTTGCAACAAGACAGACCTTTTTAAAGGTTTTTGAGTATTTTTTTAAATATTCCTTAAATATTTGGCTATTATTACATGTTTTTCTTTATACAATTATTACATGTTTTTTCTTTATACAGTTTACGCCTACTTTTATGAATACCTGGGGTAGCCCATTCACTAAAACTAAAGCGACTGGAAATAAGTTTCTTTTTTGCAGTAAATATTTTATTTTACTCTGTAGTAATAGTGTCAAGAACAGTATTATACATATCATTTGGGTCGCCATTATAAAGCAAATCAGGAAGTTTATGCATTAAGTTAGATTTAAATGATTCAACCCGTTTAGTTGTTATTGGTATAAATTTAATTTCCTTTTTAGTAATACTATTCTTTCTTTCTAAAACCACTAACTGTCCACAATAATCTGAATCTAGATTGCTTATAATTGATTTTTGAATTGGTTTTATGTCAGTAAATATATAGTCGATGCAAGTGGCACTGAATACAGCAATTCTAGTTGGTTCACAAAACAAATTATTTAAATTAAAAGACTGAAATAAGGCAAGCAGTCTGGTGCTTAATGAGCTATTTTCCAAGATGTTTATATTAAAGTCTCCACAAACAATAATTTGTTTATTGGAATTGCTGATTTTATTCAGCACTTCTTCCATAACTAATTCAAAATTATCATAAATTACACAAGGCGGCTTGTATACACTCACAACAATGAGATGCTCAACTTCTATACAGGACAGCTCGCTCAACTGAGAGGCTCACAATGTCTTTACGTTCCTTAAACTTAAGCTGTTTATTAACTAAAATTAAAGAGCCACCATGGATAGCATTTACTCGGCTGAACGAACTTCCCACCTGGTGATTAGTGAAATTGAACATAAACTGATGGCTGCGTAGCCAGTGTTCAGTGATACATAAAATGTCAATCTTTTGGCAGTTTATGAAAAATTCAATTTCTAGTTCTTTCTGAGACATTCCTTGTATATTCTGATGCACCAGGTTCAATGGAATATTATTTTTAGTATGACAAAGTTTATTTTTTTGTTTCTGTTTACATAAAACTTGAGTAGACTTAGATTGTTTAATATAATCATTATTAATGTTGGAATTATATAATATGCCAAAGTGGTCCTTTGTTGTCTGAAAATTTAATTTAAATTATTATATGTCAAATTATTATACTGCTCAATAGAAGCAGGTAGTTTAGCTAAATGATTAGCTGAAATGTCAATTACATTATTATAATTGCACTGCTCAATAGAAGCAGGTTGTTTAGCCAAATACTTGGCTGAAATGTCACTTACACTACTATAATTACACTGCTCAATAAAAGCAGATTGTTTAGCCAAATTATTGGCTGTGGTATTAATATATGATAGCGACAAGGCTAACACTCTGGTACAATGGTGTGTGAGATAATATTTATGTCTTGTCCTTATATAATTATGTCCAAAGATACTGTTAGTATCTATCACATGAAAGTTATTGTTATTGCTAGACATAGTATGCAAAGCTAAATTTAACTCACAACTAAGGTTGTTTTCCTCCTGTGGCAAACCCTTACAATAGGAAAATGTAAACATTACAATTTTTTTTTACTTTAAGTGCGCTTATACTATTATAATATTGTCTTAATTCACTTTTATTTACATTACCCCTGTTACCGATAAATATTACTAATAGAGGATGGAGTGATTTTGTCAGACTTTATTAAACTTCTTATTATATTTACATAATTGGCATTTGGCATACAATTATTTAAAACCGGTTGTCCTACAGTTGAGCTGAGAAAGTGGCCAAAACCTTTTCCCATTTCATCGCAAAACATTACTATATTGTCATCAACATTACATTTTTGTGAAACACTAGTTGAGTGAGAACTGTTGTGAGCATATGATTGTTGCTCTGATTCTAAACTGACACACATTGATGACTGAGGTGTTGGTAAAGGTGTTAGTAACAAGGATGCACAATCTGGCTGTGAATCGCTGAGGCGTTTACAATTACACATACTGTGATTGAGTTGTAATGACTCAAAACGCTCTGCATTATATTTACTCAATTCAAGTAGCTCATTCATAGCCAGTGTGTGCTCCTCCATCTCTCTCAGAGACTCTTCATACTTGCAGGTCATCATCTGCAAGGATGTATGTAAATCTTTTATTTGCAAGTCGAGTAAATGTGTATCAGTTTTATGTTGTAGCCTACTGTTTTCTAATTACAACTTACATACTTTCAGATGTTCCACTAACTGTATTTTTTCTTTGCAGTAATTTACATTTCTACTAAATATTTTTTGCTATTTGATCATTTTTTCATTTTTTTTTATAAATCTGTTGATTTTGATGTATTTTTTTATCTGGTTTCTACTGCACTTAGCAAGCTTCACTGGTTTAGAAGAATTAATGGTGTCATCACCTGTAAGATCTAAAGTGGTGGTATTGCTAGTTGCAGCAGAAACAAGATTAGGGGCCTTACTACATAATTCGTCAAAAAGATTTTGGGTTTGATGCTGTGTGTAAGTATAGGTGGCCACTTCAAGTTGTGAGATGTGTTGATGGGCCTCGCGTAGTTCCTCTTCAAGATATGAGATCTTGTTAAGGGCCACCACATACTCCTCACTGCAGCTGTCAAACGTTTCTATAATTTTCTGAAATTGGCCCCGCTCTTCTAGGACAGTACCATATTGAGTGTGCAACACTGACAACTCATTGCGGAGGCTACTATTTTTGTTTAATATTTCTAAGAGTTCTCTTTCGTTATCATCCCTTTCACTGTATAGCTGATCACACTTTTCCTTGGAAATCTTAAGTTCCTGCAAAGCCAGTTGAAGTTTAGACCCTTCCTGGCGAGCAGATGCCTTGCGAGTCATCATTTTAAGGCTGTTTGAGCGTAATAAATACAAAAGAGAGAGGTTAAAACTTACCAAGGAATAGCTTGACAAAGTAACGATAGTGATGGTTTGTTGACAGTTTGCTTGGTAATTGGTTACTTTACCTTATAACTGTGTTCTTTTATGAATACAATACTGAAAAATAATAGTAGAACTCACAATCACAACTAAATAATATACCAAATATGATTGAAAAATTTGAACTTTATAACGGATGGATCGCAGTAACACTTGAAAAAAAATGTTATCTAGCACTTATTTATGTACATTTAAACCACTATTCTAAATATATTACTAGTTATTTGTAATGTTTTGCATGAATTTATATTAAAAAAGGTACAATTTACTGAAAAACAATTAAATAAAATTACGACAACATTTGGTCAGCTGTTACTTCATGGGTTGCCACAGGAAAAAAAATAGAGAAAGAATCCTGAAAATAGAGTACTAAAGTTATTTTAGTATTGATGATTTTGTTAAATCATATCGTAAAAAAATGTCTGTACCACTCATATTCTAAGCAACATGTGGTTGGTTTAACCCAGATAGAGGTCACACGATGTCGCTGTAAAAAAGATTTTTATTGACAACCCTATCTCAGTACAATATTATGTACTATTTGGTTAACTGGTATCAATGCTTTTACACACTTTCAGCTGTTTATGTGCCTATGTCTAGGTAATCTAAAAGTATACATTTCTAAAACTCTAAAATAATATAATTTATTATTATATTAACATAATTGTCACATTATGTAACTTCTCGATAAGAACGACAACCTTTTTTCGATTATTTTGAATAGAGTTTTTTCCATAATAATTCCAGTTTGTATTTGATTACCTTCGCACAAGGAAAATGTCAAAAGCTACTCCAACGGCAATCTGATCAAAACCGTTACCATAGAAACTTATATCACTTCACTTTTTCGCTGAACTTTGAGAAGTCAATTTTTGTAATACGATGCGAATAGCTTAACTCAAGATTTTATTTTATTTGTTGATGCTTACTACATATATAACTTTGTTTAGTTATAAAATTGTGGATAGCTCTCTTTGTTTCTCGATTCTTGTAGTGTAAAACGTTTTAGGGAAAATCATGACAATCTATTGACTGTATACAAAATAGTAAAAGCAGAAAAGGCTGCAACTTTTATAAGGTTTGAGTGCAGTTCTCTCATGAAGTTCGTAGTCAGTTATAATCAGATATTATAGAGGGCAAAGGTTTAATAACATAGGGAATAATAGAAATTAATTTATCCTTTACACTGAGACGGTGCACCCGGTGTGTATATTCTGTGACATATATGAAAAAAATCTAATATTATAGTTGTATAATTTTAAACATTAACTAAGCAAAGGCGTTCGATCGGGTCTGGCACCGGGGTCTTCTATCAAAGTTGCCATCTTACGGAGTGCCCGAGGGTTTGTGCAAATGGGTGGCTAGCTTTTTGTCCGGCAGACGCATACGAACCGTAGTTGACGGTAGTTGCTCTGATAGCATGGACATTAATGCTGGTGTCCCGCAAGGCTCTGTGCTGTCTCCTACGCTGTTTCTACTGCATATCAATGACATTTTGGACATCAACAACATACATTGCTATGCAGATGACATTACTGGAGACGCTTTTTACACGGGTCGTGCAAACATCCCTCGTTCCGTTGTGGAGGAAAACCGCAGAGAACTTGTGTCTCAAATCGAAACCACACTGTCCCAGGTCTCTGACTGGGGATGGGTAAACTTGGTCCGATTCAACCCTACAAAGACACAAATGTGCGCGTCGATGGCTAAGAAAACTCCATTCACTGTGGTTCCACAATTCCAGAACACTCCCCTCTCCATCTCCAAGAGCATTGGGATCCTTGGTGTCGACATCTCCAGCGATGTTCAGTTCCGAGATCATTTACAAGATAAAGTGAAGCTAGCGTCCAAAAAACTTGGTGTACTCAACATAGCGAAGCAGTACTTCACGTCGGGGCAAAGGTCGTTACTTTACAAGTCGCAAGTTCGGCCCCATATGGAGTACTGCTGCCATCTCTGAGCAGGTGCACCCGGATACCAGCTTGGCCCTTTTGACTCGGTTCAACGACGGGCTGTGAGAATTGTCGACGATTCCAAACTCACTTGCGGTATCGAGCCCTTAAGTCTGAGGAGAGACTTTGCCTCACTGTGTGTGTTCTACCGCTTGTACAATGGGTTGTGTTCTGAGGAATTGTTCGAAATGATGCCCACGGCTACTTTCTACCATCGCACCGCTCGCCATCGGCAGGGAATTCATTCTCACACTTTAGAACCTAAATGGTCGCGTACAGTGCGGTTTCAGAGAAACTTCCTCCCGCGAACGCTGAAGTTTTGGAATTAGCTCCCTGCCAAGGTTTTCTGCAAGGACTACAGTATGGAGTTCTTCAAGAAAGAAGTTATTAGATTTCTGAAGGGTCGGCAACGCGCAAGTGATGTTGCAAGCGTCCATTGGCTACGCTACGCACGCTAAAAAAAAAAAAACGAAACTGTAGTTGTGTATATTATTATTTGATCTAATTAAGCCTTTCTGTATTTATAAGGTGTAAATTAAAACAGTGGGTCCAAAAAATGAGACATGGTCAAACGATGAAACATAAAAACGCACATTATCAAACATGCACATTATGTTCAATAATTATCTAATACGGTCAACAGCCGTTGTTTTTATTTCTTGAATCAGAAAGAAAGATTTGATACTCAAAATAAATACATTCGCTGATACAGTATGTGCCTCTACACAACATTTTTAACAAAGACTAATATTTTTCTTCCAGTCATTAAATACCAAAGTACTCGCATTGACAGGTTCTGAGAAGCCGAACTCTAAGGTGTTTCATGAGTTAGAAATGGAAGCCATTACGTGCAGAAGGGAGATAATTCAGGAACCTACCGAACCCTGAAACCGAAACTCACGAGTATCGAAATTTATGGCAAAAGTTTGTCTTCAAAATGAATAGGAACATGCTTTATTAAGACTTTGTTTGAAGATGTTTGATGTGAAGTTATTGTATGATCTAGATTCTATTACATTTCAAAAGCACGGTTTTACATTAAAGTTATATTTAAATTACAGTTCTATTTAATATATTTACTTTTTTTTTTCTTTTGGACCACTAAGGTGGCAAACAAGCACACGGTCCGCCTGATGGTAAGCGGTCACCGTGGACTTGTACCGATCGCTCGCGCGTTGCCGACCCTTTAAAAATCTAAGAACTTCTTTCTTTCTACTGCAGAAGGAAGACTGTTTTTGTAGCCTATGAAGAGAGTTAGGGCAAATTATACTTCAATTTGCAACATTGTGTGGGAAATACGAGATTTTCCAGTAAATTTCAGACTCTGGTGAACACAATGAAATTAATAAGTATTTGGGTTCATAATAAAAAACGAAACAGATTTATGAATCTGAAGCAATTGATAGGGTCGGTAGAGGTAGACCTCGGCAAAGGTATGTAGATCAAATTGAGTACGTTCTCAGAAAAGGCCAGGTCAGGAGTACTCGGAACCGTAGGAAATGTATGAAGTCATTGATGCGTATAGATGAGGCAAGAGAGGTATGCCAGGATCTTAGCAAGTGGCAGTCTTTGGTCTCTACCTACCCCTCTGAGAAACAGGCGTGATGTATGTATGTATGGGTTCATAATAATAGTTAACAATTATGTTCTATCTTCATAACTAAGGTACTCGCAAGTTAGATTTTATGCTTTACATATAAGAACTCGACACAATTGTTGTATGTTGATATGTTTATATATTGATAGTGTATACATGTTGATAATGTACAGAACCAAATGTTCGTAAGATATGTCTAGCTCTGGTGTAAATAACTAGGTACTTAACTTTAAAAATTAAATTCTTTTAAGGACTTTAGGATATTTATCGCCTTTTAGTTTGTGAATAAAATCAATATTGTTGTAGAAAAAGTATCATAAAAGCTTGATTATTTATTGTGTCGGTATATAGCACAATCAACATATGAGATAATTTTAGTTTCTTACAGTAAAAATAAATGGAGGTGCGCTGCGTTCTTCGTTGCGTTTTATTTAAGATGTGCCAAAAGACATAATTTGAACGTCGCAACTTTTTTAAAAATACTCTAAGCATAATAGCAAAACTAACGTGACAATAAGTACCTAAACATTACAGCCTTCCACCGTAAGTTAACAAAAGAAAACACAACGTAATATTTTTGAACTATAATATTTTCAACTTTTCTGTTAAAAGATCTGTTCGAGCCTCAGGCGCGTCACGTAGAATATTGCTCCGGTGCTGCATCGTCACAGCTCTCATTTCGATTTGGAACATTTGATGCAACGGCTGGCAAACGATTTTAAAATAGGCCTAAAGTCCCAAGAGACAAATAAAAATATCTTTTGATTGTGGTATTTTTATGATCCAAACTGTAATGCCTGCGGAATTATAACAGATAGTCGTATCAACAGTTATATTGCCATCCAACGACTCCGTATAGTGTAATTCAGATTCAGTATTGACGGATGTAAAACAAGATTGTAAAATCATTGTCAGAAATTTTGTGTTTTTGAAAATGAGATAGCACCGGCTAAGTATAGCAGGATCTTAAATGAGACGCCGTCTTAAATGAGATAGCGTCTTAAATGAGATAGCGTCTTAAATGAGATAGCGTCTTAAATGAGACACCGACGTAAATGAGATAGCGCCTTAAATGAGATAGCGTCTTAAATGAGATAGCGTCTTAAATGAGACACCGTCTTAAATGAGATAGCGTCTTAAATGAGACACCGTCTTAAATGAGATAGCGTCTTAAATGAGATAGCCTCTTAAATGCTTGTGCTTATTGTTGTCCGTAAATATAATAATTATTATAATATATATTTTACTATTTACTCTATACCTATGGGTATACTGGCCTGCAATTAATGTTTTTATTTTTATTAGAGTTGGTGGGTACTCTGCAGATCTAGGTAATGATGTAGCATCAGGTTGTTCATGCTATATCATTAAACTCACAAGATATAATATTTTGAATAGATCAGATCAGTGGAAAGTGCTGACAGTGCGCCCTTTCATCAACTACAAAAGAGCTCATGATCGTCAAACGTTTAAACAGATTTTCTTGAATTATAGCCAAGAACACTCAATCAAACTAAACCTAATTCAGTTTATCCGTTTTAGGCACTACGATGGTGCAGACAGATACTAAGATACACAGAAACATGCGTCAAACTTATAACACCCCTCTGTTTTCTTCCGGGGTTAAAAGAGAAAGTGTAATACACTTTCATACGGTTAATAAGAAGTGCCTATCAAAAAAGAAGGAACCTTAATGTCAGTCAAAGGTTGAAATTTAGACCATGGCTTTTGGGCACATTCTGGCTTCATCATCAGGCCCTTGATTTAGTCATACACATATCTCAAGACCACAATACTTGAAATAAAGCATGCCCAAACTCGATGGGGTTGTATCGTTTCGTAATTTTTTACAGAGTTCCTATGGCAGCTTTCCGGCAAGATCCATCATCAGACCATTATTGCATTGTCATCTAATTTACGTTACTGCAAAGTTTGAGACCTAGCGAGTACCGGAAAGTGGGTCCAATTGAACTTGCAATTACACACACTCACCTACAGACAGACAGCAAGGACAGGTGATACAGACAGACAGGGACAGGTGATACTAAAACTACAAGCTTTATTAAAAATAAAATCATATATTGTTTTAATTAGTAATAGAAATATTCTAGAAAGTATTACTTCCAATGAAGAAACATTTCATACTCACATGCTGAGCATAAAGGTGTGTTTCTTCGTTGCATTTTCGATAATTTTGAAAAATCAATATCAAACATTTTTCTCTCACACTTATATTCAACCATGGGTACAAAGCGGTGTCCCCAATAAACCTCGCTTTCTATATAGCTAGTCCTAGCTTGAACAGACTGCCCCGTAGACTCAATAATTCCTTCAAAAACAATTAATATTTCTAAGGTTCCTGATAAAAAATCTGCCGCTGATAAATTATACAGAGGACTTCTATGATCTATAACATGTGTCACAGATAAGGGCCACAGAACAAAAGTTGATTCGCAACCATCAAATATTGTTTCAAGCTCAATAGGTTCAAACTGATCTGAGCATCTCAAACTAGTTTTTAATCTAGTTATAAATACTGAAGTCTTTATATTCAACATCGTCGTCTTCCTCACGTCACCGACTCTAAATGATAAACACAATTTCTTATCTTTTAAGCCAATAACAGCATTTTTACTGAACACAACAGTTTCATTCTTTGTTTTATGTTTTGTTAACTTAGCTAGTAAAATTCCAACCGTAAACGCTTGGAATAAATAATTAATTATACGGTGGATGCACATACAAAAAATGGCTTGAGGGCACTCCGGCGTGACAAATCTATTTCCATACGCAATTGTTGTATGAACTTCGAAACTAAATAGCAATGAAGACATAAATCCATTTATATTTTTAATACAAGGTGACCAATCACTTGAGTTACGATTACTGTGAAAATGATTTAAAGTGAAATCACCATGTACAAGGGCAATTAACCAGTACATGAAAGCAAAGAAAAGCCAATTTACAATATAGGCTGCAATAAGATTGAATATAGTCCATCGCCATCTTGTTCCAACCATTTTGATAAAGTCATTCTTAGAAACTTCATTCTTTACTGATTTATCGATGTTTATGTTCCCATTTTTCATTACTATTCTATTTGAATTATGTCGCTGTAATTTGCTGTAGCTGTGTTGATGATTTTCTAAAATAAATAAATAAATCGTTTATATCTGTGAGCCAAGGTAATATTATCCTAATAGGTACCATTGAATAATATAACTAGTAATCGTTGCAATTTAGAATGAATAAATATATTAAATAAAATATATAAATTTTGTTTGTATAATATTTCGATAACTTTATAATGCTCTTCAGTCAGTTCTTATAAACATAGAATATACCAAAGACATATGTTGCAACTGCTTAAAATCAAAACAAATTAGCTTTGTCTGCGGCTCTGCTCACACTTGATTCGGTTATCGGCGTTATAGTTGTTCGTGCCGAAACTTTTCAATTTTACGGGGATTAAATGTAGCTTATGTGTAGCTTATGTGGTAATTTCAATGACCTTTGTTAATTCTTATAAGCTATCTCGATTTCAAATTCGTAAAAAACAAACTTTCGCATTTATAATTTTAGTGTAATGCGTGAGTGTGCCTGTGTGTGTGTGTGTGATTGTGTGTATATGGGTCAAATTTATATGATGGAAGAAAAAATGTTGCAATTCAAAATTCAAATGTAAATATTAATTATTTTTTTTACTATACCACTAAGGTGGCAAACAAGCACACGGTCCGCCTGATGGTAAGCGGCCACAGTGGCCTATGGACGCTTGTAACACCAGGGGTATCACTCGAGCGTTGCCGACCCTTTAAGAATCTAATAACTTCTTTCTTGAAGAACCCCATACTGTAGTCCTTAGAGAAAACCTTGGCACGGAGCAGATTCCACAACCCCAACAATAGTATCAATGCAAGTAAGAATAAATCATGCAGCTACTTCATAAAGAGTAAGGTGTCGGAAGACTTTAGTCGCACAAGACGGTTAAGTAATTTACAGTTACATAGTGCGAGCGTGCTTAGTAAAAAAAACAACAAATATCAGTTTAGTCCATTAATTGTTTTAATATTAAATTTATGTATACGATTATTAAATTAAATCAACTTACTGTTTGGAGGATAGTACACTCCCGGCGTGACAACTCTGCCACCACTTAGAGACAATTCGTTAACTGTTTTAAATGTAACTAAATTTATTCCTTTCTTTGTTTTTGCATGCTTTTGTTTCTTATTTTCCTAAAAACAAAAGGTTAATAATTTATATTGGTGTTTATTTCATTCCATAAAAATAGGTTTAGTTCAGGCTCTGCAACGTTTCAAAAAATAGACTTTGTAGATTTTACGTTATTTGACAGTGTCAGTGATGGTTATGTTATATTCTCTACCAACAGAATTCACTGTGAGGCGACAAAGACCTGCTTACCAAATCACCAAGCACAACATATTGTACTAGGCATGACCTTTAGCGAGAAATTACAAATTTAAAACACACCTAAATAAACGAAGCTATCTACTAATAAAGCTAATAGCCAAAACTGTATAAATATCATTGAAGTACTTGCATTGCCCCAGGCTTTTAACCAAAATACTAATTCTGATGAGTATTTGTGTACGAAAGAAGTCGTTCTCTTGTTACATACTAGGGTTACTATTATGTATATTGCATTAAAACTTACAAAGACCATATCAATTTGAAACACAAAACACCAATTACAACAGAAGAATTAAAACAGAAGGTGTACAAGAAACATTTATCTTACAAACATTTTTCACATTTTCGTTCATTTTACTATGATGCAGATATAGAACAACACGGCTCTTGACCGCATCAATATGCCAAGTTGCTGTGTGGATGTGGACTTTAGCGCAGATGAGATCATTTCAATTAAACCCTTTTAGGTATTTCTGCGTGTTAAAGTCACAGTTATCCAAACATCATACAAAAATAACATTTACATATATTATTAACTGTACAATTTTTTTATTAATGAAGTAGTCTGTAATGACCAAAATTAAATAAGGTACTGTACTATATATTTATATATGTTGTGTACAGCTATAGTAATATATATATTTAACTTTCTAACAATAAAATTGGCAAGAAATTTCAATATTTACATAATGAAAACATTTAAGAACGAAACGAAAATTCACCCAGCAACTAATAAATTAATGTATTGTTTTTTACACACCTGTGGCTCAATTTGAGTTGTCCTTATTGTAAGATCCATATTACGTACCGACTAATCTTTTATATATACAAAAAAATATCTATAAAAAATAGGACAGATTCAAATAGCTAATAATATTTATGTTTTTTGAACGTCTGTCTAGATATTTTGCTTATTTATTTAGACACACTTTTGGAAACAAATACATTCGGTAAAATAAACCAGAAAACATGTTATTTATATCACTACCAACTCTTGCGCATCTGTAAATGAATCTTGACGAAGATTTATCTCACTCTGCGCAGGTTTGCTACGAGCAAATAAATACGAAATACTGTTACATTATGATAACAGGATAATTCCATCATAATGCGCAAAGTGCTACAGATTAAATAGTCTTAAATGTAGTTAAATTACGTATTTGGTAGTTGTTCGCGCTGATTACGATATCACTTATCTGATAGAGATTGTAGATTATAGACATTAAGTAGAGATGTCGTCTCATTACGCAAGAATAATTTATTGTTATTAAAACTACGTCATAGTCTAAGTTGTATGTTTATTTTACCATCAGTTCTGTCCAGTTTTCGAAACGTAAACGGCCTTTCTTAGTTTTTTATTGAAGAAAGTACATTTCAGATCGTACAGTAATAGTCCAGGAACTCCTTTGTAGGTCAGTGGGTCAATTATATGTAAGCCGAAGGATATTACATTATAAGAATAAAACCCTAGGAATTCGTTTATTCATAAGTTTAAGCGAACTATTCGTATATATTAAAAACTATTCGTATATATTAAAAACTATTCGTATATATTAAAAACTATTCGTAAATATTAAAAAGGAGGTTGCTGTTTACATTTTTAAGGTTTATTACAGTTACTTGGTGTAATCTTCTATTTGTAATTATAAGTTGTGAAGGTTTGTTATTTTACATATTCAAAAATATTATGAAATTGTTGTTTTGCCCTTGACAGAAACCATAATCTGGTTTCTCTCCGGGAACTCTCGTAATTATGTTAGCAGACGGCTCGTAAATGTTACTTTACGAGGTTCCGGAGCGTTCCCAGTTATCTAGCGTTTATGTTGATTAATTAAATTTACTGCCAGACTCTTAATTAAGTTTATGCACAGTAATTAAATTATTGAGGTTAATATAAAGTTCTGCAAAAATATGTTTACATAAACAAATAATTTTATTCAAAATTACAGTATTATAATGTAGAGGTATTGTTTTTTTTTAAAAATGAAAAGAACGGTTTCTTTCTTATTAGCTGCTTGGTAGGGAAAGATTGTAATATATTTTCGATAAATTAAGAAAATAGACATTATTCTTTATTTTAAGGACTAGGAATCACCTGAATGATTAGTTAAGACGCCGGCGGAGGAAGCCGCAAAGTGCAAATCGACGCGAGCGCCAAAGTTCGTTCGACATATCGCTATCTCTGTTGTCGCGTGCGAGGTGCGGGAGAGCATACCTTGCGCCGAGATTTATGTGAACGCAGTACCGCGTACCTTAACTACAAATATTTATTATTGTTTTGAGTTTAGTAAATCTTTGAGCCGTTTACCTGAGAGCATTAAAAATATGCAAATAGGTACCTGTTGTGACTGATTCTGCGAAACTAGTAATGCGGTTTTTTCAACTATATTGCCTAGTAATTAGGTAAGGTACTGGTACAGGGTGACTGACCATGTCAACTAAACGATTTACGGAAATATCCAGTTCCAGTTATTTACTTATATTCGTAATAGAAATTATACATAACAGTAACAACATTTCTTGATGGAAGTCATGTAAAAAATTACAGAATTTATTTAATTTGTCTTCTCCTCGGTAAAAGTCGTATCCTTACACTTCTAAGAGAAGAAAGAAAAGGCGCAAAAAAAAAAAATCGCGGGCCAAAGCTAGTAGTATATAACCTAATACGAGCGCTTACCCCCCTACCGCTCCCGCGCCGCTGCCGTCGTCGACGTCCGCCCCGTATATAGCTGTTCAAAATTTAAGAGAAATTCGAAGGTGTGCGTGAATACCAAAAATAATGAATATTACTTGATTATTTTTCATTTTCTTTTTGACATTTTGTAACTTGACAATATAAGCTGTGGTTCTATTATAATTGCACTATGAATTATTTAGTTTTTAATACAAAACAAATAGGCGAAAAATACGTCGTTAACAGCGTAAAACCGTACGAAATAAAATTTCATATATTTTTAAGTAGGTAAATATTTTGAAAAATACCCTAGGTAAATACTGTCTTCATCCGAATAACAGCATATATGCGTTGAAATATTCTTAAATTGAAAATTATTTTGGTATTAGGTTTGTATGAGAAATTCATTGTTCGCTGCCTTCTTAAAACTAATCGATTAATAACTTGTTGAGTAAGCTTGAATGAGATAAGATTAGGTACATAATTATTTCTAAGTAATACGAGTAATATACATACGCATACATACATACATACATAACATCA
The DNA here is from genome assembly GCA_946406115.1 of Apoda limacodes. Lineage (NCBI taxonomy): Eukaryota > Metazoa > Arthropoda > Insecta > Lepidoptera > Limacodidae > Apoda > Apoda limacodes. The sequence goes on from OX291542.1 coordinate 35,805,189, forward strand.
CGCCTGTTTCCCAGAGGGGTAGGCAGAGACCAAAGACTGCCACTTGCTACGATCCTGGCATACCTCTCTTGCCTCATCTATACGCATCAATGCTTTCATACATATATACATTAACACAATATATAAAAAACATGTGAAATAATATATATGTACTTACTTATTACTTCAGATTTTATACAAGTGACCTTAGATGTATTATTAGCAATTATTACGATGTCATTCGCGAAACGAAGGTAAGAAATGCCGCGATGCATCAAGTTCAACGTTTTAAAGACTTCCTTTAGTGCGCTGGTAATCAGTTTCTGGGATATAGCATATACCTATTGTACTCCTTTGCGCAACTGAATGGACTTTGTCTACTGGTCCTGTACTTGCACAATCACACTTTGTCTACTGGTCCTGTACTTGCACGACCACACTTTGTCTACTGGTCCTGTATTGCACGATCACACTTTGTCTACTGGTCCTGTACTTACATGATCACACTTTGTCTACTGGTCCTGTACTTACACGATCACACTTTGTCTACTGGTCCTGTAATTGCGCGATCATACTTTTAGATAATTTATGATCACTGTTGCTATTTATCAACCGTTTTTGCATTTTAAGGCCGACTTTTTTTAGTATATATTCAGATAGATGAACTACAAAATTTTGTAAAAAGCACAAGTTTATTAATTTTTTTATACAAAACTAGTTGGTTTTCAGGGGTGTTTCCTACACGATCAAGCGGTGGTACCCCCTCCCCCACACAAACTTTCTTTTCGGGTTCCACCTTTAGTGGATTATTTTCCAAAAATCCGAAGACACATGTATTTTTGTCTGAAAGTGAAAGTCTGTAAAAAAATATAATGGTTTTATTAACAAAGAATAACCGTATCTCAATACAACTTTCGTCCCCTATTTTATCCTCATGAGGATGACTTTCCAAAAACAATCCAACATTTTTTACGAAACCTTAAAATGTACCAGTACTCTCAGAAAACTGCGTCAGAGGATGTCTTTCCAAAACCTTAAAAGAATTTCATAGTTTTACCCATGAAAATATTGAAAATATTAGATGTCCGATACAAATTTCCATCCCCTATTACAAAAGGTAAACATTTTATTTATTATTTTCAATTCAAAGGCCAATTATTATTAAAGATATTCCATTATTTTTATTATTTAAAACTATATCTGGGCATTTGACTGACACATCTCATGAGTAGGTAGCTGGCAGCTTTCAAGCTTAAAGGATAAGCTCATCTTAATATAAGCTAAGCTGTCTTCCACGTGGCAATTCCATGTATTGTACACATTTTTTGTTGATAGGTTTTTTTTGAAATATATCATAAGTAGTTTTACATAGTTGAATTCTTTATACAATTGTTGATTTATCTAATAAAGTATTTTATACTTATATTTTTTTTATTGTGAAATTGCCATTTTGTTTTGTATGAACATTTTAAAATTATTTCTTTGTTTTACTTTATTATTATTTCTTTAACTAAATTAATAGATGAATATTTATTTTTTTATTTTTTGAAAGGCAACCTCTTATTAGTCTCCAAAGGAACTTAAAACCACACTATCATAGATTTTTTTATACCACTTAGGTGCCAAACAAGCTCACGGTCCACCAAATGGTAAGCGGTCACCATTAGGTATGTTCCTAATATTATGTTTGTAATATAAAGAAGCTTTGCAGGCTATGAAATATTATTATCCAAGTATAAAGCAGTATGACATAAAGACATTGTTACTGGAATCCTCCTCGAACTCGAAATTAGGTGGCAGATGAGATGTCGTGACTGTAGCAATATTGTACGTGACTGTACCTCATACGCGTGGGTCTCCCATAATATTTCTGACACATTTTTTGTTTTATTATGAGTTCACTTTAAAAGGCAACACCACTTCAAATCAAAATAGTATTGACCTAGGTATCAACATCATATTTAATCTGTCATCGAAATACACTTTTATCTGCATCTTTGAATCCCCAATGAAATAAAACATGCCTAAAATTTGAAACATAGAAATGTAAATATTGTAAGTTGTGCCGTTCCAGGCAAAATCAGGTCACAGGTTAGATTTGTCCGGTGGGCTGCCATCCCCCTATTTCTTCATAAAGGGGCAGTGTTTCAGTCCCAGACTATTAACTGTAGTCTATGAACACTTGTAGGGTACGTGTTAAAAACGACCATAGACTACGTTGTCAACAATTTGCTTGATGTTGAACTGCAACTTGGGATCAAAGCCTACAAAAGCTCTTAGTACTTGTGTTATACTGTTGACATTTGTTGTGAAGTTTTTATTGAGATTTTAGCTTTTTTTATTTTTGAGGCTTTTTTTGAACAAAATGTATTATGTTGTATTTTGTCAGTGTTGCTATAAGTCGTCCATTGAACGTTTTTATAAATGTATATAATATCATTTCAGAGCGAACTCTATTTGCTTTTTCTATGAAACTAAGTCCAGGATTACAGATCGTATCTGCCGCCGAGCTGGATCCCGCACTGCAATAAATGGCGGACGTAGAGCTAAGCTCATTTGAGCCAGGCTTACGTTCTAACCAATATAAAACGCGCCGGACACAATAAAAGGTTTATTTTAATTAAAAATTTGAATGTAATTACATTCAACAACTAGTTTTAAGTTTCGACATGTAGAAAAGAATTAAGGAAAGTTCACAAAACATAATACCGCCGTGTGCATTACATTTGCCTTCGACCTTCCTAATTCTTATTTGTTATGAAGTTCTTCGGTAGCATCATTCATTTACATGAAAATCAGATTTTAAAATACAGTTTATTATTTGTCAACACGTTCCTAACGATTATAGTAGTACCGCGACCGCTGTACTGCTCATAGTCATTCTACAGACGTTGGTTTCTCATGTGCATAGACATACACAGCTGCTACTCCCCCGAGTCTGACCGCGCTTTACCTAGGACGCAATGCATCGGTCGCGGTCGGACTATATATTCGTAGCTGGTCTTAGCATTTAAATGACAATCGCTGACAAAATTGATTGAGATTTTGTTAATTGTATACGTGTGTATGAGGCGAATGTAAAGTACACATATAAAATATAAACTATTGGCGCGTTTTTTTATTATTGTATTGGATTATAGAGATCGATCCATGGAATTTTGCAAAATAATTGTGATATATCATTTTTGTAATAAAATTTTAGTATTTACGTTCCAAACAATAATTATTTATGTATTTTGGCATTTTCGAAAAACAACGCCCAAAGGATGAATAAGGGTGGAGAAGTTTGCATGGGAATATTACTTGTTATGCAAGGCTGAAAGGCTTTTTCGCCTGAGTGTCTATATAAAGACACTCTATATAAAGTGTCTATTTCGCGGGTAAACTTAAGTATTTTACGTTACTGGTGGAGCTACTCATATTTTTTAATTATTAACTTTAAGTTTGTTTAGTAAAAGTAATATGTTTATAGTAAAAACAACCCAAATGATTTACCTACTACGTAATTCCAAATAAATGTTTTTTTTCTTTTTTTTAAGGTGCGTTTCCTTTGCACCATGCCAATTTTAAAATTATTAGAACAAAAATTAAGTTTATTAAATTAAGTAGTAAATTATCAAAAATTAAACTAATTATTAACGGATCACTAATGTATAAAGTAGTAAAGGACGAACCGCATTTCACACGTTTTCATTATGTTTGTTTTATTAGTATGTTAAAAAAACCTTTTGCATACAAGCAGATAAAGTAGGCTTTTCCACGCAGATTTAATCAGATGTTAAGCTATATTTTCGAGCCAGTGAGATGAAAATAATATTTTTATGGTATAATTAACATTAAACTTGGTATTACTTCTCAATTACACAATTAATGTAATATATAAGTCGGATTTTTCAATATGGGGAGAAAATTTGTGTTGGATAAAATATTTTTACAGTGAATTGACTTGTAACTTAATATATATGTTTCTCAATATAGTGAATAACCGACGAGTTTCAGTGTTTTTTTAACACAACCCTCAAGAGAGAAAGGTGGTAGCAGGTTTTGTGCGGGAAAATTATATTTTTTTTAATTTACTTATTTTTTTTAATTTACTTCAAACTTTTTATTTATACTATTAAACATATTAAAGGAAATCATTTTTTTCGGGGCTTTTAACAATAAAAGGTGGCAAAGTTTGTTTCGAAAATAAAAGGTCAAATTTAAATGCAACGTCGTTAACATACCTACATATTCTTCAACACAATTAATTAATCAAGGCCTTAGAGGAAAAAAAAGGAAGTGTTTGCATGAAAAAAGAAAGTACCAGCACATGAGTGGTACTGGTCGGTTGATCGGTCATCAGCAAGCCCAAATTATTATAGATAAAAGTTTGAAACACAGGTTTGGAGCACAGGTTGATTTTATATTGCAGGCATCGTTGAACTAAAGATTATTTGCAAATCAACTCTTAGGGCGTAGAATACATTTTCGCACGGAACGGGAAGGCGTAGGCTATTATATTATTAAATCAAATTAGGTAAGAAAGATTTCATAGGACATGATTGATCTGGTTAAGTAAGGATTTTTAAATTAGATTCTAAATGTAAAAAGGTCGAGGTAAATTTTTGTTGAAGTTGTCGAGCTTAAGCTGTTAAGAATAAAAATTGAGGAAAAGGTTTGATTTTTGTTTTAAAATTTGAAACCCTGAGAAGGTGAAACTCTACACTTTACAGTTAAGTTAAAATAAAGCATAATTTAAAATTAGTTTTTATAATATTTTTGTAATCAGAAATATTTACATAACACTCCTTTCTCTCCATACCTTTTTTCATTGTTTCTCTAATCTGTCCCTATACTTTTTTCATTATTTCTCTAATCTGTCCCTATACTTTTTTCATTATTTCTCTAATCTGTCCCTATACTTTTTTCATTATTTCTCTAATCTGTCCCTATACTTTTTTCATTATTTCTCTAATCTGTCCCTATACTTTTTTCATTATTTCTCTAATCTGTCCCTATACTTTTTTTATTATTTCTCTAATCTGTCCTTATACTTTAACCCATAAATGCCCTTGAATCAACTGCTTGACAAAACTTCTGCTTAAAATTTTTGATAATATTTGTTAACCAATGCAGATGGAAAATATATACATACTAATATTTGAGTAGTTAGATTCTGGCTGCCTTGACAACAACAACATTCTAACCGGTCTTTCTCATTTTAATAAAGACCTGTCCACTTCTCAGGCGGAAGACTGTCTCTTTTGTAGGATATATTAATAAATCCATTTAAAGAGTTAATCGTACAAAATAAATATAAAAGTAAATTATGTCGTAAAATATTATACATAACAACATTACAAATATACAAAAGTTTAATGGGAATTCGTGATCATATATAAACATAAAATGCTTAGAAAAATCATTGTTTCTGGAGCATGTAAACTTGAAATGATGTGAGGGATAGCGCGTAACTCATAACTTAACTTGCGTTGTTGCGTTGTTCGTGACTGTACCACCTCAATGTAAATTGTGGTTAAAGTTACTTGTCAATACTTAAAGTTATATCAAGATTATTATTAATTACGTAAAATCTTATAGCATTTGAGTTTTGCATATTCAATGAGATACCGTCGTTATTGAGAATCTCTTTGTACAGGACAAACATTTATGTGATGATAATTTGGGTTAGGTTTGGATGTTTTCTATGTATATATTTACTAAAAAGCATTACAATTATTAATAGGGATCTTTTTATCTATTACTTAAAATAAAAGGTCTGCTTTATTTATGACCAGAAGGGGCTCTGGGATATGTCCAAAAATCAAATCTTTTGTGTTCAATAAGACAACTTACTTAAAAGCTCAAATGTGCAAAACTGTGTTTTAACAAGATGGAGACATCAATCAATTAATCAGCTCAAAGAGAATATCTGGAATTCTTATTGCAATATTGGCATGCAAATGCAATATCACCAGCATTATAAATTTACAAGTTTCAAAACGCGTTCGAAGAAATGCCTCCCCGATAGAAACCTCATAAATCGATAATTTTACTTGATCTATTCGTTATGTGTTTATTTCATATTTTTTTTAAGTATTTAAATTTTTCATCCTTTATTTAATATTTTTGCCAGACAAACTGCAGGACACTGTTACTACAAGTCTTCGCTACAGAGCAATGGAGACCTACTTTATATTTTTTGTTTAGGTTCAGCTAGAAAGATAAAAAATGTTATTGGATGCTGTAAGTATTCTATACTTTATAAACATATATAATCATATGTGATCAACAATTCACTTCAAATGTTTTTTTTTCCATACATCGTAAAACATAAATAATCTCAAGCGGCAAACTGAACAGCGGCTGAAATATAGACGCAATAAATGTTCCTTCGTGAGACGATAGGATTGTGTGCGAGGAGGACCGCGGTTGTTTATGGGTGAAACATTGATGGCTTCACAATATCCGTATATTTTAGGTAAACGTTTTGTATGGAATTCTTGTACATGATAAGATCAGAAGAAATCCGTAACAGAACTAGTATATCCGGCAGCATAGCACAAGAAATGGTAAGATGAAATGGTAATGCTTAAGTATGTTGGTTACGTTAGATATAAAATTGAAATCAATGTTTTGGAATTGAATTCAAAATACGAAAAATGCAGTGAGGGACCGTTTCCACTGGGCTGGCTGACCATCTTGATTTTGATTTTTAGGAAAAGACTAATTTACCATCGGTATATAAAAAAGGTAACTTTTTGTTTGATGGAGCATTACGTAAAAGAGATTTACTTGTCATCTTCTAAGGGGCTGTCGAAGAATCTTATATATATAAAATAGGTATATGCTATATGTATACAAAGTCAAAGTTGTAAAATTCTATAGCTTAGGACAGTGATGTATAGTTACTTCTTTACACCACCTGTATAGAGTACTAGTTTGTCTTACTATTACAAGCACGCATACTTTATATGTAATTTGGTTTTCTAGTTTCTGCAATTCAAATTTTGAACTCACAAAAATTCTACATATACCTGGCAGCAAATAAGAACTCCAGATACCATATCATCATTCAGATTCCTAAAAAAATGCTGTTATGGAGTTAAGTCATCGGACATTGTGCGAGTAACTTGGTTATTCTTCCCAATCCACGAACCTTTGCTGCATAATAAAGAACACGTTTCTATTAAATACTGCCAAAATTAGTCATCGGTACCTATTCATAAATGACATTTTATTTAAAAACATGACAAGCAAAAACGCAGCTCCATAATTGACATCCTGTCACAAAAACATGCAAACGTATACATTTTCAAATCGATATTACGCAGGGCCTTTGGGCATTTTGAAAGTTAATGAGGTTTTTATTACCGACCCGCTTTATTTTCAGCCCAGTGTATCTGTCTGTATCAAAACTAAAAGAAAGAAGTAAGATCAGCTCACAGTACTCCAACTAAAAAAATATCCACATATATTTTTTGTTTGTACTTTTAGTAGTTAGTTCATTATTACGTTATTTTTTATATTTTTTTGTTTGCTACATTATTGTTTTAGTAAAAAAACATGTTCAGTACGGCGGTACTTTTCTCTATTAATACTTTAGACAAGTATTTGAACTCTCGCGTTGAATAAAACAATAAACATTTAGAAGAAATTACTGAAATCGTTCTTGCATATCGCACTTAACTTAACTTTTACGACACTAAGCTAATATCTCTAGACTTGACTATATCTACAGACTGGCAATAACTTGCAACCCCAAAATAATTTTCATAATAAAGGGAATTAAAAATAATCAAGGACAATATAAAATAATTGAATCGGTTTGTTGTACCAATAATAGATTAGAAAACAATGGAGTAGAGAAAAAAGGTACATATTTCTATGAATAAAAACCAGATCAAGAAAACAATACATTATATTTTAAAGATAAAACAATAATATTGATATTTATAATGCAATATATGTATAAGTGCTTGCCTTTTACTAAAATTAAATATAATCAAAACAAATATAAAACACACTTGGCATTTCAATCTTATATTTACGATACGTGTTGTCTTTATAGAAACATGAGACGTTTACTTTTGATTATAATGTTGTTACCGAAGCATAGTGACTCGAAATTATGTGAAAGATGAGACGTCGTGACTCGTGACTGTAGCAATATTGTACGTGACTGTATCACTACATACTTGTACGTACGTACGTGATGTTTGTTAAAGCTACCTGTTTGTACTTAAAGAAAAGAACCAATTTACAAAAATATGTGAAGTAAAGTGTGCTTTGTTTAAATGTTATTTTTGATTGTTTTTAATGTTACAATAATAAAATAGTGTTTCGTAATTTAAAAATTATAAAAAAAAATAATAGACACGACATTTCAACGTGGAATAAATACCTTATACGACCTTCTTCAAGTAAGCTCCTGAAAACCTAGTTTCCCTACGACCTTACGTCTCACGCCTACCTGCACACCACCCTAAGACCTTTTGACACTAAAAGATGTTACAGCGTGTCTCCAGCAAAACCGTCTTATATGAACTACGCCCCCTAGTTTCCTTAACTAAGTGTTTTCAAACCGTCGATCAAATTTCCAGATCATCTCACAGGTTTCACACACAAGATATATCTTTTCTTTTACAATCATATTGGGTTATAGGTATGTCAAAAATATCATATAGTTTAAGTGCACCCCCATCAGTTGACTGTTTGCTCCTAGATTAATTGAAATTTACCATATGAGCTTCATCATATCGTGTGCGATTATAACGAAATGAAGTTAGTCTTACAATTCGTTGTCAAAATTCTCAGTAATATTAGTGGGAGAGGACCGGTAGGCTCGATTACCTGACACTTGCTTTACTGGGATTGATTGAGTAGTTCATAAGATACTGACATGTTCAAAGTACCTTACAACAAAACGTGCGTACAAGATATTATATTCGTATGGGTTCCATGTAAATAAGCGGCATAAAGTAACTCACCTAACTAATTTACTAACAATCAATCAAACAATATTTATTCAAATAGATTTCTAAGTACACTTTTGAATCGTCAATACAATGTAAGCAATGTTAATTTCTGCCAAAAAGAGCCGACAAAACCTCAACTATTGAAAGTAATATAACACAATACTTTGATAAACGACTAACAAGTATACAATCTGTATTGAAACACTTAGAAATATCTAGTATAGTATTATATAATCCGTGGTAATATAAAAAACTTAGTAAGCTACTAAAAACAAAGTTAAGATACACATATCGATTAATATGTTTTTGATTTTATGTAGCATAGGGGGCGCACTATGTGAAGCGTCAAATATCGTCTATCGTGCGAAGGAATTCAGATATTTAAGACTATTCCGATATTTAATAGTACTAGGCGCCATCATAATTATATTCCTGCACAATCATACGTATACATATACTTAAAACTATCCATACTATCCATGCATATAATATACGGTACACTACTGCCGCGACCCGCAAACGCAGCATAACCGGGCGGCATAATTGTGAGTTGCGAGACGAGGCATAGCTGAGGCACGCATCACAGAGTCCGGTTATGCTCAGTTGTAGCCAAGACTTGTATAGTGCTTTTCTCAATCATGCGTGCAAAAAACTAATTACATTAACGATAATAAAAATAGTTTAGGTTATTTTGCCGCCAAGTCGCCGCGTTCAAATGACTATTTGTTTTTTACTTTTTTAAATTATTTTAATGGCGCATTCCGTTACTTGTACCAGTTCGAAATTTAAAAAAAACTTGATGAATTGATTGAACTTGATCATTAGTTGTCAATTTTCTGGTTTAAAAAAGTTCGTTCTATTTTAAATTGTCTCGGCTAGAGCGGTCAAATATAAAACATTGCGGGTCGCTCTCAGATACTGTATTGCAAGTGCGATTTATCCCAAAGAAGCTTGTGCAAGATATGTTTGAGCAAAATATTATAAATGCGAAAGAAACTATGTCTGTTACCTCTTCACGCTCAAACCACTGTACCGGTCAAGATAAACTAACAAATTTCTTTTTTCATTTAGCAAATATCATTAAAATGTTTTAGAATTAAAAGAAACAATACTATATGTTTTTATTTTGTTCTTAAAAACATTTAAGTACAGTTAGTTATGAGTACCTAGTTACTATTTAATTTGTTAGAAACAAAAGAGTTTATCTCGACTCTTGCCTCTTTGTTGTGTCTACTTTGACCTGTGATCCTGAAATTCAGTTTGAGATACAAAGCATATAGTAAAAGTTTTAAATTGAAAATGTGTTCGGGATCAAGGGTTTAACTATTTCCATCAGCTTTTAAAGTCTGATGTGTCAAATACGAAAAACGTAGAATATGCCAAAAGCCGGCAATGAACATTTAAACCTGTGCTAGGAAAATTGACATTATTGAAAAAAATTAGTCTTTGCCCTAAACATAGGTCCTCTATCTATTGGGTTTGACAACATACCTTCAATAAATTTACCTTACAGTGCCAGTAGTCTGCCAGTTCAATTAATCTAAAGTAAAATCTAGTCGGGATTGTAGAAATAATGCCATAACTCCGTACTTAAGAGATTGAAAGAATAAAAATTGAAATCGTAAATAAATTATGAAGTTTCTCAATTTTATTTTATTTTATTGTAATAAAATGCATAAGAAGCTCACAAACAAACATTGTTAATAATTTTAGGCGTCTATATCGCGAAATAATCACATCAGAAAACTAATAGAAAGAAGAATAAAAAACTGTTTTAATTTTTTTTTGGAAATTTAATTACGCAATAGTATTGCGATTATAATAAGAATATCAAAGACAGGTAGAATCGACGGATAGATCGTTAAGTTATAAGTAAGTCATAAGGCTGTGACTTTCGACTGAAAAATACCCGAACCGACGTCAGAAAATTAAAAGGGTTGAGTTTTGGCGACCTAGCTAATGGACCCTTAAAATTGTTTAGAATATATTTGTTCCTCCAGGAACCTTTATAATTTCTCAATGTCTATCCGTCTATTAAAATTAACTCGTGTTTGAAATATGACGAAAGTTTTGATGCTCAAAGTGTCACTCTGATCGCATTTTGGGGGAAATCTTAAAATCTAGAAAAAAAATCTTGTAGCTTTTATTGTAAACAGCACTACCAGCTGCACTACCAGCCGCACTACTGATAGCACACATGGTAGCACTACAGCTTAAACATTTATTTAGAAATAATTGTGTACGCTGTGGTAGCACACAAACTTATAAGTGCATATAATGCTAAGCACATGAGTAGCTTGGTATACCTTTGGTTATGTACCAAAATGTGCAATATCGATATCTTTAATATAATCATTATAATCTAAGACTATTAACACAACTATTAAGTCAAAACATTTGTTGATTTCAATTAATTTAAGTAAAAATAAAATAAACAAATTTCGTACACTAAAAGATACACCAAAAATCTTAATAACTTTATAAAAAATCAATTAGTCAACAGGGAACTTTGTAAAATTTATCTTAATGTGTACAAAATTCAATTACGTTTTCAAGTCAGGTAAAATTTGCAGCGTTCGTCGTTGCGCCAAACTAAATTAATTCTCAGTCGTCGCGCTGAGCCAGCAGAAGTCTGCAGACTTTGCCGCCGCACTCCGTCGCAGCGCACCACTGACCGGGTCATGTAGCTCCTGAATGGAAGTTAATTAAGTATAAGTACAGCTCAAAGAATAGTAAAAATACAGTATCATCCTAATTCCTCAATAGTAAATAAACAAACTATTATTTATAAAAAATAATGTAACATGAAAAGGTGATTGTTTTCATAATCATGCATTCAACTTCGACAAGGAAACAGACAAAAGAATTAAGTTGTGCCTTCCAGACAGCTACGTCAGGTTTTCACGTGACCAAAACCTCAATGTCTATGTACAAAGGACTTAGTCAATGCGTCTTAGGTACCTGTCATGACAGGCTGAAAAACATAGGCTTATAGCACAATGTAATATATTATTATGCTGTGCTTATAGTGTGAATTTTTAAACTCTACTATCGCGTTTGCGTCTGTGCAATAATGAAAAATACAAAAAAAATAATTAAAAAATAGAACAAAAACCAAGAACCTTATATATACCACTTATATGTGGATGTATATAAGCTTCTTGCCAAATCTGACAAAAGGTATGACAGAACATTGAACTACGTGTTTTTTTCGTTTTGATGTCGAATGCCAACAAACGAGTTTTGTCTATTTTTATTGCTGAAAAAACCCCGTAGTTCAATATTCTGTCACAATGTCTGTTTTAGGCTCATTTTTTCTTTTTGTGTACATTTAATTTCATTTTTTAATTTCATTTTTTTCGGCGGTTAGGGAGACCTGATGACCGCTGGCCGCCCGCAGGTTGAACGGGATCCCGAACCCAGGGATCACTTAATCTCCGCCCTGGGAGGCTGATCCCCCAGTGTAGTATCTGAAGTGGTAGCCGTGCCGGAGAAGAAGACCGGAGTTAACCCGGCTACTACAACAGAGAGGGATCAGGGGCCCTTCCGCCCGCCGTGCCAGCAACTGCTATCCATGCTTCGGCAATTTTAGTACCGCACCTTTTGTCCTCTAAGCTGTCTGTGCAGTGAATCCTCATTTTGAGTCTAAGTAACTTTTTTAAATAAAATGGCCAAAAGAATGAAAAGGAAAAGAGTTTTACAGCGGCTACTCCATCCACCTATAATATGGATTTTTGCAACATCAGGGGTATTCACGCATATCTTAACGCAGTACACCACCATCTCGAGACTGCGCAGCCGACTATTCTTTTCCTGGCGGAGACGCAGATATCCTGCCCGGCCGACACATCATACCTTCATTATCCCGGCTACAAACTCGAGCACAATTTTGTGAGTCGTGCCGGTGTATGTATGTTCGTCCGGGAGGATATCTGCTGTCGCCGCCTTCATAGCCTTGAAGATAGGGATCTGTCGATATTGGGTGCGCGTAGTTTACGGCGGCCAAACTCGTATCTATGCGTGCCTATACAGGTCTCATAGCGGTAACACGGACGTAAATCAACTGTTCACACACCTGAGTTTGACGACTGACAAAGGTCTAGAGCAATATCCCACAGCAGAACTAGTTATTTTGGGAGACTTTAACGCCCACCATCGTGAGTGGCTCAGTTCTCGAACCAATAACTGTGCAGGGATATCTGCTCATGAATTTGTTCTGACCTATGGATTCTCTCAGCTGGTCCTTTCTCCTACAAGAATACCAGATATAGAGGAAAATACGAGCTCCTTACTGGACCTTCTGCTTCTTGGACCACTGTCTCGTTCGGACCCAAGTGTCATGCACACAACCCGATCCATCTGGGCCAACTAATTAGCGTCGTGTGTGGCACTATAAGTCGGCAGACTGGGATGGATTGCGAAAATTTTATGCATCGTACCCGTGGAGGCAGATCTCCACGGCAGGCTTTTACTCAAAAGACCCTGACGTCTGCGCAGCCGCAGTCACCGAGACAATCCTCGCTGGTATGGAATGTTTCATTCCTAACCCGCGAGTAGCTGCCGGCGTCAAAAAACGACCGTGGTTTTTTAGGTTTTGCAGAGAAGCTAAAATTCCTAAGCAAACTGCATATGAGGCTTGGACCACGGCTCTTAATAATAAGGATCCGAATATTTCTTAGGTAAAACGAAAATTAAATGCTGCCTCGAGGTTCAGTAAGAAAGCAACTGCCAGAGCAAAATTCCAATTCATCGGCAAAATAGTTGGGCGACTTGCGAGCTATCATTCTGGGAGTCGTGCTTTCTGGTCGCTTGCCAAAGCTGCCGAAGGGAACTTTTGCCAGTCGTCGTTACCACCACTGCGGAAGACCGGTGGTGACTTGGCCCATAGTGCTAAAGAGAAAGCCGATCTATTAGGCAGTCTCTTTGCCTCAAACTCGAATATGAACGACGAAGGCGCTGTACCACCTACTTTACCGTGGTGCGGTAAGACCATGCCGAAATCTCCATAACACAACCCATAGTACCAGCTGTGTAACAAACTCCTTTACTCTTCATGCAGTAGAACTCTGGAACTCAATACCTCTAGTGATTAAAAAGGCTCAGAACAAAACGTGCTTTAAATCTATGTTAAGGCGTCATCTATTAGAACATTTTTAATTTTATTAGTACATTCAAAACATTATTCATTTAAATCCATTCATTTGTATTATATATTATTAACAATTCAAATTCAGTCGAAAACAAACTAATTTTATTATTAGACATAACTATCCATAAATACTATAATTTCATTTCTTTTCAAGTAACCAACCACTGATTACTCCAAACAATTCAATCCTACTTTTACTTCATTCATCTCAGTGCAAAAAGTCATTACAATCAATAAAAAACTAAACTTAGGCGTATTTACGTACTAAGACTGCATAAATAAGAACTAGTATTTTTGAATAAGGTCAAATAAAGCTGACAAAGGTATCCTAATTTTCGGGGAATTACTCTGACCACCTGAGATAGCAAAATTTTTATATAAATTATGAAGGGTTCTCGAAAATAAATTTACGTATTTTCGTGTACTAACAGAGTACATCTGTTGCTACGCAAGTAATTTATGTGGATTTGCCTGTTTCTATGTGTCCCCACTGCAAGACACAGACCTTTCTTTGTTCACGGAATTTTAGGCTATACTTAGTCTACCATGACTTAGTGCCTGCGGACGTAGGTATTATCAAATAAATACCTGTTATCAAACATTTAAACAAATTATATTTTGATAGGTAGTTTTACCTACTTGTAATTTTTACGTCTAGATATGTACCTATTATTCAAATAAAGTAAAAAACAAAGTTTTTTTTTTTGACTATGAAATGCATTCCTTTACATACATTACAAAGCCTCAGAGTAAAGAAAAAACATACATACATACCTTATTATTGCAAATATCATTACGTACTAGAGTTGTATAAACAAGAGCTAGTATTATCAAATAAGGTCAAATAAAGCGAACCCGGTACCCTAATTTTCGGGGAGTCACCTTTCTATGCGAATGTTACCAGCACAAAAAAAATATGTGGAAAAATTACGAGTAGGTAAGTCATTGTGTTATGTGTAAAGGCACAGAATATTAAAGGTAAAAGGAACTGTACTTTTTTAGGTAGGTATAAATAATTGTTTTTTTTAATACCTAAATTGTTAAGTAGGTAAGAAGATTTATAAATTTATTTGCGTCAATCACAAATGGATAAAAACTCTATCCTTTACTTTAACTTTTACACAACTAACCTTTACCGACTTAAGCTAAGAATAAGCAAGCAACCAAAAAACTACCAAACTACTACTTGTGGAGTCAGTTTAAGCGTGTTCATATGTCAATACAATACCAATTTAACCCATTAAAAAATAGTTTAGTTTCAGAATATTGACAACATTTTAATGTAATTACTACTAGTAATTAATTACAATTCATTTTGTGTTTTTTTTATTTTGTGTCATTTTTGTTTTGTAGCATGTCTTTTCCAACTTTTGTAATTTTTGTTGATTTTGGATTAATGGGCATATTATGCTCGATTTGCAGCGCTAAATAAAAACGTCGTTCATAAAACTTCATAGTTAATGGCATCTAGCGCTTAAGCAAAAATATGGGTCCCAAAGAAATATCCTTAAATTATTAGGTAAATAAACGAAATACCTACCTACTAGTCGTTTATTGTTATTTTACTTAATTAAGTATTTAAAATTCCAGAAGAATTCTTTACTCGAGGGAATAGGTATTTTTAAATCAATGTATGTAGTGCAAAGTATGGCAACATCTATTTCGCCCGGCATGGTTATCACCAATCTTGCGTGAGCAGTGCAAGAGCCTCATATTTCGCAATAATGGCTGTCAAACACCAATTTCGAATTATGAAGCAGCGTCCGCGATGCAAGTAGCGATAAGTCGACGCTAGCGCCTCTATCAGGCGATTTAGGAGTTAAAAATGCATTTTCAATCGCTACGCGTCATAGAAAACTT
The DNA here is from genome assembly GCA_946406115.1 of Apoda limacodes. Taxonomy (NCBI): domain Eukaryota; kingdom Metazoa; phylum Arthropoda; class Insecta; order Lepidoptera; family Limacodidae; genus Apoda; species Apoda limacodes. The sequence goes on from OX291542.1 coordinate 35,821,137, forward strand.
CAAAATCGGAATTATGAATGACAACAATCACGATTAGCGAGCGGTTAGCAAGCCATATGAACTGTCAAGTTTGCGTTTACCTTTTTAATGGTTGCAAACTGATCGCTTTCTGATTGCAAAGCTTATATTTATTAAATAAAATACTTTAGACATTTTCAAAACATTGATTGTTAAAGCAGATATCCGCAAGAAATGAATTAAAGTTAAGTAACAAAACAGAAACCAGTGTGCGAGGTCAGAATACGCTTCGTTGTACCTAATACAATTTTCTGTTTAAACTAGTGTTTTGGTTAATTTTGTGTGTGTTTGTGAATTTTAACTCGCTAAAAATAGTGAAAAGAATACCAGAGAAACTGTCTGTGCTGATTTAAAACCCAAAATTGCCTATAAAATACTGTTACCTACTAATGAAGGAATCTAGAAAGTTGACAACATAAGATTACTAAAATCGAAGAAAATTGTATGTATTTAACGGCAAGATACTGGGACTTACCTATTCAATACACCATAAATGAAATAGAAAAACTTACAGTTGAAACCTATAACCTAAAATATACCAAACAATTGATGTGGTATATGTTTGAATTTACATACCTAACTACCCTTTCTTTTATGTTTGGTCAGTTTTCTACAAGTGTACCTACCCAACGCTCACAACAATAGTTTTTAATCATTAGGGCAACACAATTAAAAAAACAGACTAAGAATTATACTGTTAAACATAGGTAATCAAAGTGAATAAGAAGAAATCTACCAATTTATATATTTCTATAAGGCAGAGGGCAAATACTGTCCTACAGCATAGCCTACAGGTGTTCTTAAACACCATATTGCAATTAAAAAGTAGTTTTGGAACAAACTTATCAGCTGATTATTACTCAACAGAATAATCATTATAAAATATTTGTTGGTCAATTCTAGTAATAATCTGTGTGTGCCAAATTTATTTCATCATTGTCACAAACTTAAACATACTGTATAAAGCATTAGTAGGATTGCTCAGCTTTAGGACCTACTCTTTATAACTTACCGTTTACCTTAATACCATATCGTCTATAGCTAATTTTCTAAATTATTTTGCAGATAATATGATGAAGATATGTTACAAGGTTGATAAACCTATGCTGTCATGATAACAAAATGGAATCAACACCTGAATTTGTGAATACTGCAACTTTTCTGCGAATAAGAAAGGACAAAGTGTAGTCAGCAGTAGTACCTATATATTAAAAAATAAATGTTACTAAGGAATAAATGAAATATATTTTACTGACTACACTGAACAAGCACACATGGAATGAAATATAATTATTACCATAATACATTAAACTATAAAAACAAACCAGCATTTTTTTTTCTACCACTAAGTCGGCAAACAAGCTTGGGGTCCGCCTGATGGTAAACGGTCACCGCAGCCTATGGACACTTGCAACAACTAGGGCATCACTTGTAATAAAACTATTGACCTATCACTTACCAACAACTTATTTACAAACAAAAGTTCATAATTGTTGGTTGATGATGACTTAAAGAGTGTATGAACAAACCATACACATAATATAGTGAATACACAAGTTTTTGTTGGGTAACCACATCTAGAACTTATAAGGGCTCAGGTTAAAATTTTATGTGTAGGAAATCAATTTTCAAAGATGGCAGTCAACACTTACTTCTACAATAGATTATGGCCTTTAGTTAAAAGCAAGCCTTACTCTAGCTGCTAGATCATCTTCAACCATGATAAACTTTTGTCAACCAGCTGCAGCTTTTGCCAAGTGTATAGGTCAAAAGTGCGAAATTTTATAAAACCGTGACTAGTGCTCAGGACTATTCACCTCATAAGCTCAAAACTGCTCTGCAGGCAATAGAAAGTGCAACACTTGGAGACCCTTTATAGAGTAATAAGAGTGCTTGTAGAACTTATTAACAACGAAGAAAGAAGGTTCTTGATTAGAGACCGTAGGCATAAGAATAATGAAAACTTCTTCATCCTCATGCCACCATCAATTCCAACTCAATGTGGCAGGACCAAGTGGACTAACAACCTAGAGGCTTGTCCTAGATGAATTTAAGTGGTACAGACGGATTTGTTTAAGAAATACATGGGATACGCCTATGTCTAGCAGTGTTTGTAAGGCTGATATGTTGAGGAAATCATCAAATGGTTCAGCAGTTCACTGAAATAATATGCATAAGACATTTTGTTAATGATAAACAGTTATGAAGTGATAGGTTTTAGTTAAATAATAGCACAAAATAAATTGAGAAGAATTTTTATTAAAAATTTTATTACATTATTTAAATTCTTATACTTAATCTAATTCTACTGTGGTATCCCGCTACAATGTTTGATCCATTTAAAGCAGGAATTATCTTTTTGTTGATGTTTTCAGTACTTGACTTTTGTAATACTTTTACTAATAGCGCCTCTTCAGTTCACATTCTTAAACTTGCATTTCCAAGATTACTGAAACAATATAAAAAACATTACTTAACTGGTTGTGATAGTGACAGGCAACCTGAAATAAAACATCAACATTATCTCTTTAATATTGAAACAACAAAAAATAATAAGATATTAGTGGATTGATTTTTAAGAATTCTTTGGTACTGACTTTATTTGGATACAGACCTAAAATATGCATTACACATTATACTCAGCAACAGAAACTATTCTTTGCTGGATAAATTACATAATGAAGTTCCTTTTAAGTGTGGGCAAGATATTAAAAGATACAATTTTAATACCTATTATTAAGCGCTGTTTTCTCAAGACTTGTCAATCAAATAAGTGCAACTATACATATATTAGGTTTAATCAAACTTAAACTATGATAAATATTTTGGCATCATGTTAAATAGGTCATCCCGGTACGAAGAATCATGTTATGTGAGTACTACAGATGAGTAGCTCTCAATGCTTAGAATACAATTTCAGTATAAAACTGGCATTAGATAAACAGCAGTATAGAGGCAGGCTTATTTTAATGCCACAAAATCATGAGATTACCTATTTATTTATCACTTGTATTTGCAGCGTATGTAGGGATCTAGGGTAGGAATTGGCTTTAAAGCGTGACAATAACTAAGATTTGTTTACATACCTTCGATTGGAATCTAAACTGTTTTCCAGAGTATTATGCCCTCAGGTACGACGTGGTTTTTTGGAAGATACCACAAAGATTACATTTTTAGATTGATAGAATAACACCTTCTACATCTACTATAACACCAACCTTCCTCCTGGATTTCGTAATTGTTAACTTTAAAGGTACTAGGTAAAGAAAAGTAATACAAGACGATGAATCAATGTACCTTTTTTATTTTACGGCACAGTCTCAGGAAATTACTTTTTGAATTTCTAAATAACCTTAATTTAAAGATTTCAATTTCAACGTAAACAAAGCAGTGTTACCAATTACCAATAAAAAATTTCATAATATCCCAAAATGTAAAATATATAAAATTTATTGTTTCTAAAAACTATCTAAAATATTAATATGTAATATTGTTTGTTTATGACAGTCATTTAAAAATGGACATTACATATCAAGTTTCTCAAAATATGAAGTTCTTTTAGTTTTATTAATAAAAAACTATGTGTAAAACGATCATAACAGTTTACAAATTCCAACATTAAAGGGCAAAATTAGAAAGAAGGAACACTGACAACATTTTTAGTTAATACCGCTACTGCATAATAGATGGTGTTAGTTCTGTACTTTGAAAATGCACTTTCAACCTGTGTTCAAACATTTAATATGCTGTAGAGATATGTAACGTAACAGTAGAGATGGGAAATACGATTTTGTGTACGACAGAAAGAGATAGTGCGATACTTCAACAAAATATTGTCAATTTTGGAACAAAGCTGATCGCTGAGCGTTTTCGTAGCCATCAGTACGCGATTTCCGTACATAATTCGATGTCTTGAGCAATACCGCGAACTGCTGGCGCAGGCAACGCGCGTTAACAATTTCTTGCTAACTCATTGTTAATAAGGCAGCGGGTCGCGGCGCTACAGATCACTTTGAAAATGCCGATAATCGAATTAAATAAGGTCAGTAGTGTTTTTCTATCTTGTGCGTACATGTTGAGTGTCAAATTCAGTGATATGATTTCTACTATAACAAACAACAGTGATTTAGTGTTTTACAACATACATGTGCGTATGGTAGAGCGGGACGTGACCGGCAGACCAGCGTATCCCAAGATTACGCTGTTTTCACACAGGCTTCACGAAACTGGACACTTTCACAAACGTGATAGCGAATCCCTTCCGGCCCGGCCAAGATCTCGAAGAGGATTCTACTACCAGTAGCCGACGCGGTGGTTTAGTCCTTGAAGTAGTCAACCACTGCAAAGTTTGGGAGACTGTCGACAGTGATGGACAGACGAAAGAATTGGTGCACAGTGATTGTGAATAGTGACTGTGGATCAAAGATGACATAAGTGGATACTTTGCTCTGTGATCGTCATGAATATCGTCGTGTGTGGACAGATGCGTAAGCCTGTAAGTTATTATTAGTTTTTTGTTTTAGTTATTAAAGTTTGCATTTTCATGCGCCCCGTGGGCTAGGCTAGGCTACCGAACATTGATTTAGTTTGTATGGAAATTGGTCAATTTACACAGTTCACAATTTACACCTTCTGACATCGGCATAGTATTCAAATGATACATGGTGCACACGTTCGTAACGGGAGTATACGTAATTTTATGTAGTATTTTCATTATATTTCTAAAATTCTCTTATGTATTAGTGTATTTTGTATGTATCTATATTTTAGTAGTAATTTTCTTCTTTTTTTATATTAAATGTAAGCTTTTATTTGGCACCACCAACAATGCTTTTCTGTTAACCAATAGTTGACTGGTAGAGAATGCCTTAAGGCATTAAGTCCTCCATTTGTACATAGTATTTTTATATAGTATTTTATATAGTAAAAAAAAAGGTCCAGCGGGCGTTGCTTTCTCTAGACGTTATATAAGTCGAGTGGGCCAGACGGTATACCAGCATTGGTGCTTAAGCAGTGTGCTCCTGAGTTATGTCCTGCACTCACGCGCCTCTTCGCGCTTTCCTACCACACTAGGCATTTTCCGTCTTCATGGAAGACCGCGATTGTGCACCCGGTGCCCAAAAAGGGCGATAGATCAGATCCATCGAAATACAGGCCTATCGCTATTACCTCTCTCCTCTCCAAGGTGATGAAGCGTGTGATCAACACACAGCTTCTAAGATACCTAGAAGAACACGACCTGGTCAGTGATCGTCAATATGGCTTTCGCCACGGTCGCTCGACTGGTGACCTTCTAGTTTATCTAACTCACCGATGGGCACTAGCCATTGAGAGTCAGGGGGAGGCATTGGCATGTAGCCTGGACATAGCGAAGGCGTTTGATCGGGCCTGGCACCGGGGTCTTCTATCGAAGTAGCCATCTTACGGAGTGCCCGAGGGTTTGTGCAAATGGGTGGCTAGCTTTTTGTCCGGCAGACGCATACGAACCGTAGTTGACGGTAGTTGCTCTGATAGCATGGACATTTATGCTGGTGTCCCGCAAGGCTCCGTGCTTTTTCCTACGTTGTGTCTACTGCATATCAATGACATGTTAGACATCAACAACATACATTGCTATGCAGATGACAGTACTGGAGACGCCTATTACACGGGTCGCGCAAACATCCCGTTGTAGAGGAAAACCGCGGAGAACTTGTGTCTCAAATCGAGACCACACAGTCCAAGGTCTCTGTCTGGGGACGGGTAAACTTGGTAGGATTCAACCCTACAAAGACACAAGTGTGCGCGTTCACCGCTTAGAAAGCCCCATTCACTGGAGTCCCACAATTCCAGAGCACTCCCCTCTCCATCTCCAAGAGCATTGGGATCCTTGGTGTTGACATCTCCAGCGATGTTCAGTTCCGAGATCATTTACAAGATAAGGTGAAGCTGGCGTCCAAAAAACTAGGTTTACTCAACAGAGCGAGGCAGTACTTCACGTCGGGGCAGAGGTTGCTGCTTTACAAGTCACAAGTTCGTCCCTATATGGAGTACTACTGCCATCTCTGGGCAGGTGCACCCGGATACTAGCTTGGACCTTTTGACTCGGTTCAACGATGGGCTGTGAGAATTGTCGACGATCCCAAACTCACTTGCCGTATCGAACCCATAAGTCTGAGGAGAGACTTTGCCTCCCTGTGTGTGTTCTACCGCTTGTACAATGGAATGTGTTCTGAGGAATTGTTTGAAATGATGCCTACGGCTACTTTCTACCATCGCACCGCTCGCCATCGGCAGGGAATTCTTTCTCACACTTTAAAACCGAAATGGTGGCGTACAGTGCGGTTTCAGAGAAACTTCCTCGCGTGAACGCTTGGGTTGTGGAATGAGCTCCCTGCCAAGGTTTTCTCTAAGGACTACAGTATGGGGTTCTTCAAGAAAGAAGTTATTGGATTTTTGAAGGGTCGGCAACCCGCGAGTGATACTTCTGGTGTTGCAAGCGTCTATAGGCAACGGTGACCGCTTACCATCAGGCCACCTTAGTGGTATTAAAAAAAAAAAAAAAACTCATAGTTATGTGTTTGAAATTATCTAATGATTTGAAGTGCATTTACATACACAACGTTAGAATTACAGAAATTGGGTTTCTGGCCTATGTTGCCCTCTTAATCAGAAATTTTAACTAAAGCTGACGAAATAATATGTATTCTAGATACAAAAACAAAACATTCGAAGTTTCGAAAACTAGTTATAATTGTGTTCAAATTTCTGTGAAATTCATTTTTAGGGTTCTATTACTAAGGCTCCGCTGTCTGTCCGTCCGTCCGTCTGTCACCAGGCTGTATCTCCTGAACCGTGATAGTTAGACAGTTAAAATTTTCACAGAAGATGTATTTCTGTTGCCGCTATAATAACAAAAAATAAAAATAAATATTTAAGGGGGCTCCCATACAACAAACGCATTTTTTTGCTTAATTTTGCTCGATATTGATATCGGCAACAGGTAGACGCTTATAATATTCCCAGAATATTTAGTTATATAGTCACTTAAAAAAAATTAAATTTAAATAAAAAAAATATTCAAGGGGGGCTCCCATGCAACAACCCTGATTATTTGCCATTTTTGATATATAATGGAACGGAACCCTTCGTGCGCGAATCCGACTCGCACTTGGCTGATTTTTAAACCAAGTTTTATTCAAAAAGGAAATAGATAATGTCGAATAAATAGAAAAAATTAAAGATATTTCGTCATGGCGTATTTTCTCGCTCCCCCAGCAGATTTTTTTTTTATTTATGACACATTTCCTGTTGTTGGTGTAACTATCAATGCTTCACGGGTTATTGGAGCTGTTATCTTCCATATTTGTTCCGCTCTATCGGCAGTTGGCGTGAAACGAAAAACGAACTTTATTGTCTCCTTCTCTTTGACTTACCAGAAGTTCCTTGGTTTTATTTGTTTGTCTCCAATGACATGGGCTGTTTAAAATTTTTAAAACGGTAGGATTATAATAAAGTCATTTCTATAAAAGAAAGACAGTTTCATTTGAGATGCTTTGCATGTAGTTTCATGCATTAATTTGATGATCCGAAGCTACAGCCAGAGTAGCTTTCAAAATACTAAACACCATATAGCAGGCACTTTTTCCCTCTGAAAAGATCCGGTGGCAAACGAAGTAAAAACTTCGCTTTATTTCTCGTTTGTGATAACTGGTAGCTGAGGCACGCATCACAGAGAACGGTTATGCTCGTTTGTGGACAAGGCTTGTATAGTGCTATTCTCAAACATGCGTGTAAAAAACTAATTATATTGACCACGATATTAAAAATAATAAAAAAAGTTTAGGTAATTTTGCCGCCAAGTCGCCGCGTTCAAATGTCGATTTCTTATTTACTTTTTTTGAATTAATTTAATGGCGCATTCTTTTTGCTGTGCCAGTCCGAAATTTGATTAAAGCTTGATGAGTTTAGCTCCTGAGTCGGGTTTGAAAAAGTTTGTTCCATTCTTAAATTGCACATTCGAGCGCTCGAGCGATTGGCTAAAACATTGCGGGTCGCTCTCTGATACTGTACTGGAAGTAAGATTTATCCCAAAGAAGCTTGTGCAAGATATAGCCGCACATCGAAGCATGTTTAAGAAAAAGCATTATTATATCTACCTTTATTTTTAATAGCATAAAACCTATATTTCATTAATGAGTTATGTACCTATATGTAGTTTTATTGTTATAAAATCTTACAAATAACCATATTTTTCATAGAACTAACGATAATATAATAAATATACATACATAGAAATTATCTTACTTCGTTTGAGATTCCCTGAAGGTAAAAGGATACTTCGAAGAAAACATATTACTATCATAGAGGCCATATCTACACCATCAATATAAAACAAATAGTTCACAGTCCGTGCAAGTGCTCTACCATTTTAGCCAGAATGAAGATAGCCACATCGGTCCAGTCCAGCTGTTCTCAAGTGCTTACAAACGACCTAGTTTAATATTTATTTATATAGATAAAAAATATTATTATTTATTGCTTTCAATGGACAAAGCCAAGGTATAAACAAAAATAAAAAAAATTAAAGCGAATAATTTGTTACTAGCTTTTGCCAGCGGCTCCGCCTGCCCAAAATTTAAATAACATCGTGGAATTCCTACAGCAACTTCTTAATTATACTTAAAAAGTAGCCTATATCTTTTTCTATATCTGTGCAAAATTTTAGCTCAATTGGGTGCTATATTGTGGAGTTATTGAGTAACAAACAAATAAACTTACAAACTATCACATTTATAATATATGATAAATCACTGATTTATTAAACTGGTAATATTTATGTATTTAATATTAATTTACAGCGTGTTGAATAATCGTTGTGAATTGCTGGTATTTTTTTAACTCTAAGGTGGCAAACAAGCCTGCGGCCCGTCTGATGGGAAGCGGTAGACACAGGCAGGTTGTCAACTCCTTAACATCATTTCCTATCCAGAACCTGACATGTTTGGCGAAAAACGTTTGCATCTCATTTGTATTTAAGTATCTTAATACACTAACAAACGGTTAACACCAATAATTACAATTAATTTTAAAGTTATAATTACAAGTATAATTAATTATAAAAAATAACATTAAACCTGCTCCTTTTCGATATTGCGGCCAGCAGCGGACAGTTACTGGCTGATGTGAAGAAGGTAAGAATTAATAGTACATATTAATAATTTATGTCGTTAATTAATAATACAGCTATATTCAGGTTAAATTGTCAGAAGAAGGTAATCTGCGACGTAAACAAACCTGGCATAGTATGTAGATACTTGTATTTAACACTAAGTCGCTCGCTCATAGCGATTGTGTTTAACAGTGTGAGTTCGTTAAATATTCTAAACACGACTGTCCTTTAAGCTTTGGGTTAAAATAAAGCACTCTGCGCTTGTTTACCAAAATATAAAAAGCTATCTCCCACTATTACTTTTACTATTACTTTCTTGAAACGCCAAATTGTCTACGTGCTCAGAAATTGAAAACAACAAACATTGGAAATAATTATAGGGATATATGTATGTAGGTATCTGTAGAATGATAGGGATATGTACATTGTATGTAGGTAACTGTAGAATGATAGGGATATGTATGTAGATATCTGTAGAATGATAGGGATATGTACATTGTATGTAGGTAACTGTAGAATGATAGGGATAAAATGTACATTGTATGTAGGTAACTGTAGAATGATAGGGATATGCACATTGTATGTAGGTAAATTTAGAATGATAGGGATATGTACATTGTATGTAGGTATCTATAGAATGATAGGGATATGTATATTGTATGTAGGTAACTGTAGAATGATAGGGATATGTACATTGTATGTAGGTAACTTTAGAATGATAGGGATATGTACATTGTATGTAGTCAACTGTAGATTGATTGGGATATGTACATTGTATGTAGGTAATTTTAGAATGATAGGGATATGTACATTGTATGTAGGTAACTGTAGAATGATAGGGATATGTATATACTATGTAGGTAACTGTAGAATGATAGGGATATGTCAATTCTATGTAGGTATCTATAGAATGATAGGGATATGTATGTAGATATCTGTATAATGATAGGGATATGTATGTGGGTAACTGTAGAATGATAGGGATATGTACATTGTATGTAGGTAACTGTAGAATAATAGGGATATGTACATTGTTTGTAGGTATCTGTAGAATGATAGGGATATGTATGTAGGTAACTTTAGAATGATAGGGATATGTATATCTTATGTAGGTAACTGTAGAATGATAGGGTTATATAAATTGTATGTAGGTAACTGTAGAATGATAGGGATATGTAAATTGTATGTAGGTATCTATAGAATGATAGCGATATGCATATAGTATGTAAGTAACTGTAGAATGATAGGGATATGTACATTGGATGTAGGAAACTGTAGAATGATAGGGATATGTATTTAGGTAACTGTAGAATGATAGGGATATGTAAATTGTATGTAAGTAACTGTAGAATGATAGGGATATGTATGTAGGTATCTGTAGAATGATAGGGATATGTAAATTGTATGTAGGTATCTGTAGGATGATAGGGATGTGCATATAGAAAACTGTGTCATTGTAGCACAGCGTAACGCTATGGGGCTAAAAGCATCATTAGTCCCTAGGGGCCGAAGTTTTTTTTTTTATTTTGATTTTTCCTTCTGGAAATGCCAAGGTTTGAGCCATGCAGCCACACCTTTAATATGATAACTGTCAGTTTACTGTAGATATTTGCAATAGTATTTTTGGTGTAATAGTATGAAATTGTAGGTGAGAAAACGGGTTTACATTTCATTAAGAAAGCGGAGAATATTGGTCGAGTTCCTGTAAATATCTACTAGGTACATTTAATATGAGGGCAAGTCTCTGGGTAGCAAATGATTATTATACAGACTCAGCTTTTCAATGTTAACTGAAATACATAAGTGAAAGTCGGTTAGTTAGTTGGTTGTTAAATATATTATATAAATGCACTGTAACAACTTTATAAAATTTACCTACCAGTTTTTAATTTTTTACTTTTTTTTTTTTTTCTCGCACTTGAAGTAAAAAGAAGTGTGTTTACTTCGGGACTAAAACCCACTCATACTCGATTATATAGCATGCCACCAATAATTTTGTTTCTTGCAAGCAGATACTAGAATGACTTACATTATGTTATATTAAGGTTTTAATAAATAAATTTGAACAGACCCGGTATTGAATTTAGGAAAACCTTAGACATATACACAACGGCATATCTAGGTGGTCATCTAGAGCCCTAATTAACTGCTTAGATTTTATGAAATCAAAATGCTTATATATATATAAATATATATAAATATAAATCCAAAAGCAAATATATCATAATTATCATTAGCTCTTATTCGCGTTCTACAGGGCACAGCAGTACTTACCACATATTTGTGTGTGCACGAGTGCCTTGTGTTAGTTTTAGTTATCGTCTGGGTTCTACTTCAGGTGAAGAAACAAATACTTGTATTAATACTTTTAGTATTGAGCAATAAAACGAAGTAAATCAAACGGGTAAATAAAACACTTCATTGTAAATAAAACATTAAAAGCAGTTTTTATAAAGTTAGGTCATGTACAAAGGCAAACTTATCCCTTAAAGACTGCGATATAAGGTAGACCGCGTAAAAACGCAGTTTTTGTGCAAATTTTGTGGCTGAACTGTAGCACCTAAAGAATTGAAAAAAAAAATGTGTTATAAAACTTTTTTTTGTCTAGTGCATTACCTTAATGAGTATTTTTTATTTAATGTATTGAATGCAATAAAAAATCTGGAAGTAACACTTGGGTAAATTTTTTAAGCGTGAATTGCATTTTATTTTAATGAAAGTTGATTAAATAATTAGAATAGCCTGTTATCTAGTGCATTGACTCCAAGTTGTATCAAAAACTAAAAAAATGTGACTACGAAACGGTAAAAAGGTTTAATCCCATACTAAAAAAATATAGTTTCAAGGCGAAATTAGATTTCGGTCTTATATCGCCCCTTAAGGGATCTCTTCTAATTATTATATGAAAGTCAAAGCTACCTACTATACTGATTTGTATACAGACAAGAAAATAACAATTTAGTTAACAAAATAACAGTGTAGTAGCCTTAGTTTAGAAAAATTTAAAGCTTTTTAAATTCGTATTAAATATGTACTGAACCTCTTTCTATAAATGCATTGTAAAATAACTTGGTAATTTTAGTTATAAGTATTTATAATAAGTAATTAGTTGCATTAAATAGTAGATAATTATGAGATAGTGATACGGAAGCGTTGCGGAGTGTAATTAGATGTAGTAATAATAAGGTTGTTTATGAATTGTAAATGTATCTCTAGTCTGGTTGGTGACCAGTGCAACAATAGGCATCTATAACTTTCCTGTAACAGAATACCAACCATCAGCAAAACGTTAACTTTACGAGCATTGTTATGCTCACATATTTAAAGACCCACTGACTGTAGCAATTATATTAAAGCATTCGTTTGAGCTTAGTTACCCGTGCCTGTGCCACACTATATCTTAATTACCCGTACCCGTGCCACACTATATCTTATTTATCCGTACCCGCGCCACACTATATCTTAATTACCCGTGCCCGTGCCACACTATATCTTAATTACCCGTACCCGTGCCACACTATATCTTATTTATCCGTACCCGCGCCACACTATATCTTAATTACCCGTGCCCGTGCCACACTACATCTTAATTACCCGTGCCCGTCGTGCCACACAATATCTTAATTACCCGTGCCCGTACCACACTATATCATTACATATATGTCCAAATTATAAAATTTATGTTAAGCGCTGGTATTGTCTGTTCGCTGCAACATTTGACGTTCGCTTAGAGAATAAACGCCGCGATAATATATAATTCTTATTAATACCAAGATACTTTAGACACGTTGCATATGAATAACTTTTATTCAAATAAGGTAAATGAACTGAAAATAAAAGAAAAGTTAAGTGTAGAAGTATGTGTAAAGTAAGTGTTGATGTCGAATAAAATTAGCTGCGTTCGTCGTTGCGTCAAACTAACGCCGCGCTGAGTTTGCAGAACCGCAGACGTTACCGCCACAGGGCAACGGTGACCGGGCCGTGTCTCTGCTGAATAGAAGTTAATTGAGTTCAATTCAATACTACAGATCTAACTAATGTATTCTGTTGAATTAATAGCTTTGAATATGAAAAACTCTTTTTCGTTGAAGCTAAAAAAAATCACATTCTGTTTTTTGACGTTTTAACGAGGTTACACTAAATTTTACAAAAACCAAATGAAATAAAATTGCAGAGCCGACCGATTTATCGACGCACAGCCTAAGCCGTTTGTATTAAAATTTGAAAGTGGGTTTATTTTGCGACGTAAGGCTCCCTTTACCGTTAACAGGTCAAAAATTATATATAATATTGGGGTCAAAAATGTTTCTGCTCAAACATCCTAAGATATGTAACCATATCTTGCACCAGCTTCTTTGGGATCGCACTTGCAATACAGTATCAGAGAGCGACCCGCAATGTTTTATATTTGACCGCTCAAACTTTTTTACAACTCGACTATGCCTCGTCCCGCATACTCACGATCGCCCGGGTATGCTACGTTTGAGGGCCGCGTCACTAAGGTAGTATTTTATTATGTTTCGTTTGTGATTTTACAAGTTACAAGTTACAAAGTTTACAAGTTAGAGTACCTATTGGACGTACGCAATAAAACAGTATTGTAATTAGTTTGTAAAGCTAGTTGTAGTTTATTCACTTGATGATTCGAAAGTGTTCTTAGTAACCCATTTAAATAAAAAGATTTAGAATTTGAATATATAGCTATGGTTTGAAAACTAAAACTCCTGCGCGTTTTTGTTATCTCATTACGTTGTACGTATTGGTGACCCCGAGCTGATATTGCACGCATCTTCCGCAGCAGCGCCTCATCCTTCACCTATCAAGTACGTTTAACGTTAATCGTAAGCTCGCATCACAGAGCTTCATCAGCACCCCTGTCGTAGCACTTACGAGCTTCCTAGTTCCTGCAGTTCCTTTTCAGCGACGCCACTGTACAGCATTCCATTTCACCACACCCTGTCGAGGTCTCGGACTCCAGCGTTTATGTCGAGTCGTTTTTTGCCAATACTGTGGATGTTGATACAAATGTTCAGTCCTGGAAAAAATATTATTTTTGATTTTGTTCTTGGCCGGCGTTGACTGAGTGACACAAACACTCAGACACTTTGCTCATGACATGACAGTGTTGGCGAGTGCACCCACATAAGCAGCTCAACACAGTCAATAACAAAGTCTGCAGGCAACAACAGTACTGGATTTTGTTAAATCGCTTAAGGATAAATGCAGCTAAATCTAACGTTAAATTCAAAGGCTGCCCTGCGCATCTATTCCTTATCTTTTTTACGACGGTTTTTTCTTTTATTTTAAAACTATTAAACAATACTTACATTACTCAAATGATTATTGTATTTGTTATCGAAAAAACTTTAAAATAAGTATTTTTCTACGACTTGTGCATATTTTAAAAGGGGTAATGCAATCGAATGTTATATATAAAACTAAGTAAACTTATCGGATCTCTTTGCTGTCTTATGCATTACTTTATATTTATAGTGAAAAACTTAATACGTATATTTTACACGCGTGCCATTGTTTATTTAAAAATATCATAATTATTTCATGTATTAATGCATTAGTATGTATTTTATTTTTATATTTCCCTTATGTAATATGATTTATATTACCTTTCCAAACTTCCTTGGACCGTTTGTAAAGCCATCGAATCTTCACGGGTAATTGAAGCTGCTATCTTCCTTACTGAACAATTCCGTTGTATCGAGAGTCGGCGCAAAGCGTGAAGCGAGCTTTATTGCCCTGTATTTCAGTCGGTTCACGGAACGCCGCATCTTTGTATTATTTATGTGCTTCGACGCAGCGAGGGCGGCTTGCACGTATCGTTATACCTATACCTATGGGCATACCATGGAAGGATACTTCCATTCACCAACTACTATTACCTAATATTATATCAATATAAGTTCAGTAATGTAGCACCACTCCTAATACACAATGATTTTTGAACGCATTGAAATAATCTGATTTAATTAGCAGTCACTTGCCTTTTAGTTATTAAGTGAGAAATTTTATTATTCTTATTGATCTTGGAAATATTTCATGCTTTTCTGTTTAAATAGCTAAAATGTGTTGCAGTTCGATTTATATTGGCCTGTGTAATCGATACTTATTTTACTAATTCTGATACAACAATATTACCGTGGGACGATACAATGGCAGCACTGCCAAACGCCCCACTATAGTCAAATCGATCATATCACGGTCACTACGCTGGACACAGACAGGCCTTCAGTATCGTGCAGTAGTTGCAGTTACAAGCTTTGTAGAAGCTATGTCAGTTGACTAGTAAATAATAATAATAAAATCTAAACAAAAAATTTTATAGCTTTTTTTTACTATACAAAAAACACAAAAGTAATATTGAAATTGTGAACAAAATAACGTCGCAACTGCTATTGTGCATATTTTTTTCAACAAATGATTATGTGTTTCACTCAAAAATACGTTTTTATAAACTGATTTATAACATAAAAGTCAAAAAAGTGTAAGCAATAATTAGTATCCCCAAGAAATAAATATATCTAAGTTAAATGTTTTTCATGTGTCTAATTTTTATTTTCTATATTTTTGATAATTTGTACCACTTACTTGTTAGTAAGCTTTTTATTGTTCGGGTAGTTTTAACTATGTGTTTTTCTTAAACTTTAATTACATTTCCTAAATAATAACCAATATTTTGTAAGTCTATCATTACAATATAGTTTTATTAATATATATAAAAATTCGTCACTTGCCAATCGCACAGCAAAAAAATAATATGTTATAAAAATAAAATAAAAATGTATTTACTTACATGATATCTGTTTAGTGGCGAACTGAAGACTGCGATATACCCTAATATCCCAAAACAGTATACCTTACTTGGTCTTGATTGAAGAAGTGTTACGTACTACAAAACACAGACAAATATAGAGGTTACCTTACCTTACCTTACTTACCTCCCCAGATTTACAACTGATAGTGTTTACTAGTGTGCGAGTGTGAGATATACACTAGAAGATCACCGGCCGAACAAATGGTGGAAGGCCCATTGGCGGTTATTGACCAAATCGTGCTTTTCTAGATATCCAATATCCATATACTAAAGCCAATTAAATATACAATTAAATATATAAATAGTGACTGCGATCCGATTTCGAGCTACCAATAAATACGTGAACTAACATACAAACTTAAATTAAGAAATCTTCACAGACCACACGCCTCAGCCGTTTTACGCTCCAATCGACTTTTGTATTTATATCCCTGTTTTTTTTTTATATACTACTAAGGTGGCAAACAAGCTTGCAGTGCACCTGATGGTAAGCGGTCACCGAAGCCGAAATGTCCTTTGTCTATTAATACCTTACGATAGGTTTTGCACCAATAACATTTTGTTTTTAACAAACTAACTAAGAAAAACTATCTACTATTATACCACCCTTTTTATAAGCTGTTGAGTTCCAACTTACATTTTAGTACAGAGAGGTGGATTTTGAAGTACATTTACACCCTCAGACACGTGTTGAGATAAGTGAAGTATACTTCTTACCAGACAAAGTGTTGAGAGACTTAAACTAATGACGGTTGTACCGTTTTAAAACTCTAAAAGTCATGCATCTGATTGAAAGGTGAATAAGGGAAATGCCTTTGTTTCGTTAAGATCGCATAAACGAAGCCCTCATGATATGTCTGTATATCACAGCCCTATGATTCTGACATCATTGAATCGATTTTAATGATATTTTACAGAACGGTGTCTTGTTTACATCCTCACATGAGACACCTTATTGTAATAAATTTGTATGAATTAATGTTTCAGGGCGCTCTCCATATATTAAATGAAGGAATAAGTTTTATCGCGCACCCCATTGTGTATGGTTGGATTAGTCTTTAAAACTGAGTTTTAAATTCTAAGGTAATAAAAATCATTCCAGGCAAAGTCCAGCCCCATATGGAGTACTGCTGATATCTCTGGGGAAGGTTTACCGACGGGTTGATATAATCATTGACGATCCCAAACTTGCGGCCCTCTTCACACCTGGCTGTGGCCCGGGCCAAATTTAAGAATAACTTATACATAGTCTTTTAACAAAAAAGGCTAAAAATACATCTATACAGGAGTACTGTCTAGTTTTCATACATTTATTTTGGGTAGGATCTACTTAAAAACGATAGTAATTATTAAGAAATAGCACTAGGAATTCAGTACTACTACTACTACAGTGCAATAAGTTTATTTATGAGCTTCGCGGCCTGCTGCTGCTGATGCTTCTATCTATATGCATTTGGCCAAATATTGACTTTGAGATTGACATGCCTGACTAGACCTTATCAAGTACAAATAGGCTCCATTGTTCCGTAAAATCTGCGTTTCCCTTTTGTCCGTAAAATCTGCGTTTCCCTTTTCATAAACCCTTCATTGGGTACCCTTGTACCGAGTAGTATATAATACGGGATCCTTACCACACAAGGAGACCCCGAATGACGCACAGCACTGCACTCGCACTCACCGCAATATGCCTGAAGCGCGCCCGCTGTGCAACATCCTTTTACCGGGTGCCCTCTGGCTCCAATAACCATTCTTTCAACAGCTACTGTTTCATACGACCGCTCGTGTCCCGCTTATTTAATAAACTCTTATGTGATCATTATTACTTAAATTTTGACATATCGCCAGCTACGTTATAATTTACAAATATTTTCCAAGGTATGTCTCTAAACGTAAACTATACCACTCGTAGTCAGCACTTTGGAATATCTGTATATTGTGAGCGATATAATTAATTTAAAAAACAAATAGGTACTGCTATAACTTAATATTACGTGAATGTATGCGCATGTAATATCAGAAATAATCAGAATAGAAATTTTTAAAAATCTTTGTAAAAGACATGTCTATATGTTGTTATTTTAATAATGCTTTTATTTCATTTAATTCAATCCAAGCATTATTGACATAACAACGAAGGTCAATGAAATACATGATAGGTCTCACTTCATTGCTCTGACTTGCGACGCGATGGTAACGGAACGTTTAATGTTTTCTTTTAATTTGCTGCGTCTATTTCTTTGTGATCATTTTTAGGGTACCGTAACCTAAGGATTATTAGCGGAACCCTATTACTAAGACCCGCTGTTCGTCCGTCCGTCTGTCACCAAGCTGTATCTCATTAACCGTGATAGATAGACAGTTGAAATTTTTATAGAAGATGTATTTCTGTTTCCGCTATAACAACAAATACTAAAAACAGAATAAAATAAATATTTAAGGAGGCTCCCATACAACAAACGTGATTCTTTTGCTCGTTTTTGCTCGATATTGATAAGGGCAACAGGTAGACGCTTAAAAATTTTGCAGAATATTTAGTTTTATAGTCAATTAAAATAAATAATTAAATTAAAAAAAAAACAATTATTTAAGGGGGGCTCCCATACAATAAACGTGATTCTTTTGCCGTTTTTATAGATAATTGTACGGAACCCTTCGTACGCGAGCCCGACTCGCACTTGGCTGATTTTTATGAGAAAATGTTAGACATTTGCAGTTCGTATGATTTCAATTTTAATTGGAATTAACGAAGTACAGAATAACTCAATATTTAGAATATATCAGGGATCTCTAATTTATTGTGGGAGTTTTTTTATTTATATGAAAACATACTTTCTAACACCATCTTATTTTGTGATGTAGTGCTTTCAGGAGCCCGGCTAGGCTATAAGTATTACACTTAGGGTGTTGAGGGTTGTTCTATTTTGTGTTCGCTCGGGGATGTCTCCTACAGGGAAAGCAAATGAAAATGTACGGTTTCAGCAATAGGTATAGTTTTCGCGGTTTATTATTCATTAATCCATAAATAACAGTAATTCTTAGGATATAATCTTATCCTACGGGACACCTTTAACGTTTGTATTTATCGCGGCACTAACTTGACGCGTCTACTCGCGTGAAAGGGGGAGTAGGGGGTTAGAGGGAGCCATTTCGAGAGTGGTATCCATCCAAGCGAACCCAAAGTCAGTCGTGGTTGCTGAGAAGAGATCGGTTACCAAGGGGAATTAGACTTAAAAGGTAGGACGAGAGCGCCGCTATCGTCTGGGGCCGTTACTACCTGCCGAGGCCGCGTAACAATAGAATTTGCCGTGGTCGGTCGGGGGAATGTCCTGAGACTTTTTTTTTTTGACTGACTATGCAGTTGGCTGATGCAGCCATTACTGCTCTACCAAGCTTTTAGGGCGAGACTCTGAAGGAAGAGATTCTCATTTGAGTCATACCTTACTAGTTCTATCTTGTTAGGAAGCTTTAAGGGTTGTACAAATGTTTGGTATTTTATAATAGATGCACCTCTGTGTTTGAAGTTTTAATTAGGTTCTTCATTTTGTATGTATAAAATAACGATTTACACAAACACTGTGTGTGGTCACTGATTACTCCATTTGAAATCCTTCTTTCAAATGGAGTAATCAGTGACCACACACAGTGTTTGTTTA
The DNA here is from genome assembly GCA_946406115.1 of Apoda limacodes. Taxonomy (NCBI): domain Eukaryota; kingdom Metazoa; phylum Arthropoda; class Insecta; order Lepidoptera; family Limacodidae; genus Apoda; species Apoda limacodes. The sequence goes on from OX291542.1 coordinate 35,840,788, forward strand.
TACGCTGCCACATTATAATGTGTGTCTCAGATTCTTTTTAACAACCACTTTGAGCTTTGGCTTTCTAAATCAAAATTCATATTTACTATTTTCTTAAAAATGAAATAATTGCAAAATAAATAAAATAAAAAACGAGTTGCACTCCGGGAGTGCCGGCAGAAGTGAAAACCTTTACACACGATTCGCGCTTAACACTCAAATATGTCAACACAAGACATGTCTTTGACACTGTCAAGAAATAATAATGTTTGTTTATTTACTTTTTTGACGTAGTATATTTGACATCGCAATCTGTCATAGAATTAAAATTCCATATCCAACCTCCCTGTACTACTCATAATCACGAATACTAAAAATAAAAATTATAATAGGCGTGGAATTACGGTTTCCGTATTTTACAAAGACAAAGATGCACTTCGTTCAATTTCCATATTTTAAATACTTTATATACACGAATTTTACGAATACACAGCAGTATGGCCACTACACAGACGGTCGAGCCATCAGCTGTCACCATCCATGGATGCGCGTAGCACGCTGTAACATAAACACACACGACCATTCGCGCAAGCGCCCTGCGCCGCCTAAACGAAACAGCAGGCGCAGGCATACATTTTCGCCGCGCCGTAGAAAGGGAGGGGGATACTCCCTCTCCTACGCCGCGCCAGCTGTCTACTCTCCATCCGTCTTAAGAATTTTCACGATCAGGACACGTGACCTGACGCGAGTTTATCATTTTTTACCCATACCAAAAAAAGTGCACAACGCCGCTAAGTAAGTTTTCACTTCAAAAAAACGGCGATATTGTATCGATGATAAAATTTCCACAGTATGTACGTATATATTATTCCACAGTAAATGTAATAATACCTAAGAAAGATTATAATATCTATTAGAGGCTTTGTTATTCATATATCAAACTGAGCCCATAACCAAGAAGTCACTGTGGTAATCATTTTTAATATATGATGTAGTAAAGTCGCGTATATAATGGAAAAAATATATCAGAATAGTGCCAAATTTTTAACTATCATGGCTGTTTTTAACAGCGGGACACACTGACAGCGGGACACACTGACGCCGGCACACTACGAATCAGGCAAATTGCCTGGTTGTGCATTTATTGTATTATTTAATAGGTAACTCGATTCTACTTTTTTTTCCTCTCAGTAAGGCTCGTTATGCTCTCGTTAATTGTTTTAAATATAAAACATATATATATTATGTAGGTAACAGCGAGTCTTACACAACGAGAAGGTCTTTTTGATGATCTCTTTGAGTGAATTTGACTTTTAACATAGTCATATACTGTTTAATATTAATAACAATTATCTTGTGGTTTTACCTTTCAGTGTGTACTTACTTTTAAATGAAATGGCGATTATAAAATAAATATCTATAAATTAACTTTTAAAATTTAAATAGAACTTTTTAGAGTAGAAGTTTTCATAAAATCATGGGTAGACTTATTACCACAAAGTAAGAACAATGCGTATTACTAAATTCAAAAAGTTGGTTGTTTATCATTGCGAATTTGTCGCTCAAAGCAATCGTACATAAAGGTGGACTCCTATGTATCTAAAGTAGCTATATGTATGGTCGCGGTCAGAAAATGTTTACCAGTTTTGAAATTAGATTCTATATCACACTTTTTTCACTAAATCTAAAATGCCATATCAAGTTACTTATTACCTTTCAAAAGCTATTATGCAAAATGACGCATCGAGAAAAACAACGAGAATTATTGATCACTCTTTGATAATGAAACTCAATTCTTAATTTGTTTGTTGAAATGACATTTATCAAAAAATATTTTTTGAATATCGTTTTGACAATAAAATGGCCGAAAGTTTAAACCTGGAGAAAAGGGCTGAAATAATATTTCTCTTCGAAGATGGACATAGTATTAGTGATATATCGCGATTCACTGTGAGGTTTTGGATTAGGCGTCCCGGCGAAGAAGGGCAAATAACAGATCATAAAAATAATTCAGAACGACGACCGATACTAACCGCCGCGCAAATAACAGAAATGATTCGTCGTTACGAAGAGAATGGTTTTACGCCAACTAGTTATTTTGCTGCCTTATATGCTGTGAGTGCTCGGACGATCCGACGAGCTTTGCACAATGTTGGACCACACTACAGACACCATGCTATTAACCCGTCAAGCGTCGCCGTACTAAGGAAATCATCCGCACTTGCCGCGTACAAACGGACATACACCTAACTTTATTATGTTTATTCCTCTTTATTTATTTTAAGGTATGTTCCCTAATATATACAGTATAAAAAAAAGTAATAAGAATAAGTTTATGATAAATATAATAAGTAATAATAAATTTATTTACTAAAAAAATACATAGTTTTTTATATATAGCACATTACCAGGGGTCAAAATGAACTCTAAGCTACTGTTAATAAAATCCAAAATCCAACTCAAAATGACGCAATATAAATGGCGGCCGGATCAAATTACCAAAACAATTTCTGATAAAAAAATATTAAACGCACAAAATATTGTCCACCCAAAAATACTAGAACGTTCGACAGGCCATTGGCTTCACTTCTGAATACTTATAATTAGCCTGTCTGATAAAAGTCGTCCTGAAAAAATACCCCGCGACACGAGTCGCTTAGGTCCCACTGTGGGACCTTGGACGCGTGACGGGTTAAAGTGGAGCTGAAACCTCACCACAAAACAGCCCGGCTTAACTTTGCGCGACAACATCTCAATTTTGATTGCTTGAATACTATATTTACCGATGAAAAACCTTTTAAATTAAGCCAAAACGAATCAGGTCGCATTACAGTAAACTTATGGTGGTGGATGAGCCTTGACGGCGTCGGAGAACTGGCGTCGTTAGAGAATAGGGCTACGGCCATAAATTATGTGTCGCTTTTGGAAGAAGTGATTCTGCCTACTGTGCGCGTAATGTATCCTGTAACATGATTCCCACACATTGCTTACGTTCAAGATAATGCACGGATACACACATCCCGTGCTACTATGGCGTGGTTCAATCTGCACCGTGACATTCGTCCCATTCAACGCTGGGACTGTCAAAATGAAAGAAACCCTCAAGCTCTTAGATTACACTGTGCTCGAGTATAGAATGATATCAGAGGGACTAATCTATACGCGCGTCTTGTTGCATCTATCCGAGACTACGTGCCGTCATAGCTGCTAAGGGAGGTTATACTAGATATTAAATAAAGATTTTTGAAGTGTCTATTTTATTATTTCTTCATATTCTGAATGCACATTAGAACAACGTGTACGTAGATGATAAAATTCCTCTTCGTTTTATCACGAGTTTTTACACTTTTAACAGTGTTACTATTACTCCATAACGCCTTTTCTTTTTTGACTATTAATGACTCGTTTTAAAATTATGTTTAAAGACGAAAAAAATGACGAGTACATTGGACAGCACAAAAACACGCAACGGCAGTCAAAAGCGGGCAATATGGAGGGCTGCATATCTGTTGGTAGTGAAAACTACCTTCTATGTAAGTTTTAATTTTAATGAGCATTTTTATAGCTTTTAAGTTTTGATTAGGATCACCTCGCGTACTGCTGCTGTAAATTCGCATTATCTTCAGGAGAGATACGAAGTATAATGGCATATTACTGTACATTTTCGTTGATTTGGTTTGAACAATTTTAAACAAGTGTTTAATTTTTTTTTAGATCGATTGACGGATAAATATAGTTTTATGTACTTAGTTTTATACAGATAATCATAGATTTAGTTAGGTAAATACATAAGTAGTCAATTTGACGTTCCGAAAATGTTATACATAAATACACTAAATTTAGGACACGATTTAATAATTAAGAGAACCTATTTACATGTCTGAGCCACTCCATAAACATGCCATCCCTTATCCTTAAAATACCTGATCGCACAAGTACGAAGAAACGCTGATGAAAATGGTGCAAGTCACATGCTTCTGGAATGGAATACTAAGGAAACTTTATTTAAAAAACTAAAAATTGTTCATATGTTTGTATATATTTCAAAAAAAAACAAGAAAAACAAGTTTCATCTATATTGATGATATTTACAGAGATATGGCCTTTGTGATATATTTTGGAGAACTCTAACCTCAAACAAAATTTATTTCTTTGTGTGTATATTTACATTGTATTTCTTAATTCTATTAAGATTGATGTATTTGTAAGATGGCTGTACTAGGACTTTATTAGTACCTACTAGTTGTGTTATTATTTTATCGTTAATATTTCGTTTTAGATATGTAGGCTTAGCAAAACGAAAACAGTAAATGGAGAGGCTATTTCAGAAAGAAAAATATTGCATATTTTAAACAGAATATTTATATGTCCCTGCCTTGCATCTTTTCTATTTGAAAGACTCAACTCGATTACCACTATCACGCTTTAGTGTGTAGAGCAATAATTTCGAAAGGGGTCACATCTCTTGCGATAATCTAAATTGACTAATTTTATAAATACGATAGTGTCTTCGTCCGTCTGTCTGTGTTTGTTTGTTTGTTATTATTTTGGCTGAACCGATCTCTATAATATTTGGCAATTTGATAGCTTGTGACTTGGGGAAGGACATAGGCTACTTAAAAACGCCAAGTTTGATAAGCGCACAACGGGATAAAAGGAATTGGGCTAAACCGCTGAGTCGATTTTCTAATTTTTTTTTGTGAAGGAAGGGGAAGTACAAACATACTTAAAAATTTGTTGCATTAGGTTAGTGCAGGGACGGTTAAAAAATCGGTTGAACTGCACTGGGCAGATTTTGTGAAAGGAGATAAATCACACACACACATAAAGTGTGTGCCCGAAGCAACAAAGCAATAAATCGGCGTGATTTTTGTGCAAAGTGAGTGGCATAGGCTACTTTTGGATTGAGAGTTCCTATGGGATTCTTTCGCACTACGCGAATATTTTATTCCTTAACGAGGAATGCCAAATGCCTATATTTTTGTCACAGACATAGCTGAAAGAATACTTTTCATTGTAATCGAGAGTCACCATGAGATTCATTTTCGCATATTTCGAATATTTTATATCTCAACGCAGTAACGGAGCACTCAAATGCCAAGATGTTTCTTACAGACACAGCTTAGTTAAAGTCAAAATCTTTTTTTTTATTTAAATTAGGTTTTTACAAACACTTGAATTTTCAAAGTTATTAAATATAATTTTTTGAATCACGTCGCAATGGCACAAAAGTATAACTTGATTTTCGGCACAGAGATGCTTGTAGGAAGGAAGATGAACGAACATAGAATACTTTTAAAAAAATCTATTGCTGTTGAACCTTTCGATAGACTGATTTTTTGCAGTTCAAATTTGGGGTAGTACTCCTTTACATAACAACGTCGCAATATGTTAAACTAAGGTATCTGGAGGGACATAGAATACTTTTGTCGCGATTCACCAAAGAGTTTCTCTATGAGAGATGAATGGTTGACAGTGATCTAATGCCGCACGAGTAAAGCTGTAGGCAGAAACTTATACAAACCTAACTAATACACAAATGCGAAAGTTTGTAGTTGGTTATTTATTTTATGTATAAATAAAGCAAAGATCGGTGAAATTAATACCCGGAGGTAGTTTATATGCCCGAGAGTTCCTAGATAGCCTCATACGTCCCCACTGCTGGGGCACGGCCTACCCTTAACGAGGGTGATTTGAGCCAAAGACCACACACAGGCCCAGTGCGGAGAGTTCTTAGGTTTTATTTATTTTCGCGAGCTGACCGACCTGATTTTGGCACAAAGATACAAGTAGCTGTAAGAACAAAGGAGGAAAAAAAGTGTTTCCGCAGATAAAAGACTTTTACCCCGGTCCATCAGGGAGTTACCGTAGGAATCACACAGCAGTGATAGAATTCAGCAACTATAATAAATGCGAAAAATTTTAAGTGTCAGTATGTTGCTATGTTTGCTTCTATTTGTAAGTGTCTGTATGTTGCTTTATTTGCTTCTATTTGTAAATGTCTGTATGTTGCTATGTTTGCTACTATTTGTAAGTGCCTGTATGTTGCTATGTTTGCTACTATTTGTAAGTGCCTGTATGTTGCTATGTTTTCTTCTATTTGAAAGTGTATATGTTTGTTACTATGTTTGCTACTATTTGTAAGTGTCTGTATGTTGCTATGTTTGCTACTGTTTGTAAGTGCCGGTATGTTGCTATGTTTGCTTCTATTTGTAAGTGTCTGTATGTTGCTATGTATGCTACTATTTCACGCCACAACAGCTGAATCAACATATTAAACTGCTACAGCTATGGCTAGCTATAGAAAACTTCTTTATTATAATCGAGGAGTTGCGGCCACAAAATTTAGCGCGAGCAAAGCCGCGGAAAATTCACAAGTTTGACAACATTAAGGTTGTATAAGTAATACAACTTCATGATTTAAGCATATTTAAGGTTCTGCATAGCATTTTCAGCATAACTTTTTTAATTGTTTGAATAATAGGTTCTTATCCGAATTACTCCTTTGTATTAAGTCAATTCTGTCAAGTATTCGGTGTAACACTGTTTTAATAACAGTACCATGACATTACCTAATGACTCTAATATTTTTACCACAAAGTTGTTAGATATTCACTTAAAAGTAATCTTTAAAGCTATTTGTATCAGCTCTTGATTTGTGTCACAAGTTTATCTGTATCAAGTTGTCGTTAAGGCAACAAGGGTACGAAGTTTAAGCCTCACGAGGACTTCCTAAAGTATAAAGTTTTGTTAACTTAAGTTATCTTGTAAAATTACAACGCCTTGGAACTGGCTTGTGATTAATATTTGGTGACTTCATGTATATTTAATCGTTCTCACTATTATTCTGTAATAAAGCAAATGGAAAGCCATTTAACTTTTTCAAAAACCATATACTTAATAAAAAAACATATAAATTAAAAAAAAATTTCAAAAATTTACTTTATAACAAACCGATGTTTAAAAATAATAATGGATATTTTGTTTAAAACACTTACATCTCATGAAAACTTACCCTTGGAACTACAGCAACATCACAGCCGAAACAATCGTTTTCTTCATACAGTAAGTCATCGCCTTTGATATATCCGACATCAAGACTATCACGGCACATATATGTGACGACATAGGCTAGTCGGGTGCGCTCGCCACCGGCTCACTGCCTACCTAACCTCAAAATTGCTCTGTCTAGACGGGTTTGATGACCGACTATGTATTCAAATCAATGTTTTGACGTTTTTTATTTATCATGCAATAATATAATACATTTATGTATATGTAGGTAATACTGTTCCTATAGAGTGCGTCACCTAGGCATTAAATTTTAGACTACTGTACATTCCCTTTGTTGTTATATTCTTACTGTACATTATATTTTCCGTTTTGAGTAAAACTACTTTACCTCAGATTGCACAAAGTTTGTGCTTAACAAAAGGACTGTAAATTAAATATAATCTCTAGTAGTCGTGACAGCCGCTGCTGCAGGCTCCTGTGACCATGGAGCCGTATCTGAACTACGCTTGCCTAACTCAATTGTTTCCGTAATTGTTATGAATTCACTTGGAATTCTAGTCATTCTAGAATCTTATTATTTGAAATGCTTATGAAAGAGTTTAATATTCATTATCTCAGGACAGTTGATATTTGCAGTGTATCAACTGTCTTATGGTTATGAATAGTATAAGTTTTTTATAGGTAGGTACTAAAAATTTTAACCTCACTCCTAAAAAACCCAAAAAAAGTTTGGGGTTCTTTTCTTAAAGAAATATCTCTACATCTATTGGTTATAAACAGGTTTGGCAACGCGAGAATAATGCTTTTGGTGTTATAAGCGTCCGTAAACTACAGTGACTGATTAATACCAGGTGGGCCGTTAACTTGTTTGCCACCTTGATGTTTTACAGAGGTATAAAGTTACTTCTTATAACAAAAATATATATTATTAAATAACTAATCTAATAACGCTAACAACAATTACCTACACTAGAACTAGTTCTAGCTTTGGTTGTGCTATTATAAATAATATTATTTTCAAGATTTTGCGTTTATTGGTAACCCATTTCAGCTAACACTTTAGTCAAATACTATTATAGAATAAAGATCCTATTCTGATTTTAGTCTAAGGAAGTTGGACCAGTGATACAATAAACCCTGGCAGTTTTTTTGACACTCTGGCATACTGCTATAACAAACCCTAAAAATCAAAGTCGCGACTGACAGACACCTCTTGTCAGGCAATACTTTACTTTCATAAACCGATAAGAAGCTACTATTTGCTCCTAATAATTTGAAATTTTAATATGCCGTGGGCATAGGCAAAAATGAAATATAATACCTACTTGAATACCCATTAGGTATATCTTTTAATATATTGTTTTATGAAACGTCTACAATATAACAAATCTGACGACCTCTTGACTGCTGGAGGACTTCTGTTGCCGGTTTGGTGCGTTTGCAGTTGAAACGGACCATTCCCTGACTGCTGACTGCACGTTCTTGCGTGACTTTCTGCGTGCGCCAACTGCACGTTGCTTATGTTTTGTGCTTCTAGTAGTGGGCTGAATTCACTCCAGATCCTCGGCCCAGCCTGCCCTTCTCACCGATATCTCGGGGCGAGCTGCAGCTACAACACCGAGTTTTAGAGCAACCGCGCTTGGGCACATAGGCTCGGCGGGTCTCCGGTGCTCATCACTACCTTCCACTATACACCACATACCCGCCCGTAGGCTCTTGTAACCCTCTTGTAAGCTTGCCGTGGAGTCAAAACACTTTGCGTCATACTTTCCCCTGATGTCTGATGGCAGCCTGATCTAGCAGCCTACTTGTGTTAGGACGTAGTCGTGCAAGACTGTATATTTATAATAATTCGGGCCTTAGGCTAAAGAACGGTACCACTGTACGTCTGTTCCTAAAGATATTAAACCTCTGTAAAACCTTTCATCATCATCATCATCATTAGGTAGGCTTACGGTTTTTATCTTTCTTTTTAGCTTGGTAGGGATAGATTGCATTATATTTCCTCTGTTCTTCTTCATATTAAGGGCTAGGAATCATCTTAAGTGATTAGGTAATCAATAAATAACTTGTTGTGTAAGTTTGAATGAGTATATTATAACTAAACCTTGTCCTTATGAACTCTTATTTCTTTTTTGAACCCTCTCTTTGAGCACCTAGCCGGTGCAAAGGTGACCTTAGGGGTATCTCCAATACCTCCTAAGTGTTTAAATACGTGTATTAGCTCTACGGTTTATTAAATAATATTATATTTATGAACATTACAATAAGTATCGTACTTGTCCCTTCAACGCAAGCATATTTTCGATATTCAAGTTTTATTTTTAATAATTGTCAAAAAAAATGATTACAAATAATCTGGACCTCACTGGCCTTCGCGACAACTGCAAGTGAAACCCTGTTGAAGGGTAGAAATGCCAATAAAAAAGGGAACGCGGTTCAAACATTGTTTATTTATGTAATGAAAAAATATTAATTTACCAAACACTTTTTTACACATTTAATTTTAAGGATCATGCTAATGAAATACTAACCCAGTGTTAGCACAGAGGAACATGTCAGACCAATTACTCACGTTGAACTTGTTATGTCTGACCCACTCGGTGAACATGTCATCCCTTATCCATAATAATCTGCTTGACGTGACAAGTTAGACAAAACAACGTTGAAAACAGTTTAACTGACTAGCTGGGTATCTCAGGGATACATTCAATAATTTTCAATAAATTTGATGTCATAAACCTTTTATTCAAGTAAGGTATTCTACAAATTTCTCTGACCTTCTTAATCTCCTTAATAAGCTTCAAGATGCTAAGCGAGTCACGCAGCAATCTAAGATAAGTGTTTTATTACGCGATTTAAACCGTAACAACCAAATTAGCTGAAAAACTGAAGTCTCTGACGTGTTCCTCAATGTCACGTAGTTAGCAAGTTGAAGTGCAATAGGCAGACCACATTGATTGTCGACACGGATAATAAGAGAAAGCGCAAGGCAGCTTCCGGTACACAATGGCGGTTAGAACTGCAGGAAGAAGTTATGAAGCATCCATCAGAGAATATTTGAAATCGGGTCAAATGTTGACGATAAATAAATGTTCCAATCTTTGGTTAGCACCTAAGAAAGCAACTTGGTGCAGGTGGTTTAGGACCAGCCATATTAAAATCTTAAAAGAACACCCCATCGTACATTGACCAATGAAATGTTTCGGCTGAGATGGTGATTTGCAAAATCAAATATTGGTTCTGCTGTTATTTTCTACAGAAAATATTAAAAATAATATAAGAATACAAATTGCGGCTACTTATTACAATACTACTTTATACAATAACTGAAGCATCAGACGTTGACTAATTATATTAATTATTCCAAACACGATGCCGAGTCCGGTACGCATCGCTCCAGAAGGGACCGCTGATTACTAATGTTTTTTAACAAATGGAATTTATAAAAATATTTAATAATGTAGCTACTTACTTTTAATTATGTTTGAAGTTGTGAGTGGTTGGAAACCATTTTATTTTTTCTATTTGTGGGCACTAGATAGGTAGTACTAGGTATTCGATCAGTCACACAAAAGAAAATCGTTTTCATCGCTAAGCAACTCTCATGAACTATTTCTACGTGACTGGGATGGAGTAAAAGATATGATGGAATTCAGCAACGCCACATCAGATGTCATGGATACGCGTTGCGATTCCGATTCGACTGCAAACTCAACGTATTTTGGTTCTTATCTATTTTAATTAACACTAAATAAAAGCATGTGCATACAGACATCAGCGTAAATTAGCATACAACGTTCAAATGACGTGACGGGATGCCCTGGACCAATTAACACAAGTTTTGTTTTGCATTGTAACGTGCATAATTTTAGATTCAGATAACAAAAAATTAAGAAATCATACTCAAGTCTAACCTTAAAATTGTTTGTATCATTATTTTTTTTCTTTCACAGATAGATATTTTGTAATGTTACCAGTGTCACACCTAGTAGGAAAATATGTTGGACACCAACTGGTGTCGGGTTGTGGCATGATATTGTAAGAGGATTGCCGCCCCAACTATCGATATTTTTAACTTTTGAATAAATAGAAATTACTTTAAAAAGGCTCCACAGCCATTTGATTTGGAAAAGTACAAAATAACTTGCATTAATTTTTTTTGGGGAAAAATATTTTTAGAAGGCTGGCAAGCCAGTGTTTTCTTCCTCTTTCGTAATCGCGATCATCGCAAGCTGTGATCCTGAGTTTAAATAGAATAAAATTTATAAAGTGCTCACAATGGTACCATTTTTTAAAAAAAGTGAAGACTAGATTATTAAATAACGAATTGTAAAGATCGTTGGAGCGGCGAATCCTCAAGGATGAGCTACGGACGGGTGAGCACATGTGTCACCTCACCTTCAATATGAGGAATTAACCTCAGTTGTTAGCCTTTATGGCAGCTTCCATTACCATTATCTTTAATTTTTTTTGGATAATTTCAAAGGGGATGTAAAACGCTTTTACAGAAAATGCCTAGATTGGCAAAAGTTTTAAACTTTAAGGTTATGATTTTCAATATAAAAGTTACTACCCCTATACTTTGGTTTTAATGAAGCAGATGGCATTTCCCCGACGCACCCCGGCGACGTAACCTCTTTCACGAGCGCTTTTCTCCCGGTTCGAAACATGATTCCAGCCACCCACAACCGCATGGCGGAGGACGAGTGACCAGTACCACGCTACGGGAACCAAGGTGCCGCTACGGGACTACGAGCATGAGGAGAGACCGTCTGGCGTCGTGACGAAGGCCGGCCAGAAGTGCGTCGCCCACTCTTCAACGAGATGCTGTTGCGTATACGCATGAAGGAATTTTGAAGTAGGTTGAACAATTTTCTTTAAGTGAAAAGTTACCAAGTGCAATGAGGAAGTGGGAAAGGGCACTAGAGGAGTGATTTGCGCAATTTAGATAAGAGGGACTAGAATAACTTGGGTAATTCTTTACTTTCCAAGAACGCTTGGTTTTTACGGAATAAAAATTTCCGCTCGGCTTTGCGCGCTAACTTTCATGTGCTCCGCTTGGTTTCGCGCGCAAGGTTTCATGTTCCAAAGTGGGTTGCCAGAAACAAATTGTACCTGTGTCACTTAGATCAATAAACCTGTGTCTACCCTGCCCCCTCTAACCCTGTCAAACGATTTTAAATTAGAAAAATTTGTTTCTGGCACTTCGCCAGCCGCTGCACACTTCGCTCGGCTAGTGCGGTGTTCACCATGTAAACTAACGGCTCGTCGGTCCGGTTTGGTATGGATTCGCTGCCAGTTTTTTGATTTTAATTGAGTATATAAATATGCTTTTCTATCGATTAAAATGAGAGAAAAGTAAAATCGATTGAATCTTGTGTTTATTTTTTTCCTAAGGCTGGCAATTATTTTTTTGAAAAAAAAAGTTTTGTATTTTTAAATGTTGGTGTGTAATGGCGGGTTTTGTATGAAATTAATTTAGTTGTCTTCGTGAAAATCTAGTGTCCTCCGAGAGTTTTTAAATTTCATCCGTGTGTATAAATGTAGTGTTCTATCAGTTAAAACCATCGTTACGTAAAAACCAAGCGTTCTTGGAAAGTAAAGAATTACCATAACTTGTAACCTCAGTTACTCCTGCAATTCTTCAACCCGCCCTTTCTCTTGGTATCTTTCATAGGGTTACTTGTAATTTTTTTGTATATCGAGCATTCCTTTTTAAATATGCCCACCTTGGGTACAAAAGGACAAGTGATGTCCGACGGACTTATCCGTGTGGCTGTGTGGCCTTAGGTAGAAGGGTATGCCTAGACACAGCTTATTTTGTGTGGAAGGGGCCCGAATTTTCCTGGTTTATTTCCAATTATATCTATTGGGACCTAGGAAGTATTTTTTAAAAAATATTCAACTTTATATATTAAATTAAAAGAAATTTTTGTGACTGGAGTGAACGCCTCAAGCGTTCCCTCTAACAACAACTACTACTAAGGATCTGGGTCATAAGCCCCAACTTAATCCATTTCCTATTTTCTTTTTTTTTGAATTTTCTTAGTTATATTTTTTCACCCCCTACAGCATGTACCAGGCCCAAGCTTCGACCTAGCGGTTTATATGATCAAGCCAAATTCACAGAATTAGTCAATAAACGGATAACGGATCTCAGACGCGCCAGAAGTTGCGTGTTTAGACGAACATATAAATAAATATATATACTGCTTGTTTAGTCTAACTTGGCGAATTCGGAGTAACGAATGACTCATGAACAAACGCTTACAATTCTAGAACACTCCCCTCTCCATCTTCAAGAGCATTGGAATCGTTGGTGTTGACATCTCCAGCGATGTTCAGTTCCGAGATCATTTGCAATATAATGTGTAGCTGGCGTCTAAAATACTTGGTGTACTCAACATAACGAGTCGCAAGTCCGGCCCCATAAGTAGTTCTGCTGCCATATCAGGGCGAGTGCACCCGGATACTAGCTTGACCCTTTTGACTCGGTTCAGCGACGGGCTGTGAGAATCGTTGACAATCCCAATCATACTTGCCGTATTGTTCTCTTAAGTCTGGGGAGAGACTTTGCCTCCCTGTGTGTGTGCTACTGCTTATACAATGGGATTTGTTCTTATTTATTGTTGAAATGATGCACACGGCTACTTTCTACCAACGCACTGCTAGCCATTGGCAGGGAATTCATTCTCACTCTTTAAAAGCGGATGATCGCATACAGTGCGGTTTCAGAGAAACTTCCTCCCGGAACGATTGGGTTGTGGAATAAGCTCCTTGCTAAAGTTTTTTCTAAGGATTACAGTATGGGGTACGATTTTAAACATGGAAGCAGATCCACCAAAGATGACCCTCGCTCGGGACGCCCAACAATGGTAGTGACCGAAGAATGTTTAAAAAAGTTGAAAAAATTGTTTTAGCAGATCGTCTTGTCACAGTACGTTTTATATCCAAAGAAAAACCTGCGCTGGGTTCCAAGAATGCTTACCGATGCACAAAAACAAATGAGGTTTAACTTTTCTTGAGCTTCTAAGCTTCGGAATTGTTACAACAAGATCTTGAACATTTCTTAGCTAGATTTATAACCATAGATGAAACGTGGCTTCATGATTTCAGAATCATCCGCAACCTCTAAGAAATTTAAGGCAAGTCGTTTGGCTGGAAAAATCATAGGGATTTTTGGGGTAGCAAAGGGTTGGTCATAATTCAATATCTCAAACATGGAGCTACTGATACTGGCTCTTTGTAAGCAGAACAAATAAAAGAAAATGGTTAACGAAATACTTAAGCAACGGCAAAACTAGTAAAAATTGTTTTGTTCCGTCAAGATAGTGCTCCGGCTTACAGGTACTTCGATGCTATGACTGCAATTCGAGTTGTTGGTTTTGAAATACTTGAGCATCTTTCATATTCATCCAACCTTGCCCCCAGTGAGTATCTATTTCCAAGGTTGATGAAGGGTTATTTGAAAGGACAGAGATCCAAAGATAATGAAGCTGTAGTGGCTGCAGTCCAGGAATTTTTAGATATGTTGGATGAAGAATTTTTAAAAAAGAATTTTAAGTTTAGAAAAAAGGTATTTCAAGTGTTTTATGCTATAGGGCGAGTATTATGAAAAATAAAATTACATTAAGTAAAAATTACTGACAACCTACGCTGTGTCACTTTTTATAAACATCCTACGTATAGTTAATATTGAAAAATAATGTTAAATCAATATTCATATTCAATCGGCAAACTTGGATTCTAAGAATAAAATATTTTTTTATTTTGAAATTTTTAGTTGTCATAGGTGATCAGATCACCCTTATTTATTTAAGAGTATTGAGTTCTTCAAAGTTATAATACTACAGCATATTAACCTTACCAGACGCAGTAAGCACGTACATGCAATATCTTCTTGAATTCGAAGATACGAGACAATTATTTTTGGGCATTCGACTGCGATTCCATGTGCGTGCGTGGTTTAATTTTTATCTTTTAAAGGGGTTTTTAAGACGGTGTATTTTTTTATTATTTTAATATTTTTAGTTGGTTCTTAAATGTATGTCAGTTAATGATCACCCTTATTGATAAAAAATATGGGGTTCTTCAAGAAGGGAATGTTCATCGTTTTAAATATGGTTATGGTGACATCAGGCTCTACTAAAGGCCACCAGCTTGTTTGTTACCTTTGTGTATTTGAATCGGCTTACAATCGGCGAAGACATTGGGTAACATACACACAGTAAGTTCCCCTTTAGAACTGCGCTGTTAAACCAATACGAGGTGAAGCTGGCGTCCAAAAAACTTAGTGTACTCAACAGAGCGAAGCAGTACTTCACGTCGGGGCAAAGGTTGTTACTTTACAAGTCGCAAGTTCGGCCCCATATGGAGTACTGCTGCCATCTCTGGGCAGGTTCACCCGGATACCAGCTTGGCCCTTTTGACTCGGTTCAACGACGGGCTGTGAGAATTGTCGACGATTCCAAACTCACTTGCGGTATCGAGCCCTTAAGTCTGAGGAGAGACTTTGCCTCCCTATGTGTGTTCTACCGCTTGTACAATGGGTTGTGTTCTGAGGAATTGTTCGAAATGATGCCCACGGCTACTTTCTACCATCGCACCGCTCACCATCGGCAGGGAATTCATTCTCACACTTTAGAACCTAAATGGTCGCGTACAGTGCGGTTTCAGAGAAATTGAAGTGGAATGAGCTCCCTGCCAAGGTTTTCTGCAAGGACTACAGTATGGAGTTCTTCAAGAAAGAAGTTATTAGATTTCTGAAGGGTCGGCAACGCGCAAGTGATACCCCTGGTTTTGCAAGCGTCCAAAGGCTACGGTGACCGCTTACCATCAGGCGGACCGTAAGCTTGTTTGCCACCTTAGTGGTTTAAAAAAAAAAAAAATATCTTAGAAACTAGTGAACTGATTTTGATGGAACGTGAACTGCTCCGTAAGTTCAATGGAGCCAAATTAAATAAAAAAATATTGAAATCCAATAACTGCTTTTTGAGAAACATGTGCCTGAACATACATACAAACAATACTGTTAAAAAGCCTTGCGTATTTATTATTTATATTAGTATGGATTCAATATTTAAAATGTTATATTTATGTAACAAAATTTGCGTAAAAATCATGTTTACGAGATTTCGTCTAGGGATTTGTCCTCTTATAAATTTCAACGATATCCCACCCTAATGTATATATGTGATATGTAATTATTTTGCCACCATATTTGGTAACGAACGTGCTTTTAGCATTATACACATACACACACAAACCATCACACAAAATTCACTCCCCCGACTATAGTAGGAGATCTTAGGTCCCGTTTTTAAGGGGACCTTGCATTTTTTAAACAAATCAAACCGCTTCAAACAAAGCAAACAGTTGTTCCTGGGGGTGATTTGAGCTGGTTTCCACGAGGTTCGCTCCTGCAGGTGGGCAGGGGGAGAGGGGGAAAGTGCGTCCGGCGCGCCTCACTCTAAGCTCTATATCTGTATACATCTAGCAACTTTATCAAGTTTGGTTTTTTTTTTCGTATAATTCGAGGACGAGGAATTCATTTCTGTAACTAAATTTACACTCACCCATACAAAAAAATAGAGAAATAAAAAAAAAAAACCATATCTATAGAATTATAACTATGAGGATTCTCTCCAGAGAAAGAAGTACCTGTGAATAGGCCAGTTATCCTTCTATATAGAATAGTAAACTTGGCAAACATTTTTCGTTTAATAACTCTGTTTAAAAAATGTTTTGTGTCGCGCGGCAATGCAGGTAGCATTGTAGGAGCGGTGTGCAGCTTTTAGAAATTTTAAGTATGTTTAGATGATTTCTGATAAGTTGTTATTCTCATGGTTGTAGATTACATTAATAAATCACTTTTGGACGTGATATATATACAAATAAAAATTAAACATATAAATAAACATGTTGGGAAAACTTTCGCCAGTAGAGTTATTATAATTGTGATAAAATTAACATAATGTAGCATTAACAGCAATTAACATGTTTGACAAACCATCCTATAGCCATCTTTTTGTTGAGAAACGGACACCAGATCCAAGCTGATAAAGGCAAAAAAGCTGGACGTAACATTGGTTGTGATTGGAGTTCCAAGCTGGTCTCTAATGCCGACCTTGTCGCATAGGGTTCCAGGTTTACACTTTCCAAGATCTGGACTGGATACCAGGATGCCAGGACAAAAATAAAAAAGTGGCAGTGTTGTAGTGACCTGAATGTTAGCGATGGATGTTGCTTCTTATATTTGATTGCTTATCCTGCTGCTATATTACACGGGTAAAAAGACCTCGTCTAAGTAAAGTAAAGAGGAGATGATGGAGGCATGCCCTGGGATCGGAAGCCTAAAACTTACTGATCTCTTAGAATGTTTATCGTTAACTTCGTTAGTGGCTTCAAGTTACATCGGCTGAGTCCACAAACGGTTTGAACATCTTTCGCCTAACGTTTCGATCCGTTTGATTGGGTCAAATACGAATGTGAGTTCAGTGCCGAGAGACTTGAACGACGACAACAAATTACACAATGTAGAAGGGTAAACGGTCCTTGCCCCGAGCTGTCTGTCGGAGTCGAAAAACTGCGAAAGAAGGCAATTGTTATTTTATTTAAATTGACACGTAAACCGTTGCCAAGTTGCGGGGAGTCGGACGCTGATTACGCGAAGGCGACAGTGATACTTCACCTACGCGACTGGTAACAACTCATGGAATCATATTTGGCTCGCGACTAAATTCCTGAAAAGCTGCGATACTGAATATTACACAAATAATCTTACTCACACTTATTCTATCGTTAATCGATCAAATAAACTATAAACTATAATTCTTCGTACTTGAACTGATAATATTCCTATACATTTAATCTGTTTATGAATCCTTGATCATGTATGGTGTGGACGCCGGCTTGAAAACCGAAATATATCAATTATACTCTACGACTAAAGTTACATGGATGCAGTGGGGCTTAATGCGTCCTGCTCTTCGGAGTGTGTTAAGCACGGGGCGTGCTCTCTTGGTGAATTACATGGCTGTTCCATTGGTACATAATAATTTGTACCTACACAAATGGTTCAGTGGGGTTCATTGCGTCCTGCTCTTCGGAGTGTGCTTCACACGAAACGTGCTCTCTTGACAATGTCATGGCTTTGTCTGTGCGAACGGATGTCACACTCTTTGGCCTAAGGATGAGTGTTTGTGCTATGCACGCACAAGGATTTCTTCCTGAAATAAGATAATTAGACTTTGGTCTTCAGCTTCGGCTGCAACGATAATTTAATGGTTATACCATTTATGATTTCGCTTCTCTACTCCTTCAGGGGCTGTGCGCTAAGTTAGCCTCGGTATGGACACGTACCGTGGGAAGCGCTGGGTGGAGCTTCCCGCCTTTTTATTTTTTTAGAAAAATAAAAAGCGCATAGGGGTAGAGGATACTATTTTCATCACTAGAACGGTGTTTCAGTCTTTCTCTTAAAGAAACTGCGGTCTGCGTTACTCAATTACCACTTATACGATCACATAGCCAATCCTTCGAAAAATTTATACTTCAATTTTCAAGTTTCGTGTTGATATTGTCTTATAATTTTCAATGTCCATACTGGTTAGTTACGTTAAGGGTAGGTAGTATATCATGTTCTTTGGGGGGGGGGGGGTTAGTTACAAAGTCTATTTGAATAAAAAAGTTTTAGTTTGAGTATAACAAAGGTCCAGAACCCAAGGCCAGAATCTACGTCAAGACTCCAGTCAAGTTCCGGACAGCAGATGATGGAAACCATGGACCGACAGAATACACATAGCACAAAGACCACGTTTCGTCAAACAAAAATTCGAGATACGTATATTTTTTCTTCCTATTGAAGAAGGAACGGCCTTCATTTCCTCTTGCGTGATTCGCTTTTATATTTTTTTTTATACTAAGCATTTTTTTGTGTAATTTTTAGTTTGTGTACTTTATTTTTTCATTATTTGTAACGAAAAAGTTAAGTATCTCAGCCTTTTGTGCTAATTTTTATGCCCCCCTTACGAGGCACCAAGTACCATCTAAAGATCTAAAAACAAACAAAATTTAACAAAAAATGCCCTCGTAGTCGTAAGTAACTCAGTTCGAGTCGTGGGGAGCATCAAGAAAACAGACTATAAAAATGCCCATAATTCAATGTCTTGATGATTCGATTTGAGTTACTTTGGCATTTGGAATGACCCAGGAATCGGAGATGCGGGCCGCTTGGGCGCTGACGGAGTTTCATCAATCTTCAAATGGTTACGAAGTCCTCGGCCTATTTTATGGATTTAAGTCTTAAACTAGGCGTGAGAGTTGACGCTCTGCATCGGTTATCTGGTTTTCGGTTTGAAGTTTTTTTTTTATAAATATTTTTGTACAGCATTCCAGTATCATGGCCTTTACTGTCATAGCACTATGGCCTTAACATAAAATGATTGTCTCAACAATATAACATAATACGCTTCACACAGCTTCAAAACTTTAATTGCCGATAAAGATAAGATATTAAAGTAAAGCAAATATAAATTCTCAACAAAAAAGCTTCCACAGCATTTTTCAATTGTAACATTTTGAAGCTCATTTCAACTGGCATTAATTGCAGAAGCTAGTAAACAGTTCTCTGAAACTTTAACTTTCAACTTTTTAAATGCTGAACATTCATTCGCCTTGTGAATTCGCTACTAAAGTGAACTACGCGGAACTTTGTCGGAGTCGTTCAAATACTACGATTAGCTTGGCATTGGCTGGGATTGGCAGCTCGAAATATTTGTAATGTGATCGATGCTAGTATGGCCAAAAAAATAATGCTTAAATATGTTTTTTTTTTAGATTATTTTGTGTTTTACAGCGGAAATCTGTATAAAAAATTTATAGTTAACTGATGAGTTTGTATGGTTACGTAACTGGTTGTAAAAAATTATAACATTGACTTTTTTAAAAAGCTCTCTTAAAGCCTATTCAAAAGAAGATAATTTTGATTCTAAAGTTTGCTATTATACCCGTATATATAAAAGACAATGTTCTGACTGACTCATCACCGCCCAGCCCAAACTGCTAAGGATACATATTAAAAATTTGGAGAATGAGTTTAGTTTATAATGAAGGCGTCGTTTAAGAACGGATTTTGCGAAAAAACAACTCCTAAAGGGGTTAGAAGTTTCTATGAAAAACTCTCATTTTTGAAGTCAAATCTATAAAACTCGGTATTTGATGTTTTGAGTTACAATCAAGATTGATATATTTCACTGTTTTTGAAAAATCATCTCACAGGGGATAAAATAGGGGATGAACCTTTGTATGGCAATGCGGTTATTTTTGTAAATAAAACCATGAAAATTTGTACATACACTTTAATTTGCAAATAAAGGATGTCGTGTATCAGTATTTTTCGAAATTCAACCCCTAACGGGGTAAAAAGGGGTGGCAATGTTTGTATGGGATAAAAAAAATATTATAGTCAAATCAGCTCTAAACTTGCTATTAATGCTCTTGAACACAACTAATGAAGTGTAAGTTTTAAGAAATTAAAAAAAATTCAGCCCCTCACAGAAATGGGGTAACAAAATATGAGATAAAATATTTTAAGCAGTTAATGAAAAAGGTAATTACGGGGTGCTTAAAATTTAATCTTAAAGAGGAAAAGAAGGATTACAAAGTTTGTATGCAATTGGAAATTTTTATTTTTGTAGTCTAATTTTCAAGAAACTTTGTATCAATATAAATGAAATACACTTACTTTGGTGTTCCCTTGAAATTCGACCTCGAGGAGTAAAAGTTGTGCCAAAGTTTGTATGGGAAAGAAAGGATTCAAATAAGAGAATAGAACTCTTTTGCTAATTTTGTGCTGGTGCATCCAGATACCAGCAGTAGCAGACCCTTTTAATTTCGATCAAGGACGAGGCGAATTCTGTGGAATATGTTCCGATATGGCCGAGAATTGTTCCACCTTCGGACACACATTGCAGGTGGAAATTTAAGTTGTGGAATAAGCTTCATGCCAAGGTTTTCCCTATGCACTACAGTATGGGGGTTTTCAGGAAAGAAGTGAATAAACGCGCGACTAATGACCCTTGTGTTGCAAGCGTCTATAGGCTGCGATGACTGCTTAGCATCAGGCAAACATATTGCTCGTTTTCTACCTTTGTGGTACTAAAAAACAAAGTGAAATTTAAATAATATGCCTAATATGCATAGTGTATAAAAAATTGACAACCCGTCTTGTTTTTCGGGACAGTTTTCTTACAACACAACACAATCCACAAAATATGCTAGTTTCATACAGTTGCACCGTGTTTTGCATCCTTCTGTGCATCTACATCTTGTCAGTTCTCAAGTATAAACTGTTTAAATTTGTGTGGGAAATAATATTTTTTGATTAAATTTAATTGATTTTGAACTTAACATTGATGCTCTTTAACACAATTAGTAATAAACATATTTCTTTAAATTTCAAAATTCAGCCCCTGAGAAAGGGATATGCAAGTCTGTCTGAGACAAAATATTTCTATGGTCAAGTTACTTCAAACTTAATATGTATGTTTTTCAACACAAATAATAAATACAGTGTTTTGCGGATTTTCAAATCCAATCACTGAAAGAATAAAATGTGATGCTAATTTTGTATGGGATAGGAAAATATTATTTTTACTATCAAATTTTTATAAATCTTGTTATCAATGCGTTCCAACACAAAAATATTTAAATCACGCATTTCGGAGTTTTTTCAAATTTAGACAATATTTTTATAATGAAATTTTATATTCATGTGAATGTTCTGTAACAAAATTAATAAAACATATATTTCTGGGAATTCTGAAATCAAAACCCTTAAAAGGTAAAAGAGGAAAAAAACGTTTGCAAAATTTTAACAGGAAGAAATATTATTATGTTCAAATTAATTTAGAGTTATATATAAAACTTTCTAAACTATAAAGTTTGCATGTTTGGTGTTTTTCAAAATTCAACCCATTTCGGGAGAAAGGGGGTGAGAAAATTTGTACAAGATATAATATTTCTATTAGATACTAAAATTTCATTAAAATTGGGTATAAATACTTCTCAACACAATCAACAAACGACGTGATTAGGGGTTAATAAATCAGCCAAGTGTAAGTCTGGCTCGCGCACCAAGGGTTCCGCACAAACTTATTATATGCAGATAATTCTTCCACCATGAGATCAAGTTTATGCATTAATTATCAGATGTTCGATTTTTTTCTATATTTGTGATGTAACATTTTGCCCTAATTCATGAAATTCATAGGTCAACGGAAAGTACCCCATAGGTTTTCATTTATTTGTATCACAATTATGACAAAAATAACCGCATTTTGTTTTTTTTTTATTGCATTTGTTTACAAAGTTGATTGTTTACAATTTTAAGTAACCTTAGACTTTAGTTTTTTTTATTAATTTCATCTTGAGACCTCTACGCGTTCTTGAGTAAAAGGGTCTTAACAGACAGGCAGACAAACTTTTTCTAATTTGTTATAACTACAAATTAACAAATTTCGGATCCTATATCTGTAATGTGAGACCTTGATTCGTGTCAAATTTCATGATTCTAGGACAACGGGACGTACCCCGTCTTGGTTTGTGTGTGGGCGTATTTCGGTCGGTTTTTTTATTGTGTTGACTTAGAAATTTGTTTTCTTCAGCTTCAAGGGACCGCAGACCATCGTATTTGATATTAATTTTAATTTGATTACATTACTTGTTTCTGAGAAAAAGGATCAAACAGAAAGACGGACAACAAATTAATCCTATAAGGTTCCTTTTTTCTTGTTAAGGTATGGAACTCTAAAAACCATGTTTTTCGGGGTTTAATAATGTATTTCCCTAAGGAAGAAAGGGCGGCGGCAAATTTGTACAGGAAGTTATATTTTAATGTATATTTAAAATTCAGTATAAATCTCTCTAACCTATAAATATAACATGTATTTTGGGGTTTTCCTAAATTTAATTCTAAGGGAAGAAATGGGGTATGAAAGTTTGTATGAGAAAAAATATTTTAAATCAAACTTGTAACTGGGTATATTTACATGCTTCTCAACATACTTAACAAACTATGGGTTACGGTTTTAATAAAAATTCAACTCCTAGGGGAGAAAGGAGGAAGTTTTTTGTGTAAATATTATGTTTATGTTTAAATTTCCTATACATCCTAGATATACATGCTCTATCAACATAAATAATGTACTGAGTCAACACCAAAGGAGAGAAATGAAATGGCAAAATTTGTAATGTGTATAGTCAACTTACTTGTAACATCACTTTCCAATATGATTCTTAAGACACTTAAAAAACTATGTGTTTCGAGTTTTGCTGTAAATTCAAACTGTAAGTGGAAAAAGGGGGAGACTTAGTGTTGGTGATAAAAAGTTATGATTGATACACGACTAGTTATAAAAGTCTACTCAAAACTCATGTTTTAAATAATTAATATATCACATTACATTTTTTTTCCTTTTAATTTTAATAATAATATATTGCATGTTTAAAGTTTATTATTAAGTTGGAGGCAAGCGCAGTGTCATATAGCACATATTGAGGTGTTCTAGCCTTTTTCCTTTGACTCCCTCGCAGCCCAGTTGGTAGCGTGGCCGACTGCTGTGCAGAGGGTGTGGGTTCGATTCCCGCACTGAACAAACATTTATGTCAGAATATAAACATTAGTGTTTGTCTTGAGTCTGGGTGTATTTATGTATCATACTTATGCATGTATTTACAAAAAAAAAGTAATATTTATGTATTTGTATCCGTTGTCCAAATAACGTATAAACTCGCTTACAATCAGCGTTTAATTACACCAATACGAGTTGATCCTGATGAAGCTCTGTGATGCGAAGCGTACAGTTGATAATAACTTGTCACCTGGTAGATGAAGGAAGGGGGCTTCGGTGGGTGCGTCTAATCTGTTCAGCTCAGGTTTACCTACTATGGAGCGGCGGTACAGGGGAATCCCCCGCCAGGTGAGGAGTAATACCTGGAGAACGCCTTGTTATACTTGCATTTCAGTATGTCGCTATATATTCGAACTATCGAAAAAACTTCGATAGCGCGATGTAAGACGCGTGAAGTCACCTTAATTTGTAGCAGTACGATATGATGTTCGTTATTAGTAAACTTCACTAATTCTTAGAAAGGTGTTTGTGAACGTTAATTAGCCTTCATTGTACTGACAAGTAGTGTTTTATCTGCCCACTTTAATAAAACTTTTTGTAATCTTTAGTAAGCTTTATATGTTGATATTAATTTACGCTACTCATAAATACGAGGAAAGTTTTATAGGATTTGTAAAATTCTGTAATCCAAAGTACAAATTATTAATTTCGGAAAAGAATAAACCTATTTTGTTGTTATTATTTAATGGCATTAATAAAATGTACTTAAATTTATATTGTTTTGTAATTTCTTATTAACGTAGTAAAATTTAGTATTAATGCATTTTAATAAACAGTTTTTTAATTCGAACAATTTTTGTTTTCTCCGTGTGTAATGTCCAAAAATATTTATTATTTATTTATTATTATTATTAGTTAGAATTGTACGCTCACAACGGAACGAGGAATACTTGCTCCAGTACTGTCATCTGCAGAGCAATGTAGGTTGTTGATGTCCAACATGTCGTTGATGTGCAGTAGAAACAGCGTAGGAGACAGCACAGAGTCTTGCGGGACACCAGCATTAATGTCCATGCTATCAGAGCAACTACCGTCAACTACGGCTCGTATGCGTCTGCCGGACAAAATGCTAGCCACCCATTTGCACTAACCCTCGGGCATTCCGTAAGATGGCAACTTCGATAGAAGACCCCGGTGCCAGACCCGATCGAACGCCTTCGCTATGTCTAGGCTATATGCCAATGCCTCCCCCTAACGCCTAGTGCCAATCGGTGTGTGACATACACTAGAAGGTCACCAGTCGAGCGACCGTGGCGAAAGCCATATTGACGGTCGCTGATCAGGTCGTGTTTTTTTAGGTATCTCAAAAGCTGTGTGTTGATGACACGCTCCATTACCTTGGAGAGGAGGAAGGTTATAGCGATAGGCCTGTAATTCGGTGGATCTGATCTACCGCCCTTTTTGGGCACCGGGTGCACATTTGTAGTCTTCCATGAAGACGGAAATTGTCTAGTATGGTAGGAAAGCGCGTAGAGGCGCGTGAGTACAGGACATAACTCAGGAGCACACTGCTTAAACACCACTGCTGATATACCGTCTGGCCCACTCGACTTATGAACATTTAGGGAAAGCAGCGCCCGCCGGACCTCTCGCTGTGTTATAGAGATTTCCGGCATGGTCTTACCGCACCACGGTAAAGTAGGTGGTACAGCGCCTTCGTCGTTCATATTCGAGTTGGAAGCAAAGAGACTGCCCAAAAAATCGGCTTTCTCTTTTGCACTATGGGCCAAGTCACCACTTTCTTCATTCTTTCGCAGTGGTGGAAACAACAACTGGCAGAAGTTCCCCTTGGTATCGAGCCCTTAAATCTGAGGAGAGGCAGGGAATTCATTCTAACACTTTAAAACCGAAATGGTCGCGTACAGTGCGGTTTCAGGGAAACTTCCTCCCGCAAACACTTGGGTTGTGGAATGAGCTCCGTGCCAAGGTTTTCTCCAAGGACTACAGCATGGGGTTCTTTAAGAAAGAAATTATTAGATTTCTGAAGGGTCGGTAACGTGCGAGTCATGCTCCTGGTGTTGCAAGCGTTCATAGGCTACGGTGACCGGTTACCATCAGGCGGACCGTAAGCTTTGCCACCTTAGTGGTATTAAAAAAAAAACCTGTGGGATTTATCTGTTAATGCAATTGTATTATTGGTCCTTCTTTGTCTTTACAACTATAAAACTGCCTAAAATCAAGTCCGTGGTATTATGCACCTCAATGATGTGAGGAATAGTGCCTAATAAACTAATTTTAAACTCTCGATTGTATAAAAAATATTCTTTTTCCTTTTAAGTTCCTCCAGGTATTTCTGCGACAAAAATAAAGTCACCTACGTACTGCGTTGCATCATGAAGTTTTTTTTTCAAAAATTGATATTCTAAACTAAAAAAAAAAAATTATTGGTTGCGTAAATAATGATATTTTAATATATAATGAACCAAATAAATGCCATGTTTCTTAGTGAAAAGATAAAAGACAACGTTTATTAAATTAACTTTCTTGTGTTTTATTAAAAAGTCACGAGGGAGTTGTAGTATAAATTTTAATAAATAAAACAATTTATGTAATAAAGTTAGTTTTTATTAGAGCGAAACAATCTGCGGTCCGTTCTGGAGCGGCGGCGACTTTGTGCGGGCGCGCGGGCGGTGGGGGGGGGGAACTCGTGTCTGGAATAAACAATGCCCTGTCCCTTGAAACGCCTTTCAAACTTCAGTTCTACTTAAACCAGACATTATATAATAATTCAAATTGAACAATAATACAATCGGTCAATTTTTTTTTTACTTTTAAAAATGCTTACTTCCTAGCGTTTGCTTTGTATTTCCTATTCTTATTTTAAGTAACTTTGCCAAAATTGCAGATACTGAAAAATTTATGGTTTTATTTCAAATTTGTGTCTTGACGCAAAAAGTTCAATTTTAATACAAAGATTTAAAAAAAAAAACAAGTGAAATATAGCGTAGAGCGTAGAATGAAATAGATTTGTAGGTTAGTTTGAATAATATAATATTTAGATAGGTGCACAGTTCTTTAATCAACATACTGTCAAGTATACAGCCCTTCACCTCCTTAGTTAAAATCTTAAAGTGCCAACAAAACCTACAATGAAATCCCCTTTTCAGAATTTTTAATTTCTGAGTAATATGACACAATCAATACAATATTTACCACGCGGTTTCACGCTCTTGAGGGTGACTTTTGAAAAATCTCTTCTGTATCCCTATAAATCACTTTCTATGAAATCTTCCATATCAAGTTGCTTTAAAAGCCTACTCTTTTTCGCCACGTGTGTAAAAGTTAGTTAGCTAGTGAGCGTACAATTCTAACTAATATATTGCATGTTTCAAGTTTATTATTAAGTCGGCGGCAAGGGAATTGTCATATAGCACATGTTGAGGTGTCTAGCCTCAACATGAATGATGCAACGCAGTACGGAGGTGACTTTATTTTTGTCGCAGAAATACCTGGAGGAACTTGATAGGTACTTTCCGATCCCGATAAACATTTTCCACAGGATAAGGTGATATATATTGATAAATTGGCGACGATTCCAAACTTTTTTTTGTTATACCACTAAGGTGGCAAACAAGCCTACGGTCCGCCTGATGGTAAGCGGTAACCATAGCCTATGGACGCTTGCAACACCAGGAGCATGACTCGCGCGTTACCGACCCTTCAGAAATCTAATAACTTCTTTATTACAGAACCCCATGCTGTAGTCCTTGGAGAAAACCTTGGCAGGGAGCTCATTCCACAACCCAAGCGTTCGCGGGAGGAAGTTTCTCTGAAACCGCACTGTACGCGACCATTTCGGTTTTAAAATGTTAGAATGAATTCCCTGCCTCTCCTCAGATTTAAGGGCTCGATACCAAGGGGAAATTATGCCAGTTATAGTTACCACCACTACGAAAAACTGATGGTGACTTGGCTCATAGTGAAAAAAAAAAGCCGATCTTTTGGGCAGTCTCTTTGCTTCCAACTCGAATATGAACGACGAAGGCGCTGTACCACCTACTTTACCGTGGTGCGGTAAGACCATGCTGGAAATCTCTATAACACAGTGAGAGGTCCGGCGTGCGCTGCTTTCCCTAGATGTTCATAAGTCGAGTGGGCCTGACGGTATACCAGCAGTGCTGCTTAAGCAGTGTGCTCCTGAGTTATGTCCTGTATTCACGCGTCTCTTCGCGCTTTCCCACCATACTAGACTGTTGTGTCAATTTCCGTCTTTATGGAAAACTGCGAATGTGCACCCGGTGCCCAAAAAGGGCGATAGATCAGATCCACCGAATTACAGGCTTATCGCTATAACCTTCCTCCTCTCCAAGGTAATGGGGCATGTGATCAACACACAGCTTTTGAGATACATAGAAAAACACGACCTGATCAGCGACCGTCAATATGTTCGCCACGGTCGCTCGACTGGTGACCTTCTAGTGTATGTCACACACCGATAGGCACTAGGCGTCAGGGGGAGGCATTGGCATATAGCCTAGACATAGCGAAGGCATTCGATCGGGTCTGGCACCGGGGTCTTCTATCGAAGATGCCATCTTACAGAGTGCCCCAGGGTTTGTGCAAATGGGTGGCTAGCTTTTTGTCCGGCAGACGCATACGAGCTGTAGTTGACGGTAGTTGCTCTGATAGCATGGTCATTAATGCTGGTGTCCCGCAAAGCTCTGTGCTGTCTCCTACGCTGTTTCTACTGCACATCAATGATATGTTGGACATCAACAACATACATTGCTTTGCAGATGATAGTACTGGAGACGCTTATTACACGGACCGTGCAAGCATCCCTCGTTCCGTTGTAGAGGAAAGACGTGGAGAACTTGTGTCTCAAATCGAGTTCAGTCTGTCAAAGTTCTCCGACTGGGGACGGGAAAACTTGGTTCGATTCAACCCTTCAAAGACACAATTCTGCGCGTTCACCGCTAAGAAAACCCCATTCACTGTGGTCCCACAATTCCAGAACACTTCCGCCTCCATCTCCAAGAGCATAGGGATCCTTGGTGTTGACATCTCCAGTGATTTTTAGTTCCGAGATCATTTGCTAGACAAGGTAAAGCTGGCGTCCAAAAAAAATTTGGTGTATTCAACAGAGCGAAGCAGTACTTTACGTCGGGGCAAAGGTTGCTGCTTTAAAAGTCGCAAGTCCGGCCC
Source organism: Apoda limacodes (assembly GCA_946406115.1). Lineage (NCBI taxonomy): Eukaryota > Metazoa > Arthropoda > Insecta > Lepidoptera > Limacodidae > Apoda > Apoda limacodes. The sequence continues at coordinate 35,869,617 of OX291542.1, forward strand.
TATATGGAGTACTGCTGCCATCTCTGGGCGGGTGCACTCGGATACCAGCTTGGCCCTTTTGATCGGTTCTACGACGGGCTGTGAGAATTGTCGACGATCCCAAACTCACTTGCGGTATCGAGCCCTTAAGTATCAGAAGAGACTTTGCCTCCCTGTGTGTGTTCTACCGCTTGTACAATGTGTTGTGTTCTGAGGAATTGTTCGAAAAGATGCCCACAGCTACTTTCTACCATCGCACCGCTCGCCATCGGCAGGGAATTCATTCTCACACTTTAGAACCGAAATGGTCGCGTACAGTGTGGTTTCAGAGAAACTTCCTCCCGCGAACGCTTGGGTTGTGGAATGAGCTCCCTGCCAAGGTTTTCTCTAAAGACTACAGTATAGGGTTCTTCAAAAAATAAGTTATTAGATTTCTGAAGGGTCGGCAGCGCGCGAGTGATGCCCATAGTGTTGCAAGCGCCCATAGGCTACAATGACCGCTTACCATCAGGCGGACCGTAGTCTTGTTTGCCACCTTAGTGGTATAAAAAAAGTTTGGAATCGTCGTCAATTTATCACTATATATCACCTTATCGTGTGGAAAATCTTGATCAGGATCGGAAAGTATACTAAGGGATTTATTTAATCTTTTTTAGGGTTCCGTAGTCAAAAAAGACGGCAAATTATTTTAGAGACTAAAGATTACAGTATAATCATAAAATATATAATAAATAAATGCTAAGGTTGCAAACAAGCTTGAGGTCCGCCTGATGGTAAGCGGTCACCGTAGCCTTTGGATGCTGGCAACACCTGAGGTATCACCCACGCGTTGCCGGCCCTTCAAAAACCTAAGAACTTATAATAATGAATAATAATAAAGAAGTAAAAATATATAATCAAAAAAAAAATATTAAGATTGGTGATGATGAAGTTCCCAGTTTTTTTTATTTTTATTCTTTACTAGATTTTCCCAGCGGCTCCGCTTGCCCTAATAATTTAGGTTATCGGCGTGTAATTCCTCAATTTATTCCTTAATTATACTAATGAAGCTTGCTATAGCAAGCTATAGCGCGTTTAAGCTCGGTTATAGTTATTTCGGCAGGGATGTTTTGAGGATAAAAAGTAGCATATGTCCTATTCCAGGACCTACCCTATGTATATGTGTGCCGAGTTTCATCTTAAAGCGTGATGGAGTAACAAACATATATCCATCTAGCTGGACATAATTTCACATTTATAATATAAGTAGGATAGTAGGATTTTGTATGTCCTTGATGTATGACCTTGATTTTGATACCTTCATTAAAACAAACGATCAAATTATTGATGTTAGGATTTTATTAATTATTTTAGGTAGTAATTTTTTGGTCATGTATACAGTCTTTAGTTCGATGTCTCAGTTTTCTTCTTTAAGAAATATTCACTTTACTAAGTAAATAATCACTTAACCAAATCAGATACAAAATTTAGAAGCAAACCATGTTTTATAGTTCACTATGTGTCAGTAGCCTTCTTCTATCAGCAGTTAAGGCTTATGTCTCGATTCTAAAAGTTATCAGTAACCAAACACAGTGGTTAAATATAATTTCGGACTACAACTTTTTGAGCAAATTCCAAAATATATACAAGATGGATAGGACTACTCCTATACGTTGACCTCTTTGTCGAAGTTGATCAATCTATATGGACTAATTGTTTGGGGTCACTAACATACTCGTTTCATCATCTATTCGAAAAGTGTTCCAAAAAACAATAGTCGAGGTAATAAAGCCGATAAAAGCCTATTATAATACAGTTGCTCAAACAGTTATACGTATATATTTTGCGTGCGGGGAGATTGTCGTTAACGCACTAGTGTTTTTTCGTTAGCAAATATAAAAATACTGTCAATAGTAGATTGCATATTACAAGAGAGAAAACTATTATTTATATCGCGAAGGTGCGATTTTGATTCCACATACTTGTAACAGATAATATGGAATATCAGGACGCAGTTTACATGCGTTTATTTTCTACTTATTTTTTATAAGCAGACGGCGCACGCCACCCTGTTAACCGGCTAATAACTTTTTTTTCACAAAATATACCTAATAGGGACATATAAGTATATACAGCGCTACCGCTCAGAAAATGCGAAGGAAATGGAGAAAAGTTTACAATAAAAAAAATACTTTTAGTCGTTTATATGTACTATTATAATAAATTAATGTACTATTGTTTTAGAAACAAAATTTGTGTTAGTTTAGCGTAAAATGTAACCCCATCAAATTCATGTAAAATGTTGCCAAGACGCACTCTGCGCACTGTCAGAGTCGCAAAGTTATCAGATCTCATATAGAGCCAAGATTCTAACTCTACACGCCCTAACTCTACAAGCCCTAACTCTATAAGCCCTTACTTTACAAACTCTACACACTAGTTAAAATATGTGACTTGGCCGTTTTGTTTTGGTGGGATTTTACTTCTTTTTGTAAGTTGCTTATGACAAATTGTGTTTTTTCGTTGTAAGTTGCTTATGACAAATTGTATTTTTTTCTTGTTTATAAAGGGTTAGATTATAAAAAACTATACTCGCATAAGTCGATTGGTTTACTATGACATCAGATTTTGAAGCCCTACCTCTGATACAGTTTATTTCGATTTTTATACCACAACAACCGGGGCTTACAACATTGTGATTTTCCTTCTTCATAGAAGTTTACTTTTGTAAATACTTATCACAACATTTAAATTTTTTAACGAAGTACACAAGTTCAGTAATATTATTCGTATAATAATGTTGTACTATTCTGAAACCTGATAAATGCCCCATATACACTTTTACCCCCAAATTTAAGGGGTTGAGGGATTTTTTTTTGAAACCTGATACTCGTATTTTTTAATTTGTAATAATAAGTCATCACCTTTAATTACATTAAAAGAATATTTTCAGATAGAACCGTGGGTCAGGGTTGCGATATTGTCCATAAAGTTGTTTGAAGTTCATTAAAACCGTACCTACTTCCCATTCGAAAATTAAGCTGTGGTTCACAAGAGTGCATATATCAACAAATTAAATGTGAACAAGCTAAACATCTGGGGTTTACTTTTTAAATCTAGAATCATCAGAAAAGAATGAATCTGGCCCGGGTACCAGATTCATATTATCTGGATATCTGCATCTTTTAAAAATAAAAATGCTCATATTACATCACGGTCAATTTTCAGTACCATGAAATCCTTAGATAAACCTAAAATATTATCGAATCTGGTGGTGAAACCCGCAAATGTATTTCCCAGTTTTTCAGCGACTGTACCTAAACATGATACTGTTTAAAGATTTTATAATTTCGAAAAAACAGTAAGTAGCTTACATTTACCTGACACTGGACAGTTTTTATGTTCCCGTCTCTCCTGTTGATTTTAGTATAACAATGCCATCCTTCAAAAAAATGACTAATGTTCCGAGTAGTAATGAGGATAAAATTAAAAACAGAAAACAGTAAATTTTCTTTTTTTGATTCTGATGACTCCGATAATGATATTTTATAAAAAGATTGTTAATATAAAATGTAATAATACTAAAAAAGACTAAATTAACCTTAAATGCACAATGATGTTCATTTGGGTAAACACTCTATATACACACTTGTCTATATAATAAGTTCCTTCCTCCTGAAAAGTTTAAGTTAATTTATTTTATAGGATATAAGTACACTGGTATACCACTGATTATATAATACTATGTTCGATACTAATATAAGCGCAACTTTAAAGATAGGTAGCTTTTAGCTGAAGATTTAGGACACTAGTTAGTCCCTATGATAAATTACTTTTCAGTAAAAAGACTTAGCTGATTAAGTTTTAAGCTGAGCTATTTTAAGAAGATTTTAAAGTGTATGTGACAGACAGAATGTGTAAAATTTAACAACTTAAAATGTTTTTTATTTTGATTTGTTTTTAAAGTTGATTTATACTAAAAGTGTTTTTTTTTAATAAATGATAGCAATGATAAAATGTTTTTTTTTTTTATAATGGGTTGTTTACAGCATTATTTTTTTATGCCAGATACGTATGTAACATTATTATTCATAATAGGTATCAGGACGTATCTTTTATTTACATAGATTTATTGGTCGTTTCTAATTACCATTACACTAAGTGTTAGAATCATCTAATTACCGTTCTCAAAAAAAATTATATCCCAATTACTCAACAACCGCTTTAATTAGTCTAATGCCTTTTTTAATGGTAATTCGTATCTTTATCGTGTTTCATATTTTAGTGTTTTCTAGTCAAAATAGCTAAAAATAGAAAAGGCTACGCTAATTAGACGAAGAATGCCTGATATCGAGAATGACCGAAAAATGCACTAGAGATACGGTAATCCGAAAATAATTTATATCAATTTATATTTTTTTAGTCAATGCTCAGTAAGGCACAACAGATGGACATCCAGGCTTCTGAAAAATAATTCAATTTGTAACTCCTTGCCAGACAAGCCCTTAAGATTTTGATGTACAAAGATCTGTTGGCTTGATTGACTTTACAAGGTGCCAACTAGGGGACTTGTCCGTTGTCTTGTGTCTCAGTTTAAATCGCTTACTGAGCAGTCACTCGTATTGTTATACAGCCAATAGCAGTAGATAGTAGTTCAATAAAAAGGCATTCTCTGAGCGGCCGGATAGTAGAACCTAAATATTTTTTCATAAAATCTTTTAATTAGAACTCCATCACAAATCTCAATGAGGAATCATTTAAAATTTTTTGTTGTTCTAAATACTTTTGTGGTTAAGGAAATAAAGCTTTCAACCCAGGAATTTCGTAAGAAGATTCTGATTTTGATGTGACCTGGCGCAAAATGTTTGCATAAGTATAGTATTATATAGTCTGTGCAAACCTCTGGTTGATTCAAAACGTATGAGTGTCCTGAACAAAATCTTATTCATGAGGACTGTTTTATTTTTTATTTCTCTTTTTTATTCGGACCAGAAGTTTGCACAGAGCTACACATGTCAGACTAATTACTCACGTTGAACTTGTTAACATGTCTGACCCACTCGGTGAACATGTCATCCCTTATCCATAATAATCTGCTTGACGTGACAAGTTAGACGAAACTGCTTTGAACTCAGTTGAAATCGCAAGCTTGCTATTAAGGTACCTTACATTAATTATTTTCCTATTTCAATATATGGTTATTTTTCTACATTATGTACAAATTCGCAGACAATTTAGGATTCACATAGATATTGGTTTTTCGTACCAAAAATCCTGACACAGTCGAAAATAAGTGACAAGAAAAATTTAGTCGTTAAAAAAACTGAAAACATCATAAACGGTTGTTGTCTGAAAAGTTGTTTTGTAAGTGAATGTTTAAATTTCGACCTCCGCCAAAGATTTTATCACTGTAGTCGATTTTTATGAATCTCTTTTTGAGATTTTCGAAAATCTATGAGGATTTTTTAAATATTTTGAGGAGAAATCGACGAGAGATACATCGAAAAAACACAAGCATATAAAATCATGACACCTGGCACAGAAATAAGAATTCTCGCGAGTGATTTTTTCATAGCTAACAAATCCCTGTTGTCGTTAATAGACTTGTGTCTAAATTAAAAATCAGGCAGCAGACCTAAAAGTTTTCATTTCTGACCAAATTGAGGTAGTCTCTAAGTAGTATTGTCTCTTGTTATAATAAGCTATCTACTGTCCAGAACCTTTACGTGTAACGATTTAGAGTCTGCTGGTCAACAATTATGTAAGGTCGAAAAATGCTTCCGAAGACATCATCGATGATTTGCAAAACTTTCAAAGCTTGATTAAACTGTAATTCTAATGTACCTCCAAGCAAAAAAAGATGATTGTCCAGAACCTTTACGAAAAAACCCCCTTACCTTAGTAGAAATGTATTGTAACGATTTAGAGTCTGCTGGTCAACAATTATGTAAGGTCGAAAAAATGCTTCCGAAGACATCATCGATGATTTGCAAAACTTGCAAAGCTTGATTAAACTTTAATTCTAATGTCTCTCCAAGCGAAAAAGATGATTTGGTTACGTTTAAGCAACGTACGAACTAAGAAGTACATTGCTAAGCTTTGTTTTAAAAATGTAGCAAAATTTTATTTCCTCCATACAAAATCATCAGTCCGATGTGGGGGCTTAACTAGAAATTAAAAAAAAACGGGTAGAAAAAATTAAACATTCTAATAATGTGTAAACCCATCCATAGATGATATTATAATATCATTATAAATAAAACCTTTTTTATATTTTAAATAAAAATATTTTAATTTTCTCGTATACTTGGCCTATTATATTATTTTTTGTTACATACCTGGCCTATTATATAATAATTCTCACATATCTAACCTATTAAAATGGTAGAGCTTTTTGATAAAACAAACAAATTAAATGAGTAAATGATTTTAAGGCATAGGTGATTGATCAAAAAGTAGTGTTCTAGCTATTAATATGTTTTTCTTTACTTAAGTTTTAAGGTTATAACGTCTAAAAAATATTCAAATATATTTTTGTTACATTTGTTACTTTAATCATAAAAACCATTTTCGGGACAAAAATATTTTGTTTCAGCAAAAACCTAGTACGTGTGCATTATAAATTCAAGTTATGAAACGCAAACGTTCTGCAAGTCAAGCAATATTTGCAGTGTTTCCAGCTATGAAATTAAATTAACCTGCCCGTGGAGGAGCTTTTGCAAACACTTTTAAGATTTTCTTCAAAATTCTGTACTCTTGCAGCTGCATCATTTCGTTTGGTGAAACCCACAATATGACAGAATTATTGTCTATAATAATTCTGTTATTTCTACTGTCTGTCTACGTTTTACTATTCTGATATAATTAAAAAACGTTACACCTGACAACATTATAGCTATTAATCTGACATATTTGTTAAAACTTACACTATCTTATAAAAAAACCTTCGCAATGTCAAATTGTTGATGTCCCATATTCTTAAAAAGAGATGGACGACCGATTGACCAACCCAGTGTTCAGTTCTACACTGTGGTTTGTCTGTTGGAACTGTCGTGTCTTATGGTAAGAAACTGATACGAATCACACAAGCACTAATCCACCATCACATTCCTACGTATAATTTTAGTAAAGGTATCTTTAACCTAGGTGCTGGTCTGAGTCCATTCAACATGAATTAATTTTCAGTACAATTAACAATGCAATTTAAAGGACTTTTTTTAAAATAATCTATAATATTATTTTAGTGCTAACTTCAAAAGCTTATGCTAACTCAATGGTTAAATTGTAATAAGTAAATTAAAGTAAGAAGCAAGAAGCTTTATTTTTAATGAGTCAACTTAACGCAACATACAGTTTGCCCGGAGGCTGTTATTTTAAATATTAACGCCTAACGATTAGCCGGGAACTTTCCTTATTTACAGCAGACAAATGAAAGTTCGTGTTTAATTTAAAAATAATGCTCTAGCTACATAAGGGTCCTTAAAGTTCAGCTTTTGACGTGTATTTAAGTTTAGTTTATACACATATATATATAACATATTGAAAGTTAACTGCGCGGCTAAAGTTGGCAAAAACAAAAACTAAAGTTATCCAAAAAAATGTACAACACATTTTACCCAGCAAATTTTTGCTGATATAATGATATTTTTCAAATGCTAAGCCACCATCAAAAATGCTTGAACTGCAATGAAACCGCAATCAGATATAGAGAAAAGTAAGGCGATTCTAACGATATACATAACTCATATTTGCAAATTTGGTGGATCACCAAGGTTGCCTTTCCAACGCCGATATGTATATATGTAGCTTCTACTTCTCAATTACAAAAACATTGATATTACACAAAAACGCTAGCAAAAATGATACTGGATATCTGTAAAGAACTGTAGTGATATAGATCAAAAAGTCGAAAATTTTAATCAAATTACAAACAAATTGTACAATACGCATGTTTATTTCGAATACGGTAAAGACAAGCATCCTCCTGATCCATGGTTAACTCCGACAATTAAGAACATGATGGCAAAATACAAAATCTAAAATAAAAAACCTTGTTAAAAAATTACTTTCGACGAAAATCTAGTTTCATTCAAAAAATTCTGCAGTCACTTTTACACACTTTTAATGTACCGCCACGTAGCCATATTGCCCCCTTTTTAAATGCATCAAACATTCTTAAGATGTCCTACCGCAGAGAGCTGCACATGGCTACACTATCGTTTAAGGTGATAAAAACCAATAATCCAACATTTCTTTTCGATAGACTAAAGTGGCGAAGAGAAGACGTTACTCGGTATATGAGAGTTTTAAACAGTGTTTTGAAAATACCACAACATCGAACAGCCGCTTTTCGAGGAAGTTCCAGATACGCGGCTACCAAATGTTGGAACAACATACCTCCTCCTATTCGTGAACTTAGTAATGTCCAAAATTTTAAATTTAAACTAAAGAATTACTTTTTCTTCTTTAGAAAAGCAAAATGAGTCGCGCGCGAGCGAAGTGGTCGGGTTATTCCAACAATGCAGCACAATGTTAAAAGGCTAAATAGTAAAAATATCTTTAATAATGTTAATGATTTTTATATGAGTTTATTGTATTTATATATTTATACTAAAGATTATTTCTTTTATTTTTACTGAAAATAACAAATTTTGCCTGCATATATATTTATATTTACCTTAAGTTAAACTTAAACTAGAACACATATCCGGTGCCTCACGGGCACACCTTTTATTAAGGGCGACGCTGAAAGTCAGCGCTGCAGCACCTTGTTGCAGCATACGCTGAGTCGATGTCCTGTTTGGCATCACAGCACCCATATTTAAATACGCCTAGTTAGATCTGTATATTTTTGTTTTGTTTTTTATTTTCGTTTTTAAGTGTTTTTGTTTTCTTATTTTTATCTCCATTATTTTGGTGTGTACCTACCTTTATGTAAACTTGTATGTAACAGTATGGGTGAAATGATGCTAAATAAATGTCTGTCTATGTCTATGTCTATGAATGTGCAGAAATAAAAAAAGAGCTACACGTATAAATAACTTGAGACTGCCATTGAATTGACAGTGTCATGTTATTTATAAGTGTAGCTCTTTTTTTATTTCTGCACATTCGATTGCAGCGACTGCAGAATTTTTTGAATGAATACATATAATTTCTGAAAAGACTCTGAGGGTAGGAACTAACCAATAGCACTGTTAACAGTAACTTAAACTATTATTTTATTATTTACACCTAAATCAACTTCTACGTCCACTTCTATTTGTTTTCATCCTGTCCAAAGCACATTTATGGCCTTAATTAAAGTGATATGCGCTTAGCTATGGACAATAAATGACTTACTCTCTTAGTTCTATTAGATTTCAGCAGCAATTTAAACTCGGTGGATTTTAAAATCTTATTAGGTATTCTTAAATCTTTTAACGTACCTCCTCCGGTGATACCTTGGTTAGATTCCTATTAAAGAGTACGATCATAGTGTGTTTAAGCAAACGATAAGTTAGAAAATGTGTACAAGATTTCTCAAAATATTCATCCACACATAGTTTGTTAAAATAAAACTAGGGGTGAATTTTGATGGCCATTTCTCATGGTTAAACCAGTGATTAACAATAGAAACAATCGTCCACATAACTTTCTCCTTTACGACACCAATGTTAGCCTTCCCTAATTCCTACAGTGTCTCACTTTAGACTACCCTGACACCTGTTACCTAGATGCTAATGAAGACCAATTTAAACAAAACAGAACGTCTACATAATCTTTGTAATCAATTTTTTATTGGTCTTCCTAAATTCGATAACGTTTTCTATTTTAGATCATTTAGCTCTAAATTAAATGGCTTCCTATTCGACTTCGGCGTAATATGCACATCCTTTGTTGTGTTTATACAATCTCCAATACTTCCTCCACTTATCTTTATCTTAGAGATCGCTTTAATTTATTTTTTTCCTAGATATAGGCTTCTCAGATGTCATACAACCTTACCGCTTGTCTTGAACAACAAAGAATATAAGGTTTAAAATAAATTGCACTGCATGTCAAAAACAGGCCAGACAGACTATACCAGATGGGCGGATTGCTTATAATATCTTATGTATTCAAACCTACCTTGTTCATTTATATATGTAAAAAAACTTTGTTTCAGAACTCTAAAGACGGATAAGAACAAAACTATTAAAAATTTTCTAAGCTTTTCAATACTGTTCGAATAGATTGCAAAGAAAATAAATAAGTGCAAAAGAAGCAGGTTTCATCTAGCAAAGCTGGCCGCAGTCGGACCCTATCCGCAGCAATACATTTAGCGCGCTGAAGTGCGGCTCGAGCTTACTGGTGTTTTCCGCCTGCTTGCGCTGGACTGACGCCAAGTTCCACATCTCACCCTTAGCCACTGTTAAACGGGTCCGTGTCTCGGGTGATTCATTGTAGGACTCATCGCAACGAGTGTAGTGTAAATAAAATAAAATGTTTTGTTCAAGCAAGTAAATGTAGGTGTAGAGAAAAACTACAATTGTGTGTGAATTGTTGTTACTAAGTATGTTAATAAGTTAACACTTACAGTTATTTTTGATAGCCTTCAAAATAAATAACAGGCTGTATGTAAAATCACTGCTGGAAAAACTTTTTCCATATTCATCCTCTTATTTGTTTCATTGCGTATACGCACGAGAGAAAATTAACTGTAACGAAAGGCAAATTAACCTATTAACAATCTAAAGTTCACCTTAACACTATGTAAAGCCCAAATAAAAAACACAGACATTGTTTTAAAATTCGAGCTTTTTTTATATTAATAAAATGCAAAATTTCTAGGTAAATTTGTCCTGCACAACCGATTATTTTCTCTTGGGCGTATACATAATTAAACAAATAAGAGGATGATTATGAAAAAAGTCTATTTTCTTAGCAGTAATTTTTCAAAAACTGTATTAGCCCGAAAAACACACACACAATAAAACTAAGTATATACGTCATGGCGTATCTCAAAACACAATCGCATATGCTTTACTCGATAGAAAACAAATATTTACTAAATTAGCGGGGATTGCCTTATAATTATTGAAGTATGTAAATCTTATATGTACCTGTCAGCCTAAACATATTGCAAAACGTATGTAGTTTAGACGTTAGATGAGGTCGTGATGTAGATATTTACTTGTCACTTCTTCTCCCCTTAAGCTAGTTTCTGAAGTGATGGTAGTTTAAATTATGTGCATTTGTTGCCGGGCTGTTGTGAAGGAGCTGGGCCATTTTCTGATGTAATGTCTGTTTGAATGTGTGTGTGTATATATATATATATATATGTGCGTGTTTGTCTGTAGCACCCGCTCGTGTTCGGACCCTGCCGCTATCGGGCGGCCGAACGAGGATTGCATTAGATAGAACCCATATATTTTTATATCTTTTATATGTATTAATATATGTCTGTATGTGTATAAATAAATAATTGCATGTATGTGTATTTTATTTTATCTTTAATATGTATATGAATAGCTATTTATTTATTTCCATGTTTTTAAAATGTAAATATGTATATATATATACATATACGTACATATACATGTACGTATGTTGTATAAGATTATATGTTATATGAATATATTTTTCTCGGGAGTTAAATAAATAGGCAATTGAAAAACTACCTAAATTTTGATTGTTTTTTTTTTTAAATTAAACTATTTACATCGTAAGTCTTGTTTATTAAGTGTTTCAATACAAAACATGTATTTATTAGTTGATACACTATAATATTATGTTTCGTTTGTGATTTTAATAAAGAGTACCCATAAGACGCACGCAATAAAACAGTATTGTAATTAGTTTGTAAAGCTAGTTGGAGCTAATTTTCTTGACGATTCGAAAGTGTTCTTAGTAACCCATTTGAATAAAAATATTTTGATTTTAGTTTTGATACTGGCTTTACGTTAAAGAAATACAATCTAAAGAAAACTTCAAAAGTACATCATAAACTTAGGCTGCCAACAGTAGTCGGGAAGACGACGATGACGTATTAAGGCTGGTCTTCACTATCTATTTTTCATTCTAGCCCATTTCTTGATACTAACTAACATGCTAACATAGAAACTGATACACAACCAGGTATGACATGAGTATTATCAGACAGGCGGACAGCCAGACACACAAAAAGACAACCACAATAACAGACAGAATAGCAAAAAAAAAACAACCGTACAGACAACCAAATAAAGTGATCTACGGATAACAGATAAACAGGCAGAAGTGTCTGGGTTCAGAGACGACCCTTAAACATCATTGTTAGCACTTTTGCAGTTATATAACTGACAGTCCACACAAATCGAAGCGGAATGGAGGTTTACTTCATTACAGGTTTCAAAAGCAGACGTTTGTCGATGGCACCTCGGTAACCGTTTTGTGTCTTACAGTGAGAGACCGTGCACCAAGCCACGTGTTTTTCTAAGGTTTCTAAGAAAATCAATTACGTGACTTTATTTGTTTCTTGTTTAGTTATTTATTTCATCCGACCATTGCCCTCGGTTGACACGCTCGACGTCGCTCGCTCACGCGACAACTGATTTTCAAAACAAACATAATACCTATTTACAAAGAAATTAAGCCATAGGAAAACAAAGTATTGTAACTTTTTTGAATGAAAAACTGACAAAATTTGGTTTACATAGCGCTTTTTGAATATCGCAGTAAGAATCTTTCCAAAATTTGTTAAGTTAGAGTATATAACGATTAATGTATACACAAAACTTTCGCCACAAAAACAAGAACCGACTTCAGAAAGATGTACTAAAAAGGTAATATAATTATTTAAAAAAAATTGATCAAACCTTTTTAGTGTATCTTTTTGAAATCAGTTCTTATTTTTGTTAAAAAAGTTTTTATTTTATACTTTATGATGACCTATTGGCTTATTTTTGCGCACACTAAAATAATCGTTGACGCTGCCTGTTCGGGAAAGAATGAATCATCTTGTTGGTATTCGGATCGGTCGAGCTAGGCATTCATTCTTTACTTACTCTGTGCGTGCGCGCGCTCAGTCACTCAGAATACTTCTCAGCTGCCGTACGTTTTTTAGAGATAATTATATTGAGTTGATAATAGCCAGTGATTCATAGAAACACAATACATTCATATTCACAAACACACTACACCCCATTACACAGAGTTATCAAAAACATCTGACGCCAAAAACCGTAAGTAAACCCAATTTTCCTTAGGGCCTACGTACGGCTTAGTTTTAGGAAACACTGCCAATTTACAAGCCGTATCGAATCCTTAATTCTGAGAAAAGACTTTGCCTCCCTGTACGTGTTCTGCCACTTGTATAAATGGGATGTATTCCGAGAAATTGTTCGAAATGAGCCCACGCCTTCTTTCTACCATCGCACCGCTCGCCATAAGCAGGGAATTCATTGTTACACCTTGGAACCTAAATGGTCCTGTACGTGACCATGACGTCATGGTCGGCAACGCTCGAGTCATTCCCTTGGTGTTGCAAATGTCCATAGGCTGCGGTGACCGCCTACGATCAGGTGGACCATAAGCTTGTTTCCCACCGTAGTGGTATAAAAAAAAGTATACTACCCTGACAGTCTGCCTTTTTTTAACTGACTTCAAAAAAAGGGAGGTTCCCAGTTTGACTCGTATGTTTGTTTGTTTTTTTTGTCCGCAATTATTTCGCGTTAAAAAAATTAAAGCTTTTAAAATTAATGAAGTGAAATAAAACAAACACACGTGTGTGTTGTTGGGTAGGACAAGACAGGGCTAAAAGGTTCATTTCTAGTAAATTATCCTATAATCACGTATCTATGATGAGTGACCGTTGCCACTTAGTAAGTAAATTTATATCGAATTTTGTTTTCAGTAAGTTTTTATTTTTGGTGTTAGAAGTTCCGTATTGTTTGGGTCTAAACGTACTCCGCAGTTGTATTTATCCACCAAAATCCGGTTCGGATTTAAATTTTTTTTTAAATAGTCTTTGCATGTCTTTTATATAGCAAAGGTGATGACATGCGTTGTAATCAATAGCCGTAAGTTGCATGATTAAAATTTGCTTAAAAGTAAGCACGCTGGACCTTTCAATTCTACATTAATAAACTCTGTGAACGGGAATGGATAGTTAGGAAACCGTATTAAAACTGGTTTAGACTTTAAGTGGTCGCTTTCTACGCAAAGCACGTTTTGCAACAGGAGTAAGCTAGTTTAGAGTCAAACAAAAAGGATTGCTAATTCAATTTTAATTCCCACGTGCACGAGATAGAGCTGCAGATGCACAGAACTACGAAAACGAGTCCACAAAGGTATAGGATATGACTCAAGAGATTTTGTTTTACAATGGGAAGTCCAAATAAACCTAACTGTAAAGTATTATCCCATTAAAAAAAATTAAAAAATAGGTTAACTTTTCGTGGGTTTTCTTGGTCGGTTTTCGTTTTAGTCTCCTGTCTGTAGGCCGTGCATGGAGAGTGCTAAGTCCGTTATTTTATATGGACGTGTTCCCTTGACAGTTTCAAACATATATTGACATAGACGGTGAATGAAGTCGTATATGGATTCAATGTTTTGGTCCCACGTTATAATGGAGTTCCGCACGAAGAGTGGTGACAGGTAGGCCGTCTCGTTAGCATATTGGACAAGCAATGTATTATAAGTTTATATTATGTACTTGCTTGTATAAAAATATCTGCTTGTATTTATTTATTAATTAGTGTTTTAGACAGTAGAAGTAGAGTCGTTTTTCTTTCGCACTAAAGTCGTTCGCGCCACGTTCCCTCACGGCTTGGCGTGAGTGTTCCCGTGAGTTTTTGCAGTGCGTGGTCCAGTTACCGCACAGCGCTGACCGGTTGCAATTACAAGCGACATACGTGAACGTTTAACACCTAGACCACATAGATTGATCTACGCGTAAAATAAAAAAATGCTTTTAGGACTTGGAACCTAGTAGACTGTCCACAGTCTTGGGTGGGAGCGCCGACGCTTACTAGAAGAACCCACCTCCGCCATATGATCTTTCTGCACACACAACAACACAAAACTACCACACAACTTAAACACAAAACTCACAGGAACACTTACTATAAGCCATCGTGAGCGGTTGGTACCAACGACTTTAGTGCGAAAGACAAACTTAGTCTAACTAAATAAAAAAATCTTAAACCGCAACAAGTTGAGACGAAGCTACCAACAAAACTAAAAACCAAAAATCCACGTCTTTTTACAAAAATCTATTCCTATTTTATATTTTCAACATCCAAGCTAGACCTCCTCTTCAGACGATTATCACAGAAAAGTAATTAATTTCAACCAAAAATTTTATTTAAAAATTATATAAAAAAGGTCGGTCGATCTATGTAGTAAAGTATAGCTAATTGAATTGTTAATTGTAACATAATCTTAATAATCTAAACTTATTTCGAAATTGTATTGCTCATGTTAGTTACCGCACAGTTTTCATGAGAAGTAAACAATTTTTTATCAAAGTGTGCATAAAGTTCACGCGACGCACGAGACGCACTATAACGTATTCCTTATCCCATTAAATTTTCACATCGTTCGACCAATCAGAGCACGCGCCTACAAATGTGGTATAATTATTATAAATGTCTATAGGAGAAAATGACATAAAGTACTATACATAAGTACAAAACGTAAATGTGGAGCACATCTAGGAATACCTATCTACTTTCACACTGTCACATAAGTTTATTATCGAATTCTATTCACATTTTACCTTTAATCTGTTAAATTTAAACTTGATTAAAAATCAAAAACCTAAAACGCATGACAAAATCGAAAATAGTAGATATATAATCTTAATCTTAAAATATATCGCTATTACTTTTCTAGTACTATACGTACACTGTAAATATTGATTGATAAATTTAACCAAACAAGTACTTCTTCGAACAGAAACAACTATCCTAAGATAAGTCGAATTATTTTTACCATGTTTTAATTTTGAAACAGTTGTAGGGATTTTTTTTTACTAATGGTTTGTAGTGTAGGTCGGCGCCATTTGTGGTGAGTTAATTTAGCTGCTAATTTATAGTAAAAAAATAGGGAAGGGGGAATGACTGCTGCGCCAGGTGGTGAAAATCTTGACAGCTGTTAAAGCCTCGATTCTGGTGAAATTTTGCCGGATAGAATAGATGGGGGCGCCTGTGTGAGATGTTGGACACACATTCTGATGGGCTCACCTGGGTTATGCAGTTGGTGTTGTGGGCTGTCAGTCGGTAGAGATAAAAGTTGCTATTAATCTCAAAGGCAGGTACAACTTCGATTCAGTCCCTTGAGGAGGATACCACTACATTTAAAAAGGTTAAAAATTTAAGACAAATAAGGTTTTACAATTAAAGAAATAATCACACAAATTCTTCAATATTAAAATCAAATGGGTAATCTAACCTTCACTTCACTATTCACTCGCGACACTATTAGTGGATCTTATGGGAAAAACACATGTAACAAAATAGCGGTACACAGATGTCGCTGCTTCAAAAGCGAAGCATGCGGTATTGCGTCACCATGCCATGGCGACACGGTGGTCGCACCGTGTTGGAGCGGACCCTGCACTCAGCACTGCTAGTGGCTGGAATGCACATTTAAAAGGCTGCATAGCATCACTGAGTCAAATATACAGGTCTGGATTGGCGGTGGAAATCGAATCCACTAAATTACAAAGGTGAAATTCCTGCGGGAGCTCTGTCCTGGGCTACCAATCCAGCCTTGAAAATAAAATTTAAAACATATTAGCGCCTTGCGCTCATGAAGATAGGTTCTCTATATAAATCTGTCAATTTCCTTTTTCCTCCCCCTTTAAATATGCCCCAGGGTTTTTGTCATGGGTATCTCGATTAAAAAATTGTACACATTTCAAAATTCTTATATTAGCAATTCATCCATTTTGCAGTCACATATAATCAATACAAAATATAACATCTGTGTGTTAAAAGTTTATGAGTACAAAACATAAAAACATGGAAACATCTCCAAGGTTCCAATAATATAACCAAAAAAATTTGTACAAGTAAGTGTTTTTAGTTCACCATTAAAGAAAATCTTTTATAAATTGCTAGAGTTTGTTGTAGATACTGAATCCATTACCATCACTTGAATCATTATACATTTTTAGTACTTCGAATGGCTTGGCATCCAGCCGTAGAATGTCCATTACTTCACGTCACTCTCCACGCACGAGGTTTTCCAGGAGCGGGGAAAAAAGACGTCCTTACGCCTCAGTGGCAGCGCGAAGAAGAGGCGGGAGATGGCGGAGGCCATAGGGATTTCAAATGGTCGATTATCATGATAGTGTTTGAAAATAGGGATACCGTGTAATAAATTTTAGATTTTACTAAAGGGTGCGTTAGTTAGTTCTAAGATGCAATGCAAAGTTGATTTTTGCATTCATTGAAATTAAATTTTACTTGAAGGTGCAATGTAGCATAAAAAACATGCTACAACACAGACACAATGTTGACGTGTCTAGTAATTGATTACGTTTTTGACCGAAACATTTGTTATTAAGCATTCTTGATATACAGTAATTACTTTCAAAATCCTTGTATATCCGAGCACAGCGGTTGTTGAGAAATACCTGGAGCAGTTCCGCAGTTGCAAGTGACAACCGCAATCGCATTGCTGTACGGATAGAATTTCATGGCGTTAGTCAAGCTTCTTAACTCACAAAATAATTAAATTGGAAATTCTCCGAGTACGTCAGCTTTTAGAAGATTAACTGGAGATCGTATTTAGTTCCAAAGAGTAAGAAGCTTTTCAGTTGATCTTTTGTGATCCATTTTGTAGACAAATTCTAAAGGTTTAGTATTGTGAGTAGGTACGTATTTATGGTAAAATATTATGACTTGGCAACATCGACAAGTTATTACATACCTAATTTTTTAGACTTTGTTTGACTCCTATTAGATAGTTGATTTATTTAGGGTTCCGTTCTAACAAAAAAAAACTGCTTAATGAAATACAAAACCTGTATTATAAATAAAAAAAAAACAACAAAAACAACCGGCTTCAACATGATGCACTAAAAATCGGCCAAGTGCGAGTCGGACACGAAGGTTTCCGTACCATTATCTATAAAAATGGCAAAAAATCCACTCTTGTTTTATGAGAGCCCACTAAAATGTTTTTTTATTTCAATTTAACTATTTATTCTTAAAGTGACTATATAAATAAATATTTCAAGGCATATTTTAAACATCTAGCTGTTGCCGTTATCAATATCGAGCAAAATCGAGCAAAAAAATCACGTTTGTTGTATGGGAGCCCTAAATATTTACTGTATTCTGTTTTTTATTATTTGTTGTTATAGCGGCATCTTCTGTGAAAATTTCAACTGTCCTACTATCATGGTTCAGGAGATTCAGCCTGGTGACAGACGGACAGACGGACAGCGGAGTCTTAGAAATATAGTTCTGCCAATTACCC
The DNA here is from genome assembly GCA_946406115.1 of Apoda limacodes. NCBI lineage: Eukaryota > Metazoa > Arthropoda > Insecta > Lepidoptera > Limacodidae > Apoda > Apoda limacodes. Next base: position 35,888,007 of record OX291542.1, read on the forward strand.
CTCGGGTACGGAACCCTGAAAAGGTAAAAATAATTACTTGTTTCCAAAAATCTGAGTGAGTTTGTAATTATATTTTCATCAGCTAGACTTGTGCCTCGATAGGTAACCTCAATTGGTATAATTCACTAGGAGTTGTATTAAACATATTTAAGAGAAATAGTCAAATACATATTAACTAAAAATAAAATAAAACTTCATGTAAATAACTAAGATATGTACTAATTATCTGTTACAATCCTTGAGGCCGGGGAACGTGAGCGGGCGTATCACACAAACACGTATCACACAAACACGCACACATCATCATCATCATCTCAGCCGCAAGAAGTACACTGCTGAACATAGGCCTCCCCCATAGATTTCCAAAGGAAACGGTTGGAAGCGGCCTACATGCAGCGTCTTCCTGCGGCCTTCGCTATGTCGTCTGACCACCTTGTGGGCGGTCTTCCGACGCTGCGTTTGCCAGTCCGTGGCCTCCATTTGATAACCTTTTCGGCCTCATCAACCATCAGTTCTACGCACTATGTGCCCTGCCCACTGCTACTTCAACTTGCCAATGCGCTGGGCTATATCTGTGACTTTTGTTCGGTGTCAGATCTCCTCATTTCTGATTCAATCTCGTAGAGAAACCCAGAGCAAAGCCCTCTCCATAGCTCGTTGTGTGACTTTGATACTACACAAATGCATACGTACATCCAGACAGAATGTCCGGGAAGACAAACATTGCAAACCCGAATGTGAAAACTTCCGAATGTACACCTATGTGCCTAGTCTGAGATTTTAACGCTACTATCGCGTTCGCGTCCATGAAATACATGTATGGAAACGAAGGAGCGCCTCTAGCGGACACGTTTTGAGACATTTATTCTCATAGGACTTTTAATGAATACGCGAACGCGATAGTAGAGTTACAAACACGCAAAAACTCACCCTCGGCACACTGTTACCAATCAGCCCTAAGCTGCAGAAACCAAGCCATTAGGTACACAACAGTTATCTCAATTATGTATACACACACTTACACGTACGTATCTGCACGTTACACCTTACACACATAAAAATCCACCAAAATAAGACAGCCAAAGGGGGTGGTAAAGGGGTATATGGTGCATCTCCTGATCGCTCGGACAAAGTTATAACATTCCTACTCAGATTGGTCTTAGACTGTTCTTTTATCTTTTTAAATGTAAATAACATAACTTACATTAGTTTACAATGCTTTCACATTTAACATTTATTTTGTGTTTATATCTGACTAATGTAACATTTATATTATGCCATACAATTTGGCCATTTAAATATTTATCTACATTATAATATTTACAAAGCAGATATTTATTATGAATTTGAAAAAGTTTCCCGCCGCTTACCATAAATGATTTATTGGCTTTAGTATAATCTTAAACTTTGGCATAGTAAGTTTATTTCTAGTATTAAAGTTGTGCTTTTGATCCCTCGCAGCCTAGCTGATAGTGTTGGTAGTGTTGTAGTGCTGTGCAGAGGGTGTGGTTTCGATTCTCGCACTGGACAAACATTTATGTGATAAACAAAGTTTGTCTTGAGTCTGGTGTATTTATGTATGATATGTATGTATTAACAAAAAAAAAATGTATTTTTATCCGTTGTCTGGTATCCCTTAAACAAGCTTTGCTTACTTTGGACCGAGTTGGCGCTGTGTGTCATGTCCAAAAATATTTATTTATTATCACTCAGAAAAAGTCTGTCCTCGGAAGGTTTGGGACCGCATTTAAGTATGGGATCGTTGACAATTGTCTTATCTTATCCATAAACCGAGCCAAGTGAATCCACCGATATCTTACACACACTTAGGTATGTTGGACAACCTAAGCGCTGCTGCCCAGCCGAGCCGAATTCTTCAATTTACCTACCTCTTTCTCAAATATCAATAACTGCACTATTGTTATTCGTTGACAACACAAAGCAAAGTACAAATTATATATTTTCTTTTTAAACTAAATCTTAAACTGACGTAGCTATCAGTATAAGACCATTTTTGTTACTGTGTCTATTTCAAAAACGAAACTAATTTGAGAATTTCTGTCTATGAGATGTATACCATGTGCTTTATTTAAACACTGGCTCTCCACAAATAATTGCAGTCGTCAATTCTTTAGCCGCCCGCGACTAATATAGAAAGGGTGTTCAGTGGCTCAGTGTGAATTTTGGCGCACGTTGTCAAGCTAGTGTCCCCTCGCCTTGTAGAGTTTTGCGTCACTAGCCCGACAACTATTTTATATTAATCAATTATTATAATTGCTATTACTTTAAGTGATTTATGAAGTAGTTTGTAAGCAGTGGCCCAAACAAACTTTTAAAATAGGTGCAAGATGCCAACTGCACTTGACCTGTTTTTTTACATTTTGACAAAGGCCCTTAGCAACAAAACTATATCTGTAAACAACTTGACAGCAACATATTTTTCCTACGTGCACCAGAAGTTATTAACTTCGCTCACAAAGCGCCGGTCGGTTAGAAGGTAAGTAAGAAAATTTTCAGCATGATTTTGTTACTTGAAATAAATTTCATATTCAAAGACATCAAAGGAAATCAAATGAGAAGTATCAATTAGGCTTCGGTACTATTAATAACTGATAGATGAAATTAACTTTGATTTTCTTGTTATTAAAGATGAAATTAAGTTTAGGGGAATCTCGCTCGGAATTTCTTATTAAATTATCTATCTTCTATGTGTATATAAAAGGAAATGTTCTGACTGACTCTTGATCACGGCTCAGCCCAAACTGCTAGGGATTGAATTGAATTAAAATTTTGGGAAAGAATTTATTATATATTGAAGGCGTCGTTTAAGAACGGATTTTGTGAAATTCGACTCACAAAAGGTTTGTAATTTGTATTAAAATTCAATATTTTGTAAGTTAAATCTACAAGCTACAAGGCAGTTACGCACCTAAGTAACTTAAATCTACGAGCCACAAGGCAGTTACCTACTCAAGTAAGTTAAATCTACGAGCCACAAGGCAGTCTCCCACCCTAGTAAGTTAAATCTACGAGCCATAAGGCAATCACACACCCAAGTAAGTTAAATCTACGAACCACAAGGCAGTCACTCACCCAAGTAAGTTAAATCTACGAGCCATAAGGCAGTCACCCACCCAAGTAAGTTAAATCTACGGGCCATCAGGCAATCACACACCCAAGTAAGTAAAATCTACGAGCAACAAGGCAGTCACCTACCCAAATAAGTTAAATCTACGAGCCACAGTGCAGTTACCCACCCAAGTAAGTTAAATCTACGAGCCACAAGGCAGTCACCCACCCAAGTACTAGCCACCCCCGACATTGCTTCACTCGCAATTTTTGTGAAAATATTTAAATGTTTGTCACTCAGTCAGTCACGCCTAAAAGACGCATTTGGATAAACTTTACCATCCCGCCCAATGCCTTGGATTACACACATAATAATATATTTATTTCAATACAGAAGAGTCTCTACATTAAATAACACAGCTAGTCATTTTAATATACCTGTTGACACCAATACCTGCCTAATGGTGTGCAAGTGCTGCTCCCAATGCAGCTGAATGTAACCCGGAAATATAAAAGGTTAGCTATGTACCTGCCGTAATTAGGTTCCTGGTCCTGGTGTCTGACGTAGTGGAGACATCACAGCATCCAGTGATCCAGTAAATGTCCGTAAGACAAGAGGCGTCGAGTCAGCTCTGCTAAATATTTACGGCAGGCACAGAATGAATTTTGTAATTAAGGATGCGAGGAAAGGAAATGGATATACAATACCTATACATAATATGTGTGTAAACAGCAACACATCACAAAAATTATAAAACTCAAAAACATATGAGCCAAATAAAATTGGTTAAATATATCAATGGGATGAAAAATATTCTTTTAACATATTTGGTGAAAGCGAATTATTTGCTTGCAAATTCGTAACACAACTGAATAACTTTACTTGAGTTGAATTATGAATGAGTTACTTTGAAAAGAATCTAAAAATGAGATAAAATAAAATTCTACATATTTTTTATTTTCTTAACAGAAAAATTCTCATTGGTTTTTCACATTTGTTATACAAAACAAAACTAATGTAGTAGCTACAGTATAGTATTAGCATTTATTTTAGACACTATTTCATGCATCGAAAAAAAACCGTCTTTTAGCGTATTGCAATTAAGTGCCTCTGGTTTGAGATATTTTTGAATAATGCATGTTGTTAAATTCTTTATAAGAAAATATACCTACTTTTTAAAATCCAATGCAATTTTTGTTTTCTTTTATTTACAACTTAGCGACACCAAATGTCATTTTTAGTTCTAACAATAAATATAATTATATAAATATTAATTTATTATAATAGGTAAATAATATTATTAAAATCGCGAAAAATCACCACAATTGTCCACAATTAATGCCACTACTGTTTGTGTCGCAGAAATATAATCCGTGTTTTGACCAAAATCCATGCGATGGTAAACTATGTCACTTTTGTACCGATAGCCTAGATTTTTTTAGGGATTTGGCCAAATCACTGACGCGCCCAGTGATATGGTAAAACTGTAATTGATTTCTACCATAACCCTAGTAATAGTTAGTGATTTGGGCAAATCACTAATGTCAGCTGTGTTATGGTAAAAAAACTAATGAGGGCTTGCCTCACATTTATGTAGTCTTACAAAAAATAAAGTGTAGAACATCTTTAATTTTCAATAAAATGTCCGTGTGAAATAAAGATATTATTTTTTTACTAACACCCAAATATAGTACGAACTCTATTTTGATATTTTCAAGGTCATAAGGTCAGAAAAGCGGGACACCATTTATAATAGAACTTTTTTAATCAATAACTATTTTGGACGTAACAGAATGTCTGGCCCCAAAGTTAATAAAGCTTGTGTTATGGATGGATTATGGATACCAGACTACAGATACAAATACATTTATATTTTTTTTTTGTAAATACATACATATCATACATAAATACATCCAGACTCAAGACAAACACAAATGTTTATCACATAAATGTTTGTCCAGACGGCCTCACTACCAACTAGGCTGCGAGGGAGTCAAAAAAAATAAACATATATAGTTATTGTATGTTCATGGTAACGTCTAGTCTAGTGAACGTCTCCATAAACATACAAGCATCATGGGCACCTTATTTTGACTCAACTTAAATTACATAAATAACTCAAAACATATAGGATATTTCCAGTGTACCTAGAAATGTGGTAAGAAGCAAGGTCTTACAGCACAAATAAAGGGAAAAATCCGAATATTGTTAATTTGTAGTTATATCACATAAAAAAAATATATAACTATCAGCAGAAATAAATTTGTTTCTTATGTTATAAATAAAATAATTAACGATTTTTAGGGTTCCGTACCCAAAGGGAAGGGGAAGGGAGCAATAGCGGAACCCTATTGCTAAGACTTCGCTGTCCGTCCGTCCGTCTGTCATCAGGCTGTATCTCATGTACCGTTATAGTTAGACAGAAGAAATTTTCACAGAAGATGTATTTCTGTTGCCGCTATATCAACAATTACTTAGAAACAAAATAAGGGGGCTCCCATTCAACATATTTTATTTTTTTTGCTCGATTTTGCTCGATATTTATAACGGCAACAGGTAGACGCTTAAAATATTCACAAAATATTTAGTTATATAGTCACTTTGAAAATAAATAATCAAATTACATTAAAATATTTTATTAAGGGGGGCTCCCATACAACAAACGCGTTTTTTATGCCGTTTTATAGATAATGGTACGGAACCCTTGGTGCGCAATTCCTGGCCGATTTTTGACAAATGTATAAAACACAAATTTATTTTTGTAATTTATTGTAGACGTACTCGCACTTGGCCTAAATCCCTAGGATTTTGGTCAAAACACAGATTTTCCCATATCCCTGCGACATACGTATGTATATGCATATGTGTATGTATAGTCGGTGGTGGCCGAGGGGTTTAATATTTCACTTCACGTCCCAAGTGGCGGAGGTTTGAACCCCGGAGTCGGCGTGTACCAATGAGTCTTTTCTTAATTTCTGAAGTACACTGATTTATTTATTCACACCACTGGCTTATCGGTGAAAGAAAACATCGTAAGAAAACCTGCATACATCAAGAGAAAAAAAAAAAAAGTGAAAAAGTATGTGAAGTCCACAATCCGCATTAGGCCCGGGTATGTTATGAGGGTAGGCCATGCCCCAACAGTGGGCTGTATGAAGGCTGACAAGACATATGTATATGCTAACTTTCAATGTTACGGTTTCTCGGAAAATCGGATTAATTTGAATTATTGTTTTAGGTGCTTTTATTAATACATTAGATTATTTGATTACCGGTTAGGATTGTAACCTCACTAGCAGTTAAGATTACTTACAACTTACATAAATTAGTTCTCAGTACGTGAATTCTTAAATTCTTTTGGAATCGAAATACCGATCTTAAACCAGAATTTTAATGCTTATCTTATTGAACTACATAACACTATTACAGATCTTGTGCCACTCGCACCACGGTTTCAGTGCAGCGTTTAGCCGCCGCCGCCGCTCCAGTGAACTGTATTCTATAACCGGCCTTATATACCTAGCTTAGTACCTATATTGTTGTGTCGAACCACCAAGCTCAGTCACCGGCTGTAATAGTCAATAATTGAAATGTAATAAATTAATACATAGAAAATAAATATATTTTTTATGATAAGTCATTTACTGTAGAGTCCATAAAAATGTGTAATTATCTGCCGCTTGCAAAAAGACAATAGAGCCTCCAGAAAAACTGTTAAGTTTTGGACTATTTATCTGCAACTGTAATTGCATATAAGTTATGACATATCACAGACCGCCTTAATTGTACAACATTGTTTCTTTTATTTGTTTAATATATGTGTTTTGTGCAATAAAGAATACAATAATAATTATAATTTTCTAGTGTAAAATGGGTTTAGTATTTGTTGAATTTTATGTCCAAACGGTTACCTCATTCAACGACCATAACCTTTGTAAGTTAATTTTTTTGACGACAACAAAGTACTTTGTAAGTTAAGGCTTTACCATAACTGAACCGCTTCATCGAAATGGAGAGTCGTAGATCCCGCTGCTGATACCAGCGCCTCTAGCGGTGACTCTCAGAACTACTTGAAATACGTCAAAGATTAAAAGAATAAAGAGGAAACACTGTTGATTTCGTAAATACTGCCGAATGTTTTTTTTTAAACTGATGCAGTGTTGATGCAGATGCAGCTTATTTGTACCTATTTACTGAACTTTGTTTTCTAGTTGACCGAGCTAGCGAAGCGTCTGTGTCGAGATTGGCCAAAAAATGCTATTGTCCGTCTATCTGTCTGTCTGTTCTCGCCTACAGGTCGCATTTGTCAACCGATTTTAACGAAATTTGGCATACATTATTAAAAAAAATTAGTAGATTAGAATTTTTTTATTGGGGGGAAAATGGGGGAATAAGGGGAAAGTTTTATGTAGCGTTATTTATTGACGGATTTCAATCAAATTTGAGAAGCACACTAAGGACTTCATTCTACACTATAAATATGCCACAGACAAGTATTTATATACAACCAAGGTAGCAAACAAGCTTCCGGCCCACCTGATGTTAAGCGGTTACCATAGCCTGTGGACGCTTTCAATACAAGGAACATTACTCACGCGTTGTCGACCCTTTATAAATATATCACCCCTACTCCGAAAAAAAAACTCTCTACACTACAGGTCACAGAGCCACTAGTTTCATTCTTTATACATGATCTTTATCCGTGATTATTAAGTAGGTATATAAATTTTAATTTAGAACCTATATGTTTTATTATTCTATATATAGTACCTAAAGAATAAATCAGATCGGTTGCAGTAGGCCTTGATAACGCCAGACTTTAAATTTTTACCTTTTTAGGGTTCCGTAGTCCATATTATTTATCTATCGGTAAATAATTCCGCCATATTAATCAACAGGGGGCCAAGGTAACGATAAACTGAAATTTTTATAGCATATATTTTTACTCTTTTAAAATATATCTAAGAACCTATGGTATGTTTTGAATACAATTCTATAAAATTAATATTTTTGTGTTTTTTTGGTTCTAGTTTCGTACATGTAAGATTTTTGAACTAAAATGAAAATTATAAGATGATATTTTTTTAAATCGAGTTTGAAAAAATCCGACTCCTTGTACCGGACACCTAAGAAGAACTCTCCTATTTACATCATTAATTTCAAAGAGTTTACTTTTAACTTATAACCGTCCTCTGTCTCTATGGCAGTCGTGCGATTATGTTTTACAGGGCACCTTATATTTATCGTTAGGAGGTGCCGTACGGCGCTAGGGGATTTTTCGACATAGTCGTTAAAAATGTAAAATAAAATGTGAATGAATTAAAACAAAGGATTAGAGCAAATTAAAAATGTATAGGTGTCAATGTTGTGCTCTAAAAACATCTTCCCCATTTTTTAAAATCGAAAATTTACATTAGCTACCGTAGCTACCTTAAAATTGAGTACCTCAATGTATTCCAGTATCCATGCATTTTGAAACATATGATTTGTACATACAAATAATATGATTAAAAAACCGGTCAAGAACGAGTTGCTTACTCATAGGAACCCGTGATTAAAGATTAACACTGCGAGCGACACGTAACGATTTACCCGGGTAGCCACAGCGCTTCACTGCACCTGTCCCGACGTCAGACCAACGCGGCTCGCCGTGAAAATCACTCGTCTCACGCCACTTTTTTTAATTACTTAAAACTATTCAATTTCAAAACTTTATTTTGATTTCAAAAAATTTAGATAGTTATTAATCAGTTTGGTTTATCGATTTTTAGGGTTCCGTACCTGAAAGGTAATTACTAAGGCTTCGCTGTCCGTCCATCCGTCTGTCCGTCACAAGACTGTATCTCATGAACAGTTACAGTTAGACAGTTGAAATTTTCACAAAAGATGTATTTCTGTTGCCGCTATAACAACAAATACTAAAAAATCCTAATTTTAATACAAAATTATAGTGGATGTTTACATGACACTTTTATATAAAATTTCATCAAAGTCGTTCTTAAGGACGGTGGGATTATAAGACTGTTACATACGCAGTATGGACGAAAGACGTACGGACAGACATGACGAAACTATAATGTAATCGCAGGAATATTTTTGCCTCTAAAGGGACACTTATATCCGGCGCTGAGTCCGGCGCTAGGGGACTTTATAATATTGTTCTTTAAGGGGTACTGTACCTTAAAAGGAAAAAGAAGACCCCTCATAGGATCACTTTGTTGCCCGTCTGGCTGTCTGTTGATTAAGACGCTTTCTAAGTAACAAGTTTAAATTAATATTAAATGCTTGCACGAAGGCCGCGGACGTCTGCGAGGTAGGTATGCATTGATTCTTTACGTCCCCTTTTATTTTAGGTGTTAGTATCAATAAATTATTATTTACATAATAACCACCTAGGTTATCATAGTAACAATGCTTGTCATTACTGTAGGTATTCGAAAATTAAACTCAAAACTACAAAATGTCAGGTATCAGTTTACATTTTACGATCCGGTAGGTATCAGTACGGCGAAAGCCTTGAAGTAATATAATATAAGTTTAACTACATACCTAACTATCCCATTTCAATATATCTAGTATATTTCTTTTGGTACCTGAGTTATCTATTCTATTTATTCGTACATAGCCGAATAGATAAATTTAAAATAATGCTTACCAGTATTCCTGTAGTTAACGTCCATTCCTTACGTGACATTTTTTTTTGTTTAGGCATCTTAGTCTACAACTTTAAAAAAAAAATACAAATTTATATAAAATCCTAGATATGCAGTCCTAAACATTGACACAAATATGAAGTAGTGAGAAACACGTAGCGATCAGCCGCTGCCGACACAGCGAGTAGCCGCTAAACCGCCGCGCCTTTTCGTATACCTACCTAGTATAATATAATGTATGTACTGTGTTCCTGCGCGCTTAACACGCTCGCACACCAAGCTTAGTGTATCGTAGTGGCGCGGCGCAATAAGTAGGTACCCGCACCGCGCCAAGTTTTATACTTATGGCCCCTCTTATAGCCCACTAGCGCCACCATTAAATATTTGCGACATTTGGATTTTAGAAATTCGTTTTCTACGAAGAGAAAATTGAGGATATCTAATGGCGGCGCTAGTTAGCTGCTATAGGCCTTATATTCGCAGAAGAAATCGCATCATGCTATAAGTCCGCCTTAGTGCATAAAAATTTATAAATTGTACTTACGTCATATATATTTATTAAATTTACTGTAAGATTTAAATAAATAAATATGCACCATCCTATTCCATCCATCCTATCCATATAAAAATGCAAAACTTTAGTTTTTACTCGTCCGTTAAATGTACGAAGAGCTGTAAAAAAGTCTTAATTTTATTACAAAACTAGGTGAGTAGGTATTGCCAGTTTACATAAGTCACCATCACAATAAGGCGGATATAAAGTCACATGTTGAGTAAGATAATAAAAAAAACCACTCAAGTACGTGTCGTACACACATTAAGTTAGGGTTCCGTAGCCGTAGTAACGCAACTATTGCAGATTTCTCAAAAACCTATAAACAGATTTAGTTTAAAACAATTTTGCATGGAATTATTTATAAAGTTCTATAACAAAAATATTTTTTTCTTATTTTTTATAGTTTATTTTTGTAGCAGTTTTGTAGAAACCCCTTTCTGTAAAATTTCATTAGAATCGGAGCAAAGACGACGGAACTATAAGGTTGTGTGTGACATACGGACGGACGGATATGACGAATTAATAAAAGTTCCGTTTTTGCGATTTGACTACGGAACCCTAGAAGTGTTTAATGCATAGCTAAATATCCTAAATACAATATAATATGTAGTTATATTAATTGCTCATCAAGCAACTCGTATCTATTCTTTGAGTCTTTCATAAAAAAAAAATTGCTGAGTATTTTTGAATACTTAATTACAATCTTAAATCTATTTTTAAATGACTGCAAAACTTTTCAAAATCGTTATTAATTTCCATTGAGTCGCTCCGACACCGACGCGCAGTCCTGACTCCACGAAGTCCTAAAATGGACTATGCCTGGGCTCGCGGGGGATTACAGAGCGACGGAGCAGGGGCACTCGCGAGGTAAGACTACAATTTTGAGGAAAAACGTACTTTTCACGCAAGTAAAACTCGCTAAAAATAAAGTGCTCAAATCGAAGTGTCGATTTTTGAAAGACCTTCTTTTACGCGTAAACAGAAACTAAAACGCCTATACTATTCTCGAGAGTTTTTGCAAAAACTCTAAAATCAGATACTCACGGGTTTTTTTGTTTGAAGAAAATAGAAATAATAATACAATTCTATTCAAGCCGAAATATTAACGAGGCTCTAAGGTATCAATTGATATTTTTTGTTAACGTATTAGACTAACAGTTTCTTGGGCTTTTTGCCTTGAATCAGCACGAAAATTAGGATCTCGGTTTATTTAGCCCCTTAAGCTTGTCTTACAGTGAAGGACGTTGCGGGCGGGCGGGCGGGACGCGGCAGTCGGCGCGGAGGGGGGCGGGTGCGGTTTGCGAGCTCCAAAATGGTCCGACACGATGCAGACTCAACTGCTACCGCGACTCGCGTTGTCATTGTGGACCAGTAACCTTACTTTGGACATATTTGTAGTAAATACTAATTTTTAACACAGAACCCCAAATAGATATTTCAACATAAACTTAAAAACTTATATTTGCAAATTTTGCCTATTATTTTACTAGTTGTTTGCGTTTATACTTTTATTAAAAAAAATTTTTTTTGGATTCCGTACCCTTAGGGTGCCAACGGAGCCCTATTATTAAGACTACACTGTCTATCTATTAAAAGGCTCTAGCTTTTAGCCCGAAATTAATTTTTACAGAATATGTGTTATAATGGAGAATTATTTATCAAATAATAAATAGTTAAAATTCAAGGGGAGTCCCCATACAAGAAACACGTTTTCGTTGATTTTGCTGGATCGTAAAAACAGAAAGACATACAAACTTCAAACTAGCAGTGAAAAATAGTGTGAACTCTAAATTATAACAACAAACAACAAAAAACCGGCCAAGTGTGACACGGGCCCAAGCATTACTATTTTTATTTAAAATTACCGGTACAGCGCCATCTAGCTTATCATTAAGAGAAACAGTAACACATTTCACACATCGGGCTTGTTCAGTACTACGATGGGTGAACGCTAAGCAGCACACTTTTCTTTTGTTTGTGTTTGTAAATTACGTAAATGGTGGTAGGTACGAAAACCCTCGGTGCGCGAGTCCAAATCTCACTTGGCCGATGTTTTAGGATTCTGTGGTCGACAAGGAACCCTTTTAGCTTAGCTCAAATACTAAATTTGAAATTGCCGTTTTAACGCACTGGCCACTTTGAATAAAAATTAAATCTGTATAGTGGCAGATTTTGGAGAATAACTTCTTAAAGTTCTTCTAAACTTAAAAAAAAAACATGACATTTGATGTTTGACTTTCAATTGTTTTTAAATTCAGCTTTAAACGTGAAGATGATTACAGCGAAAAGTTGGGTAACATTCGAATACGAGCTCTGAAGTGGGAGTAACACAGCAGAAATTGCTCGTAATGTAAATGCTGTGCTTAGAGAGCATACAGCTTACGAACGCACCGAGCGTCATCGGCTTTCATAGTATGGAAACTGTGACCTGAAAAATGAACTACGAGGAAGACAGAAGGTACATAGCGATGAATTAAAGGCGATAGTGGAAGCCAATCCGTTTCAAATGATCAAAGAATTAGCGGCATGGTTCTCTAACAACTTGGCATACCCACAATATTGACTCATTTGCAACAATTATTAAATTAAAGAAAACTTGCTCGACGATAACGCCAGACCTCACACTGTTCGTGAAAGAGTTTTCACATTATTATGGGATTGTTATCATAAGCAATTGTTTGGAAATAATGCTACTTTCTACCATCACAAAGCTAGCCTTTGGCAGTAAATTCATCCTCACGTCTAAGAACCCGCGAACGGAATGAGCTCCCTGTCAATGTTTTTCTAAGCCTCTAGTAGCAGTAGTCCGGTTGTTAGTCCGGTTGACCGAACTACTGAAACTTTTAAGTTGCAATAGTTCTGTTGTGACATAGAACCGAACTATTTATACCTTTTTAGTAGCAGCAGTCCGGTTACTTAATAATTCAAACAAAATATATTTACAAACTATTTTATATCAAAAAAACATTTTTTTAGTAAAATTAACGTTATCTTAAAAATAACAAATGAGTGTCGAAAAACAAATGAATGTCTTTTTTTTATCATAAAAACCTTTTTTGAATTTTAAATATGTTTATAGTAAAAACAACCAAAATAATGTACCTACTACGTAATTCCAAATAAATTTTTCTTTTCTTTTTATCTTTTTTAAAGGTGCGTTCCGAATTAAAAATTCCAATTTTAATGCTTATTTTAAAATTCTTATAAGAATAATTATAATTACAACTTATTTATGCTTGTTGTATTTAATAATTTAACAGAATACAATTAATTATCTATTAAATAACATTAAACAAAACATTACCTTTTATGCAATAGTATCAAAAATTAGTAAAAAATAGTAAGAAAGAACTGCATTGCGGACGGTTTCATGATGTTTGTTTTTGTAGAATTTATAAAAACTAGGCTTTTCCACGCAGATTTATACGATTTTTAACGACAAAGTGAGCTTTCCCGAGCCAGTGAGATGAAAACAATATTATTTATTCCCTCTCCCCAATCCTGACTTACTTACTTGTAGTTCGTCAGGAATTAGCAATTATTCTGTCCCTGGTTTTTTATTTAATTACAAAATTTATGCTGGTAATTTACGACGTATGAGAAATATTGACGATATTTGAAGCTGCGCGTGCTACATAAAAAACAAAAATGAAAATTGACATGTGTTTGACTTTTTTTAGTAGCTTAACTAACTTATTTATATTACTTAGTGTTTCAATACAAATTTTATACTTTTTTGGCTGAAGGACAAAGTATTGCATTATTGTAAGTAAGTATTATTGAAAGTATCAATAGAACTTCTTGCCAGAATTTCGGCAGAAAGTAACATTGTTTACATTGTATTGACGATTCAAAGATGTTCTCGGAAACCTATTTGAATAAATATTGTTTGATTTGATTTTATGTGATATATAAAGCCAGCTTAGATAAACTGCATCAAAAGCAGTGTTGCGGCGACAGGTTCACCCTTGTCATGTAGGTCTAAAGTGGTTGGTTATAAGAGGCTGTTCACCACATTACGATGTGGGTGTGTAATGTATATTAGCCGTTTTAAGATTTACAAAATTATATAAATATAAAATATATATCCTAGTTAAATGCCTCATGACATCTGCTACGTTGCATAAAATTAATTGAACATTTTCACATCATTAAATCCGATGATAATTGTTAAAAACAGCAACTCGAGTCAGATAGCTGTTCCTCGTTCGCGCTGGGGCCAAGAAGGATTTATGAGATCGTGGATTCGGCTTGGACGTTGAGAATGCTGTTATTTAGAGTGACTCAACGGTTGCTGTGAAATATGCTGATTGGGGAAGGCTCCGAGCTTACACTAAATCCACTCTTGTGTTCATCAACAAATCAAATATTATATTCTCAAATTGCTGGGAGCCTCTTTAAGCATTTAAGCATAATATTTTTACGCATATAAGCATAACAATTTCAGCAAAACATTTTTGGCCCAAACAAGTATATCTTAACACCGAAATCAAAGAGAAAAAACTATTTTTTGTATTAATTTAGGTAATTATTATATATTTTTTTTAATTAGATGGAGGAAGGGAAATTATATGATAACTATATCATTATCGATATTTAGTAATATAAAGTATTTATAATTTCATTTAGACAGTTTGTTAAGTTTTTATTCTTAGTGTCCCGTGGTCAAACAAAAAATCCTTATAGTTTGGCCATGCCGTCTGTCCGTCGGACCGTCAATATTATATATGTATGTCACAGTAATTTTACAAGAATCTATTAAGACCCCATCAATGGAATGTGGTTCACGTATATATATTTACTAGCTTTTGCCAGCGGCTTCGCCCGCCCTAAATTTGGTTATCGGCATAGGATTCTTACGGCAACTCTTCAATTATAAAAAAAAACACAGAAGGTAAAATATTTTTAAATAATACGTACCGCCCTTCCCCCTTACTGCCCTATTGCCCTACTGCCCGCCAGCCTCGCTCATCATAAATGCGCGCGCAATATTTGATAATTATTTTGCTGCCACGTTATTTTAAAACTACGATATCTCCTAAAATATTCATTGAAATCGAATAATGAACAGGGAATTTTGTTTTAAATTAAATGCTTGTTATGAATAACGTATTTATTTGGGTAAAGATTAATATCATAAAAATACCTTCACAAATAATGCATTATTTTAGAACAAATATGGTTAGCATAGAAAGGTTATAGTGAGCCAACTTTAAAATATAGACATATGCTGTCGCGGACTTTTTTTTAGAACTTTTATAGGGGAACAATTCTGTCATACATTATTCTTGCAAACCTTTAACCGTTTACGCAGCGCACGCAGCGGAAGGTCTCAAAATAATAAAAAAAACCTCGATTTTGAAACATTTTTCATTAATGCTCCGCTCCTATTTGTGTAAGCGTGATGATATATAGCCTATAGCCTTTCTCGATAAATGTGCTATCCAACACTGAAAGATTTTTTTAAATCCGACCAGTAGTTCCTGAGATTAGCGCGTTCAAACAAACAAACTCTTCAGCTTTATAAATTAGTATAGATAATATAACCACTATAAATATATTAATCAGCAAAGATAAACAAATATTACCAAGTGTATCCTCGTATACGTAAAATAAGGATGTTATTTTAATATCGTAAAGATATCGGTTTGGTTCGAGCAAGATATCACCATGAACGCACTGTTGGAAAAACAAAATACTAGCACATAGACTTATATATACATTTCCAAGATTACTTCAAAATCCTTAAATCTAATATTTTATTAAAAATAGCCAATACCATATCCATTACAAAAATCAAAGTTTATTTTCAGACAAACAACATTTTAGTAACGGGTGCGGAATCTTCTCATGTACTATATGCCTTAACTATATGTCTCAACATGTCCTATTACTATTACTTGTCGCACTGGAATTTTTATATTTATATTAAATATTTTTACTGATTTTCGGTGTGCTAATCATTTCAGAATATTAATAATCACATAAAAATCAAGGATTTCGTTAAAGATTTTGGATAATTAATGTTCAGGTAATCTGGTTTTTTACGACAAGAAATAAATCTTTTTGACGTCTCTGCCTGAGCCAGATGTCACATCTGTTTATTTATATTTTTGAAGACGAGCTATCAGATGACAACGAAATTTATTTATAAACAATGGATTTTGTAATCATGTTTTTCTTAGTGTCTATAATTTGAATTCAGTTTTACATTTCTTTTTTGAAAATGCTCTTTGTCTGTATTTTATAACTTTAGATATTTATTTTAGTTTAATTTATGGATAGTCCACCTAGGGAACTCTGCACTGGTTCATCCCGGGTTTTCACAATACCTAGCGGCCTTAATATCAACAAAGGTCTTGTAAATAATACAAAGCTCTTGTGTAAGCTTACTTTAAACACGTTACGTTTAACTTACGTTAAAGCCAGTTACTTTAAACAACAATGCTCACAATTTTCGCTATTTCGAAAAGTCCGAATTTTGAAACGTATACCTAAAGGTGCAAGATATTTAGCATCCGGTAAACTTTGCGAACTTATTAACAAATGTGTTCGAACTAATGAATCTAAGGACTGGTATTCTCTTCTCACCTTTGCTTTCACAGCGTTGAGAGTGCCTTATCAATGTGATCAACGTTCTTTGAAGGTTAAGGTGAAGGAAAATATTGATAATACTCGAATATCTTTCGATGACGAACCTATACTGCGCTCATTTTATAAAGCATTTAAATCAAAAGTTTATGTTGGAGACATAAGAGGTGCTGTCCGGTGACTTACCTCAGACTATTTGTTTGCTCCAAAAACTAACAATACTCTTTCTATTTTACAAGAAAAACATCCCCCACCTTCGCATACTTTATTCTTTCCACCAGCACCAGACCTCACAAACCCTTTCCTAAAAATAACCTGGTACAGAAGTAGCCCGCGCAATTAGTTCTTTTTATAGAAGCTCCACTACTGGGTTCGACGGACTCCGTCCTGAGCCTCTGAAGGAACTCATTTCCTCATTAGCTGGTGATAATGGACCTCGTTTTAACAGACTCACCAATCTTAAGAAACACTTACCAATCTTAGTAACTTCCTACCTAAAGGAATGCTTAATCCGGAAGTTTGTCCTTATCTATATGGGGCCCTTTTAGCCGCTTAGTTGCCAAAATTCGGTTGTCACGCCGTTAAGGAGGATATGGTTACCTACTTACAACCACGCCAACTGGGTTTTGCTACTCCTCAAGGTTGTGAAGCAGTGATACATTCAACAAGAACTTATGCGATGTTACCAGAAAACTCATGTCATGTTATAATAAAACTAGACATTAAGAATGCTTTTAATAGTTTAGAGAGAGACTTGATTATCTCAAAAGTGAAAGAAAAAATTCCATTACTCTACCCCTTTTGATATCAGTGTTATTCTTCCTCTAGTAACCTATTTTTTAAAGATGACTTAACTCTTTCAAAAGTGGGTGCTCAGGAAGGAGACCCTTTGGGTCCTTTGATTTTTAGTTTAGCTATTCAAGAAATCATTTCGTCATTAAAATCACCTTTAAATATTTGGTATTTAGATAATGGCACCATTGGGGGAGTCCTGAAATCATTTTTGATGATATTCAACAGATTTTTCTACTTTTTTGAAGAGATAGGTTTAGAAATAAATTTCAACAAATGTGAAATATTTCAATGTGGACCAGCGGCATCGAAATCAATTCCGCTTTTTAAATCTGTTATCCCCAATTTAAAAGTATTAGACCAAGAATCTTTCTGTTTACTTGGTGCCCCTATTTTTGCAAATGGAATTCCTGCTACTCTTGAAGCCATAGGGCAATCTAACAGCAGTCATAGAGCATCTTAAGCAGTTGTCTCCTCATGTTGCTTTAGTTTTACTCTGGAGCTGGTTTGCGTTGCCAACGTTAACACATACCATGAGAACCATTCCCACTTGGAATTCGCTGTGTAAAATATACGGGAATAGCTGCCTTTCTGGCCTCGTCACATGGAGTTGCTAGTCATGTCACTTGCATTTTACCTAACAATGGTGACAGACAAAGTTTGCCCTTTAAAGACGATGCCTTAACAGCTTGGTCAGCACTGGGACCAAACCATAGCCTACCTGATAAATTACATATTCAGAGAAATTAGGATGATATCCATGCATGTTATATTCTTAATGAACTAATAAAAGATTCTAAAAACATCAACTTAGCACGACTACGCGCGGCTGCTAAACCTGAATCAGGTGCATGGCTTAACGTTCTTCCCTCTCCTACCTTAGGTACACTTTTAGACCCTGATACTATAAGAATAGCCACGGCTCTCAGACTAGATTGTGAGATCTGTATTCCACATCGTCGTTTATGCGGATCTTTAGTCGAAAGCAATGGTAATCACGGTCTAAGCTGCATACGGTTACCAAGATAACACACCCTCAATGAAATAATTCGAAGAGCTCTAGTTTCTGCTAATATTCCCTCCATACTCGAACCAACCGGTCTCTTCAGAACCGATGGTAAAAGACCTGACGGACTTACTTTAGTTCCTTGGGAGAAAGGTCGATGTCTTTTATGGGATGCTACTTGTGTGAGCACTTTTGCTTCTTCATATATTAAAGGTACCCAGAAGGTTGCAGGTTATGCGGCAGAGATTGCAGCAAGGAACAAACATGAAAAGTATTCAAACCTTGAATCTTCTTAGATTTTTGTCCCACTAGCGTTTGAAACCGGCACCTGGTGTACAGAAGCAAAAAAAATTGTTAAAAAATTATGTCATCTTATAAGACAGAGATGACATGTTCCCCGCACCGGATCATGTCTGGTTTAAAGGATTTCGCTAGCCATCCAACGTGGGAATGCGGCTAGCGTCATAAATACTTTTGAGCCAGATATGTTTAGAGGTGGATTTTTTGACCAATGATGATTTATTTATTCATAAAAGTTATTCATACAAGTTATTTATGTTAGTTTATGCTTTTTATTTTTTGATTGGGTTATTTTTAAGTTACTTATTTTAGATAAATTAGTTTTAAACGTTTAATGTATTTAATAATCAATTTAATTGTGATATTAATTAAATTCGTTTTATATCTACGAGTGTATATGTACCTATATACGAGTAAATACAAGTTAAATATGTTCTACATATATGTATATCTCAACTATACGTTAAATATGTTCTACATGTATATCTCAACTATATGTTAAATATGTTCTATATGTATATCTCAACTATATGTTAAATATATTTTATATGTATATCTCAACTATATGTTAAATATGTTCTATATGTATATCTCAACTATATATCTATATGTCTCAGCAGGGTCTTGACCTTTTCTTTCTATTCTTATTTTTGAATACTACCTAATTACCTAGTTGTAGGTTTTAAATGAAATAGGTACTTTCAGACTAATTTATTTGCAACAAATTAATATAAAGCGTGAATTGAATGGGAAATAGATTCACAAATTAGCAATTCTCTAGAAAGGGACAACTTAGCCTCCCTGTGTGTACTTTCTACCATCGCACCAGTCGCCATCCGCAGGGAATACATCCTCATACCTAAGAACCTAAATGGTCAGGTACAGTGCGGTTTCGGAGACTTCCTCCCGCGAATGCTTAGGTTGTGGAATGAGCTTCCTGTCCAGGATTTCTCTAAAGACTACAGTACTGGGGTTCTTCAAGAAAGAAGTTATTAGATTTTTAAAGGATCGGCAACGTGCGAGTAATGCCCCTGGTGTGCAAGCGTCCATAGGCTTCGATAACCGCTTACCATCAGGCGGATACCAAGCTTGTTTGCCACCTTAATTGTATAAAAAAAGAAAAAGGTCTAATTTTTTTAAATAATAAACACCGTTTATAAAGAATATAAAAAAAAACAATAATGTTTAAAATATACTACTTTATGTATTTCGCATCTTTCCTCCATATTTTGTTACTAACTTTGTCAGAAAAAAATTACGAGATGCTGCATCACAAAACTCACGCAATAATAAGACTTAATTCTTTGAGATCAGACTAAGGATAAATCAGTTACTACAGATAAATGTTTCGTATAATCAGATCAGTTAACTTAGGCCAGACTTATTCAATATAGTCCAATTAGCTATGCTTGAAATAGGCTTATAATAAAATAAGTGTGTGAAAGATACTCTTTACAGTAACGTTTAAGAAAACGAACGAGCCCGTTTAAAGGCCGAGCTGCGACAAAGTGACCGATCCCAGACTAACTTTACCTGCTAGTGTCAGAACACAACCTATTATATGTATGTACAAGAGTAGAGACCACTAGTACGATGGGGTTCGAATGAATGTTTAAAACGTAAGAGTAAACCGCTCATAGTCTTGGCGAGCGGAAAAAATGCTTGTTATTGAATATTGATCATAATCTGACACTAAGCTGAGTGGCCTCTTATCATGATGAAAAAAAAAACAATTACTAGTTCCATTTAATTTAATAAAACTTGCTAAATCCTTTTTCTACACAAAAAAAACTTGACATTTGAATGATCTCCAAACGTCAACAAGATTTAATTAAGTCGTTCTCTGTCCCTCGAGAGATAAGCTGTCAGTTATAAATATAATTCCTACAAATTTTCTTTGAATTTTCTAAAAATAACGAAGATAGAATTTATTAATCTCTACTACTAAACAAATTGTCTTCACCTGCTGGTTTGACTGATGACTGACACAGACGCGACTAATTTAAGGCGTAACTTCGAATGAATTTCGTGATTAATTCTCATTTATTTTATTAAAATTCTATTTTATGGGGTAAAATAGCAGTTTATCAGGAGTTTATAGCCGTATATATGTGGTGAAAACAGATCACCGTTAAGAGGGCTCCCAACGCGCATTTGCTGTATGGTCTTTTAGCTGAAGGTGACAATGTTGACCTCAAATAGAGCTCATTTTTCAGTGGCATAAATATATAATAAATAGGCGTACAGCTGAGCGTAAATAGTGGAAAATAATTAATTACAGTAATATCACATACGACATAAAAAATTTATCACAGTATTTTACTAGCTTTCATGAAATAAATTATGTTCCCACTTCTATGTAGTTAATAATGAGTTATGAATTAAAAATAGAAAAACGAGAGGTTCGGCCGTTATTTTTTTAATGCGATGGTTTAACAGATAGCTTAAACAAATACAGTAATTTACTAGTTATAGAACGTAGAAGGTCATTTTATTTTATTCCAGTCTGAAACTTGCAATAGGACAGTGGAATCGATTTTAAAAACGACCAGAAAACTGCACATTTGACTAGGGCGCAGCCTTAAACCAAGTTAATGTATTATTGGCAACATATATCTTTTAAAATCAGAGAGATATGTGTGTTTAAAAACGCATTTCATATATGAAAATATTGCACCTATAGCAGCGAATGTTTGCAACAGGGAGTAGGTTCCTACCGCTGTACATGCTGCCAGTTGAGTAACTTATCTGAAGGTCGTACCTCCATCGGACCAACTTTTTATAATATAGACGATTTTTATATCCCTGCGTATTTGGCGGTATATGAGAACGTTTGGAAACTTTACTAAGTAACGACACTTCAGTATGCTAATGATAACAAATTATTGCGTATAAAACAATTTTTTAAAACTTATTTACAGGAAACTATTTTAACTCGCATAAGATTTAACTATCATTAAATGCAGCAATAACATAACATAGCCTACACTTCCTACTAACAATAACATACCCTACACTTCCTTCTAACAATAACATACCCTACACTTTCTTCAAACAATAACATACCCTACACTTCCTACAAATAATAACATACCCTACACTTCCTACTAACAATAACATACCCTACACTTTCTTCCAACAATAACATACCCTACACTTCCTACTAACATTAACATACCCTTCACTTACCACTAACAATAAAATATTCGACATTTCCTACTAACAATGAGATGAAAGTAGTAAATAAAAAAATAATCTTCTAGTTTTGTGCATCCGGGGGCATTTAATATTAAGCAGTATGGGCGGAAAACATTTAATGTTAATAACCGAAATAGGAGATTTCCATTAGTAGTAAGTATGAGTATGAGTATGGCAAACATGAGTGAGCTGTGAGGCTCTGGAATCGAAAAGTTCTACGACTAACTATGTGACCGTCTCGTCCAGGAGACAAGAGACCGCAGAGCTTATACTTAATTGGCTCATAGGTTGAGTCTGGCTATCCAACGTGGCAACGCCGTCTTCATTTTGGACACTTTGATTGCAGTAAGAAATCATTTTAAGAAATAAGCTCACATCACTTTGATTTTGTAAAAACAGAGTTATCTCTGTGGACCACTAAAATCAAATTAAAATATATTTTATGTCACTTTTTTCAGTTATATTAATAATAATTTATATTTTATAGGTTATTTATTTTACGATTTAAGAGCGTTTGGATCCAAACATTCCTTAAATCAAATAACATATTTTAATCCGTCAATCCAATGTATATTATAAAAAGATACATACGAGTATTTCATGTATTTAATCTGTCAGTCTACGAAGCAGTCTTTATTGTAGGTACATTTAGTTGATTTCAGTTTATGTTAGTGTGATTATTATTTTCTTTAATATTTTGTTAAGACAAGGTTGTACTGGTTTTGGATGTTTTCACAATATAGAATATAAACGCCTAAAATCAGGAAAAATAAAATAGAGTATACTTTCTAAGAACTGGTAGACCCTAAAAAACGATTAGAATCATTTTATTCGATAGAAAAATGCCAAGGATGACAATTAATTTCTGCTTTAGTACAGACATTTAAAACCGTTTATTTATCATAACGATACAAAATATACATATAAAAAGGATTTTCAATTAATTAGTAATTGAGAAAGACAAACAGCTATGTTTTAAATGTGAAATTGGTTACTGACATTAAGTTAAAGGACTAAAACAAATGGCATTTTACTGTGGGGACGATTTGCAGAGTAAGGCAGATCTGTTTAATTGTGTTTTGGCAAATTTCGATCCTCTTTATAGTTACTTCCATCAGTTTCGAAGTTAAGATAAAAGACCACTACAAAAATGGGATAAGGGCTTTGGAAAAGTTTTGAGATCACAGAACACGGAAAGTTAATGGTTAAAGTTCATTAATTAAAGTTAACTGGACGTTTAATAAGCAAACATGTTGACTAAGCTCACTGATAAGTTTAATCGTTAAAGCATAGGGATTAATATCGAAAAATTATTCAGGGCTTTAAACTATAGTCTTTATCAAAAGGTCCTTTTATCCTACTAATTATAAATGAGAAAGTTTGGATGTTTGTTAGTCAGTCTCGTTTCAACCACTAGACGGATTAAACCAAATTTAGGGCAGGCGGAACCGCTAACAAAATCTTGTTTTGTCAAAGTTTAACCAAATCAAACTGAAGTAGCTAAGCACTAGGCCTAAGTTAGTTATTAAACAAGGTTTATTAAATTATGGAAATGAAAAGTCTCAGTTCATGTTCATTACTTCCTAATGTTACATTTTGAGGGATTCCTTAATGAAAGGCTATAAATAGCATTTGAATTAATATTAATTACTAGCTGTACCTTCGAACGTTGTTACCCTTTAGCCCTCTCTCGCTGTTCTACCTTCTCCACTTTTCTCCCTCTTACCCTACACGTGCATTGCCCTACTTATTCACCACGAAAAAATGAACTGCTGCTTATTCATTTTTATTTATGTAGATTAATAACTTTACCAATGCGACACCTTTCAGAACCACCTTTTGTGTGTGCACAACAACTTCCCGAAATTAATTGCAATCGTATGAATTGTTTGCCCTTAATGCACGCAACCGAATCGCTTTTGACCATCTTATTTTATCTATTGTCAAATGTTTGTACTAATTTAAAACCTTCCCCAGCGTTTTTTTTTTTTTATACCACTAAGGTGGCAAACAAGCACACGGTCTACCTGATGGTAAGCGGTCACTGTGGCCTATGGACGCTTGTAACACCAGAATTATCACTCGCGCGTTGCCGACCCTTCATAAATCCAATAACTTCTTTCTTGAAGAACCCCATACTGTAGTCCTTAGAGAAAACCGTGGCAGGAAGGTCATTCCACAACCCAAGCGTTTGCGGGAGGAAGTTTCTCTGAAACCGCACTGTACGTGACCATTTCGGTTCTAAAGTGTGAGAATGAATTCCCTGCCGATGGAGAGCGGTGCGATGGTAGAAAGTAGCCGTGGGCATCATTTCAAACAATTCCTCAGAACTCATCCCATTGAACAAGCGGTAGAACACACACAGGGAGGCAAAGTCTCTCCTCAGACTTAAGGGTTCGATACGGCAAGTGAGTTTGGGATCGTCGACAATTTCACAGCCCGTCGTTGAACCGAGTCAAAAGGTCCAAGCTGGTATCCGGGTGCACCCGCTAAGAGATGGCAGCAGTACCCCATATGGAGCCGAACTTGCGACTTGTAAAGCAGCAACCTCGGCCCCGACGTGAAGTACTGCCTCGCTCTGTTGAGTACACCTAGTTTTTTGGACGCCAGCTTCACCTTATATTGTAAATGATATCGGAAAGTGTGCACAGCTACTTACAAAAATTTATAATAAAAACCTTTGTCGTGTCAATTACGAACACAACAAAAAAAACAGCAAAATTAATCCAGCCATCCTCAAGTGGTGCTTCGTCCTACGTGTGTCAGTTGATTTTTATTTACATATTTTTAACCAACTTCAAAAAAAGGAGGAGGTTCGCAATTCGTCGGATTTTTTTATTTTTTTTATGTATGTTACCCGATTTCTCGAAGACGCCTGGACCGATTCAAGAATATTTTTTTTCATTTAAAATATTATACTTTTCAGGTGGTCCCATATTATTATAGTGAATTTAAAACTAAAACTTTTGGAGAAAAAAAAATAATTAATGTTAATTTGGAACTGGTGAAACGCCTTTTATGTTGATGATTGTATAAAACTTAGTTATGAGTATGAATGTTTTTAGTGTACAAGAAAAAAAAAGCAATTCGTCACTGAAATTAAAAAAAAATAAAAACTTTTTAACAAACAAACAACCGGCTTCAAAAGATGCACTAAAAAGGTAAAAATAATAACTAATTTCCAAAAATCTGATCTGAATTACAGTTTGAAGTTGGTGGCTATGTACATATGTAATAGTTTATAACACACTTTGCTTGCATGACACCAATAGTAATTTTTTATGCACTTTTGCAATATAGGTATCAAATGAAAGGGCTTGCCAAGAATAATTAGAAAATAACTAAAAAGTAAAAATAAATTAAAATAAAAGAAACGTTTTTTAAAAAAAGCTTTTATTAAAATGCTCTAAAAAGAAGAAAATAAAATTTTCCTTTACACTTTTAACTATTATTATACAATTTGTTTGATCATAAAAGCTTTTCGCGAGATTTGCATAGTACCTATAAGTATTTAATTAAACCGAAATTAAAAAAAAAAATAAACTTAGCAAATTAAGGTACTAGTTACTATAAATTGTGTATACTGAGGTAATAAGTTGATAGTTAGAATTTTAAAGGAAAAAAATATTTTCTTCTTTTTAGAGCATTTAAATAAAAGCTTTTTAAAAAAGGTTTTCTGCTTTTAATTTAGTGTAATAAAATTATATTAAAATTTACTAGACTTTATTATGCATGTAATAGAAAGTCCCAGGAAAAAGCTAGTTCCAAAGGAAAACAATGAATAAATAGCTTAAATGGCATTTTTATAAGAAATAACCTGAAAGATGATGTAGTCCAGTCAGTATAATATTGTGTTTTTGAATAGGTTATTATTGTAATGAGGTCATCTATCTAGATTTTTATTTACGTATACCAAAAACTTTTTTCTAGATAAAGGATAATAATCAATAAAAAATCTTATCGTTTGTATATTTTTTCGTCTCATCCGGAAGACGTCCACTGCTGAAAGTAGACCTCCCCCACATATCTCCATAACGACCGGTCCTAAGCCGCCGACACCCATCGGCATCTTGCGGCCCTAACTTTCCACCTTGTAGGAGGCCACTCCACGCTGGGCCTTTCGACCCGTAGTCGCCACTCAAGAATCTTTATTTCCTGTCGATTTATAGGTTCAACGAGCGCAGTGGCCTGTCCATTACTTTGAGGAATTGAAGTGCAGCTTGATACCTGCTTGAGCTATGTCAGTAACTTCGGTTCTTTTGCAAATCTCTTTTTTTTCGGATTTGATTGCACAAAGACACACCCTGTACAGTTTTCTCTATACGTGGTAGCTCTCTAAACAACTTTAAGTTTACTCAAAAGGCCAACAGTTAGAGACCTCGTTTCTATACCGTATGATTACTGTAAACTTATACACTTATCCCGATTTCATAACCATCTTTTTCAAAGTTGGACCTATCCAGATACACTATTTGCTCTAGGTATGTGTATTCGTCATATTAAACATTACCTTCGTTTTATTCATGTTCTCTCTTCATGGAAACTCTGCTGAGGTCTCCGAGCATCGTGAAAATATCTTTCAGCTATTCTGCTATGACCATTATAATATCATCGGTAATTTTTTAAATACTAAGGTTAAATATATATGTTGAATACAATTTTGACTGTAAATATTGTAAAAATATAAAAGGCGCCGCTGTTTAGACACTTTGAAGAAACATCACGGAAAAACGATCCATATAGGATACGTTATTAATTGTACCGTCTCGTTATTAATTATATGTAATTTATTTTTTATTAGCTTTTGCCCGCAGCTTCGTCTGCGCTGAACTCCTATGTGATTGTAGTAAGGAGGTTTTCTCCAGCAAGCTATAGCTATAGTTCGTCCACATGGAATTGGGTTATAGTTATCACTGCGAAAACTTAAATTTTCTGTGATTAATAGTAACCGGGTTCTTCTTCCTGTGCCATAATAACAATTTTCTCGACAAACGTAAGGTGAGGTGCGAATACTTCGTTTAAATTTATGCACCGCCCAGACCAGTACAACGTTTTGAAAACATCTTCTAGCGCGTTGGTGAACAGTTTTGGGGATAAGACATCGCCCTGTCTTACCCCAGAATGCAGCGGGATGGTACTATGGTCTTGGAAATGGACGGTCATCGTAGCAGCGTTGTAAAGACATCATAATACCTCAACATGTTGCCAGCCTGCTATGCCACTCGTTGTGTGCCTGCATGGATCCTAAAACTCTCTCCTTTGAGCATACCTCCTAGGTCAAGTACTATATTTCCAGCGACAAGCAGATGTTGTGTTGCCATCCCAGCTGGGCAAAAAAGTGTACTCAACAGAGCGAAGCAGTACTTAACGTCAGAGCAAAGATTGCTGCTTTACAAGTCGCAAGTTCGGCCCCATGTGGAGTACTGCTACCATCTCTGGGCGGATGCATCCGAATACCAGCTTGGCCCTTTTTACTCGGTTCAACGACGGGCTGTGAGAATTGTCGATTCAAACTCACTTGCCATATTGAACCATTAAGTCTGAGGAGAGACTTTGCTTCCCTGTGCGTGTTCTACCGCTTGTACAATGGGATGTGTTCTGAGGAATTATTCAAAATGATGCCCACGGCTACTTTCTAGCATCGCACCGCACGCCATCATCAGGGAATTCATTCTTACATTTTAGAACCGACATGTTCGCGAACAGTGCGGTTTCAGAAAAAAATCCTCCCTCGAACGCTTGGATTGTGGTATGAGCTCCTTGCCAAGGTTTTCTCTAAGGACTACAGAATGGGGTTCTTCAAGAAAGAAGTTATTAAATTTTTGAAGTTGACAACGCGCGAGTGATACCCTTGGCTGATAACATAGGCTACGGTGACAGCTTTATATTCGAATAGGTTGATTATTCGTGCATAGAAGTTTATATCTGTTGTGTGTAAACACGATGACAAATATTTGTTGTTTAATGGCACGATCATATCCCTTTTTAGATTAACGGCGAGACATTCTGACGTGAGCTTTATAGTTTTTACTCACTGTCTGGTGATATGTGGTATGCATATGATTTGGTTGAGTTCATATGGTTCGTAGAGAATCTTGCACGGCATAGGTTTTGATGGAGTTAAAGGTTTCTTTCCTAGTCCACACAAGCCATACACAGTGGTTAATTATACCCTTGAGTTTTTGTATAATCTACGATACAATATAAATGTGATCTACGGTAATTCGTGAGGACTCTAGAGAACATCATCGCCATTGCTTCTAAGCTGTTCGAGAGCCGCCCTCGTCTATTTATGGTCAACATCCAAGATATCCTCGGTGAAGTAGCACGTTAGTTTGGCTCTTAGATCTTCGGTTACTAGCGATGTGGGTCCATGTGACATGTAGAGTTGTCCATAAAACAATTCAGTATCTGTCGAGATGTCTATTTTAGATGTGACTTTTCTACGATTTGCAGTCTTTAGTCTCGTGAGGTAACTCTTATTTCAAGCTTAATCCTGCGTGTGCTGGCCTGGTCTGTCAGAGGACTTATGGCTGATGGAGCGGACGTGTTCTAGAGTTGAGAACACTTATGGGAAGGCGAAGCGTAGGGCGCCCTGCAGCCCGGTGAACCGACAACCTTTAAAAGATGTCCTGTGGTGGCTGGATGCGGAAGGCACCAAAAATCTGATCTGAATTACAGTTTGAAATTGGTGTCATGCAAGCAAAGTGTGTTATTAACTGTTGCATAGGTACATAGACACCAATTTCAAACTGTAATTCAGATCAGACTTTTGGAAATTAGTTATTATTTTTACCTTTTTAGCTTCTTTTTGAAGCAAGTTGTTTTTTTTGTTAAAAAGTTTTAATTTTTTTTTTTGTTTTCAGTGACGAATTGCTTTTTTTTTCTTGTACACTAAAAACATTCATACTCATAACTAAGTTTTATACGATCATCAACATGAAAGGCGTTCCACCAGTTCCAACTTAACATTAATATTTTTTTTTCTCCAAAAGATTAAGTTTTAAATTCACTATAATAATATGGAACCACCTGGAAAGTATAACCTTTTAAATAAAAAACTAATTTCTCAAATCGGTCCAGGCGTCTTCGAGAAATCGGGTAACGTATATAAAAAAAAAGGCTCCGACGAATTGAGAACCTCCTCCTTTTTTTGAAGTCAGTTAAAAACATACGGACGAGTTCAGGACCTCCTCCTTTTTTTTTGATGTCGGTTCAAAAGGACTTGATTATATAATTACGAATTAATAGTTCATTCTGTTAAAGCAATGATGTCTTAAAGTCCTTTTCTCTTTCTTTCCTTCGTAGCAAATGTCGTAAAATACTTCGCAAAATCATATATTGTGTACGTAACGTGTACTCAGTGTCGGTATTGCCACACTCAGCTTAACACACTTGACTACAAATGTCCGGATTCCGCCAAAACTTATTTATTTAGAAACACTGTACAGGAATTTAGTTTATCATTCTTGTATTATTAGTGGTATTTTGCCCTTGTCTCAAGACTCCTATTAAAAAAAATATATAGACCAAAGTACCATATTTTTATATTAAAAGCAAATTTATTTACCCATTGCGCACTATATTTCATATTCTAATAACAATACAGATACAGATACAGATGATATAAAATAACATACCAAAAATATCTTCATGTATATCCGTATAGGGATTTTAATTTTAGGGTGAAACGAACTTTAAAGTTTGTATGGAGCACCGAGATCGCGACGTTAATTTTAGTTACAGTTAATTAGTTTTTAGTTGTTAATTAGTTAATTATTAATTATTTTTGAGAGAGAGAGAGATAACGTCAAGTGTGAGTCAGTTTTTTTACTATAATTGAGGAGTTGCCGTAAGGATCCTACGCCGATAACCAAATTTAGGGCGGGCGAAACCGCTGGCAGAAGCTAGTATATTATAAATGCGAAAGTAACTCTGTCTGTCTGTCTGTCTGCTACCTCTTTACGCTTAACCACTGCACCGATTAAGATGAAGTTTGGAATGGAGATAGTTTGAGTCCCCGGAAAGGAGGCATAGGCTACTAGGTTTTTTTCTATAATTGAGAAGTTGCCGTTGGAATCCTACGCAGGTGAAACCGTGGGCAAATATGGCATGGAGATAGTTTGTGTCCCGAAAGAGGACATAGGCCACTTGAAAATGTCAAGTGTTATATATTTGAGGAGTGAGGAGGAGGACGCACATCTCTGGGAATTATTATTATAATGGGGATTTCAATATCAAATGGTCGTTTTAACGCACTGGCCACTTTAAATTAAAATTAAATCTATATAATTTTCAGAGTGAAACTTTTTTCACACGAAAACTATAACATTCTAAATTTGAAAATAAAAATGAAACTCGACTTTTGATTGTTTTTACATTTAGCTTAAAGTCAAATACAGCGAAAAATTTAATATTCAAAACAAGTTCAGAGGTGGGACGAAGTAATGGTTATGCTTTATGTGTCAAACTACCGAAGAATTAGGTTGACGTCAACAAAAACTCTGGGTCATCCTAATTTAACTCGCAGTATTATTTTGATGGCCATTGTAAATGCTAACTATGAATTTATGATGGTCGATGTTGGAGCAAATGGTCGAATATGACATGCCAAAACATGGTTCTAGTCATCATATACGTAAGTGCCATAATTTTTTTATTTTTGTCTTTGTATTGATGAGACTTAATGTCCGATAGTACCAGCGCATCTTTATACAAAGATATAAGTAAAAGTAGTCTAATTATCAAACACGTCAAGCATTTACAAAATGATCAAAATTAATTGCCTTTGGCAAGCATTTTTTATGGTCTTCATTGGCATTCCTAAACGATTAATATTACTTTTCAAGCGTTAAAAATTCACGTTCTTGGCAAGTCTTTTTGGTCGTTTAGGGAGTCTTTTAGCATACCCACAATATTGACTTATTTGCAGCAATTGGTAAAATGAAAAAAAACTTGCTTTACGATAATGCCAGATCACAAAAGATATATAATTACAAACTCTAATTAAATATCCTAGTAAACCTCCTAACAAAAAACCCTGACACTGCTCGTGAAACAGTTTTAACTCTACAAGAACTGCAGTTGCAAACCACCCGTCACCCTTCATACTCGCCGGATCTTATACCAACCGACTACAACTATTTTAGTGGTTCGGCAGAAAGTTACTAGAAAAAAAATGGTTTTGAACAAAGGCTGTTTACAAGTTTTTCAGATATCCATATTCATTTTTGTACTGCGGATACTGAACCCATTAACTTAGTGTTAGTATGCTACAAGCACTTGTGGTTCAACCAAAGTACTTAGATGGGGGAGAGCTCTAAGTTAGTGTACGACAATTACTTGTTGTTTCACCGCAATATTTAGGTAGAGCGCGCTCAAAGTTAGTGTACAAAAATTACTTGATGTTCAACCAAAGCACTTAGGCGGGACGTGTTTTAAGTTTGTATACAATAAGCACTTGCTGTTAAACTCGGGTTGTACTCGGGCTGGGCACGCTCTTAGTTAGTGTACGAAAAGAACTTGTTGTTTAATCTAAGTACTTAAGTGGGGTGCGCCGTAAGTTAGATTACCACAAGTAATTGTTGTTCAAAAAGGTACTAAGGTGGAGAGCTAAGTAAGTGTATGACAAACACTTGTTGTTGAAACAAAGTGCTGAGGCAGGGTGCGCTCTGAGTTAGTGTACGACAAGCACTTGATGTTCAACCAAAGCACTTAGGCGGGACGTGTTTTAAGTTTTTATACAATAAGCACTTGCTGTTCAATCTAAGTACTCGGGCTGGGCACGCTCTAAGTTAGTGTACGAAAAGAACTTGTTGTTTAAACTAAGTAATTAAGTGGCGTGCGCCCTAAGTTAGATTACCACAAGTAATTGTTTTTCAAAGAAAGTACTAAGGTGGGGAGCTCTCTAAGTAAGTGTATGACAACCACTTGTTGTTGAAACAAAGTACTGAGGCAGGGTGCGCTCTGAGTTAGTGTACGACAAGCACTTGATGTTCAACCAAAGTACTTAGGCGGGACGTGTTTTAAGTTTTTATACAATAAGCACTTGCTGTTCAATCTTAGTACTCGGGCTGGGCACGCTCTAAGTTAGTGTACGAAAAGAACTTGTTGTTTAAACTAA
This sequence comes from Apoda limacodes, assembly GCA_946406115.1. NCBI lineage: Eukaryota > Metazoa > Arthropoda > Insecta > Lepidoptera > Limacodidae > Apoda > Apoda limacodes. The sequence goes on from OX291542.1 coordinate 35,920,296, forward strand.
GTAATTAAGTGGCGTGCGCCCTAAGTTAGATTACCACAAGTAATTGTTTTTCAAAGAAAGTATTAAGGTGGGGAGCTGTCTAAGTAAGTGTATGACAAACACTTGTTGTTGAAACAAAGTACTGAGGCAGGGTGCGCTCTGAGTTAGTGTACGACAAGCACATGATGTTCAACCACAGCATTGAGGCGGTGCGCGGTCTAAGAAATTTATTTTAACCTATTATTCAAAAAAATCAAAATCAAAATTATTTATTTAGTTTAGGCTACACTAATTGAGCACTAATGAATGTCACTACGCCATCAGTTCGTAAGTCTATAGGGCGGGAGACCTTGTACTGACTTGTAGAAAAACCGGCAAGAAACTCAGCAAGGGCATTTCTTTTCTCCCTTTCTCTTACAGCGTCCACTTAAAAATATTGGAAAATCCCCTTCCTATCATAGAAGGACACTTTCCATTACAAACATAAAAAACATAAAATGCACAAGCACAGCATAAAAAAGTATCTAATTGCAAAATTTAAAAAAGAAAAAGACAGTTTATGTACCTATTCATCACTCGGAAATAATCAATGTCTTACAGTATTGATTAACAAAACAAGAAAGTAAGACTATAAATACAAGGATACAAAGAAGTTTGAAAGAGCAGACCAGTCTCCACAGGCGGCACCCGTTCACGAGTATGACACATGAATCAGCCATCGCTTCGCTCAACCATGTTTTTTTTATTACATGTTATTACTACATTATCCGTGGTTTGATCGGTTTTTTGTGCATTATAGCTTATATCTTTGGCAACAGATAGAAGACAGAGATTTTTGATTTATTTTTTCACTATAAATTAGATTAGTTAGCTAATTGTTTGTGTAGTACGCAGAAAATTATCATGAGCGAAAAGAACTGAAAAAAAAACTTAAAGCAAACGTCATTTTGTTTTTGAAGTAGAATTTTACGTCTCCCTTTCCTGTACTATTTAATTAATTCTATTTTTTTTAATTGCTTTTTAATTAGATGGAAATACCCTGAACTAAAATAGGACAATTGATAATCCGACTCTAATTTGGGTTAGGCATCTCAGTCTGTGTCTGATAGACACTCATTCAGGATGGCCGACTGTTAAGAATCCCTGTCATTAATCAATGTAATTAACGGTTTTATAATGTAAATCAGTGTCTAATATAGGTTTTGTCATCTGGTGACAATCTCAATGTTTACTTACTAGTTGATTTGAATATTTTGTCTACTAGTATACTTATGAATAAGTTGGACAATTTGTTTATACACCGGCAACACTGGCCTTAGTATAAATACAGCAGTTCCCCGCACTTTCGGTCTCTTTAATTTTATAGTTCTTAAAGGAAAGGTTAATATATGTACTTGTAAACCGTGGTTGATATTTGCAATCAATATTAAATTCAGAATATAGGTTAGTGTAATAGTAATGTGGCTGACACCTGGAGAACGAAGTTTTAAAATTTGTAACAAAGTATCGACGTCGCAGTATTTATCTATCTTTGTTATAAAGTATCGACGTCGCAGTATCTGTCTATCTTTGTTACAAAGTATTGACGTCGCAGTAGCTATCTTTGTTACAAAGTATCGATGTCGCAGTATCTATCTATCTTTGTTACAAAGCATCGACGTCGCAGTATCTATCTATCTTTGTTATAAAGTACGACGTCGCAGTTTATCTTTGTTACAAAGTATTGACTTTGCAGTATCTTTCTTTGTTACAAAGTATCTACGTCGCAGTATCTATCTATCTTTATTACAAAGTATTGACGTCGCAGTATCTATCTTTGTTACAAAGTATCGACGTCGCAGTATCTATCTTTGTTACAAAGTATCGACGTCGCAGTATCTATCTATCTTTGTTACAAAGTATTGACGTCGCAGTATCTATCTTTGTTACAAAATATCGACGGCGCAGTATCTATCTATCTTTATAACACAGTATCGACGTTGCAGTATCTATCTATCTCTAGAATTATTCAGTTCAAAACTTTCACAGGTTAATCAAATGTTAATTAGAACAAACTTCTAAACTTTGCCCTAAACAGAGTTTCGAGCTTGTAGTTTTGAAAGTGATGCGGTCGTGACATGGGCTTGCCTCATGTACAGTTTCGGGCTGAGCCAAGACAAAACATGGCATGCCATCTGCATACAGCTCTTTAGTTTTATAGGTTTCGTTAAATATGTAAGAACTTTACTTATTTTCCACTAATTTGTTTTTACTACATACAATCTGACTTCGACTTCATTGAGTTATTCCTATAAGAGGTAAATATGCTTTCAGCCCCTTAGCACATTTACATTTGCTTCAAAACGGTAAGTTAAAATCAAAATGTTTACCTTAAAAATACTTTGTTGTTCATTTTCTGTGACAAAAAATATCTTTGAAATTAAAGAATAACTTAGCGTAAAATCTGATAATAATTAAAAAATATTGTATCACATAGGTGATGAAAAATTTATCAGGTCTAGTATTTTGATGCAAAAGCTTAAAAATTAATGACAGTTTCGCTTTTTTTGGAGATGAAACTAAAATTGAACCAATTATTTAAGCTTGAGTTCCTGATATATAATTCTGAGCAAACATACCAATGTTTGTAATAATTTTGCTTAAAACCTATGCTTGAAAACATATTACGATTTTAAATCTACTGCAGGAACATTTAAAATAGTTGATTTTTTTTAGAATACGCAGATAATGTATTTAGTAACTTAATTGAAGGGCTTAAACTTTATAATCAGTTACCGAAAGATATTAAAGAAGCTCAAACAATTAATACTTTTAAAATTCTTAGTGTTAAAAATGTCACATTCTTAGCAATAAGGATAATTAAGATAATTCAAATACATTATTATAAAAATAAAATAAATATAAAATTATAATCATATTTTTAATATAAATATTTATTAAATTCAAATAAACAAACTGAAAATTCAAGTAAGTAATTGGCAGTCTATGTTTCACACTAGGCCTTCGTAAACATGTAACAATAGGTAGGTACTGCAACCAGCTGGGGGGTTGGGGCTGGGCTGCTTGAGGTAATTAATAGTTATCCGGAAATCCTACCAAGATATATGAAGGATACGCCGAGAGGTTCAAATAATATGTATATTTTCTTATGCATGTTAGCGGCTATAAAGAAAAGTTATTTAATATATTACTTATATCTAATTAATTTACATGTTCAACTTAACTTTATTCTTGGGCGGAGTTCCTGATCCTCTCGTGAGCATCACATTTATAGGTATCTCTTTGCTCATTCTTGATTTGTGATGCCAAAAATATAAGCATACCTAATGTAACAAAGCAACTATTCGACTGAGCGGCCATTTACTGATCACAACTCCGCGGACTATACTGAAACTCAGCGTCATCCTCAATGCTTGACAGCATACTTACTGGTGCCATTGTGTGGATACGGGAAGGCTTCAGCTGCGCTCCTTACACTTCTCCTAAAACCTCGCGGGACATGCTAATGCTCCTTGGTGAGAGCGGAAAGATGGTGATCTTGCCTCAATGGACAAGAGGGTGTCGCACCATATTACAAATATTATTACGCGGGATATATCTACTTCTCTTTTATATGCAAAACTTTGATGCTTATGTTGATTTTTCTCTATTTCCCCATAATATAAAACAAAACGATCCACCTCGGATCAAGCATCTGACAACTGAAAACTGAACAAAAATGCATGCGATGCATCTTTGTTTGTTTCCATATAAATCTAAATTTAAACATTTTATTTTTCTTAATTGTTGTCCCTAAGCGAATATCGAATGGCCTGCTCCAGTACCTAGGTACTATAGAGTCAGTGACATAAATACCAACTAAATATATTTTACGTTACATTTACTTTAAATATATCGAACTTGCACTTTATTGAAATTGTCAGTTACATAAATCGCCTATCCTGTTTGTTATGTGAATACTAACATATACCAATTATTAAACTAGACAAACTCGTATATAACTTGTTTTATGTACAATTTAATGTGAAATGTTCAGCATACAATGTACTATTCACTTTGCATTCTTGAGCATTAGTATCTACGCTAAGATATAGGCTATTTGTCGTAGATATGCGGTTGTTGTTCAAACTATGTAGAATAACTATACCTCACATCTAAAGGATGAAAAAAATACATGTTATAAAACTGTTAAGTCTTTTATTTTGAAAATTAAGTGATTTATGTTGATTGTCAACAAGTGCTAAAAATAATATAAGAAGAGACTATTATTTAAGTAAAGTTGTTCACTAGAATTGACTATTGTGTGTACAGTATTTTTCATTACGAAACGGCTATTTATACTTTAACCCTATTTTATTTTAGTATTTCTCTGTAAGATAGTTTTGTATTTTTAAACGACGTCAAAAAAAGGAGGAGGTTATAATGTTCGTCTGTATATTTTTTTATGTATGTTAACCTTTTTAGGTTAAGGTCAATTGTATATCGATTTAAAAAAAATGGTTTATTTAAAAGAGAATGCTCCTACGGTGGTCCCATTGTCACCAAGTCAGAATCTGATAATGGGATCACAGGGAAATCGAGGGCATAAGACCGTTTCATAGGCTCTTTCAAGTTATTAGTGAACGAGTTACTAAGCCACTAGGTCACTTAAAAGCTTAAAATAAAATCTATTTAACAAAAACAACAACCAACTTCAACAAGATGCACTAATAAGGTGAAAATGAGTATTCCAAAAAAAATTTATCTAAATAACAGTTTGAAGTTGGTGTCGTGAAAGTGAAGTATGTTATAAACTTGTAGCAGATCATATCGTACCGCTACAACCAAGGCTGACGTCACGCGTCCTACATCGCGCTATCGAAGTTACAGTTGCAGTTCAGTATATATAGAAACCGAAGCGCAAGTTAATAGACCACGACGGTCCCCAGGAATAACATCTCGCCTCGCAGATGATGTCCTCTTTGCCACCCACAAACTTTTAGAGAGATGATAGACACCAATTTCAGACACCACTGTAATTAAGATCATAGTTCTAGAAATAAATATTTTTACCTTTTTAGAGATCTTAAAATAATTATTTTTACCTTTTTAGAGTTCTTGAAATAATTATTTTTACCTTTTTAGTGCATTCTTTTTGAATTCGGTTGTTGTTTTTGTAAAAAAGTTTTTTCAGAACTAAGAATCTTTAACCCAAAAACTTCTGAACATCTTATATGTATGAATGAGCAATTAGGTAGATATAAATGTTCTACCAAAATATCTTTTTGCATTAAGATAAATAAAAAGTGTTGGTTTTAGATTCATGAGGTGACAAAGCATATCGACTACACGCTAACCAATGCTAGAAAATTAGTTGAAGTTTATTAACAACTAAAAAATAACTATTTTAGCATATTTTTAGTAAGTTCAAGAAAAAAATAATCATATAAAAATTTAATACACCAGATAATTAAATTAAAGCTTTTACAACGGTCACCACAGGTCGAAACGAACGGACATTAATAACTGTTTGGTACAATTTTGAACTTTAATATTTGATAATGTTAAACAATATTGAACAGGTCTTCTCACGTATTCTCAAGCAATAATTCTTAATTGGAATGTTAAGTCAATGTTGGTAAAGCCAAACTATTTGTTACGATTGCGCCGCGCTGATTTTTGTGTAAAGTTAAAGTGCAGTTGCAAAGTACTGGTGATGTTCGTTAGCGTTAATATACATTACGATACATATGATGGGATATATTTAAAATCAGGTAAGTGCAAGTAGGACTCATTCCCTCATTTTCACGACACGTACTGTAAGTATTGTGTTACGTAGACGCATAAAATAAACGTTTTTATCTACTAAAAAAATAATTTTTAGGCTTAATAAAAGGCTATCGTAAGTTTACCTACTTTTATTAAAATACTTAAAATTTATTACAATGATTGTGTTACTGAGCAATAATACAAAGTTTCAAGTAAATTTTACCATAGATTTATTATTTCCTCCGAAATGTTGTCTACGGTTTTCGCCCCTTTGAAGTTGAATTAAAAAAAAATCCGTGCTTAAACGACGCCTTCAGTTATTAAGTTAACACCATCTCCAAATTTAAAATTTCTTTTCTCAGCGGTTTGAGCTGGGCGATGATGAGTCATTCGGGACTTTGCTTTTTTATGTATATGTAGATAGGTAGGGGATAGTTACCAAAATCGTGAAAACCCTACTTTTAAATTTTCAACCAAAAGGTTAAATACCCCTTTTTTCAAGGATATAAATTATGGATTTTTATACAAATCTCCAATCCCTATATCTTCTCCTATGGGATTACAAAAAAAAAAATAACTTTAATTTCGGAAACAAATTTTCATGGTTTTATTTGCAAAACTAAGCGAATTCCCATACAATGTTTAATTTATTTTTTTACTACATCGCGGATTGTTCCTCTAAACAATGTATGTAGGTGACTTTCTTTGTTTTAATAATGATTAATTTTCATAACAACATCCAACCACTATTTCACCTCCTTAGTGGTTGAATTTAAAAAAAACTTTTCTTAAACGACGGCTCCAATATAAAATCAAACCTTTGCCTAAATTCCAAATTTCTATCCGTAGTGGTTTGAGCTGGGCGATGATGAGTCGTCAGTACATTGCTTTTATATATTTTGATTTAATATTAAAATATTATTTCCCATACAGACTTTGCCAACCCCTTTCTCCCTCTTAGAGCCTGAACTTTGAAAAACACTGAAATACTTGCGTCATTTATTGTGTTGAAGAATATGTATACCTGGTCATAAGTATATGTATACCTGGTCATAAGTATATTTGACATCAAAAAATATTACTTCTTATACAAACTTTGCCACTCTCTCTTTCTCTTCCCGTTAGCGTCTGATTTTTGCAAAACACTGAAACACTTTTTTCATTCATAGAGTGTTTTTCCCGCACTTAGGGGTTGAATTTCGAAAAATGCTGAAACACGTCATTCTTTTTTGGTATCCAATATGTGTATGATAAATTTTATTGCTATGTTAGTTTCATCCCCTATTCTATTTGCTGTGGGATGATTTTTCAAAAACAGTGAAACGTATAATTTTCCATTTTTAGTTAGAAGGTTAAATTCTATTTTTTATAGATTGAACTCAAAAATGACGGATTTTCATACAAAATTACTATTTTAAGCCCCTAGGAGTCTAAATTCGCAAAATCCGTACTTAAACGACGCCTTCAATATATATATCCTTAATGTCAAAAAGCTCTTAAAGTCAGTCAGGACTTTCAAAAGAAAGGTAATCTTTTATTTATATAGAGATGGGGTTATGTTTATTGGTCCTAGTTCGGTAACGGAACTATGAAGCAAGTTAACTAATAAACATAAGCAATAAACCTTTTCACTGCCTTTGAAATCAAGAAACCTGTCTTGTACCTACTCCGGCTGGAACGCTGTAGCGTAATTGAAGTTTCAAGAAAATATTTTTTAATTTTATATCCCTTTTAGCTTTTGAAAGAGTTTAATTAATAAAAGTAGTTACTCCTTTTGAAAGTAAATTAATAAAAGTTTTATGGAGATTAGTTTAAAAATTCATGATAATATTATTTCGATCTTTGATTTGGTTTCTTGAGTTAAGGAGGTACTATTTTTATATCTGCCTACTAATGTTCTTAAAAGTATTTTAACAGTCTTACCATATTCACTAGATTAGTCATTTTTCCTGCAAACCTTGTCTGCTCCTCATTAGATGACTTCGTTTAGCTTGGGAATATATTTGCATAATGTTACTATAGACTTTCATTTTTATCTATATGTAAAACATATGAGCACAAAAGAAAATCATAACTTGACGCGGCACTCAGCTATGACTACAGCCCGAGGTGTCTTTTAGTGTAGTACTAGGTATTCCTTATTTCCTATGTCAGTAAAATAAAATATTTATATTTGAGACAACCAGTCAACGTGCTAACATCTAATATAAACGACAAACTAATTCGTATTAATTATGCAGTTATAAAGTTTATCTGTTAATCTGATCGAAATGTGAAGAAACTTCAGAAGTCGCGAGTATGCGATCGACGTGGGTCGGGACCTGGAGTGTAGTTTCGTGAGTGAGCTGAACTAGGTACTCAAAGTTACCTATTACAGAAGTACTCTATATAATAATTTAAACTATTAATAGTATTTATTTTATATATTTAGTTTTTTTAATATGACTCATTGGTAACATTTCTCAAGGAAATGATGTGATGTGAGAGTGCTTTACTCAATTCAAATAATGTCAAAATGATACATGTATTTTTATAACATAGAAGTTATATACAAATAAAAACATAAAATTGTGATTTTTTTTTAATGTGTATTGAAGTAATTCGCTCGCATATTGAGGCATCATCAGTTAACAACATTATATAAATATAAATAAAAACTACTATTAAAGTTACAGTTGTTGTCAAAATAGCTTGAATCATAATCACATTCTCCAAGATATCTGACTGGGGACAGGAAAACTTGGTCCGATTCAACCCTACAAAGACATAAGTAAGAAAACCCCATTCACTGTGGTCCCACAATTCCAGAACACTCCCCTCTCCATCTCCAAAACATTGGGATGCTTGGTGATGACATCTCCAGCTATGTTCAGTTCTGAGATCGTCTGCAAGAAAAGCTGAAGCTGTCGTCCAAAAACAGAGCGAAGCAGTACTTCACGCCGGGGTAAAGGTTGAAAAAGAAAAGAATGGTGTAATGGCCTATATGGTTATTTTAAATTTTGTACTACTGATGATGCTTGGATTTCGCATCTACTTAAATAAATTAAATAAAAATACAAATAACCATTCTCGAAATAGCACGTGCCACATATCAGTGAGACACTTCTCACAAAGTTATAAAAAATTTAAACAAACAAGCGTTCACAGTCATTTCATCTGCTAAGACACATGAACTAAACAAAAGCTTTAAATAACTTAAAAACGAAAAGTGTAAAAAAAACTTTTAAAATGACAAAGCTTGGCTCGTAAGTTGTATGAATGCGAACCAAATGTCTGGGAACTTTAGCAACTTGACCCATCGCGTTAACAATTATAAAAAAAAAAAAAAAATCAAAACGACCTATGATCCATCACAAACGGACGCGCTATCTCCAACCTATCTCTCCTGGAATTAGGGTATACAATGGTAACACTTTTAGCTATTTTTATTACCACACTAAACATTAATCTTTGTATTACAGTATTACAACATATTTTAGCATAAATATGTTTAAGTAATGGGAGTTACCAGATTTCTATGGACAAACCCTATACGTCGCCTAGCCAATAAGGGACCTGGAACCTGAACGGGAAAAAGGATGGTGGGATGCAAGAGACCCTTGTTTTGAGGTCAACGTCGAACATCGGACATTGAAGCTTATCAGTTAATGGGACACACTCGTCGCTGGGGATAAATTTATTACGAATTATTTTAAATTTTGTACTACTTTTAAAAAAAATAAAAACGAAACTGTAAATTAAGACGTAAAATTAGTCACTATGTTAATACAGTGTAGTGTTCTACAAAAGCAGATAAAACGAGCTAAGCATTCTAGACTTATATTTAATATATTGTTGCTTCAGTGGCCTTTAAAATTATTTGTAACTATTATAATCTAACTTGACAGATTTTTTAACGGTGAACAATTACTGTGTTACCTAATAATAGGTAAGATAATAATCAAGTAATTTCCTTGAGCTGAAGAGATTCCAGCAGTAGTCACTGAAGCCTTTAATTTGTGTGTCATGTTTTATTGTACTGTGTGCTAACTTATTTTAGCCGGCCAAAAGGGGTTTATTTGAAGTTGGAGTTTCTGCCCCTTTTTAGGGTTTTGGGCCAGGAAAAGTCCAACCTTAACTGATTGCCCAAAGCGGTTAGTTAAGAAAATAGTCAAAGTTTCGATGGTAAATTTTTCTCTCTTGCATTAAATAATATGAAAGTAAAGTAGTTTTTCGTTTAATTTCTGGTTTTCTTTTCACCTACCTTTTCCACGCAATTGTGTTCTATTCAGTTAGTTTCTCTCAAGAAACCGTCAGGCTTTTATATCAAAGATTTACAAAAGGGGTAACCTATATATTATAGAAAGTAAATGGTTAGACAAATATCGATATACTATTATTTTACTGTTATAAAGAGCTTCTGACTTTTAGTTATTGTCTTCTTTAACGATATTGTATTGACTGGGAGTGTTTCTAATATAAGGATCAGAGCAGGACTGAGGGTTTGACAATTGATTTTTCTTCTTACAGTAAATAAAAGGTACCTTAAAATAAATGATCATTATAAAAACTGATTGGCCAATCAAGACGGACGTACGTTTCCAGCTTACAACTGATGGCGTTGTCACACAAATATATATAGGTATATAAATTACATAAATGAATCCCCATGGGTTACAAACATTGGGCCTAGCACAATGTCCCAAACAAGAAGAGAATCGATAACCTCAAAGTCATATTCAGATATGATACTGCCTAAATCTCTGGTTTTCAGGTTACAATCTTAGTCAATACCCATGTCCTATTTAAAGTGATTTCCTATTACAATTATCTGAGTTGATAAATCAAAAAACGATTACAGTTAATATTCACTGTAAAGCTAACTGTAAATATGACGCAACTTGCAATAATAGAAGTTTAATCACTATCCAAGTTTGTTTTAACAGCAAGTAACAATCTTTGGCAAAAATACCTATGAGAACTGACTGCGATACTGAAAATATTTAAACCCAGGATCAAATACCCACTCATTTCCATAAAAGACGATCATGAAAATTATTTAGGTCTTCAGGGCTAAACTCCGAGAACGAGCGACGAACTTCGACGAGATTTTCATCTATTAAAATTATCCTAATACTAGCAATGTTTAGGGTAAACAATTTAGTTAGTCATTAAACTAGGAAATAATACCTTCTAGGTACGTGTAGGGTCCATCACAATATCTTTCTTTACCTATTGATTATGCTATCAGAGATGTAACGACAGCACTTAATTGTGATATGAAGTGGGTTATTTGTTTAACCAATGTTAAACGATACGCAGTGCTTAAATTGTAACAGATACACACAAACACAACGTAGTCTTGGTTGATGATGAATAGGTCTTTTGTAATGTGTCGATTAAAAAATTGATTCAGATAGTTTTGTTTGTAGAGTCTGTTCGTTGACCCCGTACCGATAGTAAACATGGTATGGATCTTTTGAATGAAATAAAATGTAATTTAGATATAATACTGATGTATCAATGTCGGCGTAGTTGACCACTACGTGACCGTCATGCTGTGACCGACCACGTTCCACGTTTTTTAGATATCTCGTTGAATTTAACTGAACACAAAAGACTTTTGAATTCAGTGTTAATCACACAAAATATTACTATGAGTAATAGTTCTTATGCAGTCATTGAAACTAAAGATGTCTTCGTTAATTGAAACAACTTTACTTTACATTAGGCTCCCGCTTTTGGACATATTTAAATTACTCGAAGTCAGCAAGGGTAACAAGGGGGGACATATGCCGTTGATCCCTTACAACGGGGTAGCTTTTCATTCTGTTGGCGAGAACAACATCCGGACAGGAGGTGCTTAAGTTGAATTAATTTGCAACGGTTTCCTTAGAACTATAAATAAATTTATTATTTAAGAATACAAACATATGATAACAAAAAGGGTAGTACCTAAACTATATTTTGTAGGCACAACTTTGTCTCACAATGACAAATATTTTAATATCGTTGTCAAGAAAGTACCCAAAAAAGATGAATAATACACAAAATGTTTGTTATTTGTTATTTCGCCTTCAAAGTATGCTCCTTCAGAAACGATACACTTGCGGCAACGAATAATCCAATCATCAAAACATTTGTTAAACGATTTTTCTGGAATTGAGTTCAGTTCTCGCCACGAATTCTCTTTTATTTCTTCTACCGGATGAGAACAGGTGCGACCAAGTGATAAAAAAAAGAAGTTGGCTAGTCACTTTTGCGATATTATATACATTCAGTTGAAGACGTTGATGACCTACCAGAGCGCGGCAAATCTTTCATCACATCTCGACCGCTTTTGAAAGCTTTGTACCACATATAAGCGCGTGTTTTTGAAAAATTCGAGTCACCGTAAGCCTTCTGTAACATTTCCAGTGACTCCTAACACGAAATTCCATTTGGCAATGCAAAATTTAAGACAAACTCTTTGTTTGATGTTTTTGTCCATTATGAAATTCGCAATACACACTAGATATGATCTAACTAAAAACAGAACTATTTTTAATCTAAAATGCAGATGCAACTCAAATTCCGCGTCAAGATGGAAAACAGTTGTGCTAATCTAACAACAAAAAAAAAACAAAAAATTGAATTTAGAATCATAAACAACTCACCCATTTCCTAAATTTTTTGACTGAAACGTAAATCTATATTTAGTTGTTTAGCAAAAATAGTACGTAAGGGAAACTGAAAAAATCAGTTGTTCAAGTTGAAATCAAAAAAAAAAATATAATTTTAATAAATAAATCAATCCGATTTAAAAATTCTACTAAATGGTAAAATATGAGCCCCTAAAGTAGACGAACGACCATCTTATTATTGGTGGTATTAAATGCTTTTCTATGATAATGATTTTGATACCATAATTCCATGAATTGTGTACAGGACTAAAATATTGGCAAAATTACAATAAAGGCAAAATATTCACGTTGTTGCTGGATGGAAGCCTCTCCTAATAATGATAAACAACGACTGACAACTACAAGTTTATTTTTTGTTAAAGCTTTTACGCAACATACTATTCTAACTAAGTTATGAATCTTGGTGACAAGCAATAAATAAAACCGACCTCTTATTCATATGTTATTATTAATAAACACTACCAACACATGTTCGTATGATTGTTTAAAAGCTATGTTTACTTACTTAATAGTTAGTGGCTAACATTTTTACGATGCACTCATTTAATCCCAATCAGTCGTGATTCTCAGAAGAATCGAAAATCAGTACAGACTTTAAAATACAAAAGTCCATGCAAAAAACAAAACTTAAATATAAAACCGAAGTTGATGTAAAACTATGCGGACACTTAAACATGTATTTAATCTAAGTAGTAGGAATATTAAGAAAATAGTACGAGGAAAGACATATTAGGGAAGTGACATGTTACCAAAGACCAAGTAGTTTAATTTAACACACATAAGTAGGGCGCGAAACTTTCTCCAGAGTGATTCATAGTGCTTTTTTTTTTTTTTTTATACTACTATGGTGGCAAACAAGCTTACGGCCCGCCTGATGGTAAGCGGTCACCGTAGCCTATCTTTTCTTCTTGTAACACCTACCAGAAAAATAAAAACCCAACAAAAACGTGCTGTAGAAAACATGCCTAAGCTTCCACCTCCTACACTTGGCTGTTTCTAACATTTCAGAACTATTTATAAACAAATCATCTGAATCGTGACTCGGCATGTTTTAACAGCGTGTTTCTGTTTTGATTTCGTTTATTTTTGCAAGCAATTTTTTTTTAATAAGAAATACCTGTGATCACTCTCGATCTTTGTTAGTTCTTCTCGGTATTCAGAAGTTTCAATTTTGGAAAGTTCGGGGCAGTAAATAACATCTAAGTCTACTATAGCTGATACTTGAGTTGGTGCTACTCTAGTCAAGGTTGATAAAATGAACCACACGGAGATTGATCACTCATTAGTTTACTACGATCGCTTGCCTATACGAGAATACAGAGAAGCTAATATATATCTTGTACAGTTCCGCTGCGCTCTTTGGGTTCCACATTCGGTACTCCAGACCTCAGATTTTATGCGCCATCGCACACCGAGAGGCGGAAATTCGATATCTTTGGTTGTCAGGGCTTTTGAGTTTAACATCGGGGTCATCAGGTACTCCAGATCTTATGAAATCCATGTTTTGATAGTTTTTCCTTTATGTCGAATTCAAATTCTTTGTTTTTCAAAAGTAAGATATTATATCACTTTTTTGAAGTCAATATGTGAGTGTTGTATCCTATCTGTACGCCAAATTTCACTTCGCAAGGTATTTGGAAAGTAGGGACAAGTTCTATTTTGATGGTCATGAATCAGAAAATGAATCAGAAGAGTCTGTGTTGAATGTTCGTAACATTCGTACTGTGCATTTCTTAGCTTCTTAATAGCGACCATTACAGTTTTCTTTTTCAATTTTTAGCAAAAAATTAATTAAAAATTAATAAACTGAACTTAATTGTCAAAACATATCAAAAGTATTAGATTTCATTAAATAACAACTTTTTACATAATTTTAACACTAAAATCAGTATTTACTCTCCTTCAAGTGTGTTGAAAATAGTCGAACGTCACTCGTGAGCTCTGCTCAATAATACACACTACGGTGAAATACGCCCTCGCATTCGGCTGCGACCTTGTCTGTAATGAGCTGCATATCACACGTAGTGTATCATAATATACTATTGTAACAGACGGACACACGGACACAAGAGTGATAATAGTAATACAAATTCTGTTTTTTCATTCAAGCCAACTTTAAAACATTTAAAAAGAAAGAGATATTTATATAAGTTATAGCCAAATGGGCCAATATTCATCACTGATAGTTTTATTAGAATCATTTAAAAATTTAACAAACTCGATGTTTAATTATTTACAATATGTAGGTCATTGATATAAACAAAAAAGTTTTGTTCAATGATGTAGGTATTCTATTTTTTAACAGTATTAGATGTGTTCGACACTTTAAAATGTTTAATGGGAGAGGGGGTCAAGATGGGGCACTTAACTAAAGTGGCGTTTTGTTGACCGACATAATGTACATAATGCGGTAATCCTACCAAAGAGAATTAACCAAGATTTGTACTGTGTTATACAGAATTTATGTCTTTTTAACTTGGCAGGATTATGACATTAAACGCAATGAAGCAGTCAACAAAACGCATCTTAATGCACTTACACTTTTTTTATTGGTTAGGAATAATAATTATAACATATTATTTATATATAAAAATATAAAAGTCCCCGATATATAGGGGTGAAAGGTGTCGCAATGCCCATCGTAAGGCTTCTGAAAGGTCGGACATTGGTTTCATGTTTGCAAAATCTTACCACGACGATATCAACCTTTTTTACTCACAAATGGCAACATGACAAATAAAACAAAACAAATAAGTATTTTAGTATTAAAAATTGTGACACAAAAATTTGTGTAAACGACAAACTGTCGCGGATAAAGCTTTACAGTCGTACTTCATTGTACTAATCATTCTTATCTGAGCTTAAATGTAGGGAAAAAATAAACCACAGCAGTTTTATGAGAAGAATGATTCGAGCGACTGGTTCCGTGGGCGTCGTTTATAAAATTATCAGTTAAGTGGTTCGCTTACTTAAAGCGGCCTGGAGATAAGAAGCTGCGAAGTAATTTTATGCGCATTGTTTCAAATGAATTATCGTTTTTATTTTTTATCGTGTTTCAAGATTTAAGCAATGATTTTATTAAAAAAATACTGTTTTTGAGAACTGAGTTTACTGAATATCGTAGCCTGTTTTTAACATGAATTTTTTTTGAAGACATGTTTATTTATTAACTTGGGTTCAACCACTCGCATTAATGCTTTCATACACGACCAATGGTTTAAAATAAAATATCAAGTTTCGCATTCAAATTTGTATCTACTTGCGAGATTTAAACGAAACAAATATTAAAATAAAGCTATCTTAATTGAATGAGTATGTACAACAAACAATAGATCACAACAATGTTTTCGCGTCGCCTCTGTAGCCTAAGGGCGTTATTGGAAACAGTCAGCTAGGCTTCCGTGTTTGTTGCAGTATCCTTTGTATGGAATCAGTGTTTTATTTCGTATTTCATTGTGATAGTAAGTCATGTTTAAAGAGTAATGAGCATTTTTTGTATATGATGGGACCATGTTTAAGTTTATATTATATTTGTTAAACAAAACAAGCTTTACAATATTAAAAAAAAAGGTTAAAAATGAAGTTTACTGGAAATACAAGATTTGAGATTATGTTGCGGAAATTTAAATCTTCTGATACACATTTACCAAAAATCACTCGTAAGTATGAGATCCAAAATTACCTAACCTGCAGAAAAAGTATTTTAAGAGTCGAAAAATTTGAAAGTAAATATTGAATGGTTCTTTTATTTTTTTAGCCCTAGTCTCACATTTTACTACTTATCTTTAATGCATGAGACATATATAAAGTCACCTAAGTACATTGTATCAGTGTCAGTGTTGTAGTGATGGGCTCAATACCTGTCACGCACGACTTAAGTGGTTGGTAAGGAATGGCTGCCTCGCTTTATGATATCAGTGTGTTCTCTATCTATCCATCTCCCTTAAGGAATAAGAACCGTGATGACATAAAAACATACATGTATTTTTAAAGTTGTTGCTTATTTATTATATATAGACAATATTATTTATTCTACGGTATTTCTTTCCAAGAGTCTATTAATATTTTTTCGTGCTCTAAAATGGCCATAATTTTGTATGTATTAAAATTATTTCAAACTATAAAGACTCTTTTAGTAATTTAATATTCAAGTAATCTTATATATTTAAACGACCAGTTCTTGTAAACTTAGAAACGGCTCTAAAAATTTAAATTAAATTTTATATGATTACCAATTTAGTTGTATTTTTGGTAAAAATGCGATTTTTAAAAAAAAGCCGAGCAAAGATCGAATGTACTGTAATAGAATAGTTGGTATCTGGGAGCTTTGTCCGGTTGAAGCATACACCCAAAGCATGTATAGAACTGCAACACGATTCGATGACGAGAAGGACAGAAAACGTGGCAACTTAGGTAAAGTGTATCGCTCCTGTAGTTCCATGAGTGATTCAAATAAATATTTACTACAAGCAGAGACTATATAATACAATAAGCATCTCAGATATGTACCTATGTAGAGTATCACACTAGAGGGTGGGAATATGCTATATTGTCTCTGTGTGTAGTGGGTGCTCAGTGCTCAGTGCTCAGCACTGTCTCAACACATTTGACTACAAATGTCCCTTTTTCGGTGAAACCTTTCCCGCTGCTGATCAGATAACTTCGTACGGCTCTTCACATAATATTCGCTCGGTATTCACTTACAATCTTTTCCAGACGTGGTTTATGTGTAATTGGAATATATTTCGGAGAAAGTTTTATTTTCGTTCGTACAATCTTGTTACTTGAGTAGGATACTCCTACAAGGATTAATTTTTATTTGCTTACCGAAGCACAAACATGATATTGAGTGATGGCATTAATAGTTTGAATCAGTAAAATTAGTTTTTTTTATGTGATTTCAAAATTTACAATGTTTGATGAACACCGCACAAGAAATACAAGATATTGTTTTCTTTATAAGATATTTTAAATTTAAATACCATTGTCATCAAAAGAATACCTATTTACCTTCATATTTTAAATACAATAACTTTTGTTTGTTATAAGATATTTTAAATTTAAATACCATTGTCATCAAAAGAATACCTATTTACCTTCATATTTTAAATACAATAACTTTTGTTTGTTATAAGATATTTTAAATTTAAATACCATTGTCATCAAAAGAATACCTATTTACCTTTTTTACCTTAAAACGTAAGTAATCACTTGCGTCAATAATTTAGTAACATAACTTCAAAAGGTACCGAAAATAACTAAGTGGAGAATAGATGTTTTTTGTATGTATTTTATAGAGGGTTCCGTAAAAGTTTAAACTGTATTGACACATTTAACGTTGCCGTTGGACAATTGATGTCCTAATACATCGACATAGGTCGGGGTTAGTTTACCAACTACAAATAACACTGTAATGAAAAAAAAAATGTTGTGATGTAACAACAAATTTACGGTCTTCAGTTTTTTTTCTTTATGTGTACTACATGGCATTACTTCTTGCCAAAATTCATAATTCTAGGTCAACGGGAAGTAACCCATTGTATTGATTTATTAGTTTCACAATATACAACAAAAATAACCGTATTTTGGGCATATTTTTTTATTGCATTGGCTTAGAAACTTGATTTTTTTTACAACTTTAAGTGAACGTAGACATTAGTATTTGATATTAATTTTAACTTGAGCTTGAGAGAACTTACGCGTTCTTCAGTAAAAGAGTCTTGTCAGACAGACAGACAGACAATTTTTTTTTATGTGTTATAACTAAATACTACCAATTTCAGATTTTTCCTTTATTTGTGATGTAGAACCTTGCTTCGTGTGAAATATTATGAATTTCATGCATACAGTATTTACATAAAACTTTTAAAGTTCAGTTAACATTTTGTTTATGATTATGTTAAACCTAAAAAAAATTGACTTTATCAAGTCTAAAATCACCGAAGTTTAAACCGTTTGCTGCCGTTCACATAATATTTTGTTACAATTTGTTCAAAGCAACAGCAAATAATAATTTGAAGTAGCAACCCTAGCTGTACTCTATATTTTTTAAGTTTCAAATTTATTAAAGAATTCTATATTCAGTCATAAACAAAGAGAACCTTGCCGACTGCTCCTTCAGCTATGAATATTTTAATTTCCGGCGTCTTCACTACGCAATATCAAGAAGCGCAGACAAAAAAATCCTAAGAATCGTTTTTATCTCAAAGAGCTTTTATTCCATTTTCTTGTATTGACATTTGGAAAAAGCATAAAAAACAATAAATTGTACTAAATAGTTATGATTTACTTAGAAAATGTCCCTATTGTCAAGGCGAGACAAATATACTTTACACCAAATATGCCTTATTTATACCAAATATTGCACTAAAATACATAATTAAAACATACTTACAATTAAATAAATATACCATTAGATTAGCTGATCTTATCACCAGATAGAGATTTATATCAGATCATTATAACCATCAGCCTAGTAAAGACCATATCTGAACATAGGCCTCTCGCCATTTTTTAGGGTCGTGTAGCTTACGCATGACGCATCAAACACGACCACCATTGTTGCTTAGATTGTCACCTATCTGTTTGGTGAGTTTCTACGCTACGCTTTCTAGACGCCACCACGTCTTACGAGTGGCCATTAGTTCTGTAACTTACATGGGCAAAAATGGACACGTCAAAACCACAAAGACTTCGCTTTTAAACTTGATCATCAAAGCCATACAGATGTTTAGACATTTTACATTATTTTGTCACATACATTCTGTTCACATTTTCTATTACGGCAAATTTTACGATTCAACTGGCATCATATTGAGTCAGGGGTTCACGACAATTTCCGGTGGCGTCAAATTGTGTTTGCAAACCCATTTTGTTTACAAGGAAGTTGTCAATTTGCCAATTGATGTACCATGTTTCATACAGTTATTGCATTTGTTGTATGAGACTCTACACCCATCTGTGCTGGCTCAGTAGAACAGATGACGTTTAGGTAATTTAATTAATCATGATCCTATTTTAGATAATTTTGTTTGAGATGTAAAATAAATCAAAACGAAAATACATTTATTGATGTTTTAATTTAATATTAATGCTTAACACACTTACTTAATGTATTGAATAAAAAAACTATATTGCCTTGTCATTTCGACAAGTACTATCGAAGTTTCCGACAACTCATCGTAATTCCAAATATTAGTTTAGGACAAAAACTCTGTCAAGGACGGTCCGTCCCGCGGACGGACGAGTCGATCTCCGCCGCGATACGTCACACACTCGTTTATCTGAACAAACAAAATGGTGTGACTCGCGACCCGCATATCGACAATAGAATAACATCACACATTTTTTTTATACTACTAAGGTTGCAAAAAAGTTCGTTGTGCAGTAAAACCGCGAAGAACTTGTGTCTCAAATCGAGACCACACTGTCCAAGGTCTCTGACTGGGGACGGGAAAACTTGGTCCGATTTAACCCTACAAAGACACAAGTCTGCGCGCTTACCGCTAAGAAAATCCCATTCACTGTGGTCCCACAATTCCCGAACACTCCCCTCTCCATCCTTGACATCATTGAGATCCTTGGTGTTGACATCTCCAGCGATGTTCAGTTCCGAGATCATTTGCAAGACAAGGTTAGGCTGGCGTCCAAAAAACCAGGCAGAGGTTGCTGCTTTACAAGTCGCAAGTTCGGCTTCATATGAAGTACTGCTGCCATCTCTGTGCAGTTGCACCCGGATACCAGCTTGGCCCTTTTGACTCGGTTCAACGACGGGCTGTGACAATTGTCAACGATCCCAAACTCACTTGTTGACTTGTTGTATCGAGCCCTTAAGTCTGAGGAGAGATTTTGTCTCCCTTTGTTGTTTGTGTGTTCTACCGCTTTTACAATGGGATGTGTTCTGAGGAATTGTTCGAAATGATGCACGCGGCTACTTTCTGCCATCGCACCGCACGCCACCGGCAGGTAATTTATTTTTACACCTTAGAACTGACCGAAATGGTCCTTGAACGCTTGGGTTGTGAAATGAGCTCCCTGCCAAGGATTTCGGATGGACGCTTGCAACGCCAGGGGTACCACTCGCGTGTTCAAAAAGCCAATGATGCAGTTTTAGTTTTCATCAAAATCGGGCCCGAGACCCTAGTGTGTACTTTTCGCTATTCCTCATGAAAAAATACTTATTTTGCTATCACAAAAATTCAACTCCTAAGGGGCTAAAAAAGAGACAGTGTTGGAAATCATTTTTATGGTAAAATTTACTTAAAACTTAGAAATTATGCTCTTTAACAGAATTATTAATATACTCATTTCGGTGTTTTTCAAAATTCAGGCTCTAAAGGAAAGAAGTCTCAGAGTCCTTTTAAGATAAAATATTTTTATTGTTAATGTACATTAAACTTGGTATTTATGCTTATCAAAACAAGTAGTGTGCCCTGTATTACAAGGTTTTTTTATTTTTTTTTTAAAGAACTATCATATGGGTTTTATGGGATTGGGAAATATTATTTTTACTGTCAAATTTAAGCTAAAAGGTTGTTCAGTATTTATTTTCCGAATGAAACCCATGTGGGGTGGAAAGATGGCAAATTTTTTTATGGGAAATAATATGTTAATTAGCAAATTAACTTGAAACTAGATTTGAATGCTGTTCAATGCATGTAACGGAACACTTATTGCAGCGTTTTTTTGAAATTCAACCCCTAAGAAGGAGAAAGGGGGTGGCAAATTTAGTATGAGAAAAAATATTTTTGTAGTCATAATTACTTTTTATACATATTCGTCAACAATATAACCTAAGTTTTTCAGTGTTCTGCAAAACTCAGGCCCTTACAGGGAGAGTGAGAGACAGTGGCAAAGTTTGTATGAGAACTTTGCCACTTAAAGTAAATTTGACATTAAAAATAATAATTTTTGATGTCAAATTTACTTATAAGTACGTGTATATTCCTCAACACTTATGACGCAAGTATTTCTTTATTTTCTAAAATTCAGGCTCTTAGGGGCATAAAGACGTTGGCAAAAGTTTGCATGGGAAATAATATTTTAAATGGCTAATCTTTATATTTAAACGCAATGTCCCGATTGACTCATCTTTGCCCAGCCCAAACCGCTAAGCATACGAATTTGAAATTTAGACATAGATTGGTTTTATATTGTTATATTGGAGGCGCCGTCGAAAAAATTACATTATCGTGTATCACTTAAAAATGGATCTGCATCGAGAACATTTTCGTGCGAAGATTTTCTACGATTTTAAATGTAGCCTAAACCTGATGAGTCATTTGGTCACTTCAAATGGCTTTTACGGATGAAAGAGCTTCAAAAGCAAACATCTACCGTTGGGATAGCGAATTAAAGCGCGGTAGCCTTACTTTGAGCGATGAACAAAGGAGTGGTCGTCCTACGATGGCTGTCAAGCAAGAAAGAGTGCTGCCAGTAAAAAATTGAATAACAGCCCAATTACATACGAAGTGATTCAGCATACACTGCAGATGGGTTCGAGAAGCATTCACAAGATTCTACACGAGCCCTTTTGCGTGAGGAGGATAGTTAAGCGCTGGGTGCCGCACAACCTCACCGAAGCTCAGAAAGAATCAGGCCGTGAGAAGTGGTATCGTGATATGATTCAAACATTTGAAGCAGGCTCATCTCGGCGCGTTTACGACATTATGACAGGTGACGAATCCTGAATTTATTAATACGATTCAGAAACAAAGCGTCAGTCGACAGTTTGGCTGTTTCAAAACGAACCAACGCCAACGAAAGTGAAGCGATCGAGAAGCGCAGGGAATATTTTGATCTCTAGTTTCTTCACTTTGACGGGGTATCTGGTTTCAATTCCATTACGAGACCAAAGCAGCATCAACGCCGAATGATATATTACACAATGCCTGCCAGAAGTTGTGTCTGCAATGAGCAACAAGCGACCGAACACCGGGCTCCGCGGGGTACTGCTTCACCATGCCAACGCGCCCACGCACTCAGCCGTCAAAACGAGGGACTTCCTGGACACCACACTGGTCAGGGTGTTGGGTCACTCTCGTTACAGTCCTGATCTGGCACCATGTAACTTCTTTTTATTCCCTAAAATAAAAAATCAGCTGAAAGGTATACAGTTTTTATCGCTGGAATATGCGCTAGCAGCGTTCGAAGTGAAAACTTCTTTAGCGGCGGTGTGCACTTTTCTTGGGATGGGCAAAAAATTTTAAACTTGCGTCAGGACACGAGGTCTGATCGAAAATTCGTAAGACGGAGATTTTAGACCGCCGGCGCGCGGCGTAGGATAGGAAGTATTGAATTTTACTCTTTTTACCGTGCGACGAAAGTTCTGAAGTATTAAATTTTAATGTAATATAAATTGTCATGTTTGTGTACGATAGCGCAATAAATTAATATTTTATTTTGTCACATAACAGTACTTTTATACAGATGATTAAAGCAATAAATGATTGGAAACATCAAAACTTAAAAAAATTGAAGAATGTAAAAATACAATACAATTATCAGATATATATTTTATTTATTTCCTTATAAAAGTATAAAAATTGTTGAAAATATATTGTATTGTGATACTACAAGTGTGGACAAAGTTATTGGATTCTTTCTAGTGAAATATCAGTTGATATATTTTTTGCATCTCTTCATTTCATTTGAATATTGTCGTTGTTATGGCAACGAAAAATATCGCAGTCACTGATATATAAATCAGTGTTTTTAACACTTTTTTCGTCTCTGCAGTCGTTTCTATATCAAAATTCGCCGTGAATATACTTGAGGGAATCAGTGTTTTTTACGCTTTGTGTCGTATATGAAACAAAATTCAATACTAGGAGTTTAAACAAGATAATTTCAGAAATCATGCTTTCAACATTTATTTTGTCTCTGCAGTCGTTTTTATATCAAAATTCGCTGTGAATATACTCTAGAAAATCAGTGTTTTTACGCTTTATGTAGCTTATGCAACATAATTAAATACTAGAAGTTTAAACAAGATAATTTTAAATTAATACAAGAAAACAATCGTGTCACTGTTTTGTGTTGCTTCTTCAAACAAATTTACATTGAAGTACTGCTTGGACTTTCTACAAGTTACTTATTTAGCATTCACTCAATGAAACAATCTGTGCTCTGAGGATTTGGTGTGTCGCCTCTACTACAAAATTTGCTGTTCGGAGTTTCTACAGAATATCTTAAAATTTACTCAACCAAAATCAAGACTCAAAAATTTCAATGCCAGTGTCAAAGAAACAGTTATAAAGGATATTTTTATATAATAAGTTACATATATTTATTTATTTTATTTTCATTTTTTTTTAAGTATTTTTAATGTCACTGTATGCTCAAGCGGGCGAAAATGAATTTAGTCAAGGGATTGTGTCACAGGAAAATCTTGTGCGTTGCCCAGAATGTTCCCAGGAACGTTATTTTAGAGGATTAAGAGGATTAAAAATTCATAAAAGTAAGTTTCATAAATCCGTTTTATCTACTTCTATTTCAAATTTAGGCTTTAATAATGACTGCTCAAACCAACCTTTTTGGCAAACTCTGACATACTATAAATTACATAAACCAGTTGTAAAGCGTATTCCTAGAGGTGCTCGCCTATCTGTCGCAGCAGCCTTGTCCCATGCCATTAAGGCTGTGATATGTTTTAACACTGTACGTTCCTGGGAGTTTTTGTTGTCATTTCCGTATACCGTGCTCCACGTTAGTCCGGATCCTAATAATAAAAAATCTTTAACAACGAGAATAAAGGAAAACTGCGTGAAATACAGTACTTTGGAAGAGCACTCTTTTCTGCCTTTAAATAATTCAGACTTAAATCAAATTTATAAATTCAGAAAGTCTACGGAGTCTGCCACTTTCAAACTTGTAGAAAGCAAACTTAGTGATGGTGATATTAAAGGAGCAGCACGTATTCTCTTTTCCAGTGACACAATCGCACCACCGAATCCTGAAACCTTATCTATTTTGGAGGAAAAACACCCGGCTTCAGCGGTAGATTTATCACTTCCTGAAGCACCGGTAGATAATAACGACTCCATTGAGGTGACAGAATTAGAAGTTTCAGCAGCCATCGGGTCTTTTCAAAGTGGGTCTGCTGGAGGTTTAGATTCATTAACACCACAGCATTTAAAAGATTTATTATGTGGTGCAAGTGGAGAATCCGGGGAGCCACTTTTGAGGGATTTGACAGCTCTAATAAATTTAATGTTGTCGGGCCGAGTTAATGATACTATCACGGATATTTTATATGGTGCTAATTTATGCGCCTTAAAGAAGAAAGATGGAGGTATTAGGCCAATCGCAGTTGGTATGACCTATCGTCGCCTCGCCGCCAAATTATGTTGTAAAAAGATATCGCTGGTTTTGGCAAATATTTTTCAGCCTCTACAGTTAGGTTTTGGATCGCGAGGTGGTTGTGAAGCTGCCGTCCATTCCGTCAGAATCTTTTTGACTCAAAAATGTGGAAATCTGCTCTTGAAGGTTGACGTAAAGAATGCCTTTAATTCAGTTGATAGGGGTGCTCTTTTGACACAAACTAAAGAAAAAAATCCAAAATTATATGGTTTTCTTTGGCAATGTGATGGTTCTTCTTCAAAGTTGACTTACAATGGAAATGAAATTACTTCCGCCGTAGGTTGTCAACAGGGTGACCCTCTGGGCCCTGCCATTTTTAGTTTGGCCATTCATCCCATCATACAACGTTTGAAATCCAAACTTAATGTTTGGTATTTGGATGATGGAACATTGGGTGGTGACTCAAATACTTTATATGATGACCTTGCCCTTTTGATCTCTGAATTTCGCTCTATTGGTCTCAATTTAAATTTTTCAAAATGTGAACTTTTTTTTCCAGTTTTGTACCCGGATAAGGATTTGGTAATACAAAAATTTAACTTATTAGCCCCTCATATCAAAATAGTCGACAATAGTAATCTTGCTTTGTTAGGTTCGCCTATATTTGACGAATTTTTCCCTTCATTTTTTGAGGAAAAAATTCAAAGCTTTTTGCAGGTTTCAAATCGCTTAGCAAAAATCAATACTCACATGGCATTCACAATTATACGTTTCTGTCTTTTTATACCTAAATTCACATATCTTGTTAGATGTTGTCAACTCTGGAAACATACCAACCTTGTTCAGAGTTTGGACAACATCATTAAAAATACTTTGATTTCTATGTTGAATGTAAATTTAAATCATCGGGAATGGTTACAGGCTTCTCTGCCAGTGCGATTTGGAGGTTTAGGTATCCGTTCAATTTCAGGTGTTGCTCTCCCTGCTTTCCTTTCCTCTGTTCATAGTAATCAAAATTTAATTAACAAAATTCTTTCAAATATTTCGGAAACTGTTGAAATATCTTTCATGAACGAAGCCAAGAATACATGGACTGTAACATGCCCAGATACCGATTTTCCAAAAAATCCTTTTTCACAGCGGTTGTGGGATGGGTCGATCTGCGAACAAGTGCGGAAGCAACTCCTTAATACGTGCTTGAACTCCACAGATCGTGCCCGTTTACTAGCTGTTGCCGAGTGGGAATCGGGTTTGTGGTTGCAGGTCCTTCCTTCACCAAAATTAGGGACCCTCCTGGATTCTTCCACTTTCAGAATTGCGACCTCCCTCCGCTTGGGTACACAATGTTGTGCTCCACACCGTTACCAGTGTGGTGTTGCTGTCGACCAGCGTGGTCATCACGGCCTTTCTTGCACAAAGAGTGCGGGCAGGTTTTCCCGCCATGCCAGCCTTAATGTCATAATACGCCGAGCTCTTGTCTCTGCCAATTGCGCGGCTGTTCTTGAACCAAACGGGCTTTTACGGGACGATGGTAAGAGACCAGACGGCATGACTCTGATTCCGTGGAGGATGGGGCGGCCCTTAGTATGGGATGCTACTTGCGTCGACACCCTGGCACCGTCACATCTTCAAGGAACACAGAGTAGAGCTGGTGCGGCGGCGGACTCTGCAGAAGTCATCAAAAGGCGGAAATACACTACTCTCGACAGTGGGTATGTATTTGAGCCTTTTGGGGTCGAAACCTTAGGACCGTGGGGGAAAAGTGCCAAAAAAATTTTTCGATCTTTATCTTTACGTCTGGTTGAAGCTTCTCGTGATCAAAATGCTGGCCTTTATTTTGCTCAAAGAATTTGCATTGCAATTCAACGCGGCAATGCGGCCAGCATTTTGGGAACTATACCAACTGGCAACGGTCTTTTAGATATTTAATTAATTTTTAATTTTTAGTTTTTATGTTTCTATAAATTAGTTATTATTGTGTATATATGTTAGATTGTGTATGTTTGTTTATTGAAAGACAACATAAATATATCTGTATGACATTAACCGCAAATTGTGTCTTAGTAAGTGCCGTCTTATCATTAATATTGTCTGTGATTATTTATTTATGAATTATATAATAAATTTATATTTATTATCAGAATGTACTAAATCTGTTCTTAAAGCAATTCGTGCAAAATTATTCCCTAACCATTCCAAAATATCAAAAATGCACAAAGTTAATATTCATCCTTCACTTCTGATGGCACTTCCGGAGTGCAACCCGTTCTTTTTCAGCAAAGGAATCAATAAACTCCCTATAAAATGGCAAAAGTACATACATCAAAAAGTACCTACTTCGATTGATTAAATAAAAAATATGTAGAAAATAATTTAGTTTTGCTTTTTCCATATAAAACATTAATTTCATATGTAAGGACCTAGTATTTTTATGGACCTATTTTCTTGAACCTCAATATATATAGTTTTTCTACCATTCAGAAACAACGTGTTTCGGGGTTTTTAAAAAAATTAACCCTAAAAGACAGAAGGGGAGCATCAAATTTGTGTGGTTTTGTGAAATATAATATGTACTATTGAATTGGGTATAAAGGATAGCAAAATTTGAATAGAAAATAATATTTTATTGGTCAAATTTACTTGGAACTTTGTATGGACGCTGTCTTACACCATCTATAAATTATTTAGTAATTTTTTTTTTGAAAATTTTACTTCTAAAGGTGAAAAAAACAGTGCCTAATATCCTAAAAAAATATGATTTTTGAATACATTTTAAGTTTAGGCTCATTATTAATGATTTACAACAGTATAAAAAAAACACGTATTCCGGTGTTTTTCAAAATTAAACCCTCAACCAAAGAAAGGGATTGACACAGTTTGTAATGGAAATATTATAATGGGGTGATTTAATTGTAACTCAAAATTAATGCTCTTCATCACAACTAGTAAATCACTTTTTTTTTAACAAGCCAGATTAACAGGACGGGAATAACAAGGCGGACTTTTACCGCCTTATGATAAGCGGTCAACGAAGCCTATGGTATTTTGTTGTTTCTAAAAATTCAACTTTAAAAAGGGAAATAAAAAGTTTGTTCAGAATAAAATATTTCTATCGTCAGTTTACTTAAAATTTGGATAAATATGTTTTTTAAGACAATTTTGTGCTTGTGCTGAGCTGTGGCCTTTTTGGCACACAGATCTTAAAAACAACCTTAAATTTTAAACTTTTTATATTAATAATAAGCACTAAATATATTTAGTAAGGTACACTGTAATTAATATTTACATGTGTGTCTTTTTATGTGTGGTAAATAAACTATTTTAACTTATCTATCTATCTTTATCTGCATAGACAGAGAAAAACATAAACAACAACATCCCGATCGAGAGTTGCCATACATAAAGATTTTCGCATGGCACAGACAAAATACTGCGTCTGCGGTAGTCTCTTGCGAGAGACAAGGAAGCACGTGACGGGACTTTGTTGACGGGACACACGTCATCATCTGACACCGAGTGAGAGCGGAATAATTATGCAACTCAGACGCATCTAACAAATATGACGATACACGGCGATATTGCTGGTTAGTGGTGCAGGTTTGTGTTACTCTTTAGAAGACCTTTATTTCTTAGACTATGGATTTTTGCAAAGTAAAACAGCGGGTACTATGCACCCTGTGGTAATCAGAAAGATATAAAATAATAGATTCAATGAATTCGCGCAAAAATCCCTGCCATTCAGAACTGCAAAAAAATCTAATTTTACTATAAATACTTATTAGCAGAATTTAATAGTATTTACATTATCTTACCAGTTTGAAATTTGAAGAAAGAATCATGATTTGACGCGTGCCACTCAGTGTGACATCTAATTGAAAAGATGGGTAGTACATTAGCTGATTGAAGACACCTGGGACGCACCCAAAATGAAGTTAACTTAAATTACAGACTAACTTCCGATTTTTTCCTCGTCGTGTCGTCGTTTCGTTATAGATTAGGTACCGGAAGCTTTCAAGCGACACTGATAGATCGCTGAGGGACCGGCAATCTGCTTGCTCCTGCAAATTTAGTTACAAGCGACAAGCGTTGTAAATCTCAATTATTGTTTCAAGCAAAATCTAAAATATTAGAATTGTAATTGATAAAAATTTTTTTTGTAAAATAAATATTAATTATCTAAAATTATTAATTTATGTGTAAATTATAGGAAAAAGCTAATAAAATATTCTGCAACGCATTAAAGTTAGATTGTAACTCATGCTACATTATTTAATCCTTAGTAAAGTATGCGAAATTGTACTTGTTTATTATTATCTTTTTTTGGAATATTAAAGAAGATTCTGCAAAGAACATGTCTAGTTGGAGGGATTAACAATTATTTTTACACAGTACTATTTTAATAAAGTCCACAACTTCGTGGTGTGTCAATTCATTTGTCCAAAATTTTATTCAAGAAAACAAACAAGTGTGGGTGATATGTTTAAACTTAATGTGTTTTTCCACAACTATAATAGTGTCTTTTAATCACCTTGTTATTATTGTTGGAACAGAAGCGTTGTTTAACAAGCTAATACGCAACCGTTTTCAAATTGTACCATATTTTTAAATTCAGTTTCGTTTACTGAATAAACATACTGCTAGAACATTTCTTTTATCCACTTTTGTTTGTAATTGTGGTCGCACTGAGCTCTAAGCCGACAAGAATATAAGAGTGAACTGAATTACTAAACTCATCTATTTTAGTTGTTTTCAGTTTATTTTTAAAGCTATGTTAATAAATAATTGACGCTAGTGATTGCGTACGTTTTATGGCAAATATTCTTTAGAAAATTTATTTGTTTTCAAGTCTTGACCTGTAGACGTTTATTCTCAAGTCTTGGCTGTAGACGTTTGTCGTTAAGTCTCGGCTGTAGACGTTTGTTTTCAAGTCTCGGCTGTAGACGTTTGTTTTCAAGTAGCGGCTGTAGACGTTTGTTCTCAAGTCTCGGCTGTAGATGACTGTTTTCTAGTCGCAGCTGTAGACGTTTGTTTTCAAGTTTTAGCTGTGGTCGTCTGTTCTCAAGTCTCGGCCTGCAGCCGTTTGTTCTTAAATTTTGGCTAAAAGTCAATTTAGCTGAATATAAAAGACTTTGAGTTTGCTTAAATAAGGGGCTGAATTTTATTTGTGTTATATAAGATCCAACCGTGTAATGCCCGTCCTTTTGTAAAGCGAATGTGCCGCTGTTAAGTATGAATTCTAAACAAGAAATAAGTCGCTATCATTAACTTGAAAAAAAAATATTAAAAAAAGTTAACTACCATGTTGGTTATTTATGACGTAAACTAACGCAGGGAGGCGTGAGCTATAGCTGGTGTCACCCACTTGATAACGCCCTTTTTGCCATTGTTATCTTTCGTATGCCGCAGTCGGTCGGGTATCTACGAAATGTGCGTAGCAAAAATATTGGTCTATAAGACCAAAAATTGACGACTCAATATGATTTGTTTTGTTATATTCTTTAATTGACTTTAACACTTTACGTTAATCAATGTACTAACGAAAGTCTAAGGTGGTATCTTTCGGTGGTAAAAGTGACAAAATTATCGTAAAAAAAAACTTGATAAGTAGTTTGTTTTAAACAATAGATACCATCTATGACACTAATGTTAAATGAACAGATTATAGGTGACAAAATAAACCAAAATAATTATCTTTTATCCTAAAACATACATACATACCTACCTACCTGCCTACTCTACTCACTTTTAGTGTGTGAAATGTATTACAAAAATACTAAATGACACGCTTTCGTTACTAACGCTTGATAACCCAAACAAATTGAGCCTAAATTCGAGACGTTTACTAGTAACCATTAAAAAAAATCCTCTATCCACGTCCAGGATGCATCATCAGACCCTCGTCGCCAAGTCACAAAATAATTAATGCTAAGTGTAATGTATTGAAATCGTTAAAATAAACCTATTGAGCCCCCTTGAAGGGTTTACTAGTAACTATTGAGGAGTTCCACTATTCACCTCATGTATCGATTATTAGATCAGCTCGATAGAACTGGTATCGGTATTAGTACATACATACATTAGCAAAGTTTCAAATCGATAAAGTAAAAAAATTGATTTGGTTGAATTCAACATCCAAGATTTGTAAACCTAATAAAAGCATGTTAACAAAGGTCATTGGCCGCTACTGACCAGTCTTAGAATATTATCTATCACTTATTTTGCGGTATAATGTATTATCTGGCTGTCTAATCCTTATATCCACTTTTAAAATCTAAGGTCGAATAAATAAGAATTCAAGACACTAGTGCATGTACCTACCTGCCTACATATTTAACAGAAAACTAGCAATGTAACAGCTTATTGTGAACGGCTCTTTTACGCCAGACTCGTGAATTGGGGAGTAAAATGTATTTATACCTCTACTAATTTCACGGTTTTCTAGAGCTAACACCTAGCTTGCATACAATATTCTTTCAAAGTCTGAAATGGTCGGGACTTTTCCCTATAAACTTTCTAATCTGAAGACCTAACTCGGTTATTTGCGGCTTTTTAATTTACAATATAACAGGTTTATTATACAATAGGTAGGTACATATACGATTATTGTACTTTCAATAATGTCATACAACAGTCTTAACATTTGTAACAACATAAGCGCCTGACCAGGAAGGCGAATGCGTCGTGATTCCATACGCGTATTTTGCACTGGACGGATCTTGCCGTTCTAGTATCTCGACTCGTGAGGTCAACGGCCTGTATCGGCGCCGAGTATCAACTACACGAGTACATCCGGAATCGCGGCGAAATTAACCATTAGGTACTGGCTCGAATTATTTTGAAAATCAAAATTTAAAGATCTTTTTGATAGGTAGATACCTGAGGCAAGGAACGTCATAAACTTGAAATAACTAAGTAGGTAGTATACCTACTTACTGACTGCCTTTGATCAGTAACTAAGATCACTAAATAGGTAATATGTAGGCTTAACTTCACTTCACCTACTTTTTTATGCAGCTTTAACTTCACACACTTAGTTTGTTAAAAATGTTTTTTTTTTTCAATAGGTAGTTCACTAATTTTTAGGTAAGTATTTGGTTGGTGTGTAGGTAGGTAGATAGGAAGGTAAATATTTTTGTCGTTAGGTAATACATACTTATGGAAAGCAATCCATCCATAAACACGTCATATTCTTTACAATGATTTTAGCTTAGTAAACGAGCTACTTTTATAAAGTATACATTTACTACCTTAACTACCTTAACAAAGCAATTTACGTTCCACTATTTAAGCATTCCAAGCTGGCCCTAGCAATCGATCACCCAGCACTCCAGCCCACACGTTGACACTAAAATACACCTGAAAATGAGCAAGACGAACAGCACGAGGATTTTCTTCGGCCCAGAAATAAGCATTGTGCTGGTTAAACATGCCAACTCGGGTGAAAGTCTCGTCCGTCCACAAGATAGTTATTTCTTCATTCTCACAGAATTCGATGCGGAGCTGTAGATATGTCGCTTCCAACTCCTGGACTGGTAATATGGTATGGATGAAACCCCTCGCAGAGACGCCGCCACACGTACAAGTCACTGACGCTGAACACAGATGATTTAATGATAAAATAGATCTTAATAATTTACGTAGGTTCTATCTCGTTAAAGTAATGACGGAGAGTAAAATGCGCGGGCGGGGTGCGGTACGGATAGACGCAGAAAATCTGCGCAGGAACATTTTCGCTTATTTTGATTATTTGGATATAAGGATTATCAACGCGAAAGTGAACAAGTAACTTTTTTGGTTATCATTTTCATTATTTATTAAAATTATAAAAAAAAATTGAGACACATTTTTTATTTTTATTGCAAATTAATACTAAACACTATTGTTACACGAAGGCTTCCCCATTATAAAGGTTGGACCTTGTATAACTTATATAACATAGTTGCACAATTATTTTATCGTAATAAGATGTTTTACGAAATTGCAACTTAACTAAAACACAAACTAAATGTTATCAGAAAAGATCCGCAGTTTTACAATGAAGCGTCGAGACACAGCGATACAATAAGATCATTCATTACAAACTTGCAAGATTGTCTTTTTTTGTTACTTTTTGGTTTGAGGTTTTATTCTTTGTTTGATGTAAAACATTCCCAGATAATCATTATGTATATACAATCACGACAATTATCCTCAAAGAGGTTATCAGAGATATCACGAACGTTTTTCGTAACATCCACGTTTCACCGACACGGTATTTCGTCCCAAACGTGATAGACGGTGAGCTCAATGACGTTCCGGACACAAACCAGAGTCGGGACAACTTTACAATTATTGAAATTTTCACTCTTAATATTTTGTTTCAAGTACGTTAATATATAGCAAAGATATTGTTTACCTCATTAAAATAAAAAATGTCTTGTTGCTTGCGTTTGGTCAATTTTATGAAATATTCAAAAAAATTATGAGCTTTTATTAAAATTTCGAACAACCAAATATCTCGCTACCAGGCCTACTCTAACCTTGGGAGAGGGCAATTGGGGTCATAGTTCATCACGCGAGCCCAGTGTGCGTGTGGATTGAGGACTTCACTTCGTCAATGTTGTTGAAAATCTCGACAAAAGTAAATAAAGGTTTAACAATATTGAAATTCACTTCGAACTTATATAAAAATTAGGCTTTAATTATAAGTATCTAGATTTTGCCAGCGGCACCGCCTTAAATCAGATTATTGCCGCGGAACACCTTAATTAAATGCTTAATTATACAAATGAAGTTTGCTGTAGTTAAAGTTTGTTTAAGCTCGGTTATAGTAATTCCCGCAGGAACTTTTGTGTCCTATTCCAGCCTAACCTATATGTTTGCAGAGTTTCACTCTGATCCATCCAGTGGTTGAAGCATTATCCAACCTATTTCAATAACTCATTATGTTCTGAAGATGAACTCGCTACGTCGCGACGTTAGCTAATTGAAGACATCTGAACCGTTTTCTACAATCAAGGTTAATTCATGAATAACTAACGGCACGACGTCTCGGAGTCACTTTCACGTCGCGGCGTGTCGTCGCGTCGTTGTGTCGTTACATATTACGTGCTTCAAGCTTTCGGACGACGACGTTGATGGATCGCCGAGGGACGCAAACACCGGTGACTCTTAGGTTTGCCGGAATTCATAAACTTTTTATCTTACACTCTTAAAGAATAAAAGTCATGCTTTTATAGGTATTTCTAAAATATTTTAAGTGGAAATGTTTTGCGCGAAGTGCTATGTAAATTAAAAAAAAATTAAATTCCACACTTAAAATATTAGATCGACTTAAATATCAATTTAATTTGTTTCAGAATGTGCATGTTCGTCAAGATTTCGTACTCCCGGAGTTTTAGATCGGATGACCTAATACAGTATCATATACTTTAGCCTTAATCGAAAAAACGCCATCTTCTTCTGAAATGCACCACTTATTTTTAACTAACCAGCGTAGAAGTCTTTCGAGTTCATGTTTTCATGCTTTTTGTGATTGCCAAATTTACACTTGTTTATTATAAGATTCTCATCAGTAAATTTTTAAACAAAAAAAAACATAACAAACCTTTATTGATCGAATGTCAATTAAATTATATTATTAAATTGTAAGTCATCGATTTTAAAATTTGTTTGTTAGAAAGACCGGTTACGTACATTTTCTACAGTCAAACGATTTGATTCCTAGGTCATTATAAAACCTTATTATAGTAAATAAAGTTGTTTATCGAATGGCTTAAGAAAGTATTTTAGTCAGTTGATTTGCTATTATGAGTTTCTATGATGGCCTAGGAATCTAATTGGTTGACTACATTATGTATATACTGCATAGTACTACAAAGGGACAAAATCGTGTTAATCTACGAATCTACACAGGCAAAGGCAGTTTTATGTTATAACCGAAATTATTCTTTACATTCTTATAAAAAATAATGCACTTGTTGATCGAACATAAAAAGGCTTCAATTTATTTTTCTTAATGTAAAAGCGCTGAAAATTTCAAAAACCATTTAATCTAAAATTAATTGATTTTAAAATCTTGGTGTCGAAATAATCGAATGTAAAAACAAAAAGTTGACTTTTTCTGTATCGTTTTTACACGCTTTTTTTTATTGATGAGTTGGTCATAGTCTATGTGTTCTGCTGTATTTCATTTTGATTATAATGTAGAATAATTTTTCACACAAAAAAGCGTTAGAGCAAAATAAACCAACTTCCAAAAGACAACGTCAAGATACAAGATACTAGGTACAATACAAAAAAAAGTGTTAACAAGCTTAAAGTTTGTTAGACAACAAGTTGTGGTGGCGCCGAAAAATGTTGTAAAAATAAACACACTTGATATAGAAAAATGAGGGTAACCAGAAGTAATATCTAAGCCTCGAGCGTCGAGCGAACCCGCGTCGGACCCCCATCAGTCAGTCTACTTAGAATCATGACACGTGTAAGAGAACGGAAATGGATTCTTTTCCGAAATACACTACATGCTATATGCTAACAATGCAGGATATTGTAACTATTGCTTATTTATGTTTATTCTTATTTATTTCACACAAAAAATAGTGTCCTGTAGTTACGGTAAAATTCTTAAACCTGTAGTATTTTCTTCCTAAGTTTTCTTATTTTTGATTGTTTGTAGTTTTCAAATTATTGTCAGTGATCAAAAAAATACTTGAGTTGGTTTTTTGCTTGTCTTTTTGGCAGTAGTTTTCAGAAAGTGAAACTGTGACACTTCTAACAGACTAAAAACATGTACGACCGTATATTTTTTCCAAAGATGACTTTTACGTCTCAATTGCGTGTTCAGTCACACGAAATGAGCCAATCCAAGTACCTGACTTTTCAGGTATTTGCCGTCAACACTACATCATACCTAATCTGTGGGTCGACGCGAACTGTGCTTCCGCGTAAAGTAATAAAATAGTTATTCGTGCAATGAAATCGTGTAGAAACTATTGAAATAAAAATCACTTTTCACAAGTTATTACACTAATCTGCTTGCTATATTTGAGTTACAAACTTAGTTTTCTAAATAATTATTCGCAAAACAAACAAGAAATGTTTGTCTGTCTGTGTTGCCATGTTTGTAGTTTACCATTGCCAAGAATGGCGAACACTGAAATGACAATACATATTTTTCACGTAACGTCACTTAAATTACATTATTTCAGGTTGTTAAGTAATGATGCATTGATGACACCTGTGACCTATCTTTAGAACGTAAACCCTTACCCCGGACACCTGCAGTCTTTAAATATAAAAAAACATAACAGTTAGACGTAAATTTATTTTATTTATTATTACCGTATCTTAAAATACATAAATAGTTAGAACAAATATCTTCTCTTTACAACGAATGGTAACGTCACAATTAGGACTCTTTATACTCTACATACTCGCAATTGGGTGTGTAAAATTATAGGGCTGTCTTATTGTCATGTGATGCTGCCGCGTTGCCAGCGCCCCCTACCTGGTCGGCCAGCAGCGGCGAATCAAAGGCATGCGCACACCTACACGAGGGCATTTAATCTTGATTTTAAGAATCAAATCATTTTGTACGAGCACTACGAATTAAACAGAGTGTAATTTTCTTTATTTGTGTAATATTCTGAGACGTCAATCAGTAATATAAGGTCTTAACAAAAACAAATATAATGTACTTATAATGTTTTTTGTTTGATTTTCTTTTACAAGTTAATAAAACGTCCTTAAATCTTTTAATTCAATTGATTATTTTTTTGAAATAACATTATATTATAATCTTTACTTTTCCTTTGCAAATTGAGATTAAAATACTCTATAGTTTATTGATTAAAATACCCAATCGTTTTCTTACCCGAAGGGTCCCAACGGAGCCCTATTGCTATTAAGCCTACACTTACCTTTAAAGAGCTTAAAGTAGGCTAAAGCCTGAAATTTTCTCAGAGTATGTGTTATATAGGCGCGTTTCCTTAATTTTATTATTAAAATATATAAGCATAAATTAAAAATTTCCAAAGGGGTTTTTTAGAGTAGGTGACGTAGCTCCGGAGATGATTAAATAACACTGTAACTTACAAAACACTGACGAGTATGAAATTCATAATAAATGCTAATTGAGAAAATTTTACTCATTTAAACAATAGCTTTGTGATCCGATTCCTGCGGTTCCGCGCGGCTGCTCTAACAATATCAGCAATATCGCTTTCGCAAAAGAATTTTAGTAAAAATTTTAATATTACGTATTGAATGTGTTCTATGCTCTCTATGTGCGCATTTGATCTATCTGCTCACCAAAAATGAATGCGCTCTAGGTTACATATGGCGGCACTTACGGTCCGTATTTGACGCCTATGCTCAGCAGGTAGAACAGTGGAGGTTCTTTAAGAATAGTAAACAGCTATTTTGGTTCTTAAAATATGGCAAACAAAACTGTTTTAATAGCTCTGTGATGCGATAGCTTTCTATGTTATTAAAATCTTGTCAACAAAACACGGCTAGTGTCACATGGCGGGACCTATGAATAACGTACACGGCGCGCACTGATGCGATGTTAGAGGACAGATTCCATTTTGTGCATCGTCTTAATTATCCGTTTTCGGATTTTTTCCTATATTTCTGATTTAACATCTTGCTTTTTGCCAAATTTCATGATTCTAAGACAACGGAAAGTACCTCATATTTATTGGGTATATGACCTAAAGGTTTTGATTTATTTGTGTCGCATTTTGCGAAATGTTGACTGTATTAAAGACATATTCTTTATTGCATTGACAAGCTTGATTTTTTTACAAATTTAGGTGCCCGTAGACTGTAGTATTTAATATTAATTTAAACTTGATACCTTCACGCGTTCCTGAGCAGAAGGGCCCTAACAGACAGACGGGCAACAAAGTAATCCTATAAGAGTTCCTTTTTCCTTTTCAGGTACGGAACCCTAAAAACGCAAATTACGCGTATAAACACTCCACTAAAACGATTAGTTCTAAATATGGGGTCTCAAAAATTTCTAAATAAAATAAATCATATTTTGAAAAAGAATGCTCCTTTAGAGTTCGTGTGAAAACGCAAAAATATACAACCCAACCGATACCGATACCGATACCGACACGAGTGATTCCTCTCACACGGTTGCCATCGATTTGAAAAAAACATAGTCATATACGGTTACGCACTTCTGTTTGCGTCGGACTTTTAAAAAAAATCGTCTAATACGACCTTTTACCTACACCAATATTATAAAGAGGAAAGATTTGTTTTTTGTATGTTTACAAATACACTTAAAAACTAAGAAACCGATTTCAAAATTTCTTTTACTTTTATAATGCTCCCTGAGTAACATAGGCTATATTTATTACTAGGAAATATCAGAGATCCCTACTCAAATCTCAATAATGTAACCCAACAAAAAATTTGCCATAAAATGTCTTTCATCGCATGCGCTGCGGAAACTATTGATGATAGAACAAAAAATATCAATATCTTTAGAAATCTTCGCCATTCCATTTGTCTAACTATTGTAGTTATGTCTTTATAACTCCATTTTACGTTTATAAGGTTGATAGAAATGCCGACCAAAATCCGACCATTTTATGCATACCTTCGTATTAATCCTTATCCAAATAAATTTTTATTTTTCAAGACTGTTTCAATACCTGTAGATGACTTTTTGAATTATTCAAATCGGATATTCCATTCAAAAGATCGATCGATCGATTACGAATTAAAAATGTCAATCTAAACAAAATACAAATAGAAAAATAAACGGCGCGGTGTAGCGGACGCAAACGACATTGTATATTTTGACTTTTTTCGAGGAAAAAACAAACAGAGCATAGATTAATAGATAAAAATATAAATTGTAATTTGAAAAATAAAACGACTTATTTTATGCATTAAGATACACGGAAAAAAAAGAGTTTCCAAGTTCTATTCCACCAAAGTAATTTGCATTCAGTCAAGAAATCCAACTATTTTGGACATATTTTGTTCACAGAAGGCAATATTATTTCCCAGAAAAAAAATCATTTTATCAATCGAAATTGATAAACTTCTTTTCGTAGGAACAAATTTTTTTTTAACCAAATAAATGTTCGTTTTAGATCAACCAAACTTAAATTAATTACCCTAAGACAGTTAATGTTCTTGTATAAAATAAATACATTTTTATATGCAACATTTTATTTTTCTTCGTTTGAAAAAAAAAATTATTTTGCTTTAATATAATTTATTTTGCGCCAAAATCATGGTTTTCTTAAATCTGCGACGTCACTTATTAAAAACTATATTTTTCGATGAAAATAATTGTATCTTAAATCAAAGCCAGTGAAATGTTCAGTTAAGATAATATTGTTTTGAATTAGAGAAAATCATAATTTTAACAGAATTTGTTAGATTCTTGACTCAAAATCTGATATTTTATGCTAAAACTATTGTTTTAGTCGAAACAAATAAAATACCTGCTTTAAAATATTAAACATTTTCGTTGAAATTAATCAACTAGTATCCCTTTGAACGAATTTTCTTTTCGTTTAAGTAAATACTTGCATTTTCAAAATTGAATGAATCTCATCACTGTCCTTCATAGGATTTCGTGTTGGCTTTTAATTCTAAATAATTGTTTATTGTAGGGTTTTGTGCGTCAAATTAGTATCAGTTTATGCGAGAAACCTACAGTTAATTATTTTCTGAGAATTGTAAAGCTTGTAGCGGATCATATCATACCGCTACAAGCAAGGCTGACGTCACGCGTCCTACATCGCGCTATCAAAGTTTCTTCTGTCCATGAGTATATATAGAAAACCGAACAGATTGATAAGTGTACCACGGCGGTCCCCAGGCATAACACCTCGCCTGGCAGGAGATTTCCTCTTTGCCGCCGCACCACAAGCATCCAGCAAACAGAGTCGGCATTCGTCTATCAGAAACGATAAGCGAAGTTGAGCAACGTCGACCGTGGTTAGTATTTGGATGGGTGACCGCTTTTCTTCCATGTTTAAACATCGTTAAATAGTCATAACAATTTAACGAGAAAAAGAGGCCTGTGCCTCTGCAGTAGGGCACTACTAGCACGACAACGTCCGCTAAGACACACTAAATCAGTGCGGGTAGACTGACTCTATATGGCCCAAGCCTCCAGAAAAGAGGCGTAGGGCTTTTTAAAAAAACTTTATTTAATCTTGACGGTTAACTATGTCATTTTGGACCGAAACATTTTTTGTTTTAAACTAAAATATAATGTTATTAATTTAAGAGCTGATGTAGTCTAGTTAAGAGCACTATTCTCTTGTGTGAACTAGAAATTTCTTCCGTGCAATAAAGCACGAAGTTCTACGCCCAAGAAAACTAAGTGTTTCAAATAAAGAAGCATATTTTTCTTCAATTAATTAAATATTGTTTCAAATTGATAGAGTTTTATTTACTGGTTCAATGAAATTTGATCTTGTGATAACTTCATATTATTTTAAATATTTAAGAGAAATAATATCTTAGATGAAGTAAATATTCGTTGGTGCATATATGAAACGATATTCTCTTGGCTCAACTAATTCTTTTTTACCGTGTACATTTACTCTACGTTTATCTTAAAACGTTTAAAAAATAAAAGTACAAGCGTGCAGAGCCGGGATGGGACGCTAGTCGAATATAAATCTATACGAATATAATATAATAATTGAATATAAATCCATAATATTATAATAAATACAAAATTTAAATTGTAAACGTATTTATTTGAACTTTAACTCTCCAAAATGTAAAATGTTAATGCCCTCTTTGTTGATTGCCACCAAGAGAGCTTAGATTATAGAGAGAGAAGTTAATGACCTAGAATTGATTCAACTATAAATAGCTTGCGTCGCTATATGGATTCTGAAATTGGATCACTTTTTATTTCATATACTTAATATGTATTCATAGAAATCTAATCTCAAGTATCTAGTCAAGTGTCACTCACAAGCGTTACAAGCGTCCTTAAGCTAACATGACTGCTTAGCATAAGGGTAGTCTAAAAGGGGGCCTGTAGTGGCTGAATGTAGAAGACGGAGGATCGCGAGCAGTGGCGCATCCTGAAGGTGGATTTTTGTCCAGCATTGGATTAAAATAAGCTGATATGATGATAATGATGTTCACAGTCGCTTATTCAAATAGACTCTTAAACATGGATACATGGATGGATGTGGATTTCAGAAAATAGCTCCTAGAATAGAAACAGATTTTCATTTATCGACCTACTAAATCTAGTCGAAGATACAAATAAAGGAAGAATTCAATCTACGACGAAGCTTTGGTACACACTTTTATTTTATTCTCGCTGCTTTCATTGGAAATGTTGAAGGTGGGTTAAATTTGTAGAGTTTTTATTAAATAAGGTATTAGATTTTACCTTATTCTATTTTCGATCAAGTAAGGGTTTAGGTCTTACCTCAATATGTTTTTTAATAAATAAGGTATCAAATTTTAACTTATTCTGTTTTTTTATTAAATAGGGTATCAGATTTAAAAAAAGAAAGAAATAAGTTCCCATTAAAAACATGAAAAATACAAAAATTCAAGTCACGCAACTCAGTTTTAACGCAAAAAGCTGTGAGACATAATGTAAAACCGAGTCGTAACCGACTTCTCATTGGAAGCATCTATTCAACAACTTTGTCATAAATTGTCACCTAATTAGTTAACGAATAATATTTTATAGTGACCGTTACAATATTTAATATCTGTATTTATTTAATTAATAGATTGAATGGGCAATTGCAAACGACACTAGAATCTACATATAACAAAATCTATTTAATATTAGCGATGTGGTTTACCAAGGTTTTCTTTTTTGGCACTAAAACAACCAATATAACCACGTATATTGTGAACAATGACTTTTTAAGTAGACTGTTAATATAGAATTTAATAACTTGATTGCAGCGATACGACTGTTAAGTATTGCTCTATAAAACTTTTTCATAAAAAACTGTAGGTATATTGTTGTAAATATGGCCTTAGTCACAGAAGTAGTACAAAAGTATAGTATATGTTTTTTTACTATAAGGTAGGGTAATTAGTGCAATACGGTAGGGTTAAAATATTATACCAGTCCTAATTTACCGTTTGTTTTTCGTTGCAGTATGTGCTGTTACGCATAAAGCTTTAAAAAAATTCAGTGTCGAACGTTTTTCTGTGCGATCTAAGTGAATACTACATACTTCATGACTATGATTCATCGAGTATACGTCGATGCAAATATAATCGATGAAACCATACAGATTTTTTACGTTGGAAACACAGATTTTGATTCTTGCCGACCTGGTAACACTGGGTGACAAGTAGTGTTGCCTTCGTATTCCCCATCTAGCACGTACAGCTCATTGGATTGGACCCGCCGACAACCACGCACCGCTTGCCCCGACTCTGCCATCTTTAGAGGCGATATTGACTGTAAGCTAAAACAGTGGGTGTAAACGAGGGTGCCTTATATTTTGAAAAAATATAAACATTATATTTTGAATTTTATAAAGAAAGCTATATATAAAAATTTTTCATAGTCATTCAAATTTCATTCTAATTCCGTGTGTAAATCATTTACGCAGCGCTTCTTTCGAGCCAGAGACAAGATTGATCGCGATTTAATGAACCGAAAAAAGTATGCCAGAGTTTGTGAACGAGGTGTCGGTAAGGTGTCCCATTTATGTCATGGCACTGATTAGGAAATGTCTTCCAAAATGTACCTTTTAAGCTCCCTGACAAAATTTTCTCTAAGTTCTACAGTATGGGGTTCTTCAAGAACAAATAACTAATTAGATTTTTGAAAGGTTCGGCAATGCGCGAGTGATGACCAAGGTGTGCGTCCATACGCTGCGGTGACCGCTTACGAATAAGTAAGTGTTTATTGCACTTTGTAATTCTAAGTCTTTATTTTATTCCAAAAAACCAAAGTGCTCGTACAAAAAATATAAAAAGTATATCTCATCGCATGCAATTAATACTAAATGCCTGATCAGTTTCTCTTAGCTAAGTTTGCAGTGTAGGTTTTTATGAGACTTTCAAAAATTTACGAGGTGTGGAAACTAACGTTACTCCAGTATAGTGGCGTATAGTGTGTCAGTGCGTATTCCCATTACGAAAGTTCAATTTAGTTTTTAAATATCGCACGCCGATATCGTGAAATTCAGTTCTATCAATCAAGAAATCTATTTTAGTTCGGAGCTAGTAAGTATTTTAATAATTGGATTTAAGTTATAAACTTCAGTGAGCTTCATTTTTTTAATTTCGACCAACAAATTAAATAAGTAGTATTAAGTGGGAAGTACCTAGTTACGTTTGTTCTTGTTTTTATTAAAGAACTATACAATTGTTTTAACTAAGCAATATTTGCGTTGTGCTTATTTGAATTGAATTATAATGTTTATATATTTTTAACTGAAAAAGTAGGTGTTCAGTTCTTGCATATATGTAAAGTAGGTATTCTCGGCAGCCTTCATACGTCCCCACTGTTGGGGCACGGCCTACCCTTATAAGCGAGGGAATAATAAATCACCCGATTTGGGCCATAGTCCACACGCGGGCCCAGTGCGGATTTTCGACTTCACATACGTCTTTTTTTTCTTTACGTATGCAGGTTTCCTTACGATGTTTACCTTTACCGAAAATCCAGTGGTGTCAATAAATAATTCAGTACACTTAAGAAATAAAGGAAAGAACCATTGGTACATGCCGACCCCGGGGATCAAACCTCCTCCACTTGGGAAATGAAGTGAAACTTAAGCCCCTCGAACACCACCGACCGAGTAGGTGTTAAGTTCTTCCATATAAATCACTACAGTCTTGCATTCGTCACCCAAAAATAATCTCTTATTAAATTATATAATGGTAGTAATAGTTTTATCAGTGAAAAGTGATATTTCAAGTTTTATTAAGATATTAGGTCAAGTTTTATTAACAATAAATAATTGCCGATTGCAGAACAAGTGTAAAAAGGGCAAATTTCATGCGAGGAAGTTTAATCCTGCGATTAGTGAAAGATTCTATGGTTGAATTCTGCGTGTGGTAAAAGATTCTGCAGTTGAATCCTGTGAGTAGTAAGGAATTTTATAGTTGAATTCTGCGAGTGGTGAAGAATCCAGAGCAGAGCGAGCGATCCAAAGGTGCAATTTTTTTTTTTGAAGTTTTGCACTCTCGTTTTTACCACTGACAGCGAGGAAGCAAAAGTTATACTTAACTTACATTTAACTTCGCTATTAACTACTTAAAACAATAAATTTCTTGTCGTATTACCCTTTGACTTATAAAAAATAGTTATAATGGTAAAAAGTTATTTAAAATGGTAAAATAGCAACTGGATTGAGCAACAAACAAATAAATAAATAAGAAAACGTAAGTTTTATTAATGCAAACATCTAAATTGTTCCTCTCTTTTTTTGTACATAGGTTCAGACGAGCTAATCTAAGGTACTATCAGCCTAAATATATGTATTCATCGTTAAATTTGTTTGCCTGTATATATAAGGTATGTTTTTGCGTCTAAAACTTCGAAAACACAAAATGTTTTTACTTTCACAGATAAATTAAATCTATTTATTACATTGTATGTATAAAAATTGCATTATTAAATTAGTATTTAATTGTTTACAAAACAATATCACCGACATGAAGTATCTACCTATACAGTGATAAGTATTCTGAAATTTTATCGCGTGAGAAAATGCTTCGGAAAATTACCTGCTAAGCTATATCTAAGCTGTAATTTCTTGTGCAAAGAAAGTTTTTTAAGCACTTTTAACACAGAAGCAGTCACTTGAGTTGTCAAATATAACACTTGACTCGGCGTTGACGTAAATATTTTGTGTTGTTAGTTGTGACGTCACAGTGACAACACAACTTGTGACACTTTAAAATGTTTAACATTTTTATCATGTTTGTGTAAAGAGCACTTAGCAGATAGAAGTAACATATATTTAGTTGTTGTCATTTTTTATTAATTGTAGGTAGCTTCTTGTGACTTGTCAATTCGCCATGACACTAGCTTACATTTCTCGGATATTAATAACTTATTTCCGCAACCTAACCCTAACCTAACCTAAACCTAGCTTATTTTAAAAAAAATTACTTTTAAAACATCCCGTATTTTGCCAGCTAGGGGATGATTTTCCAAAACCGGCGAAA
Source organism: Apoda limacodes (assembly GCA_946406115.1). NCBI lineage: Eukaryota > Metazoa > Arthropoda > Insecta > Lepidoptera > Limacodidae > Apoda > Apoda limacodes. The sequence continues at coordinate 35,965,133 of OX291542.1, forward strand.
CACGTCACTCTTAATTTTGAACCTTAAGGCCAAATATAAATTTATGCATTTCAATTTAAAAAAAAAAGGATACCCATACAAACTTCTAATACTCATTTTATCCCCTTAAGATATAAATTTTGGACATTATAATGTGCCTACACTTAAAAAAAATTACAAACGTAAAATTCCTTTTAAAACACTGTGTTCATATCGAAAACCCGAATAAAATCCGTTAAGTATTTTTTGTGAAAATGCACAGACAGACGGGAAGACATCAAAAGGTTTTTATATAGCACAAAAATTTTCAAATATTTTCAAAATATGAGTAGCTCTATGGAACCAAAAAAAGTAAATAATAGTCGGTAAAGGTGGAATATTGAATAGATTAAAAAAAAAGAAATATTTTCAATATTGTAACGTCCCCCCTTCTTTACCCCTTTCTATATCAAAAATATTTATCTAATGAGACAATAAAATATTCTGAGAAACTACGCAGCCGATATTACTCAACGAGAGATATCAAAAGAATCTAATAATTAACAATAATAGTAGAGAAGTATTTTATTTGGCCAAGCGTGATCGTCAAAAGTGGTAGGACCTGAAAACGGTTGTGTTAAATAAGTAGTAAACCCAGTTATTTTTGAGGTACGTCAGAGTAATATAGCAAACAATAATACACAAATAAGCGTAAAAGAAAATAGTCAAGAAAATAAATATAGCTAAACCTACGATAATAAATAATGCCTGCTTTGAGTTTTAACCATTTCTAGAGTCAGTACAAAAACATCTAAAGTAAATACGCGAATATCAAAACTAAATGACATAGATACTAAAGACTTGTACGATTTGTCTGTCATACCTACGCAACGGAACCCTAATTTTGCTACTTCCACATTTGAAAGTAAAATCCATACGAATGCTAAATCCATTAGTTTTGTAAAGTGGGAACCAGGTAGCTATGTGTTCAGGACTTGCGACCTGAAAGTAGGTTTAAGGGGCGCCCCCTTACGATGAATATCAACGCTCACCTACACTAGCTAACCAGCCAAAATTGTAAAACCCTACTAACGCCGCTAAGGATGGACATGGATTACACATAGTAATTACTGTATCTCTTGGCAGACCTAGCTCTTTAGTGGGCTATATAAATATTATTACTGGTATAATCTTAGTTCCCACTTCTACTTTTATTTAAGGTTTTGCTGTACGTAGATAAAAATGTCCTTGAACAAAGTCTATTAATATATTCCTTCCTACTGAGGTGATTGACATTTCTTCCTACCATAATTTCTAATGGCGGGCCCGTCTTTTGGATGTTTTAACATTAATTTAGATATTTTTAAAACACAACCTAAAGAATTTCACAACGAACACACAAATATAAAAGTATTTATTAACCAGTAATGGTGGCACGATCTAGCTGTAGTTTAATTCCACGTGGTTCCTAGCTTCTAGTGACTCACAAGCGTAGACTATGGACTATTAGTCGGGCAGCGTTTCGACAATTTAAACGACTGCAATTGAATGTTGTCTATGTATAGGACCACGCACTTTTATCACTACTAGCCCCTCTCTAGCAACCTTCTCACTCCACATTTCAACCCCCCCCCCCCATCCTATTTTGTTTTATTCCGGACGGATGTCCGACCCTACATAAATTTTAGCAAAGTAAAAAGAATATCTCTAACGTACAATTCTAGTCATGTTGGTTGGGGTACTATTATAGAGTCCTAGATTAATATGAAAGGTCTAGATAAAACGGCCTAATTATCCTAAACTAATAAAATATTATGTTCTAAATTTTCATAAAGTTCTAACAAACCCCGGGTGATTTCAAATAAACTAACACGTCATACCATTATACAGAATACAATAAGACAACTACCCTTTATTATTGTTAGAATATTTATTGTACGACGCTACCCTAATGGTTGTTGAACGACTCACTTAGGTAAGTTTCGCGGGTGTTTTCAATATTATAAAAGTTCTAAGTAACTTAAACTTTCGCGTTTATATTCAACATAATAAAACTCCCAATCAGCGCTTATCTTGAAACTACCACCAATCACATACGTTTAAACAAACCACCAATGAACGCTTTTAAAACATTCTCCAATTAACTTTAGTTCCAATCAAACACTCAACCATAGTTAGCTTCAAACCATTCATTCTCGCGCCACAGGTTCAAAATTTTACGCAACTTTATTTTATCTAGAGTCCGAATTCATAAATCGGAAGTTAGATTACTACCTACATTTAAAAATTAATTCCCTGTTGATGTTTATGATTCGTAAGTCAAATGTACTTATATTTTGTTAGCTTTAAACTTTTCATTAAATGAATCATAACTTCTCATCTAATAACTGAACTTGAATATTTAAACGCGCCATTCTAATTTAAAGATGCATTTTGCTATAGGTAGTACGTCCATTGAGAATTGTTTAATAATGAAAATCTTCGCGCTAAAACTTGAATAAAAACAAACATTGTATTACAAAAATGTTAAGGCATAATTATGGTATCGTCACAATATCTTTTGTTTTTAGAAGCCTTTAGTTTGCAGTTTGTCGGAGCGTGTTGTCAAAAATGGATGAAATTGAATTGCGTGCGGTTACTAAGTATCTGTGCTTGAAAAATGTCAGTACGGAACAAGTTAATCAAGATTTACAGGATACTTTATAGTAGTGTAGTTGCACGTTGGTGCGCCGAATTTAAACGAAGAAGAACATCCACCAAAGATGACCCTCGTTCGGGACGCCCAACCATGGTAGTGACCGAAGAAATGGTTAAAAGTTTAACAATTGTTTTAGCTGATTGTCGTGTCACAGTACGTTTTATAGCCAAAGAAACAAAGATTTCGACTGGTAATGTGCAAAGCATTTTACATATACGCTTAGAAATAACAAAAGTTATTGCGTGCTGGCTTTCCCAAATGCTTTCCGATGCACAAAAAAAGGGAGGCAGAACAATTCTCGAGCTTTTTGGAACTCTTACAACAAGATGCTGAACGTTTCTTAGCTCGATTTATATAATATCAATTATTTTAAGAGAGGTATGGTACAGCAAGTACTCGCTCGAACAAGCAGCCCGAACAGATAAAGCTAGGCATAGCGAGTACTTGCTCGAATAAGCAGCCTGAACTGGGGAAGTCCCTCCACCTTACAGAAAACCGCGGCCATAATAACACTAACATTGAGAAGTATTGTATTCCTGTTGAAGAGTCAGGTTGCCAAAGCTCTTTGAGGATTTGCTGCGCGGACAGCTGAGGACTGGCGGTGCTTAATGCTGTCATTTCTCGGCGTAGATGTGGCGTGCTGGTTCGGCGGTCAGGGAGACCTGATGAAATGGCTGACCGCTGGCCGCCCGCAGGTTGAACGGGTTCCCGAACCCAGGGATCCCTGGGAGGCTGATCCGCCAACCTGTGTGAAGTCTCTGTAGTAGTAGTCGTGCCAGAGAAGGAGACCGAAGTGGACCCGGCTACTACAACAGAGGGGGATCAGGGGCCCCGCCCGCCGTGCCAGCATTGTCTGTACCAAGCTTTGGCAGATCTAATACCGCACCTTTTGTCCTCTGAGATGTCTGTGCAGTGAATAAGTTACTTTTTATAAAAACAAAATGGTAAGAAAAATAAGAAAAAGAGTTTTTTCAGCGGCCGCTCCATCTACATTTAATGTGGCTTTTGTATCGTTAGGGGTATTCACGCAAATCTTAACGCAGTCTACCTCCATCTAGAGACTGCGCGGCCGACCATTCTTTTTCTAACGGAAAAGCAGATATCCTGCCCGGCCGATACATTATACCTTCACTATCCCGGCTACAAATACGAGCACAATTTTGTGAGTCGTGCCAGTGTATGTGTGTTCGTCCGGGAGGATATCTGCTGTCACCGCCTTTATAGCCTTGATGACAGGGACCTGTCGATATTGTGGGTGCGCGAAGACCACAGCGGCCACACTATGCATGTCTAGACAGGTCTCATATCGGTGATACGGACGTAGCTCAACTCTTCACGCACCTGAGTTTGACGACTGACAAAGTTCTAGAGCAGTATCCCACAACAAAACTAGTTATTTTGGGAGACTTTAACGCCCGCCATCGTGAGGGGCTCGGTTCTCGAACCAATAGCTAGGCAGGGATATCTGCTCATGAATTTGCTCTGACCTATGGATTCTCTCAGCTGGTCCTTTCTCCTACGAGAATACCAGATATAGAGGACCATACAAGCTCCTTACTGGACCTTCTGCTGACTACACGTCCGGACGAATATTCCGTCTCAGTGGATGCGCCTTTAGGCTCCTCGAATCACTGTCTTGTTTGGACTCAAGTGTCATGCACACAACCCGATCCATCTGGGCCAACAAATTGGCCCACCCCCTGTCAGCTTTTACGTAGGACTCCAGTGGTTGGTGGAACGAGGCTGCCCCCCACATTGTAGTGTGTATGAAGATGAAGTAGAACAACTCGCGCAAAACGGTTAGCATTGTTGCGGTGAGGCCGGTGCGGCGGGGGAGCGGGCGACGCACACGTCTTGCGTTTGCGGCGGCGCGGGCGCGGCGAGAGTCTTGCGCACAGATATTATTTGTGAAATGTCAAAGGCACCACGTGCGGTGTCTAGGTGTTCAAACAAACATTACATAGTTACTGTATAGTTATTATTAGTTGCGTATTACAAATTTCGTGAGATTTATATACCTCATCCACCTAATTTTCAATTTTGCTATTAGTATAATATAATACCTAACCTACATTTAAAATATCTATTTTGCAGAGTGTACATACAGGCCTCTTTGTAGCTACCTACCTATATATCCTTAAAATATTTATAATAAATAGCATAGTGTCATCGATACCCTAACCGATTTTCACGTAAAATTCTGTGATCTGAAATTTACCTTTATTATTATTGAAGTTTACCTACTTACTGGCCGCGCGCGCTATACGTACTTTGGAGTGGGTAAATGTCTAACCTCATGGTAATAAAGTACAGTATATAGGTACGTACCAGTTAGTTAAAATATCATAAATAAAAATATACATAGTGTTTCTAAACAATCTAAGACAAAGCTAAACGGAGTTGTTAAATGAAAGTTACGTTAAAATAAACAAAAGTGCTGACTAGCTCACAACGTATCTTGTTTATGTTTATCGTTAGGCAATATTAACTGTTGAAACGTAAACATAGTTGTCGATCGCAAACAACGTCGCGATTACGGCAATTACTTTATTTGCAGTACGGGGCTGAGCTAACGTCTCTGACAATTGGCCACGTTGCTCACTAACAGTACTTTATCAATCCTACTAGTCCTACTAATATTCTAAATGTGAAACTTTGTTAATTTGTTTGTTACACAATCACGCCGCAACAGAGCATGCAAATGAGCTGAAATTTGTCACAATTTGCTATATTAGTAGTAAGATACAGCTGTGGATATAGTTCATTCACGTGAAATTCTATTAATGATATACCTGTGGGAACTTTTAAATATTTTCGAAATAAAATTTAGACTCTTCCACTATTCTTGTGCTAAATTTCAGCACAATTGGATGCTCCATTGCTGAAAGAAGAACAAACTCACTTTTGCATTTATAATATTTTATGGATAGCGACACGGTCACTTAAACATTTTAATGACTCAGCGAGTTAGAATTAACATAAACAAATATTATAGGTAGTTACTTGAAGGGGCTCAAGTCTTAGATGTAGAAGTGTTGCAAAATTAGCTTTTAAACGCAGCCGCTGAAATATCGATTGTGAAACGTGTAGTGAAGTGAAGTAGTATTTTTATAAGATGCCACGCAGGCAAAGCTACAGGTAAAAACAAAGTTGTTTACACATTAAGCTTTCCTTAATACAATACGATACGAAAGATCTTATTTGTAATTCATACCTAGTTTACATACAGACTAGTTTTTATACAGTTTTCTGGGTATTCACATTACTTGAATAAATGTTAAGCTTATGTAGGTTTGATTCGTCCATTGGACCACATAACAAACATTTTTACAAACAAACAAACAAAGATTACGTTTCGCAAAGATACAAAATTTTGAATGCCTTGAAAGCGAAGACACAACTTTCTTTAGTAATAAAACCATACATTCCTCTAATTCATCGCCTTTTGGCTTTAAATACTGATTCCCTGTCGGTTGAATTGCAAAAAGAAAATAACCATATATCTTACATAAATATATACAGAACCACGGTAAGATTCGAGAACTGTCTCGTGGTTAACTTTTTTGGCCAAATTATAAACTGCGTATATTATTCACATATTTCTTCTATTTGAGGCTTCTACGTCAACTCACTATCAATAAAGAGTGCTAAGAACTCAGTTGTCTGAACGTTTTCAAGTTTTTCAGAAGTTCATAGCTTACTTTATTATAGGGTTGATAAAAATGCATTACTTTTAACTTGTTTAAAGTTATATCATTAGTACTGTTTATAGCATAAACTGCTTTGTTATTTTTTTTTCTGATAACTCCTATAGTTTTGTTTTTGTACTAGGATTTCTTGTCATCAGCAAACGATACCAGTGGAGAATTAACTACTTAAGGGAAGTCGTTTACGAATGATAAGAATAATAATGGTCCTTGTTCACTGCCCTGGGGTACGCCGCATGAGACTGTTTCGGGTTACGATAAATATTTAACTTTTTTTGTTCTTGTACAAACCCTAAAAATCTCGGTTAACTGTTGTCGACCATGAAAATTTGATGAAATTCAATTCAATACCGGTCCTCTGATACCATAATCTGCTAATTTACTGATTAATATTCTGTATCCACAAAGACAAAAGATTTTTATAAAAAGAATGAATTTGAAAAATATTGGTATCAAAGCAATAGGCCTATAATTGTTTAAGTTTTTTTGGTCTTTTTTCGAATAGAGGATTAATATTGAATGTCTTAAGTTCTTCTGTATAAATTACACATATTTATGATATGACACAAAACACTTGTTATTTCTTAGATGTTTTGATTATTCTTGCTACATCATTTTCTGTTACCGGAAACATTAACATTGATTGGTACTGACGAGTCATATAATTTTTGCTTAAACAATCTGTGATTTATTTAGGATCTGAAACTTATATACTTATCTTTTTTTACTATCTGTATGAGTTCTTTTAGGTACACTATTTTATTACTATTTATTATTTGCTCAGTCATTTTTGACTTACTTTGAGCAGACATAATAAAAGGATTTCAAAGTTTCCTTATTAACTTTCGTTGGCTTAAATCTATATCGCTAAAGTTATTGTTTTTCTTTCTTTTACAAATAGTCACAGAGAACAATGTAAATAAATATTCGAGCCAGGACACAACCCCGGCCAATGAAAATCCCAACTACATCTTCGTTCTGGAATAACCTTGGGTAACTCCGGACATAACTATATCTTTGGATATATATCTGAGGCCGGATATGTTACAACTCCTTCACTTTGCGTGAAATAAACATGTCCGATATCCAGGGAGTGAACAAACTAATCCAAATAAACAGCGGAGCGTGTCGCCCGTGTCGGTGCCGCGGAGCGGCCGAATAGCGATGTACGCATATCACTAAAAGTGAGAGAGAGAGCTAGGGTTGAAAGCGAAATAGGAACGTTTTCGTGTCTTACTTATAAATAATCGATATCAGCACTTTTTAAAATCACGCCTGCTAAACCCAAAGTATATGCATTGGGATATGAATTTCCGTGCAATACGCTTTAAAGCACTTAAACCGCTTATTAATTAAGTGGTCATTTTTTGTCTTCAATTCAATTGTTTGGTTACGTAAGTATGTACATACTATAGATTAGTACTTACTAACAATAGTTTTTAGTATCACCTCTGCTTTGTGACGTGCGCGTGAATATCTGTTAGGAAAATATAATGTAAGTGCAATGATTACTAGTGTATTTGATGAGTGTTTGTTTATAAATAATTATAACCGTATACTTTCCTGGTAGGATTTGTTTTTGTATAAGAACAAGACTGTGTAAATATTTACACCTGTAAAAGTTTTAAGTAAAAATTGTGTATTGTAAATAAAAAAATAGTTTATAAATGTTACAGTCATAGTCTGAAATTGTATCCTAACCTAAGAAATGACTAGTCAAACAAAGCCCGGTTCATACCTATCACAACTCATCACCAAAAAAGTTTTCGTTCCGAACAAACAAGGGATACACTAACGATTTGTGATTGAAATGTACGAAATCGATCCGAGGATTCGTTTGACCGCGGTGTGCTAGAAAATTGCATATATCCGCGGATATATTAAACGGATATGGATATTCGAAGCGGATATATATCGCTTCATCGGAATAATATGTGTCATATCCTATCTTTGTTCGGAGTAACTTAGCCCATGGCTATTCTGGAAACATGCTCGTTACGAACGTCAAAAACAACTGTATTTCTTAATTATATGAAGATTTATGTATTTTGTCTGATTGATGTATTTACTAGGAATTCACAATTCAGTAGGAGTAGCTATTGGCTTTTAATTGAGAAATAGTTCTTCTGTATGTATTGTTAAAATGTCCGACATATTTATGAGTAAGTAATTTTACATACATAACATCACGCCTGTTTCCCAGAGGGGTAGGCAGAGACCAAAGACTGCCACTTATTAATTAGTAATTTTGCACGATAAATTTTTTGATCTATTTTGTTATTAGCATTCAATTCTTAAGACATATTCATTTCTCTGCTACTTAAGTCTTTTAATAAGCTTTATATTAACTTGCTCTGTCCGTATGTGAGTTGTCCGTTCATAGTTTGTTTTGCCGCGCGCTTTATTCTGGTATGATTTTGTCGGATAGCTGGAACGTCAGTATTCTGATAAGCGATATGACTTTTACCCAAAACTACTACGTTTTGAGCATTAACGAAGTATAAATGAATTATCATCATTAATTTTTCAATTTAATAAGTATTTAATGTGCTGCCATATTGTTTATCCGATTGCTGATTGCGATAAAACTATGTTAATTTATTGCTTCCACTTGCGCAAAAGTTATAGGCATGAAAGAATGTCATTGGTTGTAATGGAATAGTTTAAATACTCAAAGCATTGACCAGCATCGGACGTTAGTGACGGTAATACAAAACAATCCTATACTTTTGACAACGAGTGTTTGCCATCTGTAATCAAACTAATCAATCATTGATGCGATTTGCTTAATTCCTTAGTAGGTATTAGACGTTCTGTTCGGCGCTCTCCCTGAGAAAATAACTAGGTACCTACTTATACAACAAACTTAAAAAGGTTAAGCGAGTTTTTCTTTTGAAAAATTATTTATTTATAGGCAGGAATGAATATTGAAATAGGAGGAGGTTTCTGATCTAACATTCATTTATCTTTTCACGGAGACCAGCAAGGACGATAATAAAATAGGTAGGTAACTCGGTACCTCGTAACATTGTTACCCACACATACGGTATCTACCTTTTTTAAAATTTACTTTAAAATCATAATAATATTAATAATGGTAAAATGTAAGTACAAATATTTACTTACCTTGTACCATTTTTTAATTTATACTTATATATTATAGATACTTATAGGCTACTTAATTAGTATTTTTCAAAATAATTGTACGTTACGAAATTGTTGATGAAGTTAAGTGGTAAGTTGTAACTTTTAAAAAACGTGTACACTGCCTACTGATTGACTAAGGAAATGAAAGGTGACGTAAATGTAACATTGGCGGTCAAGAGGTAATTAATAATACCAAATTAATCTATAAAGGTTGTCATTCATGAACAATATTCGTAGTAAGTATTTTTTGAAATGGAGTAGGGTAAAACACCCGAATGTCGGCCCCTTAACGTGAAACGCAACTCTCAGTCCTAACCATACCTGAACCTTGAAGTTATCCACCATTGAATTTTGTTTGACGGGTTATTTGATATTTACACTTGATGTTATTGAGTATATATAGTGATAATAAACATCATCAATTACGTGATAAGCTTTTAAAGTTTTGTACGGCAAATTTCCCTTATATCGGCCATCCTTTACCTAGCTACGGCCTTCTTCTATCCTAATGTCGAATCGTAAAAAGGGCAATATATCTATAGAAATTATTTATTTGTGTTGAATCTTTATCATGCATAACTTAAACTGCTTATACTACCTTTTAAAATAGAAATCGTATTAGGTTATATATGTATTTTGTTTTTCTTATTATTTGAAAATTGACCAATAATAAATAAAATAAAATAAATTGTTGAAATTTCCAACGGTAACTAGTTTTAATTTGATAAACAGCATTGTGTTTTACAGCAAAAAAATATAAACACACTGTTCAACAATAAAATAAGAATCGGCCCCATTATTTCTAGTTAACGAATTAAATTAAGAAGAAAAATATCTTTTATTGCTATTTAACTGTCCGGAATTAGTAAGAAAACTATTGTAAGCTATTGTAAGGTGAACAAAAAACATAATTCAAGAGTGGTATCCGTTGACGTTTTCGCCAACTTAGTGACAGAATTGCACTGTGCTGCGCCTCGCGGGCTTTACATAATCTTTATTTCATTTCATTTCATCATTCTATCAGTAGGCAGTGAACACGTTTTTTAAAAGTTATAACGCAGTACTTCATCATCAATTTCGTAACGTTATTTCGTAACGTACAATTATTTTGAAAAATACTCATAAAGTAGGTAGGTATGTACAATATATAAGTATAAATTTAATAATGGTACGAGGTAAGTGAATTTACTATATTTTATAGTTAAATATTTAAGTTAATTTACTAGATTTTATAGTTATATATTACTAACCTTTTACCATTATTAAATTTATACTTATATATGGTAGGTACCTACCTACTCAATGAGTATTGAATAGGCTCCGAAACTACTCGACCGATTTGAAAAATGCTTTTACCACTAGAAGCCGACATTATCCCTGATGAACATAGACTACTTTTTACAGCGGGAAAATGTTTCATTCCTTTTTTTTTTTTTTTTTTTTTTTATACCACTAAGGTGGCAAACAAGCTTACGGCCCGCCTGATGGTAAGCGGTCACCGTAGCCTATGGACGCTTGCAACACCAGGGGTATCACTTGCGCGTTGCCGACCCTTCAGAAATCTAATAACTTCTTTCTTGAAGAACTCCATACTGTAGTCCTTGCAGAAAACCTTGGCAGGGAGCTCATTCCACAACTTAAGCGTTCGCGGGAGGAAGTTTCTCTGAAACCGAATGAATTCCCTGCCGATGGCGAGCGGTGCGATGGTAGAAAGTAGCCGTGGGCATCATTTCGAACAATTCCTCAGAACACAACCCATTGTACAAGCGGTAGAACACACACAGTGAGGCAAAGTCTCTCCTCAGACTTAAGGGCTCGATACCGCAAGTGAGTTTGGGATCGTCGACAATTCTCACAGCCCGTCGTTGAACCGAGTCAAAAGGGCAAAGCTGGTATCCGGGTGCACCTGCCCAGAGATGGCAGCAGTACTCCATATGGGGCCGAACTTGCGACTTGTAAAGTAACAACCTTTGCCCCGGGAAAACGGGTAATACGACAACGGGTAGTAAGAATTATCCTTCCGTACATACCTAACTACTTAATTACGTAATAACTTTCTTTTTCACATAACTTCTAATCGGCTGATCCGATTGGGTTGAAATTTTATATGGGTATTTCGATGGTTGGTTGGATGGTGAAGACACGAATGCCACTAAAGAGGAGTTTTGATTATTTGTTTTTTTTTTTCTATAATTGAGGAGTTGAGAACGTAGGTAAGGTAGGTAGGGCGGGCGAAGCCACCGGCAGAAGCTAGTTGTTGATAAAGTTAAGTATTGGCCGCTTCGCCCTTTTGACTCGGTTCAACGACGGGCTGTGTGCATTATCAACGATTCCAAACTCACTTGCGGTATCGAGCCCTTAAGTCTTAGGAGAGATTTTGACTCCCTGTGTGTGTTCTACCGGTTGTACAATGGGTTGTGTTCTGAGTAATTGTTTGAAATGATGCCCACGGCTACTTTCTACCATCGCACCACTCGCCATCGGCAGGGAATTCATTCTCATAGTTTGAAACCGAAATGGTCGCGTACAGTGCGATTTTAGAGAAACTTCCATCCGCGAACGCTTGAGTTGTGGAATGAGCTCCCTGCCAAGGTTTTCTCTAAGGACTACAGTATGGGGTTCTTCAAGAAAGAAGTTATTAAAGTCAAAGTTAAAGTCAAAGTCAAAATGGTTTGTTCAAATTAGGATTTTACAATCACTTTTGAATCGTCAAAGTTATGAAATACTATTTTTTCAAAACTCCCACCTCCTCCGGTTCACAATGTTGTTGATTTCTACCGAGAAGAATCCGGCAAGAAACTCGATAGTTACTCTTTTAAAAAACATCATAAAAACTAAAAATACAATCAATGTCTTAAATAAAAAAATTATATTATTTCCATTTTAATTTGGTTTACCTATGCATCCTGTAATTGAGCATCTTCAGTCCCAAGGATTTTTATCATTTACACGGTCTGAAATATTTTAGTATACTTTTTTACAAAGTACTTGTTTGATAAAAGATTTAAATTTACTTGTTGATAGCTTTTGGATATTATTGAGAACTTTGTTGTAAAAGTGTATACATTAAAAGAGTTACTTATTTTGTATAGACGTGTATAATGCACCAACAGCTTATTTTTACTTTTAGTATGTACTTTGTGAACGTCACTTTTCTTGCTGAAACTATTGATAATTTTATGTACACATAAAAGATTTTCATATATGAACTGCGACGCTAAAGTTAAAATTTTTACTTCCCTAAACCTAGCCCTCAGAGATATCCTAGATCCACATTTATAAATAGCACGAATTGCCCTTTTTTGTAACAAAAATATTGTATTTACATCAGCAGCGCTACCCTACAATAGGATATGTCATTAAACTATGAAAATAGCTAAAATATACTATTTTTGCAGTGACGACATCGGTCAATTGTCTTATTTTCTTGATCGCATACCTACATAGCAGAGCTAAGTTTTTTGGCTATGTTATGAATATGAGGACCCCATTTAAGTTTTGAGTCCAGCGTTATGCCAAGAAAGACTGTTGAATTAACAAGTTTTTACTGCTCGCCATTAATATTATTATTAAGCGTAATACATGTCTGTATCTGACTAACATTTGGTAATGTCTGTCGTCTCTTAACTTTAAAAAGCAAACAGGTGTCATCAGCAAATAAGATAATGTGATATTTTTTTTACATGATATGGGAAATCCTTAATGTAAATAAGAAATAGAAAAGGACCTAAAATTGAACCCTAAGGGACTCCCATAGTGACTGCTGATCCCGGAGATCTTTCACCGGTGACATCTATTTTCTGTACTCTCCTACTCATATACGGTGACCGCTTACTATCAGGCGGGCCGTAAGCTTGTTTGCCTCCTTAATGGTATAAAAAAAAAGTACTAAGTTATAATTTTAAAAATTGTGTTCACTGCCTACTGATTTACTGAAGACATTAAAGGTTATGATAAAGATTATGTAATACGTCATTGAATTATAGTTTAAATTTAACATTGGCGGTATGTATGCAATATGTGTCTTTAAGTCGTACGCTCCAGTGGTATAGTGAATAGAAGCCGGCGAGGTGCAGCAGTGCAATTTCATCACTAATTTGGCGGGAAATGTCAACGGATACCACTCTGGAAATATGTTTTTTTGACCATAAATAGCTTGCAATAGTTTTTATTTCAGTTGTTTACTTTAATTTGTTACTGAGAAATAACGGGGCCCATGATAGAATTCTTATTTTATTACAAAATGCTAATTTTGGCCTGCGGCCGAGACAAGGGGGATGACAGCAATTTTATAATTTATTAGTATCCTAAGTCAGGGCTCTTAAAGTTTATAAGTCGTTCCATACCCGTTAATTGAATGACCAAAGTTCAACAGCTATTTAATGTTAGTTATACTATTTTATTTTTATAGACAATAAAAATCACGGCCGACATTAGGCTACTCTTACAACGTAAGTTCGGCCACAATTACCTGTTTTGATGAAATATAGGATGTTCAAAATACTAAATAAGTCTTTTCATGTAACTGTGTGTTCATAATTATTTTCTAAAATACACAATGCAGTTTGCCACATTGATAATTTATTTTTTAATAATAATATAGGAATTTTAATAATTTTATTATATTTTATTTATCATTTGTCAAATTCAGTTTTTACATGAAAATCATAAGAAAATACCTATATAACCTAATATAATTTTTATTTTAATACAACTTTCAATTTTAAATAACAATGCCTTCCTTTGTTTACGATTTAGAACATTCTTTACTGGCCGATATTAGAGTACAAGAAGGTTGTATTATGGAAATGTTAGAAGCGTCAATAGCCTATGGTGACCGCTTACCATCAGGCGGACCGTTAGCTTGTTTGCCAATTTTTAATATATAATATTTAATTTCTTTTTTAATATTTAAAAAAAAAATACTGTTCTATTCTTTTTACTTAGGAATAATTGGAAATCCCTTTCGAGACTTTTAATCTTAGTGACACATTGTTAACAGTAGATGTAGGTGCAATTATTTTGGAACATAGGTATTATACGGCAAATTTTTAAATAGGTATGTATTCAATATAAAATGCATACTAATATTATAAATGCAAAAGTAAATCTGTCTGTTTGTACCTCTTTACGCTTAAACAGCTGTACTGATTAAGATGAAATTTAGCATGGTGAAAGTTTGACTCCCGAAAAAGGACATAGGCTACTTGAAAACGTTAAGTGTGAGTCCGTTTTTTATAATTAAGGAGTTGCCTTTGAAATCTTACATCGATAACCTAATTCAGGGCGGGGGAACTGCGGTCAAATTTGGCATGGAGATAGTTTGAGTCCCGAAGAAGGACATAAGCTACTTGAAAACTTCAAGTGTTAGTCGGTTTTTTTTCTATAAGTGAGGAGTTGTCGTTGGAATTCTACATCGATAACGCGGGCAAAAGCTAGTATTATATGAGTGTAACTTACTCATGATGATGTCTGATCGAGGGTCAATAAATTGCAAATCAAATATACACACCGGCACAATTAGCAGAACACAAAAAAAAAGGATTTGAACGAATGGCAGCAGGTTTCTTTACTGATGAGTGCAGAGTTCTTTTAAAACAGATCGATGGGAGACAGCGAATATGGAGACGCAAAGGAGAACGCCACATACAGTCTAATTTTGAACACACAGTGGCTTATGGTGTCGGCTCGATTATGGTTTGGGGAGGGATATGTTTGGGAGCTGGCACGGAGTTAGTGATAGTCACAGGAGGGACCATGACAGCAGATCGATACATCAGAGACATTTTAGAAGAACATGTTGTACCATTTGCCTCATTTATTGGTGACGACTTTATTCTAATGCAAGATAATGCTCGTGCTCATAGTGCACAATTGGTACAGGCATATCTGAGCCACGTAGGTATACCGGTGATGCAGTGGCCAGCAAATTCCCCCGATATAAATCCGATAGAGCATGTCTGGGACTTGCTAAAAAGAAGGGTTAAATCCAGAATGCCACCCCCAACAATCTGAATGAACTTGGAAACGCATGACTTGAGGAGTGGAAAGCGGTTGCCTCAAGAAATCATCGATAACATAATCTGTAGCATGCCCAGACGAATGGAAACCGTAATCAGAGCAAGAGGGGGAAACACTCGTTATTAATTTTGCTTTAATTTTATTGTTAAATCATTTAATGCTTACTTTTTTTTTTTTTTGATGGTTAATAATCATCTAAAAATTTCACTTATTTCAAATTTCTTTATTTTTCAATAAAAAATAACGAAGACTTTTCAAAGTCGTTGTTAAAAGATGTTAATCAATTTGTTATTATGTGTCTCACTTTTTTTTCTGTTCCGCTAATTGTGCCGGTGTGTATATCATCAACACTTTTAATTATAGTTACCTACTATAATTTTGTACGCCCTAGGCAGTGCTCTTTATAGGTATTACTAGCTGACCCGGCGAACCGTGTTTCTTTTTTTAAAACAACTGCCGCACCAACCTATTGTGAAAGGGTTGTACTGATTCAGAAACCTTCCCCGACATATGCATAACAACTTACCAAAATTTCATTAAAATCGGTTTACCCTTAAAGTGCGAGTCCGACTCGCACTTGACCGTTTTTCTTTCATAAAAACCTTGCCCTAACACTATCAAACACAACAAAAAATTACCTGAATTGGTCCATCGTCTTCGAGTTTTCCTTAGTGCGCGAGTCCGACCCGCACTTGACCCTTTTTTCTTCCTCAGAAACCTTCCCCGGCGTGTGCAAAACAACTTACCAAAATTCCATTAAAATCGATTTACACTTTTTGCGCGAGCCCGACTCGCACTTAACCGTTTTTTTTTTCATAAAAACTTTGCTCTAGCACTATTAAACACAACATAAAAAAAAACCCCAATTGGTCCAGCCGTCTTCGAGTTTTCCTCAGTGCGCGAGTCCGACTCACACTTGACCATTTTTTTCTTTCATAAAAACCTTGCCCTAACACTAACAAACGCAACAAAAAAAAAGGGATTAAATATATTGACCACTAAAAAATAAGTACTTTGACACCCTAAGCTCTCTTACCAAAAAAATATACTCAATACCAAAAAAACTAAAACTGTACCAAAAAATAAAGTCTTAAATTACAATGTTTCTAGCTTTTTTTAGTCATGATTGCACTTTAAATTGTATTCAAGGACCAAATGTAGTAAATGATCACCAAATCTAAGTGAGCAAATTAATGCGCCATAACTACCTAAATAACACAACATGATTGCCATAAAATGTAGGCATGTTACCTATTAAGTTAAATCTTGCGTCTTACAATTCTTTACTGCTCGACTCCCGGAAACTGAAGCCGCCCGATCCTTACTGGAAACAGTCTCGAGCTATTTGGACTCTGGCATTCGATATATGTAAGGAAGTCTGACTTACCTCTCGAAACTCGTTAAAGTCGCACAGCGCGCAATGGAGCGAGCTATGCTCGGAGTGTGTCTGAGGGATCGAATCCAAAATGAGGACATCCGGTAGAGAACTAAAGTTACCGACATAGCTCGCATAATTAGCAAGCTGAAGTGGCAGTAAGCTGGCCACGTATGTCGAAGGACACAGTCCTAGAGAGGAGACCACGTATGGGAAGGCTAAGCGTGGGACGCCCTGTAACCCGGTGAAACGACGACCTTAAAAGGTAGGCTGGTGGTGGGTGAATGCAGAGGGCAGAGGACCGGGAGAAATGGCGCACCATTGTCAGCGCCAGCAGTGGACCAACATTTATGATGATGAACAATTTATTGAATAAACGCTCAAGAGCAATAATGTTTTTTGGTAGTGTTTATTAATTTAGACTTTAAAGGTCGGATTTTAGTGAACATTTTACAATAGTAATAGGGTCAAACTTTTGGGGTTAATTTACCATGTTTGGGTAAACAATGATTTATCTAGAGTTATTTACTTTTATAGGATAGCGCGATGTTTAATATTTGAATGACATTTTAAATTAAAATATAGTACAAAATTTGATGGTCATTTACTATTTTTAGGTTAACAATGATTAATTTGGTATAATATTTGCTTTAAAAGAATAGCTAGATGTTACATTTGTGTATATGATTTCACATTAAAATAGCGTGTATTTTCTGGTGATCATTTTTGGCAGTAAAAAGTTTTTTTTGACGTTATATTTTACTATATCTGGTGATAAGTTAAACATAAGCCAAAAAAAAAATTACCCGCATTGGTCCAGCCGTGTTCGAGTTTTGCGCTTAGCAATAAATTTTGCGATTCATTTTTATTTATATAGATTACGCTAAATAGGTGTCTAGTTAAAAGTCAAAAAAATCTAATTAACTTGCTGCGAAACGAAACATGCAACAGTGATATTTTCGTAATTGTTTCCTTAGGTACCTACCTACTTACGTCAAACACAAAACAAGTGAAGATTCGCTTACGGATGGCTCGCGACTGATTATTTTGCTACTTCGCCTCGCCTCCCCCGTTTCAAGCCCCCTGTGTTTGTCAAGCGAGCAAGCTAATGACAGAATTCGCTTTTTACAAATTTGACTAATGATTTTTGTGTTTCGAATTATTGTGTTTATTCATTTAATTTAGTAAGAATGCTAGAAAAGTTTTTTTATTTAGAATTTTTTATATTATTATATTATCTAGGTCTGTGGTTCTTTAAAATTTTCGGAAACGTTTTTGTTATAGTGTATAATAAGCACGAAGTTGCAGCTGTTTTGACCATAAATTCTCACGAACTTTTTCCTGCTTTGTACGACTCGCGCTTGACCACTCTCAATACATCGTTCGTTCTGGCGCTCTACCCTCCAACCTCAACCCCCCGCCTAAAACTTTTCTGCCCCCCGCACGACTCGCGCTTGACCACTCTCAAAACCACCCCTGTGTCTGGGGTGTGGCGACTCGCGCTTGACCACTCTCAAAACCACCCCTGCGTCTGGGGTGTGGCGACTCGCGCTTGACCACTCTCAAAACCACCCCTGTGTCTGGGGTGTGGCGACTCGCGCTTGACCACTCTCAAAACCACCCCTGTGTCTGGGGTGTGGCGACTCGCGCTTGACCACTCTCAAAACCACCCCTGTGTCACTGTTGGTTCTGTGTAGTTTTGTTAAGTAGTTATATCATTATCGTAATGGGTCTATCGTATTTTTCCGTTTATTAGTTATTCTTATTTAATTACAAATGTCGTGAGTGCGATAATGATGTTTGTGGTGACATTCCTAATATATATAGGATCCATAAACACTAGTCGATAGTATTCATTCGAGTTACAATTTATCATCAAGTGTGATACTGAGGCTGGTTCTATTTCCTTCAAAAAAAAAGCTATGGAGGTATGTGTTTTTTTGCTTTATAATTCTTTATCTATATTTATTATATATTACAGACCCTCAAAACTATGTGTTTGTTTGAATGTCTATTACTTAAACCAATTTTGTTTAGGTTTTCACTTTAGGTAAATTTTTTATTCAAATTATTATACAAATATGTTTTTAAAGCATAGGCTTATTTTATTACAGAATTCAACATTTAACGTAATGGAAGAAAACACGTTCAAGCATTACTACTACGCTACATCGGATGATGAGCAATCAACTGAGAAGGCCTTAGAAACAACAAAGCTCAAACGGTCTCGTCGAAATAGTATCGACTCATTCTTTGAGGGGACCAATCAGAAGAAAAAGAAACTCAGCTCTACAGTGGCGAGATCTTCAAAAGATGGTATCCCTGGTGTCACATACTTGTCTACTAATAATGATGATGGGGCTCATGCTACACATTTGATAAAAATTGAGGTGTATGACCTCATAAAATTGAAAAAAGTACCAGTAGATGAACATTGGAAACACTCAGAAGTGAGGACCAAATATTATACGGATACAAAAGATGAAAAATATGAGCAAACGAAGGGTATCATATTTGATATCACGAAGCAAATAGCAGAAACCAATAATTGTAAAAAATACTTTTTTAAAAAGTAATCTCTAATAGCTAAATTAATTTATAAGAACCAGCTTCAGTATTACTCGAAATCAACTTTGAATCAAATTGTATCATGTTTGAGTTTTATTATGAATAAATGATATAAATAAAAAATATTTTTTTGTTTTATAACCACTAATTACACAAACACACACATAAGAAAAAAACATTTTTTTATTTTAAAAAGTTTTATTATCAAAAATTGTTTTAAACATATCATATAATAAAATATCATTACATAGAGTGTTATTACTAAAGTGGTTTACAAAATCAATCATTGATTTACCATGAAACTTAAAATACAGATAAACAAGACAATATTCCCCACAAACAGTTGTAAAGTCATTTTGAACTCTTTTATTATTGTAACTCCATATCTTAGTATTCTTATTTAAGAAATATAAATGATGTCTACTAGGTTTACGACCATAAGAATCAAAGTATTCACCTATTCCATTTTTATTAATATGTATCCCCACCCAATGCGATCCAGGTTGATTGTCAACATCTAAATTACTAATGAGAAAAGCAGGTAGGTGCATGAGTTCTGGTAATCTATTTGCAGCAAATACATTTAGTTTAATTTTCGGAGAAATTATCTTTAAACATTTTTGAATATCTAAAGTATTCATTTCAAAATGTTGATATTATGAATGTCAAAAGTATAATAAGTCCTTTCATTGAGTTCTAATTATTTATTATATTTTTAGCTACTGTAATCTACTGAAACATTACGATTTTTATCTATTTCAATAACATTATCAAATTCAGCATACACTATACAGTTTATTGTTTGTATGAGTGCTGCTTCAAAACGAACTTCCAGTCTTACGCTTCCATGTCTAATAAGATTCCAATGAGACGTAGAACTAGCTGATAAGTCTGGAGTTAAATCAAATGCCATCAAACAATATCCATTTGCATATTGTTCCCTAGAAATAGCATTACCATCATTCAAAAAGTGAATACCTGACCCGGAAAATAGTGTATGGTAAGCTGTGGTAAATATATTGTTGTGAAACATTGGTTGTAAAGCTTTTGATGGTATTTGTTGGCCATCTATATACAAACTAAATGTATTTATTCCATAGTTTTCAAAGTTAAAAGGGTTTCTGTTAAAACTTCCATTAAAAGCAGCATTGTTTACAAAACCTATTATACACCTTTTTGGAACTTGACCAATAAATATGTTATCAAGCGTTTTTCCCTGAACTCCTGAAGGTATTGTGAGCACTTTGACTTCAGCTCTGGTTATAGGATACTTAGCGGTCGTTGCACTTAAAACTTTTTGATGTGCTAATAATACACTTGGACTAATTTTTGCTCTACGAACTATAAGTGTAGCGTCAGTAAAAGTAACTTTCAGTTTAGCATCTGCACCAGCCATAAGATTAAAACTTTCTCTTGATCGTACTAGTTTAAGACTAATTTCAACACCATTTATCAGAAACTTTTCTTGATTAAACAAATCCCCATGCAAATGTCCTACCATTTCTACCTCTTTACTCTCACGTACAAATTGATTCCTTTTTTTAAATCCATCATTAGAATCATCTAGTGAATTCATTTTTCCAGCTGTGTCTTCATACCATAGTCCACAAGTCAGATGAGATTGTTTAGCTGCTGGACCATAGTTTAATAAAGTTTCTATAAATGCCCTATAAGCATAAGTGTTGTTTGGTGGAGATACTAGTTTTTGATTTAAATACACATTGAGTTGATTGAACAGTGAGTGTAACCAGTTATTAGTTGGGGCTACTACTGTAGCAGCAGCTAAGTTGGTGCCATCTTGGTTTCGAATTTTAACTTTTAAATGTAGTAATGTATGAGACAAATCGATATAATCATCCCCCGTACCAGGAATTTGAAATTCAATTGGTCCATCGTCTGTAAGGGATGATATAGGTTTGTAGTGTATCCATTGTCCATTTTCAATACTTGTCTGAGTTGTTGGTAAAGCAAATAAATCCAATTCCGATTTTATACATTCACATGAATGATTATGCAAGAATGACATTATTTGTTTGAAAATATATCTTTAGTATTTCTATTAATTTTATACTTTCTAGCTCTCAACTCTTTCAAAGCTGTTGACGGAATGGAATGAAACCGACGTTGACGTTTCGTTATATAACCTGATCCATTCATTAGTCTTTCAATTTTATCATCTGCTCTTCGTTTTAAATTACTACTTACATCTTTTAACCGTGTTTGCACAGATTCATTCATTGGTTTCTGGCTTATCATATCGCTTAATAATCCCACTCCAGCATTAAGAGCCTCTTTACCAATTACTCTTGCCCCACTTGATAATAAAGGTAGTACTGATCGAAACAGGCCTCCTAAAAAGCTTCCTATTCCATGACCACGTTGATGTGGTACACCTTTATAAATTACACCAATTCCTGATCCTGCTTGGTGTGAATAGTATTGCTCATAGGGACAAATACTGTTATTATGCATTATAATCGCTTAAAGTGTAGTTTAACATATGCGGTCCCAAATTGAAATGGTATTTTATTACCAGTGTTTGTTCTTATATCTATTTCAATTGTATCAAATTCTCTTCGCATAACTGGTAAGTAGTGGGGTGGTGAAAATACATGCATCTTATAAGCACCATAGATATATTTCTCGGGGTCTAAAGGTATTATTCTTAACAATGGTGTCATAACATCTCCAACTATTTGCGGATCAATTATATCACAGTAAACAAATAATTGAGAAGGTAATCCTAAATGTAAATTGGGTGGGTATCTTCCAACATTTTTTGTTATTAAATTAGTTTTTGGTTCAAAGCCAAGTTGAATACTTAACTTTGATGATAACGTTAAAGATGATATATTTTTATCGTTAATTTGAACAGAGACCATCTGGGAAACTTTATCATAATGAAAGCGACAGTTTTCTTTTAGGTTTAAGGCTTTTAAAATGTTATCAATATTATCATAATTGGTTGCAGGTATATGATTTTTATAAATGACTGATGATATTGATTTATCCAAAGGTACTATCATTTTCTTAGTAATATACATTATATTTTCACCCTCTTGAACTGTAAACATACTACATGGGTATTGAAATTCTACAACTCCAACAGACCACTGTCCTTCTAATTTTATAGGTTTTGGAAGTTTTGTTGAAAAATTTGTAGTGGTATTACTCGGAAAATATTCCATTGAACTATTACTGAGCAAAGTTAAATAAAAATCTTCCTTAATCATATTTTTTCTATATCTTTTAATGATACCCAAGTATTAAATTTGTTTGGATAACCTTTCCACTTCACTAGTACTTGCTTTCTATTTCCAAAATAACGAGTGTGGAGTATTTTATCTATTTTATGTGAGAGAGTGGGGTTGTATATTACTTTTTGTAATTCTTTTTCATAAAATGTACCTGTAATGGGTTCATTTTGAAGATCTTTTAACGTATAAACTACCCAAGGTGATCTTCTTATAACTGAAGTAATAACAAATATTTCATCACTCCAGTTGCTCTCGTATCCTTTTTGAAATATGTGTTTATGTTTTGTTATCCTAACATAATCACCTACTTTAAACCTGTTTAGAATAGCCTTTTGCCCTTTATCTCTATCATATAAATTATTCCAAACAGTCATAATATTTTCTGCGTTAACATCTTTGGGACACATTTTTATACTTGAATGATAGCTATGATTATAAGAATAAATCAAATCTTTTAAAATATCAACATATCTATATGTGTTATGATGTGTGAAATACCGCCACATTTTGTCTTTAATGTTCTTTGAAAGCGTTCCACGATACTAGCTTTTATATCAGGATTGTTAGTGGTGTAATAGTTTATACCTTTACTTTTAAAATATTTTTGCACATCCTTAGAAACAAATTCAGTTCCCTTATCTGACTGAATGTGGTTAGGTAAGGATTTTGACTCATTAAATATACTTTCAAAGCATTCTTTTATAGTTATAGAGTTCTTTTTCTTTAAATATCTAGCAAATGCATATTTACTAAATACATCAATAACACACAGAATATATTTAAAACCATCATTATATTCAGAATAAGTGCGCATATCACTTAAATCCACCTGCCACAAGTCATTATAATTAGATAAAATGTACTTATTTCTAGGAAATCTATTTCTTACAGGTTTATGTAATGTGTAAGTTTCTTGTTCTTGCAACCAATTTTTCACTTGTTTTGCTGTCATTTTTCCCTTTAACGAGTTGATGAGTTTGTTAACACCTCCATATCCAGCAGGATGAGAAACATCATAGTAAATCTGATTTATTTCTAATAGGGGGTCCATTTTTCCCAGTCTATTTTTTTCTTGATTTTGTTAAAATGAGTCTTAGTAGGAGTAAAACTATTATCTGATTGCAATTTGTTAAGTGGAATTTCTTCTTTTATATCACCTAAGTAAAGTTTATTAATATATTCTAGTCTTTTTGGATTTCCAATATAAGTTAATGGTATTTTAATTTCTTTTAATGCTGATGCAAACTCTTGCCACCCAATTGGATCACTGTGTTTAAGTGGTCTTAGTGTATCATTCACCAGGTCTATAATGTTACTCCCTGGTATTTTCATATTATTGATACTAACAGTTCCATTGGTATCCCAATCTACCTTATTTTTATTTGAAAAAATTGATTCTATTAGTAATTCACCTCGTTTTATATACGTCTTAGGAATCAATTTCAAGAGTTGTTGCTTTGAATAAAATGGGGTTAAGTCAGTATCATTTATGGTTTTTGATTTTATGTTTGATACCTGCTCAGTGTCAAGGACTGTTTCCTTAATGACATCAGTATCTTTATAATTAGGCGAACTTTCTGTTTTGGTTATAATTGGTATTTGATATGGTCGTCGTTCTACTTCAGTAAAATGTAAATACCTTTGTAGTGTTTGTAAATACAAAATCCATTTTTCTCTATCTTCTACATTACTATTTAAAATATCTTTCATTTCACCATCTAAACGGGATAAAGTATTTAAAGCGCTTTGTGTTTCATTTTCCTTTTTAATTTTTTCTATCAAATTAGGTTCAATTAGAATCATTTTTTTAGCATGTTCCATTTCTGCTTTTATTTTCCTGCTAAGGTTTTAAAATTGAACTCACCAAGGCACTTAGAACAGATCCTAAAATAATAGGTAAAAAGGCACCACCCCTTTGAATAATTACGTTTTTTCTAAGTAGATTTCTTCCTTTACAAACCAACTTTCTCAATATATTTTTATATTTTTTTAATTTGTTTTTATCATTTTCCTTGACGGGTATTTTACCCTGTAATACGTTGTAAATACACTCACAAATAAAATTTATTTCTTCTTTACTACAAGATTTAAGTAAAGCTTTTCTATGTCTTGGTTTCAATACATGCAACGATTTTAAAAGTTCTTGATGTGTAGTCACTCTTGAATGCATTATTTATGAATGATTGGAATTTCATTATGTTTGCTGTATTTAAATCCTTTTTTAGGTATATATACAATGCAGTTCTGGTCAGAAGGAAATATTCTCGTTTTAAATCGACACATATCAATTATGTCCTGTTTTAAATCTATCATTAGGTAGCCATGAGGTTCACTAGTAGCATCTTTGTAGGCATCTTCCAAAAATTTGATGTTTTCAGGTGAGACTTGACGTGCTAAGTAACGAATTTGTGTTTTATCTCGTGGATTTTTAAAGTAGACTATATAACTAGAGTTTAAAGAAATATCTCTCTGTCCTTTACCTTGATGGAATATATTTTGTGTAATATAGAAAACACTAATGTTTCTATGATGACTACCCTTTGTGAATATGTCAACAACACGACCATCAGACTCTCGCATGAGGTCATCGATTATTATTAGTTGTGGTTGTTCTCCATCAAACATACTGAGGTCAGGAATACCTTGGTAATAATTAACATTGTTCAAGTTGTATAACGGTTGCATTTCATCATAACACCACATAATATTAGAAAAATGTTGATTGCAAATCTCATTAGCATGTTTCACAAAATTTTTAACAAAAACTGATTTACCACATCCACTAGGGCCAGCTACAATTACTGTAAAGGGATGATAAAAATGAATCATAATTATTTTTAATGTGTGTTCTCTTTGAAAATGTTCAAATTCATATGGAGGAAAGCAATAAAAACAAACACTTATATATTAAAAACAATATAATTAATAATAAAAAAAAAAAAATTACAATCATTAGGTTACTTAATAATAGTTATTACCTTACATTTTTTAAACACACATAAACCAGATACAATTAATACTCTATATTATTATTATTTCAAAACTATAAGTTAATCTTAAAATGACCCCAAGCATATGTATCTGTTGAATTAGGTAAAATATATCTCTTGGTGTCATTATAGGATAGACAAGTTTTATTAATTTGTTGTGTAAAAATAGTATGTTTCACACTTCGAATCCTACACATTTGTGAAACATTTACATTTTTATTAAATAGACACAACTTATAATTTTCCAAATTCATTTTTTTTGTCACACTTTTATTTACACCTTTAGCTTTAGCAATAACCTTACTTTCAATGTCCATTGCATACATTTTTGATCGAAGTCCTACAAACTCCCGAAATACTTTACCATTGTTCTCATCCTTAAAATATCCAAGTTTCTTTTTATTTAAAAGTGGGAAACCATAAACATTATCACTAGGATAGTCTGAAGTATCGAAAAAACATTCTAAGTCAGATTTTATATCATTATAAAAATTATCTGTAAATATATGGTAAACTAAGCTATCCGTATCAGTGTATAATAACTTGACACTATTATTGTATTTTCTTTTCATGTTATTATAATGAAAGTTATACATCAATGTTTTTGATATTTCTAATATACAAAATCCTAAAACAAATGGTTTATTGAAATATACCTTAGTCTTTTGTAATTGTACAGCAATTAAAGACTCGGAGAATATAGATAGACTATGAAACTCAGGGCGAGCAATTAAACTTTGTGCACCTTGAATTTTTCCACGGTTTTCCCAGTGGGTTAACAATTTCACATTAACACGTTTTTCAACATTTTCCATAGTTTTACCAAAGACTGCATTATTCATAAGTTTATAAAAATCTTTTTCAAAGTCACTTTTAGCTAAAGTTCTTAGTTGTGTATTTAAATCTATATATTTCTTCAACCAAGGACTTTGCTCAAACTGTAAAACTCTATGAACTCTAATTAATTTCATACCAAGTTGTAAACATTGCTTCAGATTTCTATAGTGAATAATATATTTAGTTTTGTTATATAAATTTGGTACTAATTTTTTATCTTTACTGTTACCGATTACAATGTTTTCAGGGCATAAAGGTAAGTCTGAATGAAGATCATGTAAATTTTCAGGGTATTCAAGATCAACTTCCAGTATGTATCCAATATCTGATGAATCTGATATATTGAAGTCTATGTTCGGGTTAACCCATTTAAAATCTCTTACAGGCAAATACTGAGACATTGCCCAACCATAGAGATTGTTTGCATCAAAATACATTAAGTAAGATTTTGGTAAGTTATCTTTGTAATCACCCATGTACTCGTTATTTGCCTTTCCATATCTGTTAGAACACTGTGAAATACCACCTCTTATACCAGACTTTACGAATGCTATTTTATCAAAGTCTTTCAATAATTCCAGTGTTATGTTAGTACATTTTAGCATTGCATCCCAGGTTAATCCTGGAAGGGTATAATATTGTACAGGGTCGAGTTCATATGTTTTGATACAAATTTCTCTAAAGTTTTCAAAAATATCAGTGAGTAACATTACATCAGTTCTTAAGTATAGATTGGAATAGTCCAACATATTTTTACATTTAAATTGGACCCAAACATTTTGAGCATGTTTATAATCATCATCTGAGACACTGGTATTACTTAAAGAGTTAAAGAAAGCGTCTTGATCTGGAAGAGTTGTAACTTTTAAGGATTCATAAGAATTAACAAATTCATAAGGAAAAACACCTTTCCTAATAAGTTTATTAAAATCATTTTCGTTTGGAAATTGTTTTCTTAATTCTATAAATTGATCTTTTTTTAGATTTTTAGCTAAACTATCTAAACTACTGGCCATGAATTTAAAGGAATCTAAAAACCGCAAATGTACTAAATGACCTCTTATTTTAAGTTTTTTTGAGAATGAAATATATTTTTCCTTATTTTGCGGAATGATATCTATTTCTCCATCTTTAAAATTCAAAGCATGAACAATAAAATGAGCATCATAATTACTTAGATTATGAAATAGAATGGGAATGAAAAAGGGAACACGATACTTTGAACTACATAATTCGTGAGCAACACCTCTAAAATTACCAGTATTCCAATCATAGTCTACTGTGATGTCATCACCCAATAGCCCTTCACAAATATAACATAATTGCGATTGTCTAATAGATTCCTTCTCTTCGTTAGTTAATGGAAGTGGACATTTTTGAAAACAATTTATCCTATGTATATTGCTAATATCTTTGTAAATGCTTTCCATAAACATTTTTGCACAATTAGGCCCTGTGTATGTTCTGTATGTAGACAGCTTATCATCATACGAACATTTTATATAGTATCCATAACTATAAACTTCATGTTCATGTATTGTTTTTGTATATGACTTCGATGGATCAGGGTCACATGAAGAGACAGGTTTTAAAAGAGCTTCAAAGTCTGCATATATTACAAAAGGTAATTTTAATTTTCTTTGAAACTTATCAAAATAGATTTCATCATTATTTGTTTCCCGATTAAACCAATCTTTTCCTTTTTTATGAATTCCTGGTAATTCAGTAACAATATGAGCACAGTCATGTTTTTGGTGATTAATTAAATTAACTTTAGATTTAAAATATAGAAGGCAACCATCACAGATATGAATAGCATTATTTCGATTCGTTATTTGTTTACTTACCAAGCGTGATACATTTTTTATAAAACAATAATGACCATTTGAACCATTGTTTAAAAATAATAAGTTAATGTGTAATTCTTTACGACATTTAGTAAAATATAATCCAACGATGGTATTACATTTTTTTTCTTTGTTAAATTCTAATCCGAAAACATTGATACTAATGTTATTCTGTTTTTCTACCTTGGGTATATCCGATAATTTGATTGGGAACTGTATATTATTAAACTTTAGTCTATTTTGATTCCTCAAGTATGATGATACCCTTTCAGAACTTTTATTTACAGGATATAGTGCGGATAATAAAGCCCACTTAAAACATTGTTGATCGTTATTTTTTACATTTATGACTGCTTTTTTACGCTTAATATCTAAAGGTAATTCAATAAACGAAGACCCTCGTAAGGGATTGAACTCATTAACATTCATTTCTAAGAACTGATTTTTTTTTAAAGTCCATCCACTATCTTTTGCTTCGAAATCACTCATTTTATTTTTAATATCTTCGCTTAAAGTTTCTATATAATTTTCTAATTCGTCCCCTAAAGAAATAGTCCAATTTTTTGTTTGAAAATCGAAAGAATTTTTTAAATCTTTTGTTTCCTGTTCAAAATCTGCATGAATAATAAAATTAACTTTAACCATAGTTAATTGTTTTAAACATTCCTGAATAAGAAAAAGTATCGACTCTTTAATTGATGCTATGAATACTTCAGGAGTTTGTATTTTAAGTGACTCATTAGCTTTAGGTGATACAATTCTATACGTTAAGACCCGAGACCCAAAAGCAACTGATATAACAGATACATTATGTAAATTATGATTATGAGTAAGACATTTTTCTTTATGTTCCTTAGATCGTAAGTGCTGAGCATAGAACCTTTGGCTAACCTGTAATTCACATATTTGACACATAACGTTCTGTCTATGTGTTGTATTGGAAGATGATGACGTCAATGCTTGTTGTAAATCTTCAACACTAATATCAGCTTGTCTCTTCAAACCTCGACCGACTTGAATTGAAGATTTTCTGTAGGTATAACATGCTTATGTTAATATAAGAACACAAATATGTAACATAAAATTTAAATAAGTATAGTTAGAATGTATACCTGAATGTTTCCTCAACTTCTTTACAGATGTTAAACAGTTAAACAGACAAGTGTCATAATACGGATTTTCCAGAGCATTATCTTCATAATTCTCACACGCTCTCATTAGTTCTTTTTCTTCTTCTTCAAAAACATTTTGAAAAAAAAAACTTTCTAGTGACATGGTTGAAATAAACCAGTTTAGCTTTGCTTGTGAACGATGAATTAATAATAAATATAATGTTCGATTTTTCTCTTATATATACAAGTCGATAAGGTGATTACTATATTAGATGATGGTTAATTAATAGTTGCTCGTTACTTATCAATTAGATACTCATAAAATTTTGTAACGATGGTTCTTATAAATTAATTTAGCTATTAGAGATTACTTTTTAAAAAAGTATTTTTTACAATTATTGGTTTCTGCTATTTGCTTCGTGATATCAAATATGATACCCTTCGTTTGCTCATATTTTTCATCTTTTGTATCCGTATAATATTTGGTCCTCACTTCTGAGTGTTTCCAATGTGCATCTACTGGTACTTTTTTCAATTTTATGAGGTCATACACCTCAATTTTTATCAAATGTGTAGCATGAGCCCCATCATCATTATTAGTAGACAAGTATGTGACACCAGGGATACCATCTTTTGAAGATCTCGCCACTGTAGAGCTGAGTTTCTTTTTCTTCTGATTGGTCCCCTCAAAGAATGAGTCGATACTATTTCGACGAGACCGTTTGAGCTTTGTTGTTTCTAAGGCCTTCTCAGTTGATTGCTCATCATCCGATGTAGCGTAGTAGTAATGCTTGAACGTGTTTTCTTCCATTACGTTAAATGTTGAATTCTGTAATAAAATAAGCCTATGCTTTAAAAACATATTTGTATAATAATTTGAATAAAAAATTTACCTAAAGTGAAAACCTAAACAAAATTGGTTTAAGTAATAGACATTCAAACAAACACATAGTTTTGAGGGTCTGTAATATATAATAAATATAGATAAAGAATTATAAAGCAAAAAAACACATACCTCCATAGCTTTTTTTTTGAAGGAAATAGAACCAGCCTCAGTATCACACTTGATGATAAATTGTAACTCAAATGAATACTATCGACTAGTGTTTATGGATCCTATATATATACGATTTATCTTACAAGTACAAATATAATTAAAAAGGTATTAGGAATGTCACCACAAACATCATTATCGCACTCACGACATTTGTAATTAAATAAGAATAACTAATAAACGGAAAAATACGATAGACCCATTACGATAATGATATAACTACTTAACAAAACTACACTGAACCAACAGTGACACAGGGGTGGTTTTGAGAGTGGTCAAGCGCGAGTCGCCACACCCCAGACACAGGGGTGGTTTTGAGAGTGGTCAAGCGCGAGTCGCCACACCCCAGACGCAGGGGTGGTTTTGAGAGTGGTGAAGCGCGAGTCGTGCGGGGGGCAGAAAAGTTTTAGGCGGGGGGTTGAGGTTGGAGGGTAGAGCGCCAGAACCAACGATGTATTGAGAGTGGTCAAGCGCGAGTCGTACAAAGCAGGAAAAAGTTCGTGAGCTTTTTTTTAGGAGAGGGGTTGAGGTTGGGGGGAAGTGCGCCAGAACCAACGAATCCCCTCTACTTACGTAACAATGTGAGTGTATTAGACGGTCTTATGATCAATGAATTAGATTGCAATAAAATATTAAGGCAAACACTAAGTAACACCCGCGCACTAGCTCAAATGAAAAGAAAGAGAAATATTACTGCACGTAAACAATCATAATGAATAATTCAATTAAAATATTAAAGCAAACAAATTTATACTAATATATAAAGCTGAAGAGTTTGTTTGTTTGAACGCGCTAATCTTAGAAACTATTGGTCCGATTTAAAAAATTCTGTCAGTGTTAGATAGCCCATTTATTGAGGAAGATTTATAGATTATATATTATTACGCTAAGACCAATAGCAGAGGAGCATTAATGAAGAATGTTTCAAAATCGGGAGTTTTTTTTCCTTTTGAGAGCTTCCGTTCCGTGCGCTGCGTAAACGGTTAAAGTTTCGCAAAAATCATGTATCACAGAATTTTTCCTCTTTAAAAGTCCTTTAAAAATTCCGCGACAGAATATGTCTAAATGAAAAACGGTCAAAAAAAAGAGGTTGATAATAAATCTTTGAGACTTAAAAATAAAATTTAATAAAAAACTTTTCAAAAACATGCTTTATAATAGAAAAATTAAGGATAAATTTAAGGAACATTTTTCATAGTCAGGGAATATCGTTGAACGTTTACATCCCTTCGTCCACATGCTCAATTTATAATTCTGTACAATGTTTGTAACACGACTTTTCTAAAATACGTTAAATTTTTCGACTTCCCATACAAATTGACCAAACAGCTGACCAAATTTTGTACGTAAAGCTGAAAAAGTTAAAAACTTAGACATAGTCCATTACTCTTATCTATCTTAATTCTATGTATAGATAAAAGGATTATATGGCAAACTTCCATGCACACCACAGTACCTACCGCTCAACTTGGGGAACAGTGCAAGTTTTATCAGAATCGGAATTCGAAAAAACAAGATATGCGAAATAACAACTGTTTCAAAAGTCACAAGATTTCAAATGTCACTTGTTCAATAGAGTATCGGCGTACCTATCATGTCACTTGTTCCATGGAGTATCGGCGTACCCATCATATCTCTTGTTCCATGGAGTATCGACGTACCTACAATGTCACATGTTCCATGGACTATCGGCGTACCTATAATATCACTTGTTCCATGGAGTAGTGGCGTACATATCATGTCACTTATTCCATGGAGTATCGGCGTACCTATCATGTCACTTGTTCCATGGAATATCGGCGTACATATCATGTCACTTGTTCCACGGAGTATCGGCGTACCTATCATGTCACTTGTTCCATAGCGTATCGGCGTACCTATAATATCACTTGTTCTATAGAGTATCGGAGTACCTATCATGTCACTTGTTCCATGGAGTATCGGCGTACCTATAATGTCACTTGTTCCATGGAGTATCGGCGTAACTATCATGTCACTTGTTCCATGGAGTATCGACGTACCTACAGAGTCACATGTTCCATGAACTATCGGCGTACGTACAATGTCACATGTTCCATGGACTATCGGCGTACCTATCATGTCACTTGTTCCATGGCGTATCGGCGTACCTATAATATCACTTGTTCCATGGAGTAGTGGCGTACCTATCATGTCACTTGTTCCATGGAGTATCGACGTACCTATAAGGTCACTTTTTCCATTGAGTACCGGCGTACCTATCATGGCACTTGTACCATGGAGTATCGACGTACCTAAAATATATTGTCTATCGGCATCTGACATCAAAGCGAAAAAAACACGTACCGACCTAGCTTAGTATTCTGTCAGTAAGGCAAAACCTTAAAAGGTTATATTTTACTTTTTAGTAGAGTTTCGAAGTTAGATTTATTTTTGTGTCAAAATTTTTAGTTTCTATTTTAACTAAAGTCAATAATAACTAGATCCTAAAAGTCAATAAAAAAAACTTCAACAACATTATTTAAACATTTTTAACCCTAAAAACCGTCTGAAAAACAGACGTGATAAAACTATAAGCGTAATAACATTTCAGATTATATTACAATTATCTCTTTAAATTACGTTTAAACCGACAAATATGTCAAAACAATAAGAGTTCAGATTATATCATTTAGATAATCCACCCTAAGCTAAACTCATCTATGACGGTCCCATTTTTGTTGTTTGTCTATGGAACTCTGACATTTGAGAATAAATAATGAAGCTAAATAGATGATGGTTCTTTGGGCTGATCCTTACCAAATTCAAATGGGGTCAATCCTTTTTTATTAACCCTTTCATATATGTATAAAATTGTTAGATTCTGTTCCTTATTAGCAAAGATATTACGTAACAGACTTAAAAAAAATAACATGTAGAAGTGTTAAGAACCTCTTTCTTTTTTGAAGTTGGTTAAAAAGGTAAATGCGGCTTGTATATTAAACACACTGCCGCACGTTATTCCCACGTCTACTTTCTAAGAGTATACACCATCACACCACTAGCTATATCTGGAGCTTATTTTATACCACAGCACGTTGAATATCACACAGTTTCAATGGTTTCAGAGGAAATTCCTTCAACGAACACTCACTTTTTGGAATTATCTCCATTTTGAGGTTTTCCTAGTGACTACAGTATGCGGTTTTAACAGATTTATAAAGGGTTAGTAACTCGCACATTCGAGCATAAACGAAAAACAAAAGTACTCCAACTAATTACCGAACTCCTCTGATTTCATAAATTTTAGAACTTTAGTTTAACATGACTTTTATTTACTAAACGTATTTCAGTTTACAAGTTACTCCTGGTCGAGCTGACCCAGTTGCCACGTGTACCCATGGCTCCGAGTTACCCTTTTTCTCATCGACGCGTACTCTATAAATATTTTCGTTTCATCCAATGACATTTTGAGGTCAAGAATCAGTAGCTACAGGTTTTTGTAGTGCTCTGAGTAAATTGACATCACTTAGGCACTTTAAGGTGTACCATTTGACTAAGAAAATATTTTACTTCGAACATAACAGGGTCGGAGTAGAGAATGTTTGTCAGAAGTGTTTACTTAAGCTCTTGTAATGATGCCGTGAGCATATTTTGTAAGTAGGTTGAAATATACTTTTTTATTTATAAGGTTTTCATTTCAAACGGAATGTTTTGTAATAAAAATGTCTTCGACAGCTTGTAGTAAGGGGTTCCGAGTATTTGTGTATTTAAAAATATAAGTGTAACGATTCTCGGTAGTGACTACTGACTGTGTGACGTCACGTCTGAGGAGCCATTACCACTTCAGAATCATAGAATAAAACGGTCGTTACTTTTTTTTAAAAAAAGTCCTTTTCTTAGTTTCGAAACATTCCTACATGAGTTCTTGTACCTGACTGAATGGATCTGGTGGGTTCAAACATCTAGCAGAAACTTTTTACAGTTTTTGCTAAAACTTGTCAGAAAGTTGAGGTGTTAATCATTATTTTGCCTAAAAATAAAAAATATGTATCCTGAACTAACAGAGATAATTTATTTTAATAATTCTTTATTGTACCTACAATACAAGTTAACAAAGATAAAATGAAAACTTATGAGTAAAAAACCAATAACTTATCCTTTAAAAAGGATTTCTTGCAACTCAGTATGTAAAGTATAGTATACAAAAGAAAGTATCCTTTTAATCCTTTGATTTTCAACTTTTAGCGTTAGGGTTTAGGAAATAAAAGATAAAACAAAAGAAAAAATATTTAGGAGGCTCCCATCCCATACAACAAACGTAATTTTTTTGCTCGATATTGTTAACGGCAACAGGTAGACGCTTAAAATATTCACAGAATATTTAGTCATATAGTCAATTTAAAAATAAATAATTAAATTTAAATAAAACATTTTTTTAAGGCTCCCATACAACCCATACAGTTTTTATAGTTAATGGTACGGTACCCTTCGTGCGCGAGTCCGACTCGCACTTGGCCCATTTTTCTCTTTAATAGCAACAACTTTAATTTTTTTTCTGTATCACACTTTTTCACAAACTGTTCACATGAAGTCGTCGGTAGAGGCTTGTAATTAATGCCTTCTCGCTTACACCTTAACAAACTTTACATATTACACCTCTTCCTCTCCGTCTGTTATAACTTAACGCTTATAACTTTCAATCTCAATTGTTTTTATTTTATTAAATGTTTTCACGCGATTTGTTAATTGTCCACGGTTATTGGCTAGCTATTTATACAATTTTTTTTTTTTACCACCAAGTTGGCAAACAAGTGTGCGGTCCGCCTGATGTGAGGCGGTCACCGCAGACTATGGATGCTTGCAACACCGCGGGGGCATTATTCGCGAGTTGCCGACTCTTTGAAAATCTAATCACTTTTTTCTTCAAGAACCCCATATTGTAGTCCCTAGAGAAAACCTTGACATGGAGATCATTTTAAAACTTAAACGTTCGTGAGAGGAAGTTAGTATACGAATTGTACGTGATTATTTAGGTTCCAAAGTGTGAGGGTGAATTCTCTACCGACGGAGAGTGGTGCAATGATAGAAATATAGAAGCCATGGGCACCATTTAAAACAATTATACAAGCGGTAGAACACAGGCAAACTCTCACCTCAGACTTAAGGGTTCGATACGGCTTGTGCGTTTAGAATCGTCAACAATTCTCCTAATTCTCTATAAAACCTCATCAAAAGGCTCCAGCTGGTAACAGTCACATCATACTCAAAAGTCACACTGTGTCATCTTCATGTTTTATGAAGTACCTCATTCCTATTCTTGTAACTTCAGTGAAACTGCAATCGAGTTGTGTCGCTCAAGTTTCGGCAACCTTATGATACTACAGAGCGTAACTTTAGTGCTCACTACGAGCACAAACTGAAAATGAGCACAAAAGCTGTTTCACTAAACTTACGTACGTACGTACGTACACCAGTAAGCAACAATGTAAGTAGCATTTTACTGAAAGGGAAATAACCTAGTTTTCATTATAGTGCCGAGCGGACCGTCAAGAAATGAACAGCTTGCTGAAGGTATTTGTATCATTGCCCTACTTGTAGAAAAGAAAAAGAAAATGTCATCATAAATTCTTTTGTGGTTTGAATTTGTATGAGTATATCTACTGGAACTTTATGATCAACCCAATGAAGGAATATACACAGAAGGGCAATTGTGAGTAAAACCCACAGGTTATGTTTCGTGTGAGTTTTAACTTATTTTCATTAAAATAGTCTTGATTTTCGTTAATTTTGATGTTTTAAAAAAATCAGACTGAGAAATTTCAAATTCTGTAATTAGGATCATAAGTAAATAAAGTTACGATCAATTTAGTATGGTGTTTAGAAATCAATGTATCCAAATCAAAATGTTCTCAAAATTTCCCTCAATATTTAAGTTATTATAAAAGTAGAGAAACAAAATCCTTTTCAGTGAAGTAATAATTAAAGGGATCGCGGAAATATTGAATGCCAGAGCAAATAATAAGTAAACAATAAAGAACCACTTAAAAAAACGGCACGTGTAGAGCTTTAAAGCGCAAGTTCGAACAGCGCTTCTGTGTGAACGAGACGAGGCGTTAGTGTTGTGTGGGTGACTCTGCAGGTTAGTGTTGTGTGAGTGACTCTGCAGGTTTTGGACTGAAGCCTTCTCAGTTTGCTTCGAACTGCGGAGCTGAAAGCATCTCGAGGCTGGCTCACGGGAGCTTTTGTCACGTTTGTGATCGTACGTCTTTCGGTAACGTTAACGTTCTATTCGTTCGTTCGTATTAATTAATAGTAATTGTATTAAATATTAAAATAAAACTTGATATTTAATGACTTAATATTAAATATAAATAAACTATAGACAACTTAATGAATTAAAAAGAAAATAGTGCAAATGATTGATATTCTTAAAGTGATAGTGATAGATAACTGAAAAAAGTGATAGTGATAGATAACAGACAAAATTAAATTATGTTAAGTGAAGAATTGTGATGATACCTGATTAAAGAAAAATAGTGTGTGTTTTGGGTTAAAATTGCCTAAAACTCTTAAGGATACAAACTCGATTGTAAGTAATTTTGTAATATTTGGTATCATTTACAAATCAACGAAGAGTAACGTAACTATAACCTGAGTACTTACATAAAATTTCAATTAAGAAAGTAAATGATAAATCTATAAATGATTAACCGATAGATTTACATTGTTGAAGATGAAACACTTTCTTTTATGTGATAACGGCCAATAATTCAGAGAGTCCGTGGATTTATTTTTTATTTCTGCAAAAACCATACTTTCAGTCTCGTGCCTAAATCTAGCTGCCTTAAATAAACATAGATTTTTGCAATTAAGATAAAAGAAAATAATATCAGAAAATTATTGCTTTTAGCAATTTAAGATTAATAGTTTAAGTATTGTTTTACTTTTGCTTACTTTATAGAGATTTAATATGATTACTACAAAAATTAAGTAAGGTTTTACTATATAAAAAAATACTAATCAAATCAGTAAAACATTTTTTATTTTACCTTTCGGTTGAGCTGTGACAATATATTCGTAATAGGACTTATAATATTAAAGACATTTATTTTAGAAATCGGTAAATGGATAAGTCATGTACCTATAAATATTGTTTTTTGCGTTATCTTTCGTTATATTATATTTATAATTTCAAAACTATAGGTATGTGATATCCTTTTCCTCTTTATTTACACATACATGGCTTTTGCCCGCGGTTCCACCCGCCCTAGATGCGATTATCGGTGTAGGATTTCAACGGTAACTCCTTAAAAATTGAAGAAATACGGACTCACACTTGACGTTTTCATGTAGCCTACGTCTTTTCCAGGGGCTTAAACTATGTCCACGCCAAATATTCCCGCGATTCCACCCGCCCTAAATACGATTATCGGTGTATATATAGAAAAAATACCCACTAACACTTTACGTTTTCAAGTAGCCTATGTCCTTGCCCGGGAATCAAACTGTTTCTATGCCAAATTTCATCTTAATTGGTTCAGCGGTTTAAGCGTGAAAAGGAAACAAACAGTCAGACAGACAGACAGAGTTACCTTCGCATTTATAATATTAGTACGGATTGTAATTAATATACTACAAACAAAAACATTAAAACATCCCAATTTTATTTTAATTACTCATCAGTAATGTTTATTCATAAAATGGCAATATTATTTATGAACCGAATCACTTATATACTAGGATAGGTAGCTAGTAGATAAACATTAGGTTTCATTGTTGTATGCGTGTGTATGTGGCAGAGGGTTTATCTGTGTGTTTGTAACCTTGTGTGTGTAGGTTAGGGTAGTGGTAAAACTTAAAGCAAAATAGAAGTGAGAAATATTAACAAAAAAACTGATTTGTTAGACAGGCACAAATATTTATTACATAAATGTTTGTCCTGTGTGCGGAGGCTTTCACGATTTTTAAAAACATTTGATCAAAAAAATTAAATATTAAAAATAAATATTGATATTAACACGTTTTTTTATTTGGGATTAGGAAACTATTTAGGAACACGTGCAGCTTCATTACCCTCATTATGACAATCATTTACCTAATTTAAAAATAAACATAGGTACACACACATATATATATATATATATATATATATATATCCAAAATTAATTTTAATATAAATTATTACACCAATAATTGTGGCAAGCTTCACACATCAAATCGTCATAGAATAAAATTTACAAAACTTTGCGAGTTACATACAACACTAACACTTTTATAACACTCACAAATAGTTTTTACTTACCTTACAACTGTATAACGAAGCAATTACTTGAACTGTGTAGCGAAACCACAGATTAGATTGAGTCCAGCTACAGTCGGCTACCAAATTGAATAAGCAATCCCCAACGTTGCAAAACTTATTCAGAATTGAGGCTGTTTCGAATTTGCCAGAGACTCATTCACATTGTCACTTTAACCGATCCGAAGGCTGCTGACTTCAATTAAATGTAATTCTATCATTTTGTAACTGGGTCAAGGCACTTGTCAACTGTCGCCTCGGAACACAATGCAGTCCACAATCTACTTTTAATAGCGACAAGCTTCCTTTACTTAATGACACTGAATATGTTGTTGTAGTCATTAATGATATTGGTGGTGGCGGTGGCGGTGGGAACACGTGACGACTTACAAAAACTATCATACAATAACACAATGGTGTACGTACTATAACTAATAATATTAAAATTACATCTAGCTTTTGTGCTTTGGTAGAAAACCTTTTGTGCTTATTATCAGCCTAGTTTTTAGGATATGACGGCATTTGATAGTACCTGACTACTGCAATTCAATCCTTATCATCCTTATACGTCTCAACTGTTGAGGCACGGCCTACCCTCACTGTGGGTGATTTGGGCCATAATCCACAAGCAGGCCTAGTGCGGATTGTGGACTCCACATATGTGTTTTTTTGACTTAATTAGAAATTATGGGTACGGAACCCTAATTATGCACAAAAAAATATCTACATACGAACAGTTAAGAGGATTTAGTAAATTATATCTAATTAGGCTTGGGTGTCTTCGAACACATTTATATATCAAAAAGAACAGACACAGTAACGTCCCTTCCCTATAAAAATATATATAAGAGTTCCCTCTATGAAAGCTGTTGTGAACAAAATCTGTTAACACGTTTTTTAAATATCCGCCAAAGTTATCATACTACGGAACCCTATTAAGAAAAAATAATGATATAAACCATTAGAACCCAAAACCACCACATTATATTCAAATTTGTTTAGCACACAGAGCCGCAATTTCGTGCTGTTAATACTTAGTCATAATAAAAACGTGTAGTTAAACAAAATAATAAATAGTTTGCGGTCTGTTGTGACTAATGTGACTATTGTGACTAATGATGGGCTAGATATAAAAAAAATCAAATTACACGTCATTTTGTCAAATGAGAGAAAGCAACAACCTAGATATAAACGCTGTATGTGTTAATTTAATCCCAGATAGTTGTGTTGTGTTTTGTAAACGCTGTCATCTAACGTAATTACTTAAAAAAACCATATTTTATTGTGGTCAAATCGTTACTGAAAATGGTTTGGATATATTAATCTTAAATAGCTCGTGAAACAACAGTAATGTAATTATGCATGATAAAAGTGTCTAACAATGTTTTATCAAACCATTTTTAATCCATTTTATGGAAGAAGAATGTTCAAATTGAAAGATTTTAAATATTATAAAATTAAATAGAATAAATTCCACAAGAGGTTTAAAAACTAAAACTTTTATTTTTGACATGATAACTACAAATTTTTCAAAAATAGACATTTAAAAGTCGATCACTAATGCCTGTGTAGGTACATTTGACAAAAATATTAAACCTACACAAGCATCAGAGATCGTCTTTTAAATTTCTATTTTTGAAAGTTTGTAGTTAATACTAACCTCATAAATAAAAGTTTCAATTTCAAAACCACATTAATGGTTAGAATTAACCATCGCTGAACGCCAATTATTCGGGAAATGCAACTAATGATGTAAAAGATTTATCGGTAGTTAAAGCTGAAAGTTACAAAAGTTGGCCTCCCGCCAGGATCGGCTTCAAACCGACGCATAACAATTAATATTGAAGTTATGTGATATATTAATGTTCAGTAAAATGTCGGCTCAGGGATATAAAACTGTAATGACCATCATATAATATTTATGTCAGAAAAATATTTTAAGTGTTAAGTTTTCAAACAGTATCATATATTATATAAAATAAAATTGTTCTGAATATTGTTTTCAGTGTAATAATTTTATGCAACTAAAAATGCGAAAATCAACGTTTCATCATCGAATCATCTTTGATTATATTATAATAATAATGACTTTGACACTCAAAAATTTTATCATTTTATTGGCTGCATAAAAATTGCCTCGTGCGTAAACAATGTATGTGCCATCTCGCATATTCAACAAAACCACTACACCATTCATCATCAATTTATTCATTTTCTAAGTCACAATTTATTAAATTCTTTCAAAACTATTTTTTTTTTGCGTTAAAGCCGACTGAGAAAATTTATAACTAAGGTATAAAAATTAAATGTATTTTTTCATTTTTATTAATTTGCCATTAGATTGTGATATTCCTGTCCAAACTCAAACTTTTTTATTTAAATAGACTTTTAAACAGCACTTTTGAATCGTCAGTTTAATTATTAATAAAAAAAAACACCAGAAATAAGACATTTATTTCATTAAAGTCATGAGTCTGAACAATAATTAGTTCCTTCATATATGGTAAACGAATTTTCTTATTTATGGGGGGTCGGGGGTAGACATGTAGTTCTCCCGTGTGTTATTTGTGTGTACAATTACAATGTTTTAAATAGAGACTGCAATAGCAAGTGAATAACTGTCGGTATAAACTCCTAAAAAAAAACATTTAAGTGCGAGTCGAACTCAAGCACTGAGGGTTCCGTAAAGGTAAACTGTATTGAGGGACAAACTTAACTTTGCCATGGTCAACTGTTGTCCCAATACTTCGACATAGGTCGCGGTTAGTTTACTAAGTAAGTTTATAATCGCAATATTTTTTGTGATGTAACAACAAATTTACGGTTTTCAGATTATGTGTGCTACATGACATTACTTTTTGCCGAATTTCATTATTCTAGATCGAGGGTAAGTACACAGACGGACACCAAAGTACTATAAGGTCTCCTTTTTTACTTTTGAGGTACGGAACTCTATAAACTAAAATTGAGTATAGACACATAAGAAGTATGTTTTTTTTATAAAATAAAGAACTAAGTAGATACTACATAGGGGGGCGTCATATATGTATATAGCTTACTAAAAAAATAAATCTTATTCAACTAACCTTAAGGATATTTTCCTCATAGTTTGAATGCAAATAACAAATATAGCTGTCGGTAGGTACTCAACAGCTAAAGCGTGTGATTTAGATTTGACATTTGATTATATCAATGATCACCAAAAATAGAGTGTGAATTTTGACAACGTGGACAACGTTATAGCGTAACGAAGTCCGTTAAAATAGATATTAATCTTATTGTGAGAATCAAATGTTTAGTTAAACACATATTTGACCTTTTTGTTAAAGGAGATACAATCAGCGATCTCGATACCGACAATATTATTATATTACAACATTATTATAGTTAACGATTATATCAAATTTAAGTATCTGCGACATGACATTAAGCATAAAATTTTTATAACGAAAATATAATCTTCTGAATATCTACGACGTTATTTAAGATAACTTAAACTTTAAGCATGTTATTTATAAAAACCGGTCAAGTTCTAGTTGGATTTAAGTACTAATATTAATATTAGTGTTATTAATTTTAATAATATTAATATTATATATGTTATGTTATGACCATACACTTATCATAGACTTTCTTGTATTCTACAGGTAAAGAATTTTCTGCATTCGTTTCAAAT
The DNA here is from genome assembly GCA_946406115.1 of Apoda limacodes. Lineage (NCBI taxonomy): Eukaryota > Metazoa > Arthropoda > Insecta > Lepidoptera > Limacodidae > Apoda > Apoda limacodes. Next base: position 36,007,640 of record OX291542.1, read on the forward strand.
TTAAGGCTCAGTAATATTGGAGATAAGGTTGGCGGGGAACGGCCAATTTTCATCAATTTCCTAAATTCCATTTATTTTAAAATTATAAAAATATTTTATTGATATGTCACACGGTACGGTTTGCAAAACTTTATTTATTTTCTAATTGAGCCCTCCAACAGTGACCCCTATTTGCGAAATTCGTCCGTAGTTGGGTCACGAAATCACATACATAGGTGTACCAGATGTCGACTTCATCGGTCCATTAGATTCGTAGCAAACTGGCTGTAACCAACGGACAAATAGTTGGTTGTGTGGTTTTACAAAGGGTTTCGCCGTTTTTTCATTCGGACTTACCAAGGGACCCTAAACAGAAATATGAACTTTAAAAGATAGAAAAATATTTAATGACATAATAAGTACCCATTTCATTTAATGATAACAATACAAAAAATCGCAGCTGAAAAAAGAGAAAAAGAAAGAAAGTTAAACAAAGACCAAGTTGGTACAAAGAAAGGACGGCGAAAGTAATATGAACTTAAGTTCCCTACGTCACAGACTTTATAATACTATACTTCGTGGAATATTCAAACTCAAAATAATAAGCAAGTTATGTACTATCCAAACCTAAGCAAACGTTTAAAGGACAAAAGGGATTAAATATAATTTTCATTAAATATATAATTCTTCTGTACGTGTGTACGTCACTGAAATCCTAAACGGCTACTCCGATTTTGATTATTTTTTGTGTGTGTTAGAGTAATGTAGGTTCCTGAATGGTTTAAATTTAAAATTGGCCCCGGTTGGCGGCGCTGTGGTCAAGTTTAAGAGAGTGTATAAATGTGAAGAGTGTATGATACCTAAAGTAATACAAAATATGGTGATGGGGAAGAGGTGGTAAAGGTAAAAGAGGAAAAAAAGGGGAAATATGCGATTGCAGTTGTATACCTACAATTTATAGCAATTTTCGAAGTCTAAGCTATCGCGAAACAACGTTAGCTGCGACAGCTCAGCTCGTTCAAAATAAACTATCACATCGCTTTCGTCACCAATCGTGTCTTCCACACCAAAATTATAAAGAGGAAACATTTGTATTCTTGTATTTTTGTTTTTTTGTATGTTTGTAACAAATAAACTCAAAAACTACTATTTCATAAATTTTTCACCTTTAGAATTCTATCTACATAATATCTATAAAAAACTTCGCTATACTATATGTCTAATTATTGTAGTGATGTCACTATAACTCCTTTTTCACATTAAAAAAGTTGATAGAAATGCCGACCAAAATCAGACCACGTTATGCAAACCTTTGTATTAATCCCTAACCAAATACATCATTTCATATTCATGAATGTTTCAATACTTGTAGATTACATTCCATTCAAAAAATATTACGAATTTAAAAATGTCAATCTGAACAAAATACTAATAGAAAAATAAACGTCGTGGCGCGGCGCCATGCGCGCGCGGTCGGCTCCCTGGCACCGTACGCAGCGGACGCAACCGACATTAAATATTTTGAATTTTTTCAAAGAAAAAAACTTTGAGAATAAAAATAGGCTTATGGATAAAAATATAAATTGTAATTGGAAAATCTAACTACTTATGTCATGTATAAAAATACAGTTACTCTACGTTTATCGTATAATGTTTAAAAAATAAAAGTCCACCTGTGCAAAGCCGGGACAGGCCGCTAGTTTTATATATTTACATTAAAATTTAATGAAACAATTTAATGAAAATTGTTGCTAGTTTTCTCCAAAAATCAGTTTTATTTAACTTCTCTTTGAGATAAGAAGTTACTATAATGGGTACAAAAATCGTCATTGCCGAAATCAGTTTTTTTTTTACGTTTTGAGACCTAGGAAATCATTTGCGCTTGTTTTAGAGTGATGTCTCTGTGTGTATATACGTCAGCTTTAAAATCACATAACTTTAAAACCATCCTAATCGATTAACCTGGAATCAAACTATTTAGTTGTTCAGAAATATTGAACTGTAGCGGTTCACTTTTTATTGACAGAAACGTTTCTGTAGTACATTATTTTTTACTTGCCCATTATTTTTACACACATGTAATAAAAAATATATTTACTAGCGAGTCAACTCCTATGTTGTGTCAAAACACCTACAAACCCATCACTGCAGAAAACTTATTAAATATGGTTGTCTAAAACAACACTTGCCCATCGGCTTTATACCTTAACATTTAATGCTATCAAAGTTGTAATTTATGTGAATAAATAACTTTTTATAACACACATATATATAGTAAAATTTAAAATTTTTGACATTGTGTTATATAAGAACAACAGCGTCAATGTAAATCAACTCACATACTAGGCACTAGGAGAATTCTTCAAATAACACATATACATAAAGAAACAACAGAAATTTATTTAATTACAGTTTGTGGAGTGAAGCCGTAGAAATCCGAGAACTAGAATTTAGTTCGGTGAGAATGTTAGCTCGGTACTTTATTCTTTAGTTTATTTTGTTTTGCTTTATTTTATTTGTTTTCAAACTAACTTTAAGTCTTCAGAGTGGGTTCAAGGCTCAGCATTTCATACAAACTAATTTTAGTAAATTCATATAGGAACAGCAAAATTGATCACCGATGTTGTGTATCAGTAGTAAAGAGACTTTACCTGTCGTTTTACAGATCTTCGGTTTGATTCCCGATAAGGGCAAATCTTATAAAAATTTGTATGATGTTGTAGTCTTGACTGTCTGCACAATAAGTAAGGTTTAAAAAAATGGCGATGTAAAATAAGCGAAATTAAAAAAAAAACACCGAAATTTGTTGCTTTTTAGTTGCTAGAAAATTATTTTTTTTGCTCCAACCGATCGCAAAAAATTGGCAATAACGCTAACTTTTCATAAAGATAGCGTGGAATCACTGGAAAAAACATTATTTTTGTTTATTTTTCCTCCTAAGCATCTTTCGGCAACAAATAAGCAACAAATTGATCCCTATTCGTTTGATCGATCAGTCCACATCCAGTGATTCCACGTTATCTTAATGAAAAGTTAGCGTTATTGCCGATTTTTTGCGATCGGTTGAAGCAAAAAAAATAATTTTCTAGCAACTAATTAGCAACAAAAAAGCAACAAATTTCGGTGCTTTTTTTTCAATTTCGCTGATTTTACATCGCCATTTATTTGGACCTCAATAAGTAGTGGAAAACACTAGAATACCAACGGTAATAGGTGGATGTGGTGAGTGCTTAATTTCTTAGCCGCGACTGTTCAGTCAGTTGAAGATCGTAATATATCTGTCCAACCCCTTAGAGGATATATGGCTTGGTATTTTTTTAACCGACTTCAAAAAAGGAGCAGGTTCTCAATTCTAGGCATAACTCCGTCATATATAGATGGATCTGCAAAATTTTTTTTTATTTAAAATGCTATACTTCCGAGGTGGTCCCATATTAATAAATTGAATTTAAAACTTAAACTTTTGGTGAAAAAAAAATTATTGGTGTTAATTTGGAACTGGTGAAACTCTCTTTATATTGATGATTTTATAAAATTTTGTTACGAGTATGGATGTTTCTTAGTGTAAGAAAAACAGCAATTCGTCTCCAAAAGTAAAAATAAAAACTTTTGAATAAAAAAATGGACTAAAACGGTAAAATAAATACTTAAATCAAACCAACTTCAAAATGTCATTTAGATCAGATTTTTGGTAATAAGTATTTATTTTACCTTTTTAGTGATTCTGTTTTAAGCCAGTTGTTTTTTTTTTGTTGAATTTTTTTTTATTGTATAACAATTGCAATCGCAAATATCGGTTTAAAATTATCTTCGGCTTTAAGTCCGGTGATTAAGATGACGATATATTTTCACAAATCACAAATTTTTATAAAATACAGAAGTTGGGGAAGAACATTTTCTACTTGATTTTTGGTATTCGTGCGACAAACTATTTATTTAAATACTACTAAACAAACTGAACAAATGTGATTGGCAGAGGCCCACATCCAGTAGCGGACTAGTAATAGACTTGTCATAAAAGCGATATTTATTACTATTTCAGTTTGCCAACCACTACTTAAGCAGGTTGTCTTTTAATAATAAAGCGTTGACACCCAGAAGCCGGTTCTGCTGGTACCTGCTAATAAACTAATACCTCCGTATAATTAAAAACATCCTTGACTTCACTATTATATGACATGTTTGTATTTGACGTTAAAGTCCAAATTCTAGGTTAATATTCGAATATATATTTAGATAAACGAAAGAGAGAAGATATTTTCCCTTGCTGTTTTCTGCACCATAGGCAGTCCCACGGTAATATGACTTTTTCTTTTTTCTTTAAGTTTCATTTCTTTAAGTTTATTTTTTTTGACAGCCTTATTATTGCCTGCGGGAACAAGAGGTATGGTTACTATGTATAATATGTATGTATTTATAAAATAAGTATAGATATATAAGTTTTGGACCAGAGGGAGCTGTGTGATTTGTCCAAAATTATTATTACTATCCAAAAATATCTTATAGAACATAAAAATATTTGATTTGTAAAATAAAATCTAATGTTTAATAAATTAATAGTCAAAATATATGTATTCATATATGTAGGTAGGTAGGTAGGTAGCCTTTTAGAGACTTCTTTCTGTTAGCTATGTCAAATATTATAATTGTTTAACATTAAATAACTTTATACCTCAGAGTTATTTACTAATACCGGTTGACAAAGTTGTTTTCATTTACATATATTACATAATCATCTTCATTATAATATTATGCTTTCCTACAGAGCAGCTGTTTGATAATAAGTACATATACATATTATATAGAAGCTCGTTTTAGGGTTCCGTACCCAAAGGATAAAAAACGGGTCCCTATTTCTAAAGACTACGCTGTCCTTCCGTCCGTGCGTCTGTCACCAGGCTGTATCTTATAAACCGTGATAGTTAGACAGTTGGAATTATTTCAAAAGACGTATTTCTGTTGCCGCTACAACAAAAAATATTAAGAAAACAGAAATAAAATAAATATATAAGGGGGCTCCCATACAACGAACGTGATTTTTTTGCTCTTTTTATAGCTATATAAGCCTACACTTAAAAATAAAAGCTTAATATAAGCTAAGTATTTATATAAGCTTACTGAAACAAATAAATTAATTAATATCTGTTGAACAATACACACGTACAGGGCCCTCTGGTCGTAAACTTATCAAAGCTTGTACTATGAATAGCACACAAAGGATACGCATATATATACTTTTTTTTTGTAACTATTTACATAATTATTAGTATTTACATATATATAAATAAACACCCAGTCTCAATACAAACAAAAATGTTTAATCACACACACATTTTCTTGTGAGAGAATCGAATTCACACCTCTCGATTAGCAGTTGGGTCATCCACTGTGTCACGGAGGCGACTAATAAACTTTACAATACATATTTTATAGCAATGAATTATCTGTGTCAACGATAAATATATGCTTTTTAAGATTATGTTAAGAAAAATACATAATATCTAACTAAACTACTCTAACTAGTCTAAGATGGAAACATAGTCGTATTTAAAACTTCTAAAAAAACGCAAATATTAAATGGTGGGAAACTAACAACCTGTTAGGTTACGTACCTACCTAACCTGTTAAGTACCTACATCACATCTGGTTGAATGAACTTAAGTCATTATTATTTGTTTGATTAAAATATCTTGTTTCGTGAAAAAAATCGTTTTTTTTTACACAAAATTTACATTCTTGGCCAACGGTACCAACAATATTTATCTATGTATCAACTATTTACAAATGGATTGACGACAGAACGATTAGTTAAGCTGTGATTAATAATAGCTATTAGTTATAGTGTAAAGGAAAAATGGCGGAGTGAAAAATTTTGTCAGGTGACGGATCGGTGAAAACTGTTGAGGAAATAGGAGAGATGCACGCGAGGGCAGCGTGGTCTATCAGCGAAATAGAATTAATCGCTTACAAGTTCAGTAACTTTCAATTTGTGCTCAAATTACATTCGGGTGATGTATGAATATTTATGAGAAAAATGTTTTTTTTATTTCGATGGTTTTGGATAAAAATTTAGTTTGGAGAAATTTACGTATTTTTATTTGTTGTCTTGAGCATTGAGGAACTCGAGATAAAGTTATATTAATCTATAAGGAACGATATGCAAAGTGAAGCAACGTCGAGTGCCGTCAGTAACTGGATGGGGGACCACCTAGAGGCACGTTCTTGTGAGCCTTTCCTTGTTTCAGGAAACACATGAAACAGTCGGTTATTTCTGTTTGACGTGTCAAAGGCCTCATAGGTGGCTTGAATATATCTGACAGTCGAGTGGGCACTGGCAACATCTGCCAATTGACACTGGGTGAGGGCGGCGCCAGCGGACTATAGCGTAAGCCTTCTAATCCAAAGAGAGGTCTGTGGTGGTGTGGTGCCCCAATGAAGGTGGCGCCCCACAGCAGATACAAACAACGGGTGAAGCAACACGAGGATCGTTACTTTTAGCAACGTGTTACATATTAAACCGTTTACTTAGTTGAAAAATCATTCCTAGATTGAAAAACCGGCCAAGTCCGCATCTGGCTTTTGCACCGAGGGCTTTAATTATTAGTTTTTGGTTTTTTTCCTATATTTTTGTGATGTAACGTCTTTCTACTTACCAAATTTTATTATTCTCATAAGTTTTGATCTATTTCTCTAATAGCTATATTCTATTTCTAAACCTTTATTTTTCATTGTGATTTTAATTTTTATACTTGACGATCTTTTTGTGAATTGGTTATATATTATTATTTTAATGACATAATGTAATTTTCGATAAGAAATAAATGACCTATCGACCTATTCTCTATCTATCTATTTGTTTCAAAATATGCGATAAAAAATACCCAATTTTGGGCAAAATTTTTTTTTCTTATTGATTTAAAAGCTTGATTTTTTTACAACTTTAAGTGATCGAGGACCTTAGTTTTTAATATCAATTTCAGCTTGATACCTTCAAGCGTTCCTGACACACAGACAGACAGACAACAAAGTGATCCTATAAGGGTTCCTAATTTTCTTTTTGAGGTTCAGAACCCTAAAAAGTACATTTTTACATTATTCTATATGGAAGAATTAAAAGGTTCAAAGCATTACGTTAAGTATACGAAAAACATTCATACTCTGATGCTTATTTGAAAACATAAATATGGCTTTTAGTGATTTGTTCCCTTTGAAGGCTGAAGGGAGCCTCAAACAAGGTTAATAAAGTTAATAATAAACAATATTATTTTTATGTAGGTAAATTTATCATGTATTTTTTAATCCTATGAAGATTTTGTGTTTTTTAAGATTGACTTCATAAGTTCCTAGTACCTAATTGGGTGTTTATTTGAAAGCAAATGCAAATTTTCAAGGGCAACAATGCTTGATACACATACTGATGTAAATGTAGGTATCTAATGTCAAATTACTAACTAAACTAAATAAAACTTCAATTAATTAAAAAGAATGTGAAATAAATGTGAGTGAATACAAAGACATCAAAGGAACATCAGAAGCTCAAACAAGAGACTAATGAAATCCCCTCGTCGATTATTTACTGAGCAATCCTCATTTGAGTCGACGTTGGTAAAAACGTAATTAGAGCGCTCCTCTAACGTAATCTTGGGAGATTTATGGCGTTAATTAGACGCTCTCAAATAAAGTAGCAACATTGTGGAAAACCACAAGATTTTATTTGTTTATTTTTAACAGCTTTTAAGCTGAAACGTGGGCTTCAGTACTTCCTTTTGGAAAGAACTGTGTTTATTTTATCGTATTTTTATTATTTACAATTAATTATTTACTAGTGAATTATATTTGTGATTACCTCTTAATTTTCTTTTTTTGAGATATAATATTGAAAAGATCAGTGGATATGGATACAGCCCGTTTTATGTTAAGAATTCAGTTTTGTCTGCATTTTACTTGTCCGTCTGACTGTCGTTCTGTCAAACTAAAACAAATCAAAAATATAGCTGTCGGTCTGTATCTAAACTTTTTTGTCAGCAACGTGTAAGGGTATCTAGTTAATTTTAATAACAAGTACTGAGATTCCTTAAGGTTCCTTAAAGGTGTAAAAAAGACAAGCTTCCAAGTCAACGTTATAAATATCGCAGCCATTGATATATTTTGACTTTCGCAAATAAATCAAAACCTACACAGGGTGGCGTGGTGGGAAGTGACGTCAATGCCCTATATTGAGAGGTACCCGGATCACTCCCATGTATGTTCCGCGATTATTAGTAGCTTAGGAGTTTTTTTCATGATTTTTATCACAATTTTCAGCCGATATCGGTTTGAATTTTTTTTTTCTTTTCCTTTTCTAGACGTGTATGAAGATTTTTATTCATGGTAAATCATAACCTTAATGTGTGATTCCATTTCAAAATATGATTTACCCAGGCCTCATGGAAAACACGGCTAATGGATTGAAATTGAGTTAAAATTACCTAAAAAACGTGATGCATGAACTATTTACATACAAGTTGCGGTACTATATATAGTAATACCTCGGTGCCCAACTCAGCTCAGACTAGCACCTGTCCGGTTTTTTTTATTTGAGTCGAATTTTGCACAATCACTATTAGAAACATTTACATTTTTTAATATATATGTACCTATGGGTATACCTATTCATACAATTTATGTTCAGAAATCCATTAGGCGTCTGATATTGCTTTTATTGTTTTCAGAAGTTGTATGTGGTAGCATTTTGTGAAAGACCAAAGTTTTTATGCTAACGTAATGTTATTACATATATTATTGGGAATACCTTTATCAGACGTGTATGAGTGATCCTGTTATCCTGTCGCTAGAGTTCTCCCGCCTTAAGTCGTATGGCTGCGAAAGATGCCGCTTCTTCAATAACAAGGTGCAGGGGTTTGAGATTTAGAAAAACCGCAAGTACTCAGTCGTAGATGTTGACGTATAAAGCCAGGAGTAAGGATGCCTTGCAGTCCTTTTTTAACCGACTACAAAAGGAAGAAAAAGGAAATTCTCAATTCGGATGTTTGTTTTTTGTTGTGTTTGTGCGGGCAAAACTCCATCATGTATAGACGGATTTTTAAAATTAATTTTAATTTCAAAGGGTTTACTTCCAAGGCGGTCCCATATTGATTTAAGGAATTTAAAACTTAAACTTTTGGTCAAAAAAAAATAATTTGTGTTAATTTGGAATTGGCAAAACGCCTTTTATGTTGATGATTGTATAAAATTTTGACTCAAGTATCGATGTTTTTATTGTATGAGGAAAAAAAAGCAATTCGTCACTCAAAAGTAAACAATAAAAAAAAAACAACTGGCTTCAAAAAGATGCACTAAATATGTAAAAATAATTACTTATTTCCAAAAATCTGATCTGAATTACAGTTTAAAGTTAGTGACTATGTATGGACCTAACAGTATATAACCCACTTCACTTTCATTATTGATATGCGCCTTACTTTTAAGTTTTAATTAAGTCATAGATTTTGTATGTAAAAGTTCAACGCCTTAAATGCCTGGATTGGAGTAACCAGTGGCTGTGTACAGACCTACATTATAATGTGGGTCTCAGCTTTTTTTTACCAACCTTTTTGATTATTATTTAAAGCTTTCTGATTTAAAGGTTATTTACTATGTGGATCAGTTGGTTGGTTATAGTTACTCCCACGGTAACTTTTGAATTTTCTGAGATAAAAGTAGCTTTTGTCTTTCTCCGTATCTTCAACTATCTCTGCAAAATTTCAGCTCAATTGGATGCTCGGAGCTAGTTTATATGTGTGCCAAGTTTCATCCTGATCCATTAAGTGGTTGAAGCGTGATTAACTAACTAACAACCAAACATCCAAACTTTAGCATTTATAATAATAAAGGGAGAGCTGGTAATTAATGAATTTTTGCCTGCAGCGGAATTCTTGAGTCAACTCCTTAATTATACTCGTACTAATGAAGTTTGCTATAGCAAGCTATAGTTCGTTTAGGCTAAGTTATAGTTACTCTCGGGAACTTTTGAATTTTCCGGGATCAAAACTATACTTTGTCCTTTCTCGGGACTCAAACTATCTCCATACCATATTTTATCTTAATTGGTTCAGACCAGACGTTTAAGCGTCAAGAGGTAACAGATAGATAGACAGACAGACAGACAGAGTTACTTTCGCATTCATACAACTCCGTAATCTCAACTCACCAAAGGATAGTATGATATATTTTATATAACATAATATTAATAGTTTACTGTTAATAAAGCACAAGGACAAATTTTAAAATTTTGCGTAATCAATCCTTAAAACTCTTGCTTCTTTCACGGTCAACTTTACGTCGCTTGCTCAAGAGTAGGAAATCCGAAAAAAATGTATATATATATATAATTGGGATAATGTTGCTTAAAGAGAAATATTCTGGTAAATAGTAAAAATATTTGTCAATATTTTTTCTTACCTCTCTCATTATAACGTTTATTCTTTTATTTCAACTACAACAAAACCTTATATCAAGTCCTGAAGCGAAGCAACAAGTTACTTGTATACTGCAGCTAGTAAATAACTAATAGGTTATCTATATATCACATTATCAATTTTATATATTTAAACTTTGTGTATTATTACTTCACGTCTCTGACGATAACGGTATAGATGTATTGCGGGGGGGGGGGGGATTCACTTCACTTCACTTAAGCTGTAATTTAGATCAGATTTTTTAGAAATAATTATTTTTACCTTTTTTGTGCATCTTTTTGAAGTCGGGTCTTGTTTTGTCTTGCTTATTATAACATCTTCGGCAAATACATAAGGTAGTGGGTACTTTTGGTTATTTTTGTGGGCTTTGTCCCTTGCTCTTGTTTTGTTTGTTCATTTTGAGTTACACTTACGTATTTGACTTTACTCATGCCATGGTAAGATCTGTGACGAATAGTAATGGTATTTAATTACTGGTATGGTATTATACATTTTTGTTGGTGAAAAAAACTAGGTAATTTTTTTTGTTTATTTGTCAACTCAAATTATTCCGTGATTCCTAAACCAGACTCCATGCAAAGATAGTTAATATTTTCTGAGTCACCTTTGCGCTTTGATTTGAATGGCATTGTCGTCCACAACATAACGCTATTTTACAATAATAAAGGATGATTTAAGTAGTTGTCGCGAGCAAGTTGATATAGTGATATAGACTACGTAATTTCTAGTTGAGGACCATTACAAAGTACAATGTAAGTTGCAGTGCAATTACTATTTTTATTGAGTGTAGGCTGCAGTACGCATTGTGATGTCGCATGCTGTAGGTAAATAATAGATAATTAATTATCGTATAAAAGGCACCCATTTCTGTCAAGAGTGCTACAATTTTGAGTTGGAAATGGGTGCTTTTTACCCGGAGGCAAGTACTTTAATTTTCATCTCTAAGGATAAGGAAAGTGTGTTTACTTTCCACTATAATAGCCACAATATATTCTTCAACTTCTCAAAAATTTTTACTTATCTCGCTTTCCCGCCTTTTTTTCTTTTTAACACGCTACATTTTTCAACGCCATAATGTCAACCAATTTTTTTAGTTGTATAGCTACTCGTATGAACCTCATAAAAATTGCTTACTTACTATCTAATGATGATTCAAATTTTGTGTCAATAATATACCTATGACGCGGTTTTGTGCTTTATTGGTGTCTTGTATAAAACGAGGTCCAAACCAAAAGCAGCGCAATGCACCGCGTAACAGCATACAAAACTATATGAAATATTATAAAGAATGACACACGAAACGCGTTAACACAGACTATATAATACTACACCAGTAGTATGCAACTATGCAACGTTGAAGAAACACTGCACCGGTCTACGCACTGATGACGTTGTATTCGTTGATTTTCTCTGGTTCATGTGACACTGCAGGCGACGACAAGAGTAGATGTGCAGGGCAGCGCATGATGGAAATGCCCATTTTTTTTTTTCAAATCAAATAGTATATACTACGTATGCGGATATTACAGAAAATTAGTTTAAATTGTCGAAAACCACTGGTATATATGTACGAATCCATTAGTAAAACTAGAAAAATGTAAACTATATGAGTATGTTTCAGTGTTGCCAGACTATATTTTTGCCAAGTCAGGATTTAGGAACTTTTTGAGTGAAAAAAGTATATAATCGAATGTTTTTGAATATTTATCTTTTTATTTGAGTTCAAATTACGTTTACGTGACAATAGATAGGTAACTTGTAGTAAAATATCCATAAAAAATTAATTTTAATGAAAATATGATATTTTAAATCAGATTTACCCTATCGTTAAATAGTTGAGTCAGTACGCTGCACGCACGGTCGAGTTATTCCCGAAAAGCGGGATTAAGCCTGTCCCGCGCGGGACATTTAATTTTGATTTAAAAATCCGGACGTCCCACCAAAATCGAGACGTCTGGCAACGCTGGTTTCCTAGAAATGGCTGGTTACGTGTAGCTGGTGCACCACAGCATATCACACTGCAGCACAGTGTCTCGCAGATATCGCATATCGGTGTGACATGCTATTGAATGCACTGTACCGCATTGCGCTGCAACGCACACGCTGAACGCACTGATCTGGCTGCAACGTACGCGCTGAAGGCACTGATCTGTACCACATTGCGCTGTAACGCACACGCATAAGGTTTGATTCGCGCTCAAAAACATAAAAAAATTGTATTTTATTGGTTTCTGCCGTTGCGTTGTCTACCCTAGGGCAGAAACGTATTACTTTTAACTCGCTTTTAAGATAGTCTACGTAGAAAAACATGAGACTAAAAAACTATATTTCTATTATGTTTCTTAAGTAACTTTGTCAAATTCAACACACTTGAATAAGTTTTACAATATCGCGCTTTGTGTCTTATTTACCTTATTTTTATATTTTTCGGGTCTCACAAACAGGTAAATGTTTTGTTCGTGTGTAAGACCCAAAAAATATTAAAATAATCAATACAATTGAACGAGGATGTGTATTTTTTACGTAAAAAGTTATTGGGTTCGGTTAAAAAGCTAATAAGCATTACAGTTTTTAATTAAAACACTAAAATATTACCTTTGTCTCTTGTTCCTTACCTTGTGAGTAAGGTGCGTGTATATCTTACAAATAATTTAGTAGCACAAATTGTGTTTACTCTGCGATCCTTTCTTGTTCTGTTATACCGAATGCTTCTAATTCTTATTGATCTTAACATATCCCATAAATCACTCTCTCACTGCGTATTCCTACCGCTCCGTACATACCACCTGCGTCAAACATTTTTGCTTAAATAAACCATTTGACCATTTATAAGATCCACTAAATCATACCCGAGTACGACAAAATGTCAAGAAAAATCTCTTCTGCCGAGAGGTCGTAGAATTTCTTATTATGCCGAGCTGAGAGGATTTTCACTCCAAGTAGGGAGGTGCTCTTGAAGAGAGAGCTTATTATTATATTTTTTTACGCCCAGAAAGCTCATCTGTCTGCTTTTCTGCGTGCGATGACAGCGGATGTCGGGCCGCCGCGCGCCGCCGACGCTGCCACGGCTTATTAACATTATATTGAGCCATAAATACAGGTATATAAACGGAAATATGTAGATTATTTTGTGCTCTCTCACATTATGTTACGGTTCTAGTAAATATTCTAGCAAATTTCACTAACTTGAAGCGTTATATATTTACAGGGATATTATAAAACAGTTTGATATTTAGATTATTGTGTAGCTGCCTCTCGTTTTGTTGGGTACCTATATTTGTTATTATTTCTTTGTAAATGTATTAATCATCAAATATTTGGCAAAATTCACATTTTATCCTACGTATGAATGCCTTAGTTTTATATGTATCTTAAACTCACGCTTATATATACACAGCCCAATTTTTTCACCAGAATTAATTATAAGATAAATACCGCTGACAAAAATCTAGCAATGCAGCAAATATTTATTCTGATTGAGCAAAAGTACCTACTAACATTGCTAAATATTTAGTACAGTATTAAATGTTATTTAATGCTATTTACAATACTTATATAAGTGCTAAGTAAGTAAGCAAAGCAACCAATACCAATGTATATGTAGTGTTGTTTAATATACTAATATTTGCAGAGTAATTTACCTTAACCTTTCTTTTAGCTAGAATATTTTGATAGCGCGATCATAGAATCTTAGCAGTGCCATTAACATTAGAAATGTTAGTGTTAAATTTAACCATTAAGAGGGTTCCCCATGTCCACTATCGCCGCAAATTGATATTTTTATTTTTTCTTTGTGCAAAATGAATTTCAAAAATGTGCTTCTAGAGAAATATGTAAAAAGTTAGAAGCTATTTTTAGAACGTTTTGTTATGTCTCTAGGATAAAACAGTGAGTTGTAGATAGCACTTCTGCTATAAGTGGCCGTTCGCAGTTTTATCCTAGACACATTATTATCCATACTAAAAATAGCTTATTACCAGTTACCTATTTCTGTAGATGTACATTTTGAAATTTGCTTTGCACAAAAAGGAAAATAAAAATATCAATTGGCGCCGCTAGTCAGCGATTAATTAGGCGCATTAAGAAAATCACCCAAATAGTCGCATGGAGTCTCTTGTGACCCTAATAAAAATAAAAACATAATATATAAAAAAAACTATTTTTTTTAAATTCTGTATTATAATTAATAAAAAAATAAATTTAATAGAAATAATAAAAATGATAAAAAAAACCGGGTCGCGACTAATTTGCAGACTGCGTTAGAGAGCTAGAAAGATCGCTCGAGCACTACGAACTTTCAACCCATTTTTAAAATTTGAAATTGTGTTGACGGTAGTCGTCTAGTGAGGGTTAAAAGACCTAAAACATGGAGATACTTACATAAGAATTTAAACTTTAGATGTGATACACCATAGATGTAGAAAGAATGCGTTGATGGTTAGGCTGGCTTCCATTTGTTTTTTTTTTGACTTATTAAATGTTCATAAAAAAAACATGTGTCAATAAAGTTGTGTTTTCCTTATTTGAATGGGGTTTTGAACATATTAACGTATCGTCGATGACTTTGCATGACTATAGATAATAATCCTCATCAACTGTGTTACAAACGGGCCAGTGCGTAGGTGGGCAATGTGTCAGTAGTGTACCGGTCGGTACTGGTGTCTGGTAGTAGCCGGCGAGCGGTACCCGAGCGGGCTCTACCATTAATTTACAACTCCGTTGAGAATAGAAATATATGACAAGAATAACTTTCAATTTTCGACCACCCGCAGAGACATGACCATTACGTGACCTAAAATATAAATTGTACAATAATAACTGTGCGATCAGAATAGTTAGGTTGTAAGTAAGCTAAAAGGAGTAAAGTGTCATTTAAACTTGTTTATGGGAATAAGTAACATAGGAGCGTGAAAGGTAAAAGATAGTTATAAAGAAGATAGATTTGATAGGTATTTAAGATAAATTTTTTCTATACGAGTAAAAAAAAATGGATCGTCATTTTTAATAATTATATACATCATAAAAGGGAAATTTTAATTACTTTAAAATTTCGTGACTTGTACACATTTTGAAGAAATAAATAACTTATACAATATTAACGTGATTTTAATAAAGATCATATACCAGTTTTCATGGTTTTATACACAAAAATAACTATATTCCGATACACATTTTTATCCACGATTTTAGCTCCTATAGGATGATTTTCCAAAAACAATAAAATATGTCATTTTTGATTTTAAGTCAAATGGTCAAATACACATACATTTTCATGGGTTTAGCTTAAAATATGACGGATTTCCATACAAACTTCCAACCCTATTTCACCCCCTTAAGAGTCGAATTTCGCAAAATCCGTTCTTAATTGAAGCCTGCACTATACTCCTTCTCTAAATTTAGCAGCTTGGGCTGGGCGATGATGAGTCAGTCAGGACATTCCTTTTTTTATATATAGATTTTTTCATTCAGTCTTTTTATTTATCTCGTTTTGTCAGTCGTTCATTGTTAAAATCTTCAATGTTCATTGCTCATCGCAATTAAATGGACTTTACATAGTATTAGCTAGTCTGTGCTTTACATAGTATTATATAGTCTGTGCTTTACATAGTATTATATAGTCTGTGCTTTACACAGTATTATATAGTCTGTGCTTTATATAGTATTATATAGTCTGTGCTTTACACAGTATTATATAGTCTGTGCTTTACATGGTATTATGTAGTCTGTGCTTTACATAGTATTATATAGTCTGTGCTTTACACAGTATTACCTAGTCTGTGCTTTACTTAGTATTATATAGTCTGTGCTTTACACAGTATTATATAGTCTGTGCTTTACATGGTATCATATAGTCTGTGCTTTATATAGTATTATATAGTCTGTGCTTTACATGGTATTATATAGTCTGTGCTTTACATAGTATTATATAGTCTGTGCTTTACATAGTATTATAGAGTCTGTGCTTAACATAGTATTATATAGTCTGTGCCTGACATGGTATTATAAAGTCTGTGCTTTAGTTAGTATTATATAGTCTGTGCTTTACATGGTATTATATAGTCTGTACTTTACATAGTATTATATAGTCTGTGCTTTACATAGTATTATATAGTCTGTGCTTTACACAGTATTACCCTAGTATGTACTTTACATAATATTTTATAGTCTGTGCTTTACATAGTATTATATAGTCTGTGCTTTTCATAGTATTATATAGTCTGTGCTTTACATGGTATTATATAGTCTGTGTTTTAGTTAGTATAATATAGTCTGTGCTTTACATGGTATTATATAGTCTATGCTTTACATAGTATTATATAGTCTGTGTTTCTGCTATAGCTACGTCTCTTGAGACAAAAAATGTACTAACCATCAATACAAAAGTATCGGAAAACTGGTAAAGCCCTGCGCAATCATTATAGTGCCAAATTGTTCTTGAATTGGAGTAGTCAAATAAGATAGGTACTGTGCGAATTTTTAATTTAAGTCGTTCCACAAGAAGCATTCCAACTAAAAGACTTACTTACAGTACAAGAACTAATAACACATATCGTATTAGTAATAGGATCTAATCTTAACAATTACAGGTCTCATACCCGTACGTGGAGCACAACCCGACTCTATTATTATCAGCTATTACACCAACTACCTGTTATTTGCTTTTGAGAATATCATCACAAAGCGGATGTGATTTTTTGTTTCGTTGTAATTTTTGTAATAGATCGTGACCTCATATTACATGAGACTCATAGACTCATAGACATATTACCTATCACTCATAGACTCATAGAAATATTACCTATCACTCATAGACTCATAGACATATTACCTATCACTCATAGACTCATAGACATATTACCTATCACTCATAGACTCATAGACATATTACCTATCACTCATAGACTCATAGACATATTACCTATCACTGTTCAAATGACCTAAAAATATTGATTATAATATATCAGTAGTATTTTTAAGGTCAATAGTAATCGTTATAACATTTATAAGCCCCTTCCGTAATAGTTCACTAAACGGTGTTTAAAAAAATTATACGTATAATGGTTTCTTTTCTACAACTTATGTTGTTGAAAACTAGATCTGAAATTGAATATTTCAAACGTTTTCTAAGACAAATAAAATCCACGCAAATAAATTTTTAAATC
The DNA here is from genome assembly GCA_946406115.1 of Apoda limacodes. Taxonomy (NCBI): domain Eukaryota; kingdom Metazoa; phylum Arthropoda; class Insecta; order Lepidoptera; family Limacodidae; genus Apoda; species Apoda limacodes. The sequence continues at coordinate 36,025,239 of OX291542.1, forward strand.
AAAAGTTTATCAAGATTTTCCGTGACGTTACGTTTCATTTCGCTACCACGAGCGTTGTCAGCGCCATAAGGATTTCAAATCAGTTTCCAAGCTTTTATTACAAAATTTAACGAAATCGCTTCAATTTAAAAAAAATATGTTTGTCTTCTGACATTGAAGTATGATGTCAAAAACCTGCGACTACAGTAATAGTCTCAGGGACCACGAACAAAATCATGTATCACCATTTTACAGCCAAATAATATGAAATTCTTGGATTAGGTCATACTTAATTTATGAACTTCATAAGTCCTTAGATAGGTGATTCATTATTTTGATTGTCATCTTTTTACTTATGCCAACTACGGTAGATAATGTGACAATCAATGGACAGATCTTCAGTTTACACAATAAAATGAAATATTCTCTGCTTTACTAATTTAAATGTACACCTTAAAACTCAACGTCCATCTGTCTGTCTTTCCGTTTACGTTCTTTTTACGGAAGAACCACTTATTTATATTTACACTTTGTTTCACAAAAAGACAGCTCCGAAATGCGTTTCTTTATGCATCGTTTATGTTAGCTACAAGCTCCTAATAACCATTGCATGAATAGTGGACTAATCCTGGAGTGTCACTGTTTGCGAATTTTCATCGAAACATCTTTATTGAAAAATAATTAAACACACTGTAATTACATTTTGGACTTACATTTTTGTGCTTGGTTCCTTTGGAGCCCTACTTGGTCTTGAATGTCTCTTTCCATTTTTCGTAGAATCACTGACATGGTCGCCATGAAATAAGATTGCGTCGGAGATAATTTAATGCGACACGTAGTGTAAGTGTACTTCTTACTTGTATTCACTCAGAGTGACGGTTACAGAATATTAAAAGAATACTGAAACCTGCTTTACAAAATGTGTTAGCTTATAAACTAATAAGTATAATAAGTCAGATAAAGCATTGTCTGTTGACTCATCACTGTACTCCGACTGAAGTATTGGGTAACTCTTCAATGGATATGCAGTCGCAATGGCTAATGGCCTAAGCAAAGCGCCGCGTTCATAAAACTCACGGCCCGTAATGATTCGTCTATTCTATCAAATATGTATAAAAGCTTCATTGTGGTGCTAAATAAGTTTTATAGATATGTTTAAGTTTAAGTATGTTGTAACTTCAGCCAATTTTTTTTTATTCGTTATCTTTAGATATATTATATCCCGCTATTCCCGCCATTTCGATTGCGTTTTGGTGAGTTTATTTATTTCTTCATATTTTATTTACTCGCGAATGTGATTAAAAACATTGTGTGTAACACGGGTGGTACGGCAATTACAAACTCGAGTCATTAAAGCCTCCGGCTTCTAATTAGCCTCGCGTTAGTAATTTTCTTCTTACCTACCTTAATAAACAAAGTACTATTACGAAATAAGCTGTGACTATAATGGTGAAATACGCTGATTAGGTGCTTAAAGGGCTTACGCTCAGTAAACTATAGAATATATATAAAGTTAGTGTACTATACAGAGCTGCCGCAGAAATCTTACGCCAACAACAAAATTTAGCGCAATTTGAGCCGCAAACAAAAGCTAGTTTAGAAATAAATCTTACTTTAAAATAAAAAAAAAAGGATTAAATTTTGCGTACTCAAGTTATTGGCGACGAGTTAAAGAATTGTTAGCAAAACCACAGCATTTATAGACCGTATTAAACTTTGATGCATTTAATAACAACTGTCTGAACCTTAAACTGTTGTAATATGTATTTAGTAGGTATATGGTCAAAATATGAATGTGAAAATGTAACAAATTATATTTTTCTATGAAAAAATTTAATACTTTAAAGTTCTATTATAAAAAAAATAACCGGAACTAAGTATATACCAGTATGTAGGTCGTATGTACTTGAAAGTAACTTAAACTGATGGCGTCAATCCAATCTTAAGCAAACTCATTACGATGCCTAATTAGGCCCTGTAGGTTTTGACTTAATTATTGTGTCGATCAATCACGCCTCTGATACAGCCCAAGTCTTTTATATTCTTTGACTTTATTAATAAATAGAGTGTCAAAATTTAATTTTAGTGAGTGAGTGAATGAGCCGAGACGGGCCTTGCAGCCTTGGAGCTGTCGCATTCCCTTTTGCGATGGCAGGGAAATGATAGCTTTTAGAGAAGTGCCCAAATGTACTTATGATGTTATTGTCAAGGAGAAACATCAAAGTGGGTTGATGTTAAGTGCTAATTCAATCGTAGTAGAGTTTTCAAATTTTTTCACTCTGCTGGTATTTGGTATTTAAATCCACCAATCTCTCTTAGAACACCCATTTTTATGGTATTTAAATCTACCAACGTCTCTCACCCACTTTTTTATATTTTAAGTTATTTGTACATTCTTGTTTACAGTTTTTTTTTGCCTTTTTACTTATTTAGGAAACAGCACGAGCCGTCTTTAACTACTTACAAGGAATTCAACAGTCACACTTATAATATATATAAATTTCATAAGCAAAAGGTACCTAAAAGGCATATTTCACAATAAAAAGAAACCTTACAAATAAATCGATCTGTTGCCTTGTACAGTGACAGCGAGACGGCAATTCTAAACATTTTAAGAATATTTTTTTCTCTTTCAACTTCTGAACATTCAAGTATTAGTATAATATATAAATTGCTTTAGTTATATTAAAATTTTCAATTTTAATAATTTTAAAATCAAAATATTATATTATAATACCTTCAGTTACGCGTCTATAATACACTAATAAATAACCTGACGGACCAGAGAAAAAATAAAGATTCACTCCAATATTTAGGTTCAGACCTTTTATATAATATGAAACTGCAGAACTGTCTACAAAAACCAAACCAAGTTTTAGAGTAAACAAAAGTCGTATAAATTCACAGATAGCAGCCAACTAGCGCCACCAATAGTTATTGAATTTTCTCTTCGTACAAAGAATACTTTACTTTTAATTTAATAACCTTTAAACTAGTCGCAAGTTATTTTTAGAACGTTATATATTGTTTCTAAAATATAGTATTTCTGTTGTCGATACCATTTCTACTAACAACAGCGGTTAGTTTTACAAATACGAGTATGATTGTGCGATGAGAAAGTTCAACAAACTGGTGGAGGCGCAGCATCATCGACGTGTAAGTCCGCCTCGTACTAGACTTTAAACGTTTAAAAAGACAGATTTTTAAGATATTGTTAGATAACACAAACGAACCTAGTGCCCTCTAATACGGACACAATAAATGTATTTATAAGTTAATGTTATTTAGGTATTTTAAACGTATCACGAATAGCACCTACTTGTTAATTGTGTATTTATGTAGAGCCAAGTTAGTAACAACCAAAAAACATTTACTTCTGTAATTTGAGATATAAATGTGAATGAAAAAGGTTTGTCAGATCTGAGTGCGCGGGTTGGTCGGCTGTCAATATTTACTATAGGTCGATTCTCTTACGTTTGTTTTGTATTTCCCTATTCTTGCAGAAAAGGAGAACATTTTCCTTGAACGAAAAACGCTCGTCAACTTTTGTATACGCCTTCTGCTTACAAATTAAATGGCGTAGTTTCCTTTGTTACTGAACTCTGGTTTGTGTTGGAAGTAGAGGTTTACTTTGATGGCTTTCAATTTCTTATTTCAAGCACCCCGCCGCCATCTTGTTGTTTATTTTATTTGAAACAATTCTGTTCCAGTACATACCTATCTGCAATTGTGAAAAATAATATATTGAACACAAAACCTTTAATATTGTATTTAGTAATATGAGTTTTTGTTGCTTTTACAAGCAGATTTGTCTGGGCGTTGATTTAATTTATAATTATAATCGGACAAATGCGTTTCGTAAAAACATTAAGTGGAGCCCCAGATTTAAAATTGTTGTAAGTAAATATATAACAAACCCCATAAACTCATTTTACACGAAAATAATTTTCGTTTGGAATAAGTATTTATAAAGTAAAGTAATCAACGCGAGTTTATTCAGTTTTTTGAAACTCCTGGTAAAAAAATTAAGGGAAAATAAAATATTCAACATCAGAAGCTCATAAGTACTCACAAAATATGCACTAAGCTCTCAAAAAAAATGTCATCTATCAGTTCAATGCATGGAACGCTACCGTTTGAAATAAATCTTATTTTACGTTTATTTTCTTATCTTATCAAAATTGACAATTTCTTTGGATATGGGAGACAGGCTCATCTTAATTCGAAAAGAATAGAGATAAATAATACTTCATTATAAAGTTTATGCCTTTTAGAATAAAGGCCAAATCAAAGATGTGTCTAGTCTAATCGGAAATCTGAGATAGTATTTAGTTAAATGCCCACTTAACATACATTTGCTAAATCGCAGATCGCAGAAAATGGACACTTACCGCCAAAATCGCGAGAGCGATATTTAATGGCTCACAATAATTTAATATCATGAAAAACTCGAAGAAACTCATTCTCTTCAATTAATTACGTGTGAAATAAAAACTCATTATGGTCCATATATTCGATGTTGAAAAATACTCTTTAAAACCAATAATGTCTTAGATTTATCAAAGTACCTACATAAAGTTACACGTATTTTTAAAAATCTAAAGTATTCACTGCACCTAACGTAAAAAAATACCCAAATGACGTGCCAGATGAAAAATATTTATTAAGGTAGGTTTTTAAAATCTTTGTCTACTTTAAGGTTCAAAGTAAACAAAGATTACCCATAAATTATACTGTTTTCTCGCAAATGTGTTAAAAAACATTGTATGACATGCGTGTGGAATGGTATTTACAATCTGGTGACTTTGCTTAGCCCTTGACTTCGTCTCGGGCTTACATTCGTCTACTGGTATTAATAACCAACTTACCGCAATAATATCATAAATAACTTTGACAGTCAATTCTGAAACACCCAAATGATTTATAATATATGTTAATTAATTTTCACTACAAAAATATAAGCTATTATTGCCTACAAGAAGTATATTTACGTTACGTAACCCATTATGCGGGCAAACACAAAAAAAGAATTCTTTCATTAAGCTATGCATAAATATATCTAGTTCATAATTACACCAAAATTAAGGTCCACTCACACTCACACCCACACCCACATCCTGTACATACAGTCTTAACGTAATACGTCAGTGACGAGTTTACGTTGATACATAAAAGGATTAATTTGTTTAAAATAAGCTCTTTAATGTCGGAAATTAATTTTACCATTAACACTAATACCGCTAAGCAACAGCCTTTTGCCCTAATTAGTTATGCAAAGGTGTGAATTAAACGTTTGGGTTATGAGACATAAAACTTTCAGATAAGATTGTTACATTTGGTGTATTTTGTTTTTGCGTATTTCATTGAAATACACACAGATAATTTACCATTTTATTAAATACACCTTCTTGTTATGCAAACGTTTGATGTTAACTTACTATTTTACCCGACTTTGAAACGGGGCATAACTATCGAAGCTACTATATACTCCTATCTATCCGTTTGAGTGTGGCACGTTTATCTTAGGGATTGCACTTGTTACTTGGTATACTTTATCTTAGAGATTGAACTTGCTACTTGGTATGGTTGCAAAAATTATGGACATTATGACATACATTGAGAAATAAACCTTAATTTTCAATTATATATTCCTGGAAATTACACACAAGTGCCATCTGGTCTCAGACTAAGCAAACCGTATAGTATGGAAACCAGATAATGGATACAAATGCATTCTTATTTAAAAACTATGCATTTACAAAAAAGTATGCATTTGTATCCATTATATGGTTTTTATAAGGTAAAATACACCTACGCTGACGACTAAAACCAATGTTTTATATTCAAATAAATGTTTTTCTTGTGCGGTAATCGAACCGCGCCGCTCGGATACCCAGGCAGTCATTTTTCCCAACAAAGACAGAGCCGCCAAGGATTTGGAGTATTCACGCAAAAAAAAATGTAATCTTGTGAATACTTATCATACATTATAATATAAAAGATTAATGGACTTACTTACTTGTCGTTCGACAAACATGTCGAAAGATATGTTTTTAACATTCCTTTTTTTCATAAATTGTTCCAAAATTGTCTCCCCCGGTATCTTAAAGCAAGCAACAATCAGGCATTAAATATAGGCATAGAATAAACTAAAATAATTGATTTGTATAGTTTTGCTACGGAACACTAACGGGGTACTTACAGGTATTTTTTATGTTGCCAACATTACTACAAAACAATAAAAAAACCGGCCAAGTACGAGTCGGACTCGCGCACCGAGGGCACCATTTACGTAATTTACAAACACAAACAAAAACTAAAAGTGGTCACCCATCTAATTACTGACCAAGGCCCGACGTTGCTGAACTTCGAATATCGCTTCTAACAAACATGTGTGTTACTGTTTCGCTTAATAATAGCTAATTAGCGCTGTAACAGTGATTTAAGATGGTAAATGGCTCGGGCCCGTCTCCCACTTAGCCGGTCTATATTATTTGTCGGTATACTTCAGAGCTCACACACACTATGATCACTGCAAGATTGAAGCTTGTATGTGTCACTGTTTTTACGATAGAGTATATATAGTATAGTATATAGGAATAGCAAATACTTTAGTAAGTATTCAGAATGTTGTAATGTTTTTCTATAATGTTACATGGTTCATAAACTTATAATGAATACTAGTTTTACACAATTGCCAATTTCATCTAAGTACCTTTTAATGAAATTTGTACGAAATTTTTACTTATCTGACTACATTTTTTAAATTGGTCGACTAGTACTCATTAAGTTGCAAAGTCTACTTAGTTACGATAGTTTTCCTTTTAATTTAGTTATATAAGCTACTCCCATGATTTTTTTACACATCCTTAATATTTTTGAATGAGTTATCCAACGACACTCCACACTATGGGGTAGACAAGAAAAAAAAATTATCCCCACTTTACGTGTAGGGATGTCCCATAAAAAAAACAATTGTATTTTACCACTTTGTCGGCCTAATTAATATGTATATGTATACCTATGCTAAATTACAGCTTTCTAGTACAAATGGTTTCTGAGCTAAGCCGCGGACAGACAGATGGACAGGCGGACGGACATAGCGTAACTATAAGGGTCCCTCGTTGACTACACAAACCTAAAAAACAATTATTTTCTTTAATACGGCACTATATAATATACACTTAATGTAATATAAATTTGAAAGCTCAACTTTTCTATAATCATTAATTATGATTTGCGAAACTAACTTACTCACCTATGTGCACACTCCGAATACTATTTTATTTATATTATTCGTTCCTGTCGTCTTTGATAATAATTCCCTTTATAAAATCCTCGGATAGATTGGTATAATCCAAGTGTATAAGCTTCAAAACACGACAACCGTTTATTTTCCCCGAGGATATGAAATTACAAACAGGTCGGAGTCGGTTTTCGAGTCAATATTGACCGAACGGTCCGTCCTTAATATTTCGGGAGTGGATTAACTTTTCGTTTGCTTTGTGCTTGGGTAAGCTGGGGATATAATTTTAGATCAATAAAAGTGAATAGAAGGATGAAATGAATCTACTGTAAAATAAATAATTTAGTGTTATTTTATTTACGTTGTTTCATTCCATTAAAGCATTTTCTACCAAACTTTAAGTAATCAATGAGTTAATTAGTAGTTATTTTTATACCCGTATTCTCCAAGTTATTTAGAAATCGAAAGTTCCAGTATCATTTACCGCCCGCCACCCAAGTGTGAGTCGGACTCGCGCATTGTGTGAAGGTACAGTTTTTTATTATGTGTGTGTGTATGCCCTACTTTACGCTACAATTACTCATGTAATTTTTACGATAATATATAAAAATAAAAACAAGTTTTTTTAAGGACCACCGAAAAGTAACATACTATTATCTTACGATAAAATATTTATGTACGAAATACAAAACGTTGCTTTATGTTGCCCGAAGAAAGAAGCTAGTTTCGACGTGAACCAAGCCGAAGAAAGTATCATTTCGAGGGTGAGAAAAGTCATCTTGTGCTCTGTACGAACGTTATTTTTTCTACTACCTAAAAAAAATACAATCCTCATTCATTATCTGAATCACTTTCATAAAAACCGTCATGTTTTCAATGTTTTCCCGTCAATTTAAAAGTGTTAGGGAGCTCATTGCGAAAAGTCTTGAGTAAGCCATAGGTACTCTGGAATTCAAGAGAAAACTGTACGCACAAAAAATCGTAGCTTTTGATGTATTTTGACCTTTACCGACTAGACTTAATTAGACTATTTTTAAACCAAATCTTCAAATTCAAAAGTAAATTTTACACTAATATTTAAATTATTTGTTGGCTATTTTTTCATACTCGTTTCATTGTTTCCCTGTGCAACTTCCTTTGTTTCATAATGAAACAATTGTATTCCGTTCTTTTCTGTATAAGAATCTGGGTCAATTTGTATAGAAATAACCCAGTATTTTGAAGCAATCCTAGACATCACTTAGTTATCCTCTCGTACAATGTAAAATATAGCTTACTCTTAAGCTTTCTCCTCCATATTCGTTCCATAAATGGTTCTGCTAATCGTCTTAGAGTGTGACCCACCGCTCATTGCAGTATCTCTCTGCTCGACCCTAATTAATAATGCGAAGGATGTTTTAGACAGTAATGTTGGTGATGTGGTGAACTAGTCTAATGCCGGACCATATTTAGTTTAGCTCAAACATAAGTTGCCAGATTGAATTTAGTTTTTTTGGATTTTTTTTTTCTCTTTTCAAAATGTATGGTTTGAATTGTTTTATGAAAAACGTCAGCAACATGGAGTGCTTTGATTTTAATTTTCAAATAATACATATTTTTTACTAACAACATAATGAGTAACGTACAAACTTACTCTTAAAGACTAATTTAAATATTTATTTTACATTTACAAATTTAAGTAGTATATTCTAATAAATCTACTGGAATTTATACGACATATGTAGTTAAATATAATACGCATGAATATAATAAATATTACATAGAATACTTGCATAATAATATTAAATTATGAACCAATATTATATACTAATAAATACATACATATATATTAAAATATTACGATTCAAATATGTTTTATTTGATAACGACGAAAAGAAAAATAAAAACTAGTAAACTAATAAACTTACTAAACTATTAAAGTACCTACGACTGTTTTTCCAGTTTGCGAAGACAATATTCCCGAGACAGATTTTTAAAAACGACACGGGTTCGCGCCCTTTTGATAGTTTCCGGTAACTCATACCTTAGCGGACCAACCTAACTGCAAAAGAGTTTGAGGCGAAACCAGTACGGAGTATATGGAGCGGTGTACTAAGTTGTAAGTTGTGAGACGATCTCAGTTGACGAGTTTGCGTTTTTGTGATAAATTGTGTGATTGAGTGCTGATTTTATTTATTAGGTATTTACTTTCATGACTTTCTAGATTTAGTAAATCTGGCTCAGATCGTGTAAATACGCCGTTTTTATGCAACTTTTGTGGCTTAACTGCCTAAAGGATTAAAACAAATATATGTTATAAAACTTGCTTTTGCCTAGCTTACTGAGCGATTTTCTTTTATTGTATTCAATGCAAAAGAAAAATTTATTGTGTGTATTGCATTTGTTTGTAATGAAAGTCGGTTGATTTATTAAAAAATAAAAAAAAATGTTTATTTAGGTTAAATAATTTTAAGTTGTAGTAAAAAGTCAAAAAAATGTAAACTATAATACGGTAAAAACTTTAAATTGCATACGAAAATAATAAAGTTTTAAGACGTCATTATAAATAGCTTAAGAAGTATCTCATAGTAATATATATTACATTGTATAATGGTTTTTAGTACTTTTCCATTTACAGAAATTATCTTTCTAGACTAAATTGCCGGTGACTCACGCCATGGTGCTATTCCCACGATTTATCATTATTTTTGCGAATAGTTTAGATGTGTAATTGTCATTTATCGTCTGTAAAACAATATAAAATTATATTTGTTTATTTTACTGAATTTCAAATTTACTAAACAACTAAATGGGTGAGTATGACAGTATTGCACTGTTAAGTTTAAAGTTTGCAGAACATTTTATTTTAAAGATAATTAAGTTTTCTGGAATAGATAAAGGATTTTTTTAGGATACATATAGAAAACATGAAGACCATTACTTTTTACTACGCAAAAAACATGGGACAAGCAAATGGGTATCGGTAGTTACGTAAACATTGAGTGCACCCGCGACCCTGGCGTACGGCTCCGTCGAACCTTTTCCTTCGTTCGTTTCTTCTATACACGTAGTTCGGGGACATAATTTTCTATCAACACTAAATAAATACAAATAGTCGCTATTTCTTCAGGAAATTGGAATTTATCTTAGAAAATTGTGTTTTATAAAATTAAATTGTGAAAAGAGACACAATTTACTGTAGGTATATACAAACACCTTTAGCCCTTTTAGTCTAAACTTTTGCTACCAACATAAAAGGATTTGTGTATTTATTAAATGGGCCTCTAAGCTTTTCATCGTATTAGAAAACTTATGTATTTACTTTAAATTCCACTAAAGAAGCAGCTGGTACGTTAAGGATTATCAGAAAAAAAATTTTTTGTAATATCACTGACTTTAAATAATATTTAACTTTTAAGTAATCTATGTTATTGGTCACGTTTTTTAAAGTTATTTATATTACTTTGTATACATGTATACCATGCAATATAATGTATTTAAGGCTATTGTAGCCCCCGAACTGTTTAATCCATTATAGAATATTTATTTACGAGTTAGTTTCAGTCGGAAGCCTTCCACTGCTGAACGTAGGCCTCACTCATAGGTCTCCACAATAGCCACTCCTGAGCTTCCGTCGGTTTAACTAGGCCATCTGTCCATCTGGTAGGAGGCCGTACTACGCTTCATCGTCCGATCAGTGGTCGCCATTCGAGAACCTTTTTTTCCCATCGGTTATCGGTTTGACGAGCTATGTGGCCCGCCTTTTGCCACTTCATCTTGCTAATTGTTTTAACTATGACGGTACTTTGGTTCTTCAGTGAATTAATTTGTTTCGGATTTCATCGCGCAAAGAAATAACAAGTAAAGCTCTTTCCGTAGCTCACTGAGCGACTCTAAGCTTATTTAAAAGGCCAACAGTTAGAGACCACGTTCTTGTATCATAAGTCATCACAGGCAGCACAAATTGATTATGAACTTTCGTCTTTAGGCACGGATGTATTTTTGTCGATTAGATATTGCGTAGTCCCGAACGCTTCACACCCGAGCTGCTCTTCGATTAAGCTCTTTTCGGAAAACGGCTTGTTCGGGAGGCTGGGATTTGTCAATCTTGCGTGCGAGGTGGTTCGTAATGATCCTGGAAAACTGCTCATAGACGTGGTTCGGAAGCGAGATGGGTCTATAGTTCTTTATTCAGGTAGTCTCCTTTTTTAAAGAAAATTTTGACCAAGCTACTGCTACAAGCTTGTGGCGTAGTGCCTTCGAAGATAGAAGAATTAAAAAGACTCTGAAGGACTTTGAGTATCGGTGTTCCACCCGCTTTTAGAAGCTCTGGCATAATTCCATCATCAGCTACCGCATTATTTTTCCTAAGCTGCTTTAAGGCCATTGTAATCTCATACTTAGTCTCTCACAATATTTACAAGCATAAACTGTTAAAACGTAACTATGTAAAGAACAAAAATTTGGTTTTTATATATTTAGGTATATTTTTCTTGCACTTGGAAACCAAATATCATGTAGTCGGATAAAAACAGTGCGCTTTGTCTCTAATTGGCTCATTTGTTTATTTCTCATTACAGTGTCCTCGCTCGCGCTTCCTCGCAACATTTCCTTCTTTTATCAGATTCGGAGTATTTCTTGTAGTGTTACGGGCGATATCCTCGGAATTTTCAGTCGGGGTTGTAAAATAACGGGTGAGAGATACAAGCAACTTTATTAGGTATGTTTTAGAAAAATCATATTTGACTTAAACTTAGTTTTTTTTTTTTAAATGTAATCGGTATACGTTTTCTCTATTTCTTTTTGAAAACTTTTTGAATTTTTTAGATATTTTTTTTTTCGGGCAATCACAAAACAAATATTATGAATAACACGAATTATAGAAATATAAATAAAAAAGGCTTAATAAATTCTCAACTTTCAAACTTTTGAATTTATTTTATTTTTAGTTTTTTTTTTTGTGTATGACATCTCATTTAAATATTTTTTTTTTTCAATTATTTTGGGTCATGTACATAAATGGCATATTGGGCCAGAAGTGATGTCGAATGACGACGCTAAACTGGTACCGCCCGACAAATATCTTATACATAATAATATTAAATTATATAATACTGGCTTTAGCTTTTGTTATCAGCGTGGGATTTCTACGCCAACATCTGGATTATACTAAGTTTGCTATACAGCAAGCCTAAAGCTTAAAATATTCGGTTATAGTTATTCCCGGGGGAACTTTTAAATTGTAACCTTAGTGTTTATCCGTCTCTTCAACTATCTCTGTGCTACATTTTACCGCAATTGGATGTTGCGTTCCGTTGCGGCTTGATTATGTGACAAACAAAGTAACAAACTATCGCATTTGTAATACTAGTTGGATAGGAGAGTGGGAAAGGATTGAGTTGACTTGATTTTTGGCACAGGGGTAGAGATGAGGTGATAAAAATATTATACAGTACTTTTAACCCACAATTAACAAAGGGTATAAAATTCGGACATCACATATCCACGCCGACCGCACCGACCCGAAGTTGCATACCTCCAAGCTTCGGGCAACAGCTACATTCCATTTTATATAGCAATTTGTAATTTTGCTTCTGCAAAATTGTACAAAATTATTAAATAAATCATATTTAATAAAGATATAATTTATATCTTCAAAACAACATATTAATTAACTTCATTGTGATCACCAGTCAGAATTTGCAGACTTAGTAAAAACTCTGGTTTCTCCCGGATCACGCACCGAGCTATGTGAAATGGAGTATAGTCAATATTATATATATATATACTAACTGGCGATGCGCATTTATAAGGAAAATATTTTAAATTACCTATGTTGTAATGAGGTTTAGGTGTTTAGGTTATTTTTAACATATTATTATAAAGAAACAATATATTATTTACTTATTAAATAACCAGCTTCTGCTATGCTAGTATTTTATTTGTCAGTTTTTGTCAAAGATCCCAGTTGTGTGTTAACTCGAATCGGCAATCCTATCACAATAAAGGGCATATTCCACTTATAAGTTAAAATATTCGTTATATCTACGACCAGCCCCACCTGATGTTAGTGACCATTAGTAATTTAGCTAAGGAATATGGAGGTAAATACGAAATGAGGTGGACAAAAATTTTAAACGCACAAACTAAAATAAAAAAAATGCCTTATACTTACTAACCGACTTCAAAAAAAGGAGGAGGTTCTCAATTCGTCGGAGACTTTTTTTAATGTATGTTATCCGATTTATCGAAGACGCCTGGACCAAATTGAGAAATCCTTTCTTTATTTAAAAGTTTATACTTTCCAGGTGGTCTCATATTATTATAGTGAATTTAAAACTAAAACTTTTGTGAGAAAAAAAGAATATTAATGTTAAGTTGGAACTGGTGAAACGCCTTTTATGTTGATGATTATATAAAACTTTGTTACGAGTATGGATGTTTTTAGTGTACAATAAAAAAAAAGCAATTCGTCACTGAAAAGAAAAAAAATATAAACTTTTAACAAAAAACCAACCGGTTTCAAGAAGATGCACTAAAAAGGTAAAAATAATTACTAATTTCCAAAAATCTGATCTGAATTACAGTTTGAAGTTGGTGTACCTATATAACAGTAACAGTTTACAACACACTTTGCTTGCATGACAACAATTTCAAACTGTAATTCAGATCAGATTTTTGGAAATTAGTAATTATTTTTACCTTTTTAGTGCATCTTTTTGAAGCCGGTTGTTTTTTTTTGTTAAAAGTTTTTTCGTACAAACTTTCGTAGACGTAGATATGTTCCCTGATTACTTGAAGACGCCTCGGCCGATACGGAAAATTCTTTTTTTGTTTGAAAGGGTGAACTTCTCACGTGGTCCCATGTCCATCAGGTCAGGATATAATGATGGAATCCTAAAGAAATCAAGGGAACTCTTCAAATTTTTCTGAAGCGATTCGGGTATTTTTTTAGTGTACGAGAAAATAATCCAAGGTCACTTAAAAGTAAAAAATATAAACAACAAGAGAGAAAAATAAAACCAGACAGACAGGAAGACAGGCGGAAGGACATGGCAAAACTATAAGGGTACCTTGTTGATCACTACTACGACTCTAAATGTTAAACATACAGTTAATGTTAAACCATCTTTTTAAAACACTTCGTTTGTTGGTAAAATCCGAGATACAATCTGTTCAGGTTTTACGGAGAAAACTGTGCTCGGAAAGGCAAACAGACAGACAGATGAGATAGATGTCTTTATTTTATACCAAACATGTAGTGACACGCATCAATCATCAAACTGCGTGCTATTTTTATTGATTTTGCTCAAAAAAGGATCATGCATGATCGTGACGCAATAAATCGAAACGCTCTTTACAAATAATTTAAGGGTCATCGTTCATTAAATTTTGATAAAGGCTATAAATAAAAATCATAAGTTAACGACTATTACATTATTTATAACTACTTGACACAAACACGTCGCTTTGACATTGTATGTAGTATGGCATGTGGAAGTTACATAAGCCTGTTGAGGCCTATCTAAGGTCATCACTTGATCACTTCACGATAGTTCCCACTCTGTTTTGTCATGGAACGTTTACCGTAAAATTGTAAATAACAGAGACCTTAACTCAAGCGCAGAATTCTCGCTTAAATGTGGCAGATGGAGATTAAGTAACTGCTGGGACCTAATTCTCACTTCGTCCGAGATAATTTCGAATTAGAGATTATCTAGAAGACACAATTTCGACTGTAAAATTTCGAATGTCGACATCATTTTCTCGTTTGGTATATTCTCACTATCAATCGAAACAACCTTCGAACAAAATGTCGTTCGAAGCGGTGAAATGTTGCCATCAGAAACCAGTTACGATGCGAGGTACGTTCCATTGAACCGTTTTACAGCGTTTTTAAAATTGCCTACCTTTATAAACCTCTGTTTAATATATTAAAAAAGATTTTGGTGACTACTTTATGTTTAAAGCAACATTTTTATCACTATTAATAGGGAAGTAATAACTATAACTAAGTTTGTAAAATAAATCCCTATTCTCAGTTATTGCTATAATTTTCAAACGGAACGTATTTGAAAAAAAAAAACTTTGTTTTTGTTGAGTATTGTATGTTTATTTGGTATAAATTTTAAGTTTTTCTTATTTTTCAGAAGTGTAATTATGAAATATTTAATTTTTCTTACATTAACTTACCACCTAATAATATTAAAATACCACGCAGCACTCAAGATGGCGGCACCGAAACTAAAACTTTTTTTTCGGTGTATGTGGTGTAACCTAGTGTTTGTTATGATGGAAATCAAAAGAAATTAGAAAAGCTCCATGGCTTAGTGGGTAATGACCCAACTGTTAAATCGAGGGGCGTGGGTTCGATTCCCGCACTAAAAATTTTGTGTTTGACTTGAGACTGTGTGGACATGTGACATTGTGAACCAGTTACGCTGCGAGGTACGTTCCATTGCACAGTTTTAGAGCGTTTTTAAAAACACCTACTCTAATATTCGTCTTTTGATATATTAAAAAAGGTTTCAGTACTACAAAATGTATGAAGCAACATTTACTTGTGTTTCACCATTATTAATAAGGAAATATAAGTAACACTAAGTTTGTAGACTAAATCTATATTCCGAGAAACAGCTATAATCCTTAAACGAAACGTATTTGGACATAAATAAAAAAAAACTCTGTTTGTTTTTATTGAGTATTTTATTTGTTTATTGATGTAATTATCTTTATTCAATGTTTTTCACATGAAATTACCATCTAGTATTATCACAACACTACACAGCACTAAAGATGGCGGCGCTGGGCCTTTAACTTTTTTGTCAGTGTATGTTATGTAACCTAGTGTTTGTTTTTATGGAAATCAATAGAAATAGAAGAATATTATTGTCATGGGTGACTTTAATAAATGCCATAATTGGGCAATCAATCAATTAAGAAAAGATTAATTATGTATTATGAAAGGAATAAGTTAAAAAAATATCATATTTGCTACTATAAGTCTGTTTTTCCGCCCTTTTAATTACTCTGACCTACATTTTAGATTTTCCTTTGAATTTAGAACTAAAGTTTACGCTAAGAGTAAAATTAATGTTTAGAATCCAATTATTTTGAACGAAATTTGTCATGATTCGAATGCGGGATATAGCCTCGAACGGTCCCGACCACTCGAAGCAGTTCGAGCGGCTTGCGTTCGAGAAATGTCGGGTTCGACATTACCAGAATTTCTTAACTACATTTTCGTTCGAGAAAAGTTTAAATTCGTACTTTATTTCGAATTCGTGATCAATTAGATTGCGTGAGAATTGGCTCCCCGGTCGGTAAACAAGAAGCATTCACGTATGTATTCCTGCTCTTATGCTATGTAACTTCAAAGGACTGGTTTTTTCTATTCACGAAGTAATAAGTAAACCATTTAGCTCCATGGCTTTGTGGATAGTGACCCAACTATTAAATCGAGGGGCGTGGTTTCGATTCCCGCACTAGTACCTAAAACATTTATGTAACAAACATGTGTGTTCGACTTGAGACTGTGTGTTTTCTATGTTTGATATGTATTTATTAACAAAAAAAAGGAAATATAATATAACCGTAGTAATTGTTTTGCTTAGTTTGATACCACGCGTGCGCTGTAAGTAATGTCCAAAAATTCAAAAAAAATCAGTGCTTTATTTTTTTTCATACTTTCCTGGGATACTAAATAATAATTAATAGTCAAATAATTAATGAAAAAAGAATAAAGAAAAATAATGCTCAATTATACAAAATGCTCACAAATTTGATGTACTCGTGTTTGTTGAATAATAATAGAACCGGTATAATGATCCACGCCTCGACTCTTACTCAACTTACACACTGACTGACATAACAAGTCAACATCTAACCGAACGAAACTGCTGAAACTTTAAATCTGGCACGAAGATGTACTTAGAAGGAAATTGATGTACTAGGGTTTCATAAGTCACTAAAACACACAACGTGTTTCAGATATAAAATATTTTTCTGCAAAAATCCATCCTATTTTAAATGAAACATAGGTAGTCAAAAACAAAATCTAGTTGGTACATTTAGAGATGAGATGGATTTCGTTCCACATTATTTTAAACGAGGTTGAATCATTTGGATCCCTTAATTAACATAATCCCAACAAGGGTAGAAAAGTAGCTCTGTAACTCGGCTGTTGTGCGATAACTTTCCTTTGTAACATTCAGAGTTAGAAAACTGGAAAGATGATTTAGCTTAGCCACTTTAAATTAAAACATTTATTGTAACGTGAAATTAGGGCCATTTAATTCGCTCAAATTAATTCATTACTTAATATTTCGTACATTGTTAACAATGTAGAAAATCCTTTTATTAGTATTTAGGTTATTTTAAAGCCTTTAAGATCTACATGCCTGGAAGGAGACTAACAAATAATGTTTTTAGTTATAAATAAAAGACCGCAAATATAAGTTTGTTTTTAAAATTAACGTAAATGGTCAAATTCATGCGGACTATAGAAATTCGACTATTTTCCATGTGTGCAATTGCAGACTTTTTTTTAAGCAATTAATCCCTCACGTTCTTCTTTTACTTATTCTTTAAAAATGTGTATTTCTACGCAATTCTTAGGTGCCTATTATGTATTTTGCAACATTTAGTTATATTCTAACTTAAGACCTAGGTAATAAATAATATAATTACATTTACTGACGATCAAAGCAGGGAGCAGTTCTATCTTTTCCCCTAAACTAAAATTACAAACGAGTTGCACTTAATTTTTGATTTTGCGTTAGATTTTTTATATTACCTTCAACAGAAACTTACATACTAGAGAAAATAAATGCGGTATTTTAAGTAAGAGAAACAATAAGTGGAAAAATGGAGTTAACTCCTAAAAGTAGGGTATCACCTATTCAAGCTTGCTCTTGATAAAACAGTTTTTTTATAATTTTTAGGATACAAAAAGATTTTTTTTAATTTCAACTATTTAAAAATAAACTATTAGTACTTACCCCTATTTCTAAATATAATTTAAGATGCGATATGTGCAGTAATTGCTTGTCGTTGTGCGATAAGTGCGCTAATCGCTTACACTTGTCCGATATGTGCGCTAATCGCTTGCACTTGTCCCATAAGTGCGCTAATCGCCTGCACTTGTCCGATTTTTTTATTATCTGTGCGGTGTCTGCAGGTGTAAATAAAGCCTTATTTGCATTTGTATCTAGTTTCAAGTATCACACAGGAGTCTCACTCGGTTGAGTACATACGAATATGTGTCTACATTTGACCCTAATTCATTATGCAAAGCTTGTGATTAAAAGGTAATGTCTCTACTAAAGAGCCTACGGCAGCGTAATGTCTCCTCTACTACGGCTGGAGCTGACCCAAGACGTTAGTTTCACTCAGCCAGTACCCTATGTATGTAAGTTTGGATAACATTAAGTTGTTTGTTTCTAGGCATTTATCCGAAACAATCAAATAATTGTGTTAGCAGAAGGCGTGTGCAAAATTTGACAAGCGTTTTTTGTTGAAAGAAACCGCTTTCTGCAAAAATAGGGAAATACAAAACAAACATAAGAGAATAGACCGATAGTAATTATTGACAGCCCGTTAACTTCTGATCCTACACACAGCACAAACCTTTTTCCTTCGTACCTAATAAAAAGATAACGAGTTGAAACATTTAACAAAAAAATAATTTTAAACGGAACACTCTTACTAATTTTATGAATATTATATATAGTATTTATAGTTCCATCCCTAAGGGGTTCAAACGGGGTCTTGCTGTTGTTGCAGCACAATTTGTAACAGGATTATATAAGTGTGCACACCCAGATTGCAATTTATTAATCAGAAAAGGAAAATCATATTTGTTACATTTGTTTTTGAATAATCAGCGTGCCTCTTTCCATACTTTGATTGCTACCAATTATCACTATGTTGATTACAATAATTTATTAATAATTAATAAAGAAATTGTAATCAAAATAGTGATAATTGGTTACAAAGTACTACTGACTGACTCATCACTGCCCAGCCCAAACCGCTAAGGATAGAAATTTGAAATTTGGGGAAAGAATTTGTTATATTGTTATAAAAAGGGGATGAAAATTTGTATGGTTATTTGGTTATTTTTGTAAATAAAACTATGAAAATTAGTAAAAATATATTGAATACCAAAAACAAATAAAACGTGTTTCAGCATTTTAAGAAATTCAACCCTAAGTGCGTTAAAAATCGTGGAAAAATTTTTATTACAAATATTATGTTTATTGGGAAATTAACTTAAAACTAGGTATGAATGCCGTTCAATTCAAGTTATGAAACACTTATTGAAGCGTTTTTCAAAATTGAACCCCTGAGAGGAAGATAGGTTGTGGCAAATTTTGTATGAGAAATATTATTTTTAATGTTAAAATTACTTATAACTTTGTATACACGTTTTTCAACACCATAAATGAAATAAATGTTTCAGTGTTTTGCTAAATTCAGGCCCAAACGGAAAGAGGGAGAGAAAGGCAGGGCAACGGTTGTATGATAAATAATATTTTTGATGTCAAATTTATTTTTAACACAATTAATGACACAAGTATTTCAGTGTTTTCTAAAATTTAGGCTCTAAGGGGGAGAAGGGGGTTAGCAAAGTTTGTATGGGACATAATATATTTAATATAAAATCTTTATTTATGTATAAAAAGATCAATGTCCCGACTGACACATCATCGCCCAACCCAAACCGCTACGCATACAAATTTAAAATGCAGACAAAGGATTGGTTTTATATTGGACGTCTCGTTTGAGAAAGATTTTTTTTGGAATTCAACCCTCAAGGAGGTAAAATAGTGGTTGGGAGTTGTTATGAAAATTCATCATTTTTAAAACTCAGAATGACCGTTTTAAGGAACAATCCGCGAGGTGGTAATATAAGAAATAAAACTTTGCATGATAAAAATATCAAAAAGATTTCGTACTATATTTAAGTGTTTTATACGGTATAAATTATTTTGTTTTGAAACAATGTAAAATTTTATCTCTTTTTCGATGACCTGTTGTTTTGTGAATTTCACTGATAACTTTATAACTTTGAGATACTTTTCTGAAGGTATTATTTCAATAATTGGATCAGTGTGCACTTTTCGTTTCGATACCAAACACTTCTGGGAGCAAAAATTCATCACGGCGTTTGTTACTATAACGTAATAATAATAATAGTTTTGTTTTGTCTTCACGTTTTCAGAAAAGTTGCAGTTTTAAACTCTTTCTCTGTATTAATTACCTCAGCGATCCTTTTTCTTGTCCATAATGGTTTCTTATCTCGTGCTCGTCCAGCAAACTTCGTCCTCAAGATAATTTCAAAATTCTCTTGATCCATATTTAAAACTTATTCACTGATTAAGTTCGTAAATTAACTGATTTTTTTTCGCATTTACTCGTAAATAGTGTCAGTGCAGGGAAAGCAGGTGCTATGACCTTAATTACTCCCACGGCCTTTTGCTTTGTAAATTTTACTTTTCTCAAAGCAAAGCGCACGGGCGGTACTGACGCGCCTAAAATAATCAAGTATGTATAAAAGCTGTCTTTTAAAAATATGAACTACACGCACACTAAAAGCAAGCAATTACAAGTTTTAACTTCAGCCGAAACTTTTTTATTCATAAAGAGATTTACAGATGTCTGGTGGTGGCGTTGTTTTCTTTAACTTTTATTTCCGCCATTTTAATTGTGTTTTGGAGAGTTTATTTATTTATTCATCTTATATTTTTATTTACTTACTCGCAAATGTGATGAAAAACATTGTGTGTATCACGGGTGGTACGGAAATTACACACTCGAGCCATTAAAGCCTTCTAAGTATAGCTTCTCAATAGTAATTTTCTCCTTACCGCCCTTATTACACAATGCACTATTAGGTATTAATAAATTAGGTAGATCTAGATTTATTGAAAGTTATAAGTTGTTCGACGACAGAGAAACTAATAAGGACACTACTCCGCTCTAGAACTTTATGACCAACAATTTTCTGCAAAGTTTCAAGATCCATTAGTAATTAAATATTAAAATATTACCTCAAACAATTTGAGTAAGAATTTCACAATGAAGGTTTTTTTATCTCTCACCGCCTAATTACGAAGGCATCTGGAAAAATTTCGAGGACATCGGCCATAACGCGGGACAAGAAATATTTCGAGTCAGATAAAATAAGGAAATGTTGCGAGACGCGAGCGAGGATAATGTAATGAGAAAAGAAACGAATGAGCTAATGAACTACGACGACGCCCTCATTTTTCGAATCTTCATAAAATAAAAAAGAAGAATTTTACTCTAAACTTTGTTTTATTTGAAAAATATTATAATTGAATTCAATAGTTTTTTCGATAGTCTGTACTAATTATAATCTGAACTTTTAAAAGATCTTCACATTTAGATATTATTTTACTGAAACTGAATTTAAAACTTTGCTGAAATTGCAACAAAAGACCTGATTGGTCTGTCCCGACCTGTCGCTGTAGCCAAGCTTTACTAACTGATGTATTTGATATCGCTCAAGCTCGCTTACTTATGTTTTACTTTTTAAGATTGTAACGGTGATTTATTTAATTTTTAGTAAAACAGACATATATATTAAAAAAACGACCAAGTGCGAGTCAGGCTCGCGCACCGAGAGTTCCGTAAAAACTTTTATACGTAGATAATTCTATCATGATAAAATCAAGTTTCAAAGCTTTCGTTTTGTATTTCTTGCTATATTTGTGATCTAACATCTTGCTTCTTGCAAAATTTCTTAATTTTAGGTTAACAAGAAGTACGCCATATGTTTTGATTTATTAGTAAATGCCAAAATAGCTACAAAAATGGCCGTATTTTTCATTGACTTTGAAGCTTGATCTTTTTACAACTTCAAGGGTCCGTAGACGTGAGTATTAAAAACAAAAAAGTCAAAGTTAATAAATATTATTTTTTCAGCATCGATCTGTGGTAAAGGGTGATTTATCTTTTTTTCACATTGACATAGTTTTTTAAGATGTCGATATTCTAAGAACAAGAGGTAACCGCATGCCTCTCACAAGAGCCATTAACATTTTATATATTTGACTGTTAAATTTAAATATTAAAGTGTTTCTTTACCCCAGCACGAAAAAAAACCCCGCCAGGTGCGTTTTACACTGAGAAAACGGATAGTCAGTAGAGTGAGATATTTGCTCGGTTAATAGGAAATTGATTGAATTGAAACTATTTGTTATCTAGGTATCCTACTTATATTATAAATGTGAAAGTTTGTTTGGATGGATGTTTGTTACTCTTTCACGCTTCAACCACTGGACAGATCGGGATGAAACTTGGCATACATATTGGTTAGGTCTTGGAATAGCATATAGGCTATTTTTATCCCGAAATTCCCGCGGTAAAACTATAACCGAGCTTAAACGAACCATAGCTATAGCTTGTAATAGCAAACTTCAGTAGTGTAATTAAATCACAGTCGCCGATAACCGAATTTAGGGCGGGCGGAGCCGCTGGCAACGTCTAGTTATCAATAATGTGCTTTCTCTCAAAAAATTGTATTTTATAACTTTGACAATTCAAAAGTGTTTGTAAAAACCTAATTGTGAATGAAAAAAATTGACTTAGACTTTGACTCTCGGCTGCTGCAGCAGTTTTCATTTGATTAAATACGAATCGTTACAAACTTAACGATTGCTTGTTGAAATTTAACGACTTTAAGTTAATTTTTAATTGTTATTTAAAAAAAAAATTGATACTTATTTAATTTCTTTTGTTACTTGATTATTTTTAACTAAGTATAAATTTTTTAAATATTCTTTTTTAGTTTTCTCTGTTATTTTAAAATAATTTGCCTAATACGTTGGTACAATTCAATCAAAGAAGACTTTTGACAATCCTTTTCTTTATTTTTTAAAGATTTTTATCACAATGTCTCCAAACGACCAGTAAAGATTTCTTTTTAAAAAATAGTGTAATAATAGTTTATGGAATCAAAATTGTAAACAGTAAATTCTTATGACATATCATTAATAATTATATTCTGATTTTGTGGTTGTGCATATACCTACTAGGCTAAATTGTCAATAGATGGCGCACCTTGTATTTTGTATCGCATTATACTCTCGTTTTTTTGATTTCTTAAGACTTTTGTGTTTTTATTACTTTCATTACTTCTACACAACTACAAGCACGGCAGATGTTTGGAATGCAGTAAAGTCAAGGGTTTAAATGGGGTAAGTTAAGTGACTTAATTCACAATATATATGTATTAATAAAAGAGGTATAGTATAAAGTTAATAATTAATCTGTGGTCAAACTACAAAAACTACAGATAGTTTTGATTTTTCAAGTCAGACCTTAAAATATTTAATAATTATGTAAAGAAAATTCTAGATCTTTGTGAGAAACAGTAAAAAACAGTATTCCATACAAACATGAAAGTATTCCGTCCCGTAGGGGTGGGGGGGACTGGCTCGTTTTACCAACTACTTGAGTCCTGCATTAGAGGTGACACAACGGTGTATATGGACTGCGGTGCCTTTATAAATGTCCCATAGGTCGTAATTAACAGTTCTATAGTGACAAGCGGTAAAATGAAAGACCAGGTATAGAATAATATATACCCCTTAACTAATTCTAAACACACTATAAAAAGTAGGCTAGGATTGGACACGGGTAAATCAAACAAGTTATTTGTCTTTAGCAGAAATTCAAGCCGTAATTCGAGGGTCAGCATGGCTTCCCAAGGAAATGCAATGCTGCTTATGCATCATCAGAATTTACACTTTTTAGAAGGTAAAGTTTCAATCGGTAAAAGAATAGTTTTTGTTCTTTAAAACAAAAGTATTAGTTGAAACAATATAGGGAAATATATAGCGGAAATAGGACCATATCTTTACGTACACCTAATTGTAAACATATGACGAGTACATACACAAAATAAAAAATGCAAATTTTTTCAAGTCGGGTTACTTTCGTCGAGTGTTTAACAAAAATAATGAACAAGTTGTATTTTTTGCTATAAAACTAGCTAGTTAGCCGCGATATGTCCCGTGTGATTAAAAACTTTTCCCGTCCCATACGAACTTTCGTCCCCTATCTTACGTCTTATCTCTGTACGTTTCGACGGATATTAATTCAAAATCATAATTAAAAAGTTAGCTCTATCAGGTAAGTTTGTATTTATAAAAGAAGAAACTGACTGACTGACTGCCCAAAACGCTGGGTCTAGAAACTTGAAATTTGGCAGGAAGGTGTCTTGCTTATTCGATAAGCAAGGAACTCCAGGAACTAGGGCTACACTAAAAAAACGAATTAACAGCAAAAATCATGCCAAAAATACTAGTAGAATATAAATATATATTATAATAACCTAAAGTATTGTAACTAACAAAATAAAAAAAAGATAAGTATTGGCAAGAATTTCGGGTTCTCAACTAGGCAATGTAAATTAATTAATTATTACCTATTTATTAGAATAATTTCATTATGATACTCGGCAGTAAATCGGTTCTCTTCGGTGACATTAATGGTTGAATAACTGCTGATGTAATCATGAACAAGTTTTTCATATATAATTAAAGAATTTCCGACTAATTACATGAACAAATCAAGTTTGAATCTACATCATCGTTTTATATTGCGTTCATTGTTTAAGTCAACTGTAAGTAAAGTTACCTCCTGAAACTTCACCGTTACGTGGGTAATACGTCAGTTCTTGGAAACTTCGCCGTACAAGCGCCTCGTATTTCTAAGTACAACTTGAGCCACATAGCATCCGTTAACTATTACTTGAACATAGTTGTCTTTAACCTACTTATAAGGGTAACAGATGGATGGCGGAAAATGTGCATTCTTCTCATTAATTAATGATTTAAGTAAAAAATAAACAAATGTAGTATTTTTTCACATTAATTTTGAGCCATTTTTTATCGTCAATGTAATCGCAGTATAATTTGTATTCAAAACATGTACAATGCATGTACAATACATGTACATTTCATGTGAAAGTGAAACGGCAGCAAACACTTTCTCTATCTCGTGTCACTTGATATGGATGAGTGAATACATTTTGAATGTATTGTGGCTAAGTGATGGAAGTGTAGTTGG
This sequence comes from Apoda limacodes, assembly GCA_946406115.1. Classification (NCBI taxonomy): domain Eukaryota; kingdom Metazoa; phylum Arthropoda; class Insecta; order Lepidoptera; family Limacodidae; genus Apoda; species Apoda limacodes. Next base: position 36,050,545 of record OX291542.1, read on the forward strand.
ATTACCTACATCGATGGTTTGACCTAGACTTGCATAGACTTCTTTAGGCAATTTTGCTAATCAACTTTATTTTCTGATTTTAATTTATCTAACAGACAATAAAAGGATGCAGATTTTATAAAATTATGTTTTAAATTATTATTTATTAAAAACCTACAATATGTGTTTATACAAATACCATTTTTTTTTATTTTATACCCCACAATTGTACATCTTTTTAAACGACTTCAAAAAAAGTAAATTTCAATTCGACTGGTATATATATATATACCAATCAAACTGTAATTAAGATCAGATTTTTTTAGAAATAAGTAATAATTTTTACCTTTTTAGTGCATCTTTTTGAAGCCGGTTTTTTTTTAATTAAAAGTTTTTATCATCTATATAAAATTCTATGGCAAGAATCAGTAAAATCTGTCTTAGAAATCCCAACAAACGGATATCATAGTGACTAGGAGACAACTAAAAATGGTTTTTAATTTTAGCTTGAACCACTAAAACTCTGCTCTATCTTAGATTATTGTAAACTGTTTACAATTGCTTTAAATGTGATTTATACTTTTCAAATAAATCATATCTACACTCGAATTGTAACTTTTTACGTTTACAATGATATGAAATGATTTAATTTTTTCTGATGGAATTGAACCTTTAAGTCAATATTGAGAGAAGACGACTCTGTTATTACGGTCTACTATTAACATCGCTTATGTTTATTCTAAAGTCTGCGGTGAGAGGAGAGTGTAACTTTCAGTAAACAAACATATTCCTTCAATATTGACAAAGTAATCAAATCTATGATTCTACCAAGGATAAGAATCCATTTAATATTCGTAAATCTAGATAATAAATCGAATAAATATGAGTATCAAAGACGAGCATTAGATGCTTCTATAGGTACGAGTATATACAGAGTGGAGAGAAAAGCTCATAAACAGAGGGCAAATACCGTAAATGCTGATGATGGCAAATTTTACTGCAAGGAAACATTTACATCAACATCTACAACTGTATTCAAAAATTTATAATTAAATCACATGGTTAAGTGAGCAATCGAACTTGGGAATTAAAGTGAAAATGAAAATTTCATCAGTCGAAAGGGTCATTTGTAAAGATTAATTCCTTTTAAATAAAATAGAATTTTAAATGAAGATAAAATAGAAAAAGGCCAATAATGATTACATATGACGTTAGCTAATTGGCATCTCGTATTATTGTTTTCTCGTGTGGTAGTAGCTTAACAACATACAATACAATAGGTTATACATATTATTTATTTATCTTTTTATTGTTTTTAATGTTAATTAAAAAAAATCCTTATTTATTTATTTGATCACAAACATAGCGTACACTAATTCAATATTTTACGTAGAATAGAATATTTAAACTAGGTAAGTGCAGCTATAATTATAGGTGAAGACAACATGCACTAGCTTAAAAGTAAAATGAATTAACAATTTATAATAACAATTTAACAAAATAAAAAAATGGTTAATATAAAAAGCGACTACGATAATAATAACAGTTAAGATGCACAGACAAATGCATTTTTACAAACAAAATGTCAAAATTAATAAATTTAAAATGTAAATATACAATTCGAAGACAACGTTAGGTGAATTAAATAATTGTAACAATTATAATAAAATTTAAACTATTATAATATAAATAACCCTCTCGACCAACCATAAATCATAAAATGTTTTCGTTTATCAGGCAGATCACCTGTTAAAACCGGGAATTGAAATATTTGAAATCAGTTTTACTTATTTAAGAAAATTTAGGGTAAAAATACCCTACCCTTAACGATATTTATTTTCTATTTTGTCTATTAGGTATATTATGTATGTTAATTTTGCCCAAGCTTTTTTATTTGGGTAACAATTTATGAATATTTGACTTTGGGGAAAGTTTACTTTAAATATTTTTAGATCTTTAACAGAATAAATTCAAAAAATGGCGATACCCCGTACAGTTTAAAATTGAAACTAAAATAGTGCGAGTTCAAACAATAAAATATTGTCAACTTACGATACTTAATTTTTAATAATAATAAGTTTATGTAGCTTAATAAAAGTATAAGTCCAGTTGTCGTCGTCTCAGCCGGAAGACGATCACTGCTGAACGTAGGCCTCCCACATATGGCCCCACAACAGCCGGTCCTGAGCCGCTCGCATCCATCGGTTTCCAGCGGCTCTAACCAGAAGGCCGTCCTACGCTGCGTCTTCCGATTCGTGGTCGCCACTTGAAAAACTTTTGACGGTTTGACGAGCGATGTGGCCTGCTCATTTCCACTTCAGCTTGCTAACTCTTTAAGTTATGTCGGTAACTTTGGTTTCTCGTCAATTTACTCATTTTGGATTTTATCGAGCAAAGAACCCCAAGCATAACTCTTTCCATAGCCCGCTGAGTGACTGTGAGTTTATTTATGAGTCCAACAGGTAAAGACCACGTTTCTGTACCATAAGTCATCAGTGGCAACACACACTGATTATAGACTTTCGTCTATAGGCACTAAGGTATTTAGAACGAAAATATGTTGCGTAGTTTCCGGAACGTTGCCTAACCAAGTTGGATTTTTTGGTTAACCTCTTTCACAAAGTTGGACCTACCTTTTTCGTCTGGTTGCCCTAGTTATGTGTATTCGTCGACAACTACGAGAACAGCGTTTCCAACAACAACCGATATTATATAAATCCAGTAGTAAAACAATTTTGTTTTACAGGTAGGTACTTACGAGTTTTTATCCGCCATTTCGTCTGCGTGGATCTTTAAATATCAAGCACCATTATTTATTGATCTCGATTAGCTTAAGAATGGCTTTCAAAATAGAGAAGCACCGTCTTCTAAATAATCGTAAAGCAATGCAACTGCAAAAACCACGTCAGCTTTATTATATTAAAATGAGCTTACGAACATATAGACTGACACATTACCATTTTATTATATGTATGAATAGATGAAAGTCACAAAATTATATTAAAAGATTTAACAACCAGTTACGAAATCAAATACCACTGGCATAAACGCAATTCTTAGTTACAATACAATACAATAAAAATCGTTACATATAATTCGTAAGCAGCCGGCGTACACGAAAATTGACGAGTCTATTTCGCCCAGGGAGAACCTTGTTTTCACCAAACAAAGGAAATACGAAACAAACGTAAAGGAATTGGTCTTTAAGTAAATATTGACAGCAAACCGACCGACCCTCCCATTTGGTTTCGACGAACATTCTCCTTTGTACGTTTCCTTATAGGTAGTCGAGCAACATAATTTTTCATCAATACAAAATAAGTAGATACAAATAGGGTAAACCACTACCTTAATTGGAAATCAGTTTAAAAGTTTTTAAAAGTCATGGAAATAAATTGTTAAGGAATGAGTATGTATACAAATCAATCCTGGCATATTTTAACTAGAAACTATGAATTGTATGTTTGTTAATACAATGACAATATCACTTGTTTCTAATGATGATTACATCATTTAAATAATAATAGTGTTTTTGGATACTGCAAAAGTAATGGACAAAATACGTCGAACATGAGCAGTAAGTTGGTTTTGTTGAATTGGTAGGACATGACTCTCATTACTGAATAAACAAGAAATGTTGGATGAGTTGGAATGTCAATAAAGCAAAAATAGGAATAAGAATTGGAATGCTGATATACAAAAACAAAACTACTGAAACTGCACGGATGACCAAGCTCTTAAATGAAACTAAACACCATTACTGCCGAAACAAAACACGTATGCGTTACAGTTAGTCCTCCATGGAGACCACACCATACAAAACTCAAAAACAGCGGATAGAGTTGCGACACGGACAATTGGATTATTGGACATTGAACTCGTCGTTCATTATCGAGCCCACCTGTCGGGCAACTCTGCTCAAAGCATCGTATTTCGCCGTCTCTGAGCGAATCTGCCATCACACCTGTTTTCATCGTTGTGTGTGTTTATTTTCGTGCAAAAAACGACTTACAACTAATATGTATTTGTTTTGTAAGTAGTTTTAGAAAAAGAAATTGAGACCCGGGAGTTGCTTCTTGAACTTAGACGGAAGCAGGTACTTAAATAATAATAATTAGAGGATGAGCTTAGTTGTATCCGGGTAAAGCTGGGGAAGTTGAAGGTTGACCCTATATCTTCTTGTATTCATAATTAAATTGAACCACAAGAGTAGGTACACGCAGTTACAGCTATAAAGGTGACGCTTGCACAATGTGGTAGCTCTTACAAACATCCCCCTACGAGCGTCTCGTATTTAGTATCTCAAACTTGAGCCACTAAACATCCGTTGACTATTGTACGCGTATCCGTCGGTATCTCCGAATATATGAATAATGTAAAAAAGAGAAGAAGTTTAATATATGACATTTTTTGTATTTTTTTCTTTCTCTATGGATATAATAATAACGTGTATAACCACTGTGTAACGAAACAAACAAATTAAATATGATTTGATATTTCGACAGTTATTTGGTAGATTATAGGTTTGATTCTTACAATTGTGAGGTTACAGCATGTGAGTAGCCTTGATGTTTATTGTATTAATTATAAATACCTTACTAACATTCTCAGTCTATTATCAGACGTTAGTTTTTCAATGTTAAATTTATAGTTACGCGACTACGAAGACGTCTTACATCGAACTAATTATTTAGCACTGGCTTTCATCTGAATGTATTTATGGGATAGGTTCTTTTTAATTAAGGCAAAAATAATTAAGGGAATAAATTTAGTTTCAGGTGCTTAAATTAAATAGTTCGCTATATTTTTTTTTATTATTTATTTGTGTAAATACTTTAGATCCCAGCAATTGATAAGCATAAGTATCATGGTCGCTTACCCATCCGAAATTTATATACCTTCGTTCCGAAATAAGTTGTAAAAAATCTCACTTTGATATGAAATTCCTTACAATTACATTAGACTCTGAAGTTAAATATTTACAAAAATTCGACCTTAATTTTGTGGGCCTGTATTAACTTATTGTTTGTACAGTGTGTACACAACGAAGGCATATTACTTAATTTCACGTTACAGGTTGGGGTTGATAATGCGATTTAATATTAATTTAGGGTTCGTTTTTCTAGAATCCTTTGGTTGCTGCAATTTACTTTCATGTCATTGTCTAGAATTTAATATTTTTGTAACTATAGTATTAAAAAATAAAAATATCATTTAATGCAAGAGTTATTGGTAATTTTGTAACAACTATAAAGTTTCACGTAACCTACGATTTTTAAATCGTGTAGCTCACATTGTAAGTAATTTATGCTTTGTACTTATCACTATTTATACTTATTAACAGTATATTTATCGCTTACTTTTTGCATAATCCTTACATTCGATAACAAAATATTTTCGTCTCTGGTCGTGGAATAGGTAGCTAAGATGTTGACGGTGCAGTCGTTTTATTCGAATATTTATTTAGAATATCGTACATTCCTATAACAATTGAATAATATTATCTTAACGGAACGAACACTCTGTGCACAACTCGCTCCCTCCGATCCCATTTTCTGCGATGCTTCGAAAATGACGTCATACTTCATTAGCTCGATGTTCCTTTTGTTATTGCGTTATCTTTCGACTTTTGTGAAACTAGTTATTTTTATTTTGGTAATTCGATCTTATTTCGATATTTTTTATTTATTTATGGTGTTTTAAACATTTATAATTATTTTTGTTAGACATATTTTTGTAAGGCAGACAAAAACTAATAATTTTTTTTGAACTATGAATAATTTTTTGAAATTAAATTTGGTGGAATGGTGGTAAGTGAACTAACTAGAAGGACATGTCCATCAACTAAATGTATAGAATGGTGGTGAATGAAACCACTTAAAGGACATATCCTAGACTACAGTATAGGGTTCTTTAAGAAATAAGTTAGTAGGAGGTTTTTGAAGGGTTGGCAACGTGCGTGTGATGCCCTTGGTGTTGCAAGGTAATTGAGCATGTGATCAACACACCGCTTCTAAGATACCTAAAAAAACGCGACCTAGTCAGCGACTGTCAATATGGCTTTCACCACGGCCGCTCGACTGGTGACCTTCTAATATATCTCACACACCGATGGGCACTAGCCATTGACAGTCAGGGAGAGGCATTTGCATGTAGCCTGAACATTGCGAAGGCTTTAGATCGCGTCTGGCACCGGGGTCTTCTATCGAAGTTGCCGTCTTACGGAGTGCCCAAGGGGTTTGTGCAAATGGGTAACATATTCCATCATATATAAGTTTTAAAATTTACGCGTACCATTACTAATTAAAAATAATAAAACGGGATTGAACGCGTCAATTGGCAAAATACCTTTTTCCCGACGTTTCGGCTGGGTTACACCAGCCTTGGTCACGGGTAAACGTCGGGAAAAAGGTATTTTGCCAAATGACGCGTTTAATCCCGTTTTATTATTTTTAATATTCCATCATTTTTTTAAAGCACATGCGCGGTGCTGTGCAGTGTTTTGGCGCCGTTAACACGTTTTGTTGTTCTGAATTACGTGGTTTTTTTTTATTTTTGCTAAAAAATATCCGATAGTAGCAAATGTGTAGAAAATTTGACTCCGTCCGATATTTAAGATGTGTCGACGGAAATTACTCTTAATCTATTACCAAGAAAGTAAAAAAAAATATATGATAAATGCTATCACGCTTTATGGCATAGAAAACACAAAAAAAGGCTACATAATTTTCGGAAACTATTTCTTACTCTTTGATCCTATATTTGAATCCCAACGTATTATAAAGAAGTGTAAAAAACTGCACATAGGTAGGTATTAAAATACTCGTGTGATAATATTAAAAACCTCGCCTTACAGCTCAGTTTTTATTTATTTACTTACTTAACACACACTCGTGTTTAAAACCCCTTATTATGCAACAGTTTCATAAACTACTATTATAACAGTTTACATGGAATCAAAAAACAGTTGTTTAAAAGGAACAACTCAATTAAAATTGAAATTTAAATTAGTACCGTTAATCACTAAGGGATATTTAAAACCCAAATGTAAAATTTTGCAAAGTTAATTTTGCGAATCAATGAGTTACCAGGACCCTTCCGAAATTGTACTGATTTTGGATGCCAAATGTTTCGCAACCTCATTTCAAACAATTTCCGCCAACAAGTTCAACTTTCAATCTTTATGGTTTTTCAGTTGAGTTGATAAATATAAACGATTAAATATAGAAGCCATTATTACACTCAATGTTTAGGAACACAATTGACATTTCAAAAAACCTAAATATGAATAATTCAAATTTATTTGATGTAAATAGTTAGTTAAGATTTTGTCCGAAAAACGAAGAATTCACCGCGACTCTCTTGTGCGTGTGTGAACGTAGTTTGGCATCTCTAGTATCTCGACGGCAATACGCGCGAGTAGTAGCATTCGTGATTGCGCTTGTGGACGGTGTGTACGGGCACTACCTTGCCTACTTGCGTATAACTTCCTGAAGAGAAATCACAGAAAATTCGCTCAATCTTGACAAGGACAAATAAACGCTTACTTAATTACATTTACCTGTAGCATAGTTTTAGTCAGAAATTGATTTAGATGATTTTGTTTTAGACTCAAAATAAAAAAAAAATCACGCACATGATTTTGATGCCAAATATACACCAAATTTATGCAAAACTTACAGGGTAGTTGTAAATCAGCTACACCGCCTCTTCAACGGGTGCTACAGGAACGGTAATATGCCAAAAGAGTGGTGCAAAGTCGAAGTCGTACCGCTATATAAGGTAAAAGGGTAGGAGCATAATTGCAAGAACTACCACGGGATAAATCTTCTCAGCACTGTTGGCAAATTATATGCGAAGGTACTGAATGAAAGAGGCAGGGAAGTAACTTATGGAAAATATGGTGATGTGAGAGCAGGATTTAGGTAAGGAATTGAGTGCATGTATTAGGTATGTTCCTTGCGGAACGTGGAAGGAAAATGTTTCGAAGAAAAACGTGGAAGTGGAAAAAGCCTATAATAGAGTTTTTAGGGTAAATGCCTACTGAATCCAAGCACTGAAATGTATGCCAATCAATGATTCGACTTTTTGGTCAACTTTTGCTGTGATAACATGTTTCTTGCTTAATTTTATGATTCTAAGTCAACGGTAATGGTAAACCTATTTACGATATCAATTTATTTAGAAGTGTTAAAACATACGGCAAAAACTAGCCGAATTAAAGGGTTGATTTTTATAAAGTTTCAAGAAACCGTATACCTTAGTATTTTATATTAATTTTATCTTAATAACTCTGCGCGTTCCTGAGCAAAATGGTCTTGACCAACAGACAGACTGACAGACAGACAGACGTTCTTCTTCTTGCATGCCTTGAATGCCTAAAAATCACAATTGGTCACAATTGATTTTTAAGCAACTAAAAAAAACGAGCCAAGTTGAATAAAGGCTTTTAAAAAGAATAGATCCGTTTTTTTATTTTTAGATACCATTGACCGCGTGTAATCTGCGAATAGATGTTAAATCTGATACTTACAATGTTAAATCTCAATCTAACCTTGATACTGTAGTTTTTTTGGATTACGGATAAGCAAAAAAACGAGGTAAAAGCAAAAATTTATATCAAACCGAAAGAGGTCGAGACAAACAACATGTATTTTAGTTATTTGTTAAAGGCTTTTCCTTCTTCGGCGGATACGTAGTCCCACTTGTCAGGTCAGTTAGGATGTCTCTGTAAATATTTACCGATGTCCCGACCGCAATATTCCGCTGGTGGATTAACTTCGTTGCCTTTGTTCTATATTGAATCAACAATATTGTGACCTTTCATTTTTTTCGACATTTAATTGAATTGTATGAAAATTGTAATTTTCCTAACACAATATTTCGAATAAAGTATATAAAATGAAGAAAAGATGAGATAAAATATGTAGGCTGTTGTCATAGGATACCACAGCCAGATATCATGTTCGCCCTTTTGCCTCGGTTCGACGACGGGATGTGAGAATTGTCGACGATCCCAAAGTCACTTGCCGTATCGAGCCCTTAAGTCTGAGAAGAAAATTTGCCTCCCTGTGCGTGTTCTACCACTTATACAATGGGTTTACAATGTGTTCCGAGGAATTGTTCGAAATGATGCCAACGGCTACTTTCTACGATCGCACCGCTCGCCATCGGCAGGGAAGTTATTCCTACACTTTAGAACCGAAATGGTCGCGTACAGTGCGGTTTCAGAGAAACTTCCTTCCGCGAACGCTTGGACTGTGGAATGAGTTGTTTGTAATGTTTGGTTTTCTGTAAGGACTACAGTATGGGGTTATTAGAAAGAAGCTATTAGATATCTGAAGGGTCAGCAACGCGCGATTGATGTCCCTGGTTTTGCAAGCGTCCATAGACCGCAAGCTTGTTTGGCACGTTAGTGGTATAAAAAATATAGGACAGTGACAGTGATATGGTCAAAAGGGTGGTTTAAAAACTTAGATAGTAGAGTAACTAACTAACTCGGGAGGGTCACACTCTTTCCAAGGTCTCTGACTGGGGACGGGAAAACTTGGTCCGATACAACCCTACAAAGACACAAGTTTGCGCGTTCACTTATATAAAATGGCTGTTCTTGCGCTCGAAATAAAAGCTTTCTACTTCTAATTTCCTATCTCGAGTAAGTAAAAGCGTCATCTTGAACTCGATACGAAATATACTATTTTATTTGCTGATAAAACAGCATGACGGAAGTTTAAAGACCCGACTAAATAATGGTGTACATGACTTGATCAGATTATTCCAACAGGTTGGTGAAGATTCTAATGAAAATATTGAACAAACACAAATCGTGTCGAAGTCACAATATTGGCGATGATAGCGGCTGTCGTTGGGGACACTACCCTTAAAACTGTGGACGAGATATCTAACTAGAATAACACTCCTGAAAGGTTAGTCCGACTTTAAGAAATAGGTCGACCTGCTAATCCAACTCGGCTTGGCAGCTTGCGTTAAAAACTTCAAATCATGATTCAGCTGTTAAATTAATTTCCAATCAATTTTTTAAAACATAACATATTACTAGGGTCGATTATGTCGAAGTATTCAGAGCACGCCCCGCCTGATAATGTAATTAACTACTTTTGTTTATATAAAACGAATTATCTTGAATGAAAATGCCGATAATTGTCAATTGTTAAGATACACAGTTCATATTTCAAATTTAATACTAAAAAATTAGTCAACTAGGAGTTGAGCTCGCGCACCGAGGTTTCCTAATACAGTTACTTACAGATTCAAAGAGCTTGCAACACTACCAAAAACGCATGTTTCGATTTTTTTCTTTTATGGACTTGAAACTTTCCGGGTTATTAACTGCTTTTGTTTCAATTAATTAAAAAATTAAATTTAAAATTTATGTATTTTTATTTTACCTTTATTCCTTGACACTACCTATGTCCTTAATTGGTGTTTTCGGTATTTGATGTTTAATTGCACAACATGATCCATAATATACAAAACTAGATTTTGCCAGCGGCTCCGTCCTCGCCTCGGTTATAGGCGTGGCTTTGGCTCTACAGCTGTAGCTTTGGTTCGTTTAAGGTCGGTTATAGTTACTCTCGCAGAAACTTTAGATTTTTTCGGGATAAAAAGTAACCATTGTGATCTAACCTATTTGTGTACGAAATTTCTTCCCAATCCGTCCAGTGGTTGAAGCGTGATTGAGTAAGAAACATGTTTCCATACATACTTTCACATTTACAATAAAAATATGATTTTGAATTGCTTATAGTAAGTCTGTGTCTCTATGTATATTTTGTAAAAATACAAAAATCAGTAATAAGCAGTCCTTTAAATTTACTTCTTACATAAAAAAAATTCAATGTCTAAATACAAGGTCAAAAAATAATCACTACCATTTTGTAAATAGATTTAAAGTTTTCCCTCGTTCTGCGTAAATTAATTGAAATGAGGTTGAGTCGCTTACAACCTTGATTAGCATAATCGTAACAGAAAGGGTTAATCCTGTAGCTACGTACCGATGTCGGGAAACTTTCCAGTGTAACGGTTACAATTCAAAATTATCTTTTGAAATTACTTCATTTTAGCTGAATATATTCGATCTACATTCCGAATTGTCGAGCAGATTCGTTTTGTATTAAGGTCTAAAACTTCTTCTACAAAAATGAATACAAACATAAATTAAATAAAACCACTAAGTTAGTTAAAGAATGCTGTTATAATAATAAGTTTTTAAGCGAAGCAAAACTAATCAAAACCAGCTAATAACTTATTCTATAAAATGTTCTGCAAATTTTTTATTATTTGGTTTTATGTTTATTTTTATTTGACGTTAATAGTGACGTTTATCGTCGAACAGTAGAGTTCCGGTTGTGAGATAACGATACTTCTGTATAAATAAATCATTTGATATTTAAAAAAATAACAATTTCCTATTCTTTTTGCGCGGCTCGTTTGATGATGCAGACTGATGAAGCACGATCATCAAATATAAATAAAGCCCGAGGACTTGGTCAGAGACATTACGCATGTAAATCGTACGGGTGAACTACAAATAATTCTAATATTTACCATTCACATATTCCATTTCAAACAAGGATGGAAGTGAGCCTATCACCGTCTTTAAGGCCTAAACCTGAATTACGACACTGTTTACAAATACAAATTGTAACTTTTAGTGCTACTAAGTGTGAATTAAACCCAGGACCACAGAGGAGATGATAGTTTCAGTACCTTCAAACCGACATTCCAACGCACAACCACAACACCACACCGGCCTAAGCAATAATTTAATTTATACAGTCGACTATCGAAGGTGGATAGATAGAGCAATCGTGAGGGAGTTCGTGGCAAGAAAATCGACTAGCCTATATCGTCACATATGGCTATTCGGATGCTGTTAAACCAGTCGTACATTTTGTAGCAACGCCATAGAGACAAACGTTGTCAAAGACGTTTATCAAAGACAATGACTGACTGTATGAATGAAAGGATTGTTTAGGCTTTCTTTCAGGTATGCAATGTCGATCTGAATGTGTGTATGCAGATATGTATATGTACGTGTTTGTGTGATGCGCCCACTTACGTTTGGACCCTGCCGGGGTCGGGTGTCCGATCGATGATTGCAACAGTTTGAGACAGGACCTAGCTAAGTTTATTAATTAATTTATTTTATTAATGCTTTAATATGTATATGTGTATTTATGTACATTTGTATATATATATATAGATATGAATATTTGTGTACATTTGTATATGTTAGTATATATATCATGTATGTCTGATAGTGGAGATATTTGAATATACATAATCCCGTCAAAGAATTGAGAACTATTAACGCTTTTCGGTGAGCGTGAGGTGAAGCTAGTCTTTTTTTAAGTGTTTCAATACAAAATATGTATTTATTAGTTGACTATAATAATGTTATGCTTTGTTTGTAGTTTTACAAATAATAGACAACTATTGGATGCTTTTAATAAACCAGTTGGTATTGTAATTAGTTTTTAAAGAAAATTCTTGTTTATTTTGAATTTTAACCTATTTTACACGAAGCTGCACGGCATCGCCTCCATTCCGAGTATCACTTACTTTTGAATTTAACTGTTATAAGATATCAAATCGTAAGTAATCGTTTGTTACATAAGTCCATTCAAAATAAACTAAAACGTGTCAAGACCCTGCATCCATAATAAAGATAATAATATTGTTACATAATAATGAAATGAGTCGTTACACAAATGTCATGTATTTCTCAGCCATTCTATTATAATGAGGGTCGAAGCCGTCAAACGAACCACAAGCTGAAGTGGTGCCATTATCCGCAGAGGCGTCACTCTTGGAACTGCCGATCGCATAATTGAAACATACTTTGACATGGCATTAGACATGGTATGCTATTTTTTACGGCTTATGCGTAACACCCATGTTGGGACATGGATAAATTCTTTATTGTGTCGCCTTTTGAGGTATGTTCATAATGGTAAGTAGCCTTTGAATTTGTAATTGACGGCTTATAACCTTAGGACATGATGAAGAGAAGGCTATAGGCCAACTTAGAACAAGCCACCTTACCCTCTTTATAGTTTAAGAAAATAATATTGATATTCTTTTATATTTTTAATATAAGGTTGTTATACTTGTTATTTGGATTTGTATGGTATTTAAGAACTTAATTTTTTGACAAAGCTTTTTTTGAAGAAAAATATTGAAAATTATTAATATTATTTGTACAAGTTTAAAGATTTTTTTTCAAAAGTTTTATCATCAAAGTTCAAAATAAGATTACCATAAAATGGTAATATTAAAATTGATAAAATTGCATTTGAATTTATAATTGGATGCTTAGCCTTAGAACATGAGGAGGAGGTTGTAAGAAAACTCATACTAAGCCACCTTACCTCCTTTTTACCTACTAAGAAAATATTTTTGAAATTATTTAAAATTTGATAGGATTTGTAACAAGTATTACTATACTTTTAGGAACTTAATTTTTTGATAAAGCTTTTGTAACAAAGTTTTTGAGAATTATTTATATTATTTCTACAATTATTAAACTTTTTAAAGCAAAAGTTTTATTTTCGTGTGTAATCATCGAAATTATAAATAATGTGAGTTATATAATTTTAAGATTTATATAAAACTAGACTTTGATAGCGGCTCCACCCGCCCTAAATTTGGTTATAGGCGTGGAACTCCATAATTATACTAATGAAGTTAGCTGTAACTAGTTAGTTCGTTTTAGCTCGGTTATAGTTTTTTCGGCGAGAACTTTTGAATGTTTTAGGATAAAAAGTAGCCTATATGTTATTCCAGGACCTATTTTATATGTGTATCAAGTTTCATCCCGATCCGTCCGTCCGTCCGGTGGTTGAAGCGTTAATGAGTAACAAACATCCATCCATCGTAGGAGTAGGACTAGTAGGTTAGGCTGGTAATATTTTATCCGTGTGACAACACACTAACTTTCGAGTAAGTTTGTCCACAGATCACATATAATGTCTAGCTCTCATATAGGCCAGGGATTGGTGCACTGGGTAAGTCAAACTCTGAAATTGTCTAAAGATATTATTATGGCAGTAACTTGGCTGTGGAAATAATTGTGATTTAAACACCACCGTCCACGTTTGTGAGACGAAAAACCATCGGTGAAAGATGGGTGTTAATAGTATAAATTCGGCATATCTCTGACCACTCCTCCGGAAAGTCTCGTGATGGTATATAATAATATTATTAAAATTATTTTAGTTAAAATTAATTCCTGAACCATTCCTCCTACGTTATTATCTATACTTTATAAATCATCCAGATAATGGTTGGCATGTAGGTAAGTAGACTAAAACTTATATGTTTGTTACGTGAAAATTATACGAAATGAGGTTGAAATATTTGAAGCCGAAATTTGCATAATCCTACCGGAACGAAGCGAAGGTAGAAAAGGGTTGGAGGGCAACTCTTCAGTTTTAGTACGATAACTTTCCCTTGTTACATTTGGAGTTTGAAATTTTCCAGCGTAATGAGTTGATTTGCCTAAAGTTTTAACTACGTACGTGGTATCTTTTGCTTTGACTTTCCGGTGAACTTTATAACAAAGAGCTTTCATCGAAGCCAATATTGGAGTAAAAAAATGTGCTCACAACTATATCGCATTTTTTAAATTATATATATATTTTCTGCTTAAGAAAGTAATATTCATCATTTTGACAAAGATTCTCTTAATTTGTAAAGTTTTTTTTATCTAATAGCATCAAAAGGTAAAGTTTTACAAAAGTTACAAATGACTTTTGTTTTTTCCTCTGCTTCGACCTTATCAATTTTACGCTCACTGAGTCCACAATTTTCTTTTTCTTTCGTAACTTTTAATTTGTTCCTAAAATTCCGAGCCATTAAAAGTTTTTTTTTTGTATCTTGAAAGTCACAATAACAATTGCTACGAGGTCTCATCGAGTCTAAGGGCTCATTGAATTTTTATAGCCCGCGTGGGAGTTGTGCAGAGCTGGTCTGGTCTCTCTACTACATCCAATTGTTAAAGTCTCGTGCTGACCGGTAGCAATTTCTCGTGATAACACTTTTGGTCGTATTATAATGAGATATTAATTATAATTGTTGTCTTAATGTGAAATGATATGGCAGTCGGGTACTTGCGTTTTTGGTAAAGGCAGTTTTTATTCTTAACCGTTCTGCAACAAGGATAGTTTTACCATGTTTAAAACGTCTTGTTTAATCAAGAAAGTCTTATATTTACAAGAAAAATTTAATATAGGTATTTTGGTACTCCTTATTTTCGTATCTCTCTCTACAAACCCGTGGTCAAAGACTCTAAAGCACTATCTACAAAGCCAAACTATAATTATAATTTATATTTGTAAAAGTCTGTTAGTTTGTTTTTTATTGCATAAATTTGCTACGGAGCAGTTTTCGGCTCAGAGATTGTTGAGGAGACGGAAAGGGACAAAGGTTACTTTTTTACCGGAAAAATTCCGTAAGGATTAACTATAACATAATTTCACGTGGACTAAGTATAGCTATATCTATATCGATAGCTTGCTATACCAAATTTTCTTCCTATTACTATTATATATCTCAGGCTTGAAGTAGAAATTCTAAACTGATAACCAAAAAAACCGGCGGGTAGTGCCACGTGCAGAATAATTCCTTAACTGTAAAATAAGTTAGATAGTGGAATACATAACCTTTGGTTATATAACGAGCGCAGTCCTTGAGAACATTTAAGAGACTTCTAATTTCACTAGCTCATCATCAGTCCTATTTTTTCTAATATTCATAAATTATTATTATATATATATTTTTATTGAATATTATGATGTGGTGCTTTTTAAAATTAATATTTCCTTGATGTGTTCGGGTTGTGCTGCAAATGTGCTGCAAATGTGACGTAAAGAGAATAAAAAAAAATTGCAAGTCTGCGAACTTACGGCTTCTTTAGAATTTTTTTGCCCCTTAAATTATAGTTATAGAAGTGATTGCTGGCAGTAGCCATTTCAATAATTTTGCACAACTACCTACATACTGTAGGTAGAGATGTTTGATACAATGTGTGTTTTTTTTTGTAACTAGTCGGGGTACCTGTGCTCATGGAAACCTAGTCGGGGCCAACGAGTGACACGTTACCCATTTATAATTCTATATAGTTATATGATTATAAAAAGGGAAAAGACTTTTGCAACATAATAACTTCAATCTTTCCATCACAATAGTTTTATGTCGGGGACCAAAAAAGGACGTCAAGGAAAACTTACAGTTGACATGTTATTAACCACGATTGATGGTCGACTTGCCCTTCTCTCTGACCGCGGTCCGATTCAATGCAACTAAAAAACTTTTTGTAGGGCTATTTTTGTGTAGAGCTTTGTACTTTTGAAAACATTAGTCTCTGTACACTTGTCTGGAACATGTACCAAACTTGCAATTATTTTTAAGAATTCGTAGTGCAAATAAGGAACTCGTGTGAAAAACACTCGTTTAGCTTTCAGTTATCAACTAAGTTGCATAGTTATTTATATAGTCTCGGTTTGTGACAAAAAATCTTATAATTTTTTTAAATCAGCAAAGATCAAAAGACTTGATTTTGCAACTCTAAGCTGGCTAGACTTAAACATATTCCGAAGTAATTCAACATTGTTCGATGCGATGTCAGCTTTCCTAATTTACGCTTACGGCAAAGCTCTAAGGTTTATAACAAAGTATTTTAGGTTGTTGGAAATTACGTACTAATAAATTCAGTTATCTTTTGTGTTTCTTATTTGATGTTTATTGGTGAAAAATTGTGAAAAAGCAAAAAACGGCAAAGTACGTGTCGTACAAGTTTTAGAGTTCCGTAGAAAGAAAAGTAAAACTTTTAAACAGATTTTATTCAAAGTAATAACTAGTTAAAAGTATTAAGAATGTTCTATTGACATGATTATTTTTTCAGAGTTTTTAGATTCCTCGTTAAAGATGAAAAGGAAGTTGCCACTTATTGTTTATTAGAGAAAAAAAATACCTAAAAAACTTAAAAAAAAAAATTACATTTCCGAGCACCCATCTCTTGACACCACACACAAAGACACTACATAATAACACAAATATTAATAGATAAATAAATACAAAGGGACTAGAGACTACAGTCTGGGGTTCTTAAAGAGAAAAGTGATTGGATTTCAACGCGCGTGTGCGTACTGCGGTGTTGCAAGTCCATAGGCTACGTTGACCGCGTGACATCACGCGGACCGTAAGCTTGTTTGTCAGCTTGGTGGTAAAATAACACTTCTTTAAAAAAAGTTTAAAAACCTTTCTTTTGCTTGGTATCCCTGTTTATTAGGTAGTTTGAAAACCAGTTCTTAACTAATAAAAAACTGTGATTACTTTCTAAACTACCAAAGATATTTTCGTTCAACTACGTACTGAATCAAGAGAGAAAATCGTATTGCACTTTAAAATATCTTTATAATAAACGAGTAATAATTTCAAACTAAAAAATCATCATAATATGACAAATGAATGTCATTAAACAAAACTTGTTAAAATTCTATTTCATGAATATTTTTTGTATTAAACTCATTAAAAAAACACACAGATATTTTAAAACGACGTGAGATAAAAATCAGACAAATGTGATTCGATATTAAGATGTTATAATTTCATGCACTCAATCACCTTACAAATTACTCTGCGCCATGAACATGTTAATTCGTCTTCTTACTTAAGGCTACGAGAATGTTTTAAGTAATAAAGATGAAATATCACGTTAGGATTTGCGTGACGCGACGACATCGCGGATATACTCGACATCTTGTATGACTGATGAAGAGATCAGTTATTGATGTAAGATGTCCTTCAATTTAAAAACAGGTACAGGTAGTTAATAAAACATTAAAAAAAAAAAAATAGACATTGAAAAATAAGCCCATAATTATATCGTTTGTAATGTACCAGTATATCACAGAGAGACAGAACATTTGAGCTGTGAGTTGGCCTTGCATTTAAATTCCAATAGATACAGTGTTCAAATCTGTGTACACGCAAAGGACAGCAGCCATTTTTGCAATCAATCTACCAGTCTACTTTTCTTATCCATCATGGATTTAGTGAGATATTCTTTTCTCAGTAGATCTGTTTTCTTATAAACTGGATCTGATGAGAATTTTTATTGCCAATAGATCTATTAAAAAAAATTGTTAAAATAAATTAGATCTAATGATAAATGAATTGTCTGATTAGATAGTATGTTATTACAATTAATTAAAAAACTAATAAGGTTTGAAAAAATATAATTAAAGAAAATGCTACCTAATTATTAACAATAATGATTCTTAATTATTAAAGAAAATTATACTTAATTATTGTCGTAAATGATACAACGTTATTAGATTTGAGCTCCCGAAGTGTTGTGGAACCGCCCTGCGCAACCTAAACTGAGCCAACTCGACCTGGGGCGAAAATAATAATAATAATAAAATTCTTTATTGCACTAGAATTTGTATACAGGCGAACTTAATGTCTAATGGCATTAATAAAGGGGTTGTACAGTTTTTGGTCTAATACATGTTAGTAACTTAAATAATATATTTAGAGAAAAAAGAAAAAGTAGACTGGTAATTTATCCATACAAATGATAGATCTCATCGAGATCTTTATTTCAAATGACAGCTGTCAAACTAGAAAGGTCTATATCTCCGTAATAGTATAGGATCCCGATATAAAACGATTTTGATGAAACGTATTTTGTAGTTAATTTAACATGTCAATAAATATATTGCATATGGGTTGCCTAACAAATTTCAGTCCAAGATTGGATATGATTAATTAAAATTTTTTTTTTTTTTTTTCAACATTTCACCGGTTTGATTATTAGGCAAATTTTATACCAATCAAAAGTACGAAGCCTATAGAATATGCAAACGTTAGGTTGCCTATTTTTTTCCTGTCACAAATCTCGGGTAGCCAGGTATAAATTGGTAAATCGATACTAGCATTTTGCACCGGTCTAGTATTTAATTAAAATTAAATGAAAATAAAGATTATTTTATTATGAACACGGTGGTATAGGGTTGCCTGCTAAAAATTACTCCCGAATTCCGGTTGTCGAATTTTGAAAAGTGAAATATTGCTGCGACTAAGAGCTCCCATCCCATGCGATAGTAGAGGACACAAAATAGTAGCTGTTTGAAGTCCGTCCATTTAAAGAAAGAGAGTGCGCATGCTATTTGTTCTTGAAAATAAAAAGGATAGCGATAGACTCGTATATGCTGCGTATCATTTTGGAGTAGTTTATTATTTAAATAGAGGAATAGTTTTTTTATTTTTTTTTTATGAATAAATTAGTTTTATATTTGTGTATTTATTAGATGTGACACTTAAGTATATATACATTTTTAGTAAAAAAGAAGGTTAAAGTAATACATATATAATACTAACATTGGAAATTTTTAAACAGCTACTATGCTCTGTCCTCTTCTATCGCATGGGATGGTGGGTTGGGACCTCTCAGTCGCACATATTCACTCGCAGCAATATTTCACTTTTCAAAATTCGACAACCGGAATTCGGGACTGATTTTTAGCAGGCAACCCTATACCACCGTGTTCATAATAAAATAGTCTTTAATTTTATTTAATTTTAATTCAATAATCAGACCGGTGCAAAATGCTAGTATCGATTTACCAGTTTATACCTGGCTACCCGAGAGTTGTGACCGGAAAAAATAGGCAACCTAACGTTTGCATATTCTATGGGCTTCATACTTTTGATTGGTATAAAATTTGCCTAGTAATCAAAACGGTGAAATGTAAAAAAAAAATTTTTTTTTAATTTTTAATTAATCTTATCCAATCCTGGACTGAAATTTATTTATTGACATGTTAAATTAAATATAAAATACGTTTCATCAAATAAACATATCGGTGAAGGTCGTGGTATATCGAGATCGTAGACTCTAACTATTGATGGTAGACTAGTAGAAATGATAGATCTCATCAACATCTTTATTTCAAATGACAGCTGTCAAACTAGAAAGGTGTCAATATCTCTGTAACTATTGATCGTAGACTAGTAGTTTCTCCACAGAACTGATACGTCTCATTAAGATCTTTATTTCGGTTGACACCTGTCAAACTAGTCTCGGTTACTATTGATCGTAGATTAATAGTTTCTTCACAGCAATGATAGTTCTTATCAAAATCTTTATTTCCGATGAAAGTTGTCATCTAAAACCTTTCTATTTTTGATGTGTTATTTCTGTGGAGAATCTACTAGTCTACGGTAAATTTAAGGTACCCGAGTAAGTTTTAAGTAACTTTTAAGTTATTTCTTTATATCTGTCTTTCTGAAATAAAGATCGTGAAGAGACGTATCATTTCTGTCGAGAAATACTAGTTTACGATCAATAGTTACGGATATATAGTCCTTTTTAGTTTGACAGCTGTCATCCGAAATAAAGGTCTTGATGAGAACTACCATTGCTGTGGAGAAACTACTAGTCTACGATTAATAGTTACCGAGATATATACCTTTCTAGTTTTACAGGTGTCATCCGAAATAAAGATTTTAATAAGACGCATCATTTCTATGGAAAAACTACTAGTCTACGAACAATACTTACGGATATATAGCACTTTCCAGTTTGACAGCTGTCATCTGAAATAAAGATCTTGATGAAATCTATAACTTTTGTAAAATAACTACACGTGTAAGATCAATAGTTTTTTTTTTTATGTTTAAAATAAAATGAAAAATATATTAGGAAAACAGTATTTTTTTTTAAAGTAGTCTTGTCTTTTGCGGTTCAAACTATCTCCATAATTAATTCATCACAAGTTAGCAGTTAACTTAACGGACAGTAGGCACTTATGCTACTTTTGTCTTATGCCCTTTCTAAAATTGTAACTAGAACCTTTAGCTTACTGTTTCGTCTATTATATATACTTTTATTTAGACAAGTCATGGACATAAGAAATATTTGGTGATGGCTACAATATAAAATCAACACATTCTCCAAATTTCTATTTCTATCCGTAGCTATTTGAGCTAGGTAATTATGAGTCAGTCAATACTTTATATGTTTTTTCCATGCAAATTTTGCCACACCCTTTCTCCTTCCCTTAGAGGTTGAATTATTAATAGCTCTTACTGCATATGTTTTGTTAATTATGTTGAAGTAGTTATACTTAGTTTAAAGTAAACTTAATTATAAAAATATTATTTCCAACATAAACTTTTCTGAACCGTAACCGCTGTATGTTAATAAACACCAAAATGCGTTTTTTTATTGATTGGAGCATTCATACTAACTATAAAGTTAGTTTGACCAGACCATATTATTTACTCAACATTTCTTTTAAGGCATCTGCTTATTTCTCCTTCAATTTTTAAAAACCCCGATATGATTGTGTTGAGAATGGGAAGACAAAGTGTATGTAAATTTAACCACCCATCTTCTTCATTTTGAGGAGTAATTTTTAAAATCCCCGATGCACGTCGTTTATTTATTGTGTTGGGAAGCATATATACCAAGTTTCGAGTAACGTAACTTTAGTCATATTTTTTCCTTACAATTTTTTTCACCCTGTTCAATTTCGACAGTAAAATGTGTGGTTTATTTATTGGTTTCGGAGCAATAATGCTAAGTTTTAAGAAAATTTTAACATGATAATAGGGATTGGATTTATTGAAAAGCATATTAATAAAGTACAAAGTCTGAGGTCATGTTTGCTTTAATTCATATTAAATACAGGTATTAAACTAACTTTTTCCTTTCAATTTGATTTTCAAAAACAAGAACACCTACAAAATCACATGAACGATAAAAGCGACAAACACGAACACAATCTGATAAGCATTGAAACTAGATAATTTCGTTAATCGAAGTTTTTCGTGCAAATGCATTGTAAATGTATTTGCTTTTACCTTGCCCTAATAGCTTGCATTTGCTATGAAAAGCGCAGAATAGTGTTCAGTTTTTCGTTTTTATTACTTGTGTCACGGAAACGAAAACTACACAACACAAAAGAAAGAAATGTGACCCACAAAAGAACTGTACAGAACTTAATGGTCGGTCCATTTACCCGGTTTATCCGGACACTCTGGTCCCTCGGTAAATCATCCGGGTAGTGCCTTTCCCCGGGACAACCTTCCGTCGGCTTCAATTAGAACTTTCCTAGTTCACATCCGATCTTTTGTTCTGGACGTTTGTTTGCACAATGTATGCGTCCTTACTTCCTCGGGGACGTCGTTACGGTAAATTAAATTTGTAAGTTAATCGACTATGAAAAAGGATCTAATAGAAATTAATTTGATATGGTTATCACAATTTATGGATAGCGTATTATTGTGGTTGGAACATTTGCCTCAAGCGGAAGTCCACGGTTTGATGCTGAGTTCGCAGGTACACCTGATATTTTGTAATTGAAAATCTAAAGGTACGTTTAATTCAGTCCATACATTGTGATAGCAAAAAGGTTACAATAAAATATGATTAAAAAGTTTTATATGGGCAAAAAACTGCTACTTTCCAGTAAAATAGCGCTCGTTTAAATTAAAGACTGTTAATATGTTGAATAGTTGAAATGTCCAGCAAATTCTTTTTTGTAGTAATTTTGTAAATACCTATGTATGTGTTATAAAATTTATATAACATATATAATCCCATTGTAAATTGGAATGACAAATGTGGATATAATATTATGTTATAAATTTTACGAGAGAAAATTCGTTAAATGTTAGGGCATTAGTCATTGGATGGCTGAAGATAGGCCGCTTTTATAATTTACCGTCGAGCGACATGACACGCGAGTAGTGCGCAGTGTCCACGTCAGAATCGTGTCGTGTCGTGTCGCTCGACGATAAATTATAAAAGCTTCCATACTCTGAATATTAACTGTCATCGAAGCGAAGCGAAGCATCAAACCATTGGCAACATCCACTCTTAGATTTCGTCAACATATTTTCTCGGAATTTTGAGTGATTGGAGGCTCCTGGTATTTTAATACTCTTAGAGTCTCCGAGATGACTGGCGTTTTGCCACCGACTGTATACATGCAATCTATCTACCCTGTTTCTTCTACGTTTGGTTGTGTCAGTACTTTGATAAAATTATCATATAGCTAATCATAATAATAAGCATATATATTCGAGTCCTTTAGATCAAATTTTATCATTTACAAATAAAGTACCCAAGTTAATGAGTTTTAAGAGGTGAGTGGTGATTGACGTGATTTTTAAACGAGTTACAACCGAAAAAATAAGGGTAGATAAGCCATCTAATAGTCCACCCGCAAAATACCAGTCATGCAACAGCAGAAAAAACCGGGAAAATCCTCGATCAATTACCTTCAGTATGAATCGCGTAAAAAATCTTAAACTAGCCCTATTTTTGCTATACCGTTCCTGAATCACAGGGAATAAAACTGTTGCGGCCTCTGGTCAAAAGCCAGATCTTTACTTATCACACGTAATGATCTGGAACGAACACAGATCAGGGACAGAGGCAAAATAACATGTCTCTGCAGAAAATTAAACCGAAACCTAATAATGTTTCAAGTGTAAAAATAAGCTGTTGGTGCATGATACACGTCTACACAAAATAAGTAACTCTTTTATGGAGCAATGTATACACTTTTACAACAAAGTTCCCAATAAAATTCAAAATCTATCAATAAGTAAATTTAAATCTTTTATCAAGCAGGTACTTTGTAAAAAGGCATACTACAATATTTCAGACTATGTAAATGATAAATATCCTTGAGACTGATGATGCTCAATTACAGGATGCATAGGTAAACAAAATTAAAATATCATAAAATTGTACGGCTAAAAATTTTTTATTTAAAACATTAATTGTATTTTTAGTTTATTTGTATTATTGATAGTGTTTTTAAAAAGAGTAACTATCGAGTTTCTTGCCGGATTCTTTTCGGTAGAAATCAACAACATTGTGAACCGGCGGGAAGGTGGGAGGGTTCAAAAAATAATATTTTATAACTTTCACGATTTAAAAGTGATTGTAAAATCCTTATTTGAATAAACCATTTTGACTTTGACTTTGACTTAGTGCGAAAACACTTTTGATGAAAATTGGCAACCTACTTTGTCTCCCAGCTGACTGCTATGTAATTCGCCTCCAATGCGACTAAAATATTGTACTTGCCTATGTCCAAGACAAGCTAAAACTATCTGGGAATAGAAATTTTACAATACTACAAAGCGAAACCGCGAACATCAACTAGTGGCGATTCATAAAGGAAAAGTATTTTCAGTATTCATTTCAAAACAAAATTTATATGTTGATGGAGTTTTGCTGACAGTTGAAATATTTTCCCTAAATTTAGTCCACGTCTGTTAATGACTGCTGTCAGAATGCTTTTTTAAATAAATTTGTGAACGCGCAAACTTTTTTCTCGTTATGCTAATATCTGTTCGAAACCTTTGTACATGAATTTGCAAAAACCAACGATATTCATTAATGGGTAATGAAAGAATTTGTTATAATTAGAGGCAGTACGACGTGACAGAAAACTTCAGTTACAACAAGGATGACGCGATATGTTACTGAGCGTGCGTTAGTAGTGCAGCGACATTTAACTCACTGAGATTTTCATTGAAATACAAAAAAAATAAAAAGTCAGGGTCTAAAGCACTATAATGACTATGCCTTAGCAAAGTTGTTAAGTAATAGCACTTAGAATTTTGAAGATTTTTTTGCCAAAACTTTAAAAATAAAGGGGTAAGCTTAAAATTTTTAATTGAAAAAAAAGTCAATAAATCGTATTTTCACGCTTTCAGGGTTTTAACGACATCATGAAAAAGTTAAATGTAAGTCGGATTTGCTTAGCGGATCCGGAACAACGTTTGCCAAAAACAATAGCTTCTTAAATGGTTGCGTCTCTCTCACACTCAGGTTATTAATACCATATTTTGGTATTTAACTCAACACAAATATAATAATAAATATATACTTAAATATTATTAACGGTTTTCATTAAATTTACCGTTGGATAGTATACTTTTAATTACTTTGATTACCTAACGCTGGTAAACCGGTTAATCCCAGCGTAGATAATCGCAGAAAACAAGCATTGATTAACACGGCACATTAATGTAAGAACATTAATTTACCGAATCGCGGCCTCCTACTGTTTATAAAGTATTAACTACAATATTTATACTAGATTTCTGTAATCTAGCAATTTGGGTTTGACGTTGACCTATTCGTCAATAATCTTAATTATAAAAATAATTATTAAGTGATTTTTTTCTAATAATTTAATAATAATAATGTTTGGCTGTGCTACAAGCTCTTATTAACAACTGCTTTTAACATGTTGCTATCGAACGATATATCTGAAATAAATAACATTTTATAAAAATACGTATAGTAAATCATAAATATAAACATTTAAACAACACGCGGTATTCTGAGCAAAGCTGTTACTACTTATTCATTTCGTGCTGTTATAATATTTCACCCAAGCAAATTCCAGAACACGCAATTAAAATAACCGTTAATAACGAAACAATATACCAACGTAATTCATTATTGAACTAATAAAAGACATCCATTACGTCATGGAAGTAATCTGGCAGTTATCTCTAGGGTTCCCAAACAGGCCTCGGTAAATGGAGAAGGCATTATCTGGCAACCCTCGGGCCTTTATTCCACGTGAGACCTCCGCGGCCGTATCGCTTGGTCCATTATGTAAAATGGTGTCAACAATATTTTTTGGAGGTGAGATAAGTGTATTGTTATTTAATATCTTAATGCTTGGGAGAATGATGTTGATAGAATATTCGATGTAATTTTTATATATGGGTAAGTTTCATATTTCTTAGCGAGTGGGAGTGGGAGTGGGTGACAGTGGGTTACAGTGACAGCCATTACTCGTATCGTCCCTAAGGAATGTGACACAATGCTAAGTGAAAATGAGATTTGTAATGGAATATGACTTCAGTTTGGTTCTGTTGTGTTGAATATATAAGATTGACTAAATCCTTAGGTAAATTTTAAAAATTAAGTTGAATATTGTCACAGGAAAGGCAAAATTACTTAAAAAATCGGCCAAGTGCGATTCGGACTCGCGCACGAAGGGTTCCGTACCATTATCTATAAAAACGGCAAAAACATCACGTTTGTTGTATGGGGCTCCCATTAATTTGTTGTATTTTAATTTAAAGATTTATTCTTAAAGTGAAATATTACTAAGATGTTTTGTGAATATTTCAAGCGTCTACCTGTTGCCGTAATCAATATCGAGCAAAATGGGCAATTGTTGTATGGGAGCTCTCTTAAATATTTATTTTGTTCGGTTTTTTTAGTATTTGTTGTTATAGCGGCAACTGAAATACATCTTCTGTTTTAGCTGTCTAACTGTCATGGTTCATGAGATACAGTCTGGTGACATACGGACGGACAGCAAAGTCTTAGTAATAGAGTCCCGTTTTTTACCTTTTGGATACGGAACCCTAAAAAGACAAATTAAATCAAAAAAGGCAAACGGTTTATTTTGTGTAATTTTGTGTAACTTGAATTATCTTATTAACTAGAACTAATTAATATTCTCTTAAGAACCAAAAAATACCGTAGAGATCTCCTAGATAAATGGACTTATTAACGCACAGATATGTAGGTACATAAGTAATCGTTTATTTATTTTTTATTCGATGATTCGTGATTAAAATGTATTGATTATTATTTGTTAAGATACTGAGTCCAGAAAGTACTTAGAGCGCACCCCGAACGGTATAACTTAGTACCAAGTATACTATAGTTATATTGACATATCGTGACCAGTAAGTATAGTATAACCAAAGTACTAAGAGCGCGCCCCGCACGGTATAACTTAGTACCAGGTATACTATACTTATATTGACATACCGTGACCAGAAATAATAGTATAACAAAAGTACTTAGAGCGTGCCCCGAACGGTATAACTTAGTACCAGGTATACTATACTTATATTGACATATCGTAACCAGAAAGTATAGTATAACCAAAGTGCCAAGAGCGCGCCCCAAACGGTATAACTTAGTACCAGGTATACTATACTTATATTGACATACCGTGACCAGAAAGAATAGTATAACAAAAGTACTTGGAGCGTGCCCCGAACGGTATATTTTAGTACCAGGTATACTATACTTATATTGACATACCGTGACCAGAAATAATAGTATAACAAAAGTACTTAGAGCGCGCCCCGAACGGTATAACTTAGTAATATACGGTATAAAATACTATGCTTACTGACTTTTGTATGTTGTACAATCTTTGCACGTGGGTCACCCTGACTACACTAAATAAGTACAATTTGGATCTGTTGCTCACCGGCTGCTACCAAGGCACGCTTTTTTCGGCTTTTCTTTCTTTCACTTTCACTTTCATGTTCCCAAGTGCGTTGCCTTGACGAAATTCATAAGTGCAAGTTGTTTCTGGCGCTTGCTAGCCGCAACCACGGACTAAGTGATAGATCATCAATAATGCAAACGAAGTTTTTAGGAAACTTTATATATGCATTCTTCATCACATTAATATTAATTGTAATCTTAATTGTAAGTGTAAATTAAATTGTAACTGTAACTCTTCGTGAGTATCAATTAATCTAAATATTAATTTTGATTGTTTTCATCTGTATTGGATTTGTTGACTTGCAATAAGAAATGTTCTAAAGTATGTGTATAACAACATTGTCTTATGAAATAAAATAGTAAAAACATTGACATTTTTGGTTTAAATAATTACTAAACTAGTAAAACAACCCATATACAAATATGTAGATAGGTGCAATAAACGTATTCCAAAATATACAAATTAAGTTAGGTATACATACAATTTGGCATTTACCCTCAAAAAGTCAAATTTAATTAAATGAAAACATTACTCAGTCATGAATGTAATAGTAGGTCCCAAGAGGATCGCAGGACAACACGGTACATTAGTCCAGGGGTGGTCAGAGTAGCCATGCGACGCGACCGCAGCGCCACCAAGCGTTCGTTGTGCGCACACTGCGTGACATTGTGCGCATAATGTGCGCTTAATTTAAATAAATAATGGAGTTTGACCTTAACTTTCTTAGATATAGATTTAGATTTAGAAAAAAAGAAATAGATTTATCACATGATCTATCCAAAGTATGTTCAATTTAATTTTGAAGTTACGTAGACATGTATGTGTGTAAGTATTTTGTAGTTACGTAGACACGTATGTGTGTAAGTATTTTGAAGGTTACCTAGACAATGTATGTGTTTAAGTATTTTGCAGTTACGTAGACAATGTATGTGTATAAGTATTTTGTAGTTACGTAGACAATGTATGTGTGTAAGTATTTTGTAGTTACGTAGACAATGTATGTGTGTAAGTATTTTGTAGTTACGTAGACAATGTATGTGTGTAAGTATTTTGTAGTTACATAGACAATGTATGTGTGTAAGTATTTTGTAGTTACGTAGACAATGTATGTGTGTAAGAATTTTTCTTTCTGTTACAATTTCATTATCTTTTATTTTAGGAATTACTAATAAGTTAGCTGGTGTCAGAAATACCGGCCAAGCGCGATGTAGGGTTACGTAGTGCCCGTCACAATATGCGGACATTCTTTTTTTATAATTTTATGTGGTTCATAAACTTATATTCACTACCCGTTCTTTACAACTTTATCGTAAGTAACTTTCAATAGAATCTGTACGAAATTTTCTTTTTTACTTCTCCAAGTACTTACATATTATAATTTGTTCGACCAGCTTTCTAGTACTAAGCTGACAGACAGACGGACATGGCTAAATTATAAGAGTTCCTTGTGCGCTACGGAACCCAGAAACCGAAGCAGCTGATTGTAAACAATGTCAATAATACCAAAAATAAACATTCAAAAATTATTATCGGGGTTGCTAGTCTCAGGATATAAAACTATAAGCAACAAAATAAAAAAAGTGTGAGTCGGACTCGCGCACGAAGGGTTCCGTACCATTATCTACAAAAACGGGCAAAAAACTGTTTAACTATAACAGTGTATGAGATACAGCCTGGTGACAGACGGACGGATGGTCAGCGAAGCCTTAGTAATAGGGTTCCTAATTACCTTTCAAGTACGGAACCCTAAAAGGTGCATAAAATGACTTAATTTTGATTTAAGAAGTAGGAAAGTACCTAATTACTATTAATCTATTTCATCGGTAATCTAAAATTGTTTTTGTTTAGAATGTTTATGCATCAACACTTAAAGCCTTATAGTATTAAAGTACCAAAAGTGCTTTAGTGATAATTTAATTAGTTCAAACTAATTTATTAGCTTCTAATCACCCTAGACCTTGATTTGTCAAGTAAAAGATTGATTTATGTTCTTCGCCTAAAATTGAATTGAAATTTATAGATTTTCACAATACATGTCGACAACAATGTAGAATGTGTACATTAAAGCTTGGTAATACAATAAAATTACAAGTAACAAACACCATGTCATGCGTCGTAATGTAATTACTTAAAGTAATTCAATTGCTGCTTCAAATCAATGTAAATTACACGCCTCTCTCATTTACTGTTAAATGTTACGCACGATATAGAGTAATAACTAATTACTAAGCTTTTGCCCGCGGTACTCCCTTAATTCAGTTATCGGTGTAGGATTTCAACAACAACTCCTCAATTTTAGAAAAAAAACGAAGTCACACTTGACGTTTTTAAGTAGCCTATGTCCTACCCCGAGACTTAAAATATCACCATGTCAAATTTCATTTTAATCGGTACAGCAGTTTAAGCGTGAAGAGATAACGGACAGACAGACAGAGTTACTTTCGCATTTATAATATTGGATGGATGCATGAATGGATTGCTAAAATGGGATTCTTACGTCACCTCCTTGATTATACTAATGAAGTTGGCTATAGCAAGCTATAGTAGCTATAGTTCGTTTAAGCCCGGTTATAATATAGTTATTTCCGCAGGAATTTTGAATTTCTTTAAACGTCCGAATGAGAAAATAGCACAAACCATATGGAATAATTCGTATGCCTGTCTGTCCGTCTGTCGCAGCCAATTTTCTCTGAATCTACTAGATCGATTTAATTGACCCAAATACCGATTTGCAACGTACTGAGTACATGAATGTAATGGGAAAATTAAAAAAACAATAAAAAAAGTTTAGTAGTGACATATTACATGAAGAGTCTTGTTGTGAGGATCTTTAATGTTCTTTTTAAAATTTTAAATGAATAATTTTAAATGTATTCTGAAAATAACGTGATAAATCTTTTGATATTGATTCGGCGTAGATAAAATCAACATTTGGATAAATAAAAAAAATTAAGATTCTATTACACGCGATTACCTACCCTTGGTGCGCGAGTAAAACTGAAGTTTTTATTTACTCACTTTCAGCAGTTTAGTTTAGGGTCTGCCTTGATCATTAAGTTTTTTACAATACTGTATACTGGTCGGTGCTTTGGGATGTTACCAAGGACTGGTATGTGACGTCATTCACGCGATTTACTTTTTCCATTCCGTTAGACTTTTACGTCTCCTTTTATACCGTTAAGACTTAAATTTCCATAAATTCCTTTTTTAATGGTTGCAACGTCATATGCGCAAACTTTATGTTTGCCAAATTTCAGTTTATTTATTTATTATTTCACTCTTGTAAAGATAATCAGTCAACCACTTTTTTATGTAATTTAAAAAGTACTATTTATTCAGTAGCTTAGTTTAATTTACTAAATAAGTAAACATATATTAAACAAAATCACTAAAAAGGTTATTATATTATAAAAAATATCATATACATATGTTTACTTAAACCAAATAGGTAATTTGTTTAAAATATGTGTTCTTGAAACCTCAATTTTATCTTCTACGTAGGCAAAGACGTGGATCACGCTTGGCTCTTTCGTCGCCTTTCGCCCTTCGCCCACACAGCGCACTCATTTTATAATGTGAAACGTGTCTTATTACAGTCGCGCTCGAGTGTGCCGCTTTAAGTGGCAATTTTGTGGAAAATGATAAATAAGGATAACACGGGGGTCGAATTTTGATGAAGACCCTTTTGTTATGGTGTCTTGTTTCGAAGGAGGATCAGCGAATTGGGTTCGGATATTAGGGTGACATTTTCGGATGATGTGTGATATTAAGAGATATTAGGTACGTCACATCCTTTATTAGTTTAGTAAATCAGTTAAATATCAATTCTATCATAAACACACATTGATATTGAATGTTTTTGTAGTTATATAGAGTTTTTGTTAGATTTTATAACTGAAGGGAAATATGTTTAGAAGTTTTGTTTATATTTAACAAGCATCAGGCAATTGAAGCATGGCTCATTTAAAGTCACTTAACTGTAATAGGAAGATTTATTAATAGCTGAAAAAAGGGATGTTGATTTAATAAAGATGCGGTGGCTAAACATAAAAAATTGTTATGTGATGGAAAAAATCCAAAGGAATGAATCTTATGTAACGAACCCATAACATATCGAGGACTCATAACGAAACGAAAGGGCAGGACTAAGCCTTAAACCGACAAGTATGTATCAAAAACATCGATAGGTTTAGCGAGTCAGAATTTAACGCAAGTGAAGTCTGTAGTCTCTGATGTAAACCCCACCTTAAAGCAGATGTGGCTTAGTATAGATGTAACCGAGATGAGAACACAACGGTGTGTAAGTAAAAGGGTAGCGCACACTATGACCACGACACATTAGGCCGGGGTTGCATGCGGCCGACCCGGTGCCACCCCGCGTTAATTGTGCACATATTTGGAAGATAGCTTCATTTACTTAATGGCTTTGGGTATCATATCCTCATATTTTATGTACATGCTGTATAGGGGAAAGTCGGATGTATCGTACCAGTTTTCAGATTATGAACTATAAAAACTTACAAAAATACAGAATTACAAGTAGGTAAGTAAGTATGTCCTTAATCATAACCAGTGACATTTTATTCCCGGTACTGATCAATTTGCCCAAAATTAGCGTTTTTCTACGGGCAGCCAAATGGATAGAGTATGTTTAAGCTGTCTAAAATAGGTAAATTTCGATAAATTATATTCAAAATGTATTATTTCAACAATTGGTTTATTTATTTAGTTTTTACAAAATAATACAATTATTATTGTATGTAGTAATAAGTAATATAACTTTTTCTTAAATCTAGTTTTTATTATGGCACATAATACACATATATGTGAAACATCAAAAATATATTCTAAATTTTTTTTAAATTAATCAATTATTATACTAAAATCATTATTTAGGTTCCTAGTAATAAGTAATATCATGTCTTTATCTTAAGTCTTGTATTTATTATATGCATAGGCAATACCCATATTTGTTAATGAACAATACAAAGAAATTTAAGTGATACGATTCAACAAACTAGCCATCAAATTAAAAAAAGTGGTTTAAAAACATAAAATAAACACAGATATTTGTAGTAAATTAAAACACATACATCCTACTAATATTATTAATGTGAAAGTTTGTTTGGATGTTTGTTACTCTTTCACACTTCAACCCCTGGACGGATCGGGATGAAACTTGGCATATATATTTGTTAGGTTCTGGAATAGCATAAAGGCTACTTTTATACCGAAATTCCCGCGGGAATAACTATAAAACCTTAAACGAACTATAGCTATAGCTACAGCTTGATAAAGCAAACTTCATAAGTGTAATTAAGGAGTAAATCACAGTCGCCGATAACCGAATTTAAGGCAGGCGGAGCCGCTGGCAAATTAATATACCTAATTAAGGAGTTCCTCGCCAATAACCGAATTTAGGGCGGGCTTTAACCACTGGACGGATCGGGATGAAACTTGGCATATATATTTGTTAAATCCTGGAATAGCATATAGGCTACTTTTATACCGAAATTCCCGCGGGAATAACTATAACCAACCTTAAGCGAACTATAGTTATAGCTACAGCTTGATAAAGCAAACTTCATAAGTGTAATTAAGGAGTAAATCACAGTCGCCGATAACCGAATTTAAGGCAGGCGGAGCCGCTGGCAAATTAATATACCTAATTAAGGAGTTCCTCGCCGATAACCGAATTTAGGGCGGGCTTCAACCACTGGACGGATCGGGATGAAACTTGGCATATATATTTGTTAGGTCCTGGAATAGCATATAGGCTACTTTTATACCGAAATTCCCGCGGGAATAACTATAACCAACCTTAAACGAACTATAGCTATAGCTACAGCTTGATAAAACAAACTTCATAAGTGTAATTAAGGAGTAAATCACGAGTTTAACGAACTATAGCTATAGCTTGCTATATAAAACGTCATAAGTATAATAATTAATGAGGTAATTAAGGAGTTCGTCGCCGATAGCCGATTTAGGGCGGGCGGAGCCTCTGGCAAAACCTAATATTGAATAAATGATAATTTTCACTCACTATTTATCAAGGATAGATCCTTACATATGCACTGTAAAATTTCGATCAAATTCAACAAAAAATGTTTTTTCATTGAAGTTAGAATTAACTGCCACACGCCTTTATAAAATGACATGTAACATGTGGCGCTAGTATCGTATATTTTAACATTGCCAGTGTAAAGAAATTCTACCGTTTAGTAGGAAATCTGGAGGTGGTACGATTTATCCTGCGGTACAAAACTTCCGACTCTCCCATACGTACATATACTATATTATGATAATTTCTGTTCAATTTACACAGCAGGCACATTTTTAAAAAGTATATCGAAACAGTAGTGACTATTTTGTTGTTTATTACAAAAATATTTTTTTTAAATTTCAGATCGATCACTTGCGTCGGTGAATGCAGTTTTATGTAAGTACTTGCACTTTATCTTTACCTAATTACCTCAAATTAAGTTATTTTTCGTTTTTCAATTTTAGTGTTAATTGCTAAACTACGAACTTAAACTACTTTTAATTTCCACAACAGATCTTTAGGTTCTAAAAATTAAACAAAACTGCTTTTATAAGTGCCAATTCATTTTTTTTTATTTCCCCATCTTTTTCTTTTACAACTATTTCAATATCAACATAAATATTACTTCGTGCTACTGCTACTGCGTCTGTGACTACCTGCTAATCCGAGGGGCATGGTTTCAATTACCGCACAACACCGCAAACATTTATGTGATGAAAATTCGTGTTTGTCTTGAGTCTGCGTGGTTTCTATGTATGTATTTACATAAAAAGTATATATGTGTTTGTATCCGTTGTCTGGTAGATATCCATAGCACAAGCTTTGGTAAGGTGTAAATGGTTGGCGCCGTGTGTAATGTCCAAGAATATGTATTAATAATTCCCTCAGTTTTAAAATACCTAAGCCCTTAAATTAGTTTCTTACATTAAGCCTTAATCAGTTTTGCGGGCGGCAGATCAAAAATTCGCACACGACCAATAATAAGCTTAGCTATTTCTATTGCAGAATTAAGTTGGAACTGTAGGGAACTCAATAAGCATCATTGATAGGAACTGAGTTAGAACTGTAGGGAACTTAAGCAGCTTCCGTAGGAAGCCCTTAAAATTTAGTTGGAACTATAGGAAACTTAAACTACTTTCCTAAATATTTTTCAGATAGAATTTTACACACTTTGTTTACTCTTTCTCACTTCAACCCCTGGACGGATCGGGATGAAACTTGGCATACATATTTGTTAGGTCCTGGAATAGCATATAGGCTACTTTTATACCGAAATTCCCGCGGGAATAACTATAACCAACCTTAAACGATCAGCTGTAAATATCAAATACCTTTACTGTTTTTGTTTGTCTTATTCGTAATGCAAATAGTAGATTGTATGTAGGTATGTAGGTAAATATAAGTAAGCGAATATATATGTAAACTAAAAACGTAGTAATTGGAGTACTGCAGTAACCCTGTTAATTGATATTCGATAATGAAACGGAAAATACTCCTTTGATTTCGTAACGTGACTCTTAGGATTTTTTCATATTTATCAAAACACTAGCGGCCCGTCCCGGCTGTGCACAGGTGGCATTTTTTTTCCATAAACCTTTTTTTACCCTCAAAATTTTTCTCTTTAAAAAAAGTGAAAACATTCAACGTCAGTTGCGTCCGCTGCGTAGGAAGGGAGGGAGCCGACCGCGCGGCATGGTATCTCGCAGAGCTAACTGGGTCCACCGTCCTTCCCGCTCATGATTGCGCGCACAGTACTTGATCATTATTTTGCTGCGATATTATTTGAAAACTGCGATATCTAATAAGATATTCATTGAAATCAAATAATGTAAAGAGCAATTTGTTTTAAATTGAATACTTGTGATGAATAACTTTTATTATATTTTTTTTGGATACGGGTTAATATCATATTTATATAAAAACCTTCGCAAATAATGCATTATTTTAGAACAAATTTAGTTAGCATAAAAAAGGTTATAGTTAGAAAACCCTAAAAGACAGACATATGCTGTTGTGGATTTTTTTTAAAAACCATCAAAGGTCTTCCTAAATTCTGTCATACATGATTTTTGCGAAACTTTAATTTTGAAACATTCTTAATTGGGGCTTCCTATTGGTCTTAGCGTGATGATATATAGCCTAAAGCCTTCCTCAATAAATAGGCTATCTAACACTGAAAGAATATTTCAAATCGGACCAGTATCCTGTTTCTGAGATTAGCGCGTTAAGGCAAACAAACTCTTCAGCTTTATAATATTAGTATAGAAAGGGCCATGAGCTGTTGTTTCACAGGACACAGAGTATCGATATGAAAAACATAGAGTCATCGTGTAATTCTAAGAAAAGTTACGAATTGGATTATTGCTTAATACATATATAAAGTTTGAATCCTGTCTCGAATTTACTTACAAATGTTTCTAGTTCCAACTATGCTAAATATTGAATAAACGTATTCTCATAATATTAGTATATTAAGCTGTCAATCACGCGTTCAAGCAAATACATTTTGCGGATTGAACGCACTCAGTTGAACTCTGGCGTGAAAGATAAGAATACCCTCCTTGTTATGCTATGCTTTTAATAAATGAAAAATCTTGCGCAGTATAAATATATATTTATAGTCGGTAATTTTCACCTGAAAAGAAATTTTTGATGAAAACGAACGACTTGACTGATGTCGAAACTACAAGGGTGTCGTTTTTGCCAGCTGGATATGGAACCTTTAAAAGAAACGTGTAAATTAGAGGTGAAGTTCACATGATTGCTTTAAGTGGACCCTTGACGTCTAATAATCATGCGCAATTTTATTGTAAGTACATATTATCTAATATTAAAGCTTGCCAACATAATAAAGTTTATCTTTTTACTTACCTACACACATCTGTTTACATTTTACTTACCTACAGGCATCTGTTTACATTTAACTTACCTACACGCATCTGCTTACATTTTTGATTGTATAGAGGCTAATAGCTGGGTGAGAAAGGCGGATGCGTGTGTGGTGTGGCGTTTACTAGGAAAGGCCTATGTCCAACAGTGGACTACACTGTATGTCCACACCACACACGCATCCGCCTTTCTCATCCATCTGCTTCCGGATACTTTTTTCAGGTCATCGCGGTCCACCTGCCTGCAATCTCAGTCTCAAATTTAGAGTTTGAAATATTTATCTCTAAGCATTCTAATATCCGAAAAATTATATATTAGTACTAGTGATAGATAGAATAGAATAGAATATACTTTTATTGTACACCAAATAATTTAAAACTAGACATTCATACAACCTTATATATTATAGTACAACTAGGCGGCCTTATCGCTATAAAGCGATCTCTTACAGGCAACCTTAAGTTACAAGTAATGAAAGGGAGCAAGATAAGTAGGTGTCACAGGAGAAAAAAGTTATAAAGAGAAAATAATACTAAATACTTATATAATTGTATAAAATAAATAAATACATGAACATGCATATAGTTACATAAACATACTTCTATATACGTTATATATATATATATATACACACATACCTATATGACATTATTGTAAGGATATAATTTTATTGCACAAACAGTAAACGATAAACTATAAAAATTGGTACTATGACTGGGTATTTTTAATATGAGGCTAGTAGAGGAGCGGAGAGTTAGAGTAGAAGAGCTAATAAACTGAAATCGCTCCTTTAGGTAGATTGAGGTTGATGGATTGAATAGCACGTTAAAACATGAGCATTCCGGCGAAAGCGGATTGGGAGCCACTTGAGTTCAGTGCGAAATTTAGAAATGTGGTCATATTTGCGGAGCCAAATATAAACCGAATACAAAGATTTTGAAGCCTCTCAAGTTTGTCAAGTTGCTCCTGTGTAAGATTTATATAGCAAGCGTCAGCATAATCGAGGACAGGAAGAAGTAAAGATTGTGGCAAGCAAAATTTTAGTGGGAACCGGTAGAAGATTACGTAGACGTCGTAGGAATCCAACTGAGGCAAAAATATAAATATAAAATACCTCGTTTTCTAAAACGAAACAAATTATAAATCAATAATGTTCTCAAAATAACATCGATGGATGCTTAGTTGCAACTTAATTTATTAGAAGGCATAGCACGAGTACCTCGGGTCGAGATCGGAATTTATTTTATTAAAGCAACGCAAAACTGGACGAGATGACAGAAATCTTTGAAATATTCAGTAAGATTTCTCAAATAATTAATAAAAGTAAATCCAGTTTTTATTGCTTTGTTTTGTTCGTTTACTTATTAGTTTTTGAAGAGTAAATTAATGACTGTTTTAAAAAGGTTTTTAGTAATAAATACAGTTTCGTGTATTTAATCTTAATTTTGGCAAAGCTGTCCATTATTCTGTCTGTTAGGAGCTTATTGTTATGTTGTGACCATAACCATTGTTTACAATACAAACATGTACTTAGGTAATAAGCTAGTAATGTAGATTCGTAATAGACTAATTGTAAATGTTATAGCAGTTAAGTAATTATCTAATTGTCTAATGTCTCATCCCTTAACATTATTTGCCTTTCTCATTCCTTAATATTGTTTATGCTTCTCATAGTCGTGAACCTTGTACCATTAGAAATAAGCTACCTCATTAGTAAATATGTAAACATCCCATTTTGTTCCTTTATATACCACTCCTCTCTCCAGAGCTCAGTCACTTCTCAACTCTCGTCTCGATCACTAGTTCCTTAGAATATTTCTATATCTGTAATACTTTATAATAAATTGTGTGTTTAATAAAATTAGTTTTTAAAAAATACAAGTTTTGTTCTCACTGCGTAACATTATTGCTTCTGAAATAGATACTAACGTTTTCTTCTATTTTTATGTTGGCTACTGTAGAAACCCCCCCCTTAAAAATAATAAAATTATTTAAATTTGAACTCACGTGGAGTATACTGACATACTCGCCAATTTGATTACGTGATGACGTACGTGATCCTAACATATTATTGTTGCTCTTATTATTATTAAAATGGTTTGTAACCGTTATTAAAGTTATTATTAAAGAAAGCTAATATTATTATTTGGCTGTGATCGTCTAGTGGCGTAATCGTCTGTTTGGACCCCTCGTTGTGACCGATAATAACCCCAGATCCTAAGAGGTATGGATTCAATCAGTCCCAGGTGTGAAAGAATAAAATCAAAACCCTAATTTTACATTATACCTACATTAAAAACAATGGCCTATAACTAATCCTTAACCGCAGAACCACTAAGTCCTGATCAGCATTAGACCAGAATTTGAATTACTAAATGCGAGTTTCAGATTAAAATATATGCGATTTATTATCCTAACGTAGTCGAAGTACCCTAGCCTAAGTCACCCTATTCACCAGCCTAGTTACCTCCTTACAGCTCCGAACATGTCTCGTAATAACACGGTTGGCCCTCGAACACGATAGGCCTTAAAGTTATAACGACTAAGACCGCATACCCCTTAAGTGAAGTCGTAATCCTATAGTAATGTATGAAGTCGCCTCAAAGGAGAACTCTTAAACGGTAAGTAGTCCATCGATACGCTAGTTATCTTGCCCTTAAGTAAACTTGTGACCTCATAGTACTGTAGGAAAATCACCTTAAAAGGAAGAACCCTTAGACATATGAAAGTACTAACCACTAATAAACTCACTGGCTTCCCCTTAACTAAAGTGGAACCCTTAGACATATGAAAGTACTAACCACTAATAAACTCACTGGCTTCCCCTTAACTAAAGTTATACACTTATAATATAACGAAATCATCTAAGAGACAGACAGACCTATTTAATAACTAAATAAATTATTAGCAGATACGCTATTGATCCCTTAATTAACCTATAACCTACACAACTAACCTGTCACCAGTTCTCTAGCTTGCGCTTAAGTGAAGGTTGGAACTAATAACAACATATATAAGGCATTAGGGAGACAAGCGGACCTATTAAGTACATAGATAAATTATTAGCCGACTAGCTGTCGATCCCTTAAGCGAAGTTATAAAACTGTAATGTAATATGAAAAGTCACCATACGGATGAACTAACAGATTGAATATATATATAGATAACACACGAATATACTCGCGGCCTGGCCCTTACGTAAATTACACAACCCTCTTAATAACACTAAGAATGCACCACAGATGGGCCGACTGGTTTAGTAGTTGCATAATTATTGGTTGACAACCCGTGAACAACCCCTATGTGAAACCATAAAGTCGTAATGGTATTCGAGAAGCCACCCCAAGACAAATAGACAATCTAAGTATATAATGAGCCTACCACTATCCTTACTAGCTTCTCTTCAAATCTTATCTTATAATAATATATGGAGAACCGCCGTAAAGACAAACTAACAAATTAGAAGTAAATGTAGACCTAAAATACAACTACAGCCTACCTTTGAATAAAGTTATGACATGGTTCTAACCGTATCCGGAAATCCTCATACATTCATGATTATTATTTTACCACTGTGGCTCACGCCATCTGTGTAGTAATCGTGGAACTACTCGGTCGATCGATATCTTAGCTAACTGTCTAATAATCTTGGAGACATTGAGGAGGTCTTATAGAGGGCGCTAAGGGCGGACGATTTAGTATGGAAGTCTATCTAAATCTACCAATCCTAGTTTCCAGGTCGTTTCCGGGTAACCCTAACTGGGAATCATCCAGGAAAATTCACATATACAACCATTCCTTAAGGGTTCGTAAGTTGTTCTATTCAGAATTGTTGGGCCCGCCACCAAATTATCCCTTCGGCCAATTAAAGGCTGAACGGTCAGACTTTTCATACATTTGCCTGTGCGTCGAAGTGCCCAGCTGGCGTCTCGTGGTCACGTGGGTGCGCAGAGTTCACACTTTAGTCTTCTGCGCAGATACAGAGTCTAATCGTGTTACTCGACCTTCCTTCGACTAATTTACGTTGGTTCGGTTTTGGTTTAGTATCTCGCGACCCGGTCAATACAAATTTCGTTATTAGATCTAAAATTGGGTTTGTGTTTACAAACTATGGCGATTATCTACACTAGAATATAAAGTTTATGAAAACAAAACTATAAAATTGAGACAAGACCTAACGCTCGCCTAACTTATACCCTAGGTTGTTCCTACTTGATCGCTAAAATGAATGTTGAAAATTAATTATGTATAACTTGAATTTGAATAGCCTTAAGGGCCTAGGGTACCGTCTGGCCTTAAGCGGTTGTCAATTATATCGTACCTATTATCTGACTAACGCCTTGGAACCTTTAACAAGGAAGGTATATAACGATCAACTCCTGACAGACTCGTAGATAGGTTTAATCAGACTAGCTTACCTTGTGGCTTCGCCTTCCTGTCATTTAGTAATTGAGTAGGTGTATAAACATTTGTCTTTCGTACGCTGTGCCTTAAACTGTTCTTTAGGATAGGTAAGTAGTGCTCCCCACCAACTCCTACATTTATAACGCTGCGGAGGTGGCAAACAACCAGGCGACCATGTAATTATCCTTACTACTATGACTAACTACGGAACTAAGGGGACCATTTCGTTATTATTTGAATACAACCTACGATCGGTCGGTTCGAACCCGAGGCTCCTTAAGTTTAAATAGCCGCTAGTCCGGAGAGGCTATACTCGCCCGAAACAAGTGTCGTGCAAGCTAAGTTCATATAAAATAATAAAATAGGTGTGCGATTACGCACATGGTTAAGTGGTAAATTGTTCATCAGAGTAATTAAGGCGACAGAACACCTAATTTGACACACACAATTAGTATGTTTAAGGTGGTTTGTAAGGAAGACATATCCACACTCAGGACCTGGCGCATTAGCCAGATCAAGTAAGGGTTAGCCCTTTTCTGAGTGTTTAGAACTTAACGTTTCGGCTTTCCATACAACAATTCAGAGCCTCATCAGTTAGTAGAGAATTGTGTATGGTTATACTAATACGTCTTCAACGGGGTGATTCATGGCGAAGAATAGAACAAATCCTGACCCACTAACGTCACCTCATAGCCTGTTAATAAAGTTTGGTCAATGTTGAAGTTCTGTCATCTTTATCTTAAATGGCTTAGTCAAAACATAAATTAAACAGTATAAAGCAATAAAATAAAGCTTAGATAGTCTAATTAAAAATTAGACTCTCTAGATTAATGTCGCGGCTCTGAAAAACATATGAGGTTTACGTTTATTTTTACACAGGAAACAAATATTTAAATATGAACACAATAATACTTAGCTTTCCAAATCTATCCGTCGCAATAATGGGTGGAGTGGAGGTACTATTTATCTATGGATTCCTTAAGGAGATTGGGTTAAAAATCCCACATTAAATTTTAGCCACCCATTACCTAAACGGCATCTAACAGTTCAGCTTCCCCACTCGACGCCGGTGAAGGGTGGAGCTGGAGCCAACCCAGATTTAGGTTTTATCAGCCCCCTCACACCCTTAGATTCCTGAAGCCTGCAGTTATCCTAGTATGTCTCTAACATCAAGCCCCAATCTTCCCTAATCTTATAACAAGCCAGACCCCGCTTGAAGAACCCCTACTGTGATTGCCCCGTCCTCACCTACCTCTATCTACCAAGGGTCTGCTTGCTTTGGGGGTCACCCATACCGCAACGCAACAAGACATCGGGACTAAAATGATTGAGATAGTAAGTAGCGGATATAGAGATATCATTAACATAACCATCAATTACATGTAACATAACTGTACCATTCTAATGAGCGTCTACCAAAGCGTGTAGGATTTTCATCAATGAAGATACATATACACAGGACAGGATTCACACAAGGGTTGCCTGCCAAGTCATGTAAGCATGCCCCGTCACCTCGAGTCCGATCAAAGCGCGAAGTCGATGCTCAGGACTTGCGTAGGGCTTTCATCAATAAGATATACATATACACAGGACAGGATTTACACAAGGGTTGCCTGCCAAGTCATGTAAGCATGCCCCGTCACCTCGAGTCCGATCAAAGCGCGAAGTCGATGCTCAGGACTTGCGTAGGGCTTTCATCAATAAGATATACATATACACAGGACAGGATTTACACAAGGGTTGCCTGCCAAGTCATGTAAGCATGCCCCGTCACCTCGAGTCCGATCAAAGCGCGAAGTCGATGCTTAGGACTTGCGTAGGGCTTTCATCAATAAGATATACATATACACAGGACAGGATTTACACAAGGGTTGCCTGACCTTAACCCTAATCTTAAACGATTTCTTAACTAATCAGATCAGAGCCTAATTACGGGGTTTCTTCCCACAAAGTATCACAAAATTTACAACATCATGTTAAGAGACGCCGATCCCGGCAGGAGCCCTTTTCTCCACTAAATTTTCTGCAGAAATCGGCAATCTCTTTTCCTTTAAGAGTACATAGCCAACAATGTCAACAAACTACCTCTGCATTTTTAATAAGCAAGGGTTTTTCCCTTCTCTACTCCAAATTTACAACTAGAATCCCAACCAAAAAGTCAACCACTTTCAATTTTCCCCAACCAACCCTTCACTTTAACCAAGGTGGCATCTTACACGGTCCCTTACACAGTCCTTACGCCATGGTATAAAGGAAGTCCCTCACAAAGCCCCATAGTACAAACCCATCAATAATAAGTTGACATTGCTAGCCTCAGTTCTCACAAAAGACACTTACTGATATTTGATGTAGGCGAAACGTGCACGGCGTCGGTATTAAATTTCTTCAAATCTTTGTTCGTCCTGTCCTTCCCGCTTCCTCAGGAATCTCGAGCACGGCCAGCCTCTCGGTACGACGACAGTGGAAAAGGGTGCCGCAACTGACGCCTATCGCTTATAACCGTTCTCCCCTCCCCCCCGATAGACGCGGCCTGAACACGTGGCGTGTCTAGGGATTGTGGCGCCAGTTAATTTCTTCTTTATTTTACTTCCACGTGTACCCACGTGCTTCGCATTTTAGTGGCCAGTTACTTTATAGTAATAATCGAACAATCATATCGAAATCGTCACCCGATTCTACTAAACTCTTTACCTGCCGAACTAGTTTCTCCGCTTCTTTGTGACTCGATTATACAGCTTCGATTAATTTACACATTGAAGGCTCGTCGTAAGCGGCGCGGAGCCTACTCTACTATCCCTCTCGCACCCTACGATATTTATAACAATTAACTGAAAATAATCGATCGATATTCTCCATATATTTTAACCTCCTGGTTATCTGCTACTTTACGAATCGGTCGTATTTAACGAGTAAT
This sequence comes from Apoda limacodes, assembly GCA_946406115.1. Lineage (NCBI taxonomy): Eukaryota > Metazoa > Arthropoda > Insecta > Lepidoptera > Limacodidae > Apoda > Apoda limacodes. The sequence continues at coordinate 36,094,109 of OX291542.1, forward strand.
TATTTTTCTTTGTGTTGATGATTTTAGGATCCCACTGCGATTTACGCCTTATGGCGTAGATATAAATATATTAATCTAAGACCGGTGAGGACATCCGGGCCACTCACTCACTTAATGTTTCATCGATCTCGATAGTATTCGATTGGTATGAATTACGAAGGTGATTGATCTAATTTATATTTATTATTAATGAATCCCATTTTCTTTAATTTACCTGTTCTCTTAAGACTTAATTTAGCAAATCAACACCGTGTCGTGGGGTCCGGATTGCTACAACTCTCTATTAAAGGCTTGGGTCCACTACAATCCTCCCCAACAAGTCATAAATGTACACTTATCAGTTGTGACTTGTTTCTTAAAGGTATACTCGACAGGGTATCAAGAAGAAACTCCGTCACCAATAGATATCGTTTATTTATCTTAATACACTCCTCTTTGAATAATGACCACGATACAAGTTAATCAAAAAAAAAATGATTTTCTCCCAATCTCTCCCTCCTTCCCCCCCCCCCATCTCAGCCGTCACCCCGGGAAAACGGAATAAAAGCATTGACTAACTATAATATCTAGACAAATGTATGGCATTGAACTTCCCTCTTATTTGCTTGTTGATTGGATTCATTAGAACATAGACATTCGGGAAGGAGACTGCCGCAACCACATAAAGCCCCTCGTATAGTAAAGAGAACTTTTTTATTTGTTTAAGCATAGCAACAGATTTATTGTGACGACGCACCTTCACTAAATCTCCTATCTGGAAATTCACCAACCGGTGCGTTCTATCGTAATATTCACTTCGCCTTTTACTAGTTTCTACCAACTTCTCTCTAGCTCTCCTCCTCATTTCCTCTAACTCACTCTCGCTTACCACTTCACTAGTCTTCCTATCCATCGCCAACCTCGCCTTCCGACCGTACAATAACTCATTCGGGGTAAACCCGGTACTGAGGTAAAGGGTATTGTTGTACAAATCCTCTATCCTCCTTACCTGGTCGACCCACCCCTTGTGGTTTTTATGACAATAAGTCCTAAACAGACGCCCTAGTTCTCGATTTACCCTCTCCGTGATATTAGGCCGCGGGTTCCTAACCGTGGTGTAGATAGGTCGGATTCCCATCCCCGCTAAAGATTCCTTCCACTCTCTACTAACGAATTGACTACCGTTGTCCGTCAGAATCATTTTTGGTTTTATATACCTCCCGTATAGTCTAATTCTAGAAACTACTCCTTTAGCTGTGGCCTTCCTTAATTCTAATAACTTCAGATATTTGCTGAAACTATCCTGTACTACCAGTAAATAACTTAATCCATACTTCCCCTTGGGCAGAGGCCCGTACAAATCTGCCATTACTACATCTCCTATCTCCCCGGGTAGAATGGACTTACAGCTTCCGACTAAATTTACATTATTCGATTTAGACAATTGGCAAATATGACATTTCGCTATCACCTCCTTTACACGCCTTCTTAAGTTCGACCAATAATATCTGTCGTGCATTAATTTTATTGTTTTCAGAGCCCCTAAATGATCCATTTCCGTATGCACTTGCAATACCACCCTCTCTGTAAGGTACTAGGTAAGAACGGTATAACCTTGTTTCCCCCTAAATCCGCAACACATAATACTCCGACTATTATCTTGCTCTTTCCCCCAATTCGTTTCAACCGCCCACGACAACCGAGATCCTAGGTCCGGATGAGTATGCCATTACCCCTCCCAAAAGCTAGTCAAGCAACCAACCGACATCTAACATTTGCCTTAAGGAGGGAAAATTCTAACTCTTCTTCTCCTGAGTAATGAGCTGAGTAGGGGGGGTATAATCGTCAGTCTCTAATAGTTCACCGAAGTGTTTCTTTTGGGCTCTACTTCTACCTCCATTGTATTCGCCCTTAGGTAGGTAGTACACTCTTAGGTAGTAAACGGCCTGATTTCCCCCGGGTCTGACAACTACTCTCCTAATCTCATGGCGATCGTACCTCCAGTTTCCTTTATTTAAGGGTCGACCGCCAGTGGCTACCACCCTTTAGGCCCGCCAACAACCTCTAGAGGTCCCCTTTGTTTACCAATGTTGTCCAGACGCCTCAGGAAAATGGTAGGTTAGTTAAAATAGCCCGAACCCTTCTTCTCTAGCCATGATCCAAGAATGTTGCACCTCTTTAGAACAGTGTCGTATTATACTTCCCACTAGTTGTTGTTCCGGGATAACATATGTCCGTATCTTAGCCTGTCTAGTCAAATGTAAGAGGTGTCCCAACATCCTGGAATATTGCCCATCCTCAGAGCATCTCGTTCATTTCCACCCCAATACGCGTCCAAAAATGCCTTTCGAAGTCCTCCAGAGAATTCCAGGTGTCTTGATAATCTCAATCCAAGTTACTAGCTACTCCTTCCAGGCAATCGAAGATTCCGTCTATGTCGTGGTCTCCCGAAGGAATTCTCTTCAACTAAACATGTCAGGTTTTCTATAATGGTTACAGGGTGTAATATGTCTGATATACCCCCCCCCCATACCTGTACACAGCCCCTACTTGGTTGTAACCTTAATACCTCTTCAGTGACTAACGGGGGGGGTGCGGGGACAATTGGCGGTTCGGGGCTCAGAAGTGCATGGATAATCGAAGGGGAGGATGAGGAGGATAGAATGGATAATCGATGGACACTACGACTGGTTCAGCCCTCCTCTTTCTTAACATCCCTTCCAATTCTTGTATCCTTCTAGTTAGGTCCGCTATGGTTCGCTCGTAGGTCTCCTTTATCTCTCTTAGATCCTCCCTTTGACCATCTTCGTCAATACCCCACGTAGCTGGTCGCTTCCTCGGACGACCCATACTTTTCCTCACAATTTTCTTTCAGATTACCGTTCGTAAAATTCGCGAAACCTGTAACAAAACCAAGATGCCCGTCTGGGTAAAACCTTGAAACGAAATAAATTTGACTTTGTCCCGTCCTAGTACCTGAACACGACTCTCATTAGTCTTTTTATTTACGGTTTAAGGTGCTATACCTGACAATTTACGATTACAAGCAAGAGCTTTCCTATCTAACAGTGAATAAACCGTCATGATCTTCCTCAGAATAGAACGCAAAAATCTAGTTAAAGGAAATGGTATATCTCGCTTAAGATTGTGCTCTACTGCAATGGAGTCCCTTACGCAACAAATAACAATGACGAACACAGCTTCAGTCAAGGACCACTGGTCTCACTCAACCTCAGCCAGCGACTACTCAGGGACCCACCCTGTCGAAACAAAGTCAGTCCCCTGCAACGCTACAATAGGAAACACCAGATATAATGGATAGTTATGAAGAACATAGTAGATCGGAGAAGGGAAATATGATTGGAAGCAAACAGTTGAGTTTGTCCATTTTTAGTCGTAGATAATCAGGACGGGAACGACGAAAATGCTTCGGTTAAGGACCAAGGGCCTCACTTAATCTAGGCTTGTTATGATGAATATGCTTCGATTAAGGACCAAAGGCCTCTCTCAACCTCGGCTTGTCGGGATAGTTATAGTAGTTTAAATATGGCGATGATGTTTGGAAACAACCAGTTGAGTTTGTTCATTATTAGATGTAGGTAATTATGATAGATATAGTAGCTATAAGGTGGTGATGACGTTTGGACGCAAACAGTTGAGTTTGTCCACTCGATGACGTTCGGAAGCAAACAGTTGAGTTTGTCCATTATTAGCCGTAGGCAATTATGATAGATATAGTAGCTAGAAGGCGGCGATGACGTTTGGACGCAAACAGTTGAGTTTGTCCATTCGATGACGTTCGGAAGCAAACAGTTGAGTTTGTCCATTGTTAGCTGTAGGCAATTATGATAGATATAGTAGCTATAAGGTGGCGATGACGTTTGGACGCAAACAGTTGAGTTTGTCCATTCGATGACGTTCGGAAGCAAACAGTTAAGTTTGCCCACTACCAGCCGTAGGTAATTAGAACGGATATGACGGACATGCTTCGGTTAAGGACCAAGGGCCTCACTCAATCTAGGCTTGTTATGATGGCTATGCTTCGATTAAGGACCAAGGGCCTCACTCAACTTCCGCTTGTCGTGATAGTTATAGTAGATTAAATATGGCGATAATGTTAGAGGGTTGTTCATTTAATGATATTAAGAAACAAATATTAAATTGTTATCAGCAACTATAAGAACCGGTCGTGAAATTTCGAACCTTGTGTAATAATGCTGATACTAGAGCGGCCTAACCCCATACCCCGAATATCCCCCTCCTCCCCTTAACTACTCACCCACCATTCAGGTTAAGTCTGACTTCCACTAACGACATATACTTATGTATGTATACCTACATACACCTATACAACCATACACCGAAAGCGGTCCATCAAAACAGCAGTTGCCGGAACATTAAAACCTCCCTGAATCCCACAAGGCAAATTTGTAAGGGCTGCCACACCCACGTATCCAAAAACCTTTCATTGATGTATCTAACAACTCACCAAAATTTTTTTTTATATTTTTTTTTATTATTTTTTTTTTTCGATGATTTAAACACATCCCCAGCATAACCCTTTTCGCTCTTTCAGTTAAGGACCTGACTCTCCCACCATTAAGGCAGGGCCCGACCTCAACTTCGACACATATACACATGTCTGCATACTGATATGTATACACACACATAGACATGCACCGCCCGCGGTCACTCAGGGATCGTACCTGCCGAAACATTACGACCCCCTGCAACTCACACGGCAAAAATCTCAGGGGTTACACTAACCATGTATAAAAATCCAAAATCATTTCAATTCAGGCCCTAACAGCTTACAATCTTTACTCGCGACGATTTAAACACATCCCCAGCATAACCCTTTTCGCTCTTTCAGTTAAGGACCTGACTCTCCCACCATTAAGGCAGGGCCCGACCTCAACTTCGACACATATACACATGTCTGCATACTGATATGTATACACACACATAGACATGCACCGCCCGCGGTCACTCAGGGATCGTACCTGCCGAAACATTACGACCCCCTGCAACTCACACGGCAAAAATCTCAGGGGTTACACTAACCATGTATAAAAATCCAAAATCATTTCAATTCAGGCCCTAACAGCTTACAATCTTTACTCGCGACGATTTAAACACATCCCCAGCATAACCCTTTTCGCTCTTTCAGTTAAGGACCTGACTCTCCCACCATTAAGGCAGGGCCCGACCTCAACTTCGACACATATACACATGTCTGCATACTGATATGTATACACACACATAGACATGCACCGCCCGCGGTCACTCAGGGATCGTACCTGCCGAAACATTACGACCCCCTGCAACTCACACGGCAAAAATCTCAGGGGTTACACTAACCATGTATAAAAATCCAAAATCATTTCAATTCAGGCCCTAACAGCTTACAATCTTTACTCGCGACGATTTAAACACATCCCCAGCATAACCCTTTTCGCTCTTTCAGTTAAGGACCTGACTCTCCCACCATTAAGGCAGGGCCCGACCTCAACTTCGACACATATACACATGTCTGCATACTGATATGTATACACACACATAGACATGCACCGCCCGCGGTCACTCAGGGATCGTACCTGCCGAAACATTACGACCCCCTGCAACTCACACGGCAAAAATCTCAGGGGTTACACTAACCATGTATAAAAATCCAAAATCATTTCATTTGTTCCTCGTACCAAGTTAAATAATAACCTTGTTCTACTCGGCTGGGTTTAATAATTTTGTCTTAGTTTCACATCTACATAGCAGGTAATAGTATCTATTCACCGTCTAGCTCACTCCTCATCCTACACTAACCCTAATTTATATATATATTTATATATGACGTGCGAATCCTAATTCTGAATAAGCATTAATGCAGTTCAATAAACATTTATTATGTTGACCCCTCCCCTAATAACTCAGCAATTTATCCTGTGGTACCCTCCCCTCTCGTAATGTACCTTTTATTTCTAACTGCCCTTAACATGACTACACTAACAAAACCGATCCCTAACCTACGCCAATGGTTTTAATCTCAGACATCAACCTCATTTCTCAATTGCTACATATCGTCTACTCAACAAAACCCTTTGAACAGATAATACCTATTAACAATAACCTATTTAGTTCAAAGGAACACGCTACTAGGCATAGCCGACCTGAACACCACCTAATACCTGCCATTATCCTATCTTACCCTTAAGTACGTTAAATTACCTAATCAGAGATGTATATATTTATATACATAGTAAATACACTTCTCGTTTACACCCGAGTACCTCCACACTGTCAATCTATAACTTTCATAAATGGTACCACAATAGGTTAAAACCGTCTGATATTACCGGTCCGCCTAGTAATAAAATATTTATCGACAATCAAAATGTAATAATTCGGCAAGCAAAAGCATGAGTCAAAAGTATCCTAAAATTTTAATCTAATAGCCCATGAACGGTAGCAACGAATCTATAAAAGATAATCTAAACCTAATGTCTACATTCGATCGCACAGAATCACCCCAGACAGCTCCGTTGACCAACCACCCCACGCTCGCGCCAAGACCCCGAGAAACTCCGAGTTCAAATCCCCGCTCGAGCGGACACTTTTTTTTTCTTTAGTTTATATTATTTGTTATAAATTTTCCTTATACAAAATTATATTACTAAACTACCAACTCGCAAAGTACATATAGTCGTTTTAACATCTACTGTTTACTTTGTTAAGATTACCTTCTACCAGTCATGAATCTTCCCGTTGGAGGAAGTTCACCTGGTCTAAGGGCTTAACAGACGTCACCGTCAAGTGAAACAGTTATTAGATGTTCGTACTTTGGAATACCCTTTTAACTAAACCTATAAACCGATAATTACACATATATACAGATATGTTTAAATGGCCCATGGGGATGATCCCAACTTACTAAGTCAGCGCTACTTAGTATAAAATTAAAGAACTGAGATGGATGAGGCCTACTTTAGCTAATATCTTAGTGACCTTATGACCTTACTTCTGCATTAACATTCTAAATGCTCGCTATCCCGCCTTTCAATGCATTCCCTGATCATAAATTAACTCACTCTAATTCTTCTATAGTAAAATGATACATTAAGGCTGCACCCTACTTCAATATACAGGGTTCTGCTCGGTTTTAAAATCGATTTCGCTGTCCTATGGTAACTTCCAAACCGGAAAATAACATGGCCTTCTACATTCTTTGACTAGCAGATTAGGTTTCTGTCCAAACCACGATTTTAATGAAAATTACGACCGAATTTCTCGGTTTTCTATTTTTAATTCATAACTCACTATCAACAAGTAGAGAGAACATAATTTATTTCGTGACATGTTAAGTAACTACAAAGCTAGAAAATTACTGTAATTTAAATTTTTATATCGCATGTGATGTAACTGTAATTAACTATTTCCCCCCCTTTACGCTAAGTTGTATGTCCATCTATGATATATTTATGCCACTGGAAAATGAGCTCTATTTGAAACAACAAAGGTATATGCGCGTGGGGGCCCTCTTAAATGCTCGTTATTTTGTTATGTCCTTTCCCTCCCCGAGCATATTAGATTTTTATTCCACAGTGTCGCCCTTCTGGCAAACAATTCTATGCATATGGAAAATTCATTAAGGCCACACCAAATATACCGATATTTAACGTATCGGTATATACAGTAATCCTCCTCGCGATCGACCACCACAGTCAATACAATACGGCTAGCTCCTCCTCTCTTTCAATTAGCCATCACAAAGTTTCGAAATCTGTCCATAGCACTACTGCGAAATTATACACCCGTCCACATCTACTTACGCACACGTATACGTACAAACCAGCACTCACAATCTCATTCAACCCGTACTCACAACATTAAACTAAGGTCCATAATAATTTTAATAGTGCTATCCATTAATAAATTTATTCGAATCTAGTTTTGAACATTTTCCTAAACCTATGTTATGACAATATGCATATAGGTATTACCACATAGAAGTCCAGATTGAACGAGACTAGTATGTCATTAGATCATGCACATACCCCTGCCTACCATTCTATAAATGTAATTGTAATTTTGCGTATTAGCCGTAATTTTATGTCTACATATTACTAGTAATGCCTTCCTATATCTAAGCCTAAGTCACAGAATATATCTTACTATACTAGTACCTAGATAGATGTACTGTACAACCTAACTAAAATAAAAAAACATTCTTTTACACTAATTTAACATGGTTTTATTCTAAACTTGGCCTACAATTCCCTTATATGCTATATTAAAGTATGTGTCTATAACTAAGCTTAAGTAACAAACAACTACAAAATGCCTTCTAAACAAGATTTATATCTTGCTTATTGGTTCCATTCTGTCACACCAGTCACCAACTCAAATCCATTTTAATGACCTCCCATCCGTTGTACGACAACAAAATGTAGGCTTTTACAAGCCTATTTTAGTTCTATATCTTATCCTGGTAACGGCAACACATAATGTAGAAACCCCCCCCTTAAAAATAATAAAATTATTTAAATTTGAACTCACGTGGAGTATACTGACATACTCGCCAATTTGATTACGTGATGACGTACGTGATCCTAACATATTATTGTTGCTCTTATTATTATTAAAATGGTTTGTAACCGTTATTAAAGTTATTATTAAAGAAAGCTAATATTATTATTTGGCTGTGATCGTCTAGTGGCGTAATCGTCTGTTTGGACCCCTCGTTGTGACCGATAATAACCCCAGATCCTAAGAGGTATGGATTCAATCAGTCCCAGGTGTGAAAGAATAAAATCAAAACCCTAATTTTACATTATACCTACATTAAAAACAATGGCCTATAACTAATCCTTAACCGCAGAACCACTAAGTCCTGATCAGCATTAGACCAGAATTTGAATTACTAAATGCGAGTTTCAGATTAAAATATATGCGATTTATTATCCTAACGTAGTCGAAGTACCCTAGCCTAAGTCACCCTATTCACCAGCCTAGTTACCTCCTTACAGCTCCGAACATGTCTCGTAATAACACGGTTGGCCCTCGAACACGATAGGCCTTAAAGTTATAACGACTAAGACCGCATACCCCTTAAGTGAAGTCGTAATCCTATAGTAATGTATGAAGTCGCCTCAAAGGAGAACTCTTAAACGGTAAGTAGTCCATCGATACGCTAGTTATCTTGCCCTTAAGTAAACTTGTGACCTCATAGTACTGTAGGAAAATCACCTTAAAAGGAAGAACCCTTAGACATATGAAAGTACTAACCACTAATAAACTCACTGGCTTCCCCTTAACTAAAGTGGAACCCTTAGACATATGAAAGTACTAACCACTAATAAACTCACTGGCTTCCCCTTAACTAAAGTTATACACTTATAATATAACGAAATCATCTAAGAGACAGACAGACCTATTTAATAACTAAATAAATTATTAGCAGATACGCTATTGATCCCTTAATTAACCTATAACCTACACAACTAACCTGTCACCAGTTCTCTAGCTTGCGCTTAAGTGAAGGTTGGAACTAATAACAACATATATAAGGCATTAGGGAGACAAGCGGACCTATTAAGTACATAGATAAATTATTAGCCGACTAGCTGTCGATCCCTTAAGCGAAGTTATAAAACTGTAATGTAATATGAAAAGTCACCATACGGATGAACTAACAGATTGAATATATATATAGATAACACACGAATATACTCGCGGCCTGGCCCTTACGTAAATTACACAACCCTCTTAATAACACTAAGAATGCACCACAGATGGGCCGACTGGTTTAGTAGTTGCATAATTATTGGTTGACAACCCGTGAACAACCCCTATGTGAAACCATAAAGTCGTAATGGTATTCGAGAAGCCACCCCAAGACAAATAGACAATCTAAGTATATAATGAGCCTACCACTATCCTTACTAGCTTCTCTTCAAATCTTATCTTATAATAATATATGGAGAACCGCCGTAAAGACAAACTAACAAATTAGAAGTAAATGTAGACCTAAAATACAACTACAGCCTACCTTTGAATAAAGTTATGACATGGTTCTAACCGTATCCGGAAATCCTCATACATTCATGATTATTATTTTACCACTGTGGCTCACGCCATCTGTGTAGTAATCGTGGAACTACTCGGTCGATCGATATCTTAGCTAACTGTCTAATAATCTTGGAGACATTGAGGAGGTCTTATAGAGGGCGCTAAGGGCGGACGATTTAGTATGGAAGTCTATCTAAATCTACCAATCCTAGTTTCCAGGTCGTTTCCGGGTAACCCTAACTGGGAATCATCCAGGAAAATTCACATATACAACCATTCCTTAAGGGTTCGTAAGTTGTTCTATTCAGAATTGTTGGGCCCGCCACCAAATTATCCCTTCGGCCAATTAAAGGCTGAACGGTCAGACTTTTCATACATTTGCCTGTGCGTCGAAGTGCCCAGCTGGCGTCTCGTGGTCACGTGGGTGCGCAGAGTTCACACTTTAGTCTTCTGCGCAGATACAGAGTCTAATCGTGTTACTCGACCTTCCTTCGACTAATTTACGTTGGTTCGGTTTTGGTTTAGTATCTCGCGACCCGGTCAATACAAATTTCGTTATTAGATCTAAAATTGGGTTTGTGTTTACAAACTATGGCGATTATCTACACTAGAATATAAAGTTTATGAAAACAAAACTATAAAATTGAGACAAGACCTAACGCTCGCCTAACTTATACCCTAGGTTGTTCCTACTTGATCGCTAAAATGAATGTTGAAAATTAATTATGTATAACTTGAATTTGAATAGCCTTAAGGGCCTAGGGTACCGTCTGGCCTTAAGCGGTTGTCAATTATATCGTACCTATTATCTGACTAACGCCTTGGAACCTTTAACAAGGAAGGTATATAACGATCAACTCCTGACAGACTCGTAGATAGGTTTAATCAGACTAGCTTACCTTGTGGCTTCGCCTTCCTGTCATTTAGTAATTGAGTAGGTGTATAAACATTTGTCTTTCGTACGCTGTGCCTTAAACTGTTCTTTAGGATAGGTAAGTAGTGCTCCCCACCAACTCCTACATTTATAACGCTGCGGAGGTGGCAAACAACCAGGCGACCATGTAATTATCCTTACTACTATGACTAACTACGGAACTAAGGGGACCATTTCGTTATTATTTGAATACAACCTACGATCGGTCGGTTCGAACCCGAGGCTCCTTAAGTTTAAATAGCCGCTAGTCCGGAGAGGCTATACTCGCCCGAAACAAGTGTCGTGCAAGCTAAGTTCATATAAAATAATAAAATAGGTGTGCGATTACGCACATGGTTAAGTGGTAAATTGTTCATCAGAGTAATTAAGGCGACAGAACACCTAATTTGACACACACAATTAGTATGTTTAAGGTGGTTTGTAAGGAAGACATATCCACACTCAGGACCTGGCGCATTAGCCAGATCAAGTAAGGGTTAGCCCTTTTCTGAGTGTTTAGAACTTAACGTTTCGGCTTTCCATACAACAATTCAGAGCCTCATCAGTTAGTAGAGAATTGTGTATGGTTATACTAATACGTCTTCAACGGGGTGATTCATGGCGAAGAATAGAACAAATCCTGACCCACTAACGTCACCTCATAGCCTGTTAATAAAGTTTGGTCAATGTTGAAGTTCTGTCATCTTTATCTTAAATGGCTTAGTCAAAACATAAATTAAACAGTATAAAGCAATAAAATAAAGCTTAGATAGTCTAATTAAAAATTAGACTCTCTAGATTAATGTCGCGGCTCTGAAAAACATATGAGGTTTACGTTTATTTTTACACAGGAAACAAATATTTAAATATGAACACAATAATACTTAGCTTTCCAAATCTATCCGTCGCAATAATGGGTGGAGTGGAGGTACTATTTATCTATGGATTCCTTAAGGAGATTGGGTTAAAAATCCCACATTAAATTTTAGCCACCCATTACCTAAACGGCATCTAACAGTTCAGCTTCCCCACTCGACGCCGGTGAAGGGTGGAGCTGGAGCCAACCCAGATTTAGGTTTTATCAGCCCCCTCACACCCTTAGATTCCTGAAGCCTGCAGTTATCCTAGTATGTCTCTAACATCAAGCCCCAATCTTCCCTAATCTTATAACAAGCCAGACCCCGCTTGAAGAACCCCTACTGTGATTGCCCCGTCCTCACCTACCTCTATCTACCAAGGGTCTGCTTGCTTTGGGGGTCACCCATACCGCAACGCAACAAGACATCGGGACTAAAATGATTGAGATAGTAAGTAGCGGATATAGAGATATCATTAACATAACCATCAATTACATGTAACATAACTGTACCATTCTAATGAGCGTCTACCAAAGCGTGTAGGATTTTCATCAATGAAGATACATATACACAGGACAGGATTCACACAAGGGTTGCCTGCCAAGTCATGTAAGCATGCCCCGTCACCTCGAGTCCGATCAAAGCGCGAAGTCGATGCTCAGGACTTGCGTAGGGCTTTCATCAATAAGATATACATATACACAGGACAGGATTTACACAAGGGTTGCCTGCCAAGTCATGTAAGCATGCCCCGTCACCTCGAGTCCGATCAAAGCGCGAAGTCGATGCTCAGGACTTGCGTAGGGCTTTCATCAATAAGATATACATATACACAGGACAGGATTTACACAAGGGTTGCCTGCCAAGTCATGTAAGCATGCCCCGTCACCTCGAGTCCGATCAAAGCGCGAAGTCGATGCTTAGGACTTGCGTAGGGCTTTCATCAATAAGATATACATATACACAGGACAGGATTTACACAAGGGTTGCCTGACCTTAACCCTAATCTTAAACGATTTCTTAACTAATCAGATCAGAGCCTAATTACGGGGTTTCTTCCCACAAAGTATCACAAAATTTACAACATCATGTTAAGAGACGCCGATCCCGGCAGGAGCCCTTTTCTCCACTAAATTTTCTGCAGAAATCGGCAATCTCTTTTCCTTTAAGAGTACATAGCCAACAATGTCAACAAACTACCTCTGCATTTTTAATAAGCAAGGGTTTTTCCCTTCTCTACTCCAAATTTACAACTAGAATCCCAACCAAAAAGTCAACCACTTTCAATTTTCCCCAACCAACCCTTCACTTTAACCAAGGTGGCATCTTACACGGTCCCTTACACAGTCCTTACGCCATGGTATAAAGGAAGTCCCTCACAAAGCCCCATAGTACAAACCCATCAATAATAAGTTGACATTGCTAGCCTCAGTTCTCACAAAAGACACTTACTGATATTTGATGTAGGCGAAACGTGCACGGCGTCGGTATTAAATTTCTTCAAATCTTTGTTCGTCCTGTCCTTCCCGCTTCCTCAGGAATCTCGAGCACGGCCAGCCTCTCGGTACGACGACAGTGGAAAAGGGTGCCGCAACTGACGCCTATCGCTTATAACCGTTCTCCCCTCCCCCCCGATAGACGCGGCCTGAACACGTGGCGTGTCTAGGGATTGTGGCGCCAGTTAATTTCTTCTTTATTTTACTTCCACGTGTACCCACGTGCTTCGCATTTTAGTGGCCAGTTACTTTATAGTAATAATCGAACAATCATATCGAAATCGTCACCCGATTCTACTAAACTCTTTACCTGCCGAACTAGTTTCTCCGCTTCTTTGTGACTCGATTATACAGCTTCGATTAATTTACACATTGAAGGCTCGTCGTAAGCGGCGCGGAGCCTACTCTACTATCCCTCTCGCACCCTACGATATTTATAACAATTAACTGAAAATAATCGATCGATATTCTCCATATATTTTAACCTCCTGGTTATCTGCTACTTTACGAATCGGTCGTATTTAACGAGTAATTATTTTTCTTTGTGTTGATGATTTTAGGATCCCACTGCGATTTACGCCTTATGGCGTAGATATAAATATATTAATCTAAGACCGGTGAGGACATCCGGGCCACTCACTCACTTAATGTTTCATCGATCTCGATAGTATTCGATTGGTATGAATTACGAAGGTGATTGATCTAATTTATATTTATTATTAATGAATCCCATTTTCTTTAATTTACCTGTTCTCTTAAGACTTAATTTAGCAAATCAACACCGTGTCGTGGGGTCCGGATTGCTACAACTCTCTATTAAAGGCTTGGGTCCACTACACTACTGTTGTTTCTTGTCTCTTCTCTCTTCTCGATCTTATTTTTTTTTCATGTGCTGCTATTACCGTACTGGCTCAACATTAAAAAACTATATGCTAAAATAAACCCATTTTCTTGTATTTTATCTTACCTAAGCCGAATTACAAGATTCTTTAAGTATTTAATTTTAGTTAATGTCTTATAACTTTAGCCATTTCGAAAAAAGAGTCTTAACAGTAGGGCATAACGAGTACTCGCTCGAATGAGCAGCCTGAACTGGGGAAGTACCATCATCTTACAGTAAACCGCGGCCATAATAACACTAACATTGAGTAATGTTGTGTTCCTGGCGGTGAGGAAGGTTCCCAGAGCTCTTTGAAGATTCGCTGCGTGGACAGCGGGGGACCGGCGGTGCTCGATGCTGTCCTTGCTCGGCGTAGACACGGCGTGCTGTAACGCTGGTTAGGGAGACCAGATGATACGGCTGACCACTGGCCGCCCGCAGGTGGAACGGATTCCTAATCCCAAGAATTACTAAATCTCCGCCCTGGGAGGCTAAACTGCCCTAATCCGGCTACTACAAGGGGGATCAGGGGCCGCCCACCGTGCAAACAACCGTATTATCTGTGTCGAGCTTCGGCAGTTCTAGTGCCTTACCTTTTGTCTCTAAGCTGTCTGTGCAACGAATCCTCATTTTTAGACTAATTAATAAACCTTTTTTAATGGTCAAAATAATGAAAAAGAAAAGAGTTTTTACAGAGGCTACTCCATCCACATTCAATGTGGACTTCTGCAATATAAGGGGTATTCATGCCAACCTAAACGCAGTTCACCATCACATTGAAACTGCGCAGCCGACCATTCTATTTTTAACGGAGACGCAAATATTTTGCCCGGCCGATACATCATACCTTTATTATCCCGGCTACAAACTCGAGCACAATTTTGTGAATGTATCGTACTCGTATCTATGCGCACCCGTACAGGTCGCATAGCGGTGACACGGACGCAACTTGACTCTTCAAGCACCTGAGTTTGACGAATGACAAAGTTCTAGAGCAATGTCCAACAGCATAACTAGTTATTTTGGGAGATCGTGAGTGGCTCAGATCTTGAACCAATAACTATGCAGGGATATCTGCACATGAATTTATTCTGACCTATGGATTCTCACAGCTGGTGCTTTCTCCAATGAGAATACCAGATAGAGAGGACTATACGTGCTCTTTACTAGACCTTCTGCTGAGTACACGTCCGGACGGATATTCCGTCTCAGTGAATGCGCCTCTTGGCTCCTTGGACCACTGTCTTGATACGATTCAAATGTCATGCACACAACTAATACGTATAAGTTGGCAGACTGGGATGGATTGCGAGAACTTTATGCATCGTACCCGTGGAGGCAGCTCTGCTTTAGCTCAGGAGACCCTGACATCTGCGCAGCTGCAGTCACCGAGACAATCCTCGCTGGTATCGAATGTTTTGTTTCTAACCTGCGGGAAGCTGCCGGGGTTTAATAGGTCTTGCAGAGAAGCTCAAATTCTTAAGTAAACTGCATATGAAGCTTGGACCACGGCTCATCATAATAAGGATCCGAAAAATCTGATACCTAGAAAAACATGACCTGGTCAGCGATCGTCAATATGGCTTTCACCACGGTCGCTCGACTGGTGACCTTCTAGTGTATCTCACACACCGATGGGCACTAGCCATTGAGAGTCAGGGGAGGCATTGGCATGTAGCCTGCACATAGCGAAGACCTGGACATAGAGTCCGGCTGACACATACGAGCCGTAGTTGACGGTAGTTGCTCTGATAGCTTGGACTAGTGTTAATGCTGGTGTCCCGTAAGGCTCTGTGCTGTCTCTTACGCTGTTTCTACTGCATATCAATGACATTTTGGACATCAAAACCATACATTGCTATGCAGATGACAGTACTGGATACGCCTATTACACGGGTCGTGCAAGCATCCCTCGTTCCAATGTGGAAGAAAATCGTGAACGACTTGTATCTCAAATCGAGACCACTGTGTCCAAGGTCTATGACTAGGGACGTTAAACCTGGGTAGGGAAAACTTGGTCCGATTCTACCCTACAAAGAAACAAGTCTGCGCGTTCACCGCTAAGAAAACCCCATTCACTGTGGTTCCACAATTCCAGAGTACTCCCCTCTCCATCTCCAAAAGCACTGGGATCCTTGGAATTGACATCTCCAGCGATGTTCAGTTCCGAGCTCATCTGCAAGTCAAGGTGAAGCTGGCGTCAAAAAAACTTGGTGTATTCAACAGAGCGAAGCAGTACTTCACGTCGGGCCAAGGTTGCTGCTTTACAAGTCGCAAGTCTGGCCCCATATGGAGTACTGCTGCCAACTGTGGGTGCCCTTTTGCTCGGTTCAACGACGGGCTGCGAAAATTGTCGACGATACCAAACTCACTTGCCGTATCGAGCCCTTAAGTCTGAGGAGAGACTTTGCCAATTGTAATAATTTCTACCAACTGTACAATAGGATGTGTTCTGAGGAATTGTTTCAAATGATGCCCATGGCTATTTTCTACCATCGCACCGCTTGCCATCGGCAGCGAATTCATTCTCATTCTTTAGAACTGAAATGGTCGCATACATTGCGGTTACAGAGAAACTTCCTCCCGCGAACTCTTGAGTTGTGGAATGAGCTCCCTGCCAAGGTTTTCTCCAAGGACTACAGTGTTGGGTTCTTCAAGTAAGAAGTTATTATATTTTTGAAGGGTCTACGGTAAGGTAATACTCCTGGTGTTGCAAGCGTCCGTAAGGTGACTGCTTACCATCAGGTAGACCGTGAGCTTGTTAGACAAGCAATCCCACTTACTACTACTTATTTTATAGGGATTACTTTTGAGATTGTAAGTCAATCCAAATCATGCGAATTTGCAAGCGGCTTAAGTCTAAAGACTGATCAAGCGACGGAGAATTCGACTGTGCCTACGAAACTCTAAAAATGATAGTATGTTTGTATGGTTGTAGCTTGATTCTAATAAAAAAGTAGGACCCAGAGAGCTGCTCCTTATTTTCCTCCCATGTATGTTACTCTCTCTCCACTCAGTCTACACCCCTGATATGATGTGGGACGTGCTTTATTACCGACATACTAAAAAGTCAATTTTGTGAAATCATAAATAGGGATTACACGGAACTTGAATTTTGATGAAGACCCTTTTGTTATAGTATCTAATTCCAAAGTGGGGTCAGTCAATTGAACCTAGACATTAGGATGACATTTTACATATCTTGTTGTAAAATCGCATCGTGTGTCATAACTTTTCTCTGTCATTTTAATTAAGTTACCTTTGTATATCTACTTGAAACAAATCCTTAGCAAATTAATGTTTAGATCAAGAATTGAATTATTAAAGTTATATCCCTACAGCCATTCCATTGTTTTGCAAACTGAATTCTGAAGCAGGACATTAAAGGTGTGGTAATAACGAAACAATACGCCACCATAAATTATTATTTAACCCAATAAAGGACATCCATTACACTATGAAGTAATCTGGCAGTTATCTCCGGAGATTCGTAAATGCAAGAGGGCATTATCTGACAACGCTTAGGCCGGTTTTTTGTTTAAGACCTCTGTAAGCACGAGCTATATTAAAGAACTATACCCACTCTCCATACATAATTTTACTAGTTTCAAGCATTTTTGTGGTACATATAACATTTTGTTCCCCTTTATATATAAAAAAACAAAACTAGCTTAAAATTATCAAGCAAGGTGGAAAAAAGTGTACAGGAAATACGATATTTAAGGTTATATCTATTTATTTCTTTGTAAATGTTCAAAATTTTCTCTAAAACTTTATAAGAATTTCTCGCACAGAGGTTAACAATCATCTGCCATCCAAAAATTATTAAAAAAGTGTCTAAAATTAGGAAAATAAAGAAAAAGTAAAGTTTCAGAATAGGCTAAAAGTTGTGAAAAATATGAAAATAAAGTAAGTTTAAAAATACTGTAATAGACATTAAAGCTTAATCACAATTATCCTGCACAAGGCATGATACTATTCAATCAATTTAATTAGACCTTTTATGCTGCGTTGTATAGTTTATCAGATGATGTCTCAGAGTTCAGTGTGCATCTAAGCAAGGGCTTCCTTTAACATTTTTCTTTGTTTCCTATCTATGGCAACTCTTTTTCAGTTAGGACTCGCTGTGATCTACCTATCTTATATGTTGTCTGCTTCTATCGCCATCTTCGGGTACAAGTCTGTCACAATTTTGCTTCACTTGTCTTGAGTGCTCCGTAATATATGGCCTGTAGAAAGTACGGCAGTCTTTTTTATCCTCTTATCACGAAATCTCGGACTTTGCCTTGTTTCTTAATACCTGTCATACTCCTTTTCATCGATCTTTGGCAGTGTGCAATGTGGTTGGTTGTAAATCTTGTTTTCGATGTCAACATGGTTTGTAAGTTTGTTTTGTCGTGTTCATTGTTAATCCAAAACTTATTCTGTTCTGTGAGATCTTGTATAATTTTTTCCAGATTTTTTTGGTTTTCTTTGAGCAAGACTATGGCATCTACAAATCTCATGTGCTTATTTTTTCTTCAATTTATGTTATTGATCGCAATTCTATTTTCGGAATATATTTTATAATACTCCTTTCCTGATGCCGATTTTAGTTTAAATGTCTACACATAAGTCTCCTAGTTGTAGAATTATAGTTAGTTAGTTATAGTGTTCCCCGTTTGTTTAAGCTTTCCAGAATCGCTTCATGGCTTATACTATCGAAGACCTTGGATTTATCTATAAACGCTTATTATATTCGTTGTATTTCTCCCTGTCTTGTTCTACTGTCGGTTCGGTTGGTTTTTGTTCATTTTAGTGCTTATTCAATTAAGGATGAGCTTGAAATTTGAAGACGAGTTGGTTATTATATTTTTTGAATGGTCAGTAGCATAGGTTTTGGTATAATTTTGTAGCTAGTTTGTTTATTTTCTATCTATTAGTGACTTTACTCCTTTCCCTTTCCAAGCATGGTATTTCTTAATTGACTTACGTAGTTCTTGCTGAGCCTTTCTTGTTCTTTCTGTTTTACTAAGTTCAGGTTTGGTGGCTCCCGGGTAAAATTATTTTCTTTTTTCACTTTCACCAAGTTTGCTTGCCTTTTTTCTGCTTTCTAGTTAAAAGTTTTTGGGATGCCATGGTTTGGTTTTATTTTCGTGTTTATATTTTGTTACGAATTTTGTTGCGAGTAATTTAGGTTTCGTTTTATACATGTTTTCTTCTTTTCCAACCGTTGCATTCTGTTTGAATCTTCATTTTTGAAAACGACCTCTTACTCTTTGACAGTTTTTGTGGTAATATTTATTAGGTGCTGCCAAGAAACTGTCACATGTCTCAACTGCAGTACACCAAACTTTAATAAATAAATAAAAAAAAGTTTCCTTTTCTCTTGTCCGGCCATTCAGATGTTCCGTGAATTATGATGTTGTTTTTCCTGTTATTGACATCAAGGTATTTTATATTTTTGTTAAGATACTTCATTTTTCATTTTTGGTTCTCTTCTATAAGTGTTTTTTTCTTTTTTGAGCACAGCCGTAAATATAGTTCCGTTTATTTTATTGGTTAGTTTCTGAAGTTATTTTTCAAAAGAGTAGTGATATCTCTTCCGACAGTTTGGAAATCATTTTGTAGTTTGGGGGCTTAACCGTTTAAACACACTTCTAATGTCGGGGTCAGACTATGGAAATGCGTGTACGCAGCTAATCAAATATACAGGCTGTAACGAGAACCAGATTGTCACACTTAAAATGAAGAAGTAAATGCGCTTGTCTATGATTCTTTGACGTTGTATTTTAAGACTCGTAACACAAATGTAATATGAAACGCTCAGTACCTTTTTTATGTTATTTGATAAAAAAAAATCCGTTCGTGAAAAAGTATGTTTTAACGCCTGTATTGTGGTTTACAAACATAAAATGAATAAAAACTACTTTTTTTTTTTTTTTTTATACCACTAAGGTGGCAAACAAGCCTACGGTCCGCCTGATGGTAAGCGGTCACCGTAGCCTATGAACGCTTGCAACACTAGGGGCATCACTCGCGCGTTGCCGACCCTTCAGAAATCTAATAACTTCTTTTTTGAAGAACCCCATACTGTAGTCCTTAGAGAAAACCTTGGCAGGGAGCTCATTCCACAACCCAAGGGTTCGCAGGAGGAAGTTTCTCTGAAACCGCACTGTACGCGACCATTTTGGTTCCAAAGTGTGAGAATGAATTCCCTGTCGATGGCGAGCGGTGCGATGGTAGAAAGTAGCCGTGGGCATCATTTCGAACAATTCCTCAGAACACAATCCATTGTACAAGCGGTAGAACACACACAGGGAGGCAAAGTCTCTCCTCAGACTTAAGGGCTCGATACCGCAAGTCAGTTTGGGATCGTCGACAATTCTCACAGCCCGTCGTTGAACCGAGTCAAAAGGGTCAAGCTGGTATCCGGGTGCAGAGCCCACTTATACTTTCACTTACCGTAACCGGGATACAAAAGGATCTAAAAAAATTTTTTATAATGTCATTCCAGAACTCAATCATCAGTTTTTAATGTTCTGTAGTCAACAAGGAACACTTATAGTTTCACCATGTCCATTCGTCTGTCGGTCTGCCTGTTTGCAGCTTAGCTCAGAGACCATTAGTACGAGAACGCAGTAAGTTGGCATGGGTATCATGCGAGAAGTATATATTACGAAATTAAAAGGAATACTATCATAGCTAAGTAGGGTTTACAACCCAATGAGTATAAGTCCACCAACATAAAAAATGTAGTCGGAAAAGTAAAAAATCCGTACAAATCGATCAAATAGTATTTAGGTAAAGTCGTCACTTGTGTTAAGCTGGTATTAAATATAAGTTTATGAAAATAAATATATATTACTTAAATGGTGGTAGTTACGGAACCCTCAGTGCACGAGTTCGCCTCGCACTTGACCGGTTTTCTTTTAGTTACCCTTGGTTTATCATGGTTTCCTGACTGATTCCGAAAAGCGGTCAAAACAAGTTTACTTTCCTATTTATATGTTTACAGTAATTTAGCAAAATGACGTCACTGGTACCCGAGAAGTGACCGATCTCAAGAAACAGTTTCGTTTATGGAATTTAGTTTTATGATTAGATGGTAGGTCTCTTAGTTCATAGTTTCCTTTCGTGGTCGACCCAATTAATATTGACCGCTAACTAATTATGAACTAACTTATCATTCAACTCACTTTATGTTTCTCCGCCTGTTAATTTCAAAGTTGAAATTCCACCAGGAAGTTCTCACGAGTAACTCCAACTTCGTAATTGGAATTAGTAGACCCTCGTACTCATTCGGTTTGTCGATCATCCGTTCAACCGAATAAATTGAACGAATCGAACGCACTCACTTGAACTGTACCGTAAAAGACAAGACCCGTCATTCTATTCTATATTGTTTTAGATGGTTTAATTTTCTTTCCCAAAATATTCGGCTCTCGGAAATTGTTAAGTTTGAATTTGTTTGTATTTGAGTGTCGGTGCCTTTTTATTTATTTACAAAGTATCTTTGAATATGTACATATGCATGTATATTGTAACAATTATCTATATAATTAAGCTGAGCCTCGTGGTTCCACCTGCGGAAAAAGTAATTCTTGGGAACTCTTGATTGTAATAAAGTTTCATCTCTGTTTCGATGTAAAATGTGCCTGGTAATTTCACCCGCGGACAAGCTATTCTGGTGGGAACTCTCGATCAAGATAAAATGTAAAAATTATATAAATATAAATTATATCGTCCCTATCTCAGTCCCTACAGTATCACGAGCGGAGGTAGTGCGTTTGTTTCAGCCGAAAGACGTCCACTGCGGAACGTAGGCCTCCCCCTTATGTCTCCACAACGGCCGGTCCCAAACTGCCCGCGCCACTCGAGAACCTTTCTTCCCCATCGGTTATCGGTTCGACGAGCGATGTGGCCTGCCCATTGCCACTTCAGCTTGCTAACTGTTTGAGCTATGTCGGTAACCTTAGTTCTTCGGCGAATTTCCTAGTTTCGGATTCTATCGCGCAAAGAAACACCAAGCATAGCTCTTTCCATAGCTCGCTGAGCGACTCTGAGCTTATTTAAGAGGCCATCAGTAAGAGACCACGTTTCTGTACCATAAGTCATCACTGGCAACACACATTGATTATAAACTTTCGTCTTTAGGCACTGAGGTATTTTGGATGAAAAGATGTTGCGTAGTTTCCCGACCGCTGCCCAGTCGAGCTGGATTCTTCGGTTAACTTTCTCAAAGTTGAACCTACCTAATTGGACTACTTGCCCTAGGTATTTGTATTCGTTAAAAATTTCGAGAGTAGCGTTCTCAACAACAACTGGTATAGCGGAGATAGTACCCGCGGTATCATAAGTGAAAAATAGTACCCACGGTATCACGAGCGGAAAAATTTAAATCCATAGAGATTCTTCTATAAATTAAAAAAAACAGGTTTCCCTAAACAGCCTTGTCCGTTGTGACGTTTAAATATTAAATAGTTAGTATTACCATATGTTGAAACATTTGAAAAAAAACATACAAGTTCCTGTTTAAATCATATGATAGTGTGTAAAATATCTTTGTTAAACTAACTATTTATATCTTCTCTGTAACCTTTAACATCTGAGTAAAAACCCTATTTAAAAAATAACCGACTTTATCTTTCT
The DNA here is from genome assembly GCA_946406115.1 of Apoda limacodes. NCBI lineage: Eukaryota > Metazoa > Arthropoda > Insecta > Lepidoptera > Limacodidae > Apoda > Apoda limacodes. The sequence continues at coordinate 36,116,927 of OX291542.1, forward strand.
GTTACCTTCGTTGTACTAACAACGTTCTAATAATTGCTCCATAATTTATACGTTGATTAGAATTGTCGGAGTAGCGTCGAACTTTTCCAATGATCGAGGAAAATTTTACTTCATTTTCCCTAATTTAAAACACAATTGCACGAACAGAAGTTAAAAACTTAATTGAATTTCACCTACTTCTAGTGTTATACCAAAAAAGTCGTTTTTAAACAAAAAAAATAGACACAATCGATTGACGGTGACCGACTATTTTGAAAACAGCACTTAAGAGGGCGTATAAAGCAAAATAGACCTAGTATTGAATTTTAAGTTAGTAAATTAAGTCCAAATTAATAATTAAAAAAACACGAAGATACAACATTATAATTCCAAGGTCCGATATTAGCAAAAACATTACGGTAAAAAAAATTTCTCGATAAAAAAAAAACCACAGTCACTTAGCATTAAGTAGTTTTTCCTATTTTAGATTTATTATTACAAAGGTACATAATATTTAGCTGAAATTTAATCAAATATAACTTGATACATTACCTAGGGCTGTTATAAGCAATTTTAAATACAAGTGTTTCGAGTTATTAACATTTAATCATTTTCGCCCATACTACTTTAACATTCCGCGTTGTCTACAAAATGTGTTTGGCTAAAGCCTCCCTCTTTAGCAAAAAAGGTTATAGTGTTATTAATACACGCGCCCTAAAAAATTGTTCATACAAAAAGTGTTTAGATTCTGATAGACACACTGACTCTCTTATATTAAGAACAAAATACGAGCTAAAGCACTCGGATGATATTAACAGACGAGAAGAGTTAGATGGGACTTGATAGTGTCGACAATTTATGGGTACAGATCAGTTCATATTTATCACTAACAAAACAATAATTTATGTAAGTTGGTGTTGTCCTACAAATATGAACGAATTCTTACAACTCGCGCAACCATATATCTTGATAACATGCTACATGAAATTACATCGATCGAACTTTTGTCGAATATTTCCGCGATCATCTGCCGCGGGCTGCTCCTGGCAACCTTTGTTCGACTCCTGATTGCCTGGTGTTCTCGGGTCGAGATCTGAATTTATTATTAGAGCTTCACTCGGGGTTCGACGAAGCGGAAGAAACCGTTGAAATATTCAGTAGGCCTGAAGGAGTGGTTGTTAAGTTGAAAACAGTTTGATATTTTTTTAATGTTATATGAATGTAATTTGGGATACAAACTTTTTAGGTAAAATAATTTATGTATTTGTAAATTTGTTCATATACTAAGAAACCTCTTGCATTGTATTAAGGGTCCAGTTTGAGTTGGCTCTAATTTATAACATTCCATTAAAAAAAATTAAAGATGAAACATCTTAACAATCACTGTGGTGTTCATCATATGGTAATATTCGATATGGTTGTGATACTTTTGCCTTATTACGTGACGTAAAGTTTTTAAAATTTCAATAGTCGTTCTTAAATCGACAGACGGACGCACATGATGAAATTACGTAACATTTTTCTTCAAAACGCGAAAATACCAATTTATTATCCACAACCGCAAAAGATCTCCTAATTGCTCTTTTGAACAATTTCTGTTTAATACTACGCATACACTATGTGCGTATTGTTTTTTTGATATATTATAATATATTACCGTTTGTTTTTTGCTTGTGTAAGTACCAGTCCTTTTACAAAGTTAAATTCACTTTGAGTGAAAGAGTGTGAGAACTGTGAAAAGTTAGATTTGACTCTCATTTCAGCTTCGATTTCTGCATTAAAATCTAAAAAGCATTTCGAAGTAAATGTATTTGCAGCTGACAGTTCGTTTAAACTTCTTTAGCGCAATAAATAACTTTAATTTGAAATTCTTTGCCGCAGCATATTTATTTAGCCTCCTATGATGTAAAAAAAAAGTCTCTATACACTATGTAGCACTATCCGTTACCTATTTTAGAAACATGTACGTAAATAATGTACAAAAATCCGAATCTGTGTCTAGCGTATTGCAAAGGCGAAGCAAAATTGCGAAGGAACTTCACAAAAAAAAGTTATCACCTGATGTAATATATTATTATATTCCTAATTATTATATTGTTAAATGTCTTTATTATCTGTTTCGTCTTTGTATTTGTTTAATGTATCGAATTTTTTTAATGTATGTAACCGAAAATCAACATTATATCAATGTCCCGCACTGATGGCCTGGCTACAGGTTACACACTACACAGTGCTAGTCGGTACCTATAGGTATAGTTGGTCCAGTCTGATATTGTAGATGTTGTTTAAGAGTGGTATTCGTTATAGTGTCGTCGAAGGTTACGTTATCGATTTTTTATACCTGTCATACATGAAGAACAATTTGTTAAACGTACCAACAAGGTATTATTTTAATAATAAGTATCTGCCTCTAAATCAAGTTTTTACATCCATACATTAATGATTAACACTAGAAGTGCCGCTGTCCTATTTTTGTCCCACCGGCAAATTTGATCATCTGTAGCGTTTTTATTTTTTTTATTAAACTTTTTAAATTTTAGTGTTTTGTTATATTTATATAAATAGTTACTGAAAAAAAAAAACGATCTACCTAGAACTGCCGCTGGGTTATTTTAGTCCCAGTCAGTATTCTTAAGTGCAAAAAAATCTGTCTGTGATAAATGTATTAATAAAAAATATTATTTATACAATATTTGCTCCTCAAATAGTAACAACTAGTTTATAGGTTTTTCATAATTTAGTACAGTTAGAATAACTATAAAAGTTGTAATGATTTTGATACCATCCGACTCTTAAAAAGTTATTTTTTTTTTCCTTTTTTCCTTCTTATTACTTGGATTTGATTTAAAATAAATAAACGTGTTACAAGTATCTTACCAAAAGTTTTGATCATCACTTTCATGCCTTATTCCTACTTTTAAACGTTGCATTAAATACAATAAGACAAATTTGTCACGGCGGCGGTCTAAGGGAGGTCAGAAACTTCGGTGCTTCTAGTTTTAACGGAATAATATGAATTTATATATTGATGCGATCCAAACAGTTACAAACATGAAAAATAGAAAAAAGTTTGATAAGTGCTAATTAAGCTAGAATACATGACTTGACGAATATATATTATGATGATGTGATAGTTTCTATTATTTGTATACAGTTTTTGAAAAGAAAAAGAACTTTGCCTACTTTTCTCAGTAGCAAAAACCTTGTTAACCGGTTACATTTATAATAGATAACAAGTGATATGACTTTTTGAAATTGCTATTAATAAGATTATGTGCATAAAATATTTTTGATTTGGACTTTGGACATACAAAACATTTACACGAAGGTAATAGGTACATCACTAGTTGCAACAAAGATATAAATTAGCTACCTCTTACCCATTTACCTCATCAGCGTCAATCACCATAAAATAACCGTTAAGGTAGCGTTAGTATGCAGTTGGTAGTAAAACCTTTTACGGTAAAGAAGACGGTTCATTGAAAACGCCGCACAAAAGTGAAAGTATTAGGTTGAAAAGTGAAAAAGTAGTAATTAAGGGCTCTTAACTGTTGATGTGGTATTAATTATTTTCGTGTTAAGGCGCAAATTATTCAAGAGATAGTTATGGGAAAATAATAAATATTGATTTCCTGTATATGTTTAAACGTACTTTGTGTTGTACTCAGATCACAGATTTTTTTTTCTGTGATGTTTTCTGTGAGAAAACCCATTTCCACAGAGGGCCGGTATTTCAATCACTACTTATTCTTGTTCTTAAGTTAGGATTTAAGTTAAAGATAAGTTGAATATTTGAGGCCCTAATGTGTATTTCAACGTAACTCAGCTACAACTTAGCTTAATCTAGGATTTTGAAAGCGTGAGCATGTTGTGCAACATGACAAAACAATACATTCAGTATTGTCCGTGCAATTTTATGACCACCGTAGGGTTGCTAAAGCACACTGTTACACAGTTGCTTTTTACTACCTGCTTTTTGCCATTCGAAATATTCAGTCCAGTAAATGCACCTTTTTACAAAGAGTAGATCATTACTTAGGTAGCTATGTTTTTTGGTAATTGCATTTAATTCACTGTGTGACACGATTTTTCTAACATAAATGAGATTACGTGTTTTGAATTCCTTATTCCATTGTTGAAAACATTGTCAATTGATATGGTTGTCTAACACGTCACGTTTCTAAGTTATAGTGTCAATACTATTTACGTGTACCCTCGTAAAAAACAAAAGATCAAACGTTGTTAATTGCAGGTTTCTTTTAATACTGAAGTCTGTACGACTATAAATTAAAAGTTTTAGTGGTCTTAAGATAATTCTAACAGTTTATTTGGGTAATCATAACATTTTTTTCGAAAGTCATGAAGAAAAGTAACCATCGCAAGTGTTTAAATCATCCGGAAAAGTTAAGGAAAAATTAAGGCAAAGTTAATATTTCATCATTTTCTTTTGGAATATTTGGCTCATTTTTTATATTGACCACTTAAACCTCAGCTATTTTGATTCGTTGTCACTTGTCAATATATATAACATTTTTTTTGTGTAAAATTAATAATTTTAATAAAAAATATGATATACAATTTTGATACTGTCTTTATTTATTTATAGTACATCAATTTATCATAACTTTAAAATGATACGTGTTACAAAAAATCTATTTAAGTTTTTCTGTTCAGCAGGTTTATTTTGATAAAAAATAGCCGTTTCATTAAATGTTAGAGCACAAAAAAAAAAATTTGTCACACAGTGTTACTAGCGACGTTCGTCATGTCTATATAATAATATGCCAAGCAGGTACCCATAGGATAAAAAAATAATTAATATACCACTAACTAATAAACCTAATGGTTATTATAACTTTGATGGATGTATAAAATTAATAAAGTTTGAATGATTTGTCTCTTTCTTTTTTTCTAAGGAGCGTACAAGCCCTTATGACCTAGTTATAGTTTTCTTGAAACCAAACTTTGTTAATAACATAATAAAAATTTAAATCAGCATTAAATAATAACGTAATCTGTTAAACATTTTTATGCAATAATAATATTCTAAATTATATATACTTATATGTAAATAAAAATCATTTAACAATCATCATTTCAAATAGACAACATCTGCCAATCCGGGATTGTTACTTAAGTCAAAGCAATCCGTTGCTTATCTTAGGGCAGTTTATGAAGGACTACGCTGAGAAAAAAGTTATGATGAAAATGAAATATAGTTAGGTGCTACTTATCATCGATCCTAGATTAAGCTAGGATAAGAGGCGATTGAAATACCGGCCCAGAGTATAACAGATTCAATATTCGCAAATCATTGTTGTCTATGAATCTCGGAGATGGAGAGAGTGTACAAATAAAATAGAATGATTTTAGATTTGAGAAAGAAGACTTTAGACCACAATTCATTTATCGATGTATCGGAATTACAAGACAGTGATGATGATAGTGATGACGTATATGAAAAAATAAATATCAGTTTTTTTCAAAACGTTTTTTCTTACCTAAAAAGGAAAACGAAAGGATCACTTTGTTGTTCTTCTGTTTGTCTTTCAAGTCCCTTTTATCCAAGAACGCGTACAGGTATTAAGTTGAAATTAATATCTAATACTAAAACCTAATAATCGCTTAAAGTTGTGAAGAAAATGTAATCTAGCGCTTTTTATAAACAGATCTAGCGCGCAACACTGAAATAGACCTGGCAACCCTGATCGTTACTGCTTATTTACCATCTCACCGCTCGCCATCGGCAGGGAATTAATCTCCGTGATTAAATTTATGCATTCATTCAAAGGTAAATACTAATATGAGATAATATTCGTTTAATAGCTCAACTAACACTAAAATGGTCTCTGGTTTCAAATACGCCATATTTGTTTACATGATAAGACAGGTAATTAAAAATAAGGTTAACCTATATCTTTAATTACTAAACAATTATTATAAGTTATAATTTTTGATAGAATAATGAAATTGGTTAAAGTATTTTATTGGTACATGTATCTAAATCTACACTTATATTAAAAAGTATGTTACTTTGTATTTGATAAACACAAAAACTACTAAAATTTTGCAAATTGTTCAACTATAGAAAGCTACACTGTCATGGTAAATTTAATTAAAAAAATATTTGATCCCTACTTAAGTTGCAATTATGTACCCCAAAGTTATAAATAATGCTAAAAGTTAAAACAAAATATGCCACGGTGTCAGCGAACAGCCCTACGCTTGCTGCCGTCAGATTTTCATTTTTTATATGGTTTAAATGAGATTTGATATTACGAGTAACTAGAAATGTTGAGTTCTCGTTATTAACAGACGCCCCCTGACTACCTAAGTGTCAAGGTCCAGGGGTTTCGCAAATAAAATGTGTAACATCATTTAATATGGGAGTAAAGTAAGTAACAGGGAATTAAGAATAAATATTTATCTTTAATATCTGTGATGATAGATGGTGTTAAAATGTTGATCTATCTATATAAATAATGTTAAAAATCAATTGCCCTATGTAAAACGGAGTATCGCTTGAGAACGGCTCAACCGATTCGGATGACTTCTTTATTATCGTGTTCGTTATTTTTAGGACAAAGTTGGGCTGATATAATAAAATCGGTCAGGTGTGAGTCGAACTCACGCAATAGGCTCATTCATCTGATTTTGGTTAGTTGTTGTTCACACACCGGGCAGGATTTCTGAATAGTTCTTTGACAATAGGTGTCGCGCTAGTCGGTTCAGCAACGGAGTAACAGAGTCCGCCGGGACCGCTGGTGTCTAAATAAAATTATTGGGTTTTTCTTTATAACATAAAATGCATAAAGGATATTGTCCTCTAGCTGAAGCGTGTTTATGTTTTATGTTTTGTACACCTTCGATTTAACTTGCAATCTTATTTTACAACCTGGCATCCAACAATGGCAGAAAAGTGACATTACGGAGAGATACGCCAGAATAAGTGCCAATAGGATATGACAAGAAGGTAAGACAAAATGCGAAAGAAGTAAAGAAAAGTTTTAATGATGACCAAATAGAAGCAAGTGTAAGGTAATAGAAAGCCCTTCATTAGATAAAAAAATAGATTAAAATTTAATAAAGGTCAATAATGATCTTTAAATGATATAAAAAAGGAGGATGTAATGTAAAAAAAATGTAATGCAAGATTTTGCAAGTGGCTCCACTCGCCATTTATTCAGTTATCGACGTGGAACTCTTTAACTATACTAATGAAGTTTGTTTGTTTGTTTGTTATCGTCGTTTGAGCTCGGTTATAGTTATTCCCGCAGGAACTTTTGTAATTTTTCAGGATAAAAAGTAGCCAATACCTATTCCAGGACCTAACTAACCTACATATATGTATGCCGAGTTTCATCTCGAGCCGTATACTGGTTGAAGCGTGATTGAGTAACAAACATCCATCTATCTATCCATCCCGACATACTTTCATATTTATAATAATAGTAGGATTATTACAATTGCACAATATTCATTCATATAAGTTAGTCTATGTGGGCTTTAAAACAGATTTCATTCAAATTTCATAAGTATGTTTATGTGCCTATGTTTGTCTACGTATTTCTCAGGTCAAATATAACGAGCAATCAGATTATAATAATATTTTTGATTGCTTTAAACTTCGAGAACAGTGCAAGTTTCATGAAATTTAGTTCAGTAGTGTTCAAGATGTATTAGAGACTGCTTGCGACTTGCGACTTGGTCGATCCGCGACTCTATGCCGAGAGCTGTTAACGTGCTGGCGAGTTATCGAGAGATTTGATGAGTCTAATATGCAAATATAAAATGTTTAATAACTGGTTAAAAACATAATAAATTTTGGATTTATACATACACCTTTCCATCCATTTTCACCTCCCGGGGTGTTTACGCATTCACTAGAAAAACTCGTCGGTTTAACGCATTGGCTAACGGTGTAATTCTTATGCGGATTTTATTGTGTGTATGCTAGCGTATCATAATCAAATGTTACCAATTGTGAGTCAATTTTATACCACTAAGGTGACATATAAGCAGACGGTCTGCTTGAATGAACGCTTGCAACGCCATCCTGAAGCAGGGCGACCCTTAGAAATCAAAAAACCCTTCTTGAAGAACCTTACTTTTTAAAATAATTAGATTAATCCCCTAATGATGAGACGTACCTACCAATTACAAAAAAAAATACACAGCATGTTTTGAAAAACCTCATTAAATATAAAAAATGAAACATTAAGCTTTTAAAATAATAAATGTATGCATGTCTATGTCTGCTGCAATTTTTTGGCATTCCATTTGAAGGTGATGAAAACACTTAGCTCAATGTCCATGTAAGGTATATTTATATTTAAATTTTTACTGGGGTTTTCCAAGACAGGCGGTGTAATTTTTCGTTCTTATTTAGGACAGATGAAAGTTAAACCCATTTCTCATATAAATTTTATAATTTTGAGGTTGCTAGGTAGAAATTGCTTTGTAACACTAATGCCGTTTTTTGTACTTTTTTAATGTTTATTTTAATGTTTGTTTAATGTTATTTATGTATTGCTGGGTGTAGAATAAATAATATTCATACATTAATTCATTTTTTGCCAGCATTGATATCCAAAAAACACACATCAAACAAATTGTAGAGCGCCGCTGTGTCGTTTATTTTTTGTTACTGTGGTTTATTACAATAGTTATGCGTATTAAATTATAATATGTTAATGACATACTTGTTAGTATGGAAAATTATACAAACATGTGGCCGCTTGATCAATTAACGATCATTGATCATCAGATGTGACAAAATGAATAGTTAACTTTAAATCAATAACAGCTTGGCAGCAGGCTCAGCACAAACAGACATTATCGTTTGGCAATCACATACGTATTTATAGTTGATTTGCTTATTTGAAGTCAACTAATTTGAATACTTTTTAACTACTGCTGCTCGAAAAAGTACATTATCTTTATAAATACTCTTTTTCAAAAATGCTTATGATAAAATCGGAATTTAGAATCAGCAGAAAACCATACATTGATTGCATTTCACAAACCCAGAAAGTGATAGTCACCCCAGACCGTGACATAACGCTATGAAAACGTTTATTGAAAAGTTAATTGTAACTCGACAGACCACTCGACAAGTGGTTTAGAACAAAATAATGACTCGAAAGGTAGAGAAAAAAAAAGAAATGCGTTTAATGAAACGATTATAGAGTTTAGTGTGTTTGTTTATTTATTCTGAATGCGTACTTTTTGTTGCAATAAACTAATATTGTTTGTGTGGTTTTCTTACTTAAGATATGATTATCGTCATCAAGTAGTGTATTTCAAAGTAAAACGCAAGTAAAAAAAACACTGAAATAAATAAATAAAATGAATACATAACTCGTGAATAATAATTTCATCTAGTAGCTACCTCTGAATTACTTGCTCCGCTCTGAATTTCTACTCTTGGACTATAGAATCCTTCATATCCTACTCTCGGGTTTTAACTTGAGTCTTCACATAAAATTCGCCTTTTTTCCACTTGTTGTGCAATCTACTATGCTTTACTGAATACAAAATGGTGATCAAGAATAGCTCCGAGCTCGAAATTTCAAAAGAACGCGTTTTGAAAGAATAAAAATCTGATACTGATCACTAAAAAAAAACTCTACGTTAAAAATTACGGGAGATTTGATTTTTTCTTATTTTATAGTAATTAAAAAAAGAGAAGGGTTTTATTGATTTGAGAATGTAACTGTCATGTTAGACAACAATACTGGCACATAAAAAAATATGAGCTATAGGTTTGAATTTTTTAAATTAAAAGAAAATTAATGTTTCATAAAAATTAAGATTCCAATGGCGCGAATGATTAAATCTTGTTAAAATAATTATACGTAAATATTAAATAAATTTTTATGTTCTCTTTTTAACCATGGAAATGGTTGATAAAGCGATTATTTTAGCTGCCAAAATTACTGCGCTCCTGTTTCAGCAGCTACATGTGAGTCGTTCAACATTTCAGAGGACTTCGCAGCGCTATCGAGAGACTGGCTCGGTCAGCAGAAGACCAGGTTACACAGAGCCACGGGACGACCGTTTCTTAGTGAGCCAGGCGCTAAGAAATTGACAGCGCCAAGTGTTGACCTTAGGAAGAGTCTTAAGGAAGTAAGAGCAAAAAGTTAGTTTATGGACGGCAAGAAGAAGGCTTCTAGCTGCCAATATACGTAGTTACCACCGTGGCCCTAAATTTCTCCGCGAGCATCGAGTTGCCAGACTTAACTTCGCTCGAAATTCTGCCTTGCGGTCTCTAGAGGACTGGAGCAGGGTGTTATTCTCCGATGAAGCTAGAATTTCACTTTGTGGCAAGGATCAGTTTCCAGATTTGTGATTTCAAGAAATGACTCCTTATGGTGGGGGCTCCGTTGTGTTTTGGGCTGCTATAAGTTTGACGGAGCATACGGAGTTAGTTTACATTAAAAATGGCGCATAGAATGCACATCGGTACATAATGGAGGGCCTGATTCCATATTCTAGACCCACATTAACTGTTCTTGGTGAAAATTCCATTTTTATGGACAAGAACGCTCGGGCTTACCGTTCCGCCGATGTTGAAGCTTAAATCCAAGAGGTCGGGTGAGGTTTGGATTGGCCGGCCCGGAGTCCGGACCTCAATCCAATAGAGCATATTTGGGATCTACTGAAAAAAGCGTAAGAGCCGTTCAGCCTTCTCGACAAAACATAAGAAAGCTAAAAAGGTCATTGCCGAAGAGTGGGATCGTAATTCTCAAAACGTGATCAAAAATATAGTCGAAAGCATGCCCAGGAAGATGCAAGCTGTAATTTTAGCTAGAAGAGATGACCTCTTCCTGACCTGATGATATATTATTGTTTTTTTTTACATCTATAGCCTTATTTATTAAAAAAACAAAGAAAAATTGTTCTATCCGAGTAGCAATACTACTCATTGTTTGGAATCACACCTATTGTTCTCTTAAATTTCCCCCTTTGAATTTGCTCGCATATATTTTATATATAAATAAATAAATTCCCTACACCCGACTACCGACTGCACGTTATAACTGACATAATTCTACAGGACCCAATGTACAAGACTACGTGACCATACCGACACCTTCGATGGCAAGGTACCCAAGGCCGCCAGCGCCTTGCAAGCTGCCCGCTGCATCGAAGGACAGTTGTACCAAGCTAGCCGTCAGGAACGCAACGCGCGCACTGTAGCGCCCTCGGCCCCGCCCACCAAAGACACACCGCGACAACGCGCGTGTTATAATATATACAATATTTAATTGTCAAACTTTAATCCGCCAATCCGAAGATTAAATACCACTACGGAAGCCGCTGTTATTATTTACTTGTGTGTTAGCATCCATTTAGGCCTATCTACCGAAGCTATCCAAAGGTAATAAGAGGACGTCACCGCCGACGAGCCCGTCATCCCGACACATCCCGAGGACCGCTACCAGCAACCGCCAACACCTATCTCCGCCTACGATTTGCGGAAACAATTGGAGGTCCCACCAAGACTAGGTGGGATCGTCCTGACGCCCGATTCTCTGCAACACCTATTTTACGTTCGTTTTCTAGAAAATTTGTCACAAAAGGTTCGAAATGTACTAATGAGATTAGAACGTGTATCGTTACTAATTTAAACAAATAAATTGAGTATAGATGTTGTAGAACAGTTCATATGCTTGGCTGCCCGCTTTTTTTGCAAGTGTCTCTCTATTACTGTGGTTGGCTGACAGCTCTACATCCATGAACTGACAAGGTACTAGGAAATTAAAATGAAGTGGTCAATAAACAATAGAAATTAAAAACATGCGTTGAGTTTGAATTACTAAACATAGAGTAAAAACGCACCCGTAAATAATTTCTATAAGAACGGGGTATTTCACCGTTCGCACCGTTCGCACCCCTCTCATTGCAATGCGGAAATGAAAGTGAAATTGTAAAGTAATTGACTTACATGGGGTTGTTAAAAACATTAGGTGATATTTTCTCTGTGTTATTTTCCTACAGTAATGTCGCTTTTAGATTTTGTTCCCATTAAATTAATAAGCTGTGTAAAATTAGGTATTTCTCGTTTGATAGAGAATGTAATATTTTGAACCGACTAAGAAAAGAGGAGGTTCTCCATTTTCAAGTCAACAAGAAGTTTCATCTGTTATCCTTCGAAGTGTGTTATATGTTCTCATAAAAACTTGTTAATAATAAAAAAAGCTTTTTATAAATCATATATCAAAACTTCTCTTTAAATTGTTTTGAGTATATATAGAAATAACTGTGATTAAATAAATCAAAATCTACAAACATAAGTTTTATTGTTATGAAATAAATAATACTTTAACTTATTTATTATCTGTAAATAATGAAAAAATATTTTTTTTTTATCTGAACACTGGCAACAACAGTGCTAAGTTTAAACATCTTTCCACAGTGTAACTGGCGTGGCAAAGATAATATTTAAAAGATTGTCTTCGTTGCACGACATCAAAAGAGGTTGGAATATTAAAATGTTCGTTAAAAATTTCTAGCATCGCAAAAGATGTAGTCAATACCTTTTTTAAAACCAGTTTTATGGAGTTATTAAAATAGAATGATCGTGCTAAAGTAGCAGGTTCACAAATTTTTACGGCAGTCATTTAAAATTGAAGTGAGTTTTACTGCCTCCTTTTAGCAGTTTTTATTGGTGATTAAATCGTTCATCAAAAATTAAGATAAAAATAATAGTGTCAGCTGGCAACATATGGTCTCATCAGTATCAATAAGGGATTTGGATTATTTGGCAGGAAATTCAAATTTGAGCTGTGCTTTCTCTTGTTCCATTTTGGAATTAGTCTGAGTAATTTAGTGTCTAATTTTTGCCAACTTGTTGAGAATTTCAAGCAGAAATTCAAGGCTAAGATTCAAAGCCTGCAGATTTTTTTATAAAAATTAAATGAAGTGATAAATAATCACTGCTTTCGATTGGTTATTTTTATATAATTTAACCAAATCATACGATTTAAGAAAAACAAAAAATGAAAATTGTTGGTAAATCTACAAAAGTTATACATAATATCTCTACGACCTTATGCCCCAGTAGGGGTAATTAACGACTGTATACATAACCACATAATAATGTGGTGGACAACCTCTTTTCACCAATCATTTTAGTCTTGGTAGTGACAGGTACCGTAGTGAGCCCATCACCGAGACACGCCACTTTTGATGGTGGGTATCTGAATTAAAGTGGCTTTATACAAGTCCCATACGTCGTGAATTATCGAATTCAAAATATTTAAATGAAACCCCACGGATGAGATAATATGGGGTATATTATCTCATCCGTGGTCTTTGCCAGTTTTTGACAAACTATAAAAAGAAAGTCAGGCTTGGGAAGGCTATTACTAGAAATAAATTATTAGGTAACATCATTATTATACCACTAAGGTGGTTAATACGACTTCGGTCCACCTGTTGCGTAGAGTCGCTTGTAAGAGAAGGGAAATTTACAATTATAAATCTTTTGTTAGCACGGCTTTCAAATCTTGATGCTTCAGCAAACAAGGCTCTTACCTACTTAACTATTTCATTATTTATATTAAAAATCTTGCAAGATAACGTACGATTTTGCTCATCCCAAATCAAAGTCAATATGGTAATCAACCTTGCAATCCAATCATCTGTCTTAAAGCAAAATAAATAACAAAGCTTTTGTTAAAAATCGATAACATATTGATGACAACAAAAACGTAGCAGTATATCATTGTTAAAGCTAAATTACGCCTCTCAAAGCTGTTTTGTGCCATTTAGCTGTCAATTTTGACACGTTATAACGTTAAAAAACGGTAGTTATTGACACAATGACTGTTATTTTATAAACTGTCAACGAGCTGCCTACGATATCATCGTTAATTACAAACCTTTTGACAGCTCTGTTATAAATGACGGGCTTTGTTGTATTTAGACATATCTTGTATTAATAAAATTATATTTATTGCTTTGCGATTCTTTTGTCGGCCGATAAGTTATTTTATTTTATCTTTCCACAAATAATGTAAATGGCATAAGACTTCCTTTATATGTGATATGTCTAATCAATCTACAAGTTTGCTTGTTTATTATAGGCAAAAAAATTTAACTTCGTTTTTTTGAAAATATTACAGAAAAAATGACACACAAATAAGTAACAATATTTTTAACCAAAAAAAAATACCGTCTCAATTATGATTTTAAGACACAACGCACTTTACGAGAAATTACCGATTTGTTTTTTTTTTCTGACTGACTATGCAGTTGGCTGTTGCAGCCATTACTGCTTCACCAGGCTTTTTGGGGCGAGACTCTGAAGAAGCCTCAGCCCATACGCGCCCAATGCTCAAGGGCTCCCCGCGGGGTAGCTTCGGCTTGGGTTGTCGCTCTCAGGAGCGTCCCTTCGACCGGCGTGAGCCACGAACCCGAAGGTGAGTCAACGCCAGGAGGGGAGTTCCCCGTTAAGCGAGTGCGGTTGCGATTAAGTGAGGGCGAGAAGCGCCCCGGCACTCTTTGATACCTCGTGTATCCTTGCGGGCGCCGACGAACCCGGGGATGTCAGCGTCGTGTTAGGGGGGAGGGGCAGCGAGATCGTCATCTGGGGCCGTTAGTACGTGCCGAGGCCGCCCAACTATAGTTTTACGACCATGCCGAGGTCGGTTGGGGGATGATACGTTGTGGATTGCACAATTTGTCGATTCGGGTGATTTTGTGTACGCTCGAAAAAGCTAGGTCTTTGAAATATTGGGGAATCGTAGGGAGCTCGAAGTCACTGTGAAGGTCCGCATTGCGGACGTACCAGGAGGCTCCTTAGGCCGCTCTAAAAAAGCGGTTTCGGAGGGACTGAAATCTATGAAGATTGCGTTTGGATAACGTATAGACTACGCTAGCATAAGCTAGTATCGGGCGGATGCAAGTTGTGTAAAGATTCAGCTTATTTCTAAAAAACATTTTACTTTACTTGCCTATCATGGGATAAAGACGACCGAGGACAAAAGTGGCTCGGTCTCTAACTATTTTGGTGTGATCGCGGAAGTTCAAACGCCTATCCAGGGTAACACCGAGATATTTGGTCCTATTTTTCCAAGGAATAGCTCGACCGAAGAATGAGAGGGGAGATGGCCGCGGGGGGCGGCCTGCGGTAAAGAGAACGGCAGAGCTTTTGTCGGGATTCACTTCGATTCTCCATTTCCGAAACCATTCGCCTAGGGCGGTGATAGCGCGTTGGAGTCTCTTAGTGATTCTACGCACTTGCCTATCGGTGGTATAAATTGCGGTATCGTCCGCAAAGAGAGCAGTTGGGTACCTACCGTTTTAGGGATGTCGTTGGTGTACAGAAGGTACCTTGCGGGACTCCTGCTTCTATAGGACGGGGAGAAGAGAGAGCGCCTTCAACTTTATAGCGAAAGCTACGATTCGACAAATAGTCTCGTAGCACGAGGCGATCTGGCAACTGAAAGTTGTACAGTTCATAAATTAAACCGTTGTGCCAGACTGTGTCGAAAGCTTTCGCTATATCGAAGAAGACAGCGCCCGTGTGACGGGGCTTACCGAATACTGGTTGGCAGCCGGTGAGAATATGATGAGGACCTAATAGTCGCATGAGTGTTTGGCACGGAAGCCGAACTGCTCGTCTATTAAAATGCCTCTGGAGACTATAGCGTTCCGTAGGCGAGCGAGAAGGAGACCTCAGTAGAGTTTACCAAGGGCCTTTAGTAAACTTATGGGGCGGTAGGAGGACCGCTCAGTGCGAGCTTTACCTTTCCTTCCATTGAGAAGGAAAGGTGCAATTTTCGATAGCAGCGTTGAAAATTGCTACTAGAAGGCAGAGAAGGGGAAGAGTGAGGCGCTTTAGGATATCGTTAGAGAAACCGTCCGCACCGGGGGCTTTACGGGGGCGTAGGTCTTTGATGACCTGTTTAACTTCGTCTACTGCGACGGGGGGCAGGGGGTCCTGTGGGGGCAGTGAGAAGGACGCACGTGGTCGGGATCGAACGGCTGTGTGCTTAAGGCAAATTGGGCTTAGAGACTAGACGCAATTCGCTTTTTCGTCGTCATCGAAAGCGGGAACGTTGTTGGGACGAGTTAACGGAGGGAGAGAGTTGGCGGTGTCTGATTTTAAAGCCCTGGCTAGGTGCCAATAAGCTTGATGAGAAGGAGAAATGTTCTCCATCAGATCACCGAAACGTTGGGCGCGAAGCTCAGCTGCAGCGGTTCTTACACGGCGGTGTAAGTCGTTGAAGCGAGCTTTATTTTCGATTGTGGGGGCGCGCTCGCGTCTGCGGCGGGCCGCGTTACGCTCAGTGATTAGCGACCTGATGTGCTGAGGAAGGATTAAATGGTGGTAATCACCAACCGGCACTTGTCTTGAGCACTCGCCAACGGTGGTGGTCAGGTGGCTAGTGAGGGAGTCGATAGCTACGTTTAAGTCGGTCGCGGAAGAGATTATATTTGGAACGCGATCTTGATGTGGCGAGCTGGGGTTTTCGAGCAATTGCCCAAATTTAACCCAGTCCGTCACGGTTCTAGTGTCGGGAGGAGTGTCCGAAGTGCAACTTTATCGGAGGAGGGCAGGGCGGTGGTCCGAGTCAAGTTCGTCAAGCGCCTCTATAGAGCGAAAGCTTAGCCTTACATTCTTAAGATGTGCTATGTCGAGCACGTCAGCGTTGTTGCGAGTATTATGGGGAAAGTAAGTGGGCGTCATGGGAGCGATGATGTCAAAGTTTAGTCCGTCAATTAAATCGTCGAGGAGTCTGCCTCTTCGTGAAGTTATTAAAGAGTTACTGCGACGGTGCTTGCAATTTAGGTCGCCGGCAAGAATAACGGCAACGCCCAAATTTAAGAGCGACTAACGGTCTGTCTGTAATAAATAATTCTGTCTGTAATAAATATAAATAATAAATATAATTTAAATTCAATATCATCTATTCAATTTAGGCTACAATAATTTAGCACTTATGAATGTCACTACGCCATCGGTTCTTCTATATAGTCGATATAGTAGTTATATATAGTCTATAGGGCGGGAGACCTTTGACTGAGAAGAACCGGCAAGAAACTCAGCAAGGGTTTTTTTTTTCTCCCTTGCTCTTACAGCGTCCACTTAAAATGTTGAAAAATACCCTCCCTATCATAGAAGGTCACTTTCCATTACAATCATAAAAAACATGAAATGCACAAGCTCAACATAAAAAAGTATCTAATTATAAAATATAAAAAAAAGACAGTTTATGTATTCATCACTAATATAATCAATGTCTTACAGTATTGATGAACAAAACAAAAAAGTAAGACTAAATACTAAGAATACAAAGAAGTTTGCAAGAGCAGACCAGCCTCCACAAGCGGCACCCGTTCACGAGTATGACACATAAATCAACCATAGATGAGAGTGCCTCCCTGAGGGGCGGCAGTTATATCATTACGGACGACGCCATAGTTCGCGATCGTAGGGGTGCGGACGTCCGGTTTGTGGGACGAAAGGAATTGCGACAATTCCTCTCTTTGATTACGGAGACTGTTGGCGTTAAAAAAGCCGATTGCACGTGGTTGTGCAATCCATTTTGGTTAAGGTTTAAGGTTTGGGGCCTACCCTACGGAGGGCGGCGAAGAACTGGCAATGCTCAGCCACGAAGCTGAGCATCTCTTGTGGGGTGGTAACATGGAGGTATTTCGCGTACACGGCCTCAAAATAGTCTGGGTCTAGGGCCCAAGATATCTTAAAGAGATTTGCGGGGCGGCGCGAGGGAGGGGCGCGGGCGGGTAACGCGTGAGTGTGCAAGAAGTGCGGGTGCACTTAGAGCAGGCGCTGGGCGCAGGGGACGCGGGATGTCCCGGGACATGAGGGGGGCGGGATACGGAATTCCTGTGTCTTAGACAGGCCCAGGGAGAGCAGACAAAAGTTTGTCTATCTCGTTAGATTTTGTTTTTCCTGCTTCAATAAGCGCAGGAGGACGGCTTGAGGCGTTGACTGCAGGTAGGGAAGCTGGCACGAGCGGAGCCTGTTGGCGGGGGGCAGAGGGGTGCCATTTACCCATTTTGGGTTTTCGTAGGTTCTGTTTGGGAGCTTTTGGGTACCCGCGGTAGTTCGAAGGGTGGCCCTCGCTGCCACAGAGAACGAAAGCGACCGGGTCGGATGCGTTTTCACGATCGCGATCACACTCCGGAGTGGCGTGGTCGCGTAGACATTTCACGCAGCGTGGTCTGCGTGTGCAGTTACGCTGCGCTTCGTGGCCATATAATTGGAATCGGTGGCATTGTCTCGGTGTCGATCGCTTATTCGGAGTCTCGACCCGGACACCCTGCAAGCTGTAAACATCTGTAACATTAAAGATGGCTTGGCCCTCTTGTAAGATCTAGGACTAAGAGCACCATGTCGTAGCACTCAGATCGATTACGGCCGTTCTACATTTGATGTACTTCACTAACTGGGAGGCCTTGGGCGATCGCAGATTGGCAGAAATTAACATTGTTTACATTGTATTGACGATTCAAAAGTGTTCTTAGAAACCTACTTGAATAAAGTTTGATTTGAGTTTTAGTTTGAGTTTAAGTTTGAACAAGTCATCCTTAACTGTTGCCGAGAAGAATTCCTTTGGGACTCCCCTTATTACGGCCCTGAATACGCGCTCTTCGGCAAGCAAGTACGTGTGGTACTCGTACCTTTGAGCCGTTTTAAAAGCCGTTAGATTTCGAAAACTGGGGGCGGAGTTTTTTCCTTCTGTCCCGTAGAGGGACAGTCGACCTGCGAAGAGCTGGCGGCGGGGGCGGTGTCCATGGCGGCTGTCTCAAGGCTGGCTAAGCGTTTTGAGGCGTTTTGCCTCAGAATCGGAGAGAGAAGGGAGAATAATCCTGAGCGGATGCCGCCGAAGTCTTTTGGGACTTGGCGGTCTTCTTCCGCTTCTTAACCTTTTTTGTCCCCAGGCCAACCACTTTGAAGCCTTCATCGTCCTCATTAGAGGACAACGCCGACTCGGCGGACATTTTGGCTTCCGGGGACAAGGCAGCGGTCTCTGAGGGGGCTAGGGTCGTAGGGAGCGACCGGATAGAGAGTGGCCGAGAAGTGGCCACATCTGCTACCGGCGTAGGTGGCGAGAGGGCGTGGTGGCCCGAAGATTGCGGCGAGCGAATCGCGGGTCGCCGCAGAGAGAACTCGTGCGGGGAGAGCGCGAGCAAGAGGGGGAACGCGAAGGCGAACACGATGAGCTGAACGGGCGCGCGAATTTGTCGGAGGGAGTGAGGGCAGCCACAGCCTGGGAAGAGCAGGCTTGTACCAGATCTGGGTGATCTCGAAGAAGAGCTTTAATGATCGACACTAACTGGTCTGAGGACATGCCTTTGAGTAGCTCGGCCATCGCGGGAGTGGCCGAGATGTAGAGGTTGAGTACGTAGTGACTCCCCACTATTGCTGGCAAGGAGCAACAATACCTAAATGTGGCCAAGCGCCCCGCAGTGCTACGGTTTGCTTGGTGTATAACTAACACCTACTCCTACAGCCGGGGTTCGTTGTTGCCGTTAGATTTCCCACGAGCAACGAGACGTTACGAATTCAGAAACGTTTAGGTAGTCCCAAACTCCGAAAAAAGCTATACGAACTCGCCCACCAGCCCTTGAGTACTCGGAACTGGATTTCTTACAAAATAGACGCAACCGATACTTAAAACGCGTGAATGCGCGGAGTGGCGAATCGCTGAAGCGGAAATACTACACTAGCGATCCAGCCAAAGCCGGGCTCAGGCCAGTTCGAACCAGCGTCAGTCAAAGAGCCAAGCAATGGATCACCACTATTCGTAGTAGTTCCGCGACTACGAGAACACGCACACACACACAAAAACACACAGTATCGCTTCGATAAACTTCGCGTTATGGGCGGGTTGAAGAAGTAGGGCTGAGAAGCGATTTCTCAGCGAGAACACACAACTGAGCAGCGCTCAACGCTCAGGCCGATTTTCCAAGAATCGCGGGCAATAAACCAAACAACGAAACGAGGTAGTCAGCACTGAAGCAAAACACCACACAGGAGAGCACTTGGCGCTCTGGCGCTCTAGAACACGATCGCACAACACGAAAGTCGAATCGGGAATGAAAAAAAAAATCGGGAATGAAAAAAGAAAAAAAAACCGGACGCACACTCCGTGCATATATTTTGTACTAGACCCCACAGACTAAGAAATTTCTCGCATCGCCGCTCGATGCCAATGCCCGGATCGCTCCTTATATATTTATATATTATATATAACATATATGTCCATAAATATTTATTTATTTATTATTAGTCGGTAGAGTACTTTCTGTGTAAATTTTAGCTGAATCGTATGCCCCGTTGCGGAGTGATTGAGTAACAAACAAACAACCTAATAACTTTTACATTTATAATAATTTAAAGAATAGAAATAATTGTGCCAGTAACAATAACGTATCGTTATTGTTATTGTATTCTGCGTGCGTAAAAAAACAGAGACATGTGTCGTGGCGGCGTGATTAGACACAACTGGGAACAGTCTCGAGCTATTCGAGACAAAATTGTATCCAAGTACATTCACGGGTTTGGAGAGGTTAGTCAGACTTTCATACATTTTAGTCACGAATTCCAGACTCCGAATAGCTCGAGACTGTTTTCAATAGGCGTTCAGGGACGCCGAATCGCCGACCGGACCAGTGCCCGGCGCGCGCGAAAATTTTTTATCGGACATTTCTCGCAATTTGAAGACAAGGCAGAAGACCTAAGACAGAGCACGGACCATCGTAGAAATCTCTTAAAATTTTACGACTAATTTATTCTGTTTATGTCCAAACAAAGGTAGCCGATTTAAACAATAAAACGTGTTGTTTTCAATGCACGTGAAACGTTTGCTATGGTTGCGTTATCCGTGCCTTGATATAAAAACTATTATTGTCAAAAATAACATTGATAACCAATAACGGTACCAATATCTTCAAACCATTTCGGTGATCTAGTTTTATTTATTGGCGTGTTATAGAATCGTGTTCATTACGAATGCTTTTGGGAGAACCTGAGAACATTCATTATGGAATTGTTATCAACGTGGGTGTTTATTGGATAAATATAATTTGAGATAAAGTGGGACACAGCATAGTAGAGCACCATAATTCTAACGTATTTAAAGTCATGAATAATTTTAGCCATATATCGATTTTAAAGATTGATTTAGGAAAGGTCATAAGGTTCCATAAAAAACGTAACAAGAAACACCCTTCTTTAATAATACATTATAAGTACATCTTCCATAATAGACATATCCAATTGATATCGATACCAAGATTATTATCGATGTGTGTAAAAGAGGGATATCCTTTAGGAAGAACGAAGCGTGCGCTCGTGAATGGAACTTCAAAAACAGTCAAGTGCATATCGGTCCAGCAATAGGCGGACTAACCACCAAGGTGGTCCGTGTTTGCAAAGAACAGTGTTATGGGAATTAAGGTAAATGGTAAGGAGGTGGTCGTAGGTCGTGTTTTTCTTAGATATTTTTGAACTTTAACCAGCAGGGTGATTGTCAAACTGGAAATGGACATGAAAGTGATTACTATCGGAGTTAGCAATCGTGCAGCGGATCCCTTTAAACAACAAAAGCCATAATTCTCGGATATCACTTGTAAGACTTATCTTCAATACCTTTTCTATACTCCGCTCATATAAAAGTCCCTAAAATGAAATTCTACTTTCCAAATTGCGCCCCATAATTCAAAAGCAAGCATCCTGTGCGAGCGCCTCCTCGCGGTGAATCTCGCCCTGTGATTGGATTTCCGTTATTTTATCGCGTTATCTCAGAATTTCTTTTAATAACATCCGCTCTTTTGTTATGAGATACGATTTTTTTGTTAAATTTTTCTGAGGTTTAGTCTGCGTTGTTTAGTTTTATTGGTAAGGGAAAATTATTTTTGTAATGGATTTTTGTTGTTCGGAGTAATTTTTAGGGTTCAGCTGCTTGTTTTTTTGGTCAGACAAGGCCGCATCTTTTTATTTGAAGTTTTAAAGTTTAGCCGTTAAAATTTTTGAAACTGTATTTAAACAGATCCTACAATTTATTGTTCAAATGTGTACAAAATAATGTATGATTCGCCAATTTTGTCCATCTGTCTACGGCTTAACTCAGAAAAAGTTTATTATACATATAAAACTAGAATATAAAATACATATTTATTAATCATAGCAACAGAGTCGTGAAACTTTTTTTAGCGGTCCCCTACGTAAAGTGGGCATGCATTTTTTTCCGTCTATCCCATGGTGTGAGATGGCGTTGGATAGGTCGTTCATAAATAATGTGGGTGTGTAAAAACCATTTTTCGATTAAGGTATCCGTTTGCGGAATATTAAGCTTAAGAGGATACGATTCAATATCATTCAAATTCCATCAATTTTAAACAATTGTTCTAGGAATAAATATCTAGGTCTGCAGCGTGAAAGTTTTTTATTTAATTCTATAGTTTAAAAGTTATACAGGATTCTAGTTTTTCATACAAATAATCTCATATATGATTACAACTTAATGAAAACATTTTTTTGGGATTTTGGAAAACCACAGACAAATATATTCGACTTGATGTCATGTCTACAAAATTTTACAGAATTTGATCAGTAAATGTCAAAAACAAGTGGGAACACACACACACACACACATTTGTAAGAAGCACGCTGCGAAGGGCCGCGAATCGTATTCTCTTAAAAGTACTAATTTTTGTAAGAGTTTATATATCAGAGATTTATTTCTATCTTTATTTGCTGGAAAAAATCTCGCATATTAGCTATCATGTTCTTAACAAAATAGCACATATGTTCCGGTCAGAAATAAACTAAGTAAAAAGAACTGTAGTCAATGAACATCAACATAAAAACTAAGACAAAGCTAATGGACCCATTAGACACGCAAGATTAGCGAAATCTAAACTTAGACTGTCGAATAATAAATCCGTCACATAATAAATATTTATTGAGGTTGCTTAGCGCCCTCTGGCAGACATCTGCAGACACAACGCATCTGCTCGATCTTTTGACACATAATCCTAACGCCGCAATTGCAGCTGCTGTTTTAGATCTGAGGAGGTTGGAGATATTTAGACCAATCGTTAAAATCAAAGACATGTTTTACGATGTGTTGATTTTTTAAATGTTTATTGCAACTGTCGAAAAACTGATATATTCTTCATAAAATCCATTTTACATGAAGAATCCTAATGTAAACAATTTGATGCTTCAAAATCTGTATCAGACGGACCATAAGCTTGTTTGCTGTAAGAACAAAAATGTCAACAATTTTAAATTATGGAACAGTTACAAAGTACAGGTAAAATTTTTGCCTCTAAAAATAGCGCTCATTAAGAATAATGATACAGCCGGTAACTTTTTAGACGAACGTCGATGCATAACAAACAGTAACAAAAGTACACGCAGCGAGAGCCTACAGCAGTGGGCATGTGAAATAGAGCGCTTGGTGAATCTCCTTTAGATATTCGTCGATGGCATAAAGGGATCCAGAACTTACTTCTTTACTTTTACTTTTTTACGTTTACGATACGGTTGGCACATAACCAATCTCTGAGAAGCGTACAAGGCTCGAATGCATAAAGTAAAAGAAATTGTGACCATCAGGACTTCAAAAAGCCTTAATTTGGTTTGACATGCTTAGGTTGCAGAGCAAGAGGACACATACATAGGGACGTATGTTGGATGATCAAGACATGGCTCCTACTATAACAATCACCCAGTGACATTCGCGACATCAAGAAGAATCTAATAATAAATGTCGTTAAGCACTTACGAGTGGACAAAGGATACATAAATGCAGGACAAACATATAACCCTGTTTTTGGGCTTGGTCGCAGTCGGGTAAAAAAGCTACAAAAATTAATACTTACATAGAAATTAATGCAGCTTTCCCAAAAGGGATTTCGAAAAGATAAATTGAAAAACAAAATAATTAAGTTTAAAATTTTGAAAACGTAAACAGCTTTGTCGAACGTAATGTCAGCTATTCACTTTGAAAGCGGACACCGAGTATTAAAACTCGATTTAGTATTTTTATTAACGCAGAGTTGAGCTTTTGTGCTGTAAATTGACTTTGATAAAATAAATAGAATATGCAAATTTGTTATGATTTACGCGCGTGTCATTAAAATGGGTGTCGAGTACACTTTGACGTGGAAATATTTTCAAGCCTAAAATATTTACATTAGTCAATTGATTATCATTTTATGGGCACAATTAAATATTAATTAAATGTGATTTGTTAATTATTAATAACACGGATGTAGAATTCGATTACAACAAATACCAGGAGGCCTACAACTAATATCAGTTTGTAACGCTCACGTTAAAACTTCGGAGTTAATAAAATATTTAATAAAAAAAAACTATATTAAAACTTAAGCTAATTAGTTCTTAACACTTAAATCTAGTTTATATTTTATATATCTAAACAATATAAAAATTTATACTAAAATACAAAAATAAATTTAATAATACTCACTAACAAATAAATAATACACATTAAACATAGAATAAATATTTCAAAACTTATAAAGGACAAATGAATAAATTCTATTAGTAGATATCTAATCACCTAATCGTCATCGCCCGGCTACCTCTGAACCGGTTTGGCGAGTTTCGTGCTCGCGGCGCTCGATTTAGCTTCCTCGACACACTCACACCTTACCAGCTATCGGCAAGATATGCGACTTACATTTTGTATCAAAGATAAGATATTCTACCTTATACTAAATTTCTTCTAAAAGTAGTTCTAAATAATTACTAGTGAAAAACCCCAAAACTATAGGGGTTTTTTTTTCAACTCTTCTAACAAAGCCGGTGAATACAACCACTAGAACTCCCTCTTGACGCCTGCAGTCTACCGGCAGGCGACTTCTATCTTACCCTGCTGCCGCCGCCTTGGTGAACTTCGACCCGCAGGGAAGCCTATCATTCTACACTTAAGTAGACAATCCGCGATGCAATTCGAAGACCATTGGTAGTCAGAGTAAAGAACCCCGACCCTTCTAATTCGATATAGTCATTATTACTTACCTCAACTTACCTTTATTAATATAATTATTTCTTTCTAAACTCATTTTTTTTATTATTTAATATGTCACCTTAGCTCAACGTGACATAATTGGCGCCCTTCTACGCGGTTCTGAGACAATTTAGAGCAATTCTTACGGTTCTGATTCTAAAGGTCTTTCTGGTTGCATCGGGTCTAGTATCTTTTTAGTTGTTGTTGGTGTCGGTTGCATGGTTTATGTTTTGTACAACGATTATGTTTTCTCAACTAATGTGTAGAATGTTTCGCTAGAGATACTATTTAATTAGCTATTGTGTAAATAACATTCTTAAGTTCAATTCTTGTACTACCCACTACGCATTAGTTGAAATTTAGCTTTATTTTTCTTTTGCAAATTTTTTAAACTTTTAGTATACTTATATAACAGAATCGTTTCTTAACGTAGTTAAACCTTATTGTAACAGAGTGGACTCTTTATTCTGTAGTAAACTAAGGTAATTAAACAACCTACCCTAATTAAGGTTTTCCAGTCTGTCAATATAAGTGGCTACTACTACAAATACTAAATACTACTAGTCTTAGCTACCTAAAATTGTTTTGCTTATCTTTTACTTATAAATTTTTAACATGACTCACCCGATAAAGTACCTTTCTTTGCAAAAGTCAGAGCTCGAATATGAAGTAGGTGTACGTGGAGAATTACCTGCTGATAGTGTGGTCGAGCTGCGAAGGCAGATAACTAAGTTATGTCGAGGTTTTGAAGCTGAAGACATTTTAGAATCACATCTTGAACCCGCCGATGACATTAAAGGCGTCTGGGATAGTCTTTTAAAGAGCCAAAACAATTTAAATATCCTAAAAACAAAATTAGATAAAAACCTTATCATGCGAACTGAGAACCTACTAAACCATGTCTTTCATCGACTAATTCGAATTTGTCCAGTAAATACTGAAGATATTAGAATCTTTTCATTAGCAAAATATAATTGAATATGCTTGTAAGTGTTTAACTATCGTAGCTATAGCAGAATAAAAACTTTAATAAAATAAAAAGACACACACTGGTGTCAGCTTAAAAAAAATATATTATAACTATCTAATGATCTATCGAATTATTTAGCAATAATTATATACTAAAATGAAAATTATTAATACTGTTTAACATTTAAAATCCTAAATAAAATAATGCAAGTGAATACAATTGATTTGCGTGATAAAAATATCTATAATCATTTTCTTAATTTACTAACTACAACTACACTAATACAAATATAAAATATAAACGGTATGCATACGCTATCCTATCTAAAAACTACACAATTTGGTGGTAGGACCATTCTCTAAGTGCCAGGTCCGTCTGGGTAATTACCACCACTTTACTTATTTCTGTCCGGGTTACGTATGTAATTCCGAGCTGAAGGGTAAAGTAGCCAGTCTAATAAGGCACAAGAGGCAATCCATCCGAAATGTCTCAAACTAAGGACACATCTCTGCAGCTTCACTGCTCGTTAATAGATGTTTACTAAAATCTAATGTCATATACTACAAGCTACATGACTTATTTTCAAAACTCGATGTGTTATTCTAAAATTTCATAATTTTTTAACGTTCTAAAAACTTAAATTTAACCTTAGAATCTAAAGCAATCCTACATACTCCCTAAAACTATCTTAAATTAAATAGATATAACTATGATTTTAATATTTTTTTTATAATTTCAACAACAAAATCTTTTATAATTAAAACTAAGTCTATCTAAATATAACTAATAATCTACAATTACTTTGATTTTAACTACAAAATATTACTATATACTATATTTATAACTTCAGAGCATGGGAGGTGACCTAAAAGCCCCTTAAGCTCGAAGCGGACTGGTTTACTTCGAAAAAATAAGCCTAAAAACCCGGGGCGGAAACACAGTGTGACCCCGTTAACAATAAGCCTTAACACTAGTGATATCTTTGGCAGCTGTACAGTTATGCTGAAACTGTTACTCCTGATCTTATCCCAAAGATGATATTTATATATTCTATATATTTATTTATAATCTTGATTAACTTAGAATCATATTTTTGATAATTTACGTATTGGTATTCACTAAACTTAAATCTTTTCTTAAAGTAATACCTAATACTAACTGTTTTTGTAAAATACCTACAAGTCTTACATACTAAAATTAAAATGATTGAGAGTCTACACAATGCTATCTACTTATATACTACAATGCAATCATTTCTACAAATTATTTTACTTGTGTTTTTACCGACTAAAGGTGATGGCAACTAAGGTCATTGTTGTACAATAGACTTCTACCATGAACTGTTGTGAGCTGTCATGACTGCTATCATGTAATACTATCGTTTTTTTTAATACCTTAAAAGACTATTTTAATACCTACAGACCATTGCGTTGAGTTTAGAGTCTACTCAAATACTCTGCCTGCTAGATGCGTCGGCTCAAATCTACCAAGAGTTCGCCGCTAATTGAAAGATGATGAATAATAGTTAGGATAGTGTGAGGATTGAAAGGTTTTGCAAGATTGAGGTATGTATGTTGTCATATGTGTGTTGTAAATGCAATAGTCAGTAAATTAGATACAGCAAATAGGTTAGTATACGGATTTTACCTAGGAAAAATCCTATCCCAAAAAGCGGGGTATGTAACGCTCACGTTAAAACTTCGGAGTTAATAAAATATTTAATAAAAATAAAACTATATTAAAACTTAAGCTAATTAGTTCTTAACACTTAAATCTAGTTTATATTTTATATATCTAAACAATATAAAAATTTATACTAAAATACAAAAATAAATTTAATAATACTCACTAACAAATAAATAATACACATTAAACATAGAATAAATATTTCAAAACTTATAAAGGACAAATGAATAAATTCTATTAGTAGATATCTAATCACCTAATCGTCATCGCCCGGCTACCTCTGAACCGGTTTGGCGAGTTTCGTGCTCGCGGCGCTCGATTTAGCTTCCTCGACACACTCACACCTTACCAGCTATCGGCAAGATATGCGACTTACATTTTGTATCAAAGATAAGATATTCTACCTTATACTAAATTTCTTCTAAAAGTAGTTCTAAATAATTACTAGTGAAAAACCCCAAAACTATAGGGGTTTTTTTTTCAACTCTTCTAACAAAGCCGGTGAATACAACCACTAGAACTCCCTCTTGACGCCTGCAGTCTACCGGCAGGCGACTTCTATCTTACCCTGCTGCCGCCGCCTTGGTGAACTTCGACCCGCAGGGAAGCCTATCATTCTACACTTAAGTAGACAATCCGCGATGCAATTCGAAGACCATTGGTAGTCAGAGTAAAGAACCCCGACCCTTCTAATTCGATATAGTCATTATTACTTACCTCAACTTACCTTTATTAATATAATTATTTCTTTCTAAACTCATTTTTTTTATTATTTAATATGTCACCTTAGCTCAACGTGACAAGTTTCAATCCCAATCCAGTTTCAATCTAATTTCGTGGCAAGCTTAAACTCGATCTCCATCGGTACTCCTAAACCAAATTGCGATTGGATTGAAATTACGATTGCACACATTTCGAAATCACAAATCACAAAATATAAAAATAATACTGAAACCAATAAAAATTAAAGTGAAAGTTAAATCTTCGTAGCAATAGTTTTGTTTTGTTTATTTAGAATTTTGACATATCTTTTCACAGATCATCATACCTAATTTCACTCTCGATCTGATGGCTCAAAGAGTACCGATTCTTAATATTTGTATAGGATTTTAGTTCCAACATTGGCCGTCAAATTTCGTTCTCGATTGAGCGCTACAACAACGTTCAAGAGTACCAATTTAGTAGATTTCTCGACCGCCGTAGGATTTTACGATTGAAACTGATATCAGTTGTAGGCCTCCAGGTACGATCGAGACTCGATTCGAAACTAAAGACACATTCCTTTCTGCTTTTTCTTTTTTACCCTCCAGAGTATTTCTAAATTATCCGATAATGTGGTTAACGAAAAACATTAAATTGTACGTGCCCTTTCAAATATTCTCATAAATGATACCTCTAGGTACCTTATATGTTGTTAATAATTTAGTTAGTACCAGTAACCGTCAACTATTGAGTATAACTTAAATATATAGCTCATTTTCTTATTGTTTTTAGTTGTTTTTTATTGTTTTAGAGAATTATGTTTCTAATCGGCTATTATTAGTACAATCAGTATTTCCAACAGATTCTTTAGTAAGTTGTTTTTGACGAATAATAATCTATCTTAGAAATCAACTGCTATAAATATTCTTGACTTTGGCCTTGAAACCTAAATGTTTGAAGTGGAAATACGAAGCAGCAATTATAGTGAAACAAAATGTAAAATCCTACCTCACGTGTCAGACTTTTTTCTTCGATTTCTTTTCTGTTTTCTCATTTTCAAGTTGTCGCCTTTAGTGTGACAAAGTATTTGTTTTAGATAATTTCATATATGCTTTTACGAGACTGCGAACACAAAGAAGTTTTCTAGCGATATGAAGGCGGAGCGCATCCTCAATTTCCTTATATTCGCAACAATTTTTACTTTGCATTTGAATTCTTTCCAAGTTTTCCTCCATAATTCCTCGACAAGCTCCGCGCTAAGCTTTCTTTCGGCGAATCTCTTCGAGATTGGGTTCTCGTTTCGCGTTATTACGTCACGTCTCCTTGGAATCCCTTTCAACTTTATTTACAATACACTCAATTTTAAGGTCTTTGAGATTGTAAGGAATATTACGAATATTGTGAGGACGTTACAGTAATGGGTTTTTTGTTGTTTGTTTATTTATTACCAGACAAATTTTTGTAGAGTGTTGAGCTTACAAAAAGAACAAAAATAATTAGGCAATTAAGCTTCCACCAAGCTATTAATTTCTTTCTTGTAAAATTTATATAAAACATTTGAGATCACTTATTACGTATTTATTTAGAAACTTTGATCAGAAAAAATATACGTTATCGTAAAATCAACAGGTCGATTTTCAAATCTAGCTCAAAGTAAAGTAAAATGAGAGTTATGTTCTAATAAGGCAAAATTTATAAAACTCCCGATTCAAACCTGCACTTCACTGTGTATTTTTTATCTTATGATCCTACGCGCTTAAAAGAGACACAGAACGTAAGTAAAAAGCCTGATTTGAAATAATTTGTAACATTTGTAAAACCTTTTAATTACGAGTCGACCTGAGCGAGCACGCCGCTTGTGTACACGCGCTAATTGGCCCACCAGTAAACAGAGGTAAGTCGTTAAAATAATTAGTTACAGTGCGGTGAATTAGCGATGAAGAGCGATAGCGCCACTGAGCAAACACCAAAGCTCTGTCTGACCAAAGTCAGATTTTGATAATTCTTTTTTGGTGTATAGTGTAATACTAAGTAAGTCACATTTTAAATAAATAAATAGTGTATTTTAGATTTTTCACCTGTTAACTGATTCTGTTGAAACTTGGCACGCATTATTGTTCTGATGACACAATACAACATTATGGAGACTTGGACAATCTGTTGATGTGAACGAAAGACAGTCGGTGGAGCTCTTCAACGGTTCACAGCAGCTACCTTGTGTTGAACTTTTTGACCTATTATATATAGAGTTTTGGACATAGTTATAAGATTCTGCTAAATATTGTTTTGTTATAAGAGTATCACTTTTTGCAAGCCTACCCACAAAATTATAAACAAAAAATTACAAAAAATCGAATCAACGAAAACAGTGGGAACGCGCCATATTACAACGCGTTTAATCCCGTTTTATTATTTTAATGTGAGGAACTAGGTTTTTATCAACCTTTTTAGGTTATCAGTCAACCTGGAGGCCTACAACTTATATCAGTTTCAATCGTAAAATCCTACGGCGATCGAGAAATCTACTAAATTGGTACTCTTGAACGTTGATGTAGCGCTCAATCGAGAACGGAATTTGGTGGCCAATTTTGAAACTAAAATCCTATACACATATTAAGAATCGGTACTCTTTGAGCCATAGGATCGAGAGTGAAATTAGGTATGATGATCTGTGAAAAGAAATGTCAAAATTCAAAATAAACTAAACAAAACTATCGCTACGAAGATTTAACTTTCACTTTCATTTTTATTAGTTTCAGTATTATTTTTATATTTTGTGATTTCGAAATGTGTGCAATCCCAATTTCAATCCAATCGCAATTTGGTTTAGGAGGACCGATGGAGATCGAGTTTAAGCTTGCCACAAATTGGATTGAAACTGGATTGGGATTGAAACTGATATCAGTTGTAGGCCTCCAGGTTGACAACCCACGATGCGCTTTGCCACTTTTGTTTGCCTATTCTGTGGGCAATATTGGTGTCTTTACTTTTCTGATCATATATCTACTAAATAAGCTCCAAGCATAGCCCTTTCCATAGCACACTGAGCTACTTTCAACTTGTGGATTAGGCCAACTGTCATTGATCCCAAATCAACGTGTGTATCAGACCTGACCTTCGTATTGTCTACGTTTATCTTGGGACCCGCTTTTCTTTTTCGAAAAGACGAACGTAGGTTAATTAGGTAGATTTAAATATAAATACCATATTGAAAATATTTAAGTTTATAAATATGTTTATTATTGATACGCACAAAAACAATAAGTATCTTCCCCAGCTGGGTGACTGCCTAGTGACACATTTTTCTAAGCTCATCTTTGCTTTAAAGGAGAACGTTAAACCGTTGGTCCTGACAGTTGTTATATTGTGACAGCAGTCTTTTAGCCAAGAAAACTCTGACATTCGAGTAGCCACTAACTGGCGAAATAAAAAACCACGTATTGAATTGCGAAATAGTCTCAACCTAAGGAAAGCTTGTACTATAGAAACCAGACAACGGATACAAATATATATACACACCGGCACAATTAGCGGAA
Source organism: Apoda limacodes (assembly GCA_946406115.1). NCBI lineage: Eukaryota > Metazoa > Arthropoda > Insecta > Lepidoptera > Limacodidae > Apoda > Apoda limacodes. Next base: position 36,148,828 of record OX291542.1, read on the forward strand.
CAGAAAAAAAAGCTGAGACTATGAGATAATAACGCATATATTTGACGAAAATGTAATAAGACACAAAATAACAAATTGATTAACATCTTTTAACAACGACTTTGAAAAGTCTTCGTTATTTTTTATTGAAAAATAAAGAAATTTGTAATAAGTGAAATTTTTAGATGATTATGAACCATTACAAAAAATAAAAAAAAGTAAGCGTTAAATGATTTAACAATAAAATTAAAGCAAAATTAATAACGAATGTTTCCCCCTCTTGCTCTGATTACGGTTTCCATTCGTCTGGGCATGCTACAGATTATGTTATCGATGATTTCTTGAGGCAACCGCTCCCACTCCTCAAGTAATGCGTTTCCAAGTTCATTCAGATTGTTGGGGGGTGGCATTCTGGATTTAAACCTTCTTTTTAGCAAGTCCCAGACATGCTCTATCGGATTCATATCGGGGAAATTTGCTGGCCACTGCATCACGGGTATACCAACGTGGCTCAGATATGCCTGTACCGATTGTGCACTATGAGCACGAGCATTATCTTGCATTAGAATAAAGTCGTCACCAATAAATGGGGCAAATGGTACAACATGTTCTTCTAAAATGTCTCGGATGTATCGATCTGCTGTCATGGTCCCTCCTGTGACTATCACTAACTCCGTGCGAGCTCCCAAACATATCCCTCCCCAAACCATAATCGAGCCGCCACCATAAGCCACTGTGTGTTCAAAATTAGACTGTATGTGGCGTTCTCCTTTGCGTCTCCATATTCGCTGTCTCTCATCTATCTGTTTTAAAAGAACTCTGCACTCATCAGTAAAGAGAACCTGCTGCCATTCGTTCAAATCCTTTTTTTGTGTTCCGCTAATTGTGCCGGTGTGTATATATACTTTTTTTATATACATAATATTAGACAGAAATTCTAAGAAAGAAATCATAAAGACATTGAAGTTTTACAAGAAATCCTACAGTTGTCTGCTCTTCTGTTTAAAATCAACTTCACACATGGAGCAAGTTATGTTCTGCTTTTAACTTAATATGATTTACATTTCCATAACTATGAAACGTTTACAAACATCTCCGTAACGGATTATATCCCTATTATGGCCAACAGCGGATGCTGATAAAAAACACGACTACTCCTCGTGTCGTATAAATGTCAAATTTAGTTCTGTTCTTTTTGCCTCATCCAACAATACCCTGCGGCGGACTGCTACATATAAAATTAAATTTTATGGACGTAATTTCTCTCCACGTTTGTTTGTTTAAACAACCTATCCAAATATAGAACAAAAAACCAAAACACAGGAACTGAATTTTTATAACACCCGTTGAAATGCAGTCGCTGGCGATAAAAGATAGATAACATTCTAAACTCTAAAGCACAACTATCTTACAGATAATTTAATGTGAATTTATCTGACACCTGACAAACAACCCATTTCTATACTTAAAATGGGTCCGGAGCGGCGTTACGTTTAAAGTTTTAACTTGTACATTCAACTGGAAATAAGATTAGAGTGACAGGTGTAATATAATAATTTAGGTGATAAGTAGACGTCAAAGTTGTTGTCACCATCTATAGAATTTAAAGACAACATGATGGGCCATTTGTATTTAAATAATAAACCTAATATCGTTTAAATGCGCTTTCTAATTTTGAAATTGGACCTATGTGTGTAATCTTTATTTAGTTTTTTACTTATATCTTTTTTTGTGAAGACATAATTTCATTTTATCACACAAAAACACTTGACATGTTGTTATCCTTGTTTATGAACTCTGTTATAGACATGATAGAAAACCTTTTGTACAACAAAAAGTCCGATTAAGTCAGATAGTTTTTTTTTTTTTTTTTAATTTAGACTCGTTCGTGTGAATATCATAGGTGTACGTGGATAAGGACTTGGATGTAACGAGCATCGAGTATTGTTATTTTGTTATTATTATTCGTTATATATCTGATCACCTTTTCGTGGATAAGTGTCGTGATGATTATTCTAGATATCAAACGGGAAAGGAAAGTCTGTAAAGGAATACTTCAGTCAAGTATCAAAAACTAGATAGCCGAGCTGTAGACCTATATCCGTTTCTCTATCGGTTAGCTGCTCTTGGCAAGGTTCTGGTTTTTAAAGAACCAGATCCGGACCTTCTCTCAGTATAGGGTCTAACCGTTCAATGTAGCCTACGAAGCACGGAGGAGCTGAAGAGATTGTAAAACCAGCGCAGCGGTAACCACCCTTGTTTAAACACGCTCTACATTGTTTAACTGCGCAGAACACAACTAGATCATGAGCTCACCTTCTAGTATTATATAAAATATATGAACTGTTAACGTTGTATGATAAAGGTTCATTAAAATGAGTAGGGCCTTCCAAGCATCACCTTTTTATAAGTCAACAGAATCTACGTGCGAGTATAAGGAATAGACGCTCTAGTAGAAATATCAAATAATTCTAATATCATGAATGTGACAGTACCTATGTTGTTCCCTGACAGTCAACTAGCTATTATGATTTTTATATCGATTGTGATACCGTGGGGTCCGCTAGTTTGTATTTGCTCGAACCTTTTTACATAAACATAGTTTTGAGTATCGTATTTACTAACATTACGAAACCAATGTAAGTTTTCTCGTACATTTTGCTAATTAAAGCGTAGATCACCTAATTACATGGTCAGAGTAAACACGAAAGCGTTAACGCTCCGTGCACAAACACCGGGCGACACGCGACGGCCATTTTGATCAACGTAATTATTGTTTAAACAATGATTACCAGAATGAGTCATGTAATTGCATTTGAACATGACTTTTTCTATTTCACTTGTATTTTATTTATGTGCGGTGTTTACACAAGTTTAATCAACGTTTACTATCTACACTAAACAAGGTGTGATGTACCTTGGTAAGGATTCTTGTAAGTTTCATTAACTAGCAGACGTAACGAAATAAAAAAAAATACCTAACCCTTAATTAGGCGCACGGGATTAACAAAATTTTTAAATTTAAAAAGGTGCTAGTGTTCGTAGTGCGCCAGCACTTCCTATCTTTTTTTTGTAATCCATACTAATATTACAAATACGAAAGTAACTCTGTCTGTCTGTCTATTATCTCTTCACGCTCAAACCGCTAAACTGATTTAGATGAAATTAAAACAAATTAAATAAAACTAATGTATTTCATTTGTTTTCATATTTTCGAACGTTTTAATGTCTGAGATTCTAATTCGATCCATACAATTAGCAATTTCTTTTAACAGATGGAAACATGCTAAAGTTGTGGATTTATTTTTTTTGGAATCCATGTCTCCTACCAATATCCTGATTGATTATCGTGATTTTTTTGAGAAAAGACATAATTCGTTTATGCACAACTGTGAGGAAACTTGCATACGTCAAAAAAGGAGTTCGACGCATATGCCTCCTGTAGTGGATACGTCAGGTGGAGTCCTGCGCGGCCGTCCTTACGGCGGCACGTCACTGTTATGGCGTAATGCTGTGTTGCCGCTAGCGCTAATGGCTCCGTTGGATCGGGCCCGTTACGTGTCTGTACGCCTATGGATGGATCACCGCAGTATTTTAGTTTCCAGTGTTTACATGCCTGTGAATTGCGAGGACAACCTTCCTGACTTTATACAGTGTTTAGGTAGTATAGTTCGGTACGGTAGATGTGTTGATTTTAGGTGACGTTAATGCCCACCCGGGTACAATTTTTGAAAAAGAGCTGTTGGATCATTGCTCTGGGCAATCTACCCATTGTGAGGACTTGAAGCGGATGTCAAGTGACACCCATATATGTCAGCTACTCATGGGACCCATAAATGGCTTGGCCACTGTGTAGTCACACAACCTTCCTTGCGTTTAGTTAAGGAAATGTACATAATGCATAATGTGTTATGGTCGGACCACATTCCCTTGATAACAGAATGTGATATTAGAACAGTAAGGTCTTAGATAGTTGATAATAGTGAAAATGAAAAAAAAAATTATTGCATTTATGGGGTAATAGAAATGAATATCTAATAGATAAATATACACAATTATGCAATAATTTTTTTAGTGAATTATTAAAGTCTGATATAAATTTTAATTATTTAAATAGTAAGAATAAGTGCTGTGATAATAATGATGTTAACAAAATTTACTGTGATATTGTTAGGACTATTCAGAATGCCGTAAAGGAAACATATTCATATAAAAACATCAAAAAGGATACTTTAGATGGAACTATGATGTCAAAAGCTCTCATGTGCTTGCCAGGCAAAAGTTTTTGCAGTGGGTAGCCTATGGAAAGCGGTCTTCAGGTTACTATTATGACGAGATATCTGCTGCGTGGAGAGGTTTTAAGATAGCTCTGAAATATGTTAAAAATAATGAAGAACAAACTAAATTAGATTTTTAGTTCAAAAGCATTCTTCTAAAGATTTTTCAAAATTTTGAAAAGTTCTGTGCAAAGCATTCGAAAGTATGTGAAAATACGCCATACATGCAGCACAATACGTTTTCTGCTGCTGATAATTCTAGTTCGGGGGCTTTTCATGTTACTGACGAAAAAATAACTTCAATTTTGAACATCATGAAGCATGGTAAGTTCCCGGGTCACGATGGTCTAAGTATTGAACATGTCTGTATACTGGAAAACATATAGCAAGTGTGTTAGAAGAATTTTTTAACCTCTGCGCGCAGCATGTGTATCTACCAGGTGACCTATTACGTAACGTAGTTGTACCGATAGTTAAACATAAAATCAGAGACATCTCAAGTAGATCTTACTATAGGCCTATTTTACTAGCTACTGTATTCTAAGGTATTCGAACGAATAATACATCAAGAAAGGACACTCTTTCTTAACATCGATTATGGACAGTTTGACTTTAGTCGAGAAGTATCGACCGATATGGCTATTTACTCCCAAAAACAATTTGTAAATTATTACGTATACAGGAGAACGTCAGTGTATGCATGCTACTTAGACCTGCGTCACAAATATGTCACCCTTAATTATAAACTGCTTCACAGTAAGTTAGAGAAAAATGGAGTACCGCCTATTATTGTGGCTTTACTTGCATACTGGTATGGCAATTAGACTAATAATGTTAGGTGGAGGAGCTCTTACTCCGACATTTTTCACCTGCCGTGTGGTGTAAGACAAGTTGGACTGACCGCTTCCGACCTGTTTAATGTTTATATTAATGATTTGATTGTTGAACTGAGCAGGACTCCGATAGGGTTTTGGCTTGGTGACCGTTATGCCAATACCTTAAGTTTTGCTGACGATATGGTCCTAATCAGTCCAACAATCAAAGTGTTAAGAAAGCTTGTATCGTGGTGTGAGGAATACGCTAACAACCACGATTTAGTATATAGGACTCGAAAAACGGAGATGATGGTATCTAGGTCAGGGAAGGGACCAGACAATGTTGGTGTGTTTATACGAGGAGAGCCTATCAAGATGGTTGATTCGTTCAAACATCTTGGCCATATCATGCCTACCGACTTAAAAGATGATAAAGACATGGAGCGGCAACGGCTGTTGTAGGAAATATGATAGCAAAAAGTTTTTTAAAATGTTTTATGACGTCAAAAAAACCCTTTTTAAAACGTTCTGTCAGTCATTTTACACATGTCAGCTCCTGACTCAAATACGATTATGTCCCATAGAACGATCCGTGTGCAGCAGTATAACAACACTTTTCGACACCTTATGGGACTTAAACGGTTCTGCAGTGCCTGCGGAATGTTTACAAAAGCAGGTATCAACAGTTTTGATGCCATCCAACGATTCCGTATTGCGTCATTCATGTCCAGAGTTGACATGTGTAAAAACAAGATTGTCAAAGATCTGACTGGTTTTTTTTTAGTAAGTATATATTCTGTAACCTCTGTAACTTAATATGGTCAATCTGATCTGCAATAAACGAATTAATTATTATTATTTTAAATCACCCTCTGTGAGGGTAGACCATGCCAACATTGGAGACGTTTGAGGCTTATTAGGAGAACTTGGAAACCTATGTTTTCGAGTTAAAAAACTTAAAACGCAAACAAGGAAAGTAATTTATTAATGTACGTATAAAACACATGTCCTGCGGATTGCTCACGCACATCCATTAGCTTTTTACCGAATTTAATGTTTTTATTCGGCGTGTATCTTCCTTCAGGATACATTCGGTTCGCTCTTTGTTCAAATTCTGTTTCATTAATTTTGAGTTCCACAAAATCCCTCGTTCAATTTATCATTTCAGTGAGGTTGTGGTCTGGATGATCATTACCGTGATGTCGATCAAACGCGGGTTTCAACGTATGTTCGGTGTTGAACGTCGGCGTCGACCAAATGGTGAATTGTTATTTTTTGTTATTGCTAATATTTAATCAAGTATTGTAAAAATTGGCTGCGCTCATTGGGTTATACATCAAGTAAGCTAGATCTTTGGTATTTATGGACTATTAGAAACTTATCAGACTAAAAAGAATTATAAAGGTGGCATATTAGTAGCTCTTACAGTTTAGCGGGGACTTACGGTTCCTCATCAGGTACTTGAGACCTTCAATTTTATGAGCCACCAGAAAACCAGTCGTTTTATTGAATAATTTTTATTAAGGTGGCATTTCGATATCTCTAAGTTTACCTGGGCTCTCGGGTTTCTAGATATTAGAAAATTCAGCATTTGAAAGTTTCCCTTTATGTGAAGATTTGACCCTATATCTGTGCCAAATTGAAGCTGTCTAGGTAGTGGGGAAGCTCTATAGAGCTCTATAGAACTATAGTTCTAAATTTAATTTTCTTTGGCAAGACCTTGATAACTCAGCTCGATGAAAGTGAAAAATCCACAAAATTTCAAGTAATATAACCGTGAAAACCGCATCAATTGTCATGCAGTAGTTTTTGTGTGATGCGCGTACAAACATACAGACAGACAAACAGTCAAACTAAAATTCTTAGGACACTAATAATTAAATGCTTAAGTATGACAGACACTTTGTCTGTCTATCAGTTACCTGTGCACGCTTAAACAGTTGTGTTGATTAGGATGAAATTTGGCATGGAGATAGTTTGAGTCACAAATTCGTTAGTATAAAATACGCTGCGAGGCGCCGCGAATCGTATCCTCTTAAAAAAATTTGTTTCAGAACATCAAATAATTAAGTCCGTAAAGTTATTTTGCTTATTTACACTATTTTTTATATAATTATTTTATTTACTACCAAATTTGTCTTTGTTTGTTAAATTCTGTACACTAAATACCGCACTCATTTTTATAAATTTGTAATCAAATATCCACGGAATAGTTTACAAGGTCTTAATTACGGTGAAGGTAAACCATAATCAAGACATAAAATTTTCTAGTTAAAAATATGTATATAATTATGTGTTCTATTTAACCGATTACTTCTATAAATCTGGGATCTACGACATATGGGACATACATAAAATCTAGATATACTGCAGCGATGGGTTAACACCACAGATGACCTTTGGGTTAAGGATAAAATAAAGTCGAATAAGGTGAGTGGTGTGAAAATGGTACTTGATTTTTATGCTACTTCAAAGGACTACAGACCTGTAGTATTCGACATTAATTTCGACTTGATAACTCTAAGTGTACCAGAAAAAAAGGGTCATGACAGACCGAAAGACAGATAGGTACATAGACAGATAACAAAGTGATCCTATAAGGACTCCGTTTTTTTGAGGTAAATATAAAATAAAAAGAAACGTGTTTTTTACTAAAACTTACGATAAAATTAATAGAACTATAAAATCAAATCTATGTTTTTGAGTGTAAAAGAGGTTACAAAATTGTTATGTAATACAATACAAAAGGTAAGCAAGTACTAGTTATATAATCAAAATATCTTAAATATTGTTCAAATCTGAACAGAGAAATAACATTAGGCCACGCATTTGAAAACTTGCGGTAAATAAATATTATAATAAGACTATTGAAATTATTTTGTTGTTTGTTGTCCATCTATCCCATTACTATTTGATTGGCCGATTTATAGGAACTAGTAAATAGAACCCGTGATACCCCTGGTACACCGTTGTATAGATTTAAGGACCTGGGGGTGCCACGGGTCCAAATTCAAGTTCCCGTGGCACCCCCATTGGTGTCCTCTAGGGGTGCCTTGAGTCCGGAATGAAAATAAGCTGTCATCATCCCAAAGATTGCCAATTACATTTTGACCTTGACCTTATAGATTAATGTAATACTATAAAGCAACAAAGTATATTATTTTTATTATTATACCTACTATACTCATTTAAAAAATAAAACCTTGTTACATCTAAGAATGGAATAAGGAGCACAAAATGTTACTTTCCGCCCACAAGGGAACCAAACAACGAAATTGCGGTCGGCTGATTTATATTTATAAAATACCTTTCGGTTTACCGCCTTCATAAGTTACAGCTTCAATATCTGATCGGAAAAATAAGGAGATCTTCGATAATTCTAGAGTAATAGACTTTTTTGGGTTTAGTTTTGAACCCAAGATTTTATGTAAGACAACGTAAACGTTCTTTATAATATGATCTATAAAAGTATGATAAAATATATAGTATATATTAAGGTCTGTTGACTAACATACATAAGATAAAAAAATGTGTAGGTACTTATTGTAGGCTATGGGCTCCGCATATATTGAAAACGTAAAATCATGATATAAAAAAATACAGTTAACTTTCGTATTCTTACTCTTACTCTACTGGACTCAATATCTTGACTGTCTACCTCTATACCTACAAATTATTATTGATTAGTCTATAAAAACATTATTTTTTTACACTTAAAAGCTACAAATTGCTTTCAAAATAAAAATAAAAGTGCGATTTTAATCACAGAACATTACACTCTCAGGTTTAATTTGTAAAAAACAAAAATTTTCAGTAACTACACCATTACCTACAGCAACAAATTGTAAATGCTTCAAATAAAAACCTTTATCTGTATCTAAATAAATATATCTTTTCTCTTTTACAGATCACATAGTTATTGTTAGACTTAGAAAAAAATCGGCCAAGTGGGAGTAGGACTCGCGCACGAAGGGTTCCGTACCATTATCTATAAAAATTGGCAAAAAAATCACGTTTGTTGTATGGGAGCCCCCTTAAATATTTATTATTTTCTGTTTTTTATTATAGCGGCAACAGAAATACATCTTCTGTGAAAATTTCAACTGCCTTACTATCACGGGTCATAAGATACAGTCTGGTGACAGACGGACGGACAGAAGGACGGACGGACGGACGGACGGACAGCGGACGGACGGACGGACGGACGGACAGCGGAGCCTTAGTAATAGGGTTCCGCTAATTACCCTTCGGGTACGGAACCCTAAAAAGGAACTAAAAACGCTTACTTCAAGTTTTTACTTTTGGGAAATACAGAACCGTAACAGAAATTCCTTTCGAAACATTAAAACAGTCTGTTCAAAGTGTGTCCCATTTATTTTGAGTCTCACAAAATCCAGTGTTCAATTTATCATTTTGCGTGCGCGGGGAATCATTACCGAAATGTCGATCACTCGAAGGGATTTAGCCGGCGTGCGGCGGCCGACCAAATGGACACGTCTCTTTTATTTTAGTAAATAGTCGTTTGTACATTAAAATGAAGAATGCATGAATAAGTAGGGCTGTATTTATTTTGCATAGTTGAAACTGGCTGGCATGTAGTAATTCTTGTCTACACAAAGTAATTCCAGGTACAGTCGAGGTCTTCGCTGCTTCGTCAGTCTGAGGCAAGAATCGATAGATTTTCACCCATCGGCAGTGGGTCAACTAACCTAACCAATTGTATATTGTAATGAGTATAAGTCATAACTTTGTACCAACTTTTATTTAGTAGTCATAGTTTTATAAATGCTGCAACCGAATAATGTAAGTATATCTTTATAAATATACTTTTCGTCCCATTTATTCGAAAAGAGGCTAACTTTGATCAGTGTGAGTAAAGTGGGTCCTTGCGGCGCACAAAGTAACCGTGACGAAATTACTTTTGAATTTGAAACACAATTAATTAAAAAGTTTAAACGCAATCCACTTCGATCAAGTCCTGGCCGGTTATAAAAAATGCGCGTCTGCCGATGCCTATGCGGCGGATTTTTTATTAATTTTTATTAAAATATTATAATTTTAATTTGATTCACACATTGAATTTGAATAAATAAATTTGTAATTTGGGTATGTAAAAATAAGTATTCGTCACTACTAAAAGTATCTCTAATTTATTTTTCTCATAGAGGGGAATGAAAAGCAGACTGTTTATTATATAATTATTATTATTTAACCTCGAGTGACGTACTTTGAATCCCACGCTACGCTTAGGATTCACTCTAGAATCCCTTGCTACGCTCTGGATTCAAATAATCGCTTTCGCCCTCAATACCTTATTTTGGTCACTTGTGACACAATCTACTATTCTTTACTTAAGAGGTAAACTAAAGCCTCAGAATTAGACAGGACCTTCTTAATTTTCATCGGCGAAACTAAGTATTGTTTGAAAAACCTAATTGGCCAATTCAACATTGCAACTTCTAGCAGCTTGAACTCGGCGTTGATCCTATATCTTATTCTAAAAGAGTTTTATACATTGCAATAGTTTGCGTTATTTTATGATTGACTTTGATGCTTTTTATGTGTTTCTGCTTTGGAAAATTGATTTTTGTGCAATGAAGTAAAATAGATAACGATGAATATATTTACATTTCATTAGAACAAATCATCAAAAATATGAGTAAATGACACAAACTCACAGGAATTGGAAGTCATTTTACGACTGTCTAAGAAAGATACATGTAGATGTAAATTTAACGTTATATTTATCAGTAAAAGCACGAAATAGAAATTAAAACTCGTTTCGTATACATTATATTAATGCCAGTCGAGTTTATGATTGCATTACTTTTATATTTTTAATATCAAAGATGATATACGAGTAGCAATATTTGACATAAAAATATCATTTTAAACATTAATCTCACTGAAACCGCACATTTAGGCGTCGACACCATTATTTGTAACTTCAAAGTCGTTTTGTAATTACAACAAAATAATTTTGATATGGGTAAAACCTGTGCATAAGTTCTGTAATGTAATTAAGTATAACTTAAAATAAGAATTTCAACTACAACTTAATGTGTTTGTTTTCGTAGACTCTGACGTCACAACTAAAGTCACCATGTTTTACAATTTAATAATTTGAATTTCGAGTCAGGATTTCGGAAAATGATTGCGGATATTTGGAAAACTTGTAAACCGAATTTGTTTAAAATATATACAAGTATTTAAAACGTTCTAAAACAGTGATTTTTTTCGAATTTTAAGAATACGCGGCTTAAAAATTTAATGCACAGATTTTTAACTTTTTTCAACTCGAAAAAGAATTTTGCCAGCGGCTCGGCCCGCCCTAAATTTGGCTATCAGTATGGAACTCCTCAAATTATACTAATGAAGTTTTCTATAGTGAGCTATAGTTTAAGCTCGGTTAAAGTTGTTCCCGTGGGAATTTTTCGAGATAAAAAAATAGCCTATGTATTAACCCACGGTGTCAGCTACCTCCATACCAATTTTCGTCAAAATTATTCTAGCCGTTTGAGTGTGAGGAAGTAACAAACATATACACTCATAAACTTTCGCCCTTATAATATTAGTGTGTTGACGGATGATTTCCAACTGCAGTTCTTGTAGTGTTAAAACTGTTTTACGAGCAGCTCAAGGTCAGGTTCAGGATCAGGTAACCATGATGTTAAGTCTGTTAAAGTCAGACATTTTTTTAAAATTCAGATTAGGTTGTTACAAACACTTTTGAATCTTCAATGTGATAAAATACTATTTTTAAGGCTGTCATATACGAACAGATATGACGAAATTATAGGGTTTCGATTTGTCATTTGGTTACGGAACCACAGAAATTATAGATTTTCATTTAATCTGCCCACCTCCATTTTATTTCTTTAGCAGAATCCTTCCGTAATGGATGCGAATAACATAAATACATTACCTAACCTGTCCGAATTTTACCAGTAGTCTTGGGTGGCCGATGCCGAGTCAGTCAATAAGTCAAGAAGTAATAATTGTAGGTATGGGATATAGGCTAAATGTGACATATCATAAAATATTTAACTCCATCTAAGAAGGCAATACCTATGTATGAAGATTTTTTTCAAGCGCAATAGAAAAAAATCGAAATTTATTAAAATAACAAAAAAACGGGGAAGTTATTGAACAGATTGATGACAACCTTACCTACTTTAACAAAGGGGCTAACTTATCCTATCATAAAAGATACACTGCGTAACAATGATCGAAATAAATAAAATACATATAAAAATAAAATTTCGTTCGTTGAAATATTTTTTGACGTCAAAAATATCATGAAAATAAAACCAAACAAGTTAGTATCTACCTACTAAAGAAAAAAACATTTTATCAAAATAAATAAAAGCGGTTGTTTTACGATTTCCTAGCCATGACATGGCGGTAGAGCTTCCAAAAGTCACGACATATCGGTTTTATGTAAGTTATTCGTGTCTCATACGGGGTTTTATGACAACGTTCTATAAAATTAAAACACGAAATGACAATAGATTGTCATTTGTTGAACGATATATCTGTGTTATCTGTTATCTGTACGAACATACAAAGGTAATGTTAATAACTAGGCATTTTTATTAATCCAATGACGAGGCCATGGTTTCCAATTTATTAACTTTGACATATAATTTTTATTTATTTAATTTAGATCCAAACCGTAATCCTCTTTGATGCGTTCAATACCCGTGGGTTTCTGCGTATTATTTCTCATACATCACCTGCATCGCGTCAAGTAGTGTTATTGTCATAATCTTCGAATTCAAATGCTTTATTTCTCAAAAATATGATATCATATCACTTTTTGAAGTCAATAAATCGTATGAACTATACCCGTGCATGAGCATAATGTTGTTTTCAAAGTCAAAGTCAAAATAATTTATTCAAATTAGGATTTTACAATCACTTTGAATCGTCAAAGTTATAAAATACTTATTTTGCGTAGACGTGTATCATGCACCAACAGCTTTTTTTTACTTCTAGTATTTACTTTGTGAACGTCACTTTTCTTGCTGAAACTATTGATATTTTTATGTACATATAAAAGATTTTCATATATGTACTGCGACACTAAAGTTAAAATATTTACTTCCCTAAACCTATCCCTCAGAGACATACTAGATCCTAATTTATAAATAGCACGAATTGCCCTTTTTGTAACAAAAATATTGTATTTACATCAGCAGCGCTACCCCACAATAGGATACCATATGTCATTAAACTATGGAAATAGCTAAAATATACTATGTTTGCAGTGTCGAGATCGGGCAATTGTCTTATTTTCTTGATCGCATACACAGCAGAGCTAAGTTTTTTGGCTAGGTTATGAATATGAGGACCCCATTGAAGTTTAGAGTCCAGCTTGTACACTAGTTTTATCTACAATCAACTTAAAGTCCTGACAAGAATTCCTAGCTTTACCAGTTTCATTATTTATTATGTTCCATGTAGTTTTTATGTTATTTGTTGAATTTATAACTTTATGTCTGAGGTGAATTGATTTTGCAACAAGACAGACATTTTAAAAGGTTTTCTGAGTATTTTTTAAATATTCCCTAAATATTTGGCTATTATTATATGTTCTCTCTTTTTATATATTTCATACAGTTTACGCATACTTTTATAAATACCTGGTTTAGCCCATTCACTAAACCTTAAGCGACTGGAAATAAGTTTCTTTTTTGCAGTAAATATTTTATTATACTCTGTAGTAATAGTGTCAAGAACAGTATTGTACATATCATTTGGGTTGCCAATATAAAGCAAATCTGGAAGTTTATGCAATAAGTTAGATTTATATGATTCAATCCGTTTAGTTGTTATTGGTATAAATTTAATTTCCTTTTTAGTAATACTATTATTTCTTTCTAATACCACTAACTGTTCACAATGATCTGGCTGAAGATTGCTTATAATTGATTTTTAAATAGGTTTTATGTCAGTGAATGTATTGTTGATGCAATTGGCAATAGATACAGCAATCCTAGTTGGTGCACAAAACAAATTATTTAAATTAAAAGACCGAAATAAGGCAAGCAATCTGGTCGTTAATGAGCTATTTTCTAAAATGTTAATAAAATGTTAATATTAGAGTCTCCACAAGCAATGATTTGTTTATTGGAATTGCTGATTTTATTCAGCACTTCTTCCATAACTAATTCAAAATTATCATTCCACCACTACTCGGCAGTTCGCTCAACTGAGAGGCTCACAATGTCTTTACGTTCCTTAAGCTTTAGCTGTTTATTAACTTAAATTAAAGAGCCACCATTGATTGCATTGACTCGGCTGAACGAACTTCCCACCTGGTGATTAGTGAAAATGAACATAAACTGATGGCTGCGTAGCCAGTGTTCAGTGATACATAAAATGTCAATCCTTTGGCAGTTTATGAACAATTCGATTTATAGTTAATTATGAGACATTCCTTGTATATTCTGATGCACCAGGTTTAATAGAATATTATTTTTAGTATGACAAAGTTTATTTTTTTGTTTCTGTTTGCCTAAAACTTGAGTAAACATAGATTGTTTAATATAATTAATATTAATGTTGGAATTATATAAAATGCCAAAGTGGTCCTTTGTTGTCTAAAAATTTAATTTAAATTACTACATATCAATATTTTATACTGCTCAATAGAAGCAGGTTGTTCAGCTAAATGGTTAGCTGCAAAGTCAATTACACTATTATAATTGCACTGCTCAATAGAAGCAGGTTGTTTAGCCAAATACTTGGCTGAAATTTCTGTTACACTACTATAATTACACTGCTGAATAAAAGCAGATTGTTTAGCCAAATTATTGGTTGTGGTATTAATGTAAAATGATACCGACAAGGCTAACACTCTGGTACAATGGTGTGTGAGATAATATTTATGTCTTGTCCTTATATAATTATGTCTAAAAATACTGTTAGTATCTATCACATGAAAGTTATTGTTATTGCTAGACATAGTATGCAAAGCTAAATTTAACTCACATCCAAGGTTTTTTCCCTCCTGTGGCAACCCCTTACAATAGGGAATTGTAAACATTACATTTTTTTACTTTAAGTGCGCTTATACTTTTATAATACTTTCTTAATTCACTTTTATTTATATTACCCCTGTTACCGATAAATAATTTTAATGTAGAGGATGGAGTGATTTTATTAAACTTCTCATCATATTAACATAATTGGCATTTGGCATACAATTATTTAAAACCGATTGTCCTACACTTGAGCTGAGAAAGTGTCCAAAACCTTTTCCCATTTCATCGCTAAACATTGCGTCATTAGTTGACACTAGTTGAAACACTAGTTGAGTGAGAAGTGTTGTGAGCATATGATTGTTACTCAGAATCCAAGCTGACACACATTGATGACTGAGGTGTTGGTAACAAGGATGCACAATCCAGCTGTGAATCGGTGAGGCGTTTACAATTACACATACTGTGATTGAGTTGTAATGACTCAAAACGCTCTGCATTATATTTACTCAATTCAATTAGCTCATTCATAGCCAGTGTGTGCTCCTCCATCTCTCTCAGAGACTCTTCACACTTGCAGGTCATCATCTGCAAGGATGTATGTAAATCTTTTATTTGCAAGTCGAGTATTACAATTTTTAAATTTTATCATAACACTCGAAGCTGTTTCATAATGAACGGAACTGAATCACCTTATAAGTTATTAGTAAAGAAGTGTATTGTGACAATCGTCTACAAATCCTTTAAATAGATGTCGCACCTCACTTAACTTTTGAACTTTAAGAACGGTCTGCCAAGTGCATTAGAATTATTGTATTATTTAAAATTTAAACAACTAATTATATTTGAGTAATTATTTTAATATCTTTAAAATTTATTGCGAATAGTGCAATAGAATCATTGCGCTTCAATTCTTTATTTATAATTTTTATGTAGTAATTCTATCACAAGTAAAACCCGTTATTGTGTTGTTAATTAAATAAAATAATTATTTTTGCAATTCACTGGACTAAATGCCAGTAAGGACACTTAAACTGTGTACTAGCTAAGTTTTATAAAAAACTTGAATTTAACTATATAATGATACTGAAAAAAATTTCAATCTACCCCAGTATTTAAATGTTTGCTGTGTTTACATCTAAATTAGTGAAGAATATCAAGTAATTAAAAATTAAGTAAAACAATTATACTAGGTTTTAATTTAGTACGCTAACACAAGTAATGATAGATAGTATCCAGTATTTTGTAATGCTTTATTTTAGGCTAAACTTTATGTATTTAGATGCTATAAATGCTTCAAGTTTATGTTATATTACGATTTCAGTAATAATGACAAATCTTGACATCGACTTTCTCAGAGTTAGATGATTTAACAACGTTTACAAAATCATAAAAATTGTCTGAGTGCAATTTTATTAACTTTTTTGCCTATAGAGTACCTAAGATTGATTATATACTTTTACTTTTAAGTACGTTTAAGTAATGTTATTGCCATTGTTACTTATTTATTAGTACTTATAAGATAGATCTGATAAGTATGTGATGTTTGTTCTTACTATCTATGTTATTAAAAACTACAAAACAATTATTATTAATTCAATAATCATCTTGACCAGACTGAAAAGAAGCACTGAGACTGATTTTTGTAGGTTTTAAAATAAAATTTAATTAGTAATGATTTGTTTTATTACTTGCGTGATCATTATTCCTTAGATCATAAAATCTTTTATCAAGTAATATAACATAAACTTCTAGCATCTAAATACATGAAGCTTAGAAACAGTTTGGTAACCGCCATGCCTGTGCGTCGCCGATTGAGGGATCGTTGATCGATTGTTACGCTTTCCACCAACACAGTTCCCGCGCTGTAAAGGTTTAGCCTAAACCGCAGTTATTACTAAAATACTGTGATTTAATTAAGAAATTACATAATAATTGGATGACTAGATAATAATAGAATAGAATAGAATAGAATAGAATAAAATTTATTTGAGTCACAAAACAACACCTTATTAACAAAATGCGAACACATAATATAAAACTAGTATAGGTACCTTAGTGTTGCAGTGTGACGTCAAATCGGTTTCCGCTCAGCATATGCTGTGAGAAATCACAGCGCTGGTTTTCAGGGTAACCGGTTAGTAATGCACGGACGAAGATAAAAACGCAACAGGTGATTCGTAATAGGTATCTTAACACTAAATATTAATGTACTAATGAAATTAATTTAACTTAAATATGGATTACAAAGATTGATATAGAGAAATTACGATATAAATATTATTTAATAATAGCTGTACTTACTTCCTAGTATATATTATAAATTATAAATATATATTTATTTTGGATTCCGTATAATACAGTTTACGTTTCCTTTTGTAAATTAAATAAATAGTCTGTAAGTTTCTTTTTAAAGTTGCTTAGACTTTGTATAGTGTGAAAAATAATTATACAGTATTTTAGGTACTGTGATAAAAGCTGTATTTAAGGCTTTCAATTGTAATTTAGTGCGTTCTAAATAACAGTAAATCTCGGTTTGCAGTCATTGTTTCATGCCTTACACGCAGATTTGTCTTAACATTGGTCTGAATTTTGAAGAAATGCTGAGTTTTCAGTTATCATAACTCAGGAACCAGAAACGGTAAAAATATGCCGCTTTAGATCTCGTTTTCGTGGTTTCGGTAATGTAATAAAAGTAAAAAGTAAAGGTTCTGCAATACGACGGCAGAATTATGGAAAGTAATATTACGAGAAAATTATGAAATGTCGTACTTTGATACACTTCACAAAAAGGGTAAAAAACTTCATTATTTTATTCTCTTTTCTCTTTTTAATAATATTTCATTTCTTCACCAGTCTTCTGCATCATATGTAGAAATTGTTCTTTCATACATTGTATCTCTTATCACCGTTTCGAGGTAATTTAACCATACTTACGTAAGTATATCAGAAACTTAAAAAGAACTTTTTAAATTAACAAACGTAGTTAAAACCTAAAAATATCTATTACAGACTAAAAAGAAAAAAGGTAACTAAATCATTGAAAATTATTATTATACTACGTATATTCAAAGGTGGGTCTAAAAGTTTTACGAGTGACTCGCGGAGGCCCGAGGTTTGCCCGTCACGATATTTCATCGACTACCTTTTTGTGTTTTCGGTACAACTTTATATTCCTCAGGGGAATTTAAAAATAAAACAGCGGTCGCTAGATTTATGTCTATTTATTTGTTTCGATAAGCTTAAGTGCCGTAAAAATTGTAAAATATGATTTGAACATTTTCTTTCACAGGCAGCATTTTTTTTTAAAGCAACTACAATAAAATTTGTTTATTTACCCGTTTATCTGTTATCCGCAGTTTCATTCGAAGTAAAATTGTAAAGATTTTCAGGCAACATATTAGTATTCATCGAAATGTAATTTTTGGCATTCCAATTCCAATTCCAATTCAAGGAAAAGAAAATACTAAGCTCAATGTTCCAAAGGTTTTAGTGATGTGATTATTTAAATGTTTTGTATTATTTTTAGTTTTTACTTTAATATTTACATGTATGTATGTAGGAGATCGCAAGCTGCTTGTTTGCCGCCGTAGTTGTATAAAAAATCGGCTCACAATTGGTGAATACACTGTGCTTTTACTATTGGTATTATTAGTACTCACTTAGCAGTTCATATTTTAGATAGGAAACTCAAACTAAAAAGGAAACTACTGAACCGATTTTGATGAAACATGCACTAAGTTAAACGATACTTCATCCAATAAAAAGAAATGAAATAATTATTGCAATTTAATATCTAGCTTCTGAAACAGACGTAAACAAACATACATGTATACATACATTCACTTATGAAATTTAGCACATATGTTTAGAAACCTGTTCTAACAATATCACATATAATTAAATTTTTCAACATATATTTTTGTTAATAATCAAAAATGCAATCTTATTTATCTATACTAATATTATAAAAAGGAAAGATTTGATTGTTTGTATTGAATAGGCTCCGAAACTACTGGACCGATTTGAAAAATTCTTTTACCATTCGAAGCCGACATTATCCCTGATGAACATAGACTACTTTTTACCGCGGGAAAATGCTTAATTCCTACGGGAAAACGGGTAGTAAGAATCGTCCTTCCGTACATTCCTAATTACTTAATTACTTCCTCTTTCATATAACTTCCAAACAGCTGAACCGATTGGGTTGAAATTTTATATGGGTATTTCGATGGTTTTTTTGGATGATTTAAAAATACAATTGGACTCGTGAGGTAGCGCTGCTATTGGTATGTCAACTATTAAACGGCTTGACCGATTGGGTTGAAATTTTGTATGTGCATTTCCATAGTTTCACATACACGAATGTATTATGCCATTAAAGAGGAAAGATTTGATTGTTTGTTTTTTTTTTATATTTGATAAGTTGCCGTAATAACCTACGCCGATAACGAAATTAAGGGAGGGCAAAGCTGCTGGCAGAAGCTAGTACAATATATATTTATAAAAATTAAGAAGTATTATAAATGAGAAAGTATGTCTGTATGGATGGATGTTAGTCACTCAATCACGCTTCAACCACTGGACGAATCGGGATGAAACTTGGCATACATATAGGTAAGGTCCTGGAATAGCATATAGACTTTTATCCCGAAAAATGCCGATAACCGAATTTAGGTCGGGCGGAGCCGCTGGCAAAGACTAGTACAAGATATTATCAGACGTTTACGAACAATTTAATTTATATTATACTAACGAACGAATATTTTGAACAAAATTGTATGTTAAGTGACAAGTGTTCAGTTTTATATTTTAACCTAATTTTATAATATAATGATTTAATAATCGTATTTAACCGACTTCAAAAAAGGATATTATATATATATGTTATCATTTCGACTCCTATTTGGGTTTCTAATCAGATGTGCCGAATTTTAAAAGTGTATAAATGTATTTGTTTATGTATGTTTCAAAAACTAGAAATAAGATAATTCTAGTTTTAAGTATTGCATTAAGTATTGTTTAAATAAATAAGTGAACCATAAAAATACCAAATACAATCAACTATAAGCAGATGGAACTGAGTTTAAAGTAACTACAATACCACAAGTTTGAGCTATCTGTATTACTATTTTTAAATTAAGAAATTAGTGCCACTTGCTTATTTAAATATATGGTGTGTTTTGGGTTGGGTTTCGTAGCCAAATGGCAAAAAACGGAACCCTTGTAGATTGCCACAGCCACTTTTTTCCGAAAATATAAGAACTATACTGTTGAAACTTGGTTAGTAGATGTATTCTGTGAACCGCAATAAGATTTTCACAAAAAAAAAATAATAAGTTTTCGGGGTTCCCCATACTTAGAACTGAAACTCAAAATTATTTTTTTCATCTAAAACCCACACGAGTGGGGTATCAACGGATAGGTCTTCAAAAATGATATTGAGATTCTAATATCATTTTTTTCTAAACTGAATAGTTTGCGCGTTTGGAGACACTTCCAAATTGGTAAAATGTGGGGCCCCTGTAACTTCAAAAATAAGAGTATGATAAAACTAAAAAAAAAAAACGGGTTGCACTCCGGGAGTGCCGGCAGAAGTGAAAACATACTCGCTATTTACTTCCCATCACTGCTTATCCATATTTATTTATTGAAAAATAATAACTTTTGTTTATTTACTTTTTTGACGTTATATATTTGACAGCTCATGCTGTCATATAATTAAAATCCCATATCCAACCTCTCTGTACTACTCATAATCGCCATATACTAAAAATAAAAACTAACCTAATGTAAATAAAGGTCACGTGTCCTAACGCGAGTGACATCTTACGAATTTTCGATCAGGACACGTGACCTGACGCGAGTTTAACAGTTTTTACCCATCACAAAAAAATGCACAGCGCCGCTAAAGAAGTTTTCACTTCAAAAAAATTCTATAGTCCTATGGACGCTTGCAACACCTGGGGCATCACTCGCGCGTTGCCGAACCTTAAAAAATCTAATAACTTCTTTCTTGAAAAACCAAATACTGTAGACCTTAGTTTTGGAAGATTTTCATTTGAGACCTCATTCGTCGAAATCGTTCCAGCCGTTAACGTTACAGTAACAATGGAACGGACATACCCATTTATATCCATACATACACACATGCGCAAAACATTACCCTCCTTAAATTCTGGGTCAGTCAGCTAAAAATACGTCTCTTCGCAACGCAACCTATTAATATGTTTTTATCAAATAAAGTTATAAAGTTTGTACTTTACGTTTGTTTAGGGTATTCAAATTATATAGGTTATAGTACAACAAATACACCAACTTCTTACATGAATATACAATATTTATTCAGGCATCTATCTACAAAGGCCTTATATTCTATTGGTTATACGAATGAATTGATTATACTGAGCTCGTCCACAAACAAATTAGCAAACGAAACGAATTCCATTTTCTGTATTACACGAGCATTCACAAGCAGATTATCTGCCAAATGATCAAATAAAAGAACAAATCGGCTCCCGACCTATTAATGCTCAATGAAATTTATTGGATCGCACTTTGGTTTAATTCGAATAAATTGATGGCCGCCAGAGGCTCGGTTCTAATCAGATGGGCGGAACCATTTGTTATGGGGACCACACACGTTCGCAACCAAATTACTTTGCTAAGTATAATCCCTGATTTTATTGTTGTTTTTTTATTTGATTTATTATGAAATAATTATAATTTTACTGCCATTCAGATGATGGCAGTAAATGTAGTTTTTATTACATTTAGTAGATAATGTAAAACTTAACTTAAAATTTGTATCTTAAAGTTCAGGTCAAAAAGTTATAACAATAAATTGAAAGTTTATATGAAACCTAAACACCTTTATAACTTATATGTAATAAAAATGTTTAGGAACATGTTCTATGTGTTATTGCGCGGACAAACATCTACAAATAATAGATAGACGATAGATATAAAGAATAGTTATTTATGATAAAAGTGCGGTACATAGGTTACAAATAAACTGTGTCAAATTTAAAACACGAGTGTTTTTAAAGGCACACATTTGAAATAACCCTTTACGCTTACGTGTCATACGATGTTTTTTAATGACTAATCGAGTCACTTAATGCTCTGGTTCTGACGTTGTAATCACTGTAATTTAATGTCATTATTATAGTTATAAGTGATTGATGTTAAATTTTTGTTTTTTAGGGTTCCGTACCCAAACGGTAATTAGCGGAACCGTATTACAAAGACTCCGCTGTCCGTCGGTCCGTCCGTCTGTCAACAGGCTGTATCTCATGAACCGTGATAGACAGTTGAAATTTTCATAGATGAATTTCTGTTGCCGCCATAACAACAAATACTAAAAAGCAGAAAAAATAAACATTTAAGTCGGCTCCCATACAACAAACGTAATTTTTTTGCTCGATGTTGATAATGGCAACAGAAAGACGCTTAAAATATTCACAGAATATTTAGTTATATAGTCACTTTAAAAATAAAAAACTAAATTAAAATAAAACAAATATTTAAGGGGGGCTCCCATACAACAAACGTGATTTTTTTGCCGTTTTTATAGATACGGAACCCTTCGTGCGCGTGTCCGACTCGCACTTGGCCGATTTTTTTTTAATAATTAACTCTAAGAATCATATATATGTTTTAAGCTACATTTAAATCTCTACCGCAAATATTTTGCGGGCTATTTTCTATAATTTCGTCCAAAAAGTAATCCAAATAGCTTGAAAGAAAACGTAAAAGAGAGCAAAATGCTGCTCATTTATTGAGCATCGCGCGCGACGCAACTGTTCGCGAACAATGACAAACACACGCGAGCTCTAGAGACGAATTCAAAAAGTTCGTAACAATTGAATTTAGGAATACAATGTTCTTTTTTGTACTTACGAATATCTTTTGTGTTTGCCGACGCTTATGCTAACAACAAAAGTTATAATGAAATGGAAATTCAACTTCGGCGTCTCGTGAGAAACTGTGTTACGAATCAATGCGATGTCTTTATAAATATTTATTGCAAGAACGTCATCGCTTCTTAGAGCTCACAGCGGGTGATCCCGTACTTTAATTTGTTTGCTACTCATAATTCGGCGAAGTCAAATTGGGAACCACTTAACTTGTGTTGGAGATTCTGACATATGGTCGTTATTGTCGAGTCCAAATACAAACTTAATACATCTTACTTATACCTTATAGAAGCTCTAATTTTGCTCCTCCTTGAAATTAGTATCGCAAGCGTTATTATATTTGAAAAAAGTTAGAAGCACTAAATGACCAAGCCCAACAAATGTGGGTACTAACTTGAACTTATTTTTCCACAATGACATTTACAATTTTATTGGACCATTAAACATCCGTAACTAATTATAAAAAAGCTCATACCATCTCAGCTTTATCCAAAAATCCGGGAGGTGCCTGATATTACTTTGTCACATAGTTTTCTACTTTTCAGCAGCTTTCTCTTTTAATTGTTGACGCTTTTGCAGTGTAAGATGTAAAACACATCAGCTCTTATCTTATCGGCTTTCAAACAGCCTTTCAAACTCTACACGGGTACCCTCATAAACATTTGTTTAGTAACCAGTGACCTGATACTATGCCTACTATATGCAGTGGGCTTAGGTTTTTGTGTATGGACAGAAAATTGCTTGAAGATTTTAATCTATCCACTAGCTCGAAGCAATCCTGTTGAGGTAAAACTTCTTAACCAATTTCTTTGATTTGCGGCATCCAATAAATTGTGCAACACAGACTTTTAACAGATTTACAGTAGGAAATATAAAGTCCGTTAAATTTTACTTGGGTAAAGATTCCCAGTCAATTATTTTCACTATCACGGTTCATGAGACCTGGTGACAGACTGACGGACAGCGAAGTCTTAGTAATAGGGACTCGTTTTGTACCCTTTGGCTACGGAACCCTAAAAAGCAAAGGCTTTTAAGTAATTTTGCTATTAAGTATTCTTACTACCCTCTATGCATACCAAAACAACATACCTGCTTAATATTAAATACTGTCGTGTATCTTGTAATAATAAATGGTAAATACTTGTGGAATAAATGAGTAATTTAATGTTTCTTTAGGTACACGAGTGTGTGCGAGAAGGCTGAAAAGAGTGTGAGTGTTTGTCTGTTCACACAAATACGGAGAGGTTATTAGGTTAGGTCACTAAGTTATAAGTAATGAAAATTACCTACCTCCCGAAATTAGTAAATGTACTTACTTCCATACATTTTATTCTGGAATTATCTGGTTAGGTGTATTGAGACTGTTCGGAATCAGGACCCTGGTTTCAAAAGTGGTAATTTGCTTGTTTGCCTAAAGTTTTTCACCACAAATTTACAGATGACAATTAAAAGCAGTTATATATCCAGATTATAATAATCTAAAAACCGGCGTGGCTATCCTGTTACTGGGAATCGGAATCGGTTTCATGTCCAACACCACTGCGTTGCCATTGCTGCGTGCGTAGGTATTGAATGCTACACAATACATAAGCACGCAGCAATATAAACGCAGCGGGGTTGGATGTGAAACGGATTCAGATTCTCAGCGAAGTTACGGAATTACTGGGAAGAACATATGTACTGACTGGAAAAAACACAAAAGTGGGCGTTTCTGTAAATTAATTGTCACGAGTTTTCGGTAAAAGTATTAAATATTGTTTAAGTATACAAAGAAACCAAACCACTTCAAATTTTTTATCACACTTACTTGTGTGTCATTCTGTACAGTTAATTTTAATTTTTTCTTTAATTGTATATTTTATTCAACTCAAGGCAAAGTGCGCGTTTATAGAATCCACGGTTATGACTCTTCAAATTATGAACTACATGCACACTTCAAGCGACCAATACCAGGTTTTAACTCCATTCAAAACTTTTTTATTCTTATATTCTCTAGATACTAGCCATCTGGTGGTGGCGTTGTTTTCTCTAGGTTTATTCCAGACATTTCGATTGTGTTTTAATGAGTTCATTTACTTGTTCACCTAATATTTTATTTCATTTACTCGCAAATATGATAAAAAAAAATTGTGTAACACGGGAGATACGCAAATTACAAACTCGAGTCATTAAAGCCGTTTGCCCTTAGCCTTAGGTTTTTACACAGCCTCTAGTAAGTATGTAATTTTCTCCTTACCACCCTTACATGAATTAAACACAATGACCTATTGAGTGTTTACGAAATAGACTTTTATGTGTAATAACAGTAAATATGCTGAGTTATTTAGTAGGTATGTGAAGAACAAATTATTCTTAAAAATGATTTTATAGATAAGAATTCGGCAATAAAATGTAAACACTATATTTGGTTACACATCGAATACCTTTTCGTGACAAAGAACAGTAACAGTTAAGCTATATTAAATAAATGATAACTTCCCAAACATAAATATAATATGTATATCTCCAACACCGAATACTAAAACCTAACATTCACGAAAAAATATTCACTATTAGATTTTCCCGGATAAAAAGCGTGTTAACAAAAAGCTCCCCAAAGCGAAGCTCGATTCAATAGACTGTTGAAAACAAAAGCCATACCACTACAATAAAGGGGATTTTTCTTTTCCCTTTTTATTTCGGCCCAACCCATTTCTTGTTAATCCACTCACCATAATTAATGTACCGAGCCCTTTGATACGAACAAACCTTACTATTTCATTGCAAATACAATTCCAACAGGAAATTTAATTTTAAAACCAGTTGCTGTAAATTTTTATAATGTTGGACTTCGTTAACATTGACTTTGATATATAAGGATATTACTAACACGAAATCATTAGATGTGTTCAGTTGTAAGGCAAGGTAAAGTTAAATGCAAGTATCATAGTATAGGATTTAAGTAGAATTACGAGCGTAACGAGTGGTTTACGAATAATTTAAAAGTGAGAAATTACATTTATTTATATACAAGTTATTCACTTTGCATTTTACCATCGACTATAAGAAAATAAGTTTTACTTACATCTTCGCTAATTAAAACTGGTAACAATAATAGTCAATTTAAAAATAAATGACATTTTTTTTGACCAAACAATCAAAAAGATGCATTGAAATGTACTTACGTAGGTACTGAAAACAAGTTCCTACTATTTTCTTAACAAAATGTTTTTTTGATCAAGTGCCCTGCGTACCGCCGGTACAGCCCGCGCCGGTACTGCCCGCGCCGGTATGTTTCATAATCTTTTATATACTTATGTATATACAAAACAAGAAAGTGACCGATGTCTAAAAACTTAAAATTTGGTATGAGAGTTCCTTACTTGACGTAGGGCTCTACTTACAAAGAATTTTGCAAAATCCATTTATCTGTATGCTTAGTGTGAGTTTCTCAATCAATTGTAGTTTACGGAACTGTCGCATCAGCGTTTGAAACGCCTAACTGTCAGTTAATAGATAGTGTATGAGTGCAAGTTTCTAAACTAAATACTGTCAGTATAGCGTTTACTCGCGAAATAATGAGTTAAATTTTAGCGCCAATTACGATTTTTTAAGTTTTTTAATTTACCTACTAATATTTTTAATTAATTTTGTTTATGAAGCCAACTTTTCAGTACCTTACCAACATTAAAAACTGAGGACAAGCATTGTCGAATTCAATATGATGATGATTTAGGTGCCTGGATATAGAGCAGTAAGTAAAGTGATGACTGTATTTTATTTTGTGTATGTGTTTGAATCTATACAATAAAACAATGCAGTATAACTTTAACATGTAGGTAGTACTATTACATACCTATTTTATTTTTTTACTTATATGGTATAGTAATGGTAATCTTAGCAAACCCTCGGGGAACCTCAGAGGTAAAACACACTTCATGCAGGCTTGCAATAGCCGTGCATTGCCTGCGCCGTACATTTTGAACTAAAAAATCGAAAATAACACTCTTCTTACAACAAAAATCACTAGAGTGAATGACTCAACTACGAAGTA
Source organism: Apoda limacodes (assembly GCA_946406115.1). Classification (NCBI taxonomy): domain Eukaryota; kingdom Metazoa; phylum Arthropoda; class Insecta; order Lepidoptera; family Limacodidae; genus Apoda; species Apoda limacodes. The sequence continues at coordinate 36,175,837 of OX291542.1, forward strand.
AGTGATATTCATTTCGGTAAATGTTAAATTTGTAACTCGCACTCCAATAACAATGCTAACCTATACAAAACGTTATAACGCAAACAACAATCACGGTGACAGAGTAAACGTTACGTTTGACGCGAGTATCGCGTTGTGAGTTTTACTGCCAACTCGCGTCTTTTAGTTCTTAAACCGTCCGCCAGGGGCGCTGTTTTTCTTTCCATACTAATATCGCGTTTACGTAACTGTGAAATTATAGTTAAAAATTCACACTAAGCAAACTGATATGTTTAAGTTTGTAACTTTCTAACTAGATATATAAAACAACTGTGGTCGCTATAGCGTGCACATCTAAGAACTACGGATCGCTGCGTGCGTGCTGCTGCGTGCGCGTGCTGTGTGCGCGTGCTGCGTGCGCGTGCTGCGTGCATCCCAATGAGAACTGGGGTTTTGTTTTTGTTTTTGAATTCTAAAGGGGGTTTTGATCAATTACAGTACGAATTCTAAAGCCTTTTTCTAAATAGACTTTTAATATATTAAGCTTAATAAATTAAAATTTTAGGGTTCCGGTCCTCAAAAAAAACCGGCCAAGAGCGAGTCTGGCTCGCGCACCGAGGATTCCGTGCAAACTTACTTTATGTTGTTGTATATTATTAAAAATATTTTTATTATATGATGTAACTAAAAATTTAGATTTTCGCCATTTTTCCTTTATCTGTACTATAAGACGTTGCTTCGTACCAAATTTCAAGATTCAGAGTTCACGGGAAGTACCCTGTAGGTTTTGATTCCCTTGCGAGTTTCGAAAATTTGCGGATATTTGCGGCATAAACAGCTGTATCTTTTGATTGCGTTGGCTTAGAAGTTTGATTTTTTCATATCTTCAAGGGAAAGTAGACCTGAGTATTTGATATAAATTTTAGCTTGACCCGTTCTTTCCTTTTGAGGTACGGAACCCTAAAAAAAACACGGAACCCTTGTAGGACCACTTTGTTACCGTCTGTCAAGACTGTTTTTCTCAGAAACACATTGAGATACGAAGCAAAAATTATCATTATCATAATTATTATTATTACATATTAGGTACTCAGGTTTACAATCCCTTGGAGCAGTGAAAAAATTAAAATCCTAAGTCAACGCAATCAAAAGACACGGCCGTTTATGCCTGTGTATTTTGACGCTTACAGGGGAATCAAAACCTTTGGGGTATTTCCCATTGACCTAGAATCATAGAATTTGGAAAAAAGCAATGCTATATAGCACAAGCAAAGGAAAAAATTCGAAAACTGCAAATTTTTAGTAACAAAAAATTAGTACGGAATTTGTACAAATTTTGAACCATCGGTTGTCCGACTCGCACTGGACCGGTTTTTCTGTAACCATCTCCTTAACATCAAATTAAATTAAATGTTTTAGCAGTCTTTTAAAAATTAATCTGAAAAAAATGTACGTTCATTCCGCGCTTACAAACAATTTAATATAATAGTAACATTTGGGAACAAAAAAATTACCATCGACACGACTTAAAAGCAAATCGATTGTTACAAAAGATTAAACTTTACGTTACATTTGCTTTTTATTTAACTCTTACTAAATTCTTCCACACATTTGCTATCCCTTTTGAATATATTTTCTATACAAAATTCTAACTTCCTTTGCTCCCTCATTTCCTTTTTGCGATAAATTATTAAGCCTTATCCTTTACCATTTTTCCGCCTTTTCACTTTCATTTCTTTTTTCAGAGAATTTCCATTTATAATATTGTGTGTGTGATCTCATTTATTTTAATAGTGTTTATATTGAATGAAGGCCTCAATCTCAGTCAAAAATTAAACTACTTTTACTTACTTTTATTGCAACTTATATGCAATTACAATATGTAATTATTGTGCAGGTTGTATGCACACTATGCTATCTATGCAGTTACAATACGTAGGTAATCGTTCTCCGGGTTGTATGCACACTTTGCTACGTATATGCAATTACAATACGTAATTATTGTGCGGGTTGTATGTACACTATGCTACCTATATGCAATTACAATATGTAATTATTGTGCGGGTTGTATGCACACTTTGCTACGTATATGCAATTACAATACGTAATTATTGTGCGGGTTGTATGTACACTATGCTACCTATATGCAATTACAATATGTAATTATTGGGCGGGTTGAATGCACACTATGCTATCTATGCAATTACAATACGTAGGTAATCGTTCTGCGGGTTGTATGCACACTTTGCTACGTATATGCAATTACAATACGTAATTATTGTGCGGGTTGTATGTACACTATGCTACCTATATGCAATTACAATATGTAATTATTGTGCGGGTTGTATGCGCACTATGCTATCTATGCAATTACAGTACGTAGGTAATCGTTGTGCGGTTTGTATGCACACTGTGTTACCTATATGTAATTACAATACGTAATCATTGTTATTTGGGTTATTTTATTTTGGGTGTACTGTTTCGCAGGGTTTAAAACAGGCCTTAAAAATATTTTTAAATGTAATATATGTAAATGAAAAAATCTTAACTGTCTCATTAATTTGTTCCAGGTAACGTCTGAAACTAAACTAAACAGTTTTAAGTAAGTTTAAGTGATAAGTGCAGTGTGTGCAAGTGAATGTGTGGGAGTGAGGTATGCCGCAGTGAGTCCGCGGGGTGAGGCCATGAGGCGGGCGCGGGCCTCCAGCCGGAACCTCGCGTGGGCCTGGCTGGCCGTGCTCGCAGCCTTCGGACGGTCCACGGCCTACACTGACACCGAGGACTTCCTTAGTGATTTGGATAAGCCAGGTGAGGGGTGCTGTTTGTTTTTGAGGGTACAGATATCGATAAATTAGGAATATCGGTAACATACGGGTAAAGATATCGATAAATTAGGAATATTGGTAAGATTAACGAAACACTCGTACCACTAAGTCTAGAAATACATGTCTGTTCTGCGTAATTTAATGACCTACATAGTTTTGTTAAGTTTATTACGAGTTATTACGTATACAAAACATAAGAAAAGAAAAAGCACCACAGACTAAGCATTCATTCCATTCATACAGTCAGTCATCGCCTTTGATAAATCCGACATCGTCCAGACAGTCATGACGACAAATGCATGACTAGCTGGACAGCACTCGACTGGCTATAAAGGGTAGTCAGATGCACTTGCCCTTTGTCTGGCCGCGCACCTTACCTCACGATTGCTCTGTCCAGATACCTTCAATGGGCGACTGAATGACAGCATTATTTAGGCTGCGGCATAAAACAAAAACTTTTATACTGAACACCATTGCGAATCATATCACGAACAACGATGTCCATTATTCGGACTTGGACCTATGTTTTCTTTTATATTATTACGCTATTATTACACTACAGTTGGTAATTTATGACGTATGGGACATATGTGTATAAAGGCACCTTAATCAGAAGCAGTGTTACGACAACAGGCTCACCTCCTTTCACGTGTTACGAAGGACTAATTTGATTGGCGAAGAGAGGGAGGGGGGATTATAAGATGGGTGTGTATCCAGCCGCTGTGCATAAAAACCGTCAAGATATATATACATACATATCGAGATACCTACTTTTGTAATTAATTTTATAATAAAATACGTAGACGAATTAAAAATAAAACGAAAATTCTATCTTAATTAATTCTCCAAAACAGCTAAAAGCCAGAGCTATTTTGTTATCCATTTTTAATGGTTCCGCAGTTTGTCTGCGTCAGCGATGAAAAATGCATACACATCGCACAACGAGCGAACTGAAGCGGAATGGTTATTAAAAGAGTCATGTGTTCGAACGAGCTACTTCTCAAAATAGAACATTGAAAACGTGGACGTGAATCTACATTTTTTTCGCAACAGTATCAATATCGCACTTGTTTTTATTTTCGAAAGTAATATATAAATTAAAACACAATAAAAGCCAAAACAATATTTGTTCTATATATTTTATCTATTTATATTAAAGCAATATTAGAGAATATTAAATCACGTGACATCTACTTAATGAACAAAGCTCGTGTTGACTCGAACGTTGAATGTGTATGTACGTCGTTATATACATTATATCTACACAGCATAACACTCGAAACTTAGCATAACAACGATTTCAAGATTATGGTAATAATTCATATGAAAATGTTAACTTGTCGTAAGCTTGACGTTTCGTTGCAGTATTTCAGTATTAAGCCAATAACAGTGTGTGCTTTACGTAAACCTACGTCACATATGCACTCACCACAGACTTCATATTTGTTTTTGAAATAAGTCAACGTGGAAATAAACATACTGATTACAGATTATATTTTTCTGGTGTTTCTTGATGTGTATTATAATGCGTGTGGATATTTTATGAATTTATAAATATGGTTTCAAGTAAATGATCGAAGTAGCACGGTAGCAGTCTACCACTTAGTCTGTCATGCCAGTTTCTTAGGTTAGATTCTGGGTAGAGGCAACAATAAATCACAATTTGTGTTCGTTGGAATGGAATATATTATCGATGAATGTAGTTGTAACAAGTGTATGTATGATTTGTTCACCTCAACAAATTAGATGGGATAGGATAGGAATGATTGTGTCTTCCTATCTGACCGTCCAGCTTTTTGTCTAAATGTCTGTCCATCTGTCTGTCTATTTATCGATATCGTTTTACACACTTTTCTGCACTTTCCATGACAGAGTATCTCAGTAGCTTTAGTTTTTGTAACAAAAACACGACTGAAGAAGGAAGTTGCACCATTCAATGTGCAATACTTATCGAAAAGCCGGACAACGCGTCCATTAAAGCACAATATGTTATAAATATATTTAAACGAAGTTTCATGTTTATTTTTGTGAATAGCACAATAAAAGTTCAAGGTTTACATTGATACAACGCTCGTTTCAAAGTTCACCTCAGAGTTTTGCATCCATATTTCGAAAAATAATTTAATTAGCTTAAGATATGAGTCGGACAATGACGATATTGACCATATTTTTTATCTTAGTTGGAACTGATACAGCCTAGATATATATAAGCCTAATATTTTAACTTATAGTCAGTTGTAAAAAAAATTGTTTTTAGTTACCAGAAGTGATAATTGTTCTATTTTGTTACAAAAATCCTAATCTCGTCCTAAAGATTTAGGTCCATATTATTGCTGAAAATATAGCATCGCCTCATAAAGCGTAAAATTTCTTCTCACTGTTAATTTTTCCAAAAAAAAAATCAAATCAAAATTAAAAAAAATCAAAATCAAAATCTTATTATTGAAACGGGTTACTACGAACACTTTCGAATCGTCAAGTGAATAAACTACAATCAGCTTTACAAACTAACAACAATAATGTTTTAGTGCGTCGAGGTCTTCTTTGTAAAATCACAAACGAAACATAATATTGTAGTGAACCAACTAATAAATACATGTTTTGTATTGAAACACTTAATAAACAATATTTACAATGTAAGTAGTAAGATTTAGAAAACAATCAAAATGTAGGTAATATGTCAATGGGTAATTATTGCATATTATACGTTAAAAGCCTTCAATTATTCTGTGACGAGATTTTAAGTAACTCCCGAGAAAAATATATTCATATAACATATAATATTATATTTCTATATTTCTATATTTCCAATAGTGAAGTTGACAGTATTCATATTTTGTCTGTTTCTTACTAGAAACTTATAATTTGTAGTAAACATAGATTTAGAATCGTTTTTACAAAAAAAAAACGTAAACATGTGAATATAGGAGCCTGTGAGACTCCAGGTTAATGAAAATTGTCGTCCATACCATAGATGTAAGGGTAAAAATAAAGTTGTGATTGCGTATTTACATACTCTTTTATAATGACAATAACACGCGGAACCCTTAAGACGCATATTTTACTCGCATTTATGTCCAAAAATTTGCTTACATAATCTTGCTCTTACATTAAGATTCAAACCAAAAATATTTGAGTTCTGAGTGCAAAGAGACACTCGTTTCGAGTCCTCATAAATATTCAGTAAGATAGTAATGTAATATAATAAATGCTAGGGTTAATATATGACCAGCGCGGCGTCGGCAGTGGTGGCGGTGGTGGTGGCCGGCCATTCGAATTGCAAATTGTGCTAACTGACTTCGCAAGAGGTGGGCATACCGCAATAAATCGTGGGGGAAAAATTATACTGGTCTGAAATTGAACGAGCCTGTCAGTTTTTGTGATAGGCCCCGCCCCGACCGAGAAACGTACTTATTATAAGTAAACTTTGTTCTCAGCAACGGTAGCTTAACTCAATATAATTTTTTTACTGTTAAGTGCTATTTATTAAGTAAATTTTGAAACTGTACTGCTTTAAAACTGTACGAAATAATATTAGTAAAAATAGAATCATATTTTTTTTGCTTTTGAAGACTTTAATTTTTTTTTTATTAATATAAAAGTAGGTACCCAAAAGAAATACAGGGTGGAAACTCTGAGTGATCTCACTTGATTATTTCTACACCATACACGATATCGAAGTACTGATTATTCATCCTTAAAGAGACGTAAAGTGCCAAAGAATAATTTTTATCCCGGTCCAGAGTTCCCACGGGGATAATTTTTTTCCAGCGAAAACTCGACTCGTTGGTATCCAATATAAAACAATTATCTTTTTTTAAATATGAAAAATAAAATACTGTCTAAGAACTAGTACCTTTGCACATATAAGCAGTCTATTAGAATTTATCATTTAAGTAGTTCAGTTAGTACAGTATTAGAAATAGAACAAAAACAATTCAAATCACGAATTTGAATTGTATGTATATTAAATGTATTGTATTGAATGTATTGTATTGTATTGTATATTAAATGTATTCTTAATTATGAGTCGAATTCAAAAAGCTATATGTCCAATAAAAAAATCTAAATATTGTTTGTTAATTATAATGTCATTTATTTAATCTGTCATATGTGTCTTTTTCAAGGTTAATAGCTTTGCAGTAAAACTAATTAGCTAATGATGATTTATAGCTTGTTGTTGGAGCGAGGAGCCGAGGAGGAACATTTTAATGACAGTGATTTACTTCGACGAGATGCACCTTACTGATTAGATTTTATAATGTCAGAAGATTATATTTGCAAATGTAACACTGCTTATTTTGTTTCAAGTTATTAAAAACACCGATATATTTACTGAAATGACAAATAAAATTCTGACTTTTTATTACTTCTAGAATAAAAAATATTTAATTGTCTGTTGTGTTTGGTATTACTTAACAACATTGGTTTTGGTATTACTTAATTGAAATTTAAAAATATTATACTAATTCCTTGACATAAGTTTGTATGTCATAAAATATTTACTAATATTTTTTCTGATGGAAACTCTCTACGGGAAAATATTCTTATGCGAGCGAGACCGCGAGGTATTATTCTTTAACGTCGTTAAGCGCAAAAGGGTGACAACATTTTATAGAAAGTTCGATCGAAAGTTTGAATGCGAGACATTTATTGTATGGGCGTCGCAGGGCACTAATTGTTCACTTCGCAACGGTCCAAAGGGGTGACCTGATTTTTGACTCAAAAGTAGTTGAAGGACCGAGAAGGACATAATATTGCTTTACATATCGACTAATGTAAGAATTCCTGGAGGTAACCCACAGCAATGAGAAAATTGCACATCAGTAAAGCCGCGGGCAAAAGCTAATGAAGCAGATAGAAAATAAATAAAGGGAACAAAGAAGGTTTCAGATATCTATTTCTAATTCCTCGATACCTAATAATCATAAGGTACGTCAAATATACTAAAGGTGGCTGAGGTGGGAGGAATATCCAAGGATAGAAATGATTCTCAATTCTTAGGAATGTGAAGATAAATGTATCGCTTCTAAATTAAATGCAGTTTGCTTCGATCAACGCCTTCGGGTCGTTTTAAAAGAAACTATAACTAAACCTGGCTATATGTCTTATAAGTTATCTAAGAAAGATAACGAGGCACGTTCGCCCTGTCACGGGGAACGCCTGGAGTTGTTACTTTACTTCTGAATATTGGATATATGGGATCGCCCACGACGGTGGTATCCAAGTTGCCGGACAGTGAAACAACTTTTACGTGAATGAAGTGGGACTACTTAATATCTGATAAACATGCTATTATTTATATGCCACTGCACTTGAGAACTAAATATAGTTTGTTAATTATTTTAGCCCTTAATCATATGCTTCAACGACTCCAAAATGATACCTTATTAGAATTACTTTACTGACCAACAATGCTTTCAGTTAATTTCCAGAGACTTACCTCAAATTGTACCAATTGTTTTCGCTTCCATGTTCAGATACATTAAGTGCGTGCATTACCGTACAGGTCTGCAACAATGTGTACGTACTGATGATGGCTGCTCGGACTGGTGTGTTGTACCTACCGGAGTTCCGCAAAGTGGAGTTTTGTTACCTTTGTTGTCCTCACTTTTTATTATTTTTTCCTCGACGAATCGACTAACTAGTCAGTATCATTTTATACGCCGACAATCTCCAGTTATATACAGGTTCAACAGTAGACCAAATTCAGAATGCCACCTCTACGATTAATCATTACCTTGAAATCATATCCGACTGGGCAAAGTCCTTTGGGTTACTTCTCAACCCCAGCAAATCTCAGGCAAAAATCTCGTCATAGTAGGCAGTAATCGTTAGCTGGCAAACCTGGACATAAATATGGTAACTCATATTACTAACAACGGTGTACCAATACCTTTTCTTGAAAAAATCAAAAACCTCGGGCTACTAATAGATAACACGTTGCCGTGGCGCCCACAGGTAAACGTACTAAGTAAAAAAATAACTGAAACGTTTGCAAAACTTTCTACTATTTCAAACTAAGGTTATGCTGGTGCAGTCACTTGTGCTTTCTCTCCTTGATTTCGCACACGTATGCTTACTTGACCTCAACAAGGAGCTACTCGACAAACTTGACGTCTCCAAAATCTGTTTTTTTTTCGGATTGCGTAAATATGATCATATTTTTAAGTTTCGTACTCAAATTAAGTGGCTCCCAATTCGGCTTCGTAGGAATACCTACATTCTTACCCTTCTGTGTAACGTCCTTAACAATTTCTCTGCACCATTCACATTACTTAAAAAGTTCTAGAATGTCATTAAGAACAAAGGTAGAAAGAACTATACCCTCTCTCTTTCTACATTCTACGTTAAATTATTTGCTGTGAAAGTACTTTACTGTGGAAGTACCTACCCTCTGATATTCGGTTGTCACCATCTATTTCTTTTTTTAAAACTAAACTGAAATCCGTTTTTATTCAATCGGTGCAAAACTAATTCTCCTATATTTGTAACTGCTGAAGTTGTACTCATAAAGCTATATAATTATGTTTATTCATATTTGGTACATAACTGTGTATAAATATGCTAACTTGTTTATTGTGTTTATGTATATGTATTTATATGATGTTTATATTTATATAATTATATAAGTGTATTTTTATATTAGTTTATCTATCATACTAGTTTAAATTTTGTTTTAGAGACCTACATAAATGTAAAATTTATCAGCTTTTAGAAACACCCTAAGGTTGGCTGGAAGTAAGCGCATCATGCGACAAGTCCGCATTAGTGCATCAGAAATTATAATTTGTACTTACGTCATGTAATATTATTAAATGTACTCTAAGAGTTAAATAAATAAATAAATATACAATCAAAGATCTGCCTATGTTTTGTAATAGTTGACTTTCAGGTTTGTTTTTGAAGTACAATTACCATTCTGGATCAGTAAAAACTGATTATGGAGTCTTTGCATTAGTACCATAACACAGTACAAAATAATTATGACTATCGAGGACTATAACAATATTTCAGAACAAATCACCTTAAGATTTTAGAATAAGGCGTAAACCAGCAGGCGCAGGCGGTCCGCTTGATGGTAATCAGTCACCGCAGCCTATGGACGCTTGCAACACCTGGGGCAACACTGGCGCGTTGCCGACCCTTAAAAATCTTATAACTTCTTTCTTACGTGATCTAATGATGGTGTAGTAGTATGTTAGAAATGGTATTGATGCAAAATGTACTGAACCCGAAAAATTGGATGGGAATTGTCTAGTTATTTCCATACCGTCTGATTTCACCATTATATGCACATACAGACCGCCAAGTTATCACAACCCTACGCGTTATTGTTATTCATTAGATAATGTTTTGCAAAACATTAAAACAAAAAATATAATTTACACGGGAGACATCAATATTAATATATACTGCATGAAAATATGAGGGGACATGCTAATGAATACCTTAATTTAATGGGTCACCATGGTCTGAAACAGGGAATTGATGTACCTACAAGATTAAAAAATGTATTGATCACTTTATGGTCAAGTGCTTCACCGAATGGCAAACAGCAGTTTTTGAACAACTAACAGATCATTTTCCTATATTATTGTTTATAAATAAAGCAAACGTACAGAAAAAAATATCTACTTGTGACAGAGTATCTGTAAATATGGATGGTGTACGAGATAGCCTAAGCAAAGAAACGTGGGATGACTTATACAATATAACAGATGTTGAACAAGTAGCAGAGCTGCTGACCACAAAAGTTCACAAAGATATTTGAGAAAATACTAAAACCTATAAAGTGCCAAGAAGGCAAAAACCTCTTAAGCCGTGGATTACAATTGAGATCATAAAAATGATACGAAAACGGGATAAACTACATAAGAACCTAAGAAAATCACCTAACGACTTAGAAGCTATAATAGATAGCTAAAAATATACTTCTTACAGAAAAAATGTAATAATAAAATAAAAAGAGTAAAGTCAGAATATTATAAATCTCACCTAGAAAAATGTGCAGGGAATACTAAGGGTACCTGGAAAATTATAAAAGAGGCTTGTGATCTTAAATCTAATAGGGTGACATCATCTGATTTACTGACAATAAATTAATCAACAAATTTCGCACTTAATGAGGTCAACAAATATTTTACTTAAATAGGACCTAAACTGGCAAACAATATTATGCATAAAATAAATTCAAATGACAATGACCTAACTAGTAAAATCATATCTACTACCTCGCCTCTCAAATCAATGTGTTTCTTTAATACCGACGCTATAGAGATTAAAAGCATTATTAATAACCTAAAAACTGACAGTGCTCCTGGCTATGATAATATATCTGCTAAGACAGTGAAGGATTTAGCCTCATACCTTGTAGACCCAATTACTTATATGTGTAACCGTTCATTGGAGACTGGTGTTTTCCCGAGTATACTTAAAAAGGCTATTATCTGCCCAATACATAAAAGTGGTGAAAAAAATATCCCTAGTAACTATAGACCACTTTCTTTGTTAACTACATTTTCAAAGATATTGGAGTAATTAGTGCACAAAAGACTGGTTAACTACATTGAAAAAAATAATGTACTGAAAAATAATAGTCAATATGGTTTCCGAACAGGTAGGTCAACGGAAGACGCAGTTATTAGATTGACATCTCTAATTACTTCATATGTAGATAAGGGTGAGAAATGTATTGGTGTATTTTTAGACTTACAGAAGGCCTTTGATACCGTCTCAATTCCAATCTTATTAAAACACCTAGAACACATTGGAATCAGAGGTGTAGTTCTTAACTGGTTCAGTGACTATCTTACTCGGAGATCACAATGTGTGCGAGTAGATAAGCACTTCAGCTGTCATAGCGCCTGCACTTATGGAGTTCCCCATGGCAGTACTCTGGGTCCCACACTTTTCCTAATTTACGTCAATGAGTTGTGTAAGACAGATCTAAAAGGTGGTGAGCTAATTATGGTTACGATACAGTAGCGTTATTTCATGAATCTACTTGCAATAACGTTCTTAACCTAACTGAAGTAGGATTAAACAAAATAACATTATGGTTAGAAAATCATCTATTATCTTTAAACGCAAACAAAACTTGCTATGTCTGTTTCAGCAAAACAGCTGCATCTACTCCATGCAATAACCTAAAACTTAAAATACACACGTTCTCGTGCAACCTTGATAACAAAGCACAAGAAAAAGAAGCATGCGACTGTACTATACTAAATCGGGTTAGCATGGTTACATTTTTAGGTGTGACGATTGACGAACGTCTAAGGTGGCAGCATCATGTTGCTCATTTAGCCACTAAAGTTAGACAGTTAATTTACATCTTTAAAAATTACGTTCCTTTACCAGTCTTAATTTAAGAATACAAATATATAAAGCGCTTTGCGAATCTTTATTAAATTATTGCATATGTTCTTGGAGTGGCGCTGAAAAAAGTCATCTTATACTACTAGAACGCGCACAAAGAGGACTACTAAAAGTGATAATGTTTAACCTTAAAAATATTAGTTAATTGTTTCTATTTACTATTGTATTAACTAGGATATTTGATGCCGGAAGATTATCCTTTGGTGTAAATTCTTGCCCTTACAATTTGTATATAAGTGTTGTATTTTAAAGCCAGAGACTGTAAGTGTTAACCAGCACTCCTCTAAGATTATATTTTATGAAAACCAGCGGAAGAAGACACTGACTCCCGAGATACAGTTTTTTTAAACTAGTTCGGGATTCAGGGAATTCAAAAATATTTTTGTAACAATGTTTTTATTAAGTAGTAAATAAATTAAATTAATAGGTTCTAAGGTGTGAGGACAAATTCCGTGCCGATGGCGAGCAGTGCAATAGTAGAAAGAAGCCGTGGGAATCATTTCGAACAATTTCTCAAAACACATTCCAGTAAACATGCGGTAGAACACACACAATAATAAATAAAAGTACCAGTTAATATTTATTTTCCTAATTTTTGACTCTATCAAACTTTTGTCTGGAGTGCCGGTTATTGTTGCACTTATTACCGACACTCGATTTTGAGAAATATGTATCAAAATATTTTTATTTACAAAGATTATAATCATAAATCTTTTTCCCACTTTTTTGAATAGTTTTAAACTAGTTTTGTTTTAATCTTAAAGGCAAACAAAATGTGATATGTCTTACTTAAGGACATGAAGCTAGTCCACTCATGTATGGAGAGTGGCCATTGTTCTTTGATATAACACAGTAGTAATGAATTAGTTGGCTGAAATTAAGAACAAGATTTTAATGCTATCATTTTAAAATAAAATGCTTAAAAATCTTAATAGTTACTTATATTCAAAATGTAATTGAGATCGTCAATCTTTGTTATCTTAATATATCGATGATCAAATATACTGACCAACAAATAAGAGATAAAAATTCTTTTAGAGTTCTAGTTTTGAAGATAAGCTGAGTACACACATCAAGTTAGAATAGACCACGTTCTTTAGAAATTGTCGTTCACAAAACATGAAAGTCGAATAGTTGAGATTAGATAAGTTTGTAACTTGATAAAATAAATAAATATCGCTCCCTTAATAATATAAGGTCATAATACAAAAAAGTAGTTCTTTGGGATTCCTACTAACCGGTTTGTTTTTCGAATTAAATGCTTATTAATTAAGTTATAAATGTGAAATTTTGCAGACTGGTTCTTTAAAAACTATACTATAAATATCCATGAAAAAAAAATTATATGAATAAATTTCATGAATTAGTAGGAACAATTTAACTTTTATATTGACTTTCTTAGTATTTATCGCTACATCACAGTATCTCTATTTAAAACTTTATAAAAATTTAATAAATAAAATTATCCATACATAACAAAATAAAGTCTCAAAAACGTACTAGTACTTTTACTATGTAATCAGTATAAACAAAGTAAACTTTAAATTCCAAAGGTTAATCAACATAACGATATTTATTAACATTTAAGTTTAATAATCTCATAAAATTAAAACAACATGTTAATTATATAAGAAGCTTAGTAAGGATCTATCAATTGGTTATTAATAAGATCCTTGAGATCTTTCTTTTTAGCAGAACTAAGTTAAAGTGCCTCAAAATATGCCTTTTGCATGGTTATTGACTCAATATCTGTATTACATACATTAACTTTTTTAATCCTCCTTGTATAAACACTTGTAATAAAAAAGGAGTCGTCTTTAGTAAATTTCAGTACTTTAATACTATTTCATACTACATTATTTTCCCAATTTTCGTGCAATTGCTGAAGATCGTAAAAAAAATTTATGTGAGTCTTCCTTGCCCTTTTGATTGCTGCTATGTACTAAACTGGGGAGTATATTGGACCAGTTTTCAGATTTATAGCTATCTGTTTTTGTATCAAACTGTGTACATTGTCCGTTTTATTATGTGTGTGGCCCTTGATAAGATATTTGTGAATTATTGATGACAATTTGTTTTATATTTGTAATACCATATAAGAATAAAAACGTGAGATATTTATTTCGGTTCTGGCCACAAGAGTTAGCAGTAATAAATGTTATATTTACCTCTCTGTCACCAGCATTTTCCGACACCAACAATGGAAAACACAGCTGCCTATCTCCATAGCACCTCTTTTTACTTGCGTCTCATCCCAAAAATAACAATGGACATTTCCATAGCTTTAAGACGTATCCATTGTTGACACATATTGATGTACACAAATATTGCACTTATCAATGTTCTTTCTATTCTCTCTTTTTTCCCCTCTACTTAATTCTTTCTCTTCTATATGGGTATTATATTTATACTTAAGTACTTTTTGTGTGGTTGAGAAGAATTTTGGAACTGTAGACATAGATCGCATTGATATTTTTTGGACGGGAAAAACCAAGGTTAAATTTTGTGTTAACTATGTCATAAAACGTGAGATATAGTCCGAACGGACGAGACCTTTCCTTTTGCAAAACTTCGAAATCTCTACAGAGCTCCGTAATGCTTTTCCTGCTATTAGAGCTAGACAAAGAGCTTGAGCTAGGAACGACGGCCCGTGCTAGATTTTTCAGGAGTGGTCATGATATTCCTATTTTCAATTACTTTGTCACCTCCTACAGTTGCAGCCCAATGTTGTGATGGTCTTTTCTCATGAAAACTATTAATACCAGTTGCTTGGTAATACCAGTTCCATTTTTTTGGACTAGTGGATTCCAATGGTATTTTCTCCTTTTCTTCGTTAGAAATAAACTGTGAATTTAAATAACTTTAATTTGTAAAAATGGTAACAAAATCAAAACCCTAAATTAAAAGTTTTAATTTAAGATTAATAATTTAAATGATAAAAAGTAAAATTACATTTTCAGTTTCCTAAGATAGATAATTTTCGCTGTCGCAATCCAATCTATAGTGACTTGATGTTTTTAGTAGGTTCATTATTTTAGTGCCCGGGATTCCATGTTTCTGCAGAATTTCACAATTTAACAATAAATTATATTTAAAAATTTACTGTCTAAAATAGTGTACTATCTATATAGTAAAACAATTGAAAAGTTACTATACTGTATCGTTACAACAACAAAACTTACAAATTACAAAATATAGCAATATTTTATGAATTAAACCCTAAATTTACAACATTTTGTATAATATAATGGCGCAACTACAAATTATTCTATATAATATAAAATGTTCAGAACAAAACTCACCTGCTTTTTTTTGCCACGAATTGCACAATTTTTGAACGGTATGTACTGATCGCGACTTTGTAGCAGTAACAATAGAAAACGGACGGGAAAAGTGTTAGAGAGACACAAATATTGTTACCGAGTCATTATTGTCCTTTTTCTCTCAGCGCTAATCGGTATAGTAGTTCATGTTGTGCCCCTTACCATTTAAAATCACACTTTACCAAAATTTAGACTTGAACCCTGATTTCCTAATGTAATTGTAAACATTTTTATCATTTAAATTAATAAGATACACACATAAATTTATTATTATTTTAATCATATTCTTATTATTAACTTTTATGTGTATTTAGTCAATATTGTTTGATTTAGGGAAATATTAAGAAGGATGGGTCATCAGAAAATATAAATTATATAATTATAATATTGGAGTAACTTTACCTTTCTTACCTGTACCTTCTTTATAACGACTATTTAAATTAGTTACTATAAGAAATCTCTCTAGATATACAAACGGTTCTTAAGTAAATACGGTACGAGTACAATAACTTAGTGCATTGTATGTAACATTCTTCGATCGCAAGCTTGTTTGCTACCTTTGCGTTATAAAAAAAAAATCCATCCTATATTATAACAGAGCAGGATATAATATCAAAATGTAAAAAATACATTCAATATCTGAAAAACTGGATCAATAAAAACACAAACCAGAATAGCGCAAATCACTCAGAAATTATAGTTAAATAACACAAACAGTTGCAGATCAAAGGGAGCGAGTAGCCAAAGATCTAAACGAAAAGGTCGAGATAAAACACTTGTCCTTCACACTTTCAGTTTAAAGGAACAATAAAATCTATACAAAGTGGTGGGAATCGGTTAAAGATTATTTACGATTAGAGCTTATAACCTTTTTGTTTTAGATCTAAAGTACTTAGTCTATTTACGACCAGTCGGTATCGACAGTTTGGGCTCAAAATGGACTCAAAGCGTACGCCCCATGTGTTAGAGTGTTTTTACACAGGCTTGCATCGGCATCGTTTACAATACAACAGTGTCGGCTCCGACACCCGATAACGTTACATCATTGAGTCGACGCCGCAACAATCGTTAAATCGATGTAGTAAAAATATCTTTATTAAATCCCATAGGTATACATATTACATATATTATTATGGAATGATTGAGATTTTGGTGCGTAGAAAATATTTTACGCGTATAAATTATGACTTACAATACAGTGGTACTTGACGATTCGAAAGTGTTCTTAGTAACCCATTTGAATAAAAAAAAAATTTTGATTTTGAGTGTTATACTTATTGTTTCAAATTTGATGAGAATATACAAACATCGCAAAAGCTATGTAATTTTGTTTCGAACTTAAGTTATGAGCTTTGAATAAAATGGTTATAACATACTTACGAACGGATAGACATGGCTTCCTGGTTTGACTATGGAACCCCTTAAAATGATGGTGAACAGGAATTTCGGTTAAAGCTACTTTTGTTAGTGTGCCGCTTACGAATCTTTTTAAATCAAGCGAAAATGCTGCATTTATCTCTATAGTATAGTTTAATGCATGTAAAGCTTACCTTTAATTGTTAACTACGTCACAAACCTATGTAGCAGTTCAAGTACGATACCTTTGTATAAAACTTTATTAGAAAAGATGCAAAGGCGACGGATTTAGGCTGTAATATCGATTTAAAAAAAAAAGTTACAATGTGTCGTATTTGGTACTGAATAAAAGGTCTCGATAAGCACATCCCACATATATTTAGATAAATTTGTCTTTGATATAAATTGGGTAATCGGGTTTCCGTTTTTTAACTTTCACTTATTTAAATATTTTAAATTCACAGCTATGACACTGTTGCACAAATGACTTCACATTACTAGCTATACTCAGTGATCCAACATTCATTTTACATTCGTTATTATAAAAAACTTTAAGCCAATAAAAATTTTATAACAAGTAACCAAATTTAACAATCCAACAAGTCTGTTTGAAAGGCTCATTCGTATCGTTAGCAAAAACTGTTTGCAAGTTTACAGACGATGGTTCCATGTTATGAATAAATTAAGGAAGTTTGCGCTTTGTGTTGTTGGCTCATAGAACAACAACTCGGGACTCAAACTTTGGACCGATAAGCGGAGCGATATGAAATGGTACAAGTATAATTTTATAAATATTTAACTTACTTTATCAGTCTTCAAATGTCAAAACTTTTACACATTGACTTCTGTAAGATTACAAATTTTGTGCTTTGACTCTCATGCAAACAAGAAGCATTTGAGTTTAGCACTTGACTTTAAACTTTACCTACGTTTGCGTTTGTTATAAGTTCAAATAATCATTTGGACAATGAACAAATAGAGTAAAAATAACCTTTTTCCTTTTTATTTTTAATAAATTAATTTCTAAAAACTACATGTAATATAATATCATGTAACATTTCTTACCTCTGCGACGGCGTAACGTAAACCATCACATCATTTTCTGTCAATCGCTTTGTTCATCTCTCACTATCCAGTATCAAAATATGTACTGTTTTTTTATTTACTTCCCATCACGAAATGCATCATCATATTCTGCCAGGCTGCTGAGCAGTTTGTCGGCAGTGGTGGTTGCTTTTGCGGGGTGCAGCGACACTTACATCTATTGTAACGTACTGTAACGCAGTCTTGCGCGACTTTTTCAATAGGTTTAAATTAAAAAAATCTGGTAATCGTTCCATCTTTTTCATTTTGTAATAGTTTGTTTACTTAATGTAAATCCTTATATTTAACATTTCAATTTAATCAAAAAATGACAGCTGTTTTGTTTTAGATTATATTGGATATTAAGTAAAATAAAATTTGTTTGCATTTAGGAGCTACTCAAAAATAAATTTTCGTTAGGATGATGTCGTTGTCTCGTTCGTTCTTGCAAGCCGAGGACTTAGGGAAACGTGAAGAATATAATTTTAAATGCGATATTCTTTTTTTAAGTTGGAGATATCTTGCTTTTTATTTTCTATAGCTTAATATATTAATTTTATCTAGAAATGAGAAATAAAACACTATTTTTAAAAGCTACCTAATCACTATCGCATTTTAAGTTGATATCGTGTTAGCTCAACAAAAGGCTGTTTGTCTGATAGTACAATTAAATCCGGTGTTTATAATAGGGAATTCTTCTTGTTCTGATAAATAGGCAACATTAGTTTTATTTACATTACCTAACACCTGGACCCTTTACCACAAAACGATTTTCTGTAGATCAAATTGTCAATTTTTTCAAATTGTATAAAGAAAATTATGTATTTTGCACAGTCCTACCCCCTGCAGTGAATGAATGTGAAGTGAATGAAGTACAACGGTTAAGGACTTGATAAACGAAAATATTTAATTTTAAAATTTTGCGTTTTTCACTAATTTAAAATATTTTTTGAGTTTATTAGACAACAAATATTATTTGAATTAGTCAATCTGAGGGTTGTAGAAAAAACTGACCGAGTGGCTAGAAGTCATCGCCTCGAAATCTGCCGTGACTAATGAGAATATTATAATCACTAGGTACGTTGTAGCCGTGACCAACTGACCACGACGAGGTGAAATCCTCGTCAAAATGTCGGCACCAAAAGAAGTACGGTTTTGTGTATCGCGATAAGACTCGAAAATTATATAAAACTAAAATATGAAAATTATAAAACTGTGATATATTTCTAAAGCCCTAAAAAAAAACCATAAATAATCATTCAAAATGTTACTATCGCATCTTCATAAATTTCATTATCAATTGACTGACACAACATGTATCTGAGAGTGTAGATGTAAAAGTTGAAATATTTGCAATCATTAGTTTTCTAGTAGATATGCGCATGATCTGCTGCTGAAAATGAAACTTGAGTTCATAACTACGACCTTGAAAGTAATCATTGTTATAAAACCGGTCAAGTACGCGTTGTTAATTTTAAATGATTGCGCATTAAAAAAAAAATATAAACCAATTTTGTTTAAACCAATTTTCCTGTTATAAAAGACCCTATTATTGTGTTTTTTCCGAATAATGAAAAAGGTGGCTTAGAAGTTAAAGGGATGGGTCACATTTTGCAACTTTCAAAGCCAATGAATCGCAAAACAGACTAAAAAACTAACAGAAATCTCAATTACGTTTTTGAAATCCTTTCAAAAATCTGTATGGCTGTTCACAAAAGTAATCTTTCTGTATTACATTGGAATCGATGCAAAGACCACGGAGTTCAAGGTTGTCTGAATACCGACGGATAGATGGACGTGCAAACATGACTATTAGGGTTCCGTTTTTGCCATTTGGCTACAGAACCCAAATAAAAGGGTGCTGAAGCTGACCCTCTGAATTTATTTAAAGTCATCCATCTCCATTGACTAAAAAATTAAGGTAGGTAAAATTGTGGGTCCCAAATATGGCTCGGAAGGTCCGGTGACGCAGCGCTAGTGTTCTTAATTTCTTATCTTGTTAGTACACGAAGCGAGTAAATTCAGAGATTGACGTACGGTGTCCGGTCAAAATGTAAATTACAGCAATTTTATAAAGAAAACGAAACAAATAAATCCACCGCACACTTCTTAACCTGCTTCCAACAAGTGCCACCTATTCCCTTAAAAAGATCTTCCGAAAGAGCTATTTTCCGACGACGATGATGAAGTTTTACTGTTCATAACTCTGTAATCCAGTTTTTTTAAGTAACGCAGTAGCCATTATCTGACCAAGATCCTGATGAGATGACATTTACGATATTTATAGAAAATGTTTATCACCAACACGTATTTAAATTTGTTATAATGACTCATACAACGAAATTAATAATAAAGGTATTCAGCTTATTTTGCCAGCATGTAATAAAACTACAACCTAATATGGCTTAATGTCCCACCGAGCAACTCCGGCCCATCTTGATAATATCTCGATACCTAATTATACGGCGGCACGAACAGTCATGCAACCCGAAAACTCGAATCGCGGACCGATATTACGTTTCCGTTGTAGTTACTTAAGGCGCTACGCACCCTTCCCATTTTAATGTACGCACAACTACATGCATAGGTATGTATACTTAACTCAACTGCTCCCCGCAGCCACAAGGAGACGTTTGTAACGGCTATTCATGTCAGTGATTTTTTAGTTTAAATTTAAGTTATTTTTGTAATACTTGTCAAATACAGCTTTAATTTATCTCAAAAAAAATTAATAAAATATTAAAAATACAGAATAAAATCAAAAATCAAAAAATAAGCTACGTGTGAATTAAATGTAAATTTTTAAGTCAGGTACCAGGTCCAAATGCCAAACAAAACCGTCCGCTGCCTGGCCTAGTGTGCTCTGTGTACTCTGTCTGCCTGCTGAGGCGAAGGTTCAATCCCTGGCAGTGACTATAACATTTGTTTGTCTCACCACGCATGATTATCCATACATATTCTGGGCATCGTAGTTTATACTTCTCTTTTCGTTTATTTGTCTACATTAGGAATCCTCGTTGGATTTATTGATTGTCACGTTTATTAGCTACTAGCTTTTACCCGCGGTTTTACCCACCCTAAATTCAGTTATCGGTGTAGGATTTCAACGGCAACTCCTTAGTTATAGAAAAAAACCGAGTCACACTTAACGTTTTCAAGAAGTCTATGTCTTTCCCCGGGACCCGTTAACAGACAGAGTTACTTTCAAGAAGCCGAGAGAGGGTGAGGGGGAGTCAGAAAACTGAATTTTGGTGATTGAAAACTCTGATGAACCTATTTTTGTCACAGTACTCATAATTTAATAAATATATTGTACAAAGTATGTACGAAGTACATAATAATTTAAAAAAATTGACATTTCGTTTGTATATTGTACCCAGGTACTTAATGCTCTTTATTTTATCATATTTGTATACATATTCACTATATAAGTATATTAAGATATGAGTGCACTCGGAAAGTACAGTTTTGTTAAATAAAGCCCTAATTATATTAAGTCTAGTCATTGCTATCTACATGAATAACATATAATATTTACATGTCTCAGAGTTAGTAATTCCACAAATGTTATATCACACTTGCATTTACCCGCAAACTTCATGCGCGAGGAGTTTTGAACAAAAAGAATAAATATGTGGTGGCTTAGGACAAAACACGTCAATCTTAATTTTCAAGATTTTTATGCATTTAGCTTCAGAAATGACGAATTTTCAAACGAGCTTTTATTCCCTCTAGGGCAGGGGTTCCCAAATTTTTTTTATCACGCTACTGGCATAAATGAAAATCTCCACGCCCTCGGTGCAGCAAATGGTAGCAAGTGGTCACGCCACGCAATTGTAGAATAGAATAATGGTACCAAAGATGACGTATAAGGTCATAAAGTCCAAAATATTTTTTTCATGTGATTTTTATTTAAAATAATGTTTTCACACACGTATCATAAGAAGAGTAATTGTGATGGAGCATGTGCATGACATGATTTCCAATTCTAGGTTCAATAGGAAAAAGTACCCGCGCCCCCCACTTTGAAAATCAATGCTGTAGGGGATGATTTCATTCAACTTCAAAACACTTTAATAAAAACATAAATAGGAAGGTTATTCAAATTCCACGAATAGTAAGTAGACTTTTGAAATTGATTTAGAAGAATATCATTGAGATTATATTTACTTGAATATAACTCAATTCTCGACGTTTTTCTTCAAGATATATTTATCGTTATGTACATAGTACTATTAGACGCTGAACATAACTAACACGCCCAGTTTCCCACATTAATATGAATACCTCTAAATTAAACTTTGGGTTTGATTAATGTTGGTGTAGTAGGTGTTTATGTTTTGTTAGGAGAGGTATTATTATGGCAAGCGTTACAATTAATCTATTAAATAACTATTACTAGAGGCAGTAATGGTTTTCATTTTATAAATGCATACACTTTAATTTTATTTGCCCAATAATGTATGCAGGTTTTTGAATTTATCTTAATCAAATGTAGTTTGATTCATATTATTTATAAAAGTGTTTTAATGAAACATATTTGCGACCTTTGAATTATATTTGAAAAAAATATTTTATTAATTTCATAGTAAACTGTTTAATTTGTATCAATTTGTTTATCCGTTCTTTAAATCCAACAGGCTTATTTGAATTTATATCCCAAAAACAGATCAAAGAAGGTTTTTTTTTTGAAATCAAAGACCCAAAACAATTTATTTTTAGTGTCGAACGTTACGGCGCAGTTCTGAGTTACGATAACGTTCATGAAGGCACTCCGTCCGTAAGGAAAGCTATCAGTTACGATAGAAAATAACCGTCGTGTGGCGAGACTGGGGACCGTAAACTTGAGCCATCAAAAACTCCTAGCGCTTGGCCCAAATATCTAACAGGGGCGGACTACTGTGGCTGTGGTGGACACCTTTTTTACATTTTTTGATAAAAAATATTTAACATGAATTATGGTATAAAACTATTTTTTGTCTTTAATATTTAATACAAGAAATGGTTAAAAAAAATCAGCAGTTGAAAAAAATCTGTTGCATAAAAAATTACTGATCTTGTTGCATAAACTTTAGGAAAATCATATAAGACTGAAAATTATATTATGAGTAAAATTTAGAAGCTTTTGAATTTAAATTTTTATTACGTTAAATAAATTATGTTATCATCAAGGTAGGCTTTAATGGTATTAGAAGCTTTTTAGACAAGTTTTTGTTTTACACAATTTTTAAAAGAAAAACTAAATTAAATTTCATAGTTAGTTTAGTTTTTATTTTAAAAAACCGATACCTACATAGTTCTTTAAATGATTAAGATGTGTTTTTTTAAGCCTTGTGTGCATAAATCTCGTTTGTGTCTATTTTGTGTACTACGACTATAAAGCGATGAATATTGTTATGAACACAAAAATTCAATCATCTAAAATAAACTAATTATTAATGAATTATGTTAAATTTATTTTTTAAAAGTATCTAAGGAGGCAAGTTGTAAACTGCTTGTACAGCCCTCATCTACAACAAAAAGACTGTTTGAACATCAGCTGTATCACCCTAAAGTAGTTAAAGCAAACAATCTGACCTGTATATCGATATCCGTGAGTTGATATTTCAAACCGCGAAAGCTGCACAACTAATTCTATTCACCAATTCAGTTATATGTGGATCCCATTGAAGCTTTTCTTCTTTTTTATACCACTAATGTGGAAAACAAGTTTGTAAACGGTCACCGCAGCCTGTTGACGCTTGCAACACCGGGGCATCACTCGCGCGGTGCCGACCCCTTAAAAATCTAATAACTTCTTTCTTGAAGAATCCCTTACTGTAGTCCTTTGACAAAACCTTGGCAAGCAGCTCATTCCACAACCCAAGCTTTCGCAGGAGGAAGTTTATTTGAAACTGCACTGAACGTGACCGTTTAGGTTCTAAGGTGTGAGGATGAATTACCTACCGATGGCGAACGGTGCGAAGGTAAAAAGTAGCCGTGGGTATCATTTCAAACAATTCCTTGAACACATCCCATTATACAAGCGGTAAAACACATCGGAAGGCAAATCTCTCCTCAGACTTCAGGGTTCGATACGGCTCCTGAATTTTGGATCGTCGACAATTCTTACAGCCAGTCGTTGAACCGAGTCAAAAAGGCCAAGTTGGTATCTGGTAGGATTCACCTAGAGATGGCAGCAATATTCCATATGTGACCGAACTTGCGACTTGCAAAGTAGCAACCATTGCTCTGCGTTGAAATACTGCTTCGCTCTGTTGAGTATTTCAAGTTTTTTAGACACCAGGTTCACTTTGTCTTGCAAATGATCTCGGAACTGAATATTGCTCTGCGTTGAAATACTGCTTCGCTTTGTTGAGTATTTCAAGTTTTTTAGACACCAGGTTCACTTTGTCTTGCAAATGATCTCGGAACTGAAAAACGCCAAGGATCCCAATACTCTTGGAGATGGTGAAAGGAATTTTCTGGAATTGTGGGACCTCAGTAAATGTGGTTTTCTTAACGGTGAACGCGCATACTTGTGTATTCGTGTTGAATCGGACCAAGTTGTCCCGTCCCCAGTCAGAGACCTTGGAAAGTGTGGTCTCGATTAGAGACAGAAGTTCTCGCGCTTCTCCTCCACAGCGGAACGAGGGATGTTTGCACGGCCCGTGTAACAAGAGTTTCTACTACTGTCGTCTGCATAGCAATGTATTTTGCTGATAGAAAACAAGTCATTTCTAAATTCTAAAGTATTTCCTAGGAATATTGCGTTATCACCTGTCTGACATTTGTGGTTAGAAATTTAATACATTTCGTTTTCTTACTATTCAATAAAAAAATATCTATTGTCAAAGTCAAAGTAATTTTTTTTATTCATATTAGGTTTTTACAAACATTTTGAATCGTCTCACTATTTCCAAGAGCATTGGGATTCTTGGTGTTGACATCTCAAGCGATTTTCAGTTCCGGGATCATTTGCAAGACAAGGTGAAGCTGGTGTCTAAAAAACTTGGAATACTAGATTTATTTTTAAGCTTAATCATGTTTATTTTGAAAAATTATGTACAACCAATTGGTATCTACACTGTTACCTCTTATATTGTTTAAAATTAGTATTAATCGAAAAACTGTGGTTTTTCAACAAACATCGTGTTGTATAAAATAGTGAAATTATTCAAATATGTAACGGCATTGTAGCTTTTAGTGCCCCAGTGGTCGTAAACACGCCAACCTTGGAGCTATTGTAAGGCAGTTCCAAACACACGGGCACTCGCAGTAAGTGGTGAGGGTGGGCGCGCAACTTATGCCGACAACGCACGTAATGGGTTGAAAGGGAACATTACCGGACAAAAATTAATTACCATAACATGTATTTGTGTCAACTAATGTAGTAATTGTTCTATATGACAGAAACAAGGGAGATTTAACCTTTGTTTTGTTATAATAATTAGACTATTTATATCATACATAAAGGAAACTTTTACCTTTGTTTGGTTATAAACTATGGTACCGGCAGAGTTCATTTCAAAAAACATACAACAAAATTGAGAACCTTCTCCTCTTTGAAGTCGGTTAATAAATACTTATAATGATTGGAAACTTATTAGAGCTAAATCCTGTTTCTTCTAAACCTATTTTTTCTTTCTACTACCTGCAATAAAAAGTACCAGAGTGCCATACATACTCAGTTTCGAAAACGAAATTTTTGAGACCCTAGTGCGAAAATAATGCCAGGTCAGTTCGAAACATCGTATGAAATTGCATTTAGTACTCGATGTGTCCAGTTATATTTTTAGCGCGGACGTAGACGAAAAAAAAGACGTCGCCAGCGGGCGGCTGGTAGACCTCCGAGAATGATGCTGGCCGCTTCGTGACGATTGGTCATTCATTATAATAAGACATGAATTTTGGCGGGAAGCATGTCGATCTTTTTTTAAATACTATTTTGACTTTCAGGTAGCAGAAAGGTAACGTTCGTACCTAATACAATAGAAATGGCTATTCTTACCCTGGAAAAGCTTAGCTTCTTCCCTCCGGTAGGTAAAGAGTAATTTTTTAAATCTATACCCTAATTTATGTTACGTTAATTGAGTAAAAAGTCTAGCTGGTTACATGTAGGTACCTACCCGTGTGGCTATGGATTGTAGATACCCAAACCTATGACACGCTATAAATTTTGGTACGAAAATACCTCGACTATACGCGTAATATTTTGTTTCTGGGTATATTTATAGTGAATTAATAAACAGGGGTCGTAATTAGGAAGTTTTATGTAAAGAATAATTTAGGGATTTCTTAAATCTCAAAATTTCAGTTTCTATTAAATAATTTTGTTTTATTTATCTGAGATATCGATACAACCCCGATAACCATCACGGTACTTATACCAGTATGTAAATAAAATTAGCATCGCCAATACATTATGGTATTATTGTATTCATAAAATTTAACATTTTATTTACTAGTACTATAAATCTCACTACCTATTTACCTTTGCTGCTAAAACAGTTTTATTTTTTTAATTTGTTTGTTGATTGAAGCATATATGGAATTTTATTTGCTACTTCAAGATATATTTTAACGGAATTTACCATAGTTTTAAGGGTTCGGTAGCCTAATGGAACAGAAACGGAATTCTTATTAATTTATCATGTCATGTCCGTCCGTCCGTCCGTGTGTATGTACAGCCTAAACTTCCGCAATCTTTGCGTAGAGCTAATAAAATTTTACAGAGATGTATTTTGTAAACCGCCATACAGATATAAAAATAGGATTTTTTTTAGTTAGATTAAACCTAGAAATTTCTTTCTTCCCGCATCCCGTGGCCCTCCCATCATGAGATAGGACTTTAAAAATGCATTCAAAGGTTATAAATACTTTTTCTTTAAAATTTACATTTTGAAAGTTATTGGCTTCTAATATTTGTGTCCCCCTCCTTAACTTTTATACCGCGATATTGAAACATATACACGGTAATAGGATTTATAGATACTACGCATTCAGTGTATTTTCGTTAGCTGTCCCAGTAGTCACAAAGTCAGTTATCACTTATTTTGTGAAGGCGTGTCCAAAATTCCGTTATTTAATTGTGGTATGGTTGACAGGGCTGTAGCTAGAGTTTAATCTAAGGTAGGGCAGCGGTGGTTTCATGCACGGGTATCGCGCAAGTAATTTTTCTATCTTTCATTATTTTACCTGCTTGTGAGGTACTTGGGTGGGATCGCGGGAAAACAAGAGCAAAATGTTATTAATTTATAGTACGGAAAAACAATTTAAAAATATCATACATTTGTTAATGGTACTTTTAAGGTAGGGCATTGCCCCACAATGCCCCCCTTAGCTACGGCCCTGTGTGGTTAGCAAAATACCGAAATTGTATAAGAATGTTTGTCTGATAATCACAAAATGTAAATACTATACAATCGCCCCCTCTTCGCCTACAATACGGCCCGTCCCAAATACATTTAGAATTGATTGTGTTCGTTTTATACCTAAAGTGGTCGGTTTTCCTTCATTATAAACGACTTTCATACATAAGGTCAAGGTTGACAAAACAAAGCCTCTACCTCAAACCCTCTTCACACAGAACAATTAAGCTACTAGCCCACTCGGGTAACTACACTTTATGCAAATTAATAGCTGGTTGATATTCACCGCTACGTTCAAGAACGAGGTATTACGTTGGCACAACAAGACGCACGGTCGCAACTAACCGAGCGACATGTGTTCGGAAGTACCTAATAATTGTATAGTTCTAAAGGTGATATTCAATTTTTTGCTACATCACAGCTAAAGCTAAAGTACGTATCATGACAATCACAACAACACAATAGTTATTTGTTATGCAAGGCCGGAAAGTTTTAGCATAAGTGCCTGTATTAAATACCGAGCAAGCGAGCAAAGAGAGGCTTCTAAGGCACAAAACTCAAAAAAAAAATCCACCCGTGCGAAACACACAATCTTTCATCTCACTACAGCGATGAAAATATATACAAGATAAAAGAAAAACAATAATTAGTGTTTAATTACTTTTGAATGGAACAAGTTTACTTATTTTAAATAGTGTAGTTTAGTATTGATAACAACATTATAAGTCTCTGAAATAAGTTGAGCGCCTTTGCATGTCTGCATGCAGTCAAAAAATCGCACGCTCAGAGGTACTTATCTTTTTTTCGCGGGTTAACTTAGATATTTTATGTCACTGGTGGAGTACCTCCCCTAATAGGGCCTCCCCCCTAACACAACGCTGACGTCCCCGGGTTTGTCGGTGACCACACGGATACACGAGGAATCAGAGAGTGCCGGGGCGCTTCTAGCCCCCACTCTCTCGCAATCGCAACCGCGTAACGGGGAACTCTCCTCCGGGCGCTGACTTACCTTCGGGTTCAAAGCACACGCTCCTTCAGAGTCTCGCCCCAAAAGCCCGGTGGAGCAGTACAGCCAACTGCATAGTCAGTTTAGAAAAAAAAACTCATGTTTTGTAATTATTAACTATAAGTTTATTTAGTAAAAGAAATATATTTATAGTAAAAACAACCAAAGTGATGTCCCTACTACGAAATTCCAAATAAATGTTTCTTATTCTTTTTTTTTTTCAAGTTGTGTTCTGAATGTTTAAACGTTAACTTTACACTTATTTATTCTTGTTGTATTTAATAATTTAATTAAGACTTTGGTTAGATAATTTAGTGTAGAAATTATCTTTTAAATAACATCAAACAAAACATTAGCTTCAATGCAATAGTATCAAAAATAAACTAATGTGTTATTAACGGATCACTAGAGTATAACGTAGTAAGGACGAACTGTATTTTTTTTGTTCTTGTAGATAAAAAACCATTTGGCGTACAAGCGGATAAAATATGCTTTTCCACTTTTCCACGAAGAATAATTTAGATTAGTACCTTAATCACCAATTTCTATAAAATGACGGACGCGTCGCGTTTTTCTGTACGTCTGTCTGTTCTGTATATTTCTGCAACATTTCAAATGGTGGATGTTAAGTTTTTTTTACAATTTCAACAATAGATTTATTTATAATTATTATTTCATTTTGTTGTAGATTTTTGTAAATGGGATATTGACAATTAACTATTTTGAATTTAGAGAATGTACTAATATCCTGGTTATGTACCGAGATTATAAGTAATTGGTTTGATGACATATTATTGTTGTAAGTCTAAACTGCTCGTGCACTGCAACATCACACACCTGACGTAGTTCTGTTTCGAAGGTACGTTGTTTTCAATAAGACACAGAGAGTGAACACGCCACTTAATACTAATTATTTCCTGCCAATTAAATTATGCCCCGTAATGCCCTGTCACTTACATTGTCATCATTATACGACAATTTGCGCGCTTGTCATTTATTGTGTTAAAGCCGTATTGTTCCACACCAATATTTTCAACCACTTTTGGATACCTAATGAAATAAAAGTGTACTTGGCTTTTATACAGTGACATACCTAGATTGTTTGAAATTGGTAGGTTTGTAAACAGTGTATTCAAAGTACCAAGTAACCACAGCAAGTCCAAGTAAAATCAAAGCCATTTAAATTACTAATGTTCCAACCTTTCCATATATCCTAGTTAATAGACATGATTAGTACCTATATACTTATTGCTCGATTAGTATTTGTTTCTTGTAGCAAGTGTTTTTAATAACAGCGTGTTTAATGCAGTGTTCATCTTTACCTACTAAAGTCACTATAGGTACTACATCATATGTTTATTATCAATTTAAAAATATGTTTATTATCGTTTTAACTCGTAAAGGTGTGAATTGTTTTACGTCCCTAAGGCGCGACTTGACTTTACGTCGCAAAAGTGTGACTGAGTGCTACGTCGCAATTTGCAAAGGAGTGACTTGATTTTGACTCCTTAAGAACAAATAATATCATACTTAATAAAAATGGATAGCAATCGATAGTTCCAGCAATAGATCATTTTTTTCCCACAGTTGTTTATGTTTTTTTCGAAAAGTACTTATCCTTATTTGAGTTATCTTGCAGTTTCAGTATAAAATACATGCGCAAATGTTATAAATATAAAAAAAGCAAAAATTAGAAGAGAGAGTTTTTATAGAATACTAGCTGTCCCGGCGAACGTTGTTCCGCTGCCGTCCCTCTGTACCCGGCGAAAGTTGGTTTTTACCTAAAGTGCCCGAGTCCGGCTCGCACTTGACATATCGAGATAAAAACTATCCTATCTTTTAAGTTGGATCAAATAACAGATATTACGAAGTTTGATCAAAATCGGTTCAGTAGTTTAGGAGTCCATTGAGGACAAACATTGTGACACGAGATTTATATATATTAAGATAATATAAAAATATTAGATCCTAACTGTTAAGTTACAAATGAGACATAATAATAATAAAAAAGAAAACTTTTGTACCAAAACGTAGTTATATACCTAAACAAGAAATATGTGTACCTATACGAGTAACAACAAAACTCTAAACATAAAAAATACGTCGTGGGAAATAGGTGATGTCAGATTCCAAGCGATTTCCCACGAGGACGCGATAGGTGAGCCTTACCTACTGATGTGGCAGCAACGAATATAACTGGTTATAACGATACAGCGTGATTGATGTCTGAAGGTTCGGTTTTGTAAAGAAAAGTGGCAAATGTTAAGACGGGTGATGTTCTTAGGGTTCCGTAGCCAAATTGCAAATATTTTCAACAAACAATGTTTTAAACAAAATCGGTCCACAAGTTTTTCAGATATCCACCATAATTTTATTCTAACTGAATGCGAGTACGACATGCACTTAACAAATGGTCTAATTTAGCCGGTTTTTCTGTTTTATTTTAATAGTGTCTTTATTGCTCAGTCTACCTACTCAACCTAGGGCATGGGTTCAATATCCGCACGAGACAAACATTGATTATGTAACAAAATCCTTTCAAAAACTCCTCTTGTACATGATTTTTCTTTTTTAATATTGATTAAGATATGGTCATATATCTATTTAAAACCATAGATACCTCTTATAAAAACCCATAACAAAATTTAGATTATAACAGATAACACTAATGATGACAAAAATAATTCAAAATAGTTACCAATTTGCCCAGGGTTTACTGCGATCATACTGTATAATTTACTCACACAGGAGTAGAAGTAAAAAAGACTACATTAATTTACAAACGTCTAGTTGCATTCAAAAAAGTTTGTCATGTTTACGATACGAATGATTTAATAGTCGATAAGTCGAGTCGATGCTTTTATTTGATAGAAGTTGGCTAAGAACTGGCGAAGATTTTGTAACGGATACCTAAATAGTATTATTGATAATGGCGTTTACGTTTACGACTATCGGTCCGCATCAAGAATACGTTATTTATTATTGAAAATAGAAAGTTTTGTTGATTTTGCTTCCAGTTTTTTAATTTCCATCGAATTTTATTACCTTTATCATATTTTTGGGGCCCAAATGAAATAGGGTATAAGTCGAAATTTATGATTTTGACCCACGTGGACAGTTTTAATCATAAAACAACTACCTACATGTTTTGATGTAAAAGGATTTAGAAAAAAGGTACATATTTTACACCAAAACTTGCAGTTTTATTTCTGATTAAGACTGTCTATATAAGTAACTTCAAATCACAAATTTATGACGACCTCTTTTACTACGATTCCAAATTCTACCTTTAAACAAATTTAAATTAGAGCCTACTTGCCTTTTCCTCTACTCAATTGTTAAATGAGAAATATTTAAGTTTTTCTTCTTCTAAATATGTATTCGAAGCAACTTTGAATTCTAAATTAATTTTGACTTTAATGATTGAACTCTCAGCAGGTGACTATATTATAACTACACTATACCATATTCATATAAAAAAACATATTGATGAAATTGTTTAAACAAGACACGTTCACTGACAATCGAAACTGAGATTCAACGTGTCTATGAAGCAGCAGGATTCTCAAATTTATGGGTTCCTCTTTATAATAACAATATTTTATGGTTTCAATTGTTTTACGAAATTTAAATAACAAATTTATTAAAGATCATAAATTATTTATTTAATATCTAATGGTTTTAGAATTTTAGCTTTCTGATATAAATTGGTTTTACAATGTTTTTGTTTGTAGTTAATTAAACAATGAAGTCAGAATTTTTAGTAACGTGTTGTGAACCGGAATATATACATAGATAGCTTAGATGTACTTTAAGAGATGCAATTCGTTTCCAGGAAATTCGTAACAAAACCAGAAAACGAAGAAAAAGTGTCAATGGACATAAGACAGGCTATGCGGTTCTACTACACGAGTGCCTGATGACCATTATGAAAAAAAAGGTTTTTGTCTCGTAAAGCACATCATTAAATGCTTCCTGTAGATAGTTAATTAATATATATAAACAACTTTACGCTCGAGATTTTTATAAGGAACTTTCTGCCAATGAAACTGAATGTGTTTTGAAAAGGATGTAGTCTTTGTAAAAATTAATAATAAAAGGTTTATAGAATAATCTATCGATAACCGCTATTAAGCCTCCAATCAACTACACTAAGCTAGTTGCTTCCGACTACCAAAAAAACAGTTAAGAAGTTGATTCTTTAATACGTTTCACAATTACAGATCATATCATGTATACACGCTAACTCTATTAAGCTTAGTCCGTTTCATTTGAGAATATATTGTATTTAAATGGTAAATCTTAAAAATAAACTATAACGAACTAAGTTACTGATGATCAGATACACAACACACTATTACGAACTAATTTAGAATACTTAATGATATGTTATTTTAGAAGTCACGCGACTTAACGTTTCCGGCTGCGCTATTCTTAGTCAATAAAACGTTTCAGTTTGTCGTTTTTTCGTATTTTAATTAGTTTTCAACTCCTAAACGATTTGTCATCTTAATTTAAATTCGAAAAAAGTTAATGTATGCTTTAGTTAAAGAGTATTAGAGTAAGTATAAGAAATGAAATGAACAAAGGTAGGTTGAAGTCTAATTGTTACAATTTTTTTATATTTTTTTATTGTTTCTACTGTAAATTGCGTTAAATAACAATTTATTTTTACCGTTCGATAGGAATCCTTTTTTGTTTTATGTACTTACCTCAATGTGTTAATGAGTTCTTTGAATCATATGATAGTAATTCGGCCAAGTCAGAGTCCTTATGGGCGGCTGGAGAACTGTGACAAACCACTAGCTCAACTCGTGCCTACTATTGGGAGGCCTATGCCGTGTAGTGAAGACGTAGAACGGCTGAGATAAAGAATATCGTTTTATTATTAGATATATATAGCATAAACTGAAAGCCGTGAAGTTATATAATTATGTATATATTCAGGGTTTTTTTCCTTAGAAGGGGGTAACCAGGTCTTGAACACATCCCCACAACATGAAGTCGGGAACAGCCTCGTTCCACCAACTGTGCACGTAGTGCTCACCAACTGCATTACAGTGGGTGAGTACTACGTCGCTAAACTGCGTCTGATGCACATTGTAACATTGAACAAGTTATTAGTTTTTCTATACATCATAGTTTTTTTATAGTGTACTGTTTTTCCGGTGAGAGTGCAGTGTTGTGTATTGGTGAGAATGTACCTTTGTGTATTGGTGAAAGTGTACTGTTGTGTACTGGTAAGAGTGTACTGTTGTGTTCTGGTGAGAGTGTACTGTTGTGTATTGGTGAGAATGTACTGTTGTGTATTGGTGAAAGTGTACCGTTGTGTACTGGTAAGAGTATACTGTTGTGTTCTGGTGAGGTGTACTGTTGTGTACTGGTGAGAGTGTACAGTTGTGTGCTGGTGAGTCGCCAGTAATGCCCGCAGTTACTAGTATTACATAGGGCACAGAGTATTATATAGTCTCTGTCCTGGTGTTGCAAGCGTCCATAGCCTGCGGTGACCGCTTCACATTAAGCGGACCGTAAGTTTGTTTGCCACCTTAGTGGTTACGCAGACTATTGTTAGTTATCCTCAAATAACACAAGCCAGGAATTGGTTATTAGACTCACCGATCCATCAGAAAGCACAATGATTTAAAAGGCTATGCAAATAACAAACTTTATTGGCCTCAACAAACTTAATTTGGATCGTTCGTCGAAGCTATTGTTAGTTTTGTAAAGCTTTATTTACAATGAAAGCTGTTCTAGTCAGTCATTTATCAACTGTGAAAAATTGTAACTACATCTAACCTCATGTCTTCTTGAATAACAAAAAGAAAATTGACCAATGACTCCATGTTACAGTTAAGCATTATAAACATCGTGCTAACGGGGTTCAAGTATAAAATTGGTCATTCCTCAAGTCGAAGTTTCCACTGCTAAAGTGGTTAAACGCCAATGGTGCGTTCTTTAGCTGTATCCTCTCCAAACATAACATTGACATTACGAGCTAGTTTCTGCTGCGTAAGTCCCACGTAGAAACTCGTGATCGAATCTTACCCTAGTTTTCGCTGTATCCATTGTCACTGTAAAAGCTGTATGTAATAGTAGATTCTTATACAGGGGTCTAAAGGAACCTATTTAGACAAGATAATTTTTAGCGTTTAAGAAGGGGGCTAGTAGTTCGAATGCCTAAATAGTATATTTCACCCGAGTTAAACACCATGTAAACACTTTACTTTTCATTTCGAATATAAGGCAAGTAAATAAAAACCTGATAAGTAAAACATACCTAGTAGATTTTATTAAAACATAAATAAACTATATTGGAAAAATATTTACTTAAAGTTAATATCAAAATTAGATTCCACTTTAGCGTCTTGAAATCATGCGTTAAATCCCTATCTGAATCGTATGGAACTATTTTTATACAAATCTCTATTACACGTAAATAATTAACATTCGACAAAACCACTGAAGATTGAATTGCTGCATTCCCGCCTTTTTTATGCTTCTTTTTCTTCGGAAATTTACCAGCCAGTATTTTTTATCATTGGAGATGGTAAAATTATCATTATATTAGCAATAATCTATTATTTATTCTACTATTTATATAAAAAAAATAAAATTTTTCAGCAGGGATAATTGCTGTCCAGCGAAGAGCACTGTCTTCCTCCCTCTGTTTAGGTAACTTCATGCGTACTTTTCGAGTTTGATAATTAAAAAAAAACAATGGGAAGTCCAATAATAAATCTAATGTTTTTTAAAATTTTTATCTAAAAAATATCTGAAATCTGTATTAATTTGTATACAATGTAGCCAGTGGGTATATATATATGTATATAGTGGGTATATATATATATATTTTAAATTCCTGCAGAGAGGAATACCGATCCAATTATCTTGCTTTCATCATGGTTATGCGGCTGTTTTTTAAAACATTACAAAATTTTATTAAATTATATGCCTTTTGTTTTGCTCCGAACTCAGAACTTGTAATGTTTTGTGTCACAGCCCTAATTTACCCGTTCACCATACAGTAATATAATTAAAAATAGTGGTTTCGTCCAAAAGCAAATAAAGCATTTTCATTCGATTTCAAGTAGGAACTTGGTCATGTTTTTAAACCCCTACTTAGAGACCAACGTTATCAAGTAATGATAGAATTAACACATATGAAACATATAAAGTTCAGACTAACGTTATCAAGTAATCATAGAACTAACACATATGGAACACATAAAGTTCAGATCAACGTTATCAAGTAATCAAAGCACTAACACATATGAAACACATAAAGTTCAGATCAACGTTATCAAGTAATCATAGCACTATCACATATGAAACACATAAAGTTCAGATCAACATTATTAAGTAATCATACAATTAACACATATGAAACACATAAAGTTCAGATCAACGTTATCAAGTAATCATAGAACTAACACAAATGAAACACATACGGTGCCGTCGTACCATTCCACTTTAAACTTTTTAAATGATTAGGAACACATAAATAAAGTGAATCTGGATTAACACACAAGGTACTCTTTATCACAAATGAGAGTTTCCAAATAGTGAGTTTTGACACGAGCTAAACTGCGAGGTCCATTTAGATGTATAATATGCATTACAAACTGTCTTATTGATTATTATTAACAAGGCTTACTTTGGAAGTGGGTTGTATTGGTATAAATAAACTATAGAATAACATTGTTGTTACCAAACCTCACCGTAATGAATGTTTGTATAGGCGGATATTGTTTCTAAGTTTGTGTAGGTAAGTTGTAAGTAAGTAATGCCTTATTCATTATTAATGCTCTGACTAAGAACAACGATCATTGTTTTCGCTATTAGTGGGTGTCTTTACGGATTAACGTGTATTCATGTTTACATTATTTATAACATTATTGGAAAAATATCATAAATACATCATTAAAGGTTAAACAGTAAAAACAAAAAACTCTGACGCAAGCATCCAATGGAAAGCTAATAGACGCAGGAGAAGAAAAAAATGATTATTAGCTTCTCACAAATACTACCTTTCTTACATACAAGTACCTAGGTATTGTAAAAGTGACTCAAATGGTTCATAAGGTTACTAACATTCGTCAGAGAAAACTTTCTAAATGCTAAGTGCTTAAAAATTGGTATGAAAATTAAGATTGCCACCGTTGGAAACCGTGTTTAGAAAATAATTTTCTAGAGGGAATGAAAATTTGTTTGAGAATTCCGATTTTTATGTATGTAGGTAAACAGTTAAAACCTTTTTTTTCTCAAAAGTACTAACGTCTTCGTCCGTTAGTAACTTATATATATTATATTAGGTTAAATCTTTGAATTTTTAATTTATGTATTTGGTAAGCGTATTTTTATTTGTGTGTGTTTAAGTGACCTTTTATGTGAAAAAGATTCGTTACAATCTATATTGGACAACGTCGTTACAATATAAAATAATATAATATAATATAAAATTTTGGAATTATATGTTAGTTTACTTACAAAGAGGGTCAGATATAAATTGAGGATATGACAACCATGTTTAAACCGCTTAGCGGAAGA
Source organism: Apoda limacodes (assembly GCA_946406115.1). Taxonomy (NCBI): domain Eukaryota; kingdom Metazoa; phylum Arthropoda; class Insecta; order Lepidoptera; family Limacodidae; genus Apoda; species Apoda limacodes. Next base: position 36,212,687 of record OX291542.1, read on the forward strand.
AAAATTCAATTTAAACACTTTGCTCATCGCTTTCTGCAGCAAAACCCATAAACACACTATTCCACCTACAAAAAGAACCATCTAAGTTTGTAATGATTAAAACTAAACAATATAATTAATAAGAAGAGACACAGCGGATGTTTTAGGTTTATTTATATGTAGAGGGTAAACTCCGAAATCACTAGACTGATTTAAAAAAAAAACTTGAAAGCTCTATTATTCTAGATGGTTATAGGGTGTTTTTAACCAACTTCAAAAACAGGTTATCAATTCAACTCGTATGTATGTAATATTGTTGGAATTGCACAAAATTCGTATATATATATTAGTCTATACTGGGTGGAAACGCTAAGTGATCTCACTCGACTAATTCTAAACCATTCACTATAGCGAAATAATGATTATTGATCCTGAAAGTGTGAAGCACTTTAGAGCTCTATCCGATGGTATCAATAATAGATTATAAAATAAACTGGATCTATCCAAAAATATTATTCACATATTATTGCACACATCGCATGATACCTAATAACTTAGCAAGTTTAAAATGTAATGAACATAAATTATTTTCATACATGATTTTAAATCAAAACGCAATTCACGAGCTTATAATTTTTATTTAATTACATTTTTTAACAGTCTATTGAATAATGTTTGAAGAGGTGTCCTCCATTTTTTGTTAATTTTCTCACTCTATCTACTGTCTCTCTATGAACGTTTCGTAGCATCGCTGGAGTTATCAACATGTGGATATAGCATGTCTTCATGTTCTTTACGAATTTGTATTACATCTAAGTTTTTTTTATACCACTCAGAAGGCCATCAAACTTACGCCGCCTGATGGTTAGCGGTCACCGTAGTCTATGGACGCTTGCAACACCAGGGGGGCATCACTCGCGCGTTGCCGAACCTTCAGAAATCTAATAACTTCTTTCTTGAAGAAACCCCATACTGTAGTTCTTAGAGAAAACCTTGGCAGGGAGCTCCAGAGTTCCAGAGTTTGGGATCGTCGACAATTCTCACAGATCATCGTTGAACCAAGTCAAAAGGGCCAAGCTGGTATCCGGGTGCAACCACCCAGAGATGGCAGCAGTACTAAATACAAATCTGAGGCTGAGACTATGCCTCCCTGTGTGTGTTCTACCTCTTGTGCAATGGTATGTGTCTGAGGAATTGTTTGAAATGATGCCCACGGCTACTTTCTACCATCACACCGCTCTCCATCGGCAGAGAATTCATTCTCACACTTCAGAACCGAAATGGTCGCGTACAGTGCGGTTTCAGAGAAACTTCCTCCCGCGAACGCTTGGGTTGTGGAATGATCTCCCTGCCAAGGTTTTCTCCAAGGAAGTTATTAGATTTCTGAAGGGTCAGCAACGCACGAGTGATACCCTTGGTGTTGCAAGCGTCCATAGGCTATGGTGACCGCTTACCATCAGGCGAACCGTAAGCTTGTTTGCCACCTTAGTGGTATGGTTTTTTTTACTGAAACTTTGAGGCAGCATTTAATTCGCGTTTTAACTCAGAAATATTCGGATCCTTATTTATACAAGCCGTGGTCCAAGCCTCATACGCAGTTTGCTTAAGAATTTTAGGTTCTCTGCAAGTCTTATTTACCTTACCCTAACCACGATCTGTTTTTAATACCGGCAGCTACTCGAAGGTTAGGATATAACATTCCATACCAGCGAGGATTGTCTCAGTGGCTGCGGCTGCGCAAATGTCAGGATCTTCTGAGCTAACGTAGAACTGCCTCCACGGGTACAATGTATAAAATTCTCGCAATCCATCCCATTCTACTGACTTATAGTGCCACACACGACGCCAATTAGTTGGCCCAGATGGATCGGGTTATGTGCATGACATATGTTTATTAATCAAACTATACAGTGTAGTAAGAAGCTAGGGTTTTCGAATGTGGAAATAGTGGGATAACGACCTAATCGCTAATCTCAGAGAGTCTAGAGTCAGAGTAAAACTGTAGTCGTAGCTTCCCGATTCTTTGATCGGCCGAGTTAAAAGCGGCGAGTGCGCGCGGCTACGCTTTCACAGCACGTCACAAATGCAATTTTAATAAATATTAATTAAATGCGTACTTTTTAACATGTCAAAATACTCAAGTGTACTAAACATTGTTACGAAGTGCAAGTCTATCAAAGACTACATTAAATCTACAATCGAGATAATAGTCATTGCAATGCAATCGAATCGCAAAATCAAAATCGTATGTAACACATTATATCACCGAATTGAATGAAAAAATGACTGAAAATAAACATTTATTCAATTTATCAAAAATGTTTGAGAACCTTCAATGTAACCTATGCACATGCGTAAAGGTCATTTTTGTTTACCCGAATTGCAAGAAAGAGTATTTTGTTTTTAGTAGGGTTTCCAAGGCGGTATATTTTTTTAATAAATTGTGTTTTAATAAGTTTAGTTCCGTAAGATACAAGCGGGTAAAGTGGCGACGGACTAACAAATAACACTAATGTATGACTCAACATTCTTCTACCCACGCAAACGTAGTTAACCTAGTAGAATATTAAAATGTAGATACAGACATACATAACATCACGCCGGTTTCTCCAAGGGTATATAGCACATTACAGCCGCGTCCGCAAACGCAGCAGAACCGGGCGACCGTGAGTATGCGGGCCGAGGCATAGCCGATGCATGCATCACAGAGTCCGGTTATCCTCAGTTGTGGCCAAGGCTTGTATAGTGCTTTTCTCAAACATATATTCGTGTAAAATAAACTAATTATATTGACAACTGTAGTAACTTTTAGTGATTTTTTTTTTTACTTTTTTACATTAATTTAATCTTGCATTATTTTTGTTGTGCCAGTCCGAAAATAAAATAAAACTTGATTAGTTATCCCTTTAGTTATTAATGTTCGGGTTTTAAAAGTTTGTTCCATTTTAAAATTTCATATTTGACCGCTCGAGCGCTCGAGTGGACGGCTAAAGCATTGCGGGCCGCTCTCTGATACTGTACTGCAAGTACGATTTATCCCAAAGAAGCTTGTGTAATATATGGTCGCATATCGTAACATGTTTAAGAAAAGATTATTTTTAAATAAGTTAAGATTCCCCGTCCCGCCTGCGAAAATACCTATTAACCTCTTTGAAAGCTCATAAGTCTGGGTTCAATCAGTTTAACAGCCGAGCTAATTAATTGTCCGCTCGAGTCACGCTTGGGTTGACAAATATCAGCGGACTGCTCGGACGGGACTTGATTTCCTGACGCTTTTATCTTTACGGTCTCGCGACACGGACGTTCAAAAACCGCCAAAGATGCATATTGACATTATTCTCTACTAGGTTTTTGTATTTTTGGGTTTCATTTTGAGGTTATTTCTTTAAAGGTAAACTTTAAAATTACGTTAATTTTAAGTAAATAATAGTACATTGCACAATCAATCAACCAATTAGCTCATAGTAGTCCACTGCTGACTCAGGCCTCTCCGAGGGAACGCCACCACACTCGGTTAGTCGGTTGTTTAGGTTCCAGACTACCTTAAAAATAGCGTGTAATAATTTGGACGATTAAAAAGCGTTTGCGAAAGACCTAATTTGAATCAAAACTTTTTGATTGTGACTTTGAACCGTCTATGGGGCGATCAAGTAAAATAAAAGAAATTGTAGTGACGTTTGCATGTGGATGTGATTGAGGATGATCTTGTGAAAATATAAAATTCACAACATGCCAACATCGATAGTGGGGGCAATATGGGCCCAACTATGTCGACTAATTCGCGGCGCGTTATGTCGTCGCGTCGCGTCGGGAGCCTACGAGTTCCCTCGTCGTATCTAATAAATAAACAACTTGTAAAAACAGTTTTAGCCAACGATTTTGCAGTCTGTCGTAATTTGTTTACAGACTATTGTTCGGCAATGACCCAATCTAAAAATATTTTTAAGAACATTTTATAAATACGCTTTATATGCGGGAATAAAAAATAGAGGGAGAGGGAGTATGTGTCGGAGCCACGGCGAATTTTGAGATTGACTTTTGGAGATTCATGAATTTGATGCCGCAATTAAATGTATTTTACTCGTAAAAAGAATCCAGACAGGTTCGAGCAGGACTAGTGCACCGAGGGTTCCGTACCATCAGATAAATGCACTGCATGACTTGCACTTAAACCGTTTTTGTTATTCGTTATTTTACTATAGAGATTACTCTATAATCGTTTTAAGTTTGAAGTTTGTATGTTTGTATCACCGTTTTTATGTTAGAGTAAAAAGTGTGTGTTTTGTATTGATGAGATACCTCTTAAATCTTAACATGTTTCTTATTTGCTGGTTTATTCCCGTGACTTTTTCGAGTGCTACTTTGTAGTAGTTCATGGTTTTATCTACAAAAATGTCGGAATTCTCAATACATTTTCATCCCCTATTTTGTCCTCTAATTTTGATTATCCAAAAACGGGAAACATGTCAATTTTAATTATTCTCAGCCAAAAGACCAAATACCATTTTTTTGTACATAACATAAAAAATTACGGGTGTCCTTAAATAAAACTTCTAATACTCCTTATATACATATATATATATATATATATCCTATTACTCCGCAGAAGATAAATTTTACAAAATCCTTTCTTAGTGTTTTCCTACGTTATAACAAAAATTCTTTGTAAAATTTTAAATCTTAAATACATAAAAGTATAAACTTGTATTCTTTTTCTACTATTTTTTGCATGTTAATAATATATGACATTTATTTTTATTTTGCCATAATGCCATATTCGAGACTTTGGTTATTCCGCGGGGAAATGCATTAGACTGATATATTAGCAGCCATTAGTTAACTTTTTCCTACTTTGGTAGAATAAAGACGAGACACAAAGATAACTAGGGAAAGTTTCAAACAATAGTTTCGCGCCTAAGCATTTCCCCTTACAGGAGTTAACGGAAGAACAGATTGCGCCTTTCTTGCCATTTATTTCAAAGATGTTCTCACTTTTTGTACAAACTGGGCAAATACTGACAGATAAAACGATTTTTTCATTAAATTTATAAATTTTGGTAAAAAATATTTAGGTAAACATATGTTGTAACTAAGTGGGTAGGTATGTTAAATAATAAAAAGTAATGGTAGGTGTACAAAAATATAGTATACAATAATAATACCGTTCTAGTCGCAAAAGCGACCGTCATAAAGGATTTCAGCACAAAAAATATTGTCTGTCAGAATTCATATTTCTCATTCAAATATAAAACGCCTACAGTTCGTTTCTTAGACGATAATGCCCCAGTTTTGCAATATTCACTCTTAAGACGTTGCAATAAGACATTGTTATCCATCGTTTGTGAAACCAGCTAAACTTACCTCTATAACAGCAAATGCACACCAAGAACAAAGGTAGTTAGGTAAGGAAGCCGCGCATATATATTTTGGAATATACTTCCCTAAAACATAAACCTTACACAAAACAATAAAGTTATAGTTAAGTTCTTAAATCACCACACAGAATATGGCGTGATCCGAAAAAAAAGGTTTATTTTACATCCCAATAAAACCCAACCCCATGCTGACTGTTGTAGTTATACCGTCCTAGTCTCATAAGCGACCGTCATAAAAGGGTTTGAGCACCGAAAAAATATCGTCCGTCAGATTCCGCGCCGACGTGAAGTGCGAAACTTCAGATAGTATCGTTTACGACTGGAATGATTTATTTTATGATGGGCTGGGACATTTGTGGGATAAGGACCTTATAATCATAATACATATTATACTAGGCCTATTAAGATATTTATTTGATATTTGATAGTGTTTGATTTTACATAATCTGACTCTGTTAAATAAATTTTACGCAATCAAAAAAAGTGTAGTGGAAGAGTAATTCAATTGACGTGTTTAACATTTTTATTGTTAATATTTTCTTTTATTTATGGAGAAGAAAATTTAAACTATAAATTTGTAGACAGTTTCTACCTACATATTATGATATAAGAAGTGCATTCTAATAGCCGATATCTCCTGGTATAGGAGAGTTCAGGAGTTCAGCCATCATGTCATTAGTCGGTGGAAAGATGGAAGAATTATAAGGCTACGAATGACGGCTCCTTCAAAGTCTCGCCCCAAAAGTTTAGTGAAGCAGTAATGGCTGCATTAGCCAACTGCATTAGACAGTTCAGAAAAAAAGGCAAATTTCATATAAATCGGTACAGCGGTTTAGGAGTAAGAAGGTAACAGACTGAGTTACTTTCGCATTTGCAATATTAGTATGGAGCTACAAAATGATAAAAACTTGCCAAGTGTGTTTTATTGCGGATATCTAAAAATTTTAGTAAACAGATTTTTTGCGTGAGAAAAAAAACACTCTGTTTATGTATGGAGAGGCTACCCTCAATAAATTTTTCGTACAAAAGTAGAATTTTCTGTTTCTTTGCGGCTAATTAGTTTCATAAAAGAAGAAGGTTCTCTTTTAAAAGCACGTACCAACACCTACTAGACAAAACTAAATCAAAAACTGACCCCTAAACTTGTCTACAACACTAAAAGGAACAAAGGTGTTCTTTTTGTGCGTAGTAAATATTGATGCACTATTATTTGAGCATTTCTTTTTAGTAGATACCTTATTGCTGTTAATCAAATGTATGTTTACATCGTGCAACTAGATGTCAGTGCCGAAGCTTTAGTGCGTCAGTTTAACTTGCACCTGCCGGTTGAGGTCTAATTACTTTTGAGAATTTTCTACAGTTATTTTAATCCACACATATTGAATATACTAAGTACTAAACAAAATCACAAGACACGTATGCATACAACATACCTACAACTACTAATAACGGTCGCACGGTGTGTTGGTGCGGTGCGGTACCGGACGCGCGGACGCGGTCATTGTGCAAGCGGCATTTGGGCGGATCATTAGTCTTTGGCCGGCGACGCCGTTTGTCAAACTTTCGCCTCCGGTACAACGGATTATTACCTTTAGCACGTAACTGCTTGCGTAAAGTATTAAATATTTTGTAATAAAGATAGATATTATTTATTTGTTTTTCGAAAATAAAACTTTTTTTTTTTTAATTTTCCATACACATTGTAGGATTCCATAGCCATAAGGCAAAAACGGAACCTTTACAGTCTTGTCATGTCCGTCTGTCTGTATGTCTCAGTCTAATAATTCTGCTTTTTCCGTCTTTGCACCAATTCTTGTGTTTTTAGTGAACCGCCATATAGATGAATAGTTTTTTTCTACCAGTTTAATTTAAAAAAATAATCTAAATTTTTATGTTAAACTGAAATAGGTACATTGTAATACTTTACTACACACATTTTTTCAATAAATATGAAGTTTGAATACATACAAAGCACATTTTGTCAATAAGAACCCGGTTACGTTCTCAGTCTCCATTTCTACTGACTCAGATTAATTGATACGAACTTGATTGTTAAAGAAGTGAAATAAGTTTTTAGAAAACTATCTAAAAAGTAATCCAAGGAAGGTGTGATCTATCAAAATTATATAAAATTACTTAAATAAGTATTGGTTTTACTTACGTAATTGGGTGTTGGTGTTTGATTAAAGAGTTTTAATTATTTAATAGATATTTCATTTACTTTTAAATTTAGTTAAAACTATTGTGTTTATTTGACAAATAACCTCTTTTATAAACATATCCATCTATAAGTAGGATATAGGTACACATATCTATATATGTAGCTGTAAAATAATAAACAGATTTTCAAGTTTCTTTACCTTTGTGTAGTGTGTTCATTCTTAAATGCAAGCAAAGTAAGCAAAGCTTGTGTTGTAGCAGACAACGGATACAAATACAAATATATTACTTTTTTTTGTAAATATATATATATCATACACAAATACACCCAAAAGATTCAAGACAAACACAAATGTTGTTTATCACATAAATATTTGTCCAATACGGGAATTGAAACCCATACCCTGCACGGCAGTCGGCTACACTACACACTAGGCTGCGAGGGAGTCAAAAAAGGTTTCAGAGTACCGGGGGCCTTAGAGGAAGATTTTTTTTAACAAAATAAAACTCTGAAACTTATCTGGAGATTATGAAGCTCCATTCCTTCAGGCGCTGACTGAAGTTTATTTACGAGTCGGACTCGCACGCCGAGATATTCCTTACATCAAAAAATGGCGCGAGCCCAACTCGGTACTTGGCCACTTGTTATTAAATTTCTAACTCCGCCTTAATAATACACATTTTGTGAAACCAATCAGCCTGATACGTATTACAATTCAAAAGATGGAGATTTCACTATTTCGTTATAGAAAACGTAGTAATTATAATTTTTAATGGCAAAGGTTAACAATCGAACGTTAATAGCTTTCAGCGTAGGTGTTGAGGCGGGTCGTAAACGCGTACGTCACTAATAATCACTAATCAGCATAGTAATAGTACATTATGTATTAAGGGTGGTAAGGAAAAAATTACAAACGAGAGGTAATTTAAGCCTAAAAAAAAAAGGGGCCAATGACTCCAATTTGTAATTTTCGTACCGCCCGTGTTACATTCAATGTTTTTTATCACATTTGCAGGTCAATAAATAAAAATTTAAGGTGAATAAGTAATAAACTCACCAAAACACAATTTAAATGGTGGAAATAGAAGTAGAGAAAACAACGCATCCGCCATATCTAGAGAATTTATAAATTAAAAAGTTTTGTTTGAATGATACAACTCTTATACATACTAGTATAGGCGCGTCATTACCGCACGTGGATAACGTGAACGCGCTTTGCTTAGTAAAAAAAAATTATAAAGAAAAAGGCTGTGGGAATAATTAAGTTTTTAGCACCCGCTTTGCCTGCACGTAATGACACTGTTTACGAGTAAGTGTGATGAAATATTACATTGTGTATAAAGGGTGATGTATTTTCCCGCCGCCAGTTGCTACCTGGAACGCGCTGCAAGAACGTAGCGTTTTTGCTGGCAATACTAGTTGTCAAATCGTTGTCGTGTTGTCGTTAGTGAACCGAGCAAATTTTAAATACTATATTAATATTAATAAGCTTATATACTTTCAGTATTGCATAAGTTAACAATCATAACTGTATGGATTAAAAGTGTTTCGTATGTGTATTTGTGTAATTAAGGATTTTGGAACTTACAACAGGGAAGTTTTTTTTCTATATCAATTCAAAGTTTTACATCCTGTACATATTTTTTGTTCCTCTCATAGTTATTAGCTGTAATTTAGCCTAAACAATACCTATATGCATAATATATCCCATAACAAGACTTTGCCAGCGGCACCGCCCGCCCTAAGTTCAGTTATCGGCGTGGGACTCCTTTATTTAATCACAGTAATAATACTGTGATTTACTCCTTAATTAGCCCGCCCCTAATTCGGTTATCGGCGACTGTGATTTACTTCTTAATTACACTAATGAAGTTTGCTATATGAAGCTGTAGCTATGTTCCGTTAGAGCTCTAAAGCTTTAAAGAGAGGTAGGGCACTGCAAGTACTCGCTCGAATAAGCCACCCGAACAACTAAGCAGGGCATAGCGAGTACTTGCTCGAATGAGCGGCCCGAACTGGGGAAGTACCTCCCTCCACCTTACAGAAAACCGCGGCCATAATAACACTAACATTGAGTAGTGTTGTGTTCCTGGCGGTGAGTAAGGTTGCCAGAGCTCTTTGAGGATTCGCTGCACGGACAGCGGAGGACCGGCGGTGCTTGTTGCTGTCATACTCGGCATAGACGCGGCGTGCTGGTTCGGCGGTCAGGGAGACCTGATGAAACGGCTGACCGCTGGCCGCCCGCAGGTTGAACGGGATCCCGAACCCAGGGATCACTTAATCTCCGCCCTGGGAGGCTGATTCGCCAGCCTGTGTAAAGTATCTGAAGTGGTAGTCGTGCCGGAGAAGGAGACCGGAGTGGACCCGGCTACTACAACAGAGGGGGATCAGGGGCCCTTCCGCCCGCCGTGCCAGCAACCGTATCATCTGTGGCGAGCTTCGGCAGTCTTAGAACCGCACCCTTTGCCCTCTATGCTGTCTGTGCAGTGATTCCTCATCCTTAGTCTTAGTAACTTTTTTTTATATATATTATGGCCAGAAAACAGAAAAAGAAAAGAGTTTGCACAGCGGCTACTCCATCCACATATAATGTGGATTTTTGCAACATCAGGGGTATTCACGCAAATCTTAACGCAGTCCACCACCATCTCGAAACTGCGCAGCCGACCACTCTTTTTCTAACGGAGACGCAGATATCCTGCCCGGCCGACACATCATACCTTCATTATCCCGGCTACAAACTCGAACACAATTTTATGAGTCGTGCCGGTGTATGTATGTTCGTCCGGGAGGATATCTGCTGTCGCCGCCTTCATAGCCTTGAAGACAGGGACCTGTCGATATTGTGGGTGCGCGTAGATTACAGCGGCCACACTCGTATCTATGCGTGCCTATACAGGTCTCATAGCGGTGACACGGACGTAACTCGACTCTTCACGCACCTGAGTTTGACGACTGACAAAGTTCTAGAGCAATATCCCACAGCAGAACTAGTTATTTTGGGAGACTTTAACGCCCACCATCGCGAGTGGCTCGGTTCTCGAACCAATAACTATGCTGGGATATCTGCTCATGAATTTGCTCTGACCTATGGTTTCTCTCAGCTGGTACTTTCTCCAACGAGAATACCAGATATAGAGGAACATACGAGCTCCTTACTGGACCTTCTGCTGACTACTCGTCCGGACGGGTACTCCGTCTCAGTGGATGCGCCTCTTGGCTCCTCGGACCACTGTCTCGTTCGGACTCAAGTGTCATGCACACAACCTGATCCTTCTGGGCCAACTAACTGGCGTCGTGTGTGGCACTATAAGTCGGCAGACTGGGATGGATTGCGTGAATTTTACGCATCGTACCCGTGGAGGCAGATCTGCTTTAACTCAGAAGATCCTGACGTCTGCGCAGCCGCAGTCACTGAGACAATCCTTGCTGGTATGGAATGCTATATTCCTAACCCGCGAGTAGCTGCCGGCGTCAAAAAACGACCGTGGTTTAATAGGTCTTGCAGAAAAGCTAAAATTCTTAAGCAAAATGCATATGAGGCTTGGACCACGGCTCGTTATAATAAGGATCCGAATATTTCTGAGTTAAAACGCAAATTAAATGCTGCCTCGAGGTTCAGTAAGAAAGCAACTGCCAGAGCAAAATTCCAATTCATCGGCAAAATAGGTGGGCGACTTGCGAGCTATCCTTCTGGGAGTCGTGCTTTCTGGTCGCTTGCCAAAGCTGCCGAAGGGAACTTCTGCCAGTCGTCGTTACCACCACTGCGAAAGACCGATGGTGACTTGGCCCATAGTGCTAAAGAGAAAGCCGATCTACTGGGCAGTCTCTTTGCCTCGAACTCGAATATGAACGATGAAGGCGCTGTACCACCTACTATACCGTGGTGCGGTAAGTCCATGCCGGAAATCTCCATAACGCAGCGGGAGGTCAGGCGGGCGTTGCTTTCTCTAGACGTTCATAAGTCGAGTGGGCCAGACGGTATACCAGCAGTGGTGCTTAAGCAGTGTGCTCCTGAGTTATGTCCTGTACTCACGCGCCTCTTCGCGCTTTCCTACCACACTAGGCAATTTCCGTCTACATGGAAGACTGCGAATGTGCACCCGGTGCCCAAAAAGGGCGATAGATCAGATCCATCGAATTACAGGCCTATCGCTATTACCTCTCTCCTCTCTAAGGTGATGGAGCGTGTGATCAACACACAGCTTCTAAGATACCTAGAAGTACACGATCTGGTCAGTGACCGTCAATATGGCTTTCGCCACGGTCGCTCGACTGGTGACCTTCTAGTGTATCTCACACACCGATGGGCACTAGCCATTGAGAGTCAGGGGGAGGCATTGGCATGTAGCCTGGACATAGCGAAGGCGTTCGATCGGGTCTGGCACCGCGGTCTTCTATCGAAGTTGCCATCTTACGGAGTGCCCGAGGGTTTGTGCAAATGGGTGGCTAGCTTTTTGTCCGGCAGACGCATACGAACTGTAGTTGACGGTAGTTGCTCTGATAGCATGGACATTAATGCTGGTGTCCCGCAAGGCTCTGTGCTGTCTCCTACGCTGTTTCTACTGCATATCAATGACATGTTGGACATCAACAACATACATTGCTATGCAGATGACAGTACTGGAGACACTTTTTACACGGGTCGTGCAAACATCCCTCGTTCCGTTGTGGAGGAAAACCGCGGAGAACTTGTGTCTCAAATCGAGACCACACTGTCCCAGGTCTCTGACTGGGGACGGGTAAACTTGGTCCGATTCAACCCTACAAAGACACAAGTGTGCGCGTTCACCGCTAAGAAAACTCCATTCACTGTGGTCCCACAATTCCAGAACACTCCCCTCTCCATCTCCAAGAGCATTGGGATCCTTGGTGTCGACATCTCCAGCGATGTTCAGTTCCGAGATCATTTACAAGATAAGGTAAAGCTGGCGTCCAAAAAACTTGGTGTACTCAACAGAGCGAAGCAGTACTTCACGTCGGGGCAAAGGTTGTTACTTTACAAGTCGCAAGTTCGGCCCCATATGGAGTACTGCTGCCATCTCTGGGCAGGTGCACCCGGATACCAGCTTGACCCTTTTGACTCGGTTCAACGACGGGCTGTGAGAATTGTCGACGATCCCAAACTCACTTGCGGTATCGAGCCCTTAAGTCTGAGGAGAGACTTTGCCTCACTGTGTGTGTTCTACCGCTTGTACAATGGGTTGTGTTCTGAGGAATTGTTCGAAATGATGCCCACGGCTACTTTCTACCATCGCACCGCTCGCCATCGGCAGGGAATTCATTCTCACACTTTAGAACCTAAATGGTCGCGTACAGTGCGGTTTCAGAGAAACTTCCTCCCGCGAACGCTTAAGTTGTGGAATGAGCTCCCTGCCAAGGTTTTCTGCAAGGACTACAGTATGGAGTTCTTCAAGAAAGAAGTTATTAGATTTCTGAAGGGTCGGCAACGCGCAAGTGATACCCCTGGTGTTGCAAGCGTCCATAGGCTACGGTGACCGCTTACCATCAGGCGGGCCGTAAGCTTGTTTGCCACCTTAGTGGTATAAAAAAAAAAAAAAAAAAGCTCGGTTATAGTTATTCCCGCGGAAATTTCGGGATAAAAAGTAGCCTGTTCCAAGCTGCTATTCCAGGACCTAACCTAAATAAATGACAAGTTTCATCCCGATCCGTCCAGTGGTTGAAGTGTGAAAGAGTAACAAACATCCATCTATCCATACAGACAAACAAACTTTCACATTTATAATATTAGTAGGATATTACTCATCATCTCTCAAAATTTAAATAATAAAAACAAAAAAAAAGCCTATATATAGCACAGGAGCCACCGAGGTGCAATGTAGCCGATGTATTTTTCGTAGCGGTGTAGAGATAAAAATCTTTTCGGCGTGAGCCTCACACAAAAACTGTACAAATGCGTCAAAGTGAGCGACCGCTCAACGAACAAGAGATATAAATCAGAGACTGTCATTGCTCCTGTTGTAGCGTGTCACAGCAACTAACTTAAAAAAGTTTTAAATTGGAATTTTACGAAGTGAAAACGAAAAAAAAAAGAAACCAATAAAACGTGGGCGAGAAGGTGGATTCCCGACACATACATCACTAATCGGTCTAGTAATTAAATGTTAGGCGCGGGTCTGACATGAGACGCGTCAGTGTCACGGCTCACAGCTCACAGCCCACAGCTCACAGCCCACAGCTCACAGTCAGCGATCGTCGACCATACAATACAAGATGTATAAATCTATATCTGTCAGTAAGCCTGTTAGGCTCAGCGGGAGAAATTTTGTAACGTCTTGTTATCCGACCTTTTGTAATTTTATAATTTTCAATTTTTTTAATTACATAAAAATTTTCAAAAAGGAAAAATATAGAATGTGAATTCCGCTACATATTTACATACAGCCAATTGCATGCAAATTTACGTCTTGAGCTACGATTGAAATATAATCATAAACTTTAAATACCTAACCTGAAAGTGCGGTACCCATACTAAAATAGGTACTTACCTATACAACAAAGAAACATAGTTTTGCATAACAAAAATTTTGTAAATTACTAATATAACTAGCTGTCCCGGCGAACGTTGTTCCGCTGCCGTCCCTCTGTACCCAGCGAAAGTTGGTTTTTACCTATAGTGCCCGAGTCCGGCTCGCACTTGACATATCGAGATAAAAACTATCCTATCTTTTAAGTTGGATCAAATAACAGATATTTACGAAGTTTGATCAAAATCGGTTCAGTAGTTTAGGAGTCCATTGAGGACAAACATTGTGACACGAGATTTATATATATTAAGATAGATATAATAATCACTCTGGCTCATGAGGGTAGGCTGTGCCCCAACAGTGGGGACGAATGAACGCTGGCAACAAGGTATAATAAAAATATATTACTATAGTGTTTTAAAATATAATATTTTATAGTAATTTTAGAAAGCTACTATCAGATTAGAGGTACTCAGTATAGGTATACATTCGTAAGCCTGTAAAGCTTGCTTCAATTTTATGTGTCAATTAAGGTGTGGGACCAACTGCCTATCCTCCTTTACAAACCGTAGGTATATATTTGAGTAAATCTACTATCTCGCAACAATATGAAGCTGTTTTTTATTCAATGTGAAATTGATTACATTCTCACGAAAACATAAAAGAAATTCAATATTTATCAAATTTACGATTTCTTTACTGTTCCATTTAGGCATAGCGTGTTAATTTAGTAAAAAAAAGGTTTTGCCATGAAGGTGAACGTTAATTTATACATTCATACTCGAATTCATTTTCGTTATTGCCTAGGTACTAATGTACTCAAACTTAGCTAAAAATTAAAAAATACTTTGAAACTAACTCAAAGTAACTTACTTTGTAATAAACTCCCTCGCAGTCTAGTTGGTGGTGTGGCCGGCTGCAGTGCAGAGGGTGTGGGTTCGATTTCTGTACTGAACAAACATTTGTGTTTGTCTTGAGTCTGGGTGTATTTGTATATGTTTATATTTACGAAAAAAAAAGTGATATATATATTATATACTAGACTTTGCCAAAGGCTCCACCGGCCCTAAATTCAATTATCGGCGTGGGACTCCTTTATTTCCACTAATGAAGTTTGCTATATCAAGCTGTAGCTAAAACTATAGTTCGTTTCAGCTTGGTTATAGTTATTCCCTCGGGAACTTTTGAATCTTTCGGGATAAAATGCCTGCCTATATGCTGTTCCAGGACCTAATCCATAGGTGTGCCAAGTCCGATCCCGATCCGTCCAGTGGCTGAAGCGTAATTGAGTTACAAACACCCATATTTTCAAACTTTCGCGTTTACAATATTAGTAGAATATATATATATATAATAGGCTTTTCTTACTTTAGGGCCAGACGGCGCTGTGTGTAATGTCCAAAAAAATTTATTTATTTATGTTGATCTACTCTGTGTACTTAATATAACAAAGCTAGGAAATCCGTAGAAAAACCTAAGAAATTGACATTCTCGTGAAGTTAGTGAGCTGGGATAGAAACAGGCTAGGCCGCGTACCGAAAGGGTAGCGTATCGAAGGCTCACCATAAATTGATCAGGGTTGCAAGAGTATTCACGTTGCAAACTGCTTTTGTCCATAGCTTTGTCTTTGTGAATTTTGATAAAATATTATTACCTTGCAAATCCGCTAAAAACAATTCAGTAGCACTCACGTGCCATGGTGAAGGTGTAGCGCACGACCAACTTACGTCTCCTGAAGATGCCTCGTGTTAAGGCGAAACACGTGTCGAGTTTTTTTATCAATTTGGTGGTGGTATTGTGGTGAAGTTGGCATCGTCCACAAAAGGAGGGAGGGAGTGAGTTGCACTCCTACATGTGGATGGTGTACTTCTGCACGTGAGTGCTACTGAATTGTTTTTAGCGGATTTGCAAGGTAATAATATTTAATCATAATAATGAATTTCCGCAAAGTAACGCCTGATTCTTTCACTCCACAACGCTGCCTGTCATCACACTATTAACACTTCTTTCACTCCACAACGCTGCCTGTCATCACACTATTAACACTTCTTTCACTCCACAACGCTGCCTGTCATCACACTATTAACACTTCTTTCACTCCACAACGCTGCCTGTCATCACACTATTTCTCATCTTCTCATTTAGTCACACCATACATGATGATTAAAATTAAATTTTGTTATTTGCATCACACCCAGTGACCCAAATACACGAGCAACGCGAATGAAATCAAAGGTTAAATTAAATTCGTACCTTAGTAACTTTGCCCATATAGAACGATTACATCGTTAGCTGGTAGGTAAGGTTAACTACACTTTATGCAAATTAAATGCCGGTAGGAGTTGATCGTAATGGGTCGGCCCGGCTCATTATCTAGGCAAACCCGTGGGTTGCCTGGTCTTGGGGTTGGGGACGGGACAATTTAAAGAAACTTACGATATACCTAAGTTGTTGATGGTTTTTTTTCCGAAATATTTTCGTTTCTTGTTTATAAAAAGTTGATCATGAAGCCGTTTGTCTAGGCCAGTTTTGTGATTTAATTTTTTGGTTTTAAATAAACCAATATATTATGTTGTGCATGTGAGTCATTTTGGTTTATTAATATGGGATTTGTTAATAACTTAAGTACAGCGCCACCTGTCGGTTTCTCGCATAACTATGATCCATTGTCTTGACAAAAAAAATGTGTTAATATGAAAGCAGTCGCTCAAGTCGTTCAGAAGTTACATAATAACTAAACTAAACTTATTTTTAATATTTTTTTTTCTTATTTATCATCCAGTGGCTGAACACACCTCTACGTAATAATTTGAACTCGTTGCACCAACCACTTAAGTCCAGCATTACAAGTAGTATACAGTCCAGATACACTTCTTCTTATGCAGTGTAACTGGACTAAAGTGGGTTATTTATGAATATATTATATGTCCGTCATCGTAAATTACAATATTTGAAAAAGTAAGTGGTTAACGTAAGAACAGAGGCAGAATAAAGTATACCCCCTTTTGCCAGTTCTTGACAGAGTAAAATTACTAGTTTTATCTCAGTTATACTAAATTAATACACATTTAAGTAAATTAACCAAAGATTTGTTAAAAGTTGACGGAACTTAAAGTAATCTGAAATGTTTCTCGACGCGTTTATTGATATTAAATAACTAATAAAATCTACATCGTCAAAGGGCGAAGAGATCAATTTGCTCGTATCGTTTATGACATTTCCTTTATTTATTGCGTCCAAAGATAAAAAGTCTCACGGTCCAAATCACAATAATAAAAATAAAAAGGTGTGAATACAACGTTCGTGGTCGTGACATTTTGTGTAGCGCGAACAATACGAAAGTGTTTGACATATCGAATAGTCTGATCATGGTTTACGATACGAACAATTTATACCCAAAGTGGGCTGATAGAAACGAGCGCGTCTGCGGTGACGCAATAGTTTTGTTAGTTATTGAACACTGTTTGCTTTTTTTCGTAAAGAAAAAATAATTATTAACTTATGATTTATATTTAGAATACCTTTTTCTATATCTTACCTACTTGCCTCAGGAAAAAGTGATGGATAATTTTTACTCTTTCGAAAAGAGAAATATCTTCTACGGGTATTTCGAAAACCACGTAACTGATGCCAGATAAATTAATTAGTCCTTATCCTATTTATTTAAATGTATCCAAATTATTTTCATCTCTATCGCAAAGGTTCTCCATTAATAGATTTATACGCAGGTGAAACCACGCCAATAAGCACAAAGCTATATAATTGATTGTCACATAGGGTATATACCGGTAACTTTGAGATTTATGGAGACTTCTGATTTTATGAGATTATGAAGATCTCTGGGCGGGAGCACCCGGGTACCAGCTTAGCCCGTTTGACTCGGTTCAACGACAGGCTGTGATAATTGTCAACGATCCCAAACTTACTTGCCGTATCGAACCCTCAAGTCTGAAGAGACACTTTTCCTCCCTGTGTGTGTTACCTACCGCTTGTATAATAAAATGCATTCTGAGGTATTATTCGAAATAATGCCTACGGCTACTTTCTATCATCGCACAGCTCGCCATCGGCAGGGAATTCATCCTCACACCTTAGAACCTCACACGTAGTGCGGTTTCAGAGAAAGTTCCTCCTGCGAACGCTTAGGTTGTGGAATGAGCTCCCTGCCAAGGTTTTCTCTAAGGACTACAATGTGGAGTTCTTCAAGAAAGAAGTTATTAAATTTGTAAAGGGTCAGCAACGCGCGAGTGACGCCCCAGGTGTTGCAAGCGTCCATAGACTGCGGTGACCGCTTACCATCAGGCGAACCACAAGCTCGTTTGCCACCTTTTGTGGTATAAAAAAACAGACTTAATAGAGTACACTCGAACTGAAAAAGCTGACAATTACGCTTTCAGCTGTATATTGACTCTAATAAGTACCCCGGCAACAACATTGTAATGTTGCGAGCGTTAATATTTGAGGTACATCTATAAAGCTGCAGGGACGGAGACTTTTTTGTAAACGTTTAGGGTTTACCTAATAACTCACAATATAAATAAAAAAACACGTTAGTTTACAATGGAAAAAAACATCTTAGCTTAACTTTAAATAAAAAAAATCAGTTCGTTCATAATATAAATAAAAAACTATTAGGTTTCAATATGAATAAATATAATAAAAGCTCGTCTGAACTTGGGACTTCCATAGGCTTATTGGAGTCTACAAGTTTTACAGATGATGCATAATAATTGGCACTGATAACTTGTCGTTACTGTGTTTTGTAAAGTAGGTGATTACGTAACGTAATGAACCTGCATAGTTTAATTACTAAATTTTTAATCATATATATATAAACTTAAACCCACAAAAATAAAATGAGAATTAAATATACTTTATATTAATAATAATGGGATTTTCTTTTACAAACCTCAGACTTTAAACAACCGAGGTTATGATAAGCAATGTAAATGTATAATGATCTTGTTAAGATCAGGAAAAAAGATCAAAATAGAGCAGCAGGTTAGTCAACAAAACGAGAATGAAAAATACCACACGATATTCATTGAAAACTTTGCGGAGACAACTGCGCTGCGTCGCGTCGTGGGCAAAAAGTTATAGCTGCTTTATTAGTCGGCTAAACGACTATTACATCTCGACTCTATCGCGAATTAGTATATACATACATATATATAATACATAAATACAAGACTGTGCACGAGTAGCTGAATCGTTCTGGCATCTGTATTGTCATTGAGATGTCTTTTATTCATTACTTAGTGCGAGGTTATGTTTGCCTACGTGTACGCAACACATCCAGTTTTGATATCATGGACCTTATTGGGAACAGTCTCGAGTTATTCAGAATCCGGAATTCGAGAGAAAAATGTATGCAAATACGTTCACGGTTTCCGAGAAGTAAGTCAGACTTCCATACATTTTTATTTCGAATTCCAGAGTTCGAATAGCTCGAGGCTGTTCCCAATAAGGTTGAAGTACAGTCAGTTATGACGAGTTGAGATTAAAATGAGAGATGCAGTTGTTTTCGTTTGTACGTACGTTATATAGGTATGTAATTTGCCAAAATTAAATGTGAAATGTCACGAAAGTCCCGTTTTGATTTGATTCACTTATAAAGCTGCTGCAACTGCTGAGAGTTGTTGCACCACAGCAACGATCTATTACGTTTGTGGTCGGGCTAAGTATAGCTAACACAATCCCTGGTCGCGGGACTCTTGTTTTATGTTAATTAACAAGCTGGATTAACAAAGAATATCGTTTTTATGGCTTCACAGATAATTTATTATGTATTTATTAACATGTTATTGGAAAAAACATTGGGTTCTTATTGTAATTACAAAATATAAATCGAAAATTTATGAATACTTGTCTATATTTAATGTTTATCACACCGCTTTAATGTTATGTTACGTTACGACAATGACCATTCAATTGTTTCTTCTCCCAATAAATAATTTAAGGCCATCAAAGTAACGTAAGTAAATTCATAAACCTGTTGTCTCAAAGTTTCTGGTCTTATTTCGTTCTTTATACTATTCGTACTTTATTAAAAAAGAGCATAAAGTATAAAGAACAAAATAAGCTAAAACTGAAACAATTTGTAAAAAGCCGTGTTTCGATAATGTATGATGTATCATTAATCCAGGACGTGAAAAAAATATTTCTGGTCAAAATTTGTTCGAAATTGTTTGAAAATAAAATAATATTGAAGTGTGTATATATGTGTTACCAGATTCATATTTAACAACACATAAGTAATAACAACTTTAGCGTCAATCCTTGTCCTAGCTATATCAAAGCGACGATATAGTTTTCCTTATGTTTTTTTGTTTGCGTTGTTTGTTCTGTTGAAGATCTTAATACCTAAAAATTATTTTAGAACACGGTTTTTTTGTTAATAAATCTGTCTCACATCAGTCTACTTCCTACTAATTTATTACAGTTATCCTTCTTACAGCTGGTTCTTCATTTCTACATCTATGACGGCGAAAGAAACTCTGAGACATTTAAATTTGACAGTGATGTGAAAAACGAACGTTTTGCTGCTGGCTACCAGTACTTACAGTTTTGTGTACATTAATTATTTTTTTTATTTAAACTCTGTCTTGTCATGTTTAATTTAAAAAAAATTAAACTATAACTACTTATGAATAATTTATTTTTTATTTTTCGGGTTTCATACGTAAAAATTAAATACAGAATGATGTGTTTAAAGTTTATATTCTAATAACTGATAAGTTAGTAAAATTAAAAAAAAAAAACTAAAGTTATTTCGACAATTCCACGTAACTTTGCTGTCTTGAAGATATCGCCCATAAAATGTCTGTAAATGTCATAATAGTTAAGTGACTGAAAATAAAAAAAAAAAAATTTGAAAAAAGATTCCTTTTAGTATGTTAGCGTTCGTGATTTTATTACACTAAATATTGCGTGCGACTTTATCTGCGTAGATGTTGTTTCAAACCTTATGGCTGCTGTTATTCGACAACCACTATAAGTTGAACCCGTGCACTTTTTTTTTAGTTTTCGTAAATGGACTTTTTACATTTTTATAAATTTTGACATAATTTTGGAAAATTACCGAAGAACTGAAATAATTTAGGGGGGAAATAAAATTATGATTTAAAAGTTATAAAAAAACCTTTTAAGAGTCTTATTATATGTGAGTATACGGGAACTATCAATGCCACTGTCCAATTCAAACTCGCATATTCTTAGTAACTCTTAACCCGATAAGTGGCCTTTAGAGTTTTTTGAATGGGAAACAACGCAACCGCACTCACGCGTTTAACACTGCGGGGAAACTAGCAAATTTTTTTTTTACGGGTTCCGCCCTCGGAAGAATCTATTCCCGTGGGAACTCTCAAGCAGTACAAAAACTATCGTGTGATAATAGTTAACGAATTGAGATGGAACTTGTCACAAAGGTGTCATCGGTAGTTTACAGATTGTGTCAAAAACGATAACATCAAAACATCTTCACTATCTTTTACGAATTTGTTATGAAATTATTATTATTTATAAAGCTCGGTTAGTTAAGTAAACGATATTCGGTTGTCAAATCTAAAATTTTATAGTAAATAATTAAATCAAACAACATAGGTATTATAACTTAGAAATTTTCAAAGAGTTTCTTGTTAAATAGGGCTAATTATTATTTGTAAAAAGTATGTCTTAGTAAAAAACACAAACAATGGCAGCACTGTACAAGCTTGTCCAAACCACAAACATGAAATTGTTTTTAAAATGTAAACTGCAACCTGACAGTTTCCTGGTTTGTTGATCAATTCGAGTGCGATTGAGTATGCAAGTAATATAGAAATCGTACTAAAGCACTGCAAAGTGATAATTACTTTAATTAGGACAGTTAATATTTACTTTTATTGTATATGTTAAAAATTTGGCACGTTTTTTATCGTATCAAAGTAATACATTTAAGAAGATTGTTTTATCTTAAAATCTTTACATGTCCCGATCAGTTGGATTAGTCGGTACATATTTATTTCATTTATGCTTCTTTTTATTACCTATAAAATTTTACCTATTCGTTTTTTACTAGGTACAAGAAACATTATCTCCGTAGAGAATCCCGTGTATTTTTAAGGTACCACGTTGATCCAAAGACACCAATAAATTTTTCAATACTCTTTGCAATTTAACAGTTCTAATAAAAGGCCTGCATATTAAAAAAAATTAAGGTGCTTTTTATTTTAGTTGGGTTGGATCAAATTTTAGTTGGGTTGGATCAAATTTTAGTTGGGTTGGATCAAATTTTAGTTGGGTTGGATCAAATTTTAGTTGGGTTGGATCAAATTTAGAAAATCTAATTATAGTAAATCGTTCCTTTTGTTTTTACACTAAAATTTTTAATTGCTTAAAAAAAACACCATCGCGGCACGTTTGATTTTGAATCCAGTTATAGTTCTTGTGTGGTCTATCGCACTACCACTATGCAACTGCGGGCACTTTCAGACAGTTCTCACTCAATGTGGTTGCTTTTAGGCAGTTCTCACTCAACTGTGGTCGCTTTTAGACCGTTCTCACTAGACTGTGGTCGCTTTTAGACAATCCTCACTCAACTGCGGTCTCTTTCAGACAGTTCTCACTCAACTGTGGTCACTTTTAGACAGTTGTCACTCCACTGTGGTAGCTTTTAGACAGTCCTCACTCAACTGCGGTCGCTGTCAGACAGTTCTCACTCAACTGTGGTTGCTTTTAGACAGTTCTAACTCAACTGTGGTCGCTTTTAGACAGTTCTCACTCAATCGTGGTTGCTTTTAAACAGTTCTCACTTAACTGCTGTTGCTTTTAGACAGTTCTCACACAACTGCAATCGCTTTCGGAGAGTTCTCACCTTTGGTTATTTTAGATTAAAATGTAAGCACATACCACTTAACTGTAGAGATTCGTGAATTTACTGCCGCGATTGAATGTATGTTAATAAAGAAACCCGCTAAGTGCAAGTCGGACTTTTGCAACGTGGGTTTCGTACAGTCAGATAATGCACGAGCTCAACTCTTACTTGACCGTTTTTAATTATTTGTTGTTTAACTATGGAGCTTACAATATAAAAGTTTTAAGTTTAAATATTATATGTGTTACCGTTTTACGATAGAACAAAAACAACAAAAAATGTTACTTGTGCGGAGACTACATTTTTACATGTTGGTTTTTTTATATTGTTTATTAACAAATCCCGCACAATAAAACACATTTTGTACAAAAAATATTTCAGTCTGAAAGATAGAGCCTCCTAAAGGTCGGACAGTCAGACATACAGCTAGACGGACAGGCAGACAAGCAGACAGCGTAGTGTATGCTTGATAATAGGACTTCATTGGCACAGCCAAAACAATTATTTCACTAATACAGTCAGCCATCAAAGGCGTCTAGACAGAGCAACCGTGAACGTAACACCCAATGTCGTCTCATATGGCTAGTGGGGTGCTTTCCAGCTAGCCATACATTTTGTCGCGGGGCCATGACTGTCTCGACGTTGTCGGATTTATCAAAAAAAATTATTGTGTTACAAAATGCGGTGCAGTACTATATCATAGATCACAAATAATAGATGGAGTAAAAAAAATAACAAGGCCTAAATACTTTGCTGACGCAAACACCGTCTGAGTCCTCGAGTCCAGGCCTGTAAAGTTTTGTCATGTCATGGTAAAACTGGTAGCTATAAACTAAATACTACATAGGTTCAATCAACTTCAGCCTGTTTTTTGACAATATCAATATAGTGAAGTTTTCGATAAGCATACAAAAATCTGTGATAAAACATACACATAAATATGTATTTTCTATCTAAAGTTCATGTATCGAAGATAAAAATTACTTATTGAATCAATTTATTATAAAAGCAGTCTTAGTAATGGCATAATCTTGTTATAAATGTAAAGTTCGTGAATAAAACTTAGACAAATTGATACATGACTTGATAATATCAAATGATATAATTTACTTAATGAACAAATCGGGTTTTGGAAACACAACATTCATTTTAGTACATTTAAATAATATGTGAGACAGTTTTAAAAATGCTTTATTCATTGGCAAGACATCCATTCAAAAGTAGAGTTCCATACCCAAAGGATGCCAGCGGGGTCCTATTACTAAGTCGCTGTCTGTCCAACCTTTAACGGGCTCTATTTTCTAGGCCAAAGTATAGTTTTTTTTTTTCAAAAAATATGTGTTATTAAAAGAAAACAATATTTTGCTTTATTTGGAGCGTAAAACAATTAAATATTAAACTCTATATTTATATATGGTAAGCTCTACAGTGAAACATCAAATATGGAATAAAAACCAGTCAAGTGCGAATCGGGCTCGAGCATCCTGTTGCGGTACAGAACAGTTTTTTTTTAATTTTTTTTTTTTATTTGATTTAAATTTACTTACAGTTTTTTGTGTTGTATTACAGACATTTTTGTAGTTTCTAAGCGTAATCATTAACGAAAAATTTAAATAAACGCTTACAAAATGAAATTAGTGTACGTTGTAAATAAACATAACAATATCTCAAGATAAATATAACAGTAACTCAAATAGTTAAACAGGGAAAGAAAAATAATGTCTTTAATATATGCTGATCGGTCCTCAAGAGTGGGCTTAGCTCCGCGCAACGAGCACGTCGAGGCAATAAGAGGCAATAAAACGGAGCAATCTCGTCCTTGCTCTCGAGTGCGTAAAAAAAATCATTGTTTGGAATACCCTTTTATTGCCTTTAGTCATCCATTTATTTTACTATTCAAACTTATGTTGAATAATTTTGAATGTTATGATAAAAACCGAAAGTTTCTGAATTCAGGTAAATAAAACCTTATCATACTTTTATTGGTTTTCAAAGTATATGCTCTCGGAATTTCAGCAAATTTCATTCGTTGGAACCATTGTTAAAAGCAGTTGGACCAGTCTTCCTTGGGGACTGCTTTAATGGATTCGTAGAATGATTCACCGCCGATTCAGGGCTCGTTATAGGAACAAAAAAAAAATGCAAGGTGCGAGATCTGGGCTGTATGGTGGATGTGATATAAGTTCTTCATTTGAAGCTTTCAAATAAGCTTCCGTTACCTATAGCCAGGTGTGCGGACTCCTTATCGTGGTTTTTTTAACAATTGTTCCAAATTCAAAATGTTTTTATTCTCTAGTGAGGAAAAGTGAATTTTATTCACTGTTATGTTTTTATTCACTCAGTGAGTAAAAGTGAGTTTTATACACTGTTAACGATGAATAAAATGCCTGTTTTTGAATACCAATGGTAAAAAATTAATAAACTGTCTAATTTATCTAAAAAAACATATTTGAAATAAAACGAACTAGAGTGTTGATACAAAAAGTTCACCCTTAAATAATTATACATATATTATTCTTTTATTTAAAATTATAGTGTAGAAGCGAAAATGATACTTGTAATAAAAGCTAATCGATACTCAACATTAAGTTTAGCTCCGCGCAACGAGCACATCTCCTCGGCAATAAGCGGCAATAAAACCGAGCAATCCTTCCCTTGCGCTCAAGTGCGTAAGAAAAATCATTGTTTCGTATAGCCTTTTATTACCTTCTTCGTATGTCGTATATTTTACTAAGAAAACGAGAAACACGAACATTGCTATGTTATGCACCTAGCTAGCTACTATCATTAAAAACGTAAAAGGATCGTAACCGTCACAATGGGGTCAATACCAAAGTAATGCCACTTTCAAAAATTCGACAACATCTAGACAGTCATGGATAAACCGCGATAAAATGTATGGCTGGATGAATAGGTCCCGACTAACCAAATGTAACATAGGCTTGTTGAGAGAGTTAAGTCCGCCTTCTCCCGTGCACTGCATCTTATCATTGTTTTGTCTAGAATAGACGTCTTCGATGGTCGACTCTATGAATGACATAAATGTTTAGACTGTGGTAAAATTGTTAAGATTTAAGTCTTGTGTTTTTTTAGGTTTTACATATGGATTAGTTGTTTTAAATCACTATCACTACACATGATAAATAATACAGAAATAAGTTAACTGTTTCATTCGTTTTTTTATTGTGTCGATCCGCCCGAAGTATTGGGTTCTGTGTAGCATTTGTCTTGAGTTCGTGTGGAAAATAACAATTCATTATTTTGCAACTATTACATTTTGACTAAAAAATGGCATGCTGAGACCTGTGTGCAAAAATGAAAACGGATGAAGCGTGTGTCGAAGACATTCCGTAGTTTCAGAACTGTTGCGGATACGAAATTGTTAATTGTTGTGTTGTGTACAAAACAATTAACTCTTAATTAGGTAGTTTTTATTTTACCGGCAAATTTTACTTAATTATAAAATAAGACTATTTATCGTTTACGCAATTACATGAAAACAAAAAACTGATTGTTAAATTGTAAAAATATATTTTGTTCATCGTTCTGACATAAAGTGCTTTAAAATATTGTCACGTAATTGTAAATAGCAATCAGAGCAAAATATTATAAAAATAACTTAAAACTTACTCTATAACCTATTTAATCTGAAATCTATCTACTCCTCAGTCAATATAATACAATATAAAATAAATATGACTTAAACTTGGCAAAAGTCTGTAATCTGAGTAGAACTTAGTCTTTCTTTTAGAGAAGTTTCCTAGGACTTGTGATGAAGAGGTGGAAACTATTTGGAACGGAGCATAAGTCTATTATTTAATCCTTATTCCATAGTTTTTGTCCCAAAACCTTTAAATTTTGCAGC
Source organism: Apoda limacodes (assembly GCA_946406115.1). Lineage (NCBI taxonomy): Eukaryota > Metazoa > Arthropoda > Insecta > Lepidoptera > Limacodidae > Apoda > Apoda limacodes. Next base: position 36,239,409 of record OX291542.1, read on the forward strand.
TAGATTCAGCTGTTTCTTCGAAAAACTTCCCGGTCAAGATATTGCGTATTTGACAACATCTGCTCCATGCATGAGTACTTTTTAGACGGAAGCCGGTGGATTGTGTCAAGGACTCACCGTTGTGGTGTATAAAACAAGAGTATAAAATTTTCCAAATTAATATTGTATCCTGATGATGACGCTTGTAAAATTAGTAAGAAACTTTCAATCAGATCTTTATTTCTGCCATAGTACAGCTGATACGGTGGAAATAATAACACAATACTCCGCGCCAGTTTACCGTCATTTGCCGTATTTAATTTTTTTCTAATTCAGTACCTGTCAGCATCCGCAAACAAATCAAAATGTTAGACTAAATACGGAGCTGTAATTCTGAACACAATTTTCCAAAAACTATTGACACTTTTAGACAATATTATGAACACGTTTGTCTAAAGCACGCCAATGCCTGGTGATGTTTTCCCTTATGGGTTCCAGTTATATTAGTACAAATTTCAAAGAATTGTAACCTTCGTTATAATAATATGATATTAGTGCATAAAAATTAAAATAATTTCTTAAAAAATGTGTCGTAGACTGTGCTGCGTAGACTGCGCTACGCCGGAGCTACGACAGCTGTACATCAAAAGGTTGCACATACACGCAGATAAAAAAGTATAAGTATATAATTATTCCTTTACTTTATGGGTATTCCTTCTATCATCTGTAGGTATACGTAAAGAAAACGAGAAGATTAATATTTAACAAATTTGATGCACAGCGTGTATGTCTCTGTAAATATGATTAAATTGCAAATACACACTTTGTCCTTCTATACCAAAAACACTTAACAAAAACCACGGAATTCCCAAAATCAGTTTTTGCAAAATTGGTAACGTGTAAGTCACTGATAATAACACGTTGAAACAAAAAAGATCGAGGAATTGATGAAAACGAAAAAAAAACAAATGTATAGTTTTAGGTAGATTTTTTTAGGGTGCTACCGTGCACATGTGCTTAAAATTTGAAAAATATCACGGTAATAAGTCTTAATGAATACCTGCAACGAAAAAAGTTTCAAACAAAATCGATTCATACGTTTTTTATATGTATAATAATAAATAAAAAAATAAAGTATTTGTACACAGAGAGAAAAGATATTGTTCGAATTAAAAACCCCTGTTATTTAAAATGTGTTAATACTAAATTTTATTAATGTCAACATTTTTTTTCTGGCAATTACAAAATAATATAATTTGAGGTACATTTTATTAATTTTGTAAACTAATAACTACAACATAGTTTTATTACTTTCCGATAATAATAATTTGTACTTCGGATTACAGAATTTTACAAATCCTATACAACTTTTCTCGAATTTATGAGTGAGGTAATTAATATCAACATATAAAGCTTACTAAAGATACCAACAAGTTTTATTAAAGTGGGAAGATAAAACATTACTTGTCATTACAGTGAAGGCCAATTAACGTTTAAAAAGACCTTTCTAAGAATTAGTGAAGTTTACTAATAACAAACATCATATCGTACCGCTGCGAATCACGGTTGACGTCACGCATCCTACATCGCACTATTGAAATTTCTTCGATAGTTCCCATATAAACAAACGGAATCGCAGTGAGGTAGACCAAGGCGTTCTCAGACGATACGCATACGCATACAGAGACCATACGCACTTAACAAATTTGACGCACTTTGAGCCACAGCCCTTCATCTACTAGGTACAGGAACCAGTGATTAACCGTACGCTTCGCATCACAGAGGTTCATCAGAACCTATCGATGTAAACGCTTATTATAAGCGTGCTACGTTATATCATTACAATAATTTTAAATTGTTTTTAGTAAGCAACACTATTATTCCAACAAAACTAGTTTTATTCCTGTTAGTAAATACAATAAGTAAAACTCATTGGTAACCGTCAGTGTAATTTACTTGTCCTCGGAATTACTAATATTTTAGTGATTACTAGTATTGTTTACTTGTGGCTACTAAAGTTTTTTCTCCGTGTATATCCGCAATAATTCTCATTCTACGGAAACATAATGCATCTTCAACACACTTGGATAGTTTTGAAGACAAAGTACTGGTTTTGTTTGATGAAGATAAGTTTCGGAGCTCATAATCTAATCAAATAGTTTCCTAAATTAAAGAATAACTACGTACATACAAATATGCTCACATTTTTCCTTTAGTTTTTAAGGTTTCGTAGATATTTTAGTTTATATAATTTAGTCAATTACCTAGTCGCAATAGTCTCTACACAGACGATAGAGGCAGACTCAGATTCATAAGTTATCCGTTTTTGCCATATATTGATAAGATCTACACAACCGTATGAAATATGTGTCAAAAATATCGATTTTTATGGTTTAAAAATACCAAACTATATCCGAAACATCTGCCCCGCGGCCCCGGCTCAGGCGCACGCGCACGCGCACGCGCACACGAGGCGCGAGGGAGACAAAGGTCTGGTTTATGGTTGTGGTAAGTGGTAAAATAACAAACCGACACATGTGGGCTTGTTTATGTTTACTGACGCCGCCGCCGCCCGCGCCGCCCGCGCCGGCAGTGGCAGTCACAGAGGTAACACAGATATTTATAATTTTTAAGCGCTCCTTACTGTTTTTACCGTAGAATTTATGTCTACATTGGGGTATTGAAATTTTTTTAATTTATTTTATATTTGCCACAAGTCTGTGATTTGCCTATGAACATTCTCGTGATCAGTTCCTTGTCATTATTTAACTACTTTTGAAATAGAAAATTATGTAAATACTAATGTATGAGTATACGTAATAGGTACTGAATAATTGAAAATTAATTTAATTTATCAAATTGATATTTAGAGGTTTTCTTTGTTTACTTATTTTTTGGTTGGTTTCCTTTTCTTTTGTGAGAATAACTGAACAAAAAACAAAAACTTCAGCGTTTTTTTATTAAAAATAGAAACGGTTAAAGATATATGCATAGAAATGCCTGAAAAGTTGTCTCTAAAATAATTATATTGCACATTACATTTGTAACAAAGGTAGAAGAAAATGGTTCATATAGGAACACATCCGATGGCATGGAAAAGACAACAGGTCACCACTCTATCAGCGCTTCTGTCTGCTTTAGGGAATTTTTTCTTTCTGTTGTGGAGTTTAATTTATAACGTTGAGCGGTTTTGTTTACACCTGTTAAAATATTATCAACGAATAATTAAAAATAAATATCATAGAGCAAAAATTACAGACAGAAGGTTCCATCCATCACGAGCGAAGACAAATGAGTCGTCTACAAACGTTTGATTAATTTTAGTGTTCATTTCAATTGTATTGTGTCGAGCGGTGGAGCGAGCGATCGGCCTTCGTCTTGGTGATTATAAGATTTTGGTAGGTGAAGCTATTTGTCAAACTTCCGGTTTAGACAGCAGGACCGAGGGTACAGGTTTACGTCTTGTTTTGTTTGCTGTCACGGTAGCTCGTGTACCTCGTAAGTACTAAGGTTCACTAAAGTAAGATTATTTTGCTAAATAATTACTACTTCTGATGCAATGTAACTGGACTAACGCGGCTTCGCACATGTCCCATTTTTTTTTCTCCATATACAAATTAATAAGAACCGACCATTTGAGAGAAATTTTCCAGAACCCATTATTTTTAAATTTCAGTTAGTTGTGTTCGATGAACAAAAAGCCACATTAAGAACCTTGATATACCTATCTCGACAGATTGTAAATTGATAAGATTCCGTTTCAAAAATATGTAAACATGTGAATTGAAAGCTTTTTCTTTGTTGTCTGAGCCAATTTACGTGATATTACATTTTATATAATTTCGACTGTTGGTTGAGTTGAATGATAGCTTGGATCTAATAGGTCTTTCATGTTCCTGAGCAATGGATCATTCATGACAGATGAACGGACAAAAAGTCATCCTATAAGGGCTCCGTTTTAAGGGTTGCGTACCTGAAAGGTAATTAGGAACTCGATTACTAAGGCTTCGCTGTCCGTCCGTCCGTCAGTCCGTCCACCTGTTACCAGGCTGTATCTCATGAACCGTGATAGCTAGACCGTTGAAATTTTCACAGAAGATGTATTTCTGTTGCCGCTATAACAACAAAAAATAAAAAAGAGAATAAAATAAATATTTAAGGGAGCTCCCATACAACAAACGTGATTTTTTGCTCGATATTGCTCGATATTGATAACGGCAACAGGAAGACGCTTAAAATATGCACAGAATATTTAGTTATATAGTCACTTCAAAAAGAAATAATTAAATTAAAATCAAACGAATATTAAAGGGGGACTCCCATAAAACAAACGTGTCTTTTTTCCATTTTTATAGATAATGGTACGGAACCCTTCGTGCGCGAGTCCGAGTCGCACTTTGCCGATTTTTACCTTTAGAAGTAGGTACTGAACCGTAAAAAAGATATTTCATGCATTTGAATTACCATCCTCTGTCTATGAATAACAATGTGTAGCGCTGCTTAAGCTCTAACTAACCTGTATCTTGTCGAGAACTTTCGTCATTAATCGGCTTAGTGATTAGTCGCGTGTCAGATCACGTGGGTCGCGGCGTGGCGTGGCCTGGCGCGGCGTAGTCCCTGACACGCGACGTGACGTGCCACGTGTCGCTCCCTTCACACTGCGGTGAGCACGCTGTCTGTAGTCTGCACGTACACGACACAGACAGATAGCCCAATTGATATAAATTAAGACTAGCTTTCGATCTTGAAGATGTTCTTTGAAAGTACCGATTGCGACACATGGGAATGGTTTTTTACATTTCATTTGTCTTGCCTTGTCTGGTAACAATGTGGCTAAATTTATCTTAGCAGTAACCAAATTAATTGAACAAGGGTCATTTATTTACCATTAACTCAATAACAAATTAACTGCAACACTAATATTATTACTAAAAAGCTATATTTATGAAAATAAACTGCATTTCAAATTTTTTTAAGTTGTAGGCAAAAATTGAACGCATATTATACGTAGTTTTATCCTGTTTGTTTATCCATACGTATGTCACAGCGTTATAATTTCACCGCCACTGCTTCAATTTTGATGAAACTTTACAGGAAAATGTCTACGTAAGCCGCCATACAATTTCGTAACGAAATTGAGAAAAAAAAAACTTAGGAGTAGCTCTTCATTACACTAAACTAAGGAACTAAATTTATATGTACTCAATGTGTGGAATAAATATGTTTTTTTTTTTTTTTGAACAAAATTGGTCCATAAGTTTTTGAGATATCTGCATTAAATCTACAGAACCACAAATTACTACCTGCACGACACGCAGTTAGCAGGTTTAAAATTAATGTTTCACCATATGTCTTATATTGATGGTCCACTTTTGTTGAGCTACTGAACTACAAATCATTACGCAATGCAATAAATTATGAGCAAAAATAAAATCAAAATTAAGTTTTTATTCTAACCGATCCATCAATCCATCGAGACAAGTGAGTTATTTATAACAACCATCAAACTGTGTCTAATATCTAATGTCTAATGCCAACGATGTATTACACAATGTGCATGCTACACATTTTAATACTAAAGAATGCAGTATTTATAATGCTTAAATCATTCGTTTAGACGAATTTGACCTTTATAATTCTGCTTGTAAGGAGCTGCGTCGTTATTGTACCTATATCTGTATGTATCCATAACCATCTTACTAAGCCCGTTGTAAAAAGATAACACTTTAAAGATTTGTGCACTTCTTTATTTTATTTTTAATTATTGTACCTAGAGTTAAAAATATCTGGGAATGATATCACCACCGTAACCGTTTATGCTCAAAGCGGGTCGACCTATGCATTGTAATAAAAGCTACTAAGATTTTTGAAAAAAAAATTAATGAAAAAATGCATACATTAAGGGCTCCTTAGAATGACACTTATTGAGATATCCGACAGGAACACAATTTCTCGCAAAACAACTTTAGTTTGCTATTTTCATTTTTTCAGACTTTAAGAACTTGCAGTTTATTTATTTTTTATTTTGAATAGGTATTTATTTCTCGCAAAATTTAAATCTTAGGTAAAGAGGCAGATACCTAAAATGAAATAGAAAGACGCAGTTCTGAACGGAACCGGGTTTGAGGATGTTTTTTTATCCCTTAGGACCTTTTAAGCTATTGCATAGCTTTTATCGCGGGCTCTGAGCGCGGCGACCGAATCAAGAAATTCCATAACGAAAAAAACCTAACAACGGCACGGTGTTTGTGTGCGTGCGACTAGACATATGCGTAACCACTTTTTGACTGTACGGAAAATCAATTTTAAGCAAAAAAAAATTGAATTTTATATATTTTTTTGATGACAATCATAAGCTTAGGAGTTTTATTAGGAGGTAATGAAAGTCGAAACATGATTGAATAAACTTAACTCGATACAATAAAATCGCAGTTTCTTCTAAATCTTCATTTTTAGAGAGATACTTCTACGGGGAAAACAGTTTTATTTGCTAGTTATTTAACTTTTTTCAATGAAATTTCGTCTACGTGTTCCATAATAAATACTTTAGACGATTATGGTTTTATTTTATTGCAAAAAGAAGAAGCGTCTCGTCGAGAGCATCTGCGTACAACTTTGTTGCGCCCACAAATTGCGCAAATTTTATACAAAAAGGAGAAGACATCTGTTTAGAATTTCTGATTTTTGTTTTGTTTTAGTATTTGCCAAAAAAAAAAATAGTGTAAGCCTAATAGTTGTTACAATTTAAAACATATAGCTCTTTACAGGGTATTGTTTGGGCACGGAACCCTAAAAACAATAAGTACTTGCCTTCGAATATTTTAATATTTGGTGAGAATATTTCTATTACTACCTTTTTCTCAACAGTTTCAGAGATTTTTCGGGTAAAATGGAACTACTGCTTGAAAATTGGATATTTTCCATTTTCTGTAAATTACAATCATTCGTTCTGGGTTCTTGTCTCAGTTTTTAAAACAACCCTTTAAGATATTTTCGTAATATTTTAAGTACCTAATGCAGAATTTAACAACGCTATAGACATACTGGAAAACGCGGTCCGGCACAAGCGAACTTTGCACATAAATTATTTCAAGCGTAAATGGTTCCATTGACTTGTTCACCACAAATTCCGTACTTGAGAAATTTCAAAGATATTTCCCTCAAACTCATTGGATCTCGCTGAAAAGGACCGACGTTCAAATATCTCCTGGTATCTTACATCATTTATCTACACCAATATAAAACTATAGTGTGAATTAATTTAGTTTTGTGTTTGTAAGAAAAAACTCTCAAACTGCCGGAACTATATTAAATATTCATTCCATACTACTTTAATATAAATATATGATTGTTTTCGATAGTGATTTAGATAATGCTACCTTTTAAGTTTATCTAAATAGGTGTCATCCCTGAAAAAACAACTAATGGCGCTAGAACTGAGCGAAGCTTGGTTGCCCCGATATTCACTGTAATAAAACTGTAGTGTTCGAGACGAAAATCATTATATCGTCATTATATTAACATATTATAGTCAGCTGGTGGACATGAGCCTTCTCCATGCCAATTAGTCCTTCAGTCCAATGAATCAATGACCTTCAAAGATGGCCGGTAGTGTCGGGATGCGGCAGGCAGAGAACTGAGAGAAATAGCGCTGTCGAACAAAGGCTGTACTTTAAATTAAAAGTTAAAAATTACATAACATGCGGGTGCGGGTATGAAGACGCGGTGAAATGTATGTCTATACTAATATTATAAAGAGGAAAACTTTGTTTTTTATTTGTAACTAGTTGAGCCCTTCGCGGGCGGTTTCATTTTTCTTTTTTAAAGCAAAGGGTTATACTAATTCAGAGAACTTCCCCAGCGTGTGCACAACAATTTACCAAAATTTCATTACAAATAGTTTCCCTCAGTACGCTAGTCAGACTCGCACTTGACCAGTTTTTTCTTTCTCAGAATCCTTTCTCGGCGTATGTACAACAACTTACCAAATTTTACATACGCTTTACCCTTAGTGCGCGAGTCCAACTCTCAATTGACCCTTTTTAGGGTGACATACCCAAAGAGTACCCTATTACTAAAACTTCGCTGTCCGTCTGTCACCAAGCTGTATCTCATGAATCGTGATAGTTAGACAGGTGAAATTTTTACAGATGATGTATTTGTGTTGCCGCTATAATTACAAATACTAAAACAGAATAAAATATTTAAGGGGGCTCCCATACAACAAACGTGATTTTTTTTTTCTTGTTGAAACACGCTTGGAATATTCACATAATATTCAGATATAGTCACTTTAAAAATAAATAATTAAATTAAAATAAAACCAATATTTAAGGGGGGCTCCTATACAACAAACGTGATTATTTTGCCGATTCTATAGATAATGGTACGGAACCCTTCGTGCGCGGGTACGACTCGCAAGTGGCCGGTTTTTTCTTTCATTAAAACTTTGCCTTAATAATAATGAACACAACAGAAAAAGTATTATTTTATTTGGTGCAGTAGCTCGGTAGCTCGAATATAAATATATCTGGAATGACCATTTCAAAAAATCTTTTTACGTTATATTCCGTATTTATCTGCAAGATATACAGAGGAAGGGCAATGCAAGTACTCGCTCGAATAGGCCGCCCGAACAAATAAAGCGGGGCACAGCGAATACTTGCTCGAATGAGCGGCCCGAACTGGGGAAGTACCTCCACCTTACAGAAAACCGCGGCTACAATAACACTAACATGAGTAGTGTTGTGTTCCTGGCGGTGAGTAAGGTTGCCAGAGCTCTTTGAGGATTCGCTGCATGGACAGCGGAGGACCGGCGGTGCTCGTTGCTGTCATTGCTCGGCGTAGACGTGGCGTGCTGGTCCGGCGGTCAGGGAAACCTGATGAAACGGCTGACCGCTGGCCGCCCGCAGGTTAAACGGGTTCCCGCCCTGGGAGGCTGATCCGCCAGCCTGTGTAAAGTCTCTGAAGTGATAGTCGTGCCGGAGAAGGAGACCGGTGTGGTCCCGGCAACTACAACAGAGGGGGATCAGGGGCCCTTCCGCCGCCGTGCCAGCAACCGTATTATCTGTGCCATGCTTCGGCAGTTCTAGTACTGCACCTTTTGTCCTCTAAGCTGTATGTGCAGTGAATCCTCATTTTTTTTAGTCTAAGTAACTTTTAAAAAAAAAATCCAAAAGAACGTTAAGGAAAAGAGTTTTTACAGCGGCTACTCCATCCACGTACAATGTGGATTTCTGCAACATCAGGGGTATTCACGCAAATCTTAACGCAGTCCACCACCATCTCAAGACTGCGCAGCCGACCATTTTTTTCCTAACGGAGACGCAGATATCCTGCCCGGCCGACACATCATATCTTCATTATCCCGGCTACAAACTCGAGCACAATTTTGTGAATCGTGCCGGTGTATGTATGTTCGTCCGGGAGGATATCTGCTATCACCGCCTTCATAGCCTTGAAAGCAGGGACCTATCGATATTGTGGATGCGCGTAGATTACGGCGGCCACACTCGTATCTATGCGTGCCTATACAGGTCTCATAGCGGTGAAACGGACGTAGCTCGACTCGACTTAACTCAGGTGCGTGAGTTTGACGACTGACAAAGTTCTAGAGAAATATCCCACAGCAGAACTAGATATTTTGGGAGACTTTAACGCCCACCATCGTGAGTGGCTCAGTTTTCGAAACAATAACTATGCTGGGATATCTGCTTATGAATTTGCTCTGATCTATGGATTCTCTCAGCTGGTACTTTCTCCAACGAGAATACCAGATATAGAGGACCATACAAGCTCCTTACTGGACCTTCTGCTGACTACACGTCTGGACGGATATTCCGTCTCAGTGGATGCGCCTTTAGGCTCCTCGGACCACTGTCAAAAAACCAAAAACAGCGGGAGGTCCGGCGGGCGTTGCTTTCTATAGACGTTCATAAGTCGAGTGGGCCAGACGGTATACTAGTGGTGCTTAAGTAGTGTGCCCCTGAGTTATGTCCTGTACTCACGCGCCTCTTCGCGCTTTCCTACCACACTAGGCAATTTCCGTCTTCATGGAAGAATGCGAATTCTTTTTTTTATCCATTTATTATCAATCCTTATTCAAATAAGTATGTTAGTTACCTTGGCTGAAAATTTAGATTAAAATTGTCCTGTACATTATATAAATTAAACGAATATTTGAAAAAATGTAACCGATTTAAATTCATAGCGTCGCATCGGAAAACTGAAAAGAAGTGCACGGCATATATTATTTATCTTACGTATTTAATCTAGACTATAAAAATTCTTAACACTATTTATTTGAAATAAATATCTAAGAAAATGAATATAATAAATAATTAAATATAAATAGCGATTTATTTAAATTTTTTGACAAAATAATAACACAAAATATTTTTAATATTAAGATTTAGGCCGATTTCTCAAAAAAGGTTTGTCTAACTTAGTTTAGATTGAAAAAGTAGCACTAATTTCAGAGCTAAGAAAAATACAGAAGATCGAACAGAATTTTTAAAAAAACCTTTGATTTTAAGACAAAAGTCGTGAAAAGGTTTTAAAATAAGTTTACTCGTCGTAGTTCTCGATTTTTGTAAGAGTATCATATTATTTTTTAAATGCACTGGAAATATATTTTAATATTTTAAAGAAAAATCGAACAGAATTTTGATACAATGCCTAGTTTTTTTGAATAAATGCAATATAGAAATTTACAAAGTTAACCTTACGTGAGCTCGCGTAAACTGACTCGAGCTTGCTTATATTCTTCAGTCTACAGGTTGCGCTCGTAGTTTAGAAGTCGTGTTCCGGGCATTCTATTCCTTCTCCCACTGTAGTGACGCCTGTGTTTTGCGCTACGTAAGTTTATTTGTGCTAGAAAAAAAGGGTTTTTTTGGTGTAATAACTGTGCCTTATTGTGACAGGACACTATTAGCTTTTGTAGGACGTATAGCATTTATATTTTAATTATATAAGTTATGATTGTGGGAGGACACATTTCTTGTGAAATTATTTTACGTAGGTTTTCGTATCTACTAGTTATATCGACATTGATCAGCATTTGTGTATAGTGTCAATAAAATATTGATAGGGCAAAAATTATATTTTAAATTAATTTTTTTTTATTATTTTTTTTTGAAAGTTACTTTTAATCAAAATATATTACGTCGCGATTGCGAGTCTGTCTTGCGCACTAAGGGTAAACCGAATGTAATGAAATTTTGGTAAATTGTTGTGCACACGCCGGGGAAGGTTTCTGCGAAGGTAAAAACTGGTCAAGTGCAAGTCGGTGCAAGTGCGGGACTTGCATGCTAAGGGAAAACCGATTGTAATAAAGTTTTGGTAAATCGTTGTGCACACACCGGTTGTATAGATTCTTTAAATCACACTACCTTTACCCAACCCTATTACTTATCAATTTGACTTATAAGTGAAAATGGCCCTATTCTTTTGACTACTTTTAAAACTTGCCCGCTTTTTAGCGAGTCTAAGCTCGACTCCGTATACAGGTTATGAACGCGCGGGCGGTGGGTATTTTTGCTAGCTTCGCTCAAACGAGAAAGGTCGTTGACGCATAGTCCAGTCTGTTAATGTAACTGGTTCGTCACTTATAAGGTGTGGAAATGAAAACCTACTTGTGACATAGTTTTAGTATATTATTTTATTAATGTGGCGCAGATGAAGTTGCGTGAGTCAGATGGCGAGCAATATTTACGTTTGCAAAAAAATAACATCCATACATTAACTGTACTTATTACATTTTAATATTCTACTGGAGTTTTTATCAGACGATAAAGCTCTGGAAACACATCAAATAACCATTAAAATGGCAGCCACATGTGACGTCGAAACTCTTTATAAAGCTATAAAAAATTTTGTTCGGGTTAAACATATCAGTTGTACGCAGGACTTAAATTTATCGTCCCCCACGGGCTGGCCCCGCGCCCCCGCGATCCCGCGCCCTCGCGCGTATCAGCTCAAACCTTTTGACGTAAATTTTACTCTTAGCCTTATATTTATTTTTCTGAAATGTGCTGGGAAAATAAACGGATTATAAAATTATCATGAGTGTGCGAGCCGTGTCCGTGTGTCCGCGTCCGCTGAGCATATCATAAGTTTTTTTCCTTTAAAATATAGTCGTGTAGATGTTTTTATTTTAAAAAGCTATTATGTAGTTACCAAACAATGATTTGCAGCCACCACACCAGGTGCAAGGAAAAACCGGGATTCGTTTTAAAGATATACAAAAGGCACGACGGAACCCAATTGCTGTTTCTGCTTTTTATTCATTCATCTGTGTGTCACTAGCTGTGTGTCACTAGCTGTGTGTCACTAGCTGTGTGTCACTAGCTGTGTGTCACTAGCTAGCTAACTAAATTATTTACAATTTTAAAAATAGTTAATTAAATATGTCATTTAATTAATTTATTTCATCTACTTCTGTTGCAAAATTTTCGGAATATAAAACTGACAATGGCATCGATTTGATCTTCATTTCGATGCACTACCTCCATAGATATCGAGTCCTATAATCTGTACTATGGACAGCGCAATAGTCTTACAAATTGACCAGCTTTAAGAAAGAGAAAAAGCAACCTGCCGTCTCTTTTCTCTTTTTATCAACGTACACCGTTTTGTTTGTTTATGTCTATTAAAACTGGTTAGAAAGAGACAAGAGATCGCAATTTCGCTTTGTCTTTGTCACACTTTTCAAACCTTTTTTTTTCCATAGCTAATTAGGAAATGCGCTGTCTAGTTTTCTGTCCTTGACTGCCTGATAATGAATAAAAATAAAAGAGCAAAGACATAGCCACTACCGTAAAGCCCAAAACAGTTAAAGGCACTTATATACATGTAAATAAAAGTTTGTTTTTCAGTGTGCGGCAAAAGGTGGAAAACAAAGAAGTACACGTCCACGCAGAGTATATTTAATTTAATTATTGAAAATGTCCACGTTAGATAGTGACATGGAATGTACTGCACATCTCCAAATATTACGGGGAGAGCCATAAAAAATCTAACTTTTATTATAAAAATACCTTCACGACACTTATCTCCGAAGGAGTGTTCAAAGATGTCCTCAATGTTTTTAATTTTAAAAATTTTCTCGAGCATATTATTTTAGGTCTCGTGTCTTTAGGTCCCTCGCTGTGCTCAGTAGTCTATATTAGGATTCCTTTCAACGCTCGTGATTCAATTCTAGTCTACGTCGCTCGGTGGGATTTAAGAAAAGTTTTTAGTATAAACTTTAGTATAAACTAAAAACATTTCTCATTTGTTCAACAAATAAGTATTTTTTATAGTTAGCAGTTGAGAAAAACGTAGCCCAGAGCTGACAAGAAACTTGGTAGCCGATTCAGTCGGAATGAACTCCATATGAACTCCATTTTCCGATAGCACTTTAAAAGAATAATTGTTCATAAAAGATGAATAGTTATTTGTTCAACAAGTGGCCAAAGTTGTTTTTTGTAAAGAGTGCCAATCTAAATCCTGAGCTAGCGAAGTAGTCTAGAATTAAATCACGAGCGTAGCGAGTAAAAAAAATAGTTCTTAGGCAAGGAACACACTGAAGGCTATATTAAACAATAAGTTTATTCTTATTTACAAATACTACCTACTATATACTCTACTCCTATAAAAAAAACAATAGGTAGGTATTAACTATTCTTTTTAACATCAGCACCTGTTGAAAGTCGCCAATTATTGAACAATTCGTATGCTTTAAGAGGATACACTTCGCGGCGCCTCGCAGCGGGCTTCATACACACGAATTTCTCATTTGTTTTTGACTTTTACTGATCAATCACTGTGAAATTTCTTAGTCATAATCCCAAGCCTACCTATGTCTGTGGTTTTTTCAAAATCTTGCAAAACGTTCTATTAACTAGAAATCTTTTTTAAAACTATTTGTATGAAAAACTAGAATACTGTATAACTTTTGAATTACAAAATTTGATAGAAAACTGGCACACTGCAGACCTAGATATTTATTACTAGAATATGTCTTCAAAATTTCGTGGTGTTTGATCAAAAATTGTCAAAAGCGAAGTGCATCCTCTTAAGATATTTTCCACGTGACTTCTCTGCTAAAAAGCTTAGCGTTAGTCACTTGTTGTCTTAGCTCTTCTGGTGTTCAAGAAATATAATCGTAACTCGAGTCACTCATTTCTTAAAAAAAAATACAATATATACGGCAATAAACAAACTAAGATTAAAATAACTAATTAGTTTCGCGCCATTTCGCTTTCTTTTTTTTAGAAGTGCGTTCAAAAATTTACTATATGACACTTTTATTGAAAACAAACCATATTTTTTTTGAAATAAACGCTTTTAATTATTAGTAGGTATTATTATTCATAAATATTAAGTAGGAACGTCAACATTAAAAAAATGCAATGTAGTTATGCTTAGTTTGGCTTTAGTGGTAAATATTTTTTTTTTTCAAACCAATCATCGCGTTGTTTTTTTTTTCATTATCGCAAAATTCCAAAAGGTAATATTCGAACGTTGCATAACTTTGTCTCACGCTCGCAGCAAAAACAATTTTGCCCACTGATATCTGACAGCAAAACCACTCTTTTCACTAAAACTGGAGAGGTGAAAATAACTGTTTCAACACAGTTCAGTTCAGTTAGATTAGCTACACGTAAAACGGAAATCTAATGTAATTGACAATAATCTGAGAAACTACATAAACACCTACGTTCAAAACTTATTTACATACACAGTAGCTCCGCAGCGCTGTGATCAATAAATCACGATTCAGCAAGCATAAATGTGGCACTTGGAGTATTTATTAGTGAGGCAAATGAGTTCAAAGGCTAAATATTTAAATAATATATTGCAGTCGTTATTCCCACAAGGCTCGGGTTACTTTGTTCAGATATCGCTGGTTGTATTAGTGTGAGTATAAAGTTTGCTTCATCTGCGATACATTCGAGTCCGTCTATTCTATACATATAGGTTAAAAACCGGACAAGTGCAAGTCTGATTTTGACTTTGCTGCATAACTTATTGTAAAATGCATTTTTTTCTATATTTCTGGAAATCGCACATCTTTATTAGTATTTAAATATGTACTTGTATATTATAATTTATAATATAAGCACTGGTACTTACGTAAACTTTATTAAGTGTATAAATACATTATAAGCACGCAAGAAACTAACAAAGAATTTTTTTAAGATTATTAGTTGGTTTATAAAAGTTTTTTGCTGATATATATATAATAAGACACATCTTTTTAGAATTTATTTACGACTAAGATATTAAAATTATATGTACAAAAAACTATGGTTACAAGCCAAAACTTTTGCTGAGATATAGGGCCCTATTCACCGGAACGCGTGTTTTACAAGCTTCATTATAAACCTAAGACACGTGCATAAAAACGGGTCACTTTACGAGCGAGTGTGTTGAAATAGTTATTTATGCGATTGTTTCGAATGTAAGTTCTTTTTAACACGAGTGAAAGTTAATGTGTGTGAGTGGTCTGTATTTGTAGCATGAGTGTTAAAAAGACAAATTTTGTGTTATTTTATTTAATGCTTTTTACACGACCATAAAAAATTGATAATTATAAAAAAATTAAGTGCCGAGTTCACATTTTTTTGACTTTTGAGGTACCTAATAAAATGTCAATAAATGTAATAAAATCTTAAATAAGTATGATAGCGATATTAAAAATAAGAATCTCAAACTTAAGCAAGATAAACACGAAGCGCGATCTATTTATTAACTAAGCGTCATCTAGCGGACGCGTGTCGCACCTCTTTTCAGTAAAGTTTACTCGTTGCTCGTGCTTTTGAACCGACTGCTTATGTGTAAAATAGTTTAGCCAACTAGTTGCTGGAAAGATTGCTATTATGGTACGAATTTTGATACCTTGTTTGGAAATTACGGTACGGTAGTAAAAAATTGTAAGGTTTTTATGCAATTATTGCTAAAGTAAGTATTTTTGACACGAGTAATAGTCTTTGGAATGAGGCGCATCCGTTCCATGGCCAAAGGGTTCCAACGGCCCTATAACTAAGTCGCAGTCTGTCTGTCTGTTCGACCTTTAAAGAAATATGTCTTTGAAATCAAAACAAATAGATGGCTAAAATTGTTATTACGGCTTATTACCTAACAAATAAAAAAATCAAAAAGTAAAAATTTTAAGGCTTTCCATACAAGAAACTATTTAGTTTTTGTTTGTGCTCGTGCGTAAAAAAAATATAAGTCCAGAAACAAAAAATAAAAATACAAAAAAGCTTCGAGTGTTAAAGCGTCGAAAAAGCACTCGTGCGAACGATGCCTACAGAATAACAAATAGTAATGGTTTACTTGTTTTTGTGTTTAAATGTCTTGAGAACATATTTTTTGAACATGTTGAAATACCTACATAAATATACAATGATACTAGTTTTAATTTGAAGGGTACACTAATAAGTAATCGATGGGTACATTAAAGGAATGATGAGTGTTCAATAAATGTGATTTTGAGTTATTTAAGCTTGAATTTGAAAGTTATATGAAGTTACTAGCGGTCCTGGCGAACGTTGATCCGCTGCCGTCCCTCTGTAACCCGGCGAAAGTTGGTTTTTACTTAAAGTGTCCGAGTCCTGCTCGCACTTGACAGATCAAGATTTTGAAAGGGTTGTACTAATTCAGAAACCCCAGCGTATGTTTGACCAAATTTTATTTCTCAAAAAATTTCCCCGGCGGTGTGCACAACCATTTACCAAAATTTCATTACAATAGGTTTACCAGAAGAGCGCGGGTCCGACTCCCACTTGACCCTTTTTTATTTCATATAAACCATGCCCTAACAATAAGTAACACAACTTAAATTGTCCAATTCGGCACAGTCGTATATACATAATTAACATAGCGCCATCTATTTAATATATTTTCTCAATCCAATTAACAGATATCGCCATCTATTAGAATCGTTTGGAGCTAACATATAATTGTGACACGTGGTGGTTATATGAAACGTTTGTATTTTTAACGTAGCGCCATCTTTTAAAGAATCGTTTGGAGCTAACAGATAATAGACGAATAATTTGCAATAAATAATATTGCGACTATAAATTAAGATATAAGCTATCCTATCTTTTAAGTTGGATCAAATAACGGACAGTTACGTAGTTTGATCAAAATCGGTTCAGTAGTTTAGGAGTCCATCGCGGACAAACAACGTGACACTTAATTTTTAAATATATACTAGCTGTCCCGGCGAACGTTGTTCCGCTGCCGTCCCTCTGTACCCGGCGAAAGTCGGTTTTTACCTATAGTGCCCGAGTCCGGCTCGCACTTGACATATCGAGATAAAAACTATCCTATCTTTTAAGTTGGATCAAATAACAGATATTTACGAAGTTTGAACAAAATCGGTTCAGTAGTTTAGGAGTCCATTGAGGACAAACATTGTGACACGAGATTTATATATATTAAGATAGATTGTAGAGTTCCTTCTCAAAGATTTGACAATCGGAAGTGAGTCTAATTTTAATTATAGGATTTGAATCAAATAAACAAATACATCAGGTAATATATAAATCAAACACTTTACTAGGTATCTATAATCAGGTACATACTTTTTAATATCAGGCTACAAACAAGTGATAGAATAAAATTTGAATGAACCCACGAAGAAAAAAACCCTAGCATTAAAAGAAAAACGCCAAGTGCAACGCCCACTGGTTGTAACCGTAGAACACTAAACAAACCAAACGAAACTACCATAAGGTCATATCTTTGTAATACAATACACCGCTTCAAAATATTCCTGTTTTTTCATGTGAATACATCTAGGGTAACGCCCCCTCTTGGTATATATTCGTAAATCATGATTAAGAACCTGCTCTGAGGTGATACCTTTGTGATGCAATGCAGCAAATTGCACTTAAATCGGACCAGAAGTTTCTCTAAGAATATAGTAACAGACAGACACAAACGTGGCAACGCGCGTGTAATGCCCCTGGTGTTGCAAGCGTCCATAGGTTACGATGACCGCTTATCATCAGGTGGACCGTAGGCTTGTTTGCCTTCTTAGTGATATAAAAAAACACAAACTAACTTCCACCCTAAACTTATATATCATCATCAAACGTATATATATCAAATTTTATTATCATATACCATATTATTATATCTCCGTTCGTTTCGTTGTCGGGGGTAAAAACAAAGGCAGGAAAATGAAAGGAAATTGCTTTTTGAATATTGATTAATTTAAAGTCAACGCTCTTAGCGAAGTCATGAGTTACAATGATGTTACAAAATTATACTATAATGAAAGGAAAACGATTAAATTTGTTAATAACCACTTCTGATGACTTAAAGTCGGCTGCATTTCTATTTAAATGGTTTAACATCGATATTTTAATAACCAGTTTTAAGCGACAGGTTAAAGAAAGAAGATTACGTTCGATACAATTTTTACTGTCCTTTATTTGACTGTCATCTAGGACCTATATTTTAATATGCGCGTAAAAATAAATAATAATGGTTTAAATATGAAATTGCCATTTTACCGCACTGGCCACTTTGAATAAAAAATAAACCTGCATGTGTCAGATTTTAGAGTAAATTTTGTTTCACGCAAATACTATAACACTCTATATTTATATAGAAAGACACGAAATTTGATATTCAACATTAAAATTTTGAAATTGTTAAAAAAAGTAAAACCTTTGGGTGAAAAGGTAAAAGTAAATAATATGGTTTTTTTGAGCTACCTAATAAAATTTTTGTGCCATGGCATTGTATACATATAGTCAAGGTTCATTTCAATATCATCTTCGCTACACTCAGCACTGTAACATGACGTTGTTTGTTTTTGTAACAAATAATTTTAAATAGTTATAATAGCCATTTTGTAAATGTGAATTTAAACTCAAGCAAATTACGTGCGAAACATAAATCGCGATCTATTTATTAACACTGTCACCTGTAGGAAACGGGTCGTTTCCCTTTTGAGAAAGTTTTACTAATACTCCTAATGTAATACTAGTTTTCATTTCCTAATTTCAAAATTTAAGTACGGAAGTATAAAAAACAAATTTTGGTATCGGACTAACTTGTCAAATAACTTATTTAGGTACCAACTAAACGCTGTTTAACACGACACATCAACTCCTTCATTATTTTTTTCTTTAATAACCATTGTTGTCAAACGTGTCAGTAACTTGTTTACAAAATAATATAAGACACATTCTTAGAATTACTTTTTCACACACCTGCAATGACTTACACGGCTGAATAAACGGCGATGTGAAAGCTCTGACAGTAGGTATGAGTACCGGAGCTTACGTTTGCCGAGCCGTGTCGCATCTGCGATTCGAGGAGTTTACCGGAACAGTTCCCGTGTGCTCCAACAAAATGTTGACTCACACCTTGTAACTGGATATAAAAGTTTGAACTTTTATATCCCTCCTTCCCTTGACGTAAGTACTTACCAAATACGAATACTTTCGACATGTACAATTTGAACTTTGCTTCGCTTGAGAAGATCATTTTATTAATTTTAGAATCAGTAACCTCTGTTTACTCTCATGACTATGGCTCATAGTCCAAATAGAATTCACGCTTTACCAGGGTTTACTAGACTGTTATGGAGTCTGCTAAGCGGGATGAAATCAGTGTTGTGTGATAGGTCCTTCACAAGGTTGACCTCCTGCCTCTACTCTTTCTGGTAAGTTTGTTATTAAATAGTCGGTAAGTTTATTAGATAATTATGAAAACATTGTTTCAATTAGGGGCAGTTTGGTACTCTTATAGGGTCAGATAGGTAATTGTATATTTTTTGTATATAGGGCTAAGAAAATCTGAAAAACTTGCCAAGTGCAAGTCGTCAGCCCCACCCACCACAAAGTTTGTATGGGGCACAGCTGACAAATTACTTCATATCGGCGTTTTCTTAAGAGAGGTAGGGCACTGCAAGTACTAAGAGAGGTAGGGCACTGCAAGTACTAAGAGAGGTAGGGCACTGCAAGTACTAAGAGAGGTAGGGCACTGCAAGTACTAAGAGAGGTAGGGCACTGCAAGTACTCGCTCGAATAAGCCACCCGAACAACTAAGCAGGGCATAGCGAGTACTTGCTCGAATGAGCGGCCCGAACTGGGGAAGTACCTCCACCTTACAGAAAACCGCGGCCATAATAACACTAACATTTAGTAGTGTTGTGTTCCTGGCGGTGAGTAAGGTTGCCAGAGCTCTTTGAGGATTCGTTGCGCGGACAGCGGAGGACCGGCGGTGCTTGTTGCTGTCGTACTCGGCGTAGACGCGGCGTGCTGGTTCGGCGGTCAGGGAGACCTGATAAAACGGCTGACCGCTGGCCGCCCGCAGGTTGAACGGGATCCCGAACCCAGGGATCACTTAATCTCCGCCCTGGGAGGCTGATTCGCCAGCCTGTGTAAAGTATCTGAAGTGGTAGTCGTGCCGGAGAAGGAGACCGGAGTGGACCCGGCTACTACAACAGAGGGGGATCAGGGGCCCTTCCGCCCGCCGTGCCAGCAACCGTATCATCTGTGGCGAGCTTCGGCAATCTTAGAACCGCACCTTTTGTCCTCTATGCTGTCTGTGCAGTGAATCCTCATCCTTAGTCTTAGTAACTTTTTTTTATATATATTATGGCCAGAAGACAGAAAAAGAAAAGAGTTTGCACAGCGGCTACTCCATCCACATATAATGTGGATTTTTACAACATCAGGGGTATTCACGCAAATCTTAACGCAGTCCACCACCATCTCGAAACTGCGCAGCCGACCATTCTTTTTCTAACGGAGACGCAGATATCCTGCCCGGCCGACACATCATACCTTCATTATCCCGGCTACAAACTCGAACACAATTTTATGAGTCGTGCCGGTGTATGTATGTTCGTCCGGGAGGATATCTGCTGTCGCCGCCTTCATAGCCTTGAAGACAGGGACCTGTCGATATTGTGGGTGCGCGTAGATTACAGCGGCCACACTCGTATCTATGCGTGCCTATACAGGTCTCATAGCGGTGACACGGACGTAACTCGACTCTTCACGCACCTGAGTTTGACGACTGACAAAGTTCTAGAGCAATATCCCACAGCAGAACTAGTTATTTTGGGAGACTTTAACGCCCACCATTTGCTCTGACCTATGGATTCTCTCAGCTGGTACTTTCTCCAACGAGAATACCAGATATAGAGGAACATACGAGCTCCTTACTGGACCTTCTGCTGACTACTCGTCCGGACGGGTACTCCGTCTCAGTGGATGCGCCTCTTGGCTCCTCGGACCACTGTCTCGTTCGGACTCAAGTGTCATGCACACAACCTGATCCTTCTGGGCCAACTAACTGGCGTCGTGTGTGGCACTATAAGTCGGCAGACTGGGATGGATTGCGTGAATTTTACGCATCGTACCCGTGGAGGCAGATCTGCTTTAACTCAGAAGATCCTGACGTCTGCGCAGCCGCAGTCACTGAGACAATCCTTGCTGGTATGGAATGCTATATTCCTAACCCGCGAGTAGCTGCCGGCGTCAAAAAACGACCGTGGTTTAATAGGTCTTGCAGAAAAGCTAAAATTCTTAAGCAAAATGCATATGAGGCTTGGACCACGGCTCGTTTTAATAAGGATCCGAATATTTCTGAGTTAAAACGCAAATTAAATGCTGCCTCGAGGTTCAGTAAGAAAGCAACTGCCAGAGCAAAATTCCAATTCATCGGCAAAATAGGTGGGCGACTTGCGAGCTATCCTTCTGGGAGTCGTGCTTTCTGGTCGCTCGCCAAAGCTGCCGAAGGGAACTTCTGCCAGTCGTCGTTACCACCACTGTGAAAGACCGATGGTGACTTGGCCCATAGTGCTAAAGAGGAAGCCGATCTACTGGGCAGTCTCTTTGCCTCGAACTCGAATATGAGCGATGAAGGCGCTGTACCACCTACTATACCGTGGTGCGGTAAGTCCATGCCGGAAATCTCCATAACGCAGCGGGAGGTCAGGCGGGCGTTGCTTTCTCTAGACGTTCATAAGTCGAGTGGGCCAGACGGTATACCAGCAGTGGTGCTTAAGCAGTGTGCTCCTGATTTATGTCCTGTACTCACGCGCCTCTTCGCGCTTTCCTACCACACTAGGCAATTTCCGTCTACATGGAAGACTGCGAATGTGCACCCGGTGCCCAAAAAGGGCGATAGATCAGATCCATCGAATTACAGGCCTATCGCTATAACCTCTCTCCTCTCTAAGGTGATGGAGCGTGTGATCAACACACAGCTTCTAAGATACCTAGAAGTACACGATCTGGTCAGTGACCGTCAATATGGCTTTCGCCACGGTCGCTCGACTGGTGACCTTCTAGTGTATCTCACACACCGATGGGCACTAGCCATTGAGAGTCAGGGGGAGGCATTGGCATGTAGCCTGGACATAGCGAAGGCGTTCGATCGGGTCTGGCACCGCGGTCTTCTATCGAAGTTGCCATCTTACGGAGTGCCCGAGGGTTTGTGCAAATGGGTGGCTAGCTTTTTGTCCGGCAGACGCATACGAACCGTAGTTGACGGTAGTTGCTCTGATAGCATGGACATTAATGCTGGTGTCCCGCAAGGCTCTGTGCTGTCTCCTACGCTGTTTCTACTGCATATCAATGACATGTTGGACATCAACAACATACATTGCTATGTAGATGACAGTACTGGTGACGCTTTTTACACGGGTCGTGCAAACATCCCTCGTTCCGTTGTGGAGGAAAACCGCGGAGAACTTGTGTCTCAAATCGCGACCACACTGTCCCAGGTCTCTGACTGGGGACGGGTAAACTTGGTCCGATTCAACCCTACAAAGACACAAGTGTGCGCGTTCACCGCTAAGAAAACTCCATTCACTGTGGTCCCACAATTCCAGAACACTCCCCTCTCCATCTCCAAGAGCATTGGGATCCTTGGTGTCGACATCTCCAGCGATGTTCAGTTCCGAGATCATTTACAAGATAAGGTAAAGCTGGCGTCCAAAAAACTTGGTGTACTCAACAGAGCGAAGCAGTACTTCACGTCGGGGCAAAGGTTGTTACTTTACAAGTCGCAAGTTAGGCCCCATATGGAGTACTGCTGCCATCTCTGGGCAGGTGCACCCGGATACCAGCTTTGCCCTTTTGACTCGGTTCAACGACGGGCTGTGAGAATTGTCGACGATTCCAAACTCACTTGCGGTATCGAGCCCTTAAGTCTGAGGAGAGACTTTGCCTCACTGTGTGTGTTCTACCGCTTGTACAATGGGTTGTGTTCTGAGGAATTGTTCGAAATGATGCCCACGGCTACTTTCTACCATCGCACCGCTCGCCATCGGCAGGGAATTCATTCTCACACTTTAGAACCTAAATGGTCGCGTACAGTGCGGTTTCAGAGAAACTTTCTCCCGCGAACGCTTAAGTTGTGGAATGAGCTCCCTGCCAAGGTTTTCTGCAAGGACTACAGTATGGAGTTCTTCAAGAAAGAAGTTATAAGATTTCTGAAGGGTCGGCAACGCGCAAGTGATACCCCTGGTGTTGCAAGCGTCCATTGGCTACGGTGACCGCTTACCATCAGGTGGGCCGTAAGCTTGTTTGCCACCTTAGTGGTATAAAAAAAAAAAAAAATAAAAAAAAAAAAAAAAATTAAAAATCTTAATATATATAATTCTCGTGTCACAATGTTTGTCCTCAATGGACTCCTAAACTACTGAACCGATTTTGATCAAACTTCGTAAATATCTGTTATTTGATCCAACTTAAAAGATAGGATAGTTTTTATCTCGATATGTCAAGTGCGAGCCGGACTCGGGCACTATAGGTAAAAACCAACTTTCGCCGGGTACAGAGGGACGGCAGCGGAACAACGTTCGCCGGGAAAGCTAGTATATATTTAAAAATTACGTGTCACGTTGTTTGTCCGCGATGGACTCCTAAACTACTAAACCGATTTTGATCAAACTACGTAACTGTCCGTTATTTGATCCAACTTAAAAGATAGGATAGCTTATATCTTAATTTATAGTCGCAATATTATTTATTGCAAAATATTCGTCTATTATCTGTTAGCTCCAAACGATTCTTTAAAAGATGGCGCTACGTTAAAAATACAAACGTTTCATATAACCACCACGTGTCACAATTATATGTTAGCTCCAAACGATTCTAATAGATGGCGATATCTGTTAATTGGATTGAGAAAATATATTAAATAGATGGCGCTATGTTAATTATGTATATACGACTGTGCCGAATTGGACAATTTAAGTTGTGTTAATTATTGTTAGGGCATGGTTTATATGAAATAAAAAAGCGTCAAGTGGGAGTCGGACCCGCGCTCTTCTGGTAAACCTATTTTAATGAAATTTTGGTAAATGGTTGTGCACACCGCCGGGGAAATTTTTTGAGAAATAAAATTTGGTCAAACATACGCTGGGGTTTCTGAATTAGTACAACCCTTTCAAAATAGGTGGCGCGCCAGTTATTTTAAACAAGAGAAACAACGTTCTCCGGGTCAGCTATCCGTTATTTGATCCAACTTAAAAGATACGATAGTTTTAATCTTGATCTGTCAAGTGCGAGCAGGACTCGGACACTTTAAGTAAAAACCAACATTCGCCGGGTTACAGATGGACGGCAGCGGAACAACGTTCGCCGGGACCGCTCGTACAAAAATAAAATTGAATTAACCAACTAGATTTCGACATAGAATGTGTAACAATAATGGTCTCACACACTTTCACTCTCATTTTGATGGCCCCCCATTTCTTTATAAGTAAAATGAAAAGAAATACTCTTAAAAGCTTTCTTTTTAGTGTTCCGTACCTGAAGGGTAATTAGCGGAACCCTATTACTGAGGTTCCGCTGTCCGTCCGTCCGTCCGCCCGTCTGTTACCAGGCTGTATCTTATGAAACGTGATAGTAAGACTGTTGAAATTTTTACAGAAGATGTATTTCTGTTGCCGCTATAACAAAAAAGAATAAAATAAATATTTAAGGGGGGTCCCATACAACAAACGTTATTTTTTTCCTCGATTTTGCTCGATATTGATAACGGCAACAGGTAGACGCTTAGAATATTCACATAAAATTTAGTTATATAGTCACTTTAAAAATAAATAATGTAATAAAATAAAAATAAAATTTAAGGGGCTCCCATACAACAAACGTGATTTTTTTTGCCATTTTTATAGATAATGGTACGGAACTTGCACTTGGCCACTTTTTTATGTATTTTTATGTTATGACTAATCTTTAATAATTTTAAATTACTGAGGTACTTATAAATATTTTCCAGAAAACAAAACATGTTTTAATTTTTATTTTTGCTCGACAAATTAAAAACTTTAAAAAATACTGTTAATTTTGTACGGAACCCTCAGAGCGTCAGTCCGTCTCGCGATTCACTTGTGTATTTAATTGTTTTTACTTATAATTGTTTAAAGAATTTACACAAAAAATACTATCAACAGACATATAAATACTATAATCTAGTAAGTAGATACTAAAATTATAATTAAATTACTTATACCAATTAATGCGACAAGTTCTAAATCAAGCAATAATTTTAATTAAATAATTATTTGCTATTTTAGTCACATTTGAAAAACTAGGTATGACAAATACACATAAAATTTGGTATGAGGTCATATCATTTATTTTCACTGCCGATGCCGGACGTTTCTGCTTACAATATTACTAAATTGTTAGTATAATATTACCCGGGATATTAGTATATGTCATTATGATTACGTCTTTTGAATCAAACCATTTGATGCGTAATGAAAAAAGTACAAACATTACACGACAAGGTGTTCTGACTCAACATAATTTGTGGAAGTATGCTGAACTATAGGTACACTGGAGAGTTGACTTTTTATTTCTTTTCATTTAGGGTATGATTTAAATTTTCTTATTTTATTTACTTTTGTTTACAACCTCAAAGGCATTCATACTTACTAGTTGTAAAATATGATAGTAGGTATATTTAGGTTCACCAATTATATTTAAAATCGATATTTCTAATAATGTTACACACCACATCACTAAACTGTCAAATGACATTCTATCCGTTTGAAATTCGTAACGAGCGTATAATTGATCGGCGAAGCGTTCCGTATCTACAGAGTGAGACGAATTAATCATAATGGGTTCCTTCCAGGCTGCTTGAGACATGATTTAATATAATTGCTGTGATACAAAGGATGCGATGTATTACTAGCACGTAGATAATTTGAAAGCAGAGATTATATTTATTATTAACACAAGGCGATGTTACTTAGCTCAAATGCTTAAACCACCAAAAGAAATATCGATATACAGACATTATTTATAATTCCTTAATGTGCATCACATAATGTCAACATAGATTTTTGGAACTACAATTGATTTTACACTAAATCAGGAACGGATCGTAATTGTCTTAAAATCTCAAACATACAACAAAAAAGCGATCTTACCTACATATAACGTACATATTACGTATATATTACGTACATATTACGTACATATTACGTACATATTTGGACAACAAAAAAATTGTAACGTCATGAGGCTTCCTTGTGAGTTGATAAAAGTTAAAATACTGACGACACATTTTTGATTGTATTTTTTACATTTCAAACGGAACAACGAAGTCAGACGCAGAGAATCAATAAGCATAATCCATACTAATATTATAAGTGCGAAAGTAACACTGTCTGTCTGTCTGTTACCTCTTCACGCTTTAACCGCTGTACCTAATAAGATGAAATTTGCCATGGAGATAGTTTGATTCCCGAGAAAGGACATAGGCTACTTGAAAAAGTGAAGTGTGTGCCGGTTTTTTTACTTTAATTGAGGAGCTGCCGTTAAAATCCTACACCGATAACCGAATTGATGGCTGATGGAACCGCAGGCAAAAGCTAGTACAAAAAATTTAGTAAAAAACGTCATTACATGCATAATTTATTACACGAACTAATGTCAAAAATGTGTGTCTTTTAATTATAAATCTCGAAACAGCGTTTACCTTTTACTGATAGAACCTTCGCCTTTCACTTTCCCTACTCTTCTCACTCTTGCACGATCTTTTGAATGACAACACATAGTCTGTGCAATATATTATACAGATAAATGCAAATGCGTTGATAAATTAATCTGACATCGCTTCGGTCATCAAAGTTATCTCCAAATATGTTTTAATTCGGTTTTCAACGGAAAATAATGGTATTAAAAAATAAAAATTTAAAAATCTATGACATTAAACACTATAGAATCTGAGCGCTGCGATATCTTAATCTGACAAGCACATCTAGTTACTATATTTATTTGGTAATTTCCACGCTAATTTTAAAACAAAACGTTAAGGCACAACTAAATGTCTCAATCAAGAGGTAAATCCAGAAATAGGTTGTATTCCGTTAATTATAATAATAATTTGAGTCATTTGCAGGCCGGATACGCCGATGTGTCAGCGGTTACAAGACGGATTGCGCGGACTTAGCAATGACGTCACACGGATGCCGGCTAATCGTTACGTTAAACAGTCATGTTAAGTCATTGGTTCATTGGATTATGGACTTAAGTGAACAACATTTTTAAGCGTTAACTTAGAATATACCGTTGTAATAAAAAAGAGTTATTCAAATTTCGGGTTCTAATTGTTAGCAATAAATTAAAAATATTAAAAATATTGGTCTTAATTTGATTTGATTGATACCTACTTTTAACATAATTCCTACCCTAGATCACACTTAACACGGTAAAACAATTACTTAAAAAAAGACAAATTGCTTTGTATCAAAGCAAATTCATTAACTCCAAGAAAATTATCCTTTCCCTGAAGACGTTAGAGAATATTTACTAAGTAAAAGTAAAAAAATAATCTTGAAGATATTTATTTGTGCCAAGACAAAAATATTCAATGCAAGTAAACAAATGAATTGAGTTAAGGAAAATAATTATGTATTTGAATAGCAAAAATAAATAAGTCTTTAATTGAAAGGGGTTTCAATTTCCATTAGGGAAATTTTAAGTTAGAATAAGAAATATAATTATTTTATGTAGCAATCATATTTGATTCTTCAGTGTAGGTAATAAATATTTCTGTTTGAGAAAATGCAAAGACAAATAAAGGTACTTATACACAGTACTGACGATCCAAAAACACCATATTTAGCTGTGATCTACCTGCGTTCTTAATAAGTATTTGTGACTTGTAATTTGTTCGAATCGATTCCTCAATGATTTATTAATTACTAGCTTCTGCCAGCGGCTTCGCCCGCGCTAAATTTCGTAATCGGCGTAGGTTCTTACGGCAGCTCCTCAATTATAGAAAAAACAAACTATCAAATATTTCCTCCTTAATGGCATAATACATTCGTGTCTGTGAAACCATCGAAATACCCAACCCAATCTATCAAGCCGTTTAGAAGTTATGTGAAAAAGATAAGTACGGAAGGATAATTCTTACTACCCGTTTTCCCGTAAGAATGAAGCATTTTCTCGCGGTATAAAGTAGCCTATGTTTATCAGGGATAATGTCGGCTTCTAATGGTAAAAGATTTTTTTCAAATCGGTCCAGTAGTTTCGGAGCCTATTCAATACAAACATACTAACATACAAATCTTTCCTCTTTATAATATTAGTATAGATGAAAGTGGTTATTATATCATAATAATTCTAAATAGCGCGTTCTATTTTCGTTTCAATAACTGTACAACACCATCTTTTGATATTATTTAGATTTATCTTAGAACGGATTAAATTCTTGATTCAAAAGAATAGTTTTTTACTGAATAAAAAATTTAATATCAAAATAAGCATATTTATCTTAACACTGCAAAAAATCCAAGAATAAAAAAGTATCAGAAAAAGACAGGTTTACCACCATATATTTTTAATCTGAGAAAATATTTTTTTGGAATAACTAAATATTTTGAGGAAGTACTCTATCTTGTAAAGAGAAACAGAAACATAAACATTTATTTGTCAAACATAGGTAACAGTAGATTCAGATGATAATGCATATTATTGAGAGCACTATGTCTTGCCTGTCAAGGCGTACATATCCGTATACATATGTTCTTATTTTTTTAAATAAATAATATATACCATCACAACACAAGTTTCTGTAGGAGTGGTTAAAGATTATTAAGAACATCAACTATTGCAGCCACAGTCAATAATACTGCTAGTATCCGTCTTTCATTTATGGTTTTACTTCACAAACGTAATAGAGGGAAAGTGATAGGGAAAATTTTGTTTCAGAACAATTTGAGACCACTTTTACAATATCTGCAGCAGGAATAATTACTTCATCATCATTTCAGCCGTAAGAAGTCCACTGCTGAACAAAGGCCTCCCCATAGATTTCCAAAGGAAACGGTTGGAAGCGGCCTGCATCCATCGTCTTCCTGCGGCCTTCGCTATGTCGTCTGACCACCTTGTGGGCGGTCTTCCGACTCTGCGTTTGCCAGTCCGAGGCCCCATCGACCATCCGTTCTACGTACCATGTGCCCTGCCCACTGCCACTTCAACTTGCTAATGCACTGGGCTATGTCGGCGACTTTCGTTCGTCTACGGATCTCCTCATTTCTGATTCGATCTCGTAGAGAAATCCCGAGCATAGCCCTCTCCATAGCTCGTTGTGTGACTTTGAGCTTACTTATATGGCCTATAGTTAGAGGCCATACCATATGTCATCACTGGTAACGCACACTGGTCATAGACTTTCGTCTTGAGGCACTGAGGTCTTTTGGACGAAAAGACGTTGCGGAGTTTTTCGAACGCTGCCCAGCTAAGTTGGATTCGATGATTGACCTCTTTCCCGAAGTTGAACCTACCTAGTTGGACCGTTTATCCTAAGTAGACGTATTCGTCAACAACTCCGAGCCTCGAGTCGGGAACGACTGATATTTGGGTGGGCACAGCACGGACATTTGACATGATCTTTGTCTTGTCCATGTTCATTTTAAGGCCCACCTGTTGGGAAACTCGATTGAGGTCTTCGAGCATTGTGCTGAGGTCTTCCATCGATTCTGCCATGACCACAATATCGTCGACAAATCGAAGGTGAGTAATGTACTCGCCGTTGATATTGATGCCGAGTCCTTTCCACTCCACAGTTTTGTAGGCATCTTCCAATACAGCAGTAAACAGTTTCGAAGAAATGACGTCTCCCTGTCTCACACCTCGTTGTAATGGAATTGCCGTCGAACTCTGCTCCTGTACTCGGACCGACATGGTGACTTTATTGTACAAACTCTTCAGCACTTTGATATACCGATAGTCAATCCAGCAACGCTGGAGAGACTCAAGCACCGCCCATGTTTCGACCGAATCAAAGGCTTTTCATAGTCCACAAACCCTAATCATAGTGGCAAGTTCTACTCCTCAGTCTTTTGTATAACTTGCCGCAGCGTATGAATGTGGTCTATGGTACTAAAGTCTTTTTGGAAACCGTAAATGGGAAATAATTACTTATTGTTGATCTACCAGGAATTGTTCTTTTGACCCAGCAGTCTCACAATAAAAAAATGTTCAAGACTTAAACTTAGTGAGCTTCTGGTTGTGAAATATGTTACTATACGACAAAGCGTTACTTTTGGTATACTTATCGTAAGACAGAGTATTCATTTTGGTTATAGAGAAGGTTAGTCGTATGTAATCATGAAACAAAGCGTTACTTTTGGTTGTTAAGTACGTTAGTCGTAGGTTATCATAAGACAGAGTGTTACGATTGGTTGTAAAAAACGTTAGTCATACGTTACGATAAAACAAAGTATTACTTTTTGTTGTAAAGTAAGTAAGTCGTACGTAATCATAAAACAGAGTGTTACTTTTGGTTGTAAAGTACGTTAATCGTAAGTTATCATAAAACGAAGCGTTACTTTCTTTAATTAATCTTAAACCGCAGATACAGATTAACGACTTAAATTCTTTAAAACTATTTGCCAATTTCAACGATGTCGTCAATAACTTCACTCACACTTGTCTTTAAAATATGGAATATCCTTAAATTCTGAGAAATACCTTTATGGTTAGTAGATAATTTTTTCTCACTACAATTCAATACTCACTCTAATCAAAGTTATTATGTTGATATTGTTATATATATCTTTAAAGTCCAGTCTTCCATCTAATTTCGTAAGACCACACAAACACAAAGCTATCTGGTTATACGAAGAACTCCACGTTATAAATTAGCTGGGATGCTTCTCGTAGGAGTAAAATGTACAACAAACGTGGAGATAAGCGAGCCCCAACAATAGAGCCCAAATGTTATTGTAAGAACGCCTACTTTGAAGTAAGAATAGATTTAATTTGTGAAGTAATGAACACATTCGGAGAGCTGCTTACAGCCGTGTAGGTTTAGACGTAACAAAACTTTTATGGGGTTTTATTCATAGCAACATTCCTTTGATAAGATTTAATCGAAATACGTTTCCTCACAGTTAGAAAATTATTTGTCTTTCTACAAAGAAATTCGCAAATAACCAAAAAGTTTTAAATTGAGTCCGCTTAGCTTACAAAGCTGTCAAATGCACTAATATTACTTGCATTGCAATTTCGCTAAGCAAATTGCGAAAGTTTCGAAAGTTTGTAAACACAAATCCAGTCGTATTTGAAATTAATAATAAAATAAATACCAGTATTATCGTCGTTTGATAACTTAATTTTTTTAATTTATAACTGATTAATTGATTAACATTGGTATGATTTTTATATTAAAATGGAGCCCAAAAAGGAAATAATATTAATCTTGGAAAGGTTTTATAATAATTGTAGCTTAGCTTGTCTATCTATAACAACTTTTACACGGCCATAAACCGGTATAAATCATCTGATTCTTAGATGACTTCGTTGCTGCTTTACATCGTTAGTGTATATTTCATTCCAAGTTTTAAACGTTAATCAATCCAGCAATGATAATCAACTTCATCTCGGACCCAAATGATTATATCTACCGACTTGTATCAGGTTGCTGTTATTAGTTATCACCGAAAGGACTATGCTGTATCATCTGAGTACAAAATAAATAAATGAAGGAAAGTATTTTCAGTTGTCCGCCAACCCAGAGCTCATTTTGTTTATTACTCTAGAATTAAATTTTATCAATACTGTGCAGACAGCGCTGCATAATATTGTGCAAACACGTACACCGTACGGTTTGAACGTTTTCTAGTGTTGTCAGTTTATAACATTAAAAAGTGATTAGTTTAGTGCAATGCAGGCAGCATAGAAGAACAGAAGCATATCCATGTTTATGAATCCATACTAATATTATAAATGCGAAAGTAACTCTGTCTGTCTGTCTATATGTCTGTCTGTCTGTTTCCTCTTGACGCTTCACCACTGTTTGGATTAAGATGAAATTTGACATGGAGATAGTCTGAGTCCCGGGAAAAGACATAGGCTACTTAAAAATTTCAAGTGTGAGTCTTTTTTTTACTATGTATAATTCTTCTGAACGTGTGTTTGTCACCGAACTACTCCTAAACGGCTGGAACGATTTGGGTAAAATTGTGTCTAAATATTCCAGTGGATTCCTGGATGGTTTGAAAACTCAATTAGACTACCGGATTGCTCTGCAGTCGGTGTGTCACCGATCTCTTCCCAAACGGCAGGGAAAATGATAATTATTTTTTTGTGTACGTTCGAGTGCGTCCCTGCAAGGTTTGAATTCAAAAATGTACTCGGTAGGTGGCGCTGCAGTCGGTGTGTCACTAATCTAAATGGCAGTAAAGATGTATATGATATTTTTTTTTGTACGTCCGAGTGCCCTGCAAGGTTTTAATTCTAAAATGGATTCGGTAGGTGGCGCTGCATTTGGTGTTTCCCTGATCTAAACGGTGGGGAAGATTTTAATGATATTTTTTGTGTACTTACAGTCAAGTGGGTCCCTGCAAGGTTCGATTACGCAATTGGACCCGGTAGGTGGCGCTGCAGTCGGTGTGTCACTGACCTTCTCCTAAACGACAAAGATTGAATGTACGACAGTGCTTCAACATTCGCTGCATTGAATGCGACTCCATTATTATCATATCCCACAACATCAATCATTGTGAAATTAGTGGCTTGGAAACGACTTGGAAAGGCTTCTTGCCAATACTTCCACCATAGAAGATTTGATAGAAAATGTAGAACTAAATAATTTAGACATACAGGCAAAAAACAGTGAGATATCCAAAAATGATGACTCAACCGTAGATTTGTTGGAAGTAATTATGGAAGCGAAAAATTTAAAAATGTAAATGTAAAATTTTATATATCATATTTAATGTGGCGCTGCTTTTTCAGACAGAACAAAGTCTGCCCGGTCCGCTATAATATAAATGCGATAGTAAGTCTGTCTGTCTATTACCTCTTCACGCTTAAACTGCTGTATCGCTGTACCGCTGAAGATGAAATTTGGCATCGAGATAATTTGAGTTCCGCGAAGGTTGCTTTAATACGTCAAGTGTGAGTCTTTTTTTTTATAGTTGAGGAGTTGCCGTTTAAATCCTACATCTATAACCGAAATTAGGGCGGGTAGAACCGCGAGCTAATTTAACTCAGAAGATCCTGACGTCTGCGCAGCCGCAGTCACTGAGACAATCCTTGCTGGTATGGAATGCTATATTCCTAACCCGCGAGTAGCTGCCGGCGTCAAAAAACGACCGTGGTTTAATAGGTCTTGCAGGAAAGCTAAATTTCTTAAGCAAAATGCATATGAGGCTTGGACCACGGCTCGTTTTAATAAGGATCCGAATATTTCTGAGTTAAAACGCAAATTAAATGCTGCCTCGAGGTTCAGTAAGAAAGCAACTGCCAGAGCAAAATTCCAATTCATCGGCAAAATAGGTGGGCGACTTGCGAGCTATCCTTCTGGGAGTCGTGCTTTCTGGTCGCTTGCCAAAGCTGCCGAAGGGAACTTCTGCCAGTCGTCGTTACCACCACTGCGAAAGACCGATGGTGACTTGGCCCATAGTGCTAAAGAGAAAGCCGATCTACTGGGCAGTCTCTTTGCCTAGAACTCGAATATGAGCGATGAAGGCGCTGTACCACCTACTATACCGTGGTGCGGTAAGTCCATGCCGGAAATCTCCATAACGCAGCGGGAGGTCAGGCGGGCGTTGCTTTCTCTAGACGTTCATAAGTCGAGTGGGCCAGACGGTATACCAGCAGTGGTGCTTAAGCAGTGTGCTCCTGAGTTATGTCCTGTACTCACGCGCCTCTTCGCGCTTTCCTACCACACTAGGCAATTTCCGTCTACATGGAAGACTGCGAATGTGCACCCGGTGCCCAAAAAGGGCGATAGATCAGATCCATCGAATTACAGGCCTATCGCTATTACCTCTCTCCTCTCTAAGGTGATGGAGCGTGTGATCAACACACAGCTTCTAAGATACCTAGAAGTACACGATCTGGTCAGTGACCGTCAATATGGCTTTCGCCACGGTCGCTCGACTGGTGACCTTCTAGTATATCTCACACACCGATGGGCACTAGCCATTGAGAGTCAGGGGGAGGCATTGGCATGTAGCCTGGACATAGCGAAGGCGTTCGATCGGGTCTGGCACCGCGGTCTTCTATCGAAGTTGCCATCTTACGGAGTGCCCGAGGGTTTGTGCAAATGGGTGGCTAGCTTTTTGTCCGGCAGACGCATACGAACCGTAGTTGACGGTAGTTGCTCTGATAGCATGGACATTAATGCTGGTGTCCCGCAAGGCTCTGTGCTGTCTCCTACGCTGTTTCTACTGCATATCAATGACATGTTGGACATCAACAACATACATTGCTATGCAGATGACAGTACTGGAGACGCTTTTTACACGGGTCGTGCAAACATCCCTCGTTCCGTTGTGGAGGAAAACCGCGGAGAACTTGTGTCTCAAATCGAGACCACGCTGTCCCAGGTCTCTGACTGGGGACGGGTAAACTTGGTCCGATTCAACCCTACAAAGACACAAGTGTGCGCGTTCACCGCTAAGAAAACTCCATTCACTATGGTCCCACAATTCCAGAACACTCCCCTCTCCATCTCCAAGAGCATTGGGATCCTTGGTGTCGACATCTCCAGCGATGTTCAGTTCCGAGATCATTTACAAGATAAGGTAAAGCTGGCGTCCAAAAAACTTGGTGTACTCAACAGAGCGAAGCAGTACTTCACGTCGGGGCAAAGGTTGTTACTTTACAAGTCGCAAGTTAGGCCCCATATGGAGTACTGCTGCCATTTCTGGGCAGGTGCACCCGGATACCAGCTTGGCCCTTTTGACTCGGTTCAACGACGGGCTGTGAGAATTGTCGACGATTCCAAACTCACTTGCGGTATCGAGCCCTTAAGTCTGAGGAGAGACTTTGCCTCACTGTGTGTGTTCTACCGCTTGTACAATGGGTTGTGTTCTGAGGAATTGTTCGAAATGATGCCCACGGCTACTTTCTACCATCGCACCGCTCGCCATCGGCAGGGAATTCATTCTCACACTTTAGAACCTAAATGGTCGCGTACAGTGCGGTTTCAGAGAAACTTCCTCCCGCGAACGCTTAAGTTGTGGAATGAGCTCCCTGCCAAGGTTTTCTGCAAGGACTACAGTATGGAGTTCTTCAAGAAAGAAGTTATTAGATTTCTGAAGGGTCGGCAACGCGCAAGTGATACCCCTGGTGTTGCAAGCGTCCATAGGCTACGGTGACCGCTTACCATCAGGCGGGCCGTAAGCTTGTTTGCCACCTTAGTGGTATAAAAAAAAAAAAAAAAAAACAAAAAAAAAATTTAACAAGAGAATCTATATATATAATTAATATAATAGACTAATAGAGTGGTGTGTTCCAAAGATATTTAGCTTTCAACAAAGTGACATATTTCTTCTTTTTTGGTCGCATAACGACATTTCTATAATTGCTGTTGTCGCTGTGCACATTTGTCTACGTGATCTGATAGTTAGATTCAGTCCTCAGTTAAAAGAAGTATTTATTAAGTAATTATTATATTTATCTTTTGCAGCGGTAACTTTAAAAAGGTGTATAATTTTAATAACCGGTACCGGAATAGTAGTTTTTTTATTGAAGTGGCAACACTGAAATGCAAACAACAATAGTCTGTGACAACGATTTACTGCGGTTGATTTTAAAAAGTTTATCGTCCTATTTCTAATTTGAATTTGAATTTCTAATACGATAAGTTGAACCTGGCTCTTGGGGTTTGGGGGGGGCTTTGGGTTTTTTTGCCCCCATATTTTAGGGGAGTCATAAAATTCATTAAAATGCGGAATCATATGGTACCTTTTTGAAAAAAAAAGAGGGGTTGCAGTCAGTTCTAATAACGACGTAAAACTGGACACATATTCGAAATTAATAGCGTATCTGAAGAGGAGGTCTGATGGACTTAAGCCTAAAAAATCCAAAGTGTTCTTAGTCAAAACGTGAAGACTTTCCTTAATGAGGCAAACAACAAAGTCTTTCTTGCCGTAAAAGTAAGTTACTACGTATATTTTTTATTTTATTTCTGATTGATTATGCAGTTGGCTGTTGCAGCCATTACTGCTTCACCGGGCTTTTTGGGGCGAGTCTCTGAAGGAGCCTCAGCCCATATAGCGCCCAACGCTCAAGGGCTCCCCGCCAAGCCACGGCTTGGGTGTCGCTCTCGGGGGCGTGCCTTCGACCGGCTTGAGCCTCGAACCTGAAGGTGAGTCACCGCCAGGAGAGGAGTTCCCCGTTACGCAGGTGTGATTGCGACTGAGTGGGGGCGAGAAGCGCCCCGGCACTCCTTGATACCTCGTGTATCCTTGCGGGCGTCGTTGGCGTCGTGCTAGGGGGGAGGCCCTATTAGGGGAGGTCGTAGAGACTAATCTTGCTATCCGGACAAGCGAGATCGTCATCTGGGGCCGTTAGTACGTGCCAGATCGTCATCTGGGGCCGTTAGTACGTGCCAAGGCCGCCTAATTATAGTTTTACGACTATGCCGAGGTCGGTCGGGGGGATGATACGTTGTGGATTGCACAATTAGTCGATTCGGGTGATTTTGTGTACGCTCGAAAAAGCGGACTGCCAGGTCTTTGAAATATTGGGGAATCGTAGGGAGGTCGAAGTCCCAGTACCAGGAGGCTCCGGAGGCCGCATTGAGAAAGCAGTTCTACGTATATGGTGGATAAGTATAGTATATCCATAGTGTTTTGAAATGCGCATTTTATTGTTAACTGTACTTCGGAAGATACTTGTCTTATTCACATTCGGTTTTGTTACAGGTGGCTTAAATTTTCGGAGTACATGAAGCTTGTCGTGGCAATGAACTTTTAGAAATAACTGTTGATGATGTCGAAAGTCACTTGAATGATTTACTGTTAGTAAAGCTGACAAGCGCAAAAACAAAAATTGACCGATTCTTCGTAATCCGAGGAGAATACAAAACTATTGTACAGAAATAACTTGATCTGCGTCCTGCTGATATGAAGACCAATCGGTTTTTCATCCGTTATCAAAATGGCAAGTGCTTCAAACATGTTATGGGAAAAAATAAAATTTCTAACATGCCACAAGAAATCGCCACTTATTTGAAGTTACCAGATATCGTATCATTTTGTCGTATTATGCTACCCTTTTGGCAGATTCTGGAGCGGACTTAACTATTCTCAAGCGACATGGAGGATGGAAGTCGAGTGCTATAGCAGAGGGGTATATAGAAGATTCCATTGAGAACAAGGCGAAAACATGAGAACGTATCGTGGAAAACATTAAATTGCAACCTTCAGTTCCATCCATCCATGCCACTGTCGCCGCGCCCATCTACATCCAAACAACGAGATTCACCGTGACATTTTCCTCAGATTCGGACATTATTTCAAACAAGCAGAATATGAAATCTACAACATTCTCTATTCCTAATAAAACTGTAGCAATAAATTTTCATAATTGCAAAAATGTCTCAAATGTAAATAAGTTTTTAGTTGTTTTGTTATTAGATACTATTTAATTTCAATTTAGTTGTTACTCTATGTTTTATTAAACAATAATATTACAATAAAATATGAGGCGCCTTTTATTTTCTCATAGAGGGTGATGAAAAGTAGAGTATATCACTCGGGCGCAAAATATATTTTTGACTCGGCCGACGTTCTTTGAATCTCTCGCCGTAAAAATATTATTTTGAACCCTTGTGATGCAATCTACTATATTATATTCTTCTTTGTAGTACAATTTTCAAATCTAGAAATGGCCTAGTAAATTTACTTATCCACTACTAATCCAATTTCTTACCCCATTGTGTGTTGCATATCTTCTAATGATATCTCTTAAACTTTAATTTATATAATAAATGATATTGCAAGCATAAATATTTATAGGCAAGTATTTATTGTGTATTTTGTTTGCAGTACCCACCTCAGACGTGCAAGGGGTGTTGGGGAAGAAAGCTTCCCTGCCGTGCGACATACAGCCTCTCCACGCGGACGACGCCGTCGTCATGGTGTTGTGGTTCAAAGAATCTGATGGGGAACCACTCTACAGGTATTTTTGGATCTATATTTACCATCTCACTTTTACCTGTGACAAATTTCATTTGTAAAGTATTACAGTTTTAAAATTACCTAAACCCTAGGCTTTCGAACATTAAAAGTACAATAGTTCTAAGTATTTGCGAATTATTTTAGTTAATACTCCACATTAAATATTAATTTAAAAACCATTCACAATTGGTTATTGTTAGCTGGGTATTTGAAGTTGATACATTTTGAAAATGTCGATGACTTTAAATTAAATTATTGGTTAACTTATACGAGTAGTTGCTTTAAGTGTTTGCATACACGATTCATTTTATTTATTAACTTCTCTTGAGAAGTTATTGGAATAGGTCCGAAAATCGAAATCGAAAATTTTGTGTTTTCTTTACGTTTCAAGACTTGGAGAATCATTTGCAATCACTTTTAGAGTGATGTCTGTGTGTGTGTGTGTGTGTATGTATGTTTGCAGACATATTTTGGCTTTCGATTCCACAATAACTACTGGACCGAATCGCTCTGATGACATATCAATCGATACGCCACATCATGACTTAGATCTGAAAGGAGTCTGAAATAAATCGGTTCAGCGGTTCTTTTTGTATCCGTAAAAAACTGACTCTTTTATGCACGCAACATAAATTTCATGTATAATTTCATGTATCGAAGGGTTTTCGAGGGTGTTGATTTTGATTTTTTTATCAGTTTTTTAAAATCCAAAATGTCGGATCCAATATGACGTAATTTTTTTTGTAAAAGAATTTTTCTCAAGAGAAGTTGCATGTACGGTACTTGCTGCCGAACCAATTTTTTTTTTGTTAATTGTAATTTTCTGATTCAGCTACGACATCCGCGGTCGTTCGTACAACCAGCCCAAGCTGTGGTCGTCCCCGCTGGTGTTTGGTAACCGCGCGTTCTTCCGAGCTGTGGCGGCGCCGGCGGTGCTCATGATCGATAACGTGACAGCGATCGACGCGGGCGTCTACCGGTGTAGAGTCGACTTTAAAAACTCGCCTACAAGGAATTTAAAAGTCAATTTTACTGTTATAAGTGAGTTACAAACATACATTATAAAATATTGAAGTTGAAACTGACCACTGTCTCGTCCGGACTTAAGTGACACGCACACAAATCGTTTCATCTGAGCCAACTAATTGACGTCGTATTTAGTATGATGAATCGTCAGATTTGGATGGATTGCGTGAATTTTATAGATACTCGTGGAGGCAACTTTGCTTCAGCTCAGAAGATTCCAACGTTTGCGCAGCCATAGTTATTGACATATACATCGCTAGTTTGGAATATCCGCGAGTAGCTGCTTGTGTCAAAAAATTGTGATTAATGGTGGTTTAATTGGTCTTGCAAAGATGCTTAAATGCTTGCGTGTTTTTTGTCGCTTTCCAAAGCTGTCAAAGGAAACTAGCGCAAGGCTTAACTTGGGTTGAATCGGACTAAGCCCGTTCACCACTAAGAAAACCCCATGATCTGAGGTCTCACATTTCCAAAACACGCCTCTTAGTATCTTTAAGAGCATTGGAATCCTTGGTGCTGAAATAGCAAGTAACGTTCGGTTCTCATTTAAATTTTTAATAAAGGATCGGCAACTCGTCACTGCATTACTCGGTGTTTTTAATTTTACAAATTTTTATAAAAGCCATTGAATAACAAATGTTTGCTTAACAGTTCCGCCGGGTCGGCCTACTATTTATGACGTCAAGAGGAGAGACAGAACGAAGTTAGTGGAGCCCTATAGTGAAGGATCTAACGTTCTGCTAATATGTGAAGTTGAAGGAGGTAAGAACAAGTTTGTATAATTTAACTATTTTTGTAAATGTCTTTTGTGTAAAAGTAATTATTATAATAAATAATGACGTAATAAACAAAAGTTATACTAGTATACATTTTTTGGTTGTCACAAAAAAATGCAGTAAAGAGGAAAAGCTGTGTCACAATAAACAAAGTAAATGATATAAAAAGAGAAGAAGTTAAAGGGACACCTTTTATCTGTGACTGACGATGAAGATATATTTACGAAGATTACTTACTTACTTATTATAAAGTACTCCGGAGCCCTGAAAAGTAAGGTGCAAACAAATAGTGAAAGTTTAACTTGGCATAGTCTTCATACAATAGGATGGATATAATTTAATACCATTAAAATCCATGAACGTATATGGGTTTTAAGCATTTTACTAATTAAACAAAGCTGTAGTAGGTATCTATTGTTCAATTGTTGCTAACATTGGTAAACAGGTAAGCCACGCCCACGAGTGACGTGGTACCTGGAGAACGTGGTGATAGACGACTCATACGAGGAGCGACCAGACGGGTTGACGGTGAACACGCTCACATTCCCGAGCGTAGGGCGGCAACACCTTAACGCAAGGCTGGTCTGCCAGGCGTCCAACACCAATCTCGCGGCGCCGCAGACCAAAGTCCTTATATTAGATATTAATTGTAAGTACCTATAAAGAATTATTTATATCTGCAGTATAGTCAAAACAACATCGAAAGTCAAAATACTATTAAAATACTATTCAACCAACGTAAAACAAAAGCTTAATTTTTTCATTAAATATACGAGAGATGTAAATTTCAGAAATTTAAACGTTAAATATACTACCACGACCATGCATAACTTTTTACAGAGTAATTTAAAAAATAAAACGGGATTAAACGCGTCATTATTTGGTAAAATATCTTTTTCCCGACGTTTTGGCTGGGTTACACTAGACCAGCCTTGGTCACGACCCACGAGTAGACTAGCGGTGCGCGGCGTTTTCGGCTTCGAGTAGAGGCGTCCTGTTGAACTACCCTCACTTCGTCTTTATACTTGTCATAATCACTACATACAACACTAACGGTGTCCTCGAGTGCGTTCTTTGGTGAAGTTCAAGAGATAAATTTCCCTTTGACTGGATTCCATGCAGGCGACAGTATGTATCCATCCTCAAGATTGAAGTTCTTATGTTTTTTTTATTTCGGTAGACAAAACCTTAGGCTGGTGGAGCTCAATCCAGTGGTTGGGATTTGAGTTAATTAGATATTCTACATCGTAACTGAAATTGCTGCTATAGACCCAGTACAAGATTCTGAACCCGTTGGTGTTAACATATAGCGTCGGTTACTTCACATTTACTCTTTATTTTATTTTGTCGTTTTTTTCAATGTAAACCGTACAAAATTACTAACAACGCACGAAAAATATTTATTTTTTACTAGTACTAGTATTGCATTACTATAAACGGTGCTTGCTAACTATTTACATTTACATACAGAGTCACGTAATTCGGAATCAGTTGTCTTTATGGGAAGTGAGGCATACCTACGAGATGATGTTCAGCTGATGGCTGGTCATGGCTATTCGGTATATCGGTATATGGGCAGCAAAAAATTAATAATTATTCTCTTTAACGCCGGATTACAGCTAAAATACTAGAGATACAATAATAATATGTATGAGTTTTTTTGTAGGATAATGTATAAGTTATAGTTTTCACATATACATTTTTTTTGTATCAGCAATAATTCAATAAACGAACAACAATTCCCTATTTCAAATAAAACAAAACAATTTATTGTTCTAGTGAAGCCTATAACTGTGAACATCCTTACAAAAGACAAGCAAGTGTCTGCGGACAAGCGGTACGAGGTGGAGTGCAAGACAACGGGCTCGAGGCCAGAGGCGTACGTCTCGTGGTACAAGAACGGGCGACAGCTGAAGCGGATGGCGAAAAATGTAAGATATTTGTTACTTTTTACTGTAAAAATTAATCAAAATCGACGGAATCTGGGATGTGACATACAGACAGATATAACGAAACCATAAAAAAATAACGGTTTTTACCATTTGGATCATCATTATCATATCAACTTTTATTTGTCTACTGCTCGACATAAGCCACCTCTATGATGCGCCAATTCTCGCGGTCTTGTTTTCCATATCCAGCAACCATCGGGCTTTTAAGGTCATAGGTCCACTTGGCTGGAGGGCGTCTCACGCTTTGCTTTCCCGTACACGGTCTCCACTCTAGGACACGTCTGTTCTATTGTTTACCAGTCCTCCGACAGACGTGGTTAGCCCACTGCCACTACAACTTGATAAAGTTACAGGTGGTGTAAAATCCTGCTTTTTTTTTTTAAGAGCTGAGACTCATAGCTGGACAAGGTGATAATAAAACTAAGGTTCGTGAGATTCGAATGGGTTCACCTTATCTTTGGCATCTCGATAACTAGCAAATTTTTTAATGAGCGCTTTGATATTGTCTGATAGCTCGAAGAACAACTAAATCGATCATGTATGTTACTCGACGAAACGGAGAGGTGGTTTGACACCCTATCTTAGATTAAACGGTAAACCTACCGGTACAGTTGATGTATAGTGATAAATGTTCAATACATAAGTACTTGTTGTAGGTTTTGACGTATTACCTACTAACCAATTCATACATTTGTGATAATTTAGACCACAACTGTTCCACAAAATTCAGCCCATTAGGCTTCCGAACCAAAACTAGACCGCGTAAAATTAGTCCAGCAAAGAGAATTCATTAGATGACCGTGGATGTAATATAACAAATATATAACTTTCATCCGTGACTTTTTTAAATCGAACGGAAAAACCTAAACCTACTTACCTAACATACTATTACACATTAACCCAGTTTCTATCGGTGCTCTATCTGAACTCGGTAATACACAAATGCATTTATAATGTGACCTACACGTCTGCAAACTGAATAAGAACCTAATGGATAAATGCGTATATTTGCTACTAGCTTTTGCCAGCGGCTTCGCCCATCCTAAATTTGTTTATCAGCGTAGGATTCTTACGGCAACTCCTCTCTTTTTGTCTCTCTATCTCTCTCTCTCTCTCTGAATGAACTAATTTACACTTAAAAATAGTTAACTAATGGATTAATTAATGGATTAACCTCGCGATCTTGGAGCTCCATACAAACTTTAAGCCCCCCGTTTCACCCACTTAGGGAACTTTCGGAAAATCCTTTCTTAGCGCATACCCACATCATAATAACTATATGTGTGCCAAATTTCAGTTCGATCCATCCAGTGGTTGGAGCTGTGCGTTGTTAGATCAGTTAGTCAGTCAATAACGGTATAAATTTGATAAACAAAATTGTGTGTAGTACGGTTGGTACGGAAATTACAAACTCGAGTCATTAAAGGCTGCGGCCTTCGACCTTAGGCTTCTAAATAGCCTCTCGGAGGTAAGTTTTCCTTACCATTCTTACTACACAATATGGTAGTGCAGTACAGTAGGTACCTAACTCAGCGTTCTAGTAATACTTACAGTTGACCGTTTTTCTTTAGTTTCATTAATAATGCCTAGATGTTCTAAACTAAAACACTTGTCTTGTTAACTAGGTAGGTAAGTAGGTACATCAAAACCACTTAATTTTGTAATTTTGATTGCTAACATTTAGTCCCCTGTTTCTATTCGCTGAGACGTTGTGCTGTTGTAGATTTCTCCTGTAGGTTCTCTAATTAATTGATTATTTTTTGTTATCTTTTGTCTTTATTGTTCTGATAATGTTATTATTGTAGATGACTGACATTCAAAGGACAGTCTTTTGTTGGAAAAGCTCATTTGCGTATTTTCTTTACCTACTTCTTTTGTTTTAAATTATTTGTTTTATAGTTAGATTCTTTATAGCTAAACTGATAAATATTAATTTTAAATGGATCAAATACTGATATAAAGACGTATTATGTAGATTTGAAACGGATTTACTAAAATTTAAATAAAAGTCTTGGACATTTTTAAAAGGTTATTGTACTACTTTATAATAATTTTGCTACCGAATTAATTTCTCTAAGGCGTGTCTATTAACATATTTTATTTTTATAGCAGTAATAAAAAATTATATCAGTTTAAGATCTCATTATTATTCGTATTAAAATCGCAAATAATGCCTAGAAATGAAATTACACCACCTATATTTATATATAAATAGCGGCCCGCTCCGACTTTGTCCAAGTTGAACAATTGACCCGGTTAACGTTATGTCTCCTTTGTTGAAATGAATGGCGCGCCACCTATTGTCAAAATTTAGAAATTTAGAAACTTTCCCTGACGTGTGCACTAAACCTTACCAAAAAATCATGTCAATTGAATGGTTTACCCTTAGTGCACGAGTCCGACTCACACTCGACCGGTTTTTCTTTCATAAAATTACTATACACTTAATTAATTTCTTGACAATTACGAACAAAGTTCAGTTTTTGTATATAGCAAAAATGTTCAAACAATGCGAATAAAAATAA
The DNA here is from genome assembly GCA_946406115.1 of Apoda limacodes. NCBI lineage: Eukaryota > Metazoa > Arthropoda > Insecta > Lepidoptera > Limacodidae > Apoda > Apoda limacodes. The sequence goes on from OX291542.1 coordinate 36,284,086, forward strand.
ATTTTGCTGTACGATAAGTTATTATGTTAGTCCTACATTTTCTCGAAACTCAGGGAGTGCTTGACATTGCTGTGTTCGAGGCCGAAGGTATTGAAATACAAGTGGACCACCACTTGTACAACGTATTTATTTACGTTGTTGCAGTGTATTCACTACATCATGTGGTAGTTTGTCACGTTTTAAAAGCCTGCATAGTGTAGGTGACTACCTACTAATTCAGATACACTTATCTGAATTTCATAGACAAGTATTTGACGTAATCTAAAACTATAAAAACGTTTTGTTATAGTTTTCGGAAAACAACGAAACACTGAGTGTCCTGAGCTTAGTTCCGAGTGCAGAAGACGATGGAAAGTATCTGATCTGTAGAGCGGAAAACAAACACATACCAGAGTCGGCGATTGAAGACAAATGGAAGTTAAATGTACATTGTAAGTTATTAAAATCGAAGTATAATAACTTTTCTTTCATTAATTATAGATGAAAATGTAAGAATAAATAATGATGAATATATGATTTTAGATGTGCCTGAGGTAGACCTCAAGATGGGTTCTAACTTAAATCCCGATGAGATCAAAGAAGGTGATGACGTGTATTTTGAGTGCACGGTTAAAGCGAACCCTAAAACACATCGTCTGATCTGGTACCACGACGTGAGTAGTTACATTATCTTATTTTGTAATTTGGCGCAAAATTTAATTACCTGTACGCTATAAGGTAATAAATTTAATTAATCATCATACTTTTAAGAAATATAACTTTAACATGTGCTTTGTTCAGTAGGTACTTGAGTGTTTTATCGCTGAAGTTAAGTTTTATATATTATTAATATATATGTTAACCTTTTATATTAATAAATAAATATCCATAAAATAATATACTAAATCATAATTTAAACGTTCTGTGGTAATGAAGAACGACAACAGACAGAACACTACTGCCGCCGAAACGTGTCCTAGAAGACGACTCACCCAAGAATGTTGGATAATATTTCAAAAAACAATCGGTTACTTATACTCAGTTTAGTGTAGACATACTGTATTAGTCGCGGGTCTGCAGTAATAGGCTCATCACTTGTTGTGCAAGACTAACATAAGTCGTGAACGAGGCTGGGCCCCATATTATGGTACGGGTGTAGTCTAGGTGCTGGCGACCAAACTTGACGGGTAACGACCGTAAAAATATGGACATATATAATTTGAAAGGACAAATTACACATGGTGACTTGGCCCATTGTGCAAAAGAGAAATCCGATCTATTGGGCAGTCTCTTTGCCTCTAACTCGACGTATGAACGACGAAGGCGCTGTGCCACCTAATATACCGTGGTGCGGTTAGGCCTTTACCAGCAGTGGTGCTTAAACAGTGTGCTCCTGAGCTATGCCTTGTACTGACGCGCCTGTTCACGCTTTCCTCCCACACTAGGCAATTTCCGTCTTCATGGAAGACTGCGAATGTGCATCCAGTGCCCAAAAAGGGTGATAAATCAAATCCATCGAATTATTGGCCTATCGCTATAACCTCTCTTCTCTCCAAGGTAATGGAGCGTGTGATTAACACACAGCTTGTAAGATACCTAGAAGAAAACGACCTGATCAGTGCCGGTCAAGGACCTCCTAGTGTATCTCACACACCGATGGGCACTAGCCATCGAGAGTCAGCATGTAGCTTGGAGGCATTAGCATGTAGCCTGAACATAGCGAAGGGGTCTTCGATCGAAGTTGCCATCTTACGAAGAGACGTTGCCTCTCTGTGTGTGTTCTACCGCTTTTACAATAGGACGTGTTCTGAGAAATTGTTTCAAATGAAGCCCACGGCTCCTTTCTACCATCGCACCACTCACCATTGGCAGGAAATTCATTCTTTCACTTTAGAACCGAAATAGTCGCGTACAGTGCGGTTTCACAAAAACTTTCTCTCACGAACGCGTGGATTGTGGAATGAGATCCTTGCTCCCTGCCACGATTTTCTCTAAGGACTGCAGTAGGGGGTTCTTCGAGAAAGAAGTTATTACATTTTTGGAGGTGAAAGCTTACCATCATTATAAAAAAAATATTAATGGTATAATAAAAAACCCTTTAGAGCCCGTTTCACTACCGGCTCGCTGCACTGACGGTGTCAAGGCGAATTTTTAGTCCTTAGTATTCCACCATAGTGTTGCCACTTACTCCATTGATGAATATCTGTCAAACTAGTTCCATTGAACAAAATACAAGTGTTTTGTTCGAGTTTACTCACTCAAATGAAAATTTAAGCTTGTAATAATAAAAATAAATGTTCATGAGCTCCATTTGTCATTCTTTACCGGTGGTCCTACTGCATAGTAACCGAGGGCAATGATTTTTGTCCCTGGTTCTACCAGTAGGACTGTAACAATAAAATCGATAGTTTTTTATCACACTTGCTTGTAAACAGTGTCATTACTCCCACGGGCTTTTTCTTTATAAATTTTACTTACTAATTTGAACTTACTAAACTTACTATTTTGAAAAATGCAAAAAAAGGAAAGATTGACAAATGGAGCTCATAATCTTTTTTTTTACAAACTTAAATTTTCATTTGAGTAAGTAATCCCGAACAAAACACTTGTATTTTGTTCAATGGAACAAGTTCGACAGATATTCACCGATGGAATGGGTGACAACATTATGGTGGTGTCATAAGGACTTAAGGAAAAAAACACATTAAAATAAATTATTAAGAAATACTGAATTTAAAAACGCAGCATATCTTAGAAATAAAGTTTGTATCTTATAATAAGGAACTCCAAAAATCCGGAATATGGATAAAATCATGTCTTTCTTATGGAGTACTAGAAAAATTGTATGTATTATATACTGACGCAAGACTGATTGTTTGATGCAGAATAACGAAATGTATCACAACGAAGCGGCCGGGGTGATTCTGAGCTCGCAGAGCTTGGTGCTGCAGAGCGTGACGCGCGCGGCTGCCGGGGACTACGTGTGTGTCGCGGCCAATAGCGAGGGGAAGGGGACCAGCAATGCTGTCTCCCTGCTCATCAGATGTTAGTCCACATACCTTACAAAGTTCATAAGCTTACCTGCGACTTCGCGGTAATCACATATTTTTATGGAAAAACGAATTTTAATGAAACTTGATATATATTTTAAGTAGTTACTCGCGGGAAGCCATTTGTCCAATTAGTCAATCTTAATCTTACTTTTGTAATAAAAGGTAGTTCAATAGGAGTCTACACTACTGCCTTAGACACACATCCTTCTCTGATTGCGCACGTTTTGACCGCGCTTTGTGGTAAAATATTTTAATACCAACATTCTTAACATTACTTTTCATTTATAATATTATTATTAGAGGTCGATTCCCACACAAGACAAACATTTATGTCATGAAAATTTGTGTTTGTCTTGAGACTGAGAGTTTTTCTATAGATATTATGTAACAACAAAAAAAGTATATATATATATATATGCATCCCTGGTCCGGCACCCATAGTACAAGTTTTGCTTAGTTTGGGACCAGCGGGATCTGTGAGTAAAGTCCAAGAATATTTATTAATGTTATTATTATCAATATTATTTATTACAAAAATACAGTTATTACAGTGTACCCAAGACGGCGCTACATATACTTAACACATTATTAGTTATATAAATATCAATTAAATAAACTTGACCATTATTATTTTCATGAATAATAATTATTAATCAAATCTATAATTTTCACACATTCTGTGAGCCGTCTCTGTAAACTGTGCCAGGTCACAGTAAAAAAATAAATAAAAACAAAACATTGCTACTAAAAATAATTTTATACTACTATTTTCACGTTTATTGTAATCATCGTTAAACTTTAGTTTATTTCAAACGTAACCAGTAGCAATATTTAGTAGTTCCCATGGGGACTGCATTTCAACACTGTTCTGCCGATCAGGTACAGTTATTTATCTTGTAATTTTTTTAAAACATTTTTTTAGTTTCCTTATTAAACTATCAGCAGTATAAATATTGACAGCGACATTTAATAAATCAAGTGTTCTGATCTCAGCCGCAACAGTTTCATCAATCAGTAGTCCATTTATTGGATCATCGATCAAATTTTTAGCCGCTTGTTATTGGACGGTTTAGTAGGCGTACGGTCGCGGAGATTGAACACACGGGAGATATGAGAGATGGTCTCTGTTACATCTATAATAGAATGGACAACGAATATATATGATTATAAAAATATTGAATATTAAATGGCTACTCCTAAAGTTAAACAGACTTCTTTTATCATTACATTTACTTTTATAATTTGCACGAACTACATTTAGTTTAATTTGCGTATTCTCACTTTAGTTTTAGAACTAACAGTCCGCTGTGAATTCGCTTCTGTATCTTACGGAATCCTTAAATTTTTACAACAAACTAGTCCATAACTATCTGGAATAATATAATTTCTGAGCAGAGAAATAATTTTTAAAATCGGTCTAATAGATCTGAAGCTAATCCTGCACTTTACATAATAATATGTGATTTGCGTACCAACAAACTCACCTTCTATTTTTATAATATGAGTATCGATATTTTTATTTGTTGGCGCTTAAGAACTTTACCCCTGCTAAGTAGCGCCGCCAATTGATATTTTTAATTTCTTCTTTGTGAAAACCAAATACAAAAATGTGCGGCTACAGAAATATGTAACCAGTAATAAGCTTTTTTTAGAATGTTTTGTTATGTTTCTATGTTTATTAAACAGTGAGTTGTAGATAGCATATCCGCTAAAAACGGCCACTTTTATTTTTACGTTCATAAAATAGATTATAACTGGTTGCATAATTCTCTAGAAGCATATTTTTTTAATTCGCTTCGCAGAAAAAGAAAAATAAAAATATCAATTGGCGGCGCTAGTGGACGCCAGGTACCCTGTTAAGCAATGGAAAATTGATATCGCGTTTAAAAGTTAAAATTGTTAATAACAGTTCCCAAAGGCCTAGTATAGTAGGTATTATATAGTCTGTGCCTAGACCAAGACAGAATTAAAAGATTCTTCTTATCACAGATGCTCCAGTATGTGCTGATAGAAAAGATGGGGAGCTTTTTGGAGCTTTAAAGCACGAGACTGTTTCGTTACGTTGTTCTGTCGACGCCAACCCAGCCCTGGTGTCCTTCCATTGGACCTTTAACAACTCAGGAGAGCAGACTGAAATACCACCAAGGTTTCCATAATTAATTATACTTATTTACATAGTTAAATTTTAAGCTTTATGTGTTATCCTACTATTGGGTCACTGTACACTTTAGTCTATTTGTCATCCCACTGTTGGGTTACTGTAGACTTTAGTCTATTTGTCATCCCACTGTTTGGTCACTATATAGTTAGGTAATTTGTTATCGCACTGTAGGCCTTACTTCATTTATTACCGCACTGTTGGGTCGTAGACTTTCGTTTAGTTGTTATCGCAGTGTTGAATCACTGTAGACTATAGTATATTTGTTATCTCACTCTTAGGTCACAATAGACTTCAGTTTATTTGTTATACCACTGTTAAGTCACTGTATGGTGAACCTTATGTATCGTAATTTTACAAGCCAAAAAGTTTTACGTTGTTTGTCTTCAACTATATAATATATCCTTATACAATTTTAAGATTTAATGACATATTATATACATTATAATGGTTACAACCTACAGATGTATGTGTTTTTGTAATAAAAAGGTATGCTTGGTAATTTAGTAATTAAGAAAGAATTATGTAAGCCCAGAACACCCGAAAATGTTATGCTAATACCGTTGTTTTGCACAGACTATACACAAGCGACCGACACACGTCCACGCTCAACTACACGCCGACAACAGACATGGAGTACGGAACCCTGGCTTGCTATGGGTCTAACATAGTCGGAGAACAGAAGGTTCCGTGTCTCTTTCAGTTGGTGGCAGCTGGTAAGTTCTAAACCTTTTCAAGTTGTACCATTTACCCGTACTTAATTAGTTTAAAATTTATACTGGGATTACATATTATGTGAATTAAATATATTTTTTGACATATTGTCAATGTTTAAATAATTGTTCAATTGTTTAAATAACTAATTCCCAATCTTCCACCTTTCAATGAATCAAAAACATTCTGAGCGTATGAGCGAACATATGAGCATAAATAAATCAGTAAATTGATGAAATCTAAAACTGTGTGATGGCACTTGAGGACTTGTAACCCACTAGTATCGTAGTGAGGCATTAATTGACTTACTTCTTACAGTTCGTCAGGAATTGGCAATCGGGGTACATTATACTATCCCAGTTCCTTAATTTGACCACCATTACTTTACAGCTGTTAATTTGCGACGTATGGGAAATGTTAAGTACATAGTTGGTGAAAAGAGAGTGTCCACATTTCGATGTGGGTGTAAGTGTGCATCGAGCAACTGGTTACCGTCTTCGGAGGATTAAAACCGTGAAGAAACACATAAACAAAATTTCAGTTCATCCCGCGTAGAATTTACCTTAAAAATAATACAGTTGGCGCACACCTAAATTTTTTTTTTAAATTCAGGTCGTCCGTTTCACCTTCAGAACTGTACGGTAGCGAACCAGAGCATAGACACGCTGTTTGTTGAGTGTGTCGAGAACTTCGATGGTGGCCTGCCGCAGACCTTTCTCATGGAACTCCTTGAATTACCGTCCTTGACTGTAAGCATGTAAAAAAATGACAAAGTATGTTTTGCTGTAGTACCGTTAAATTGTTCAAACCATGTTATAGTCATTTGTTTCATCAGTTTACGTAATGTCCATTCTTAGAACCCATGCAATCCTACACAAGAACTAGTCAAAGAATTGCAAATCATAAAAGACAATAGCGTAGTCCAATTATAAAGTTGTAAAGATGTTTTTGAATTATCTACTGTAAATAAGTTACAAATATGTAACAGATAGTGTTTTTATTTAGGTTAGATACAACGTGACCTCGAACCGCACGCCTCCGTTCTTCGAGGTGAGGGGGCTGCAGCCCGGCGTCAGCTACCGGATAGACCTGTATGCTGTGAACGCAAAGGGGTGGAGCGACGTCACTACCATAGAGACTGTTACGTTAAAGGGATTAGCTTACACAGGTTAGTGTATCAAAATTTAGTTACGGTCAGCAAAAACATCTTTGTTTATTTCTTTGTGCTTGTTATCTATGCGTTCCTTGTATAACCATTCATTTCATTGTGATCAACCATCATACTAATAAAAGTTTTAACAAATCAGCAAAATACGTATAGTTTCGTGGCAGACTCTGCTTCCGGGGTACAGGCAGTGAGATGGGAGACTGTAAATAAAAGGCGGAGCAGAAATCGGGGTAGAAAGTATACAAGGAGCGAGAAGTGCTAAGGCGAAACAACGTTCGCCTAACGTTCTACTTGCTTTAATCTAATTAGGGTTCTTTCCGTTAATATGCGATGTAACTATCTAGTATCAGGAATTAGTATAGACTAAAATTAATCTAGGAATTTCCCACGTCTTAGATTTTTTATGAGTTTTGCTTTGAAAATAGTAACAATAAAATCCATGTTACTCATCTGAACTCTTCAATCAAAATGTCCTAAGAGTAACCGGTTTTGGTGCAATGCACAGTGCAAACCGATCCCGATGAGTTGATGAGGATGTTAATGAAAATTACTAAATCCATTAAAAACACTTTAATTTTCTTATTAAAATGTACATACCTAACTCACCAAAGCGTTTTGAAAAATTAAATACAAGCCTTTGAAAAGATAGGATTAAGAAATATTGATTAACTTTAAAATATCACATCTCCATTCATGCCGAGCTGATTGATGAGATAAAACTTTATCACGGTTCGTGCCCAACAACCGGCTCGAGATTCAATAATTACTGTACTATAATAATGACATCAGAATGATTCGAGTTACTTTAATTATCCGTATCTATCAAGTTTCGTCACAGCATTGACTTAATCCGGGTGTGACAGTAAGTATGACCAGTATATAGGTAATAGCACTATGAGTCAAAAGTCACCGATGCTAAGTGACTCTCACTGCTGTCTTATAAAAACTTTAGGAGTAGATCTCCATACATTGCACCGATTGCAATTTAGGATTAATAGCCATCTAATAGTAAATAGATGCATTTATTCGGCAAGACAGTCTTCAATTGCTTTAGGAAAAAACCCTTAGGGTTCCTTAAAATCGGTCTCAGGTCTGATCTATTCCTTGACATTGCAAGAGATCTAATTTCGTGATGACACTTTATTTTTCTAAAAAACTTTACAATACATTACCTCATAATTAAAACGTCTCATTTATTATTTTAACCAATTATTATTTTACTTTAAAACTCCATATTGTGTTTATTTGCAATGCAATAAACTCGAAAATTAAAAGAAATTAATAATAATCATTAATAAACGTTTAGCAAACGGATTAAGCAAGCAGCAAACAAGAACAGACCTAATAAATATGGCCACTGATTTTTACCAGAACCTCTACCAAGATAAATACAAAAAAAACAATGACTATAAAAAACAGGATCTTAAGCCAGAATAATACATACAATAACACCTCTTGACGAATTAGAAATACTAAAAAAAATTGAAGACCTGAAGAAAAGAGCCCAGGGCAAGATAATATCCCGAACGAGGCCCTAAAAATTGGAAAAAATTATTAATCCTAGAAACCCAAAAAGTCCCCAAAAACTGGACAGAATTTAAAATAATCCTCTTATATAAAAAAGGCGATGCATCAGATCTCAATAACTATCGACCGATTAGCTTACTGCCAACAATGTATAAGCTGTTTGCATCATGTCTAAAAAAGAATAGTACAAACTATTGAGAAGAGTTCACCAGTGGAACAGGCCAGACAAGACAAGGGTAGTCTGTTATCGACCATATTCACACCCTGGACCAAATAGTAAGAGAAATACAAAGGATTTCAAGAACCACTATACATCGCTTTCATCGACTATGCAAAAGCGTTTGATTCAATATGACACGAGAGTATTTGGCAAGCGCTAGAACACCAAGGACTTCCTTAAATATACATAAATATAATCGAAGATGTATCGGAGAAAGTAAGAGTAGAGTGAAATTGAACTGACTTGGACCAAAATTATATATCCACAGAGGCGTTGTTAGCGACGGACCACACGAAATACCTAAATAGATTTATCACACATAGGACAAAAATGTAAATAATTTAGAATAAGGATTTTTATTAAATAAAGTCTCATTTTGACACAAAAGGTAACGCTAAAACAGCGTATATAGCAACTTGTTAGTAATTTGGAAGATTTTTGTAAGTAAGCTGATAAATGAATAGACATAAAATAGTAAGTTGTAAGTGACGAAAATAAAGTCACAACAGCCCAGGTTAAAAGTATGACATTTCAATGTAAAATAAAGTATATAAAGATAAGGCTCACTCAACTATGTACACTTTTATAGTTAAAACGTTAAGTAAATAGTAAAATATATAAGGAATTACGTAGAAATTACTTAATGTTAGCGCATAGTGTTTTAGGATCGTATATAATATTGTGACTAAGCAACTATCGGTAATTTCGGTTAAGATTTAATATGTAGGATTATCCATAAAATAGTAGCGTAGGTAAATAATTTGTAATGTTTTTATGTAAGTCGTGTTATGTACTCAAGCAGAGTTGAGTTAAAAATAAGTAGTGTAAATTGTAATTGCAAGTAAATTCTTAATAATTGTATAACGTAGAAAAATATCAATAATGTTTAGTTAAAATTTAGTCAAAATCTATCAGTGTAAAATTTGTATGAAAAGTAAGAGCGTGAACTTTTAAAAAATAAGCAATACGTTGAAGATTACGCTCTTAACCCTTTGCTTAGTTCAACAAACTCCCGCGCACTTTGCCGTGGAGCTACTAGGCCGGGCGTGAATTTTGAAAATATATGCAATACTTTTGCGAGACGCCCTTTACATTTTTGACTCTTAAAGCTACAGTTTTTGAGATATTAGTATAAATTCTTTTTCATAACGTTCTAAAAATTAATATCTATAAGTAGGAAATAATTATTATATGGAGAAAATTCATTTTAATATTATAAATCAACGAAACATGTTTCTCCCTACAAACGAGTTGTAGACAAAGATAGCAAGCATTGTGAGAATAGTCTAGCTATAGTTTACAACTGTAACGGTAATTTTATGGCCTGCCGCTTTGTTCGAAATAGTTTAAAACTCGACCGATGCGTGCGCGAGGTAGACGGCGAAGTGGAGCGCAGAACTTCTCTGCCTCCACAAGACCCCCTGCCCCCTGTCACTGTCGACGAAGTCATACAGGTCATCAAAGACCTACGCCCCCGTAAAGCCCCCGGTGCGGACGGTATCTCTAACGATATCCTTAAGCGCCTAACTCTTCCCCTTCCCTGCCTCCTAGTAGCGATCTTTAATGCTGCTATCGAACATTGCTTTTTTCCTTCTCAATGGAAAGATGCAATTGTTATAGGCATCCATAAGCCAGGCAAAGCTCGTACCGAGCCGTCCTCCTATCGCCCTATAAGTTTACTAAAGGCCCTTGGTAAACTCTATGAACGCCTCCTCCTCGCTCGCCTACGGAACGCTATAGTCTCCAGAGGCATTTTAATAGACGAGCAGATCGGCTTCCGTGCCAAACACATGCGTCCATCAAGTCCTCCGCATAACGGAACATATTCTCACTGGCTTCCAACCAGTATTAGGTAAGGCCCGCCACACGGGCGCTGTCTACTTCGATGTAGCGAAAGCTTTCGACAAAGTCTGGCACAACAGTTTAATTTTTAAACTGTACAACTTTCAGTTGCCAGATCGTCTCGTGCTCATCATACGAGACTATTTGTCGAATGGTAACTTTCGCTACAAAGTTGAAAGCACTCTCTCTTCCCCCCGTCCCATAGAAGCAGGATTCCCGAAAGGGTCAGTGCTCGCCCCCATCTTGTACCTTCTGTACACCAACGACATCCCTAAAACGACCGCTGTCTATACCACCGATAGGCAAGTGAGTCGAATCACTAAGAGACTCCAACCTGCTATCACCGCCTTAGGCGAATGGTTTCGGAAATGGAGAATCGAGGTGAATCCCGATAAAAGCTCGCCGTCCTCTTTACCGTAGGCTGCCCTTCCGCGGCCACCTCCCCTCTCACTCTTCGGTCGTGCCATTCTCTGGCAAAATAAGACCAAATATCTCGGTGTGACCATGGATAGTCGTTTGAACTTCCACGCTCACACCAAAATAGTCAGAGACCGAGCCGCTTTTGTCCTCGGTCGTCTTTATCCCATGATAGGCAAGTACAGTAAGATGTCGCTTAGAAATAAGCTGAATCTTTACACAACTTGCATCCGCCCCATACTAGCTTATGCTAGCGTAGTCTTTGCGTTATCCAAGCGCAATCTTCACAAACTTCAGACCCTCCAAATCTGCTTTCTCAGAGCGGCCTCTGGAGCCTCTTGGTACGTCCGCAATGCGGACCTACACAGAGACTTCGTCCCCGGGTTCGTCGGCGCCCACACGGATACTCGAGGTATCAAAGAGTGCCGGGGCGCTTCTCGCCCCCACTCAATCGCAACCGTACCTGCGTAACGGGGAACTCCCCTCCTAGCGGTGACTCGCCTTCGGGTTCGAGACTCACGCCGGTCGAAGAGACGCCCCCGAGAGCGACAACCCAAGCCGAGGCTTCCCCCGCGGGAAGCCCTTGAGCGTTGGGCGCTATATGTGCTGAGGCTCCTTCAGAGTCTCGCCCCAAAAAGCCCGGTGAAGCAGTTATGGCTGCAACAGCCAACTGCATAGTCAGTTCAGAAAAAAAAAAAATTCGTCGTCGCAGTTCGCAGCAAAAAATCAAGAAAGGAAGAACCAATAATCAAGAAAGAAACTCTGCAAGAAAATAAGTGCTCAATTGTAGAGTGAAGGTTCAAGAAAGAAACGCTGCTAGAAAAAAGGAAGAAACTCTGCTAGAAATTAAGCGTAAAATTAGTGCTAGTGTAAAAGTGTAAATAAATTCTTCATAAGATTACTCCGCTTCACTTCGGCTATTTTATTTTGCGCTCAAGAAATCTTTGTGGTCAGTGGTTCACAAGTGCGTCACCCGGCTTCACCCGTCCGGCCCGCAATACGGTCGCCACAATATACAGTCCACTATAAACACGTCAGTGGCCTAGTCTAGTAGCTCGCTACCGTACCGTTGTCTAATTCTACGGCGCTTCGTTGTCATAGCTTCGTTTTAGCAACCGAGGAAGCTAGCCTACGCCCGTCGCCGCTGTGCGTGTTCGTAACAGGCGTAAAACAAGGCGAGCCCTTATCACCCAAAATCTTCATAGCTGTCTTACAAAATATTATTAAAGACCTAAAATTGAACGAGAAAGGAGTAAAAATAGATGGAAAGTTCCTGAGTAATCTGATGCTGATGCTGATGGCATGATATTCTTTTCGGGATCATCAAAACAGCTAAAACTGATTTTAAAAGTACTAAGCACCGCTAGCCAAAATATAGGACTAGAACTATATATCACAAAGACTAAAGTTGCTTCGAACAGTACTCAATACCCGATACTGATAAATAAAACACAAGTCGAGTATGTAGATAGTTACATTTACCTCGGAAAAAAAATTTCATTTAGCAAATCAACACAAGAGGATGAACTCGATCGCCGTATTAACATAACATGAAAAAATATCGGAGCTTTATAGAAATTCTAAAATCAAAGCTCAAAAACAAGGTGATGGATTCGTGCCTGTTACCATGCTTATCTTATAGCGCACAAACTTGGATGTTAAGCAAGCAAAAAATAAAATGCAAACCTGCCAGCCTGCAATGAAAAGAAGCGTCTTGGGCATCAAGCTTATAAACAAACAAAATAGCAAGAATCTTTGACAAAAAACAAAATTAATAGATGCAGGACAACAGCACAACGTTTGAAATAGAAATGAGCGGGACATATCGCTCGCGTTTTAGATGGAAGATGGACAAGGCGTGCTAGAGTGGACAGGTCCAAGTGGAAAAAGGGCCTAGAGGCCGACCGAAAGACCGTTTGCGTTGGTCCGACGAGATCCAAAAAATATTAGATAGAGACTAGATAGAAAAAGCCAAAAACAGAAAAAAACGAGGAAGCCTATACCCGAAGTGGGGCCATGTCTTAGCGAAAGGCAATAATAATTCTTTGTATCTTTGTCATTTCTTTTATATGTAAAAAAGGCTTAGTAAAAATAATCACAGAGTTGAATACGAAAAATACTTTGAATCGGATATTCATAATATTTATAAATAGATATAAACCCAAATAACATCCTAATTACGATATAAGACGTCACATTTTTAGGGTTCCGTATAAAAGGAACCCTTATAGTTGTGCCATGTGCGTCCGTCCTTTTGATATTCAATTTCGAAGATATTTGCGGGTCATAACTTTAAAAACGAATTTATTTGACCCTTTTTTTATGTGAACTGGGAGTGAATTCTATAGTTAAATTGCTTGAACAGCAAAAGAGTTAGCAACAAAACCGGTATGATGTGTTATTTTAAGCGTCAGGTAGCTTGAAGAATCAAGATCAAAGTTGTGAGAGGAGCCAACAATTTGAAATTTTGATTTAAGAAATAAGGGAGTATAAGGTTCGTATTAGAATAAGAAAGGAAAGCACAGAATTTTTAGATAACGTCTTTGGCGGATAGGCAGACATTGGAGTCGAGCGCGATAAGAAGATACGTGATCGTACTTGTAGAAGCGCAGTGTTTTCAAATTGTCTTCAATTCCTATCTACTCGTAGATCCGATTCGCCTCGGTTTATCCTACGTTGAACAATGATTGCGTTGTATGTTTACATTTAATTTATTCATGCATAGGGCGATTTGAACACTACGCCAAACCATTTGACTTACTTCAATGGTTTTTTTAATGTTGTCATATGACCTGATATCCAGGTGAAAGTAACGCCTTTGGGATTTCTCCGATGCTGGCGTCCATAGCAGCAATGTCAGCTTTGCTGGCTACGGCGGTCTGCGGAGTGCTGGCCGTGCTGTACAGGCGACACGCTGGCAGGCACCGACATTTACCAGCAAAGCATGCTCCTTTGAGGTACTATACAAAAATTGCAGTATCATAGTATTGTCAGTTTTAACCGAACTTCAAAAAAAAGGTGTATGTGCAGGGATTGAGAGCTGACCTTGATGATTTTTAAGACCATTTATCCTACTTAAAAAAATATCTAAAAATAACCTTCTTAAATATACATACTGACAGAACATAGAACTACATGTTTTTTTCCACTCTGAAGTATAATGCCAAAGTAATGATAGGTAAAAAATGTCTGGTAGCATCCGACGTAAGGGCGACTAGAACATGTCTGTAGCTCAATGTACTGTCACTAAAATTAATTTATACATTAACAATTAAAACACAATTATTTAACAATGTCAATAAGATTATTAGATTTAATATTTAACAGAAACGATTGATATGAAGAGATGTTAGACAAAATAAGCTAGTAATATAGCTTGAAATCCTGATTTGCTGCAGTGACGCAATATACGTGGAGCACTCGACGAGCAGTCCGACCCCGTTGAAGCATAACGCAGAACTACACGTTTGCGCTGAGCCGCCGGGGGAGGTACGGCGCGCGCGGGGGGCGCTGCTGCACACCTCTGACCCACGAGATGCGGATGACGCGGATCCCGACATTATACCTTGTTTGTACGGTCAGTGACAATTCTTTTAAATTTGTTTTTATAGACTACTAAACTACCCTTTTTCAGATCCGATCTTATATACTTTGTGATTGTTTTAACAAAGTTGCTTAAATGCTAAGCTAGTTTTTATATTTTATTATATTAGTTTTAAAAAAAACTATCATAAAACATTATTAAATAGTACCATAGCAAGAAGTATCTTATTTTAGGTTTCCGTACTCAAAGAGTAATTAGCGGAACCCTATTACTAAGACTCCGCTATCCGTCCGTCCGTCCGTCTGTCACCAGGCTGTATCTCATGAACTGTGATAGTAAGACGGTTGAAATTTTCACAGAAGATATTGCCTGTTGCTGCTATAAATACTTAGTTAGAATATTAAGTTACTTTGAAAATAAATAATTAAATTAAAAAAAACAAATATTTTAGTGGGACTCCCTTACAACAAACGTGATTTTTTTGCCGTTTTAAAGATATTGGTACGGAACCCTTCGTGCACGAGTCCCACTCGCACTTGGCCGATTTATTTTTACCAAATACACTTCCAAAGCGAAGCTGTAAGTTTTTATTTCAAAAAATATTTTTGTTATACCCTTATACATTTTTTTTAATTTCTCTGTTAAAAGAGGAACACCGTAGAACTTTAAAAGTGCTAAGAATTTATATTTAACATTGTTTCAGTTTCAGTTTCATACTAAAGCCATTTTGATATGAAAAAAATATTTACAAAATTGTATGGAAATTTATTAATTGATTCGCTTTAACTCTAAATAACCAATTATAAAAATTGTTTTTAAATCTTAACTTCAAATTTAAAAGTAAATCTTTTAATATTTTAAAGCATCTACCCCAAAAGATTTTAAACACTAACCTTATTTAAATTCAAAATTCCAAAATATATTTTTACGCATGACATTTCACTGTGCCCCTTATATAATTTGGTAGCTAAAAATGAATCCCTTCAAGGTAAGAGAAACATCATTTATTGAAAAAGTCCGTGGGCCGAGCCGCCCGCCCGCGTGCCCGGTCACTGTACACCGACCAATTTCACGACGAATGAAAAACTTGAACTAACTACTTATTATCAAATCACTTATTCAAGACTACGTTATTGATTTTCAGCAAATAATTATAAACCGTACTTAATCCTTTTTTAGTTTAGTTCTATAGTATATTCATCAAATTCGGATAATAAAATGATATTAGGTATACTGTGGTCACACATTCCGATAGACATAGTCAGTAGATTACAAAGTCGTATTTCTTCGATAAATTTTGAAATATACATTTTTAACTAGTTTAACCCAACGTTTGAATTGCACTATTTATGAGATTATGGCTCTTTTACCCTTATTAGAAGTAACCACAACATAACTATTGCGTGTTGTTACTTATTCCTTGTAATTCATCATAAATCATAGATGTTTTCAAACTCTTGTCAGATGTTGCTGATGTTCAATAGATGTGATGCTTTATTTTATTCCTCCAATGATTTACATATTAAAGTTCTTTTATATTTGAGTTTAACATGTAGGCATTAATATGATCGAAAACCTAAGGTAAACTTTTTGTTGACCGAATGCCTGTAATTTGTTGTGTTCAAGTTTATATCGTTAATAAGTTTTTACTTTTAAACAGAACGAAGGCCGGTCTCAAACGGCTACATGAGTCTGCAGAGGCCGCCTTCAGCAAATAAGATAAAACTGAGCGGTGAAGACGTCCGGTCGGAGCCGGACGGTGGCGCTTACTACGCAGAACTGAGAAAGAAAGATTATAGGATACCTCTAACTAGTGTAAGTAAAATGCACTAGATGGCGCTATTTGTGATGCACTTCTCTATCTAAAACATTAGTTCTCACTCTACAACAGTCGTAATCATTATCATTTTAATCGGAAGTAAATAAAAGTAAAATTTATAAAGGTTTAACCGTAACTCGAAACTAGAGACTTAAACTTATTCACATTTATGCTACATTGTTTTTGTTTCAGTCTTACCATAGTTTAGGTCGTGTTAACAAAGGCGTTAATGCGTGTAGTCCAAGCTCCGCGACTGGAGTGACGTCATCACTCACGGCCCACAGACTACGACCAGAAGTCGTCACAACCTCGCATCGAGTTCAAGAGAGCTGTATATAAAACAAATAGAGAAACAATAGTACCCTCCGATGTAAATATTTTACCGATAAGTATTGACTGTGTTCCTTTTATTTTATAATTTATTTCCATTATAAGTAATGTACAAATATTGTGTACGACTTCTAGAACAAAGTTGATTTCTGTATCCGTGTGATATGTAGAGGTTCGCAACTGCAATGCAAAAGTGCTCACGTGTAGTTAGGCAATTACCAAGACCCTAGTTGATACAAAAATAAATGAAGTGATTTTTGTCACTCAATACGAGTATATCGCACCCTCAGTAGTTATTTACGATCTCTTTCACATCACAAAAAACAGTCCTAAAATGGTATAATATTTATAGATTACTGTTCTCTTCTGTACAGGTGTGCTACTAAATATACTGTCGAATATATTGGTAACATAAACCAATATATGGCCGCATTAGCCAATGAAATTACCATCGATACCTACATTGTCGGGACTAATCAAACTTGTGTATTTCTTAGTAATGCATAAGTTTTTAATTCATATATCGGCGCTGCTGATATTTTAGTGATATAATCGTTATCGCTCAGTCGAAATGTGGCCTTAGGGTGCGACACGGCCTAAACAAACAGAAACACATATTTTTCCTGAAGGTCGATAATTTGATAAATATATTGTAGTAAAATTGTGTGAGTATTGTAAAAACATATAAATAATTTGATCAAGTAAACATTGTATATTTTCGTTGAACGTAACAAAATATTTGTACAATTGATACACTTGTCGATAATGGCGGCGGTGCGTGTCGCGGTATCATTTGTACAACTTGCAAACAAATAAGTATGAAGTATAATTTATTTTTATCGAGCCCTAATTGTATTATTGACTGACAATCATGTATTATGTTTCAAAACTTCAAATCTATATCAAAATGTAGGTATGTATGTCAAAATGTAAGTAACTATTTCATAATCTAGGCATCAATGTTGAAAATGTAGGTATCTTTGTCAAAATGTAGGTACATTCTATGTCAGATTTAGAAGTTGTGAAAATCATGATAATTGGTTTTGATAATTATGCAATTATTGACGTTCCTGACAATTCATATTCTCTGCTTGACTTAATTTAGATACTTACTTATGTTTTTTGACATTTTAGTTGGAATTGATTACGTTTTTGATGTCTTGATATATTTACTTACCTTGATTATTAACTAACAGCTGTTCAATACTGTAATTTTAAGTATAACAAATAAATTAAAAAGTGATAGATATGTTGCAAAAAATTTAAATGTCTGTTTTTCCAAAAATATTTGGTGTTTCATGTTTCATGCTCGAATTTAACGAAACTTTTGTGTTATACAATGTCCAAGAGAAATAATTGTAGCTATTATGTTTTTTGAAAATTTATTGCCAACTACATATTCGCGGTTTGAGTTTGAGTTTTAATGTATAATTAAATTTATTACACATATGATCATAATTGGAAAAAGTATTTACTATTTACTATCCGTAAATGTTATAAGTATAGTTTTCAAAATAAATATTTAATTTTTCAACGAAATTGTCTAGAATCTGATCAATAGAATAGCAAAATAAAATAATTAACTACAATGTTTAATTTTTTTAATTGCTTATTGTAGATTGTAGATACTGTGTATGTATGTTAACTTATGTTCGCCAAATGTGTCATTTTGACGTACACAAATGTAAAGTTAGAAGTCAAACCTAACTTTTGTATATACCTTTACTGTCAAAGCTGCTTCAAATAAAATAGAGCTAAATATTAAGATACAATCTATAAGTTAATTAGTAAATTAGCTATCAAGCTGTGATGAACTAACTACAAAAAAATACTGAATTCGGATAGGTCTTCAAATTACATCTATTTGAAAAATACATTGACAACTGCTCCCATCACATTTAATGTTTTGTAACAAAAAATTTTGAAATCCCTGCGGAAATTTGATTGTTATCTATCTGTAACAAATAACGTTCTACTTAAATTTATATTTCATGTTTTTTAAATTTTTGACTGACATTTATGAATGAAATTGAGCAAATGCTATTTCTTTTAATTACTCTCTCCTAACATATTTTATTATGTATTGAAACTTCGTAAAAACAATACCAACACCTACACACTGGTATGCTGCGGTAAATGAAAAATGTCTCAAATATAAGAATTATGACTACAACCTGTCATTGTTGGAAAACATTTTTTTAAATAATATTTTTCGCCCAAAACATTAACCCGGTGTCGATTCTTAATCAGTAAGAGTACATACGGAACCTCTGGCGCATGAGTCAAACTCGCACTTAACCAGTTCTACGTTTGGGTCGATGTAGATTTATAAGTTTTAACTTTACTAATTTGACTTTTGGGTTGCTGTACATTTGTAAAAACGTATTTTAAGAATTTTATAAAAAAAAATCTAGTCTAATTTATTTATAACGGTGCTAAGAAATGTAAATAGTAAAAATTTGTAGGTTATTGTCAATTGCCAGCGACCTCATACTAAGTATGAGACTTAATTATTAAATTGTTGGAGAATAAATAAAATCATTTCTTGTAAATGTTTCCAAATAAAACATGAAACGAAGAACTTGTTTAATTTATTTATACGAAATATCTTTCTATAGCCTTGCTCAAGGTCTCGAAACCTATCAACGATATGATGAAAAAGTACATATTATATCTTAAAGCGAAACCTAAGTATATATTATGTCACCGTTAAATTTAAAATAGCTCAAGAATTTGCGAGATCTTAAACTGTCGAAAGATTGTGAACTGTAACATACTGCTTACAAAAAGGGCACTATATAAGTCATGTCAATTGGGTGAGGTTTAAGTTCTCTTGTGTCAACGTAGATGCGGAGCGACCGGATCAAGTTTTATATAATAATTTAAAAACTTTTATAACTATTAATATGTCTTGACAGTTTATAATCTCGCGAGATAGGTTATAATCTAATGGAACTGACAATTTTACGGTGATATATTTAACGACCTATATATAAATAAGATCCATAGCCATTCTATGGCTAATATGAACGTGACCGAGTTGGCAGAAAGAGGGTATTCCCGCTTAAGTAGTGTAGCCATTAATAAGTAAGCCAAATAGCCCCAACTTGTAAAATATCTGTCAAAACTTTTTTAAGCATCCAAAGTATTACCTAGCAATTGGATCAACACAATAAAACTAACTTGGTAAACTGAATTTGATTTAAATATTATCTATCAGAATTTTATTAATCCTTGCTTAACATTGGGCATACTCTTAGGATTACATAGTCAAAAGGTGCCCTTCCCTATTTTTTCATTACACACAGTGCTATCTGATTGCAAACAAGGCAAAGCTGGGACTATGGATACCAGAAACAGGGGAAAAAAAAACAAACTTCAAAATCTTATTATTTAAATAGATTTTTAGGAACACTTTTGAATCGTCAAAAAAAATAAACAACAAATTGCTTCACAAAATAATTACAATAGTGGTTTATTGTCAGCATCCAATAATTGAACTTCAAACAAAATAGGTGTAGTATTACTAGCTTTGTGCCCGCGGCATCGCTCGCATAGAGCTATAAGACTGGCACAGTTCTTTAATCAACACACTGTTCTGCACTGCGAATTCGAAAGTGCCAACAGAACCTACAATAAAATTACCCCCTACTCGAAATTACTAATTTCAGAGTAATATGAGCTTAAGACAGTCAATACAAAATTTACCACGTTCTTTTACGCTCTTAGAGGTGAATTTTGAGAATTCCCTTTCTTATCCATATAAATCACTCACTATGAAATCTTATATGTCATGTTGCTTTAGAAACCTACTCTTTTTGACCACGTGTGTAAAGTTCCGAAGCGCTTGAGCATCCAGTTATTATTGCTACGCATCAACGCGCGTCTCAAAATTTCCATCACGAAATCTCTCCCCCTTTTCCATTTACGGGTTGAATTTTTTAGAAAACTCAAAATACATAGTTTATAAAGTGTGTTGAGAATGTCATCCATTTTTTCCCCTTTAGAGTTGATTTTTTACCAGGAAACGCTTGCTTCATTGATGAGTACATATACCAAGGATGTAAACGTAAATAATATTTACATAAACTTTTCTTTCCCCTTTCTCTTCTAGGGATTGAATTTTCAGTAAATGGTTAATTATGTATGTTGAGAAGCATGTAGATATACACAGTTTTTTTTACTTAATTTTTTTATACACACTTTCTCATCCTCTCTTTTTCATAGGGCTTAAATATAATATAAAAACTGGTTGCCTGTAAAGTCGGTATACGGGCGAAAGTTTTACGTGACAACTTGTGCCTTTCACTTTTTATGTCTGTCTCTCTCGCTCTTAGGCGGGCTAACCATGCCGCGTGCCTCTCACTCGCTCTCATTGTGAGCGCATAACGTGAGCGGAGCGTAACGCAGTTTCTTGAAGTGTCACCCGGCAAACCAATTTATAAGACGTTGTCACGTCAAAAATATAAATATAAATAAAAAAAAAACAAAATACATGTTTAATTGATTAGTTAGAGAGGTTCATAGTGATTTTCAAGAACGTGAAAA
Source organism: Apoda limacodes (assembly GCA_946406115.1). NCBI lineage: Eukaryota > Metazoa > Arthropoda > Insecta > Lepidoptera > Limacodidae > Apoda > Apoda limacodes. Next base: position 36,305,405 of record OX291542.1, read on the forward strand.
TATTATCTCCTGTACAAATTTTGAGACGCTCGGAATGAAGCCATTTTTTAGAACTCTGAATTACATGTTTCTCTAATTGTGTTCGAAAACAGTTGCAAGTAAATTTGATAAAAATATAATTTCCCTTGTAAAAATTTGCCCTTTGAACAAGCCTTAAATTGTAAATAGGTTGATTAAAAAAATAATCAAAATTCAAGTAATATTTTCGTTGCCTATTATTTTTCAGATCGCATAGAAGGCATGCTTATTGAAGAAGTAGGGCTTACCATTTGTAAACAAGGTTCTTACCGAAAATCGGTAAATATGGACCCGTTAGGTAAACTTTTGAATTAGGAATATTTTTAAATTCGCACGACCGAATAGACAAAAAGGATCGGTAATGCTTTTCGTTCACATTCTTTTGATCAAAGTTTTCATAGACTGATGCATGACCTGCAAATGGTCTACTTACAATTTCAAAGTAAAGTTAAATATAAGGTATCAGCACCCGGGAGTGCAGGCCTTGAACAGCGCCTTTATGTAAAGTTAAGTTACAGGGTCACACTATGTAAAGCATTAAAGTTAAGTTACAGGGTCACACTATGTAAAGCATTAAAAGTCCTATATTCTGTGACGGGATCGGAAACTAGGCTAAGCCTTAATTGACTATCAATAAACGTGTGCCCCTGTGCGGCAATTGAACCTTCGCCCCTCGGTTTAGCTGGCAGGTATTTAACCACTGTGCCACGGAGCTGCCAAATTAGAAAGATTACGCCGCGCTGTTAATCTGTGTATCTTGCTCTGCCTTTTGAAGCGGTATAGTTAATATTCAAAGTAGGTAACTCTATATCACTTTAATAAAGATACTTGTAATAATAAAAACAGAAAATAAATCTGTATTACTTTAGTATTGATACTTACAATAATTAAATCAGTTGGTAACTCTATATTACTTTAGTATAGATTTAGATACCTACTTATAATAATAAAAATAGTAGGTTACTCTTTATAATTCCTTATTTATTTCTAAATAATACTTGAACTGCAGATGTTTTTAAACAAAAAGAAGTTTCCGGATGACACATGTAAAATAAATTAGTGCTGTTGATATAACCTTTATGATAAAACTGGTCAGGTGTTTGTAACACCTTGTTATTCACAAATAGCACTTTAAGTAAATAGGTATATTTTATCTTTAATCGCTAGTTAATATACAAACAAATTTTAATGCTGTTTGTTTAATATCACCTGAAGCATGTTCAAAAACAAGACTTGTCATTACAGCTGTTTTTAAATTACACATAATAAAAATAAATTCAGTGTTAGCAGAGTACGTGTTTGTGTCAAAACAAATTTAAATAACGGACACATAAATAAAAAGTATACCAACACAACTAAGCAACAACATTTAACCTACTTAATGTGAAATTTATGACTTTATTTTATATTTTTTTTAATAAACTAAACTTAGTGGTTAACTTGGCTCAATTATTAGAATTCATTGGAGAATTGTTAATTTAAAAGTTGACTTCTCTCGATACCGTTTATTTCTAAGTAAGATATTGTATGTACCTACACTCAATGCACGAAAATCTTATTTCATTATACATATGAAAAAACAAGAATACGAGCTTTATGCCTATGCAACAGATCACTTCTTTTACTTTACACTATAAATATCGTTTTATCTCACTGGCTCGGAAAGGTTGACTTTTTCGTTTAAAATCTGATTAAATCCGCGTGGAAACTTCATCCGCTTGCGCGCAAAAGGTTGTTTAGGGTTCCGTACCTCGAAAAGAAAAAACGGAACCCTCATAGGAGCACTTGTTGTCCGTCCGTCTGTCAATACCCTTTTTCTCAGGGACGCGTGGAGGTACACTGAGAAAATTGTACCCTTTGTTTTATGAGAGATTCACAACAAATCATCAGCAATAATTTTCGAAGCAGTGGTGCAAATACAGATATCTAAACATGTTCATAACAACCATATACTAAGTTCTCATCAGTCTGGATTTCGTTCGGGACATAGTACTAGCACTGCCCTGCTGAAAATCACACAGGACATACGTGATGGAATGGAGGAAGCCTTGGTGTCAGTTGTGGTCTTGATTGACTTTTCCAATGCCTTCAATAGTGTCGACCTTGACATTTAACTGGCCATACTAAAATGTAACAAGATCTCCCATTCAGCTTTAAATTGGTTTTCTACATATCTGCGAGGTCGCCAACAAGTTGTCCGGATTAACAGTCTAGTCTCGGATTGGTGTGAACTTATCTCTGGCGTACCTCAAGGTGGTATACTCTCTCCTCTCGTGTTCTCCATTTTCATCAATTTCATTTGTCCTCGTCTTGGCTGTTCTTACCATTTGTATGCGAACGAATCGCAGCTCCATATGCAAAGTAGAGTTGAAGACCTCGACGGTACTATCCGTAAGTTCAACATTGAGTTGAATAATATATATGAGTGGTCTACACGCTTTGGATTGTCAGTAAACCAGGGTATAATTTTAAGTAGGTAGGTGGATAGTTCAAGTCAATGAAATAAGTCGGAAAGTTACCAATGCTCTACTATGTCTTTACAGATACCGCAATTTCCTCCCAACCAAATCCAAACTTCTACTGGTACAGGCACTTATATTACCGCTCATTGATTATTATGATGTGTGTTATTCAGACCGCATTATTAACAATTGTATTCGATATATTTTCGGTCTACGAATATCCATACTCTATTTTAAATGATCAGAACTCTCCATCTTATTTAAAATCTAGGTTTCAATATATTGGTTCTTCGCACGATCGATCACTTCGTTCTTCTGACAGCCTTTTCCTTGCCACGCCTCGTCATCGCTCTGGGTTTGCTTAAAATTCTTTTACTATCCATGCTATAGGGCTCTGGAACGCACTTCCCAAGGACATCCGCTGTGCTAAATCTACACTTGTCTTCAAACGGAAGTTAAAATATCATTATCTTAAACAGATACAAAATTAAATGAAACTGTATTTCGGGCTTCTAGTGATATTATTCTGTATATAAATATATATATATATATATATATATATATATATAATTACATCTATCTATCATTATATGTGTTTATGTATATGTATGTCTTTGTATGTGCTTATATAAAGATCACAAATTATCAGTACAAACATTATAGTAGGATAGGATTAGGATAGGTTAAATTTTAACAATTTGTCCTTTTTTGTTTGTTTTTACTTATCTGCTAGTTAGTTGGGCCTAGTTTTATTGCACCGCCATTTAAAACTATATATTAAGTTTGTAGTTAGTTGTTAGAGAATGCCGTATGGCATTAAGCTCGCCACTGTACACTTTTGTTTGTGAGAAAAGAATAAATAAATAAAATAAAAATAAATACCTCACAAAAAACGCCTCAGCGTACAAACATATATATAAACAGGAAAATTATATAAAGTCATGTTTTAATGATGATTCTTAGGTACTGAACGGATACCGCTAAAGTATTGCATGTAATTGTGTCATGCATGAACTGAAGAATTATCAGAAAATTGTGTTTTTATATTAGAGGCAGACCTAAAAAATGACATTGCCATTGTCATGACGATCACCACCGTCATCGCCATTTTATCATAACCATTGTTATAACGATCACTATCGTCATTGTCATTACTAAAACCATTGCCATTACCATACCATACCATACATATGAGATATTTGTATGGTAATGGTGTAGTACTCTTACAATTATTTGTATGAAGCACCATTAGTTTTATAGATTAAAAACTTACAGTTCTTTTTGATGATTCATGTGGGAATCTATCACCGGACCTCTGGTGTTATACATACCATATTTAACCGTTGAGTCAGCCAATTGAATAGTAAGTTGGCGAAAATTAAGGTATAGATTAAAAATAATAACACTTCATCACACCTGTTCCTGAAAATTCTTAAGGACAGGATATATATATTTTTTTATACCACTAAGGTGGCAAACAAGCTTACGGTTCGCCTGATGGTAAGCGGTCAGCGTAGCTTATGGACGCTTGCAACACCAGGGGTATAACTCGCGCGTTGCCAACCCTTCAAAAAATCTAATAACTACTTTCTTGAAGAACCCCATAGTCCCCATTCCACAACTCAAGCGTTCGCGGGAGGAAGTAACCCTGAAACCGCACTGTACGCGACCTTCTTAAGTGTGAGAATAAGTTCCCTGCCGATGGCGAGGGGAGCGATTGTAGAAAGTAGCCGTGGGTATTGTGACGATACCATATTTTTACCTTATTCATGCCTTAATATTTTTTAATGCATTGTTTTTATTCAAGTTTTAGCGCGAAGATTTTCATAAGTAAACAATTCTCAATGGACGTACTACCTATAGCAAAATGCATCTTTAAATTAGAAAGGCGCGTTCAAATATACAAGTTCAGTAATTTTATACATTAGATGAGAAGTTATGATTTATTTTATGAAAGAAAAATGAAAGAAAAATGACTCAAATGTAAGATATTAAATTATAAACTTACGAATCATAAACGTCAACACAGAATTAATTGTTAAATGTGGGTAGTAATCTAACTCCCGATTTATTAATTCGGACTCTAGACAAAATGAAGTTGCGTAAAATTTTTAACCTCAGGCGCGAGAATGAATGGTTTAAAACTAACGATGATTGGGTGTTGGCTTGGAACTAAATTTGATTGGAGAATGTTTTAAAACAAGCGTTGATTGGTGGTTTGTTTAAAACGTACTGTGATTGGTGGTAGGTTTAAGACGAGCGCTGATTAGGAGTTTTGTAATGTTGAATATAACTGCGGAAGTTACTTAGAACTTTTATAATATTGAAAACACCCACGAGACTTACCTACGTCAGTCGTTTAACAACCTTAGGGTAGCCTCGTACAATAAATATTCTAACAATGACTAAGGGTAGTTGTCTTGGTTTTCACGTATTCCATATAATGGTATGACGTGTTGGTTTATTTGAAAGTACCCGGGGTTTGTTAGAACTTTACGAACATTTAGAACATAATATTAATATTCTATTAGGATTCTATTAAATTAAAAGTAATTAGGCCGTTTTATATAGACCGTTCATATTAATCTAGGACTCTATAATAGTAGCCCAACCAACGTAACTAGTATTATACTTAAAAGATATTATTTTTTCTTCGTTAAAATTAATTGAAATGTGGGGTGAGAAGGTTGTTAGAGAGGGGTTAGTGGTGATAAAAGTGCGGGGTCCCATACATACAGAACATTCAATTGCTGTCATTTAAATTGTCAAAACGCTTCCCGAGAAGGAGAAAACCATAGTCTACGCTTGTGGATCACTAGCAGCCTCCACGTGGGGTAAAACTACAGCCAGATTGTACCATCATTACTGGTTAGTAAATACTTTTATATTAGAAATTGCAGTGAAAATATTGAATGTTCGTTGTGAAATCCTTTAGGTTGTGTTTTATAAATATCTAAATTAATGTTAAAGCATCGTAATGTCGAGTTCGCCTTTTCTGTAGATAGAAATTTATGGAAGAAAGAAATTTGTTACCTTAATAGGAAGGAATATATTAACGGACCTTGTTTCTAGGACATTTTCAGCTAGGTACAGCAAAACCCTCAATAAAAGTAGAAGTGGGAACTAAAATTAACCCAGCCATAATAATTATATTGCCTACTAAGGAACTAGGTCTGTCAAGAGATACGGTAATTACTATGTGTATTCCATGTCAGTAGGATATTCGAGTATTTGCTCACACCTAAAGTGTTTTTGTACTGATTTTAGAAAAGGTGAAAGCTCTGAATGGACGTTATTTATGGTCGTAGATTTGTTCTTGACTGTTTTATTTTACGCTTGTTTGTATACTATTGTTTGCTATATTACTCTGACGTGCCTCTAAAACAACTGGGGTCACTACTTATTTAACACAACGGTTTTCGGGTCCTACCACTTTTGACGATCACGCTTGGCCAATTAAGATAATTATCTACATCAATATTTATATAGATTTAGTTACCTTTTCACGTTTGAATAATAGTGCGGAACTGCGAAGTTTCTTAGACCATTTATTTATTTCATTATATTTATTGAATTAATAACAGGGGGGCGTTACAGTATAATTTCGATCAATTTCTCAGAACACACCCCTTAATCCATAATACCATTTCCTTTTCATACTAATAATGTTAAAGTTTGTAAGTTTGATTGTTTGCTACACAACCACGTTGCAGCGAAGCAGCTGAAATTTGGCACAGAGATAAAGTTAAAGAGACAGATTAACACATATGTTTTTAAAGTTTACCATGGGAATAACTATAAACAAATTCCACTTAACCAAGCTTTATCTAGCTGCAGCTATAGCTGGCTACAGCAAAATTCTTTAGTATAATCAAGGAGATGCCGTAGCGTATGAATCTCACATCGATAACCAACTGTAGGGCGGGCCGAGCCACTTGCAAAAGTTAGTAATATGTAGCTAGTAGTAATGTAGCTATTAGAAATGTAGCTATTAGAAATGGAGCTAGTAGCAATGGAGCTAGTAGGTGGCAAACGCCAATTATACTGGGATAGACGGGTGGAACGACGACTGATTCAGAACCATAGGTTTACGTTGCTGAACTCTTAATTTTACACAAAAACATTTTTTTGATATTCAGTTCTACAAACCTCTTATGTATTACTCCTCCTATTCATACTAATATTATAAATGCGAAAGTAACTCTGTGTGTCTGTCATTTACATCTTCACTCTTAAACCGCTGTACCGATTAAAATGAAATTTGGCAAAGGAGAAAAGACATTCCCCGAGGGAACACAGGCTACTTGAAAACGTCCAGTGTGAGTCAGTTTTTTTCTATAATTGCGGAGTTGCCGTTGAAATTCTACACCGATAACAGAATTAAGGGCGATTGTAACCGCGGGAAAAAGCTAGTATTTCAATATATCATTAAACCACAATAAACAACAAAATGCTTACAGTTATCAAGCAACATATCCTTCACTTTATTTGAAACGTAAATTATCTCGATAGAATTGATTATATCGTACGAGTTAATGGTTGTTAAAGTACAAAACGTAAACAATATTTACTCACATAAATAAAAGATACGCCTACCTTTATCCATATTTTACGTATTCTCCATTCGACTATCTCAAACGTGACGGTAGGTTTCTGAGTTATGTCAATAATAAACTCTTTATTTTTGAAATCGTTGTGTGGCATCGTAAAGTATCATAGTTTATAGATGTTCATTGAACTCTCAAATCTTAATAATGCTTTGAGTGCAACAAAATAGTTAAGTGAAGACAGATTCAAATTGTTGTCCGAAATAAACGATGGAGATATTCCTCGTTTAATACAAGTTAATGTATTCTTATAATTAATAACATAATCCTTACTTTCTATAAATACTTAGTTGTGTTGGTAAGAATGGTAGACGAGATTTTTTATTAATTTTAATAGTACATTTGTTTAGTTCAAAGATTATAGTTTCTAATTTTAGTGCATAGATTAATAGCAACGTATCACTATAGAGTAAAAAGTTTTCTCGTGCACCTTTTGAGAAGGGTTTAGGAATGAAATTTAAGACGTGAAGAGCAAAACGAAAAAAGTTTGGTGAGTCAGTAAGCAGAACATATAACAGAGTCAGTAAGCAAAACATATAACAGAGTCAGTTAGCAGAACATATAACAGAGTCAGTTAGCAGAACATATAACAGTGTCATAAAGCAGAACATATAACAGAGTCAGTTAGCAGAACATATAACAGAGTCAGTTAGCAGAACATAAAACAGAGTCAGTTAGCAGAACATATAACAGAGTCAGTTAGCAGAACATATAATAGAGTCAGTTAGCAGAACATATAACAGAGTCAGTTAGCAGAACATATAACAGAGTCAGTTTGCAGAAAATATAACAGAGTCAGTAAGCAGAACATATAACAGAGTCAGTTAGCAGTACATAAAACAGAGTCAGTTAGCAGAACATAAAACAGAGTCAGTTAGCAGAACATAAAACAGAGTCAGTTATCAGAACATATAACAGAGTCAGTAAGCAGAACATATAACAGAATATATAACAGAAAGAAGCCTAAACAATGTGATACTATCGTGTCTGTAAATTGGAAATTATCAAAAAGAACTGATTGCGGTTTATGTATAACAGATTTTGATGGTGTTTTCACATACACCTCAGGCTTAGCTTAAAGCATCATGAAGGTTTGATTTCAGTATTTAAAATTAGGCTCCAAAATTAATGAAGCACGTTCCGCTTCAGTATATAGCTTTGTTTCTGCAAGTGATATGATAGTGAATTAGTCAGTAAGAAAGCTCTAAGCATAGACAGTAGGCTGTTTTAGATTTTGATGTGCTTAAAAATTTTTGAACCCTTTTCTGTGTTTACTGATTTTGCTTTACGCGCAAGTGAAGCGAACAAGTTCTTTGTTCATTTTCCAAATTATTCCACATGAGACGATGTAAAGAAACTTCAGAAGTCTAAGTATAAATTTGAGGCATACGAAGTCGCGAGCACAGCTTGTATATAAATAAAACGACCCCAACATTTCATATTTTTCTACCTTTCTGCTCAGTCAACATAAATGATACTCTCTAGATCTAAGTGCCAAAGTCAAAAATTGTTTCGATACAAACGTTCCGATAAATCAACTTCTCCAAAGTCTTACTTAAGGAGTTTTTTTTACAAAACGAATACACTTAAGTCACTCCAAACATTTATTCTTCATCACTCAGTAACTCAATATTTTATAAACACTAAGTAAACATATTTATCACTGTGAGAGCTTATCAATGACAGTTAAATATATTTAATTTGTTAGCTACCGATATTACTTTTCCTTTTTTAAAAGTCAATAGCAAATTATGCTAATGTTTTCATTCCATTGATAGGCTACTTTACTGTGGTGGAGACACTTTGTTACGATATAACGTAATATAACGCGTGGAAATAGCATCGTTTTGAAATGCAAATTGGTTTTGTGAACGGCTTTGAGCTCTCGGCCACATTATGTTCTGCTTCATAATATAATTTATTGTTGGTATCTAGGATTAAAACATTAGATACCTACTATTTAAATAAAGATAATTATAAAATTATTTAAAGTTTATAATTTTCATAAAATAATACGCATTAAAAAATCGTTTATTATTTTGTCACTGCCAGCATGATCGAATGAGCATTTCCACAATTAAATGCAGGTGAAGGCAACGACTACCATTCTACTATACATAACGCAAAGACATACATTACTAAGTTTATTTTATATAAATAGTTACTCTTAATAAAACAGTATTTAAAATGTGTATAATGTGTATGTATATTACCCGGTGAGATACATATCAATGTACACAAAACCTTATCAACCCAATAATCTAAAAAAAATCTTTAAACACATTAATCCAATCGCAAAGATTTACAATTCGTTTAGGTTAATTGATCCATACAAATAAACGTAGGTATTCATTAAATTCCATTGCATTCTGATGAATATGTAGGTACCTATGAATATTTTGAATCCAACTGCATATAATTAGTCTTTTTAACAACTCAGTTTCGCCTTTTATAAAACACCGGCCAAGTATGAGTCTGACTTTCACGCCGAGGATTCCGTACCACTAAATAATTTACCACCCTAAGCTCATAAACCATTAATAAACTTTTTTTCAAGAACCATGAATGTAGTTTAATCTTTACTATAATCAAAATTGGAATAACACAACCGGCATTTGACGTTTAACATTTTCTAAATAATTTGAATTTTGTGGCTCCAATTATTTGTTACTAGCTTTTGCCAGCCCTAAATTCAGTTATCGGCGTAGGATTTTAACGGCAAACCCTCAATTATAAAATTAAAACTGACACTTGACGTTTTCAAGAAGCGTTATGGCCTTCCCAAGTGTTATGGCCTTGGATTCCAGAGGAGCGTAATGCAAAAAAAAAAAGAGATAGAATTAAAAAAACAGGGTATATTGCAAGAAGTAAAATAACAGTCTTAGTTGGTGGTAGCGGACGACTTGTCTTTCTCCTGGTTGAGCGGTCTGGTGAGGAACTAGCGGTTGTTTGGTTGTTCAATTCCTGTTCCTTCACCGGAGTTCTGCCAAACGGACCAGGAATTTTTTCGTCCAACAATGAAACCTGAAAATACAATAAAGTTCCAATCTATCCATTATCAGTTTACCTAACCTAAAAAATTAAACCTGGAAAAAGAAAAGTATAGTAAGGTTAAAAGTTTCGACAACGTTTATGCAACACCCTAATAACTTATCCGTTGATCAGAAACGGGCACAAAAGTTTTTCTCTGTTCATTGCTGCTGACAAGTTACGTAAACAGTGTCACCGCTGGTCGGTAGTCCACTCTACAGCAGGAAAAAGTGTCACCGCCGCTCGGTAGTCCACTCTCCAACAGGAAAAAGTATCACCGCTGGTCGGTAGTCGACTCTACAGCAGGAAAAAGGGCCAACGGTCGTTGATGCTTGTTTTAAATAGACTGGTCACTTTCGGACTAGCCAAATGTCAAACACATTATTCCAACTTATAATCTGTTTGTCATTTGGCCAAATTGGCAAATGTGCTACGGCATCTATTTAAATTTTTACAGGATCTCAATTAATCAACTTGATAAAGAATAAAAAATTGACGACATAAAAAACTTGCCATATAACGATTAGTTATAAGTATTGAGTAGTGCTCTTTTTGTGGGAAAATAATGCAATTGTAGCGAATATACGCTACACAAGGCCTCTAACTATCTTCATGTCAAATTTCATCCTAACAGGTACAGCAGTTTAAGCGTGAAGAGATAAGAGACACACAGAGTTACTTTCGTATTTTAATAGGTTAGTAATTATTCGTTTTACCAGTTCAGAACCCTTAGCGGATTTCGAGTTACACCTAACTGGTTTTGGTTTAAACCTAAGAGCTTGCATTTATAAACTTATCTACTCGCGGATTCAAGTTTTAGGCTTTTTTTAATATCTCACTGCCGAATTTATACAAAAAAGTGCCCGTTATACACCCAAGCCCCGTAGCATTGGTAGCACACTTTAAGAAGCTGTTAAAGTATTTGGATGGCTTTGAACTAAGCTAAGCACTTTTAAAAACAAACTACAAGGCCTGCCTGTCTGTCAAACCCACGATAGCACTTAAGGTAATACTTACTCTCAGACTTGTAATATATGAAGGAGTTGCTACATCAGCCATACGACTTAAGAAAATAGAGTTCTGGAGACGGGTAATTATATTCACTCATGCACGTCTTATGGTGGTAGAAAGCAACGAACTTTCAATGATAGGTGACATGTGACATTAAAACATTTCAGTCGTAAAGTCAGTCTACGCTGAGCAGGAGTATTCTACTATAACTTGAAAATCAACATATCAACGACCTTAGGTTGGCGCAACAGTATATTCAAAAAGGAATGTGTTGGGACATCATGAGCTGCAGCCGCAGTCTTGTCTAAAAACATAAGCGTCCAAGCGATACGCATCGTCTTAATAAAAACTGCATCAATAGCGGACTAATTCTGTTGTATCACTGTAAACTGCAAAAAATTGCATTAGAATCGAGTTACTCTTCAATGAATACAAGTGGTTATAGTGTGTTGTTTAGAAATGATGCTGAAATTCAGTTGAAAAAGAGAAGATTGACCCCATAATGTTCAACCCACTCAAAAGCGATTACGTGACAGAACTTTACAACTACACAACAAATAGTGGGCAGAACAAGCGGACTGCAGAAAAACCAAGACTGATCTTATATTCCTAGAAGGAAAACCTGTCACACAAGCTATTACAACTCAGTAAGAGAAACCTATGATATATGGTTGGCATAATAACAGGTCACTGCCCACTATAAAATCATTTTTTCAACATCGGCATTACAATAGTCTCCTGTGTAGGGCTGCATGGTGGCTGAAGAGAATCCTACTTACATGATCTTACACTGCACAGTAAAAAAAAAACCGCCATCAAAACCCCAATTAAAAGCTAAAAACTTAACCTTACGCACATAGGCTAAGTGCTTTCTTCTTCTTGAAATCAGATGCCAATATTAAATGGTCTTTCAACTTGCTAGTGCTGGAAATTCTGCTGGAAAAGTAAATGGACTGAATGAATTAATGAGCAATAGAGTGAAAACTGGTAGTAATCAAGACTCTCCTCTGAATTGAGAAAAAGCGTTGGATAAAGTCAACGCCCCGTCTAACGGCTGCCTACATACAGAACTCTCATTTTAGCTTAAGTTGAAATCGCTTCTAGTGTCTAGCAGATTGTGGAATGTAAATGATTTTATTTTTTACACCACTAAGGTGGTAATCAAGCTTCATTAGGTCCTTATGGTAAGCAGTCACCAGTCGAGCGACGGTGAACAAAGCCATATTGACGGTCACTGACCAGGTCGTGTTTTTTTTGGGTATCTTAGAAGCTGTATGTGTATCGCACGCGACATTATTTGGAGAGGTGAGTGGTAATAGCGATTGGCCTTCGATTCAATAGATCTAGTCTATCGCCCGTTTCGGACATCTGGTCCGAAGACTTTCATGAAGACGAAAATATATTACAGATGAATTGAAATTTAACTCTGGCAGTTGCTTTTTGACTGATCCTCGAGGCACACTTAATCAACTCAGAAATATTCAGATCCTTATTATTTCCAGCCGTGGTCCTCATACAAAGTTCGCTTGGGAATTTTAACTTCTCTCTCGTTGTTTTGATACCGGTAGTTACTCACGGGAATGAATAAAACATTCCATACCCGCGAGGATTGTTTCAGTGACTGCGGCTGTGCAAACGTCTCTCTCTCTCTGATCTTATGTGTTAAAACAGAGCTGCCTTCACGGGTACGATGCATATAATTCATGCAATCCGCTAATTAGTTCGCCCAGATGGATCGGGTTGTGTGCATGACACTTGAGTCAAACAAGACAGTGGTGCGAGGAGCCAAAAGGCGCATCCATTGAGACGGAATATCCGTCTGATAAATAACTACTTCTTTTAATTTAAAAATCAAACGAGATTAAACGTGTCGTTATTTGAAATAAAAAAGCAAAAGAACTTCAATCGTGAGGATGGATACAAACTGTCGCCTGCATGGAATCCAGTCATAGGAAAATACAGCTCTCGAGTTTTATCAACGAACGCACTCGAGGACACCGTTAGTGTTGTGTGTAGTGGATATGACAAGTATAAAGATGAAGTGAGGGTAGTTTAACAGGACGCCTCCACTCGAAGCCGAAAACGCCGCGCACCGCCAGTCTACCCGTGACCAAGGCTGGTGTTATCCAGTCCATACGACGGGAAAAAGGTATTTTGCCACATAACGAAGCGTTTATTCCCCTTTTATTATTAAATTAATAATGGAACGCGAAAATTTAAAAACTTAACTAGTTCTGCTGTGCGATATATCTCTAGAACTTTGTCAATCATCAAATTAAGGTTTCGGAATAGTCGAGTCACGTCCGTGTCACCGGAATCCAGCACGGCTAGGCAGCGTTCGAAATAATTACGCAACATTTTTTCCTTTAAATACCTCACTACCTATAGGCGAAAGTGTGCAACCAATGTGTGTTGCCGGTAATTACTGCCGTTACAGAAACGTGGAAAGCTAGTGGAAGCAAGCGGCTCAAAACTGGCAATGAGGGAGACATATGGGGGACGCCTACGCCTACGTGCTTTGCCAAACGGATTTATTTAAAGAAAAAGGCAACGTACGAGTAATAGATGGTAAAACTATAACAGTAATACAAATATAACGGAATACTTATGTTGAGATGATGAAATAAACACACAAACATACAAACTTAGTTTATAATACATTATTGTCGCATGAAGCCAAAGTGCAACATGGTTTAATAATAAGTTAGTCAACATTGATTTTCAGAACTTAACACACAAAGACAGATCAACGAGGCAAGTGAAAATAGAGGAAACTCTTTAATTTAACATTTTAAAACCGTACTTAAACTTATTACTGATGTTACAAGGGGGTAGGTATATAAGTGTTATGCGTTCGGCTGAGGGTGAGTGTGCAGGTGGATACTAACTCGTTTTTATTAGTGTTCCAAAAAGGAAGTTCCTGTCTGCGACGTCATAAAACTGAATGTAAAGGAAAATATCGTAACGCAAAGGAAGAGAGGTTTTAAGGTAACAAGCGTTACAGAGCGGATGTTTCACTCTGAGATGAAACAAACGGCGCTGTAACATTGTCGTTAAAGGAAATAAAGGTTTATCAGTAGTCGCCGCAGTCCAAAATGTTTTTTCTTAATACTTATTATCTTCCTTTTATAAATTTACTACTCCGTCGTCTTCCTAGTATTTTTTTTATTTTATTAAAGCCGGAACTATATGCGTAAAGAAATATAATAGTTATGTCTCAAAAATATAAAATGTACTGTCTAAGATTTCGACACCTGTACAAATAGAACGAGAATGTTAACTGGCAAGATCGCTAGCAAGCCAACTAAACCATCACAAAAAATATTACAATTATTACTCGACAGAGGATAGGTAAGTGATTTGGCACTTTTCGTAACACAAAAATAAAGTGGCAGTGGCATCGTAGAATGTTTGAAAAAAGGTATTTAATGTATGAAATTGTCATTATTACATAATGTAATTATTTGAATAAATTAATGTTTAGGCTGTGAAAATATCGTATAGATTTTAATTGCTTTTAACTTGTTGCGGAATCTACTATTCTATCTATATTCAGTTAGTTATATTTTTAGTATTACGTAATTTAATGGGAAAAGTGAACCTTTTATAGTTCCTTTGTATTCGTCCGTCCGTCTTACCATCTTCCTCACCATCCGTATATCACACCTTTATTATAATAAACATTAGTAAGGCTCCGTATTTGGTTCCTTTTTAAATAGTATTAGTATGTTCGCACTACTACAATATTCTCATACATAGATATTGGGTAGTTAGCACTTTTTATGTTATTAAATATGAAAAAATATTTTAGGACATTACACACTGCGCCATTTGGTCCTAAACAAATCATACTGTACGATACTAGTACCAGACAATTAATAAAAATCTATACAAATGTTATAAATGCGAAAGTAACTCTGTCTGTCACCTTTTCACGCTTTGTACCGATTAAGATGAAATTTGGCATGGAGATAGTTTGAATTTTTATTACCACTATCTCGATGCGGCTTTAGGATGAAATTCCAACCCACACGTGTATGAATCCTCCGCCGAATAGCACTTTATCCTGAGTGCAATCTTATTTATATCGCTATTCTTCTTTTCAGTAAACTCTTTGCCTCCCACCGTGCGAGTAGGTATAGCTTTAACCTCGACTAGTCCGAAATATTACTCCTCTCTAGCGCAACTCAGCTTGAATTTCGAGGTTGTCTTTTTATTTTTGAACCATTCCGAGGCTTATTGACCAGACCATTTGGCTTCAATTCTGCTTTAGCAGGACGCAGCGTCACTATCTACCCTCCAGTTCGTAAAAAGGTGATTTTTGACTTCAACCGCCGTTTGAAATCTGTTCTCAACATTATTGACACCATATATCGATCATCCCGCTGCTGTCGTGCAGCTTATTCAGCCTGTTCCAGGTCAGCTGTCCACACTAGTGGATACATTCACTAGTGTGGACATACACACGCATTCCTGAATAAAACAATGTTTATTTCCTAGTTTCTTATTTTTATCTTTTTAATTTGTGTAATTATTCAAATGAATTTTAAATCTTCTATTTTTTCGTAATAATTATTAATGAATACATCAATAAAAATTATTGTTGATTGCTGATATTAGATCAGTGTTAATTGGTTCTTGATTTATAGCTAATTTCGATTGATATCTGCGTGGTGAATTTGCATAAATTCAAGTGATATAAGATGTGCACTGTGCTGTCTCACATCGACTTTTTAGCGAGGAACATAAAATGAAGTAAAAGCCAATAAAAATTTAATTATGCAACTTTTGTTATTTTGCACTTTTTCCTGTACATCTGTAGGCCGACTAGCAGAAAATGTTACTAGCATTGATTCCACCCGTTGTATACTTTAATGTTGGTTTTCAATAAATAATTATAAAAAGAAACTTAATTTAAAGCTCCATACGTCAATAGCCGTAAAATGCAAATATTTTTGAGTAAAACAAATTTTGACGTGACAACGTCTTATAAATTGGTTTGCCGGGTGACACTTCAAGAAACTGCGTTACGCTCCGCTCACGTTATGCGCTCACAATGAGAGCGAGTGAGAGGCACGCGGCATGGTTAGCCCGCCTAAGAGCGAGAGAGACAGACATAAAAAGTGAAAGGCACAAGTTGTCACGTTACAATGTTAATAATATTACGATTAATAGCAATGGTTTTTTTATACAAAAATCCAGGTCGGATATGTAATATGTCTCCCTTTTTGTTATATGTTCCTTTTTTTTTTTGCTGTTTTTCTTTAATCGAATGTCAGCGTCAGGCCCGGGAAGGTCGATAGCTATATTCGGTTCCTAACTGTGACGTTAATTTATTAATTATTATGTGCCTTCAGGAATAAATCATTTTATGAGCTTAAAGGAGTATGGAAAAAATCAACCATAAATAGAAGATCATATGATGTTTAACTGTACTCCTTTTCATTTACGATCCGAATTAGGTAAGGAATTGCTTTATTACCTACTTACAGTGATGTTTTTATCGCATGCTTTCCGCGGTTAATTCGCATTTTACTCCGATAGGAGGTGGCGAAGATTTGTATGCATGTTTGCCCCACTTATGAAATACTAGTACAGAAACAACTTTGACGTCATATTAAACTTACCAACCTTTAGTATTACATTATGGAAACAGAAAGTATCTAGAAGTTGCAGGGTTTTTTTGTAGCCATTTATACTTAAATTGCTAATGCGAAAATATCAGCCAACATTTTTTTATATAGCCTAATGAGAAAATATTTTTATAACAAAAAACAGTTTCCATTGTATTCTGAACGTGACATTAACGATAATGATACTACGGAGTCTTTAAAAAAATTAAATCTAAAATAATAATAAACGTTATTTAGCTTTAGTATCCATTCAGAGAAAATGGTACATGTAGGTATTATATTTTCTTTGGACAATTGCAAAAAAATATTTGTTTGATATTTTGTCTTGATTTGTCAACCACAATGGCTTTCAAATAAAATCTCAAACAAATAAATCAATTCGCGTAGTGCTTAGTTTTATTACATTTCAAATTTCAAAATCAGCAAAATTCAATGTAGATGAAAATTCGAAATATAATTTTAGATATACAATTTGTTTCTGTACATCTCGTACTTCTGGATCACAATTTTTTTATTTCCGGGGTATGCTGTACAAATAACTTACATAAGAAACTTTAATTCATATTGACTTGTAGTAAACTAGTAATTTATAACTTGTAGCTTCATTCGGTCACTCTTGGATATTAAATTTTATTTCGAACAGAGACTTTTTACTCGACTTACAGAAATTCCATACAAAATTTGGCTTACTGTTTGAACTATGTATAAAAAAATACTACAGAAATTTTGAATGATCCTTCACAAAATCTATCATTATCGGAAAACAGGTATCTCGTGAACGAAATAAC
Organism: Apoda limacodes; assembly: GCA_946406115.1. Lineage (NCBI taxonomy): Eukaryota > Metazoa > Arthropoda > Insecta > Lepidoptera > Limacodidae > Apoda > Apoda limacodes. The sequence continues at coordinate 36,322,954 of OX291542.1, forward strand.
TTTACCCATGGATTCCCATCAATTCCTCTCACTCTTTTCATTGCTCCAAAACCCTTTACAATTTATATAAACTCTTACTGTTACAAAAAATACGGGTACTAATTTTACAGAATAAAGGAATACTATAAAGTAAACAAATACTTGTAACTACTTTTACATTGCTGAACAAACGGTGTTAGTATATTAACATCAGTATGCTAAGCAAACCAGACCTGCATAATAATTGTATCATCAAAGCGTAGATACCTGGGCACCTATAGGTTTTTTAAAAGTTTTTTTTGAGTTGATTTTTTAACTTACTTTGTTCATATAAAATAAGATCTTACAAATGGTGTTACATTACCGACATACGTACTTACTTATGTATATATGTTATAAATACTTATGTGGTACCTATATGAAACCATTGTTTTATTTATATAAACCAATATCCCAAAAGTATTTCTAGTTTTTAATTTACTACGGAACCTTAAAAGCCTAGTTCAATTAAAACATAAGTGCCTTAAGACTACTTACTAAACGAGATATCAACTTAGAAAAACGAAAACAAGTTTTTCGTATGAGCGTTAAGAGCTTGCATACAAATCAAACAATTAAGTAACTACAGTCAGTGTTAAGTATGATTGATACGATCTTAATCTTAAAACGATTAAATGATTTTAATTTTAAGTGACTTGTTAAGCTGATTACATTTTTTTGCACTTAAATGTCAATAAGCTTTTGCGATCGGAAGCTTATGTACTTACATGTACAAATAGATGTTTGGTAGAAGTAGAGCCACAGAACAAAAAAATATCAGTAAAGTAGCACTTTCATTTCTACGAGAACTATTATATTATATTATTTAGTACATTTAGTTATTTTCCTGCATTATTTTATTGTGGGGAAAGGCGGCTGATATATAAATTATTTTTATACTTCAAAAAAGATATAAGAATAAGGTCAATGTATAACTTACCGCGCCGAGATTCAATTCGTGACCTTTTCATAAAAAATAATATACTTACTGTAGCGTTTCATTATGTTTACGCATACTTTCTGTATGTACGTAAAAAGTTTATTTCTTAAAAATAGTGACATACACAATGTTAATACTAGGAATAAAAATAAACTTGCGATTTAAAAATATTGCCCTGGGTGCATGGCTTTTTCATAATTCAGAGCATTTCCTTTTTTAATACAGTTCCAGAGAAAGAGAAAAAAGAAAAAAAAGATTCTAATTAACAACGGATACCTACTATACTGTAAAAGAATTCAAGGAATAAAATAATGTATAAAAGTATAGGACTCAATACTGGACATCCATGTCTTATATACCTAGTTGACAATTAATGACGCATCGGCAGGGAATTTATTATCACACAAAAAAAACGTTCAGAGGATGCGCCATGGTTAGTCTTCCATCATTGGCAGCTTGGTGTTAGGGGAGTCCTGGATGCGGCTGGGTGTGGCACTAAGACATGCACGTACATGTATGCATGTGTAACATATTTGCCTAGATTTTGTGGCTTGGTTCCTGTGCAATTGATTGGTAACAAGAGTACACCCGGGAAGTTTCTTGTAACTTGTTCTTCCCTAAGGTTTGTTTCCAAAGTGACAGGTAGTTAAATGGTGTGCATTGATTTTAGTTCTATTAATTCTTGATTTGTTTATGTTGTATGTATATTTATGTGTATATGTATTGTAACGTCCCCCCCTTTCTTTACCCCTTTTATATCAAAAATATTGATATAATGAGACATTAAAATATTCTAAGAAACTACGAAGCCCAATATCGTGCAAAAAGAGAGAGAGAAATCAAAAGAATCTAATAATTGACATTGATGTAGATAATTAATCTATTTTGGCCAAGCGTGATCGTCAAAAGTGGTAGGACTTATTTAACACGAAACCGTTGTGTTAAATAAGTAGTAAACCCAGTTGTTTTAGAGGCACGTCAGAGTAATATAGCGATCAATAGTATACAAAATAAGCGTAAAAGAAAATAATCAAGAAAATAAATACAGTCAAAACTACGATCATAAATAATGCCTACTTTGAGTTTTCACCAGTTCTAAAGTCAGTACAAAACTAAACAACGCAAATACTTGAATATCAAAACTAAAGGACACAGGTACTAAAGAATTATATGGTTTTCGGCCATCCCTACACAAAGGAACCCTAATTTATGCTACTTCCACATTTGAAAGTAAAATCCATCGAATAACTAAACCCATTCGTTTTGTATTCTGGTTGTAGGGAACCAGGTAGCTCAGCGTTAAGGACTTGCGACCTGAAAGTAGATTTAAGGGGGACCCTCTTACGATGAACATCAACGCTCACCTACACTAGCTAATCAGCCAAAATAGTAAATTCCTACTATTGCCGCTAAGGATGGACATGGATTACACATAGTAGTTACTGTAACTCTTGGCAGACCTAGCTCTTTAGTGGGCTATATAATTATTATGGCTGGTAAAATCTTAGTTCCCACTTCTGCTTTTATTGAAGGTTTTGCTGTACGTAGATAAAAATGTCCTTGAACAAAGTCTATAAATATATTCCTTCCTACTGAGGAAATTGAGATTTCTTCCTACCATAATTTCTAACCGGCAAAGGGGGGCCGGTCATTTTGATGTGTTAACATTAATTTAGATATTTATAAAACACAACCTAAAGAATTTCACAACGAACACACAATATTTTCACTGTAACTTCTAATATAAAAGTATTTACTAACCAGTAATGGTGGCACGATTTAGCTGTAGTTTAACCCCACGTGGTTCCTAGCTTCTAGTGAGCCACAAGCGTAAACTATGGACTATTGGTTGGGCAGCGTTTCGACAATTTAAACGAAGGCAATTGAATGTTCAGTATGTATAGAACCACACACTTTTATCACCACTAACCCCTCTCTAACAACCTTCTCCCTTTCTACCTTTCAAACCCCTCCATCATATTTTATATTTTATAATAAAACCCAATTCACTGTAGTCCCACAATTCCAGAACACTCCACTCTCCATCTCCAAGAGCATTGGGATCCTTGGCGTTGACATCTCAAGCGATGTTCAGTTCCGACATCATTTACTAGACAAGGTAAAGCTGGCGTCCAAAAAACTTGGTGTACTCAACAGAGCGAAGCAGTACTTCACGTCGGGGCAAAGGTTGCTACTTTACAAGTCGTAAGTCCGGCCCCATATGGAGTACTGCTGCCATCTCTGGGCGGGTGCACCCGGATACCAGCTTGGCCCTTTTGACTCGGTTCAACGACGGGCTGTGAGAATTGTCGACGATCCCAAACTCACTTACGGTATCGAATGATGCCCACGGCTACTTTCTACCATCGCACCGCTCGCCATCGACAGGGAATTCATTCTGACACTTTGGAACCGAAATGGTCGCGTACAGTGCGGTTTCAGAGAAACTTCCTCGAACGCTTGGGTTGTGGAATGAGCTCCCTGCCAAGGTTTTCTCTAAGGACTACAGTATAGGGTTCTTCAAAAAAGAAGTTATTAGATTTCTGAAGGGTCGGTAACGCGCGAGTGATGCCCCTGGTGTTGCAAGCGTCCATAGGCTACGGTGACCGCTTACCATCAGTTCGACGAAAATTTAGTATTATTGTAGAGATGAGAGCAGTGGCGTAACTTTACTATCAGCTAACTATAATATGAGGCCCGTTGCAAATTCTTCGGAATTCCTAGTTAAAATCGTCACGTTGTAATTTAATTTTAATAAGTCACTTAAATGATATTGTGTAAATTTTAGTTAAATATCTAATAAATTTTATTTTCAATAGATAATAAATATCTGATAAATTTTATACATATTAATAATGAAATAAGAAAATAATTTTAATAAGATATTTATGAATAAAGCTTTCTGTTTCGCAAAAGTATTTATAACATCATCAAAGTTTAAAGATCGGCCATATAATTTTTAATAGAAGAATAGCCAAGTTACGTAGCCTGTCTTGTCCCATAGAGTTTCTTAAATAGGTTTTTATTAATATTTGTTCCGAAAATGATTGTTCAGCATCAGCTGTATTCACAGGAATTGCAAAAAATAACATAAATGTAGTACATACTTCCGAAAGGCTGCAATACATAAAATAATTATTTATTAATAATAAATCAGCAAGTTTTATAATACACGAAGACTTTTCTATTTCGAACGTTTTAATGCATTTGAAAGATCGGTGGCTTTAGTTAGACTAAAGTGCTTCACAGGCTGCATCGATAGTTTGTAGAATTTTGTTATAGAAAACCAATCTATATCTATACATATAATAAAACTGTATAGGTCGAGTGTCTGTACATAGAAAAAAATTGCTAAAAACCAAGTTAAAAGAGGGAAAATATCAAAACATTTTTTTTTTAATTTTTTGTTTCTCTGTCTGTTTGTCGGTTTGTCTGTTTGTACGGGCTAATCTCCGAAATGGCTAAACCGATTTCAATGAAATTTTGCATTGATACCTTATATCCCTGGTCAACGTCTTAGATAGGTACTTTTTATTCTGGAAAATTAAAGGGTTACCGTGTTACTTACAACTTATGTACTTACCTCATGCTGATACTTTATATTACCGCTCGAATTAAGTATGAATCTTATAAAAGTGACGGCATTCAGCGAGAAAGAAAATGGCTACGGATCCCTATTCAATGCGTGGCCTTACATCCACTTTTCCGGCTGAACTTGAACAGGTTTAGTAACCTGTGAAAATCTCAAACCGAACTTCTGGCTTTCCCAAATCGATTAAAAACGACATATTATTTTAATAATAAGTATTTTTTAGTTCCATTCTACATCTATACATACATATATGCATACCTTTAATAAAACTGTAGAGGTCGAGTGTTTTTACATAGAAAAAAAAATGCTTAAAACCAAGACAGGGGGATGTAAAAAGAGGGAAAATATGGGGTACCAACTGGTTCTGTTTTTGGGCCTATTGAATATATTATGCATGTGAATAGTATGTGCAATGTGGTTAAAAACTGTAATATGTATATGTACGCGGATGACACATGCTTAATGTACAGCTGTCAAGATTTACGAAATGTTCAAAGAATTCTTCAAGAGGACATAGGATAATAAAATGGGCACATGATAATGGTATCATTATTAATATACATAATACAAATATATGACAATTTGTTCCCCATATAATCGGTATAAAGGAAACGAACTAATAATAAAAGGTCATTGTTACGAATGTCCCCATATCAACTAAAATGATTGTCACTGCACTATTTTAGAACAGGTTGCCTCATATAAGTATCTAGGCCTTATTATTGATTACCGTTTTTCATGGAATCAACATGTAGAAAATGTGTGCAGTAAATTACGTGCAGTCTTAGGAAAATTATTTAACTTAAAGTTAGCAGGAAAATTATGTACATTTTATATTTTGCTCTAGCCGATGCAATTGTAGGATACGGGCTGGGTGCCTATGGACTTACTTTTAATAGCAATTTAGATAAAATTAAATAACTTCAACAGAGGATTTTAAAACTATTAATTGATAAAAAGAAGAAAAGAGAATTAAAGGAAAATTATGAAAATTTATTTAAAATTTGTAAGATTCTACCGGTGTAGAAAAATCTAAAATTAAGTGGGTTAATGAGGCAATACAATAATGATACATTTAAATAAAAACGAATACATAAGTTCCCAACCCAATTATCCGAAAAGAATAAATTAAAAGTTTACACGACTAATAATTATTATGGCAAACGCACGTGTCAATGGATAATCCCCACGCTAATAAATGAAATACCCCCAGATATTTTAAAAAATGTAAAATTTAAGATTCATTTTAAAAGTATACTACGGAAATTCTATATTTCGAAATGTACTTAAAATTATTAAATAAATAGACACCATTATTTTTTGTTATATTTAATTAAAGTTTAGTTTTATATTATATACTACCATAGTATGATGTATAATGTATAAATACGCAATTTAGTACTAAACTATTACAGATAATAATGCACTAGTACCTAAATTGTAAGTAAATATTAATGCTTTCATTATTACTATCTTAAATTATATTAGATATATGTAATAATATTTGTGAACACTAATGCATGATTATTTATAATATTTATTCTATAAGTAAGTTAAATGTTAACAAGAACCGCTGCCAACAAACTGTTTAAACAGTTTGGCAGATAATAATACATGTATATATTGATTTGTGTAAGGATAAAATAAATTAAAAAAAAAAAAACATGTTTTTTTTTAAATTTTATATTTCTCTGTCTGTTTGTCGGTTTGTACGGGCTAATCTCCTAAATGGCAGGACCGATTTCAACGAAATTTTGCATGGTGATACCTTATATCCCTGGTCAACATCTTAGATACTGCTTACTCTGGAAAATTAAAGGGTTCCCGTGGGATAGTTAAAAAAACCATAGTAACTTGGCAGCTTAGTACATCAAACTTATGTACTTACCTTATGCTGATACTTTATATTACCGCTCGAATTAAGTATGAATCTTATAAAGTGACGGGATTCAGCGGGAAAGAAAATGGCTACGGATCCCTATTCAATGCGTTCGTTTTTACAACGCGCTAAAGGAATTTTTCTGCAAGTTCTAACCTAGCCTAGGTGACTTTTGACCCACTCTACGACAAATTATGAATAGACGACACTGTTACGATTAAGCACACGCTATTGAAATTAATCAAAAGTTATCAAGTTATGATACGCTCGCATTTCTTAGAAAATTCAGAATGCAGTGTTTTTCTGGGAAAATAACATTAATCCAATTATTAAGTTGACTTGGCTTAGGCAGTACGGATACTGATATAGCCTTGCTATTTGGTGAATGAAAATTGTTTTTTCTGTGACTTGGATTAGGCAATACGGAATTACGGATTCTGATATATACAAGAATCAACTTGGATATACTCGACTATGTTGAAGGAGAAGTAGTATAGTATACTTCTGTCAACAGAGTAATGGAGCAAGCTGACGCTTCCAATTAGCCCGTTGAATTTCTTAATTCTCTGAGCGCTCCTGGACTTTTAATACAGAGAGTGAGTTTGTGTTTGGTGACTCGCTATTGGCCGGTTTTAGTTTTGCTGATCGTGTCGATCAAACGACCTTTGTGACACAGTGGTCATTTATGGTACCGCAAGTGCCTTTGTCCTGCAGGGATCTGGATTCAATCACCGGCCAGGTTAAGTTGGAAAATAATCTGTGTCTAATTGTTCACATTTTCTTTTTATCTACGATTTACGCATTAATCCAAACTTTGTATTTTTGTTTTATTTATTTTTTGCTGTATAACAGTTAACCGCGTAATAAAATCAAATACACGCGGACGAAGTCGCGGGCAACAGTTAGTAACTTTCAACTGATTTACAATTTAACAGAATTGTTTTCGTAAGCGCTTTTAGGACTTCAAAAAACCGAACTTTTTAAAGCAAAAACAGCATTATAAAGTCCTGCCTATCTAGTAGGGTACAATGTTTGTAATGTTATCGAAGTTGAAGACTCACTTTCTTTATTAGATATAAAACTCGATAAAATATTTCATGTTTTGATACTATGCCCAAAAAAAAAAAAAAATTTGATGAACTGTGTCAAAGAAATTTTGCATATTAATAACCTCTCTTACTGCATCATTAAGTACTAGATTTAAGTTATGAGCAGCACAGTGAACATATAGCGCATTTCGCCCGATATCTTTTATAATTTTCTGAACTCTACCATAAGTGCCTTTCATTGTGTTAGCACCATCATGTCTTTGTCCTCGACACTTATTACAAGGAATATTTTTGTCATTTATGGATTTAATAATTTGTTTGGACATTCCTGAAGCAGTTTCAGATTTCATTTTTATTTTTTTCGGTTATACAATAAAGGTAAAGTTCACACATTTGATCAGTTTTTGAAATATCTTGAGTTGTATTTAATATGATAGAGTAAAATGGTGTGGCATTTATTCCAATTATGAGTGCATTTTCTATTTTTATAACCAGATCAGAAATTAGATTATTTTCTGTGTTTAGACTTGAGTATTGTATCTGTCCCTTTGACTTACTTTACAATTCTTGTAACATCGTATCGTATTTTCCTTAAAACTCAACACTACTCAAAAAATTGCATCGGGAGCTTGGATCATTGCTATTATATCTGTCATTTTTTGTTGCTAAGATTTTTAGAAAGCCAAAAAGATTATTCTTTCTTGATCATGGATTCGTGCTCTTCATATAGAGTAGCCGTTGATACGTAAGACAAGAATCCAGGTGAATTTTCGATATCTCGTGTCATTCTATGGCATCGTCATAGCCTTCCATCCAAACATTTTGTTTTTTTCTAGCCATGTACGTTCAAGTTTTACGCCAGACTTGGAAACAATATAGTAATGTTTTTCTAGGGAAGATCTATTGTCACTATCTTTCAAGAAGGGGCTCTTAGGTTTACAATGTCCGTTTTCGATCACAAACCGTTTCATTTGATCAGTAAGTTCTTTAAAATTACCCTTATCAGTAACATATGGTGAAGATGCAATATTGTTCACACTAAAATATGATTCGCTTTGATTTTTGTTAGTGCCTTGTAGTGGGTGTTCTGGATTCCTACAACAGGATTTCCTATTGCTGGCCCTTAAACGTTTCGCGGGCTAGCGCGAGTCTGTAACACATGACTAAATTTAGTCATGTGCCTGTAAGCAACGCGTCGGCGCAGAAACCTCCCGCCCACGCGTTGCCAAAATGTGCAGTTTTCTGTACCATTATAGAAATGATTCAACTGCTTTATTTCAAGTCATCAACATATCTTCAAACACTCTTATAGAATAAAGTTATTGTTTTAAATTATACATACCTGTAAAAAAAGGCTTTAAAAACTATTCTCAAACCTCTATTTTTTCATTTTTATTCCCTCCCTTTTTATACTGAGAGTAGAAACATAGTTTATTACACAAAATCTAAAGTAATCATAAAGCTATTAAGTTACTGAAACAGATTTTTGATAACTTGTATAATATAATTTTTCAGTTGTGGACATGACAAACTAATGTTCCGTTTTGGGCCTTTGGTTACGGAATCCTTAAAAGTATTCGTTTCAAACGTTTGACACTTGCATTACCGACTACACTGCACATTGTGCATAGGTCTTAAAGAAAAAAAAAATTTTGTTCTTTGAGAAAGAAGTGGTGAAGTGTTGAATAGTACATATAAATAAACTGAAATATTGAACCACTTGAACAAGGTTAATATAGAAAAGAAGAATCTAGAGACTTAGGTAGGTAACTTGAAACTTGCAAATAGATTGCGAAAACGTAAAATTTAGAAAAAGGGCCAAGTTAAGTACAAACGTCCGCGTTCGTATTTCGTGCCGATAAAAGAATTGCAATCTATATAGATGAACATACTATAAAAGTTCCTTTATGCAAATCCACAAAGATGCATACATAACGATTTCCAAAACACATTAAAACTCAGACTTTGTTTATTTAAGTAGACTTAAAACCAGAACTTTTGAATGTCAATTTAACCATTAATTACATAATCTTTATCACGTGAAATTTCACTTAAGTCTAGAAAAAGGTTTAAGAATTGATCTGATGATGAAGCCGAAAAGTGGTCTTAGATGATATCCAGCGAGTCTGATGTTGAAACTGGAATTTAGACTACAGGAACTGTAATAAAAAAAACGCAACCCCATCGACTTTGGGCTCATTTGATTTGTGTAAAAATGTAATAATAGATATTAGCCTAAAATACTCCCATGATATTTATTGAAAAAAAAGCTAAAGACTCGAAAAAGCTTCTCACTGTCACATTTGTAATCATGTGTAGTTTAAAAACAGGGTAAGAGAGAGTAAATATATAGGGACGGCCCATTTGTGTTGTAATCATGTGTAGTTTAAAAAGAGGGTAAGAGAGAGTAAATATATAGGGATGGCCCATTCGTGTTGTAATCATGTGTAGTTTAAAAACAGGGTAAGAGAGAGTAAATATAAAGGGACGGCCCATTTGTGTTGTAATCATGTGTAATTTAAAAAGAGGGTAAGAGAGAGTAAATATATAGGGATGGCCCATTCGTGTTGTAATCATGTGTAGTTTAAAAACAGGGTAAGAGAGAGTAAATATATAGGGACGGCCCATTCGTGTTGTATTCATGTGTAGTTTAAAAACAGGGTAAGAGAGAGTAAATATATAGGGACGGCCCATTCGTGTTGTAATCATGTGTAGTTTAAAAAACAGGGTAAGAGAGCATTGTCATCTTGCAGGTAAATATATAGGGACGGCCCATTTGTGTTGTAACTTACAATACCTATTACGATTGCAATTTATTTCTTAAAGAATTAGGGGAGACTCCGGGACAGATAAAAATCATACCAAAAACAAAAGAAAATTATATAGCATTTACTAAATTCGTATCGATAAATAATGAAGAGTATATTCAGGTACGATTCTTAGACTCGTTCAATTTTTTGGGAACAAGTTTAGATAAATTAGCCAGAACATTAAAAGTAGATGACTTCATTCATTAACGATCTCATTTTCTTAATGATCACTAGTTTTATTTAATTACTCGAAAGGAGATATATCCTTATGGTTATATCCTTATGGTTATATGACGAACTGAAATTGTTATAGCGAAGAAGAGTTACCGTCGAAGGACAAGTTTTATAACTCGTTAACTAACGAAAATGTTTCAGATACTGATAACAGACATGCTGGATCAGTATGGTTTCAGTTTAATTTAAAAATTTATTTCAATATACTTTTTTTTTACTTAAAAACTTACGTCCTCTATTAACTTTCATATTTCAAAGGTTCAGAAAGACCTATTTTTATTTATTTTAGTGTTTACATTTGTTACAAATGTTGAAAAAAGGTCTGCTGAAACAGACCAAATAGACTTGTGTCTGTGCTAGGACTAGTTTCAGTTTAATCTGCTTCATTTGAGTGGATATTAGATCAGTTGTGCTTGAATTTAAATTAATATTGAAAATGTAAATAAATTAAATGATACGATAATAACAGTAAATTCGTTTGTGTTTTCTATATAGAAATATAACACTACCATGAAGGTATAATAATATAATATTAAGTTTTTTTTAGGATACTTAAATTGTTTTATTTATTATGGTATGTAATGTTTTAAATGATTCCTTATTCAACTTTATTACGATAATAAGATTTCGATTTCTCGTGCTCCATTCTTAATAGCAGTTCCTTAATACGCTTTATTTTGGGTTTTATGGTCTACTCATTGACAAATATTTTACTAGCGTAGGTCTACTACATTTCTAAGTTCAGAATAGATGTATGGCAACAGTTTTAATTTTTTAGTTATTGCATCTGTGTTGTGATCCCATCTTAGGTGTTGGTCTATTTCTACTCCCCGGTAGCGATAGTAAGAGTTCTTTTCAATTGCAGCGCATATGCATTTTGGCATTCACAAACAAATCAAAACCTATGGGGTACTTCCCGTTGTCCTAGAATCATGAAATTAGACACGAAACAAGCTCTTACATTACTAATATAGGAAAAATTCGAATTTTGATAATTTGCAGTAATATCACATTTAAAAAAAAATGTCTGTCCGTCTCACCGTTAGTAGTAGTAGTAATAGTAGCAATAGCAGTAGCAGTAGTTCTAGCAGTAGCAGTAACAGTAGCAGTAGTAGTAGTAGTAGCCTTATTTATTTTATGTCTCTTCAACTGTTGGTATCAAAATTTAATACGAATTCTGGTTCCGTTGCGACGTAAAGGAGTGATAAAAAACATCACTGTCGCATTTATAGATGAATAGTCCAGTCGATATCACTTTCTACCTGGAAAGTATTCCGCAGTTAATTATATTATGGTATGTCATTTAGGGATACTCTGGGGCGTAGAATCTCAGTTTTTGACCTCGAGGACCCTCTGCTAACTTGAGGTTTTGCCCATAAAATAAACTTATTTAAAACGCAACTTTATTCTTTTCAGTCCGTAGAGTATACCATAATTCATTCAAATTTTTAAATAGATTATTAAATACTATAAAAAAATATTTTTTGTTTCGTACTCTCTTAAGACGCGACGCGCCTATTGCAAAATTTTCTTTTTAATTTAATCTGTTGCATCTTAGTCAGTTTTAAACAAAACATACGTTTGACTAAGGAATATTAATGAAAGTTCAATATTTTACAACTTCTGGAAGACATAGAACATATAAAACACTGGGTTTAGAAGATATAAACGAAAAACTAAAAAAGGCCCAAACATTTTGAAGTTTTTTGCCCCTCACCAAGTTAGCACAGGGACCTCGAGATCTACAACTCAGACTGTATACCCTAGAGTACCCCCCTAATGCTAAAATTTCATTAACTTCGGAAAACTTTCCGGATACCCTCCTATATCTAATTATATCAACTGGACTAATAGTGTAACATCGTAATAATATCTTGGCTCACTAACAGACGTGCATCAGTACTAAACACTCGTTTAGTTCTGGTATACAGCTGTTAAGTTTTTTATCAAAATAACAAAATCTTTTTCCAAAACTTTATGCAGTTGCGATTTATGTAATGCCATTTTTACTTCTGCTGCCAATTAAAAGATGTATTTCTACACGTAAGATATTTTGCACAAGTAGCAATATGCTATAAAAGTATTTATACGAGGATCATGATCACATTTTATGTAATATTTTACTATAATATTTTAAAATTAACGAACCATTATTGAACCTAATTTAATACGAAGCAAGTACATTAAATGTTCATTACAGCATACATTAATCCCGTAGTTATCTCCGCTTGCCGCTCCGCGCCCTCTGAATGCAGAGGGTATTATCTCGCGACCCTCCGACTTTATGCAGCTTAAGCTCTCTGCGGGAATATCATTTTCCGTTTCATTATGTAAAATGGGGGCTGCCATATTTTTGTGACGAGATAAATGTATTGTTATACCTACTATTGTATTTTAGTAAAATATGTCACGTTGTATCATTTATATATCTTAGTATCACGGAAAGCCTCTAATTACTTGTCTCTCCCGCGTTAAGACTGCGGTACAGGTACAGGCTAGATCGCGTAAATACGCCGTTTTTGTGCAAATTTTGTGGCTGAGCTATAGCATCTAAAGGATTGACAAAAAAATATATGTTAATAAACTTGCTTTTGTCTAGTGAATCACCTAAATCAGTGATTTTCATTTATTGTATTAAATGCAATAAAAAATCTGGAAGTGACCATTGTTTAAACACTTGGGCAAATTTTTAAAGCGCGTATTGCATTTTATTGTAATGAAAGTTGATTAAATAATTAGAACAGCTTGTTATCTAGTGCATTGAGTCTAAGTTGTAGAAAAACTAAAAAAAATGTGACTACAAAACGGTAAAAACGTATCCCATACAATAAAAATTAAGTTTCAGGCATCATTATGGAATAATTAACTAAGGAAGTATATAACAAATATATCTAATAGTAATATATATGACATTTCGTAATGATTTTTAGTACATTTACATACACAACGTTAGTATTACAGAAATAAGCTTTCTGGCCTATATCGCCCTCTTAAGAAAATTGTTAACAATACAAATTTTGTTCTAAGTATCTATAAGTTACAAGGAGTATTACACAAATACCATGCTAAACTTACACGAAGGTCACCCTAGACAGAAACAATTTTATGTTTTCAATTGATACTTAGTTGTTGATGTTATGTTTGTTAAATAAATAAAACCGAGCAACGACATAATATTTTAAATAATGTAGGTTAAAATATCTGTACAGTAGAAACAGAAAGCCTGAAAACTTACCCCAATCCGTACCTTCAGCAGCTTTGCACAATCCACTTTAGATAAGCGGCGTGTTAGGTCCAGATCTGGATTTCCGCTGTTCCTGACTATATATACTCCAAAGTTAGCTGGTTTTCTTTGATTTTCATATCCAGGGTGAAGTTAGTGTGGTTTTTCTTGTATAGGATAAAGCTCAGAGAAGGATAGCCAATAAAAATAATATTTTTTCCAAGAGCGTCTGACACACACCAAAACAAGAACGTTAGTACCCATTTTTTCCACTAGGGTCGCTTAGGTGACCGCAACCGCCAATAAGAAGGCTCGACATACCTTTAGTTTAGACCATAGCAAATTTTCAGGAAAAATATGAATTTAGGCAAATTAGAAACCTTCCATGTTGCGTTATCACCTTATCACAAAACCTAAATAATAAAAATAAAAAACTATTCCGCTACGGAACAATAACTATGAAATATTTTTAAAAATATTTACCTACCAATAATTACGTACATACCTACTTGAAATTGTGCTCAAGAATGATAAAAACTAAAAAAAAAAATTATTATATCATAATTAAGTATTAATTAATATTTTATTTTATAGCAAAGACACAGTCAAAAGAAAAGAGTGCCACAAGCCAAGACCTCAAATCCTTTGAACGTATATTTATAATTTTATCATTTTATATATTCATATATCCATATTTATAATTTCTTACATGGCTGTATGGTGTGTTTTTCATCGAGGACACCTATTCGTCGTACCTTGAACGAGTCTCCATAAAAATGAGTTATTTCTCTGTTCATATATTTATTAGGTATACCCTACTTAATTTTCGGCATCTTAAATATCACCGTTTTCGTTTATTTTAATATTTACAGTAACTTTAAGCAAATAACGTGAAGAATATGGTAAAATGCCGATCATCCCCATTACTACAGTGAAATTAGATACATTTTTAGGCTAAAAAAAAATTAATTGGTAGAGTTTTGAATTTTTTTAGCACTTTTTCATTAAGACCTTCCGTTGAACATACTAAAAGTCCCCATTGATAGCTGTTGCGCTCGCGCCGCCATCTTGGAAAAAAGGTACCCTTTTTTAGTTTTTTGCTTATATCTTGGCAATTATTGCTGATACGGAAAAAATGTGAACATAAATCTATAGATTATTAAATATCCTATAAAAAAGTTCATACCTACATATTACTATTGTGTCTCTAGTATTTTATTTTTAATCCGGCGTTAAAAAAGAAAATTATTTATTTTTTGCTTCCGATATACCATTTTTACTCCAAAATGGTTCAAATATATCTATTAAGATTTATTCCGCTAAACTACCAAGAGAGAAAGAGAGAGAGCAAAAGAGAGATGAGAGGGTGAGAAAGAGAGAAAAAGAGAGGGGAGGGAAGAGGCAAATGCATTATGCGACATGATGTGTATGGCCGGGTCGGAATGTGTTTTGGGGCCACTTGGTGGGTTTAAGTACCACTAAATAGCCGCGACTGGCTATTAATACCGAAAAGCTATAACCAGCCGTCAGCTGATCATCGTCTCGTAGGAGTGCCTCATTTCCAATAAATACTTAGGCAACTTATTCCGACTTACGTGACTTTTTATGTAAATGTTTATAGTTATCAGGCACCGTTTATAGTACTGCAATACTATCAATAGTCATAGGCTGAAAATACTTGAAGTAGCGCGTTCACATAACGTAAGCCTAGGTTTCTGACGGAATTTGCTTTGACTTTCTTTCCGTTAATATATGTCCCTCTGACTCCTAGCCGACAAAGCCATATTCAAGAAAGCCCTTAAAAGCTTATAAGCTTAAAGCAACTAGATCGCATCCTTTCTTATTAGATCTCACGACAAATTGGCATCGAATCTCTTACCAGTCACTAAGTTAAGCTACCATCGGCGAGTGCTCTAAACAAGCGTTCCTCGGTGCCCGAGGACATAGAGTAACTAATAAGAGAACCCAACGCCACACGACGACAACGTAACAATTATCCCTCTGCCGAAGACTAGACTCTCCCTACAAACGTGTCAAGAAGGCTACATGCGTAAAAAAAGCAGTCATGAAAACGCGATGGAAGGGATGTAGCCTGGTCTCGAGGCTAACTGGAGCTATTGAAGTTGAAACCCTGAGCGCCATGCCTTTCTTCTAAAGGCTAAATTAATCCCTGTGACAACTAAAAGGCAGACTGCTTGGAAAAAACTTAGAGCCGTAATGCTTGATAAGCACTAAACCAGTAGACACCAATCATACTACCGCGAGTGTCTACACACTGAGGTAAATAGTAGATGCGCTCTCCCGCCGCTTACCTCTCTACCTCCTGTCATTGCAAACAAAGTTCTGCAGACTATCAAAATTAAGTTTACTCCTGATTATTATATTAATAAGTATTTTTAACGAAGCGATGTGGAACTACATTTTTTCGCGACGTAGTTAGGGTAAAAATGTCCTAAGCCCTCGTCATGTAGATAATTTAGTTTACTAAACGCTTTGAGTAAACTTTATTAACGATTACTACTAACATGGTAACGTAATTTCTTGAATACTTAGTATAGACCTCTTCACCAAAGTCATTTCGGATTTTGGGCAATAGAACAGGGGCACTGCATTACAGAATTTACGGAGCACATTTATACCTATAGGAGCGCCATTTTTCACACAACACAACACAACACAACACAACGGTTTTTAAGCTGTTCCACAAACACTGAGATCACTCTTAACTGGTTTTTATTTTATGCACTTGCTAATAGAAGCTTACGAGTGACTGTTGAGTGACAGATTCGATGACTACATCAATATTAGAGATCTAATGAGAGCAGGATGAGATCTAGCTGTGGTAAGCTGATTATTTTAAGAGTTTTCTTGAATTTGTCCTAGTTTATCACAGTCTGTTGCACTGCCCTTGTAGGCCAAGGGACATAATAACCAAGATATTTAAAGAGAAAATTAATTTCATCCAGTACTTCTATGAAGCGCAAACTTAGGCTTATCTGTAGAAACGCTATACTGAGTACGTCCTATTGTTGTCATTACGGCGTAGTCAGTAGCAGTCATAATGTTAAAATTGAGTTTGTTTATCAGTCTGTCGAGAACCTTGCCTTTGTTCTACTCAGGACAGGTGGTTGAAACATTTCAGGAGTCAACAGAAACAAAACTGTATATCGAAAGCAAAAATATAAAAAAAAAACTTTTCAATATCGGATTACAACTAAAGTATTAGACATACATAAATAATATAACTTAGCTTTTTTATAGGAAATAGAATAAGTTACAGTTTTTGACTACGCGATTTTATCGTATTAATAATGATTGCCGAGATATAAGCAAAAAACTGAAAAAGGGTACCCTTTTTTCTAAGATGGTAAAGTGAGCGCAACAGGTATCGATGGGGACTTTTAGTATCCACAACGGGAGGTTTTAATGAACATGTACATTAAAACTCTACCAGTTAATGTTTTTTCATTTTCTAATTTGATTGGACTACATCCTGGACAATTTTGACACACCCCACAAAAAAATAATATATATTAAAAATAGATAGAATAAAGTTACATGGAAATGAAGTTTAGTACACTGTCTTGTCATAGACAGCCAAGGAAATATTTAAAATTAAAAAGAATACAGCGTAATTATTTGGTTAAAATACTATTCATTTCAATAAAACAAATTTGTTATGTTTTGAAGGGGGCTAAATTCATGTTTTTTCATAATTTTTACAAAATTCAAGATGGCAATTCCAATATAGCGTTCATTGTTATAAAAATTACCTTTGATTTTACTAAAATTAAGTTTTCTTTAAATTTCAAGCTTGCTCAATTCATGATTTAAATCAGTTATTTAAAATTTAAGATGGCGTATCAAAATTGCTTTTTTGTGAATTTTTGATTTTTTTTTTTCAATCTTTGATTTTTATGAATCTAAGTTCTGTTGGAATTTCAAGAGTGCTACATTTAAATCTTTAAGTACCTTTCAGATTTAAAAATTCAAGATAACAAATCTAATATTCATTTTCTTTTTAATTAGGTACTTGGTATTGATGAAACAAGTTTTCTTGGGCGTAGTAGTAGTAGTAATAGGCGAAAAATTCAAATTTTTATCATTTTATCAATATTTATTTTTATGATTGTTTCAATTTCAAAGATGGCGGATAAAATATTGAGCGCTTTTTTGGTCACAATTCTTTGATATCAAGACAAACAAAGAGAAGTTACTTGTGCGGTAGTTACTACCGAACCAATTTTATTGTTGTTTTCATTTACAAACGTGAAGAGCTTATTCAGCAGGGCAGTGATAGTGAGTAGTCAGTAATGAACCCGCACGCCACAGCGCGGCGCACTAATGAAGCTCAGTCACTCGTGTGTCGCACGCACGTCGCACGTCCGTCCATCGTCTGTCACTCGGAACGATTATTATTGAAAACGCTCTTCGTGGTTTTGAGTTAATTGAATCGATCCTATGGGTTATGTTGCACGACTGTCACTACTGCTAGTTTTGGTCCTATTGATAACAGAGACATCGCTGAATATTCGCCTGTCAGAAGTCGGGATAAAGTCAATCTCGTTTTTGTTCAAATCGTCAGGGCTTATGTAGGACCATATCCTGTGAGATGGATTTTTAAAATAAAAACATATTTGTCCATGAAGTCTATCAATCTCGGGCCCTAACAGTTTCGTTACCCTACACCAAATTTTCCCAATTTCAGCTCATCGCAATTTCCAGTGCCCAATTTAGCGTTGGTAGAGTCCGCCATGCCGACAGTGAAGCGTGTTGTAGAGGTTAGTATGTTTTGTCAATATCCTCGTACATAACCTCAACCTCATCAATTGGATGTGCCGAAGTCGGTGTGTAAACCTGTATAACATTTAGAGAATATCTCTTGGTGATTTGTGTCTGCACACTCTCGATGGTCGTAATGTTGTTAAAACAGAACTTGGGGACGATAAACCCTACACCAAACTGGGGCAGTTATTCGCTCTACATGCGATCGGGAGGACTTGATCGAGTCATTATCTAGAAATATTTACTCACTATGGGGCTGCTGCCCATCATCTGGTATGTCCCTTAGTCAACTGTTAGAAGACACCTACTGGAAGATTTGGGGTGGTGTTATTCTTCTCTGTCGAAATCATAGACTATAGATATATATTGGTATTGATTTCAAGTAAAATACCTATACGCATTTCTGAGAAAAAGGGCATTGACAGACAAACAGACAGATATTTTTCTTTATTGTTATTACTACAAATCAACAATTTTCGATGTTTTTCTTAATTGGAATATGAGACGTTTCGTCTTATATTCTAGATATTCTAGATCAACGGGAAGTACCCTATAGGTTTTGATTTTTGCGAATTTTAAATTATTTTTAACTTGATATCTCCACGCATACCTAATTAAAAATATCTTGACAGACCGATAAACAGATCGACAGACAAACAGATGGACAACACATAGATTCCATAAAGGGTTACGTGTTTTATCATAGATAAGGAACCCTAGAAATCAAGTGAAATAATTTTATAGTCCAGTTGTTTTCCTGTTTTGAGTGTTTATATTGGAGCTGTATGAGCGAGAGATTGACAAACGGCCTGATTGACGTACAGCTTCATTAGTGCAGTTTGTTAGCGACACGCGAGACGGGATGATTTATCGAATTATTAAATAATACTAGAACAATTGAATTAAAAACTAGAGTCGTTAGAAGAGATCAAAATAAAATTAGTTTTAAAAAACTCACACAGCAGTAGAAATGTTTGTTACATACAGCACCAGTTCCGCTGCACTAGGCTCTCGCGCTTCGAAGACTCCTTTTGTACGCAATTAAATCTATAAATGACAAAGGAGAACTTTATATAATAAGTAATAAATAAATCTCATTTATTTCATTTTCATACACATACGCATATAATTAAATAAAGAAATTTAAAAAAAAATTAGTAAAAATATTAATCAATTGTTTAAATAAAATAGAATAAATAAAGATTAACTGCTGAGTTTCTTGCCGGTTCTTCTCGGTAGTAAAGCATTCCGAACCTTCCAATCTTCTCCTCTTATATTTTGTTCCTTTACTACACACATTTTAACTAGTACAAACGAAGTTTTATTGGAGTTGCTTGAGTGGGTCATGCTTTCTCAAAGTGCCTCTGCGGTGGTTTCACGTGCTTCGGATCGTTACGTTCCCTAAAACATGGTTGAGCGAAGCGATGGCTGATTCATGTGTCATACTTGTGAACGAGTGCCGCACCGCCTGTGGAGGCTGGTCTGCTCTTGAAACATTCTTTGCATTCTTAGTATTTAGTCTTACTTTTTTGTTTTGTCTATCAATACTGTAAGACATTGATTATTTCTAAGTGATGAATACATAAACTATCTTTTTTTTTATATTTCATGCTTTTTATGTTTGTAATAAAAAGTGTTCTCTGTGATAAGGAGGGCATTTTCCAATATTTTAATTGGACGCTGTAAGAGAAAGGGAGAAAAGATATGCCCTTGTTGGGTTTCTTGCCGGTTCTTCTCGGTACAAGGTCTCCCGCCCTTAAGACTTGAACCGATAGCGTAGTGACATTCATAAGTGCTCAATTATTGTAGCCTAAATTGAATAAATGATATTGAATGATAGATTAAAAGATCTAAATTAAATTAAATTAATTGAAACAATTCATAATGACAACTGAAAATAATTCAATCAAAAATTGAACCAAATTCAATCAAATCAAGTTACTATAATAAAATCAGATCAAATTACAATAAATCAAATAAATTCAAATCACAATAGTGTCAATAACATAAAATTAAATTAAACAAAATCATATTAGTTTCAATAAAATCAGACTTAATTAAATTAAACCAAAATGAATTTAATCATATTAAATTTAAATTAAATTAAATCAAATTATTTTAAATTTAATTTCTATTATTATATGTCACGGTTTCCTACCAATTGCGACATGCTTATCACAGCACAGTTCCGGACATACTGTGACGATATCAATATTTATGCCTTAACATTTTTGTAATGTAATGTTTTTATTCAAGTTTTAGCGCGAAGATTTGCATTAGTACACAATTCTCAATAAACGTACTGCCTATAGCAAAATGACCAATGACTCTAATGTAAAATATTACATTATTAACTTACGAATCATAAACACCAACTCAAAATTATTTTTTAAATGTAGGTAGTAATCTAACCCCCGATTTATGGATTCGGACACTAGACCAAATTAAGTTGCGTAAATTTTGAACCATTGGCTGTGATTGGATGTTTGTTTGGAAGGCAAGTTGATTGGAGGACGTTTAAAGACAAGCGCTGATTGGAAGTTTATGCAACATCAAAATGGCATCACTTCATTTGCCCTTCAAAGGTAGTTTCATAACTTTTACCCTAATGAAATTTTATTCAGAAAATTAAACGTAAGATAAATCGGAGGCCCTCTAGATAGGAGTTGTTTTGTTGCCTTAGTTAAATAGTTATGCTACTGTTATTGGAAATTCTATAATTTTGAGGATAACCGCGTAAGTTTAAGTTACTTAGAACTTTTATAATATTGAAAACACCCGCGATACTTACCTAAGTGAGTCTTTTAACAACTATTAGGGTAGCCTCGTACAATAAAAATTCTAACAATGATAAAAGGTAGTTGTCTTGGTTTTCACGTATTCCGTACAATGGAATGACGTGTTAGTTTATTTGAAATTACCCGGGGTGTGTTAGATCTTTACGAACATTTAGAACATAATATTAATATTCTATTAATAATATAATAATAAGCCTTTTTTATTTCCATGACATCAAAAAAAAAATTGTATAAGAAAAGTAGGTATTTCTAATCTATATATGTCAAGGCCCCTTTCATAGTATAGGCCTCCTCCAGTTGCCCCCATTTTTTCCTGTCGTTATCTGTTTTCATCCAGTCTCTTCCTGCCAATTGAAGTATGTCGTCTATCCAGCGAGCTTTTGGTCTGCCCCTTTGTCTTTTGCCTCCCGGACCTGTCCATTTTGTTACTCGTTTAGGCCATCTATCTTCAGAAGAGCGGGCAATGTGTTTCAAACGCTGTGCGTGTTGTAATGCGTCTATCACTTTGGTTTTGTACCTTATTTTTTTACTATTGACTTTGTCTATGGTCTTGATGCCAAAAATGCTTCTCTCCATAGCCCGTTGGCAGGTACGTAGTTTTGACAAGGTGTTTTTGTTAAAAATTCAGGTTTGGGCACCGTACGATAGACAGGGCAGTAGACTCGAGTCCATCACTTTTTTCTTTAGTTTTGTTGAGAGTTTTGATTTTAATATTTCTTTGTAGCTCCAGTATTTTTTCCAGCTCATTTTGATTCTCCTGTCTATTTCATCTAGGTGTCTTGTGTTTTTAAATGATATTTTTTTTCCGAGGTAGATATAGGTCTCTACGTATTCTATAGGTGTTTGGTTTATAGGAATGGGATGCTTCGTACCGTTGGTACGAAGCTACCTTTTTTTTTGAGGTATTTAGTTGAAGACCTATATTTTCGCTAGCAGCGCTTAGTTCTGTCATCATTTTGTCTAGTTGTTTTGATGTCTTAGCGAAAAGGACTATATCGTCGGCAAATCGTAGGTTACTGAGGTCTTTTCTTTCTAAAGTTATTCCTATTTTTTCCCAGGCTAGGTCTTTCATTATATTTTGTCAGACAGCTATGAAAATTTTTGGTGATAGCGGGTCTCCTTGCTTCACACCTCTACGTATATTAACTTCTGGGCTTAATCTGTCTAACTTGACTCGGCTTGTACTTTTTTTGTATATATCCTTGAGTATGTTAATGTATATATGTGGAAGATTCTGATGCTCTAATGCGTCCCATATACTCTTATGTGAAATGGAGTCGAACGCTTTCGCGTAGTCGACATATGCTATGTAGGTTTTGCTTATATACAACATATTTTTCTATTCCTTGTTCTAAGGTGTGTATGTGGTCAGTCGTAGAGTCACGTTGACGAAAACCTGCCTGTTCCACTGGTTGGTTCTTTTCTATAGTTGGCTCTAATCTTTTCTCCAGGCACATGGCAAATAGCTTGTACATTGTTGCTAATAGATTAATAGGTCAGTGGTTATTGATATCCTCTGGGTCTCCCTTTTTGTATATTAAAATTATCCGTGATTTCGCCCATTTGATAGGGATTTCTTGTTCATTTGGGATATTGTCGGCACCCGGACTTTTATCTTTCTTTAATTTTTTAATTTTTATCAATATTTCTTCTTCGTAGAAGGGTTGGATTGACAAGTTCCTTTTATCTGTTTCTGAACGCTTTTGGTAACTGTGATTTTTGACAGATTTATCGTCGTATAGTTTTGTGTAGAAGTCGGAGGCAATTTTTACAAGGTCCTTTCTAGTTTATTGCTTTTTTGTGGTTTTTTGCGCCTTCAGTGTCCGAATCCATTTTTTTTCTGAATGTAGCTGTTTATAGGCTTTCTTTTGGCTTCCCGTGTCTAGTAGGTGTTTTTCAATTATTTCCATTCTGTAATTTTCATAATCTTTTTTAAGTACTTTATTTGTGGTTTTGTAGAGTGATGAAAGTGCCTTTTTCTCCTCCTTATTTTTGAAGGTTTGTGTTGTAGTTATGTGCGTTTTTTTCTTTGTTTTGATAAGCGTAAGGCTCTTTAAACTTTCCTTAACGGACGACTCTATTTTGAGGTAGTATGACTCTATGTTATCGTTAGCTTCCCAGTTGATTCGTTGTATTTACTTTTGTGCGCGGATTCGGGCGTCAGTTCAATTCAAATGCGGAGAGAGAGGTGCAGCGGTTGCTGTAGCGGATGGCGGTTGGATGTGTCGGTTCTGTTTCGGAGATAGGTCTTGATGATGGAGCTAACACACACAGATTCAATAAAAACAGCGGATTGCGGTATCGGTATTTAATCTTCTATAATTTTATATGGTCTGTATTATAATAACACACGCGGTGTCGCGGTGCGTCTTCGGCAAGCGGGGCGGGGGGCGCTTCAGTGCGCGCGGTGCGTTCGTGACGGCTAGCTTGGTACAACTGTCTGTCGATGCAGCGGGCGGCTTGCAAGGCGCTGGCGGCCTTGGGTACCTTTCCATCGTAGGTGTCGGTGTCGGTATGGTCACGTAGTCTTGTACATTGGGTCCCGTAGAATTATGTCAGTTATATATAACGTACGGTCGGTAGTCGGGTGTAGGGAATTTATTTATTTATAATATAGGTATAAAGTAAAATAAGAAAATATATGCGAGCAAATTCGAGGGGCGAATTTTAGCGAACATAACTCGCGGCGGCCGGAAAGGGATCAAAACTATGGTTTGATCGGGAATAAATAGTGGATCCTTCGGAGGGTCAATTAAATACACACAAAAAATTTGTTTACAAATGTTGAAGCGGTAGCCTTTTTAGACGCCTTAATTTTATATAAACGTTGATAAACCAAACACAAAAAGGTTTTTCAAAACAGGGTAAGACATGTCTGATCTCCAGGAACAGACATCGGCACAACTCGGATATGGAGTTGAAGATGCGGCTAGAATCTCAATAAAGGTCGCGGTTTTAAGAAAAGGCTCTAATCGGAGGAGCAGTATGTGCTTTAAATTGCACTATATGTTTACGGAACCCTACGGCTAGTACATTGTCAAGTGCAATGTTTACTTAAATAAAACTTATTGTAAGTACGGACTCGACAGCGGCTTAAATTAAATATGAACTATCGGCGGATTACCTACTATACGTAA
The DNA here is from genome assembly GCA_946406115.1 of Apoda limacodes. Classification (NCBI taxonomy): domain Eukaryota; kingdom Metazoa; phylum Arthropoda; class Insecta; order Lepidoptera; family Limacodidae; genus Apoda; species Apoda limacodes. Next base: position 36,347,419 of record OX291542.1, read on the forward strand.
CGAATAATAAATAAAATAGAAAAAGGTTTATTAAAATAACCTAAGCTAATTCTGTAGCTTGAACACGGGATACCAACTTCGTGTGCTACGGGTAACTTCGACGGCGCGCGGTGCGTACGGAAGCAAATTGTAAGTAGGTAACTTACAGGTAGGAAAAAATAAAAATGTTCGAAAACGGATAATCAAACTTATATTATAAAATTATCGGTCGACGGATAGCATAGATAACACGTTAGTGTTTAGTTTAGTAGGTATAATTTTCAAAGTTTTGTTTCGGAAACAAATTTCGAATACATATAAAACAACCAAGTAAACTGGTCCTTGTGTTTCGTTTACGGATCATTAAGACGGACGGTTTTAATCACAAAGTTTTAATTTTACAAATTAAATAATCGACGGGCGTAAGTGGTTACGCTAATACCTAGTTAGGTACTTATCTATATAATAAATTGTTGGTACATATCGGTGTACGCAAATTTATTGTTGCATATAGGTACGGACTGAGTTAAAAACAAGTTATCTGTTTCGGTGTGATGTGTACCTAAACAAACATATAAGTTACGCGGTGCGAAGTTATAAGTAGGTACACTACAATAGATAGGACTAAAATATATGTCTGCTTCAACGCATTCCTACAACTTGGAATGTGTGAGAAACGGTTACCGTATAACTACATATAGTTGTTAGTTAGACGGGTGTTTGTTTTTATGTCGGTAAAGTGATATGTATGTAAATTAGTTCACAATTTTGTTTACTGATTTGAGTACTAATCGGTACGGTTGATTGATGTCATAAATCAAATCAAAAAATAACTTAATCGGAAGGTTTTAATTTAATTAAATAAGATTTTATATTTAAGCGGCAAAGTCGGGGGTTTCACATGTTTATTAACGGTTTATGCAGGCGGTTGAGAACGCGAAGTATAACTAGATAGTTTGATGTTTATATGCATCAAATATTAAACAAAAATATAATAAAAACTTATATTAGACAGTAAAAAATAATAATAGATTTTAAATATTATCTGTAAAGACGGAGAGACATGAGCAATGCATGCGAGCGGTTAAAAACGCGGCTTACAACTACATAACTTGATAAAAGATAATGAAAATCAAAAACTTAATCAAAACTAAATTGTGACTTATACCTAAATTAAATAAAACAAAAAATGTAAATGGTGCGGTGATTGAGCGGCGCGGGGTGAAGCGGTTGTTTTTCGGGATTAGCCATCGGTGCCAGCAGGCTTGAGTTATTTGCTGAAGTCTTTGATAACGGGACAAGCAGAGGTTTTCGTATCAGACCAGTGCGGCTCAGGCGGATTAAACTTCCACTGGACTCGTCATAAAGCACGGCTTCATTGTTCAGTAAGAACTTATTAACTTCGGTTAAATATTTATTAGCGGCGACAAAATTAGTTCCTCGATCGGAACGCATTAAAGCGGGTAGTCCACGGCGACTTACAAAGCGGGTGAAAGCGGCAATAAAAGCGTCTACGGATAGGCTTTCGACGGCCTCCAAATGCACTGCCTTAGTGGCAAGACAAACAAAAAACACATAAATATGCCGTTACGGAGCGAGCGGAGCGGAGTAAGCTTGACTTTACAAGGTAGGGACCTGCAAAGTCGGTCGCGGTACCAGCAAAGACATGTGATACTTGCACGCGATCAATAGGCAAATCGCTCATTAGCGGTGGCTATGAAATAGCACTAAAGCGGTGGCATGTGACACAACGATGCAATACTCTAGACACTTGACGTCGTATAGAAGTGATCCAAAATTCCTGTCTTAGGACAGCAATTAAAGCATTAGGTGCGGCATGACAGTGTTGTCTGTCATAGTGTTCGATGAGTACGTATGTAAACCGGTGCTCCTTAGGTAAAAGCATCGGGTGTCGGGTATCATAAGACAAAACAAGTGATTGTTTGAGGCGACCTCCTACGCGGATAATGTTATTGGTATCGATAAATAAATCGAGCTTTTGTAACGATGTGCGGACGGCTTTACCCTTTTGTATTAATGGTATCTCGGAAACAAAGGCGGTAGCTTGTACAAATTTAACAAAAAAATGTTTAGCGGCGCGTGTTTCAGCCACAGTTAGGTATTTTAAACGAACACGGTGTTCATGTTTTGATTCAACGTTGTGAATAAATCTGAGTACGTACGCGGTTCCGTTTGCGGTGACGGGTCCTCTCCTTATCACGGTCGATGGGCTGAGGCGCGAATGTGACACGTCCTTCACGCGGTAACGTGCGCGGTGACGTACGAGGTGATGTACGCTGTGATGTACGCGGTGATGTATGTGGTGATGAGTGCTAGCTCGCAGATCGGACCTATTTTTGGTGTGGGACCTCCACGCAGACGGGTACTGCGATATAATTAAACTGCGGTGAGTTTGGCGAATGGGGTGTTTTGAAGAACACCATCTATAAATTTCGGCTATCGGAGCCCATGAGGGGCGTTGCGTGGTACTCATAGTCATAGCTAATTGCTTGGAGCCGGGGGACATGTGCAACGCGGAGTTGCAATGGTTGCAACAGCTCGTGTGTTGCGAGCGTACTGCGGACGGAACCGTTCGGTATGCTGTGTAAGTACAGCTTGGTGCGGCTTGTCGGACTAGATCGGGGTGTCGAGCGGGATTTAAATCGGAGTACTGGTTGCACCCACGTAATGTGTGCAACGTTGAGTTGCAAAAGTTGCAACCGTGTCTTGGTTGCATTCGTGCTGCTGACGGGCGGTACAAATCTGACGGGTGACGGATCGGCGTGACGGACGGACGATCGGACTGACGGGCGGATCGCGTGACAGACGGACGATCGGATACGGGTTCAGTAAGACTGACGGGATCGGTTGTCTTCGGTTTATCGTCGGACAACGGTATATGCGCGATATGCACGAGGAGGAGTCTCGGTCGGCGATAGCGGAGATGGGTCGGTAGGACGGACAGGTTCGACGGAAACCGTAATTTGGTCGGTGGGTTTCAGGACAACTTCATTTGAATGCATCGCATTCCTTATCTCCATATCTAACATGAAACTATGCATGTTTGAAAACCGGGTACGGTAGATGCCGAGGTCGGTATCCCCGAGATTACAAATCAGGTCCGTGTAGGCGGCCTCTAATTTGGTAAAATGCCTACAGAAAATCCTTTCCGCAAAGGCTATCGCGGTTGCGGTTTTGGCGGCTCGGATCTCGTCACGGACTTCACTTAGAAGATCGTGCCTTATGTTAAACGTGGCTACGCACTTCAACATTTTAAAAAGTCAAATTATGGACAAACAAAGAATATGAATTAATAAATATAGATAACTCGGATAAAACTTAATTGAGCGGAATAAAATAAAACGGGGGGTAGGTAAGTACGTCAATGTTACCGTTACGGTCGTAGCGTCCAGTTAGTCGATTCAGTGTAATCAGCGGTCGGGTTTCTGTCGCTATGCCTCACAGCGTTCAGCGACTCAGCGGCTCAGCGGCTGTAGCGCTTGAAAGCGACGTGCGGTGTCGGCGTGACCTTAGCGGGACGCCTCGTGGTTTTATCGGCGGCAACGTGGTTTGGCGGGACCGTGTGGTTTCGGCGGCAACGGCGGCGTAGTTTTGGGGGCCGCGTGGTTTCGGCGGCAACGGTTTGGGGGGCCGCGTGGTTTCGGCGGCAACGGCGTGGTTTCGGCGGCAATGGCGTGGTTTAGTGGGACCACGTGGGTTCGACGGCAGCGGCGTGGTTTGGCGGGGCCGCGTGGTATCAGCGGCGGCGTAGTTTGGCGGGCCGCGTGGTCTTGGCGGCAACGGCGTGGCCTTTAGGGAGCGGGTGCTGCTGATGCGCACGTAGTCGGATAGCAGATGCGGATGCGGATGGTCCAGTGATGGTGGCCCTCTTGGCTTCTCTTCCAGGACGATCCCACGATCTCGGTGGGACCTCCAAAAATGTGCGCGGATTCGGGCGTCAGTTCAATTCAAATGCGGAGAGAGAGGTGCAGCGGTTGCTGTAGCGGATGGCGGTTGGATGTGTCGGTTCTGTTTCGGAGATAGGTCTTGATGATGGAGCTAACACACACAGATTCAATAAAAACAGCGGATTGCGGTATCGGTATTTAATCTTCTATAATTTTATATGGTCTGTATTATAATAACACACGCGGTGTCGCGGTGCGTCTTCGGCAAGCGGGGCGGGGGGCGCTTCAGTGCGCGCGGTGCGTTCGTGACGGCTACACGGAAAAAAAAGAGTTTCCAAGTTCTATTCCACCAAAATAATTTGCATTCAGTCAAGAAATCCAACTATTTTGGACATATTTTGTGCACAGAAGGCAATATTATTTCCCAGAAAAAAAATCATTTTATCAATCGAAATTGATAAACTTCTTTTCGTATGAACAAATTTTTTTTTATACAAATAAATGCACGTTTTAGATCAACAAAACTTAAATTAATTACCCTTAGACAGTTAATGTTCTTGTATAAAATAAATACATTTTTATATGCAACATTTTATTTTTCTTCGTTTGAAACAAAAAATAATTTTGCTTTGATATAATTTATTTTGCGCCAAAATCATGGTTTTCTTAAATCTGCGACGTCACTTATTAAAAACTATATCTTTCGATGAACATAATTGTATCTTAAATCAAAGCTAGTGAAATGTTCTGTTAAGATAATATTGTTTTGAATTAGAGAAAATAATAATTTTAACAGAATTTGTTAGATTCTTGACTCAAAATCTGATATTTCAAGCTGAAACTCTTGTTTTAGTCGAAACAAATAAAATACCTGCTTTAAAATATTAAACATTTTCGTTGAAATTAATCAGCCAGTAGCGCTTTGAACGAATTTTCTTTCCGTTTAAGTAAATACCTGCATTTTTAAAATTGAATGAACCTCATCACTGTCCTTCATAGGATTTCGTGTTGGCTTTTAATTTTAAATAATTGTTTATTGTAGGGTTTTGTGCGTCAAATTAGTATCAGTTTATGCGAGAAACCTACAGTTAATTATTTTCTGAGAATTGAAAAGCACGTGGCCCAGTCGCATTCGTCTATCTGAAACGATAAGCGAAGTTAAGCAACGTCGACCGTGGTCAGTACTTGGATGGGTGACCGCTTTTTCTTCCATGTTTAAGAAGGATCGTTAAATAGTCATAACAATTATAATTAAACATAACGCTGTATAATCAGCTAAAGGCGAGAATAGCTACTAAGCTCGACAAAGTCCAAATAAAGGCAGTGCGGTAGACTGCTGACTATATGGCCAAAGCCTCCAGAAAAGAGGCCTGTGCCTCTGCAGTAGGGCACTAGCTCGACAAACGTCCGCTAAGACACACACTAAGTCAGTGCGGTAAACTGACTCTATATGGCCCAAGCCTCCAGAAAAGAGGCGTAGGGCTTTTTAAAAAACTTTATTTAATCTTGATGGACAACTATGTCATTTTGGACCGAAACATTTTTTGTTTTAAACTAAAATATAATGTTATTAATTTAAGAGCTGATGTAGTCAAGTTAAGAGCACTATTCTCTTGTGTAAACTCGACATTTCTTCCGTGAAATAACGCACGAAGTTCTACGCCCAAGAAAACTAAGTGTTTCAAATAAAGAAGCAAATTTTTCTTCAATGAATTAAATATTGTATCAAACTGATAGAGTTTTATTTACTGGTTCAAAGAAATTTGATCTTGTGTTAACTTCATATTATTTTAAATATTTAAGAGAAATAATATCTTAGATGAAGTAAATATTCGTTGGTGCATATATGAAACAATGTTCTCTTGGCTCAACTAATTCTTTTTTGCCGTGTAGCTTGGTACAACTGTCTGTCGATGCAGCGGGCGGCTTGCAAGGCGCTGGCGGCCTTGGGTACCTTTCCATCGTAGGTGTCGGTGTCGGTATGGTCACGTAGTCCTGTACATTGGGTCCCGTAGAATTATGTCAGTTATATATAACGTACGGTCGGTAGTCGGGTGTAGGGAATTTATTTATTTATAATATAGGTATAAAGTAAAATAAGAAAATATATGCGAGCAAATTCGAGGGGCGAATTTTAGCGAACAACTTTCTTAAGGCAGAGAGGTATGTTTCTTGTGATTTCTCGTCGGATAGAGTGACTGTTGGAGTTGAGTCGAAAGTAGATCAACATTTCTATCGGTTGTCTAAAGTTATTGTTCCTCTCAAGAGTCTATGCTCGAGTCGCTTGGAAACGAGAGTTTGTTGAGGATTTCTATTTTGGTAAAGAGTTGTAGGTACTTACTTAAAATATATTCTATTTGGTTTCTTGCTTGTTTATCTGGTGTAATCCATGTCCATAGGTTTTTTATATTTTTCTTGAATATTGTGTTAATTATTGTGAATTTTTTTTTTAGAGCGTTTTGGACAAGTTTTTCGCCTCTGGAATTTCTTTTACCGTAGCAGTATGAGCCTAGTATTGTACTTTCCGTGCGAACAACATTATCTCGTAAAGGTTTTTAACGACCTCCGGCAGATCATTAATGTATATAAGAAATAGGAATGTTCCCAGGATAGAGCCCTGTAGAACGCCCATTTTAATTTTAGATCCAGGGAAATAATAATATAAAAATATTACTTAAAAAAATAATAATATTACTTAGTTTTTTTTATTTCAATTAAAATTATATACCTATCATAATATGAGAAATAGTACGACTGCACCGCGATATGAGTTTAGCAATTGGGCTCTGCTAAAAATCAGCGCTGAAGCTAGTAAGCTACAGCACAATACGCTGAGCGGCGTCCATTTTTCACATTGCACTACGACACCCATTATACAAAAACTCAAAATTAACTGTGATTTGTATATGTGTTCTTTTTTTTATGTGCTTACTTTTGTTATTTATTTGTGTAATGTGAAATAAATAACTGTATGTTGTCTATAACCCGACGCAAGTGTGTTTTTGCCGCTTTTACTTCTGCCTCTAAGATACCACATCAACACACAAGTCATATCAAATTTGGATATCATTTGTCTTGAAGAACTCACAAATTTCCGTAATTTGACGACTAGCTTCCGTTCGAAATGCTTCCGTTGAGAAGAACGATCTCCAAAAAGACAGACTTGGTTGATAAACAAATGAAAACACAGAGGCAGGTCTTCACGGAGCGTAGACGTTTTTACTAAGAAGGGTCTCGCGAAATCTGTATCGACTGCCGAGAAGGGTCTAAGGGCCTGAACAGGATCAGCGGGCAGATCTCCCATTTGAGACTGAACCAGAATAGCCTTCAGTCGATAACAAGGAATACACTTAAATATCACCCCACGAACGACCGGTCCGGGCTGATAAAATCCAATTTTCTTTTTGCAGTAAAGCCATCATATCACCTAAGCCAGCATGTGAGTTTTTCAGGTGCCTATCCTGAATGATAAGCTCTATTAACGGACTATGAATTGGAAGTAATAATGGGTGATGAGCTCCATAAGGAAGTTGTGCATTACGAAGTCGGCCATCCACACGCATCAAGACTTTTAAGTTGCACCTACCGTTGCGTACGGTGGAGAGCACAGACTCAAAATGCTCAAACTGAACAGAACGAAATCAAAATATTAATGTCTTGTAACGCTATTCAGTAGACAGAATTGGATTATACAATTTCGCTGATTTGTTTTGACAATTGTTGAAAAAACGGTAGATCCAACCTGTTAAACCAAGAAGCTTGTCAATGGGGCTGAATTAAAGCAGCAAGGATTCTACATCACGCAGAAGCCTTACCTCACTCGGGTTGCGTAAACCAGGCAGGGGATCCACAACGTCCAATGTCTTTTGTGGCCAATTTTCTGGCTCAAATAGCCAGCCGGGACCCCACCAGAGCGGATGATCCAACAAAATAAAGGCCAAGCATCTGCGTGAAGCACAATATGAAGAATTAACAAGGGCCAGGCATGTGCCTCCAGGTAATAGGCACGAGACACACATGGATCTGGGAGACCCCGTTAGACGCAAAGACCTCCAAGTCACGGACTAAAGCTTGTAACCAGGCCTAGACAATTTGACACCACCCGTTTAATAGCCACGATTTGGCCCAACGTCGCAACTACATGCAAAAGCAGACGAGCTAACAGGGCAGGCCCGAAAGTTCCAATTTTGGGATGGTCAGTCGTAGGAGGATGGGAGCAACTTTGCTTTTAGTCATTACTAAATTCATCGTCACAATTTCCATCCAATCAAAAGCACGAAGGTATACTGCGGCGGCATATCCGGCCTCTGAGGCGTCGCAGAAACCATGCATGGTGAGCTGGCATTTTCCAGGCGATAGAATACGCCTACTTAATTGCACCTGTTCTATGCCTGGAAGTGAGGAGACATAATGTTACCAACTGGACAATAAGTTACCGATCAGTGGCGTGTCCCACGTGACTTTGTCCAACCATTAGGATCAAAAATTCTAGCGACTGTGGACAAGACCGAACGTTTTGTCACGGTAGTAGTGTTCAATAGGTTCTCCACGTGAAACTTAAATACGTCTACAACCAGTAAATATTGAACGCCTAAAACCGCCTAAGTATCCGGATTATCCGCGTTTGTAAATTTATGTGGATTTTGGCGATGCTCTTTCGGAGAGTCTATCAGAACAGCTATGAGTTAGACACCCACTTTCTGAATTCATAACCACCAGCTTTCATGAGCTCCAAAAATTCGTCGCGAAACACTAAAGCCTCGTTCTCACTGGCGAATCCCGTTCACATGTCATCGACGTAGACATCTGTCGACAAAGTAGTCGAAGGTTTTTTTTTTTTTATACCGCTACGGTGGCAAACAAGCTTACGGTCCGCCTGATGGTAAGCGGTCACCGTAGCCTATGGACGCTTGCAACACCAGGGGTATCACTTGCGCGTTGGCAACCCTTCAGAAATCTAATAACTTCTTTCTTGAAGAACTCCATTCTTTAGTCCTTGCAGAAAACCTTGGCAGGGAGCCCATTCCACAACTTAAGCGTTCGCGGGAGGAAGTTTCTCTGAAACCGCACTGTACGCGACCATTTAGGTTCTAAAGTTTGAGAATGAATTCCCTGCCGATGGCGAGCGGTGCGATGGTAGAAAGTAGCCGTGGGCATCATTTCGATCAATTCCTCAGAACACAACCCATTGTACAAGCGGTAGAACACACACAGTGAGGCAAAGTCTCTCCTCAGACTTAAGAGCTCGATACCACAAGTGAGTTTGGAATCGTCGACAATTCTCACAGCCTCACAGAACCGAGTCAAAAGGGCCAAGCTGGTATCCGGGTGCACCTGCCCAGAGATGGCAGCAGTACTCCATATCGGGCCGAACTTGCGACTTGTAAAGTAACAACCTTTGCCCCGATGTGAAGTACTGCTTCGCTCTGTTGAGTACACCAAGTTTTTTGGAGGCAAGCTTCACCTTATCTTGTAAATGATCTCGGAACTGAACATCGCTGGAGATGTCGACACCGAGGATTCCAATGCTCTTGGAGATGGAGATGGGAGTGTTCTGGAATTGTGGGACTACAGTGAATGGAGTTTTCTTAGCGGTGAACGCGCACACTTGTGTCTTTGTAGGGTTGAATCGGACCAAGTTTACCCGTCCCCAGTCAGAGACCTGGCACAGTGTGGTCTCGATTTGAGACATAAGTTCTCCGCGGTTTTCCTGCACTACGGAACGAGGGATGTTTGCACGACCCGTGTAAAAAGCGTCTCCAGTACTGTCATCTGCATAGCAATGTATTTTGTTGATGTCCAACATGTCATTGATATGCAGTAGAAACCGCGTAGGAGACAGCACAGAACCTTGCTGGACACCAGCATTAATGTCCATGCTATCAGAGCAACTGCCGTCAACTACGGTTCGTATGCGTCTGCCGGACAAAATGCTAGCCACTCATTTGCACAAACCCTCAGGCACTCCGTAAGATGGCAACTTCGATAGAGGACCCCGGTGCCAGACCCGATCGAACGCCTTCGCTATGTCCAAGCTACATGCCAATGCCTCCCCCTGACTCACAATGGCAAGTGCCCATCGGTTTGTGAGATACAATAGAAGCTCACCAGTCGAGCGACCGTAGCGAAAGCCATATTGACGGTCACTATACCAGATCGTGTACTTCTAGGTATCTTAGAAGCTGTGTGCTAATCGAACGCTCCATTACCTTAGAGAGGAGAGAGGTAATAGCGATAGGCCTGTAATTCGATGGATCTGATCTATCGCCCTTTTTGGGCACCGGGTGCACATTCCCAGTCTTCCATGAAGACGGAAATTGCCTAGTGTGGTAGGAAAGCGCGAAGAGGTGCGTGAGTACAGGACATAACTGAGGAGCACACTGCTTAAGCACCACTGCCTGATACCGTATGGCCCACTCGACTTATGCACGTCTAGAGAAAGCAACGCCCGCCGGCCCTCCCGCTGCGTTATGGAGATTCATCGTTAATGTTCGAGTTCGAGGCAAAAAAAACTGCCCAGTAGATCGGCTTTCTCTTTAGCACTATGGGCCAAGTCACCATCGGTCTTTCGCAGTGGTGGTAACGATGACTGGCAAAAGTTCCCTTCGGCAACTTTGGCAAGCGACCAGAAAGCACGATTCCCAGAAGGATAGCTCACAAGTCGCCCACCTATTCAGCCGATGAATTGGAATTTTGCTCTAGCAGTTGCTTTCTTACTGAACATCGAGGTAGCATTTAATTTGCGTTTTAACTCAGAAATATTTGGATCCATATTATAACGAGCCGTGATCCAAGCCTCATATGCATTTTGCTTAAGAATTTTAGCTTTTCTGCAAGACCTATTAAACCACGGTCGTTTTTTGACGCCGGCAGCTACTCGCGGGTTAGGAATATAGCATTCCATACTAGCAAGGATTGTCTCAGTGACTGCGGCTGCGCAGACGTTCTCGCAATCAATCCCAGTCTGCCGACTTATAGTGCCACACACGACGCCAAATAGTTGGCCCAGCAGGATCGGGTTGTGTGCATGACACTTGAGTCCGAACGAGACAGTGGTCCGAGGAGCCAAGAGGCGTATCCACTGAGACGGAGTATCCGTCCGGACGAGTAGTCAGCAGAAGGTCCAGTAAGGAGCTCGTATGTTCCTCTATATCTGGTATTCTCGTTGGAGAAAGTACGAGCTGAGAGAAACCATAGGTCAGAGCAAATTCATGAGCAGATATCCCAGCATGGTTATTGGTTCGAGAACTGAGCTACTCGCGATGGTGGGCGTTAAAGTCTCCCAAAATAACTAGTTCTGCTGTGGGATATTGCTCTAGAACTTTGTCAGTCGTCAAACTCAGGTGCGTGAAGAGTCGAGTTACGTCCGTGTCACCGCTATGAGACCTATATAGGCACGCATAGATACGAATGTGGCCGCCGTAATCTATGCGCACCCACAATATCGACAGGTCCCTGTCTTCAAGGCTATAAAGGTGGCTACAGCAGATATCCTCCCGGACGAACATACATACACCGGCACGACTCATAAAATTGTGTTCGAGTTTGTAGCCGGGATAGTAAAGGAATGATGTGTCGGCCGGGCAGGATATCTGCGTCTCCGTTAGAAAAAGAATGGTCGGCTGCGCAGTTTCGAGATGGTGGTGGACTGCGTTAAGATTTGCGTGAATACCCCTGATGTTGCAAAAATCCACATTATATGTGGATGGATTAGCCGCTGTACAATCTCTTTTCTTTTCGTTCTCATGGCCATAATATATAAAAAAAGTTACTAAGACTAAGGATGAGGATTCACTGCACAGACAGCTTAGAGGACAAAAGGTGCGGTTCTAAGACTGCTAAACCACAGATGATACGGTTGCTGGCACGGCGGGCGGAAGGGCCCCTGAGCCCTCTGTTGTAGTAGCCGGGTCCACTCCGGTCTCCTTCTCCGGCACGACTACCACTTCAGATACTTTACACAGGCTGGCGGATCAGCCTCCCAGGGCGGAGATTAAGTGATCCCTGGGTTCGTGATCCCGTTCAACCTATGGGCGGCCAGCGGTCAGCCGTTTCATCAGGTTTCCCTGACCGCCGAACCAGCACGCCGTGTCTACGCCGAGCAATGACAGCAACATGCACAGCCGGTCCTCCGCTGTCCGCGCAGCGAATCCTCAAAGAGCTCTGGCAACGTTACTCACCGCCAGGAACACAACACTACTCAATGTTAGTGTTATTATGGCCGCGGTTTTCTGTAAGGAGGTACTTCCCCAGTTCGGGCCGCTCATTCGAACAAGTACTCAAAGTCAAAGTCAAAATGGTTTATTGAAATAAGGATTTTACAATCACTTTTGAATCGTCAAAGTTATAAAATATTATTTTTTGAGCCCTCCCACCTTCCCGCCGGTTCACAATGTTGTTGATTTCTACCGAGCAAAATCCGGCAAGAAACTCGATAGTTACTCTTTTAAAAACACTATCAATAATACAAATAAACTAAAATACAATTAATGTTTTAAATAAAAAAATTTTAGTCGTACAATTTTATGTTATTTCCATTTTAATTTGGTTTACCTATGCATCCTGTAATTGAGCATCATCAGTCCCAAGGATTTTTATCATTTACATAGTCTGAAATATTGTAGTATGCCTTTTTACAAAGTACCTGCTTGATAAAAGATTTAAATTTACTTATTGATAGATTTTGAATTTTATTGGGAACTTTGTTGTAAAAGTGTATACTTTGCCCCATAAAAGAGTTACTTATTTTGTGTAGACGTGTATCATGCACCAACAGCTTATTTTTACTTCTAGTATTTACTTTGTGAACGTCACTTTTCTTGCTGAAACTATTGATATTTCTATGTACATATAAAAGATTTTCATATATGTACTGCGACACTAAAGTTAAAATTTTTACTTCCCTAAACCTATCCCTCAGAGATATCCTAGATACTAATTTATAAATAGCACGAATTGCCCTTTTTTGTAACAAAAATATTGTATTTACATCAGCAGCGCTACCCCACAATAGGATACCATATGTCATTAAACTATGGAAATAGCTAAAATATACTATTTTTGCAGTGTCGACATCGGTCAATTGTCTTATTTTCTTGATCGCATACACAGCAGAGCTAAGTTTTTTGGCTAGGTTATGAATATGAGGACCCCATTGAAGTTTGGAGTCCAGCGTTATGCCAAGAAAGACTGTTGAATTAACAAGTTCTAATTGCTCGCCATTAATATTAATGAGGTGTCATCAGCAAATAAGACAATGTCATGGTTTTTTACATTATATGGGAGATCATTAATGTAAATAAGAAATAGAAAAGGACCTAAAATTGAGCCCTGAGGGACTCCCATAGTGACTGCTGATCCCGGAGATCTTTCACCGTTGACATCTATTTTCTGTACTCTCCTACTCATATAGGATGTCAAAAGATCGAGAGCTTTGCCTCTAATACCATAGTGATGTAGCTTCCTGATGAGATTTTCATGTTGATCACAGTCAAATGCCTTAGATAAATCACAAAACACTCCAAGGGTGTCATGCGAATCCTCCCAGGCGCATATTTTTTAATAGTGCCACTCCTGCATCGGTTGTGGAACGGCCTTTCATAAAGCCAAACTGTTTACTACTAAGTAGCTCATTAATACAGAAATGGCTTAACATTTGACAAAGTATGATTTTTTCAAAAACTTTACTGAGTATAGGTAGTATTGAAATTGGCCGAAAATTATTAGGATCTGTTGAACTACCTGATTTAAAAAGAGGTATAACTTTGCTAAGTTTCATCTCATCAGGAAACACACCACTATCAACACAACTATTAAAAATAATGGCTAAGGGTTGTGCTATAACATGAATAATTGAATTTATAGTTTTTACAGAAAGTCCCCAAAGGTCTGTGGTGTTTTTAATTTCTAATGTTTTAAATGTATTAATGATATCCGTAGGACTAATGTTTTTAAATACAAAGGGAACGTTACATTCAGGAACACTAGTTTTTAATATTTTTTCTGCTAAGATTGGACTTAAGTTTAGATGTTCAGTTGTTTTAAATGGAATATTTTTAAAAAACTGTTCAAAGGCAACTGCTACCTCAGAATTTGTTTTAAAACTAGCATCATCTACAATCAACTCAAAGTCCTGACAAGAATTCCTAGCTTTACCAGTTTCATTATTTATTATGTTCAATGTAGTTTTTATTTTATTTGTTGAATTTTGTACTTTATGTCTGAGGTGAATTGCTATTGCAACAAGACAGACCTTTTTAAAGGTTTTTGAGTATTTTTTTAAATATTCCCTAAATATTTGGCTATTATTATATGTTTTTTCTTTATATAATTCATACAGTTTACGCCTACTTTTATGAATACCTGGGGTTGCCCATTCACTAAAACTAAAGCGACTGGAAATAAGTTTCTTTTTTGCAGTAAATATTTTATTATACTCTGTAGTAATAGTGTCAAGAACAGTATTGTACATATCATTTGGGTCGCCATTATAAAGCAAATCTGGAAGTTTATGCATTAAGTTAGATTTAAATGCTTCAACCCGTTTAGTTGTTATTGGTATAAATTTAATTTCCTTTTTAGTAATACTATTCTTTCTTTCTAAAACCACTAACTGTCCACAATGATCTGACTCTAGATTGCTTATAATTGATTTTTGAATTGGTTTTATGTCAGTAAATATATTGTCGATGCAAGTGGCACTGGATACAGCAATTCTAGTTGGTTCACAAAACAAATTATTTAAATTAAAAGACTGAAATAAGGCAAGCAATCTGGTGCTTAATGAACTATTTTCCAAAATGTTTATATTGAAGTCTCCACAAACAATGATTTGTTTATTGGAATTGCTGATTTTATTCAGCACTTCTTCCATAACTAATTCAAAATTATCATAAATTGCACAAGGCGGCTTGTATACACTCACAACAATGAGATGCTCAACTTCTATACAGGACAGCTCGGCAGTTCGCTCAACTGAGAGGCTCACAATGTCTTTACGTTCCTTAAACTTTAGCTGTTTATTAACTAAAATTAAAGAGCCACCATGGATAGCATTTACTCGGCTGAACGAACTTCCCACCTGGTGATTAGTGAAATTGAACATAAACTGATGGCTGCGTAGCCAGTGTTCAGTGATACATAAAATGTCAATCTTTTGGCAGTTTATGAACAATTCAATTTCTAGTTCTTTCTGAGACATTCCTTGTATATTCTGATGCACCAGGTTTAATGGAATATTATTTTTAGTATGACAAAGTTTATTTTTTTGTTTCTGTTTACATAAAACTTGAGTAGACATAGATTGTTTAATATAATCATTATTAGTGTTGGAATTATATAAAATGCCAAAGTGGTCCTTTGTTGTCTAAAAATTTAATTTAAATTATTACATGTCAAATTATTATACTGTTCAATAGAAGCAGGTTGT
The DNA here is from genome assembly GCA_946406115.1 of Apoda limacodes. Taxonomy (NCBI): domain Eukaryota; kingdom Metazoa; phylum Arthropoda; class Insecta; order Lepidoptera; family Limacodidae; genus Apoda; species Apoda limacodes. Next base: position 36,362,734 of record OX291542.1, read on the forward strand.
TTAGTTAAATGATTAGCTGAAACGTCAATTACACTATTATAATTGCACTGCTCAATAGAAGCAGGTTGTTTAGCCAAATACTTGGCTGAAATGTCAATTACTCTACTATACTTACACTGCTCTATAAAAGCAGATTGTTTAGCCAAACACTAATTTATTGACACGCCCGCAGAAGAGGGGGCAGAACCATCAAATGCGACACTATCACCCTTAAAACATGCATGGTGAGGGATGAAATGATGTTCGTGATTCTGCCAATCGAGCCTAGATACGGACATGTGTCCCAGCTCAAAATATTCCCTCATGAATGCAAAATATTTCTGCTTAAATTACAACCTTCGGGTCATACGTCCCTCCATGGATGCTAGTCTAGTTTCGGCTAGCTTTCTAGAGTGATCTAAAGAAGGCCTGTCGGGACGAAATGGCAATGAACAGTTTGGGGCCTGGCTGTGCTATAACAATGAACGCTTCACACTCCTGGTCTTTAGGGTTCTGACGAGATGCACTTGGGGACTCTTCCACTTCCCAAAACCGCTGAATCGCTTCAGCGGGAGAAGGATCTACCCTAGTTGTGTGAGTTGTCGTAAACTTCGTCTATATGTACTTATATATATAAAGGCTCCTGATTAATATTTCAGATGGAACTCATTGGAAGACCCGATTACATTGTTGAACTAATGTAGAACTAATTGTAAAAGTAAAACGAATGTATTGATTGATGAAAACAAATTAATAAACTCTTTCCCCATCACACCTTAGATGCAATAAAAAACAAAATAGTATTTAAACCTAATAAATAATTTTGGATGTATGTTTTTGCATTTTGTTGCCTCGTACCACCCACTGTGTCAACATACTCGTAGATGTGTGCGTGACGCACACATCGCGCCTTTGTTTGTAATTTTTATTCGCGCGCTCGCAAAAACCGACCCTTAAGAGGGCGATATAGGCCAGAAAGCTAATGTCTGTAATTCTAACGTTGTGAATGCAAATGCACTATGAATCATTAGATAATGTCATATACATTCCTATGAGATATATATATTATATACTTCTTAAGTAATTTATACCGTAGTGACGCCTTGAAACTTTTTTTGGAATTTAACGTTATTACCTTTTTGTAGTCACATTTTTTGACTTTTTGCTACACCTTAGAGTCAATGCACTAGATAACAAGCTATTCTAATTATTTAACCAACTTTCATTACAAGCAATACAAAACACGCTTTAAAAATTTGGTGTAGAAAAAATGGTCACTTCCAGATTTTTTATTGCATTAAATACAATAAATGAAAATCACTCAGTAAGGTAACGCACTAAAAAAAAAAACAAGTTTTATTGCAAATATTTTTTTCAATCCTTTAGATGCTATAGTTTAGCCACAAAATTTGCACAAAAACGGCGTATTTTTGCGGTCTAGCCTATACCGCAGCCTTAAACGTAAAGTGGACAGGATTTTTTTTAACACTCGTGCCACGTTATTGTGACTAGTAACTATTAAAAACCATACACTTTCTTAATAACTGCATAAATAGCTATTTTACAATTATTAATTTTTTGGGATTTATTGCAAGGTTTTTTGAGAAAGGAGTTGTACACACCTTTTATAAACACCCTTTATTTTAACATGCATGCATTGTCATAATGCCACGTGAGCTGCTTGATAGGGTATTGATGTCCTTTAACATCATCTGGTAACTTTATGATTATGACCTATTTATTGATCACAGCTATGCGGTGTGATAGCGTCTTACAGCACGGGTAAATTTAAGGGGCACAAATTATGCACGATCGACAAGGACTTGGCATTTCTTTTTCTAAAGAAACATATTCACATTATGGGAAGTAAACTATAAAATTGTAATTTACAGAGTGAAGATACAAATACCTTGGTGCTTTAAACATTACAAAATTTGCTGTGATGTTGTGATATTTTATGTCGCTATAAAATCAGATGAACATAAAGTGAAGCGTGTCGTTCAGCGCTGATATGGCAGCAGTTATTTATAGCCCATAATGTTGGAAACAGTTTGAGATCTTAACTAACTCTAGTTCTTCAGGAAAACAACTCATAAAGAAAAATCTAAGGATTGCAATATTAAAATATGTAATATCTTACTTTGGTACTGGTACTTTCTCCAACGAGAATACCAGATACAGAACATACGAGCTCCTTACTGGATCTTCTGCTGACTACTCGTCCGGACGGATACTGCGTCTCAGTGGATGCGCCTCTTGGCTCCTCAGACCACTGTCTCATTCGGACTCAAATGTCATGCCCACAATCCGATCCATCTGGGTCAACTAATTGGCGTCATGTGTGGCACTATAAGTCGGCAGACTGGGATGGATTGCGAGATTTTAACGCTTCATACCCTGCCGGCGTCAAAAAACGACCGTGGTTTAATAGGTCTTGAAGAAAAGCTAAAATTCTTAAGCTATATTCTGATGCACCAGGTTTAATGGAATATTATTTTTAGTATGACAAAGTTTATTTTTTTGTTTCTGTTTACATAAAACTTGAGTAGACATAGATTGTTTAATATAATCATTATTAGTGTTGGAATTATATAAAATGCCAAAGTGGTCCTTTGTTGTCTAAAAATTTAATTTAAATTATTACATGTCAAATTATTATACTGTTCAATAGAAGCAGGTTGTTTAGTTAAATGATTAGCTGAAACGTCAATTACACTATTATAATTGCACTGCTCAATAGAAGCAGGTTGTTTAGCCAAATACTTGGCTGAAATGTCAATTACTCTACTATACTTACACTGCTCTATAAAAGCAGATTGTTTAGCCAAACACTAATTTATTGACACGCCCGCAGAAGAGGGGGCAGAACCATCAAATGCGACACTATCACCCTTAAAACATGCATGGTGAGGGATGAAATGATGTTCGTGATTCTGCCAATCGAGCCTAGATACGGACATGTGTCCCAGCTCAAAATATTCCCTCATGAATGCAAAATATTTCTGCTTAAATTACAACCTTCGGGTCATACGTCCCTCCATGGATGCTAGTCTAGTTTCGGCTAGCTTTCTAGAGTGATCTAAAGAAGGCCTGTCGGGACGAAATGGCAATGAACAGTTTGGGGCCTGGCTGTGCTATAACAATGAACGCTTCACACTCCTGGTCTTTAGGGTTCTGACGAGATGCACTTGGGGACTCTTCCACTTCCCAAAACCGCTGAATCGCTTCAGCGGGAGAAGGATCTACCCTAGTTGTGTGAGTTGTCGTAAACTTCGTCTATATGTACTTATATATATAAAGGCTCCTGATTAATATTTCAGATGGAACTCATTGGAAGACCCGATTACATTGTTGAACTAATGTAGAACTAATTGTAAAAGTAAAACGAATGTATTGATTGATGAAAACAAATTAATAAACTCTTTCCCCATCACACCTTAGATGCAATAAAAAACAAAATAGTATTTAAACCTAATAAATAATTTTGGATGTATGTTTTTGCATTTTGTTGCCTCGTACCACCCACTGTGTCAACATACTCGTAGATGTGTGCGTGACGCACACATCGCGCCTTTGTTTGTAATTTTTATTCGCGCGCTCGCAAAAACCGACCCTTAAGAGGGCGATATAGGCCAGAAAGCTAATGTCTGTAATTCTAACGTTGTGAATGCAAATGCACTATGAATCATTAGATAATGTCATATACATTCCTATGAGATATATATATTATATACTTCTTAAGTAATTTATACCGTAGTGACGCCTTGAAACTTTTTTTGGAATTTAACGTTATTACCTTTTTGTAGTCACATTTTTTGACTTTTTGCTACACCTTAGAGTCAATGCACTAGATAACAAGCTATTCTAATTATTTAACCAACTTTCATTACAAGCAATACAAAACACGCTTTAAAAATTTGGTGTAGAAAAAATGGTCACTTCCAGATTTTTTATTGCATTAAATACAATAAATGAAAATCACTCAGTAAGGTAACGCACTAAAAAAAAAAACAAGTTTTATTGCAAATATTTTTTTCAATCCTTTAGATGCTATAGTTTAGCCACAAAATTTGCACAAAAACGGCGTATTTTCGCGGTCTAGCCTATACCGCAGCCTTAAACGTAAAGTGGACAGGATTTTTTTTAACACTCGTGCCACGTTATTGTGACTAGTAACTATTAAAAACCATACACTTTCTTAATAACTGCATAAATAGCTATTTTACAATTATTAATTTTTTGGGATTTATTGCAAGGTTTTTTGAGAAAGGAGTTGTACACACCTTTTATAAACACCCTTTATTTTAACATGCATGCATTGTCATAATGCCACGTGAGCTGCTTGATAGGGTATTGATGTCCTTTAACATCATCTGGTAACTTTATGATTATGACCTATTTATTGATCACAGCTATGCGGTGTGATAGCGTCTTACAGCACGGGTAAATTTAAGGGGCACAAATTATGCACGATCGACAAGGACTTGGCATTTCTTTTTCTAAAGAAACATATTCACATTATGGGAAGTAAACTATAAAATTGTAATTTACAGAGTGAAGATACAAATACCTTGGTGCTTTAAACATTACAAAATTTGCTGTGATGTTGTGATATTTTATGTCGCTATAAAATCAGATGAACATAAAGTGAAGCGTGTCGTTCAGCGCTGATATGGCAGCAGTTATTTATAGCCCATAATGTTGGAAACAGTTTGAGATCTTAACTAACTCTAGTTCTTCAGGAAAACAACTCATAAAGAAAAATCTAAGGATTGCAATATTAAAATATGTAATATCTTACTTTGGTACTGGTACTTTCTCCAACGAGAATACCAGATACAGAACATACGAGCTCCTTACTGGATCTTCTGCTGACTACTCGTCCGGACGGATACTGCGTCTCAGTGGATGCGCCTCTTGGCTCCTCAGACCACTGTCTCATTCGGACTCAAATGTCATGCCCACAATCCGATCCATCTGGGTCAACTAATTGGCGTCATGTGTGGCACTATAAGTCGGCAGACTGGGATGGATTGCGAGATTTTAACGCTTCATACCCTGCCGGCGTCAAAAAACGACCGTGGTTTAATAGGTCTTGAAGAAAAGCTAAAATTCTTAAGCAAACTGCATATGAGGCTTGGACCATGGCTCGTAATAATAAGGATCCGAATTTTTCTGAGTAAAAACGCAAATTAAATGCTGCCTCGAGGTTCAGTAAGAAAGCAACTGCCAGAGCAAAATTCCAATTCATCGGCAAAATAGGTGGGCGACTTGTGAGCTATCCTTCTGGCAGTCGTACTTTCTGGTCGCTTGCCAAAGCTGCCGAAGGGAACTTTTGCCAGTCGTCGTTACCACCACTGCGAAAGACCGATGGTGACTTGGCCTATAGTGCTAAAGAGAAAGCAGATCTACTGGGCAGTCTCTTTGCCTCGAACTCGAACATGAACGATGAAGCCACTGTACCACCTACTATACCGTGGTGCGGTAAGACCATGCTGGAAATCTCCATAACGCAGCGGGAGGTCCGACGGGCGTTGCTTTCTCTAGACGTTCATAAGTCGAGTGGGCTAGACGGTATACCAGCAGTGGTGCTTAAGCAGTGTGCTCCTCAGTTATGTCCTGTACTCACGCGCCTCTTCGCGCTTTCCTACCACACTAGGCAATTTCCGTCTTCATGGAAGACTGGGAATGTGCACCCGGTGCCCAAAAAGGGCGATAGATCAGATCCATCGAATTTCAAGCCTATCGCTATTACCTCTCTCCTCTCTAAGGTAATGGAGCGTTCGATTAGCACACAGCTTGTAAGATACCTAGAAGTACACGATCTGGTCAGTGACCGTCAATATGGCTTTCGCCACGGTCGCTCGACTGGTGAGCTTCTATTGTATCTCACACACCGATGGGCACTTGCCATTGTGAGTCTGGGGGAGGCATTGGCATGTAGCCTGGACATAGCGAAGGCGTTCGATCGGGTCTGGCACCGGGGTCCTCTATCGAAGTTGCCATCTTACGGAGTGCCTGAGGGTTTGTGCAAATGAGTGGCTAGCTTTTTGTCCGGCAGACGCATACTAACCGTAGTTGACGGTAGTTGCTCTGATAGCATGGCCATTAATGCTGGTGTCCCGCAAGGCTCTGTGCTGTCTCCTACGCTGTTTCTACTGCATATCAATGACATGTTGGACATCAACAACATACATTGCTATACAGATGACAGTACTGGAGACGCTTTTTACACGGGTCGTGCAAACATCCCTCGTTCCGTTGTGGAGGAAAACCTCGGAGAACTTGTGTCTCAAATCGAGACTACACTGTCCCAGGTCTCTGACTGGGGACGGGTAAACTTAGTCCGATTCAACCCTACAAAGACACAAGTGTGTGTGTTGTTACTTTACAAGTCGCAAGTTCGGCCCCATATGGAGTACTGCTGCCATCTCTGGGCAGGTGCACCCGGATACCAGCTTGGACTCGGTTCAACGACGGGCTGTGCGAATTGTCGACGATTCTAAACTCACTTGCGGTATCGAGCCTTTAAGTCTGAGGAGAGACTTTGCCTCACTGTGTGTGTTCTACCGCTTGTACAATGGGTTGTGTTCTGAGGAATTGTTCGAAATGATGCCCACGGCTACTTTCTACCATTGCAACGCTCGCCATCGGCAGGGAATTCATTCTCACACTTTAGAACCTAAATGGTCGCGTACAGTGCGGTTTAGGAGAAACTTCCTCCCGCGAACGCTTAAGTTGTGGAATGAGCTCCCTGCCAAGGTTTTAAGCAAGGACTACAGTATGGAGTTCTTCAAGAAAGAAGTTATTAGATTTATGAAGGGTCGGCAACGCGCAAGTGATACCCCTGGTGTTGCAAGCGTCCATAGGCTACGGTGACCGCTTACCATCAGGCGGACCGTAAGCTTGTTTGCCACCTTAGTGGTATGAAAAAATAAAATAAAAATAAACTGTTTCTGCCTAAAATGACACTCGTACCGCTAGCAAGTTAACTAGAGAGTAGATTAGTTACGTTTTATTATTTATTAATATGTGTTAATAATAATTTCAAAAAAAGCTGAAAGTTTATTCCAAAAAAGTGTTTGATTTACAATTTTGCTTATTAATTTTTAGTTTTAGGCAGTAATTTTTTTTTTCCAAAACTAGCATCTGAAGATTTGGAAAAAGATGTAATAAAACTTGCTTTTGTAGTGAATTCGCTTATTAGGTTATTTTTATTCATAATATTTATTGTGTTGCATAATATACTTTTTATTTCCGGCCATTACTAAAATATCGTGACCCAGATGTGTTGAAAAAGAGTATATTTGTAACATTTCAATTATAAAACGTGCTATTTATACTATTGCCAAACCAAAAAAAAGAAACAATCAATATTATGACGAGTGCTTTCGAGCGCGGTAAAAATAAACTACACTTCATTTTTTTTTCCTAGTAAGTGGTACAAAATTATTCCGTGTCACGCACCTTTACCATTATCGACCATTATTAGCAGAACCAATATTTGTTACCCCTGAGGCGCGAGGGCCACGTAAATGGAAAAATTTATTGCTTGAATTATTGATAGGGAGCTTACGTATCTTTCAATATTGAAAGGTTTGTTTTCTATCTTTCCAGAACTTGTTTATTTTTTTGTAAAAATAGCTATTTTGATTGTTGATTAATCATGTTTGTGTAACATGTAACATTATTTGGCTATGGTTACCTTGAGGTAAACGAGATCAAAACGTTTTCAGGGTTATACCATGGACTGAGCTAAGCTCAGAGATTCTGTGGCAATACAAAATCGGAAAATAACTAGAAAAACCGGCCAAGTGCGAGTCGGACTCGCGCACGAAGGATTCCGTAACTTTATCTAAATAAATAAATAAATAAAAAGTAAATGTTTTTTGTTAATTTTTTATATTTGAGTTAATAGAATGAAAGGTAAATTGCGGCTTACGATTTATGACATATTAAAAAAACTACTTACTAGATCTCGTTCAAACCAATTTTCGGTGGAAGTTTGCATGGTAATGTACATTAAATATTTTTTTTAGTTTTATCATTTTCTTATTTTAGAAGTGGGGGACAGGGGGACAAACATTTTATCAGTGTCTCTCGCGTAAACCTTCAGTTTAAAAAAAAAAAATATTAGAAACCTCAACATCATTTTTGAAGACCTATCCATAGATACCCCATATATAGGTACGTATGGGTTTGATGAAAAAAATTTTTTGAGTTTCAGTTCTAAGTAAGGGGAACCCTGAAAATTTATTGTTTTTTTTCCATTTTTGTGTGAAAATCTTAATGCGGTTCACAGAATACATCTACTTAATCCATAAGGGTTCCGTTTATTGTTATTTGGCCACGGAACCCTAAAAATAGAGTGAATATGTCGCAGCACGGAATAACGCGGCTAAAGTGAGTATAATAAGTACCTAGAAACGATAAACTGCGTAAAATATGTACATCTATCTTGTAGCTTTAAGGCACCAATTACACTTGTGTGTACTTCACTCTGTAATATAATGCTCCAGTGCCCAATTTTACGGTCGTTACGTAAAGCAATATAATGCTATTTGATAGGTTAATGGTGAGTTGCTTTCATCTGACTCTAACTTGTATAATAATATAACATATTAATATTAAAGCTGTTATATTTTAGTAAACAACCATTTATTGACTTAAGGTTATGACCTAATTGGTATAAACTGCCATTCAATAAATACGCCACTATAATTATATATTTTTTTAAACTTGTTAGAGTACCTGTGTGAAGAAGTGACCTAATCAGAAGGGAGTCTTTTAATAGGTACAGTAGATACAAAGATAATTTTATACTGAGACCACTCTACGCTCAGCTATATAAGTCCAATACTAGTACATAGTGAACAAACAAACGGTAACAATCAAAAAAGTACGTATTACGTATTTAGGGGTTACATTATTTATAAATGGCAATCATTTAATGTAAAGTTACTTTGATAACGCATTAAGCGTGTCTTTGTATTGTATTGGTGTAAACGATCGTGCGCTGTTTATATAATACAACCTAACAGCGCGACGCTGCGCTCCTCGTAACCTAACTTTGTTACTCCATCTTTACCCATCGTTGCGTAAATTAATATATTAATATTTCAATTCAATTTTTTTTTAGTATTGAAAATAAGAAAATAAATTCATGAAATGTAAGCCAGTCTCGAAAAGAAAAGCTTATATATATATATAGCTAAGACTTCGTTGAAATGCTTATTTTTATTAAAAAATGTTTAAAAACTGCAAATTGTTAAAAGAAATAAAACGTAACTTTTTGCATACTAAAATCCTTTAACAATATCTTATATTTTATGATATAAACCCTTTTGGTGATAAAAAATACTAACGCATGTTGTTTATCGTAGACTTTCATAAAAATAACGGTCGGTTGTTACTGTTATTGTTACACAGCTTAAATAAAAAAATTAAAAATTATTGTAAACAATGGGATCTCGGTTTTCAAACAGTACAAGCTCTTTTGCTTCATTAGTTAGTCGGTCGTAGAAATTCAAGCTAACCAGTGTTGCATAATAATTCTCAGAAAACGATAAGTGGCCTCACACAAAACAAGTGCATTTTCTTAAAAAAAAAAAGAAAAATATTATGGCTTTGTAACGAGCTCTATCTTCTCAAGAAAAACATGGTATGTAACAGAAAGAGGATTTACAATATGTTAATTAAATCAATACTGTGTACATCCTCTCGACGGTTGACAATCTTACAAACGAAGATAACCTAGATAATGAAAAACAGGATTGTTACGACAATACTTCAAATAATCTAACTGATAACGCTGGAACATACAAAATTCACATCGATTTACCTACAGAGCCTAAAAATACGCCAGACAAGGCCAGAAAACTCTGTGCTAAATGTTAGACGTGGCTAACTCAAGAAATATTAGTGAGCTGCAGCTCAAATCGCAGCACCTCATCTCAAATTTAACAAAAGGTGCAATGTGATTCAGTTTGCCAGAGCGTGCCCAATGCTCTTGCAGCTCGTCAGCTTAAGAGTCGGCGGCATGCACTAGACTGTACCAGCTTGGCCCTTTTGACCCGGTTCAACGACGGGCTGTGAGAATTGTCGACGATTCCAAACTCACTTGCGGTATCGAGCCCTTAAGTCTGAGGAGAGACTTTGCCTCACTGTGTGTGTTCTACCGCTTGTACAATGGGTTGTGTTCTGAGGAATTGTTTGAAATGATGCCCACGGCTACTTTCTACCATCGCACCGCTCGCCATCGGCAGGGAATTCATTCTCACACTTAAGAACCTAAATGGTCGCGTACAGTGCGGTTTCAAAGAAACTTAAGTTAACGCTTAAGTTGTGGAATGAGCTCCTTGCCAAGGTTTTCTGCAACTTCAAGAAAGAAGTTATTAGATTTCTGAAGGGTCGGCAACGCGCAAGTGATACCCCTGGTGTTGCAAGCGTCCATAGGCTACGGTGACCGCTTACCATCAGGCGGGCCGTAAGCTTGTTTGCCACCTTAGTGGTATAAAAAAAAAAAAAAAAAAAACTTATCAAAACTAAATTATCCATTTTAGCTACTTTTGTGCCATGTGAAAGTGTATTCTCAAAAACTGGGCTAATAGTAACCGACAAACGGACACGACTCACAATGGAAAAGAATGACAATGCCTAAGGTTTTACCTTAAATATTAATGTTCTAATAATATTTCATTTTAAATCTTGGCAAAATGGCAACGCTGCCAGTCTTCTGGCCACTTTATCACCTGGCAGCAACCTCCAGGGCCTTTGTGAATAGTTTAGTTACTTAGTTATTTATTTATTTTAATAGTTTTACAAAGTTGAAATATTTTAAATCTTTTAAAGTTGTTTTATTTATATATCCTTTACTTCGTTCATATTTTTGCGTGCAAAAATTATGAAATAAAATCACGGCTAACTGTGCTGGTTGTGACACCGTGACTCGATCGAGTGAGTGAAGTCAATGTACCTTATCTGTGAAACCAGTTTTACCGTAGATTTAGTGACAGCTTTCAGAATATTCCCATTTTTTGAGTATTTCAAATACAAATTAAAAACGCGTTGTCGTTTAATATTCGCTTTGATATATTATCAAAGAGGGCATGTCATAGAAGGACACAAAAGTAAAGGTAGAAGAAGATGCCAACAGTGTAGAAGTACAACAATTTACAAATTTGTAAAGATGTCACGTACAACACCTTCATGCTGATTGTTTTAAAATATTTCACTTACGCTAATATTGTCGCATGCTTGCATATACTAACTTGCTAGTAATTGACGCAACATTTTGCGTAATCAAAACGAAATATTTAATATTTTGCTGACTATATTTTTTCTCTTCTTCGCTGTAGTTACAACTGTTATAAGCAATAAAATCAGTTAGTATGTTTTTATTTTCATCCTTGGAAATTTATGGATGCTCACGCTAATAAATTTACTGACCTTATATCTATTTATTTTCTGATAATCCTTGATTTTGATAGTGACCTGGTAAGTGTTTTTGGTGTTTTTTTTAAGGCCGACAACATATTAATTTTAATAAATAAATTTGAAAGGTACTTATACCTGAAAGAGTATGGTGTTTATCCATTTTACCCGTTAATGTACCCAAATCTATTTGTTCTTGGCATTTCAATATATTTACAATTGGTAGTTTAATTTCGATTAGCATGGCAGGATATAATGAGCTTCAGGTTAGAAGAGAGCTCATGGTTACATCCTACATATTTAAAATTATTCGTGGAAAAATCCACACCACCGTTCCGGACGGGTACGTGTGGCGGCAACGCCGGCCGAGTTTGCTAGTGCTCCCGTGCGGGAGGACTAACTTACGTCGTAAAGAGCCGATGACGCGCGCGCTGCATACACTCAATATTATACAGTGTAAGTTGGACCTATTTTATTGTACTCTTAATGAATTCACAAAAATAGCCATGTTATTTCTTATAAAATGTAATTATATAAGTAGTTCTTATTCTGTGCTGCACTATCACATTGGGTTATTATGCCTGTAATGGTATTTGTGTGTGTGTAAATAGATAAATAAATATTTAGAAGAACATACACTGCTGTCAAAATATCTGATTTTTCTAACCGTATATTTAAAAAAAATGCCATTTAACCAACCTGCCCTTACTTTTTAAATTTTAGTAAAGTGTAAAAGTTGAAGATGTATTTTTGTTTTTAATTTAAAATTACATTGTCACGTAAACCCAAAGTTTCAAAATTGCAGCACTATTCTATAATGAATTGGGCAAGATTGACTTTTATCAAAGACTTGCCAACGAGGCTAGTTCACTTAAAACCTTTTTACTAGTTTTTTTTTGCATTTTCTAAAATTAAATTAAAAAATGAAATTCTTACTACTTCTTAAAGCTTGGTGGGTCAAAATACTTTTTGAGCCTATAAAAATGTCTCTTGTACATTTTAACGCATAAATTTTTTAATTATTCGGATAATCTTAAAAAACATATTATTTTCTAATTAAGAATGACATATGCATACCCGAATGATGACCTATCAAAATAATTAGGCTCAAAAAAAAAAACTATTGTTTGGTAAAGCAATGGACATTATTTTTGAGGGGCTATTGGGACTGATAACTCAGTGGTAATTTGAGTAGTAACTGATACTTTTTTGTGGTAAAAATCCTAGGAGTTCGGGGAAGTTCATAAAAAACATTGAGGCCCGGTTTCGAACTAACGTAAAACTACTAAGATAATATTTCGAGACATATACAATTTTGTAAATGTGTTTATAAATTTTTACCTCTATTTCAGACACTAAAAAGTATTTTGGCCCAGGTATATACCTATTTACTTTGCTTACATCAAAGCAATTATTTACTTCATTTTAAAATACCATCAAACTGTATAAATTTAGCAAAACGAGTATAATAATTTATGGAACAGAAGTAGTTGCATAAAAACAATGAGAAAATAATCGGAGTGTAAAGTGCTCGTTGACTCGCGCTCAGTTCAGCTCAGCTCAGTAATTACACACCGAGCGCGCTCGCTGCCGCTGCTCCAACCGTTTTGTTAAGTTTCTGTAGTGCATAGCGCACCAACAATAGTAATGCCACTATGCTCTTAATAAAAATAATATTTTGATTCTACAGATCAGCCATCATCAAATTTAAGATCGAGTTTAACAGCTTAAAATATTTTAAGCACACCGTGACACGGTTAGCGGTTAAAGTGGCGTATAATGCATGAATCGTTTTTTTTCAGTAGGGATTTTTCTTAAAGTTTTGAACGTATTTTCACGAAAAAATTAGCACACAATAAAATAGAGTACATACTAGAAGCCGTGAAATAACCCAAAATACGATTACTTTTACTTTACTCCATAATTTGGTTTTTGAAAATTGCTCTTTAATTTATTTAACAACTTTTACACGAAACTGTTAACGTAATTAGGCTTCAAAATTATTGAAAAATACATTTTAGACGTCAGTTAAAGTCAAGATTTTAATATATTTACTATTGGTAGTTTAATTTCAATGAAGCATGATGTCAAAGTACCGTGCCAGGTGTTAGGTTAATTAATATATATTCTAAGTAAAATTTGTGCTTTTTTTATTTAAATATTGGAATAAAATTAACTATCGAATTAAAACGTTGAGTTCAATTAATAATCCTTGTAAAATGACAGCAGTTTGTTGGCGCCGCCCGCCCCTAGCCCGCCCCAGCCCGGCCCAGCCCGGCCCAGCCCGGCCCGGCCAGGCCACGCTCTGCTCTCGCACGCGATTATCTTTTGTATAATTAATTGAAATAAAACAAAAATATTTCAGCTTCATATTTAGTAATTTTCACTACTGTTTTTATTTTAAAATGTTCACTTAAAAAAAGAAAGAACAAAATAATCACAAAATATGTTTGACTAAAAATATTCATCATTTAAAATTTAATGCTACCAATTTACTCAATTCTCAAAAAGGCGCATAGGAAATAAAGTTCAAAAATGTAAAATACCTTTAGGTATTTAATATTGTACAGAATTTGTAGCTATTTCAGAAATACATTTGTACAATACATATCGTTCAACTAAAGTTTCGTTACTAATTTACTTTACACTATACATACTGTCTTGTTTTTTTGTAGTAATCATTAACGGTTTATACCTGCCTGAGCAAATAAGGTTAATTTTTTTTTAATATGAATATCTTTGTGACAGAATTCAAGTAATTTTCTCACGTTTGATAAAACGTTTGATTTTCTATTTGAAAAGGCCTTCCCGCATTTTTATACTTAAAACAAATCTGTATGACGGTTCACAAACTACCTTTATTTACAATTTCTTTACAATCTTATACAAAGACAACGGAATTCTAAACCTGTGACATACGTAAATGATACGTATAGGTTAAGTTTTAGCAATTTGGCTACGGCTTCAGATTTATTAAGCGATATTTAGGCACATTTAATTTTTCTACTTTGTGGGATTATAATTCAATATAAAAAATATTAAACATGTCTCTGGTAATGTGTTTCCTGTCACAATAGAATTGGCGGTTTTGCTATTTTAAATTTCGCATTTATAATTTTTGAGCTATTCTTTCTTAGAAATCCATAAATATTATAAACAGATAAATTTAAAAACACTTGCTTTTGCCAGCGGCTACACCCACGCTAAATTCAGTTACAAGTGTGGCAACTTTTGTTGCTAATTTTGATAAAACAAACTACAACAACTGTAACTATAGTTCGTCCACGTGGAAATCGGTTATAGTTATTCCTGCGGGAACTGTTAAATTTTCCGATATAGAAATTAGCCGATTTCCTTGACCATCTCTTCAACTACACCTGTACTAAATTTCGCGTCAACTGGATGCACTGTTTCGACAGACAAACAAACAAACTGATTTTCGCATTTATAATATTAAAGTATGAATTGTTGTAGAGTGTAGGTATAATTCCATTTCAACAAAGATCATAGAGAAAATATCTATTCTATGTTTGAATTTTCGTTCTTTGGTAATTCGTTTAGTGAAGAAAAAGCTATAGGACTCTTCTCACAGTAGCTATAGATTTTATAACTAATCATAGATGAACACCGCTGTTAAAGTCGCTATTCCCGCAGGAACTTAAAATCGTTCTTAAAGAATTCTTCGTCCTTCTCTGACTTTGCTGTGCTAAAAAAAAAACGACGAAAAAAGATTGTGCTCTGAAGAAAACGTAATTTCTATGGAAACTATCGAAAGATGAAAATTATTTTTAAACTCAACCTCAGAGAGCTTTGATTCTAAAATTACGTCACCTGTTTTTTTGGTAACGTGTAGGTACAGTGCATTTTTATTTTGACTTGGACCTTCGTATTAGTTTTTTAAGGTTCCGTACCCGAAGGGTCCAACCGGAGAACTCACGTGTCCGTCTGTTCGCCACACAGGTTTTACAGCCAAACGGTTGGAGCTAAGGCCTTCAAATTTTAACAGTATAGGCATCTTGTTCACCCAAAGCTATACAAATTGTCAAAAAATATTTTTAAATGATTCATATATCAACATTTTTTTTCCTACTTTATTAAGTATCGTTGTTAAGAACTCGTTGAGTAGAGAAATATTTTTTTTTTTAAATATTGGAAAACAAAGGAATGAGAAGCTACAAGAGTCACCTTTTTTACAAAATTTTGTTCCGAAAATTTTTTAACTTCCCATTGACATATGAACATGAAATTTGGTGATAATGTTTATTATTATGTATGTTTTACTAACATATACCAATATATTGATAAACCATATTTTTCCTTTTACAACAAACTTGATTTTGCGGTCAAATGCGTAGCATAGACGGGATTCACCCACTAACAGCTTACAAATAATTCTGCCATTCGGATGGCTTATATTCTATATTTGGTACGGAACCCTAAATGTGGAGAATCCATCACGCACTTGGCTGGTTTTTCTATAAGTTATGTTTGTTTATAAATACTAATGTCAGTAAAGAAACATTAGTGTTTAGGAACAACGCGCCGCAATAATTTCATATTAAGCCATTATGCTATAACAACGGCCGTCCATTACTCCCACCAGTAATCTGGCAACAAAACTATCTACACGGAACTGAGTAGGCGCCGCAAATGGAAAGGGCATTAGCAAGGAAAGCTTGGATCCTTTATGCAATGTAAGCTCTCCGTCAGGGGCGGTTTCCGGGCTTTCGTGCATTTGGTAAAGGATAAAGACTTGCTTTTTCTAGCTAAGCTCCCAACTAATAAAATTTGGTAGTGTAATAATTAAGACAACTTTTTAGTCGCAACCTAATGTTGGACCGTTTGTATTGCATAACAATAATATTAACGTGTATATGACGCGAAACAGGCGGAAATTATTAAACTTTTATTCGTATAATGATCGAGTAGACGTCATGTAACTTAACAAAAATTGTAAAGTATTATTGGCATATAACCTTAACACGGATGCTTGATGTCAAAATCACAGTTCATTAAAAGTACTACACTACAATATTGACATCATTTTGTCAGACTAATCATGTTTTTTCGGCCATGTTTGTTACTGAATGTTAATAACTATAAAAGTTAAATTCAGTGTTAATAACTCTTAGTATCTACATTTCTATTTGGAACTTAATTTCTCGATGTTTGTTTATTTAGTTCTTTACAAATTTTTAATGCCCCATTCTAATTATTGTAAAATAATATTATTAAATATTTTTTTTTTTTTTTTTAAATACCATTGATGCTATTTAGTTGAAAAAGAAAGAGATAATTAAACGGGGTGATAACTAATATTCGAAATCTTATAACTGTAGGTCATATTACACGACTGTATTTCATTTATTGTCCGCCATTTTCAGGGTACTGTAAAGGTAGTGATAACCCATAGCACAACAAATATCGCTCAAACGATCATATGATCAAAATGTTTATACAACTTTATGACCTTTTAAAAAAATATAAGTTATTTAATTATTATAAATCTGAATATTTTTTTTAAAACATTGTACAAAAGTATCGACAAAAGTTATACAAACCGTGAATATTACAATGCGTTATGTAAGAGAGAAATTTATGACCTTTATATAATTATTATGTCGAAATCTATCTATAGTCTTATAAAAGAAATAATTTTGAACTGTATACGTTCATGTTGTAAGAGTCCTTTAACTGTCAAAAAGTCTTAAAGTGGGCATAACGATGCCCATCAATACGATGATCATATATTTTTCGTTTAAACGACAAAGAGTTGCACGAAAAGGTTCGTTAAAGGTCACCGCTGCGACTGTTATATGATTATATATGATCATGTAAACGTTTTCTGGATTTAATTAAATGACTAAAGTATTATACAACTAAACGTTTGTATAAAATACTATAACACAATTCCTTGAAATTTGAGATACCACTAGATAACCGTTATGTAAGCAATTGTTATTTAGTCTCTATATTATATGACAATTTTGCAAGTTGGGCTGACGCTGAGACACATTTTAATCATAATCTCAGATTACATAACGCAAAGGTATAACCTAAAGTACAAGCTGTAAAACTATAAACATTTAGGTTACGAAACTTTATTTTAATTTACATCCCTTTGTACGTGCATTTAATTTCTTTACTCAAAGTTTTTGGATGTCAGTACAAAGGAGTAAGAAGTCAGTACTTTCAATTTAAAACTTTCTAGTGTACGACAAACTCCCACCCCTTCCACTGTAATTAAAGTACTTTTACATAGGACCAAACAACGGGAATGAGAATGAGTATAGTGTAAAGTGCTTGTTGAGTTGCGCTTGCAGTAATTACACACCGAGGGCGAGCTCCCGACTTTAGTTAAAATAGAGAACTGTAACCTTATAAAAAAACCCCCTCTCTCTCTTCGGTCGTGCCATTCCCTGGCAAAGTAAGACCAAATATCTCGGTGTGACCATGGATAGTCGTTTGAACTTCCACGCTCACACCAAAATAGTTAGATACCGGGCCGCTTTTGTCCTCGGTCGTCTTTATCCCATGATAGGCAAGTACAGTAAAATGTTGCTCAGAAATAAGCTGAATCTTTACACAACTTGCATCCGCCCCATACTAGCTTATTCTAGCGTAGTCTTTGCATTATCCAAGCACAATCTCCACAAACTTCAGACCCTCCAAAACCGCGTTGGGCGCTATATGGGCTGAGGCTCCTTCAGAGTAACGCCCCAAAAAGCCCGGTGAAGCAGTAATGGCTGCAACAGCCAACTGCATAGTCAATTCAGAAAAAAAAAAATATATAAAAAAATTGGGAGTAAGATATGTCAGAGCCACGGAATCATGAATTTGATGCCGCAATTAAAGATATGTTAAGAAAAAGCCCTATTTTTTTGTCTCGGCCCTATCCCAGAAATAAAAATCTAAATTTGTAAGAAAAACATATTTTTTTATTTGTTAAGCAAATGTGTTTCTTGTATTCTATATGTAAACAAATGAATTACTATTAGTAAAAAATACATTATTACGTAATTTATAAAAAAAATAATAGTTGCCCAGTTGACATCAAGGCTCGTTTCATATTAATAATGATTGTCTCCGGTCACAGGTAATACTACAAAACTTAGCATACTAAAAAAAAACTAATATGGAACTGTTAATTATAAATATGCAGAAGTGTTTCGCGAATTATCTCTCAATAAAAAAAACTATCAAAGATGTTTTATTATTCCTGTGTAATAGAATTATCTAATGTCCCAGTAAATCCTCAGTTTCAAGTCATCCATTAGCACAAAACAAAATTTACAACTGGCTACATAGACAACAAGCCGGTATATATATTCGTCCGGGAGGATATCTGCTGTCGCCGCCTTCATAGCCTTGAAGACAGGGACCTGTCGATATTCTGGGTGCGCGTAGATTACGGCGGCCACACTCGTATCTATGCGTGCCTATACAGGTTTCATAGCGATGACACGGATGTAACTCGACTCTTCACAAAGTTCAAGAGCAATATCCCACAGCAGAACTAGTTATTTTGGGAGACTTTAACGCCCACCATCGCGAGTGGCTCAGTACTCGAACCATTAACTATGCTGGGATATCTGCTCATGAATTTTCTCTGACCTATGGATTCTCTCAGCTGGTACTTTCTCCACCGAGAATACCAGATATAGAAGAACATACGAGCTCCTTACTGGACCTTCTGCTGACTAATCGTCCGGACGGATACTCCGTCTCAGTGGATGCGCCTCTAGGCTCCTCGGACCACTGTCTCGTTCGGACTCAAATGTCATGCACACAATCCGATCCTTCTGGGCCAACTAATTGGCGTCGTGTGGCACTATAAGTCGGCAGACTGGGATGGATTGCGAGAATTTCACGCATCGTACCCGTGGAGGCAGATCTGCTTTAACTCAGAAGATCCTGACGTCTGCGCAGCCGCAGTCACTAAGACAATCCTTGCTGGTATGGAATGCTATATTCCTAACCCGCAAGTAGCTGCCGGCGTCAAAAAACGACCGTGGTTTAATAGGTCTTGCAGAAAAGCTAAAATTCTTAAGCAAAATGCATATGAAGCTTGGACCACGGCTCGTAATAATTAGGATCCGAATATTTCTGAGTTAAAACGCAAATTAAATGCTGCCTCGAGGTTCAGTAAGAAAGCAACTGCCAGAGTAAAATTCCAATTCATCGGCAAAATAGGTGGGCGACTTGCGAGTCTTGCCTTCTGGGAGTCGTGCTTTCTGGTCGCTTGCCAAAGCTGCCGAAGGGAACTTTTGCCAGTCGTCGTTACCACCACTGCGAAAGACCGATAGTGACTTGGCCCATAGTGCTAAAGAGAAAGTCGATCTACTGGGCAGTCTCTTTGCCTCGAACTCGAACATGAACGATGAATCTCCATAACGCAGCGGGAGGTCCGGCGGGCGTTGCTTTCTCTAGACGTTCATAAGTCGAGTGGACCAGACGGTATACCAGCAGTGGTGCTTAAGCAGTGTGCTCCTGAGTTATGTCCTGTACTCACGCGCCTTTTCGCGCTTTCCTACCACACTAGGCAATTTCCGTCTTCATGGAAGACTGCGAATGTGCACCCGGTGCACAAAAAGGGCGATAGATCAGATCCATCGAATTACAGGCCTATCGCTATTACCTCTCTCCTCTCTAAGGTGATGGAGCGTGTGATCAACACACAGCTTCTAAGATACCTAACAGTACACGATCTGGTCAGTGAGCAGTCAATATGGCTTTCGCCACG
The DNA here is from genome assembly GCA_946406115.1 of Apoda limacodes. Lineage (NCBI taxonomy): Eukaryota > Metazoa > Arthropoda > Insecta > Lepidoptera > Limacodidae > Apoda > Apoda limacodes. The sequence goes on from OX291542.1 coordinate 36,382,889, forward strand.
GCACTTGCCATTGAGAGTCAGGGGGAGGCATTGGAATGTAGCCTGCACCTAGCGAAGGCATTCGATCGGGTCTGGCACCGGGGTCTTCTATCGGAGTTGCCATCTTACGGAGTGCCCGAGGGTTTGTGCAAATGGGTGGCTAGCTTTTTGTCCGGCAGACGCATACGAACGGTAGTTGACGGTAGTTGCTCTGATAGCTTGGACATTAATTCTGGTGTCCCGCAAGGCTCTGTGCTGTCTCCTACGTTGGACATCAACAACATACATTGCTATGCAGATGACAGTACTGGAGACGCTTTTTACACGGGTCGTGCAAACATCCATCGTTCCGTTGTGGAGGAAAACCGCGGAGAACTTGTGTCTCAAATCGTGACCACACTGTCCCAGGTCTCTGACTGGGGACGGGTAAACTTCAACCCTACAAAGACACATGTGTGCGCGTTCACCGCTAAGAAAACTCCATTTACTGTTGTCCCACAATTCCAGAACACTCTCTCCATCTCCAAGAGCATTGGGATACTTGGTGTCGACATCTCCAGTGATGTTCAGTTCCGAGAACATTTACAAGATAAGGTGAAGCTGGCGTCCAAAAAACTTGGTGTACTCAACAGAGCGAAGCGGTACTTCACGTCGGGGCAAAGGTTGTTACTGTACAAGTCGCAAGTTCGGCCCCATATGGAGTACTGCTGCCATCTCTGGGCAGGTGTACCCGGATACCAGCTAGACCCTTTTGACTCGATTCAACAACGGGCTGTGAGAATTGTCGACGATTCCAAACTCACTTGCGGTATCGAGCCCTCAAGTCTGAGGAGAGACTTTGCCTCCCTGTGTGTGTTCTACCGCTTGTACAATGGGATGTGTTCTGTGTAATTGTTCGAAATGATGCCCACGGCTACTTTCTACCATCGCACTGCTCGCCATCGGCAGGGAATTCATTCTCACACTTTAGAACCTAAATGGTCGCGTACAGTGCGGTTTCGGAGAAACTTCCTCCCGCGAACGCTTAAGTTGTGGAATGAGCTCTCTGCCAAGGTTTTCTGCAAGGACTACAGTATGAAGTTCTTCAAGAAAGAAGTTATTAGATTTCTGAAGGGTTGGCAACGCGCAAGTGATACCCCTGGTGTTGCAAGCGTCCATAGGCTACGGTGACCGCTTACCATCAGGCGAACCGTAAGCTTCTTTGCCACCTTAGTGGCATAAAAAAACTCTAAACCGTGTGAATTAATGTGCTATTATTGTAGAGACCACGTTGTGACCGGGTGTCCCAAATTTGGTAATTTGCGTCCCGCAACTGCAACAGTGCTACAGATGCCTTGGTGCAAACTCAGTGCCCCTCCTCGGATACTGTATGTAGGGATTGTGGTGGTCCCTATCATTTGCGTTGGGATAAGTCAACGACAGAACGGCAAGGTTGTCCCTCCCCCGGTGAGAGGGGAGTTGTTAAGATTAATTCTCCTTGGATGGGAGTTCAGGTGCGATCCCCACGGGCTTCAACGCCATCCAGGGTACAGGCTTCCGAGCCTGTCACGGCCGAGGGAGCTTCTTGTTTCCATCGGAATTCTGATCGAACCAGGAGGGTAACCTTTAGAGACGCAACTTCTGTGCGGTTGGTAAGTGAATGGATGTCGCCCCCTATTGTGGAGTGGCTGCGATTAGAGCTCCGTCCTTCACCCTTCCGACGAAGGCGACCGGTGATTCCGACCTATCATGTCCCTTCCTCCACCAACATAAGACGTCCTGCTTGCGAAGACTGGGAACCCATTCCCACATTCGATCTTTTCCTACGCGTGATTTGAGTCCTACTAATCCTTCCAGTCCCTCCCTTTATTGACTAGCAACCTCCACTTCTTTACCATTCCTTCCCACTCCCTTAACGATTTTGTTGCCTACCGCACAGGTTTGCTGAAACTTCGGTATCGGGTTTGTTAGGAAAGATTTCGGTCGCCCGCGTATATTGTTTTAAAAAATATATCAGGTAATCATCTTCAGGTCAGCTTACCTCCAGGTATTGAACAACTGAATTCGGGATTGCCCCTTGCTGATCCTAGCTTCTATGTTCCAGGACCCATAGGTCTGCTCTTTGGTGCTGATTTCCTGGGCATGTTGACTTTGGGAGCAGGGAAATTGCTTCAGCCAAGTGGACTGGTCGCGTATCCGACTGACCTGGGACACATTATAATATAACCTATTGAACACTAGTACCGTGACAAAACGCAAGGTCTTGTCCACAATCGCTAGAATTTTTGAAAGGTGACGTGGAATACGGTGACTTATTGTCCAGTTGGCTACATTATGTCACCTCACTTTCAGATATAGAACAGGTGCAATTGAGTAGGCATATCCTCCGCCTGGAAAATGCCAGCTCACCTTGCATGGTTGAGTTCTTTGTGGCTAACCGGGTCTCCCAGATCCATGCCTCTTCCGTGCCTATTACCTGGAGGGACGTGCCTGGCCCTTGTTAATTCTTCAGATTGTGCTTCACACAGATGCTCGGCCTCCATTTTGTTGGGTCATCTGCTCTGGTCCTGGCTGGCTGTTTGAGCCAGAGAATTAGCCACAAAATACATTGAATGTTGTGGATCTCCTGCCTGGTGTACGCACCCTGAGTGTCGAGGTAAGGCCTCTGCGTGATGCAGAAGCCTTGCTGCTTAAATTCAGATCCCTTGATAAGCTCCTTGGCGTAACAGGTTGGATCAATCATTTCCCCCACAATTGTCGAAAAAAATCAGCGAAATTGTATGATCCAATTCTATCTACTGAAGAGCGTTACCGGGCATTAATATTTGGGGTTTGTTCGTTCAGTTTGAGCATTTTGAGTTTGTGCTCTCCACCTTACGCAACGGTAGGTGCAAATTGAAGGGAGCCGTTGCTCAAATGAATCTATTGACGATCACGGCTTGATATGTGTTTGCGGCCGACTTCGTAATGCACAAATTCCTTATGGCGCTCGTCACCTTTTATTACTTCCTAGTCATAATCCGTTAACAGAGCTTATTATTCAGGATAGGCACCTGAAATACTCACATGTTTAGCTGGTATGACAGCTTTACTGCAAACCAAATTAGGCTTTTATCAGCCCGTAGGGTCGTTCGTGGAGTGATATTAAAGAGTATTCCCTGTTACCGACTGAAGGTTAATCTGGTTTTGTCTCAAATAGAATATCTGCCCGCTGATCGTGTTAAGGCCTTTAGACCCGTATAGATTTCGCGGGACCCTTCTTAATAATAACTTCTACGCTCCGTAAGGCGTAAACTGTGAAGGCCTACCTCTGTGTTTTCTGCCTAGTCAATGGAAGCATTTATGGCCTGTTTTTCTCCGTTTGTCAGTCGGGGTCGGGGGTTGCCGAATCTAATTCGGTCTGACTGCGGGACTAACTACAAGGGAGCTAGTCATCAGATGACGGAAATTTGTGAGTTCTTCAAGATTTATATATATGACTTGTGTAGGCAAGAAATCAAATGGAAATTTTACCCTACTTTGATCTTTGAGGCAGTGGTACAAGCAGCAAAAACACACTTGCATCGGGTTATAGGTGAGACGGTATTGACGTTTGAGGAGTTTGCTACCATGTTTTGTAAAATTAAGGCTGTACTCAATTCACGGCCTCTTTGTTAGATCGCATCGGACCCAAATGACCTAGACTCCGGGCCATTTTCTGATTGGCGGTCCACTTAACTCACTACCTGAGTATCCATATAGCGACACCGCTATCAACAGGCTGACGCATTTTGAACTACTGCAGCAGGTGTCGCAATCGTTTTGGAAATTATTCTCCCTGAAGTTTCTTCATCTTCTGCAGCAGCGCGTCCGGTGGTCCGCTAAAACGGAACCTCCTAAGGTCGGAGACCTTGTCTTAGTGAAGGAGGCGAATACGCCAACCCTCCATTAAAGAAGGGGTTGTATATTGCAATTGTTCCTAGTTGGATATGGAGTTCCTCGAGTTGCTGAGGTCTTGGTGACTCCTTGACCTTGTCCCGTCTCCCTGTTACTTAGGATTCTCCTGTGTGAGGAGTTTCACCCCGGTTTGATCTGGCTGGGCCGGAGGATTGTTAGGTAAACATGTAAAGCTGGATGCACCGGTGATTGTTGGCTAGCAATCACGCATCGCCGTTCACTTCGTATGACATTGACCATGGTCGGCTCTCTGCCGGTGTGCAAAATCTAGTTAGTTCTACAGTACTCGATCAGCCGGGAGCTGCTACAATCGCGCTACCTGCGTTCTCAATTTTATTCTCGCGTTCGGTTTGAAATACCACCTTCGTGGTCTCGACGAGTATTTGGTGAAGTTTGTTGGAAATAGTGTGCTGGTAGTTTATTCACTGGATGTAGCAGTGCGGAGCATCATATTACTAAAAACCGCCACGGTGACGCACTCAATTTTTTTAATATTATAACTGTATTCTATTTTGTATTAGTTTCCTAATGTTTTAAAGTTAATTTCCACAATATAAGCACAGACTGATTGCCTAGTTTCCTAACACCGCGAAGAAGCATCCTACCTGCAGCGATACAAGGTCAGCAAATTATTTAGTATCCGGAAGATAGACATATGTTCTTGGTTTTGCAGTAGTAGTACAGAAAAATGTAATGAGTCAAAAAAAATAACAAATAGACCTTAAATAACACCCTTTAACTAAATATTTTGTGATCAAACATATTTATGAAACAATCCATGTTACCTTTAGCTAAGGAGAATTAAGTTTCAAATTTCTTACTTTACGTGTTTTCATTTAAAATTGTGAATAGATTAAAGGAATTTAAAAATTTTTTGTTAGTTATAAAATGAGATTACCAGAATAAATTATATCAAGATGTCATTGAAAGAGGCTTGAGGATAATACAAAGAAATATGCAAAAAGGAACAGAAAAAAGAGAAGAGATTATAAACACAAGAAATGGATTTCAATATTTATTTAGGAATTGCGTAAGTAAAACACTTTTAAACGCACTAGTCAGTATAACGCCTGGTTTTCCATCTGCAAAAAGAGGTTAATCTATATCAACTTCCGGCCGATGTATATCATACTGATCCGCCTATTACATACATTTCTCCTGCTACTCCTACCTAATCTTAGAATTCTGACATTTATGAAATAGAAGGAAAGGAATTGCGTAAGCTCAAAAATAAGATCATCATATTATCAGTTTATTTTACCCGTTGGACATAAGCGTCCTCTATGGCGCACTACCGGCAATCTTTTAAGGTTGGACAAATTTGACCAGCCTACTGGCACTTCAGCAGAGATATAGTCGCAGAATCTGTTGATTGATTATGCCGGTGACTAAAGTTTTTTTCTGGATGTTCTCATTTTGTATTCGAAACCTCGGAGATACTCCACAAACAAGGCAAGCTATGCTGCTTTATTGTGTGCTGGTGTGACTTTGGAATTGTAAAGCAGCGCTGCTATGAGAGTCAACGTTTTGCGAGCGTAAGTCATGACTGCTACTTACTTCCGTCTTCATACTGTGCGGGATAACTTATCAAATTCCGGCCATCCTAGTTGGATCCTCCTATCGACTTCCTCCTTAAATTTGCATTTTTTTTTTGTAAATAAATACATACTTTTTAAAAATTTGTTTCTTTTCCTTTCTTTTCAATAGCTTGACCATTGGAAATCAACCTTAAGATTGCTTTAAAAGTAGCTATCAAAGATCTGATCGAAATCTTTAGACAACCAAATTTGTCTCTTGGACAGTGCGGTTGTCCCTAGGTTTTGTAACTAATCATCTTTCTTTGTTTCCTTTTCCATATCCAAATAACTTATTCTTGATATACAGATCTATTAAACATTATAAAAGACATAAGTATATAGTATTTCGTTTTTAAACATCAACTATTTATTATGATAATAAAACTTTTTACTTAGTTATAAGACAACGGTTGTCCAAAAGACATTATTATTCGAAGAAAATCCAGATACCTTATTGCCAGTAATTATTTATACATTGTATATGAAGGTTAATTCTATCTTTGCCAGCATAAAATCATTAGTTTCATATAAAGCCATTGATTTCTTAAAAAAAAAAATTTTTGTTCAGTTTGTCTAAAGGACAGATTTTTCTAGGGTCCTTTTGAATTTTTGACCAAAATATTGTAAAAAAAAATGCTCTGCTCGATACGAAATTGAAGAGATAGAAAGATAAAGAACTGTTTAAGATTATCAAAAGTTTTAAATTTCAAAAAAAAATAAAAATGAAAATATTAGCACACAGGGCAAAAAATCGGTGATTAACCCTGAGGAGTATTTTACAAAAAGTTGGGCCTGCAGTTTGAAGACGTTTAATCAAGTTTATATCAGTATAAAATGCAATAGAAAAAAAACGTTAAACTAATTTTGAGCTAGAGAGCTTTTGAAATTTACTACTTTACTGTTACTGGTTCAACTCAAATAAAATACTCACAGGTTTTTTTTTGGTTGAATTGCATTGCATTAGTTAATAATTTGTATTTTCAAAAAATTTATTATGAAACGGAAACGTTGTTGTGTTTTCTTAATGGCAAATTACAGATTGAGCTTTTGATCACAGATAAATAATTTTATATAATTTTGGCAACAGCTTTAATTTGAACATGTTTTAAATTATTCTATAGTAAAATATTGAATGACGTCACAGAACAGATTTATACTACAATTCATTCCCCAATCGTTTTACCCTGATTGATGAAGTGGTTCATAAAACAAATCTAAAAACAATACAAAAGTAAGCTTAATAAATAATAAAGAAGATAAATTAAAAATAAATATCTAATGATTAGAAATTAAGAAAATATTCTTTTATTTAAAAAATGCTACATAAACTTTAGTCAGGGAAACCCAATTGTTTTTTAAATACATTAATTAAGTATGGATAAAAGAAATTGGCTAGGATTTTTATATAAAGCCTAGTTTTTATTTAATCAAATCAAACCTAAAAAAAAAAATTGTTGCACTCCGGTAGTGCCGGCAGAAGTGAAAACCTTTACACACGATTCGCACTTAACATTCAAATATGTTACAAGACAACTCATACGTCATATTTAATTGTACGGAAACAATGTCCTTAATGCTACATAAAAACAAAAAATTAATTACATGTTTGACTTTGTTTTTAGTATCTTACTTACTTATTTTTTATTACCTTTTGTATTGGTACATATTGTTTACTCTTTAGCAATTAGCTAATCAATGTATTGTTTTACTACTTTAAATGGAACTTCTTGCCAGGTCTTTTTGGCAGAAATTAATATTGCTTACATTGTATTGACGATAAAAAAGTGGTCTTAGAAACCTACTTGAATTAAGTTTGATTTGAGTTTGAGAACACACAATTCGCGCTTAACACTTAAATATGTTACAAGACATGTCTTTAAAATTGTCAAGAAATAATAATGTTTCTTTATTTACTTTTTTGACGTAATATATTTGTCATCTCAATCTGTCATAGAATTAAAATCCTATATCCAACCTCCCTGTACTACTCATAATCGCCATATTCTAAAAATAAAAATAATAATAGGTGTGGCATTATAGTTTCCGTCTTGCGAATTTTTGTGGCGTGGCATTATAGTTTCCGTCTGATGATCAGTCTGACGAGAGTTTATCATTTTTTACCCATCACAAAAACTAATCTAATGTAAAGAAATCTGCCGCGAGTTCCGTCTTACGAATTTTATATGAATTTTCGATCAGGATACGTGACCTGACGCGAGTTTAACATTTTTTACCCATACCAAAAAAGTGCACAACGCCGCTAAAGAAGTTTTCACTTCAAAAATTACCAAAAATGTGTAGTGCTAAGCGCAAGTGCTCTAGGCAAAAGGTGATGTGCAAAGTTCTTAACGTGATTTTCCAAAAATGGAATGAAAAAGAAACAAGATATTAAAATTTGAATGTTACAAATTAAAATATACTATATTAATATATAAATACAAATGACTAGGACAATACGCTATGTAAATTCCACTAGAACCGGTGTCATTTTAAAGCCGTAACGTTTGCAAAAACAATGAGAAAATAGTCGTAGTGTAAAGTGGTCGTTGACTCGCGCTCAGTAATTATGCGCCGAGCGCGCTCGCTGTTACACACATTTTGCTAACTTCTTTTATGCACAAAACTGTAGAGAATTATAATAATGCAACTCAGAACTATAGTAGCACATTATCGAGTCAGACCCTGTTATGATATAGTTCATAGTAACATTAATTTTGGCTTTCTATTTCTTATGTAATATAATATTTTTAGCTTACAGACACACACACAGTAAAACGTATCTAAGATAACTGCTTTTACTGAGTTTATCATTATGCAATTGTTGTGAATGTCCCATGTGTCGTAAATGACTAGCTGTAGAGAAATAATATTATACTATAATAAATACAACGGTAATTGAAGACAAACATAATTAAAGGCAATGTTGGTCGGGCTCATTAATAATAAGGATTTCGGCAATTTTGGGCGTTTTTAATTATTACAAGGATCTCGGCAATTTGGTTGTGTATAATAATAATAAGGATCTTGGCAACGTCGGGCAAGTTTAATAATTAGATTGACGACCACTCTAGTAACACTGTGTGGTAGGCTTTGGCTTAAGCCTTTTTTCCTCAAATTAATTTATGACCCTAGAGCCAGAGAGTACGGTATTTGACACAATAACAACATAAGTGATAACATTAAAAATTCAAAAAACCCACAACAAAATATCGGCCTATTTTTGTTTGATATTTTCTACTACAGGGTCTCAGGTGACCTACAGCCACTAAACCATAAAAAAAGTCTCGCTCTGCAGCAGATGTCCGCACTTGTCGTTTAATATCTTATAAATTATACACGTGTCAAATTAAAACAACTAAAGTTTTTTAAAATCCTTATTTGAATAAAATTTTTTTGACTTTACACACACACAATATTTATATATCTCATGGAGAACAAAACAGGACAAATATTGTAAAAACAGATATTTCAAATATTGTATGCTACTCGTACCAGGGGATGCACCACTTAACATTTAAGAGTGTGAGCAGTGGGGTCAAATTACAACAAAACCAAAACCTGCAGACTGTGCTTCGCGTGGCCGTAACGTAAAGAGTTGCAAGATCATTCAATCTTGTGGTATGGACCTACTAGGCTGAAGAAGTAGAATATAAAAATTCAGAAACCATCTAAATTAGATACAAATGAAGAAGGGAGAATAAAGTCCTTGGCTACAGTAGAAGATTTTATATGGAGTAAATATTCATCATTATCAAATATGCTCAGAGTTTCGTCCTATTGTAGAGGAATCTTAAATATTCTCAGCCAACGAAAATGTATACCAAATATATAAGTTTAGATGAAATAAACGCTTTCTTACAGTAATGTATAAAAAAAAGTCAAGAATTCCATTCTAGGGATGAAATAAAGCAACTTAAAACTAAAGGAATGACTCTTAAAAATATCGCGATGCACAACCTTTGTCCCTGTTTAGACCAAATGGGATTCTGCGAGTTGGTGGACACATAGAGCATGCTAGATTATGTTTTGAAAAAAAAACATAGAACAATTATGTCACCTAACAAGCATCTTTGTTGAATGCACATCACAAGACACTGGTGGACCGTAGGTTATGCTTGATTTTTTGTGAAGGAAAGTCATATAAAGGCTATATCTGCCTATTTGTGTGCATAGTAACTCGTGCCGTGCATTTAGAGGCAGTTATTGACTTGACTGTCAAATGTCTTTACTTTATTTCAGCATTCAGAAGATTTAAGTCTAGAAGAAGACATTGTCATGACTTATTTAGACAATGGCACTAATTTCGTTGGTGCAGGTAAAATGCTGCGTAGCATTTTTAAGACAATGCGATTCGCGGCTCCTCGCAGCGGGCTTCATACAAACGAATTTCTCATTTGTTTTAGACATTTGTATGAAAAACTAGAATTCTGTTGCTGAGAGGCGCTCCGAATCGTATTCTCTTAATAGAGCAAAATCCGAGTTGCCAAATGTTAAGCAATAGTATAAGATTGTATTGACAATTCAAAAGTGTCCTTAGAAACCTATTTGAATAAATATTATTTAATTTGATTTGAGATAACTTCATTGCTTACTTCAGAAACTTCCAAGTGGCATTTTATACCACCACATAAGCCAAATTTTGGTGGACTATGGAAAGCTAGGGTGCGTTGTGCAAAAATGCACTTTAAAAAAGGTTATTGGCGATACAACTTTAACGTACGAAGAGATGTCAACGTTGTTAGCGGAAGTGGAAGCGTGTCTTAATTCGCGACCTATTTTGTGTACTAAGAGTGACAATCCTAAAGATCCTCTCCCATTGACACCGGGTTATTTTTTAATAGGAGAGACTTTGTTAAGTGTCGTAGATAAAGACGATTCTGGAGTTGAAGTGACAGGCCTTGAACGCTGTAAATTAGTTTAGAAAATGACTATAGATTTTTGCAAAAGGTGGTCGAAAGAGTATCTTGTTACTTAAGGTCACAGATATAAATGGGCTACAAAAGTACCCGAATATCACCGCTATTGTTATTCTGAAGGAGCATAATATTCCTGCGACCAAATGTATTTTAGGTTAAATTGTAAATAAACATGTAGGCCCAGATAATTTGACCAGAGTTCTAACAGTCATATGTAAAAATGGATTACTAAAACGTACTATGAGTAAAATTTGTGTCTTACCATGTTAATCATATTGTTGCAAGTTTAACATTTATGATAATTATTAGTTGATTATATTGTTAGATTATTATAGTTTCAACGATAGTTTGTGTTGTTTATCACGGTGAGCGGTTTGCTATTAAATTGAGCTGTACCGTTACGTAAATTATTTAATGATAAGTGATAAAATAAAGCAGTCTTAATAATAATAAAAGTACAATGTAGAAAATCGAAGTCATAAAAGTTGTAGCCTAGTACGAGTACCTATGTCTATGCTCACATTACACAAAATATATGCAACTACAGAATTTTAATGTACATAAGAAAATTTCAGTAGACGTGGAGCCCTAGATTTCACTTTGTCTATTTTGTAAAACTCATAAAAAACTTTAATGTCAGGGCTCAAGGTCTACCACTACACGTTCTTCATTGACGCAGTTTGAAATAGTTTAGGAATACTAATTTTTAATGTTAATAGACTATATTTTATTATTCATAGTTTTACCTTTAACTTTACGACTTCATTTTAGACTTGCAATTTATATGTATAAGTTCCACATAAATATGCTGATGCAAAGATTGAGCTAAATGCTACAAATAAATTTATACAAATGTTTGAATGAAGTTAAATTTCAAAAAAATATAATTTCACTAACTTTGTTAAAACATTCCAAAGTTGTTCTCAGTTCAGGCGCATTAAAAAATATTGATTTTTTTCTATTATTTTCATACACCCTGGAATATGGCCGGTAAATACGATGCGGTAAGTGCGGTAGTTTAAAAGATTATTTTTCAGATTGACAACACATCTGAAACTGTGATGTATGTTATGCAATTATCTATGCAAATAGTAACACAAAAACAAGAGATATGTAAACAGTAACAATAAACTACTGGCCAATACTGTTTATAACTAATTAAAGGGTTTCTAAACCTTTTTCAATAAGATATACTAATTTTACGACTATATATCAGTTTTAAAAAGAGGTAATGTTCAGTATTTACTATTACCGTGGAAACTGACGATCAAAATAAAATATATTTTATGTCCTCCATTCTTGTAGAAATACAATACAGGTCATTGCGACGTGAACAACTATTACCGTGGTAACCCTCACTTGGAGTAAAAAGTATTCCGTTCAGATAAAAGTATATTATACAATGTAGCTCCTATCTCTATGTCAAAATTCGAGTTAGGTGACTGCCGTAAGTTACTCTGTTGCAACGTAAATAGTATCTGCCGTGTAATGTTGCCAGATCAAATATACATTTATTTGTCTGTAGAGACTCTCGATCAAAAGAAAAAGAAAAATGCCCTTTTCTTTCTTCTAAGCTTTCTATGTGCCAAAAATCAGGGCACTCCGTTCGCATCAAAGTACTTTCGTACGCAGTACCACAGTCCCTACGACGGCATATATCAGAGTTAATTGCGTTGATATGTTTTCGTGTAAATTTTACCTGCCTTATATCCTTTAATTTGGCTAAATGTATATCTTCATTAGTTTTTTATACAAAAAGATGTTACGGTTTTACAAAGTTATTTTTTTTTAAAGAAGACACATGAGATTAACAGATGTCTAACAAAGTTATTATTAGATCCGCTTCGGTGCCTTTATACTATAGCAATGTGAACAACTTGTAGATTTCTTTTTTATCACAAAGCGAATAAATTAACTATAATTCCTAAAAAATCAAAGTTTGTTTGTTGGTTTGTTTTTTTCCCTGTTATTCATTAAGGTCGCAACGCAACGGGGTGACACAGTTAAGGTCGCAACGCAACGGGGTGACACAGTTAAGGTCGCAACGCAACGGGGTGACAGCACGAGGAACAAAGAAAAATAGAATAGAACTTTTTATTTGCTAGAGTAATGTAAAAATACAGATGACTTATCATCTTACCCATCATTTGCAAACATTTTAGAATCAACATATTCTGCCGTTTCTGGCGAACATTCTTAATTGAATTTTAACTTTTAACGTACATAATTCAAGAAAAAAGTTATTAGATTTTCGATGGGTCGGCAACGCGCGATTGATGCACCTGTTATTGCAAGCGTCCATTGGCTACGGTGACCGCTTACCATCAGGCGGGACGTAAGCTTGTTTGCCACCTTAGTGATATAAAAAGAAACATAACTACTATTACCGCAATTAATTAAGTTTTATATGATGAAGAATTCTCTGGAAAATCATTTTTGTGAATAAAACCACGAAGTATGATCTCTCATATCACATCAAAGCAATCTGCTTACAGGTTTCTGAAAAAAAAAACATTTTCGTTAATATTAAAGTTTCAACGAGTCGCGGGGAAAGCTAGTTACTCAGTATTATAAAGCAGTGAAAGAGCTATTTAAAATATATTTTTTTGACATTACACACAATGCCATCTTGTTCCAAACTAAACAAAGCTTGTATTATGGATACTAGATAACTGATACTAATACATACTTGGTATAGCCACGGGAAAAATATAGTCTTTTACATTTGAAGTTTATATATCAACCGGTTGTTATAATTGTTTTATTAATTAGACTAAAGACATGCGAAAAACGTGACTTTAGTTCGCAAAAAAAACTGTTGCTGAGTCGGTCACGTTTAGGAAATATATTATAGAAGATTTTGTTAGAAAACTAGTATATATAAGAATATATTTAGGCGCTTTATTTCCAGTGTTATTTCGACAGCACCGCAAGTTGTAAGTAATCGTGTAGTTTGTTAGCTATTTTTTAAATGAAAGTTAGTTTTATTCCGAAATTTTCATGGGCACTACCTAGTAAAGTGTTTCCGTTTCTGTGGTTATAGTAACTACGTTATACTACATTGTTGGCCCAGGATAGTGAACGATCCCTAAATTGATATTTTGAAGGGAGTGCTGTAGACGATACAGCCTAAGAAATGGGTCTCGAAATACTTCTTTGGAGTGTTTTCAGAGATATGCATGTTATGTTTAGGCGTAACATAGTAATTTATGCTGTGGCGGGAATTAACATGAAAAATATCTTACACGTAATTTTAGTAGCAACAGTAATGTTACTAATGTTAAAATGTGCTGTTTCTTGTATTTCTATTGGTGTTTAACTCTTTATATTATTTTGCGAGTGATATCATTTTTGATATTTATAATAATATTATATTTCTTAACAAATCAAAATTGAACTTAGTGCCGTTTTCCATTGTACCCTCTTGTTGTTCCCAGTAGTCTTACCGATTATCTTTTCTTTTAATTTAATTAAAAAACTGCAATATTTTTCTAAAGGTGAAGGCATCATGGAGTGTTTAATTAACTGACCAATCCTCATTTAATTACACACATACATACATACATATCATACGACGTCCACAAACTTGTTTGTGACTATTAAATAAAGAAACACAATAATGTGAGCACACTTGTGCTTTTCACAACTTTTTGAAAAAGATTGTAAAATTTTTCTTATTCCTAAAAAATATGATGTTTTTGAAACAATAAAAATATGCATGACTCTTCCACATTTATAATAAGTTATACATGTGGAAGTTTTCTGTTTTGTGTGTTATTGCATTATCTAAAGCGATAAATTTTGCAATTCTTAGTTCTCACTTAAGTTATAACTGGAATTTATTTTCAAAATTTCATGTCTCTACACATAAAAATAAAGTCGTTCATCCATTTTTTTGATCCCATAGAGGCTAATTTTTCAAAAAAATACGTGAATCTTAATTTCACAACTTAAAGACCAATTATCATTTTTAATGAATTTAGCTCCAAAAATGACGGATTTCTGAACACACAATTTTATTTTCTTGTTGAAAAATACTCTCTTAGTGCTTTTCTAATCTCCCAAGTTATAATTCGATCTTCGTTGCAAAACTTTAAGCCTCTATCTAAAAAATGTCCATCTCGTATTTTACCGTATTATTCATAAACAGTGAAATATGCCATTCTTAAATTTTAATCTCACCAAGTTTTGTACATTTGTTTGACGGATTTGCATACGAACTTTTAACCTCCGCTTTTTTAAGGGATGAATTTCGCAAAATCTGTTCTTAATACTCACGCCATAACAGAAACCCCTGTGCAAAATTTCAAGTCTCTAGACACAAATTATTATTATATTATTATCGAAATTCTCATACAAATTTTCATCCCCTATTTTGCCCTTTGGGGGATGAATTTTCAATTTCCTTCCTTAGTGCACATTTGGAACTTTTGTGCAAAATATGAGCTTCTAAATCCAGCGCTTTCAGCTGTGTGTTAATTGATTAGTCAGCCAATCAGTTTCATCTTTTATCTATATAATAGGTACACATATGCATGTCAACTTTATGCAAACAAATATTTTTATATTATTATTTTAAAAAATTAACCTCGATCCAGGGAACCTGCAACACTTAAAATCCGTATAAGTACTTTAAATACCCTGACTGCATCTCTGTTCCTACCTTCAGGACATCTCAAATGTCATCGTTTTAGCTTGAACAAGTCCACTGATAAATGTGGACCTCCTTTATATATCTCCCCGGTCTTGAGCCACCCACGCTGAACAGCCTAAATTCCTGCGACTCTAACCAGCTCGTCTGTCCACTGCGTCTTTCAATCCATGGTCGCCACTCGAGAACCTCAGTTATGCCGCAGGCATCATTTCGAACAATTCCTTAGAAATTCCCATTATACAAGCGGTACAACACACACAGGGAGGCCTGTCCTTAGACTTAGGGGCTCCATACGGCTTGGGAGGAGTTTGGGATCGTCGACAATTCTCTCAAAACGTCGTTGAACCGAGTCAAAAGGGCCAAGCTGGTATTCGGGTGCACCCACCTAGAGATGGCAGCAGTATTCCATATGGGGTCGGCCTTGCGACTTGGCATTCATTAACGGAACTGTATATTTTTATCTGTAGAAAACGTAGAAAAATCGCACGGTTTCGACCAGTGTACAAAGACATATTACACTATTGAAGCATACAAAGAGACACAGTTCTACGTACGGTAAGCGCTAGCACGTGACCTAGCTAGACGTGTAAATCTCGATTTTCTTGGTTTTTTGTCGGTAAAACATTCAAATAAAAATCAAGAGATCTTAGTTTTCTAGACAATTTGAATTAAAACTCAAAAATAGGATGTCATATTTTTTTTGTGAATGTTTTAATTAAAAATTAAAACAAAATTAAAATTTATTTATTTCAACCATCAGGGATCATAATGTGTGATACAGAAATTTTTACATTCTTTTACAACAATAATAGGTACATAATTAAATAAATAAAAAAATGTACCATTAATTAAAAATTTCAATAAATATTAATTATTTAGTCAGTACATGAACCATTGCAGCATGGTTCATATACTGACAGTCAAATCTCTCAGCGAATACTTTCAGGATACTGCTCGGGCTGCCACGAACCCTGCGTACCAGGGATGTGCACCGCTTCGCATGGTTGTTTAAAAACAATCCACGCGGTATTCAGCAAACATTCCTGATGCACTGCAAAATCGAGACAGCCCCAGCAGCACCCTGAACGCATTATTATATTGCCCTCTTAAGGCGCTGTACTGTTTTTTCGTATAGTCAGCCCACAGGCTACTCGTGTAGAAGGACGTACAAAATGCTCTAAATAGTGTAATTTTGACCTCCTCCGAACAACGACTAATAACCGAATAATCCCAAATTATTGTAATATTAGCAAATTTACTTAATTAAGGATTGAACTATAACGTATGTTATTTACGTCAAAAAAAGAATATTCAGAATGTAACGTAATCAATCAAACTCTTGCAAATTAACTCGTTTGGGTATGCAACCACCTTTACGTTTAAAAGCCCACTTATTCAGCCCAGAAGCTTCTAATATACTAATTTCACTACACGTTTACTCGATAAGACTAGTTACGTGATTCATCGAAAAATCGTACAGCGCCAATGTATTTTAGTGTCGTTTAAATTATGTATGCATTGTGAAAGTAGATGTTTACACGTAAATTTGTTGACGATAAATTAAATAAATATTAATAATAAGTACTTAAAAGTACTCTCGTAACACTACTTACGAAATTTAAATTTGGTATTACATACCTATAAGACAAAAGTTATCAAAACGCTTTCACTAGGGGGCACTGCTTCAAGATTTCAGTTACCACTTTGTCAGCGTTAACAATATGTACAAGTCTACCCATACCAAATTACAGCTTTCTAGTACTAAGAGTCTTTGAGGTTACCCTAAAAATCAATTGCCACATGCATGACGGAGCATCCCCTGGGGACGGCTCAAACGATTGCCTGATTTCCTTATTGTTATGTTCGTGGTTGTCATCAGGACAAGGTTTGTATGAAAGAAAAAAACTGGTGCACTTAAAGGTCTTCTTTCGGTAAGTTGTGTACACGCCGGGGACTACCACACTAAGGGTCAACATACATCCAATTGTATTAAATGTTGGTAAGTTATTGTTAACACTCCAGGGAAGGTTTCTGAATTAGTATAACTCTTTGACAATAGGTGGTGCGCCGTTCGCCGGGTCAATAATTGTTCAACCTGGACTAAGTGAGGACGGTCCGTTAATTTTAGTCCTAGTAAATTCCCTCTAACAAGCTAGGCCTACTGATGATAGGACAGACGAACTGTCAACTCTGCGTCGAGACAGCACGGCCATAAGGTTAGTTATCAATCAAGTGGTACTACAGAGCGTGGTAGCTTAGAATTTTGGCATACAGGTTGCAAACGTATTCACGGACCTCTGGGACTGACCTTATGCGCCGATAGGAGCCGTCGGTAGGTGTTTGGTAGGTTTTAGTAACTAGTTTGTTTACGTGAGTTATTGTAGGAATTTAAGTTGGGTATTATTTAGGTATATAGGTTAGCGATAAGAGGTACGCGTTCGGTTGGAAGGTTAGGGTTCCTTTGTTATAAATTATCAATTTGATTGTTTATTTGTTCATTTTTTCGGTTTTTAATTTTGGTGTACGTTGAGATAATAGTTTGATCGCTAATAAGTTCGTTTGTTTTTCGGTTAGTTTGGATAATAGTTTGTATCGCTAATTAGTTTGTTTGTTTTTCGGCTTTTCTTTTTTGTAAGTTTGGATTTTATCTTTGATTGATATTTTAGTGTGTAATATGTCTTTGTACACTGGTCGAAACGGCATCCTTTTGCTAGGCCTTGAGATGTTAATATGGACAGTTTTCATTTAAAGCATTTTGTTTTGTGTATGGACTGTCTTATAATAAATTGGGCCAAGAACAAAAACACAAGCGAAATAATTTGTGTTTTTTATGTTTATTTACTTTGGTGATTGTCTTTTTAGACTTTAGACTGCTACGAACGCCACGAATACAACAAAAATGTTTCATGTTTTTAAGAGATGGCAAAATTGATTTTAAATATAACTGTTTTAAGCCACATTTTTTTTAATAATTATGTTGTTTACGGTACTTATTAACTTTTATAACAAAATATTATATTAATGTTGTTGAAGGTGTATTTAAGAGAAAACAAAAAGATTAAGAATGACATGGATTAGCAGATAAAAATGTAAATCAGTAAATTTTTCGTGCAGTGGTCATCTTAGTATCGACCTCAAAAAGACCTCGAATTTCATTTATTTTTCAAAAATAGAATAGAAATAACTATATTATGTTAATGGTAGTGTTCCTTTTCAAAGGAAGTGAACGATACTATAATTTAACATTAATAATAATAATAATAATAACAAATATTTTTTAATATTACACACAGCGCCGTCTGGCCCCAAAGTAAGCAAAGCTTGTGTTATGGATACCAGACAACGGATACAAATACATATATATTTGTAAACATATACATACCTTACATAAATATACCCAGACTCAAGACAAACATTTAAGTTAAACATAAGAAAATAAAAGCCAAACAAAAGTTGGGATAAAAACTTTTATAAAAACTTACCAACTTTATCATTTGACTCGAAGCAGCATTATTAAGTCAAGGTTGGATACGTTAGTTGCCTACTTGAGACATAGTTAGAAGGTATTCTAGTCTAGAGGTACGCGCATACTAGTTATTTGAGTTATGATTTCACACCATTTAATTAAAACTTCCTGTTAAATTTTATGCGAATACAGAAGGATGGATTGACGGATATGATAACTAAGGTTACGCAAAAATTCTGTTGACTTGGCTGTCCATTTTTCTCAAATCTTCGAAGTCAAAGTTAAACATATTTATTCAAATTTTTTATAAACACTTTTATAAATCCACAAAATCTAGTATATAGGTAACGATTTAATGTGACAATTCAATGTAAAGACTTTGTCTGTCTGTTTATCGACTAATCTTAACCCCCTCCTATTTATAGGACATTAACGATTAAGAAATACCACAAATATTTATGAATATAACTTTTAGAAAAAAAAGGCTTTAGTTTTTACAGTTTGGGTTTATTATTTTAATTTAAAAGGGGTATGTTTTTTGTTGTAAGCAAAGTTAGTAAGTAATCTAGAAATATTTTTATTTTTAGCTAGCACTTAATTATTATGTGTGTTTTTTAATACATAAAGAATAAATTAACATATTTAGTATTTATCTTTGACTTATCATCATTTTTCCTTCGATAGCCAAGTCAAACCTTTTGATAAATAAATAAATGTAAATATTTTTTTGGACATTACACACAGCGTTGTCTGGCCCCAAAGTAAGTAAAGCTACGGATGGAAATACATATATATTACTTTTTTTTGTAAGTGCGGGAATTGCGCGATCTAAAGATTCGTTGCAAAGTCCAAGAGCATCATCCCATAACTTGACAGGAAAGGGAAAGAAATACATTAGTGTCTACAATCCATTTAATAAGAAGTCCTTATTTTGATGAACGATATATTTTTGGATAGATATGGATTTAAAACAAATAAATATTTCAAAAATATCATGTATAGTTCTGAAATTCACTCTGAAAGTGGTTTCCATTTGACATCCAAACTTAGTGATAGACAACTAGTCTACTTTGACTAGAACATCAGGAAAACCTACTTCTGAAGCCCATATATTTGTAAATTTTAATTCCCATAATTTTGAAGACTTTTATAGGCAGCTAAAAAGTATTATAATAAAAGAAGTTATTTGAAACCTCTAGGGGTTAGGAGGCTAAATATCCGAAGTCAGTTTTGACACATTCTAGTCATAGGACTGTACAGAAATGTTGTTAACGTTTTAAGTTTTAAGGTTAAGTGACAAAGCAACGTAAACAACGTTGTTGATCTGTTTGCGTTAAACTTTCAAAGCATACCATCACCTCAATATCTTTAGAGAAATTGTGTTCTCATTGTTTTAGTAAGAAAGAACTTTATTCAATTTTACTTGATTACAATAAAAAAACCGCAGTGGCTTTAAACAAGTTTTAATTTTCAGTGATGCCAGATACGTCATGGATGCCAGATACGTCATGGATGCAACGACAATGAGCTTCGGTGACGTACACAACGCTCTGCGACTGTTCACAACTCTTCAGTTAACTGCCTCGCTGTTTCCGCAACAAACGGCAGTAAAAAGTAATGTTTTACACTTGTTGCATTACATGAAACTGATGATGATTTTAATTTAAAATGAACATAATTGTTTATTCTTATACTGATACAATAGACGTTCTATTATTTTAATTTCAACTTTTATCTTTCAGATGGTGACAGCTTTGACTTTATAATAGTTGGGGCGGGTAGTGCTGGTTGCCTACTTGCTAATCGTTTAACTGAAATTGAAAGTATAAATGTTTTGCTGGTTGAAGCTGGCGGAGATCCTCCTTTGGAATCTATTGTAAGAAATAAATCTTTTTTAATTGATAATATATAATAATAAATACGATATTGTTATTTAAACAGAAAATTTTGCAATTAACACATACTAAATAATATTTTTACATATTTTCATAAATTATAATTTCAGCTTCCAAGTATGTCATCAGCCTTTCCGCATTCGCATGTAGACTGGAATTATACTTCTGAAGACGATGGATATACTTCTCAAGCTCATAAAAATCGCGTTCTTGATTTAACTCGTGGCAAAATGCTTGGTGGCACTAGCAGCCTTAACTATATGTTTTATGTTCGAGGCGATCCATCAAATTACAACAAATGGGCTGCTGTTACCGGCGATGAATCTTGGAACTGGGAAAATGTCTTGCCCTATTTCATAAAAAGTGAACGGTTAAACGATGAAATTGTTCTTAATTCATCAAATACTGGTTTTCACGGCAAAAGTGGATATTTAGAAGTTACAAAAGATAGTAATCTTGAGGCTATAGATTATCTTAACGCCTTGAAGGAGCTTGGCTATAACGTGACTTTGGATATCAATGGATACAATACTCTTAGTTTTACACAACCTATGTTTACGATCAACAACGGTGTAAGACAAAGTTCTGCCACTGCTTTTCTGAGCCCAATAAAAACTCGCCCAAATTTACATGTTTTAAAAAACTGTTTTGTGACAAAAGTTGAAATAGATGAACACAAGCGTGCAACAGGAGTAGAAATAATGCTAAAAAATCAAAATTTAGTAAAAATATTTGCCAAGAAGGAAGTTTTACTCTCAGCTGGCGCAATTAATACACCCCAGTTACTCATGTTGTCCGGTATTGGCCCTAAAAAACATTTAAGGTCTCTGAATATCAAAGTAAAGGCAAACTTACCAGTTGGTAATAATTTTCAAGATCATCCATACACGATACTTGTCCACAAGGGGAGAAAATCTATCAAACCTAAGTTCACTGCGAGTCCTCTAAAAATCCCTTTTGTAGGATTTACTGGCTTTGTTTCTTTAAGCAAACAGAAAGGTGATCCTGATTATCAAGTTATTTCTAATATCCTCCCAAATGATACTCCAGAATATTTTGAGCAGTGTTTAGAAGCTTATAGATTTAAAAATATTATTTGTAACAGTATATATAGAGCTGGTTTCCAAAGAGAATTGCTTCTTACAAATATTATTCTCTCCATCCCAGAATCCAGAGGAGATATATTATTACGTTCTAAAAATCCATTTGATCCTCCAGTTATACGCACTGGTTATTTTTCTGTGAGAAAAGATTTAGATAACATGGTGAAGTATATAGAAGATTTTAACAAGATATTTCATAGCAGTTTTTACAAATCAATAGAGGCGGAGTTCGTGAATATAGACCTACCCGAATGCGACGATTTTCAATTTGGAACATCAGATTACTGGAGGTGTTACTTGCTAGAAACTGTGTCTACTATGTATCATTACTGTGGCACAGCTGCTATGGGTTCAGTTGTAGATTCCAGGCTAAAAGTAAATGATGTCACACACCTTCGTGTTGTAGATGCCAGTATAATACCGATTATTCCTAGTGGAAATATCAACGCCGCTGTTATGATGATAGCAGAAAAAGCATCAGATATGATAAAATATGACTACGGCTACAAGACATAAGCAAATCATAAATGTGGACGTTAAACAGATACGAGGACACGACAAACACGTTGTTCCGTCAACGTTAAGATTATACTCTTTAAAGCGTACTGTACATTTCTCTTCACGTGCAGCATGTGGGCTAACTACACGAAGAAAAGATACAGTGACCTCTGCGACCTGTACAATAATGCATTAAGGATGATGTTGGGGCTGCCCCGATTCTGCAGCGCCTCGGGCATGTTTACAGATGCACGCACTAACTGCTTCCACACGACTATGCGCATGCGCAAGCGGAGGGCGTCCTTGGTGCGCAGAGTTCGGGCCAGCTCCAATATCATCCTGAAGATGATCGCAGAAAGATTGTACTGTTCCAACCTTCTACATTGTTCTGACAGACATGTTGCGGTACCGATGCTGCAGAGAAAGTGCTGATTGTATTAAGTTAACCTAATTTTTTTTTTCGCCATTTCTGATATTTATTTGTATTCTGTTTCTGTTGTAGTTATGACATATATTTGAACAGAATTTGAAATCTTATTATTTTTTGATGTGTAATAGTTTATTTTTTGATATGATTTTTTTTCTCCAATGCTGATATTTTCCAACTTTTTGAATTGTTATATCTCAGAAACGGTGGCTCTTAGGAAAAAAAGTATTGATAAATTTTTTACAGATTTTATGATCAACAATTTTTGACTAAGCTAATTTATGATAAAACTCACAGTTTTGCTAAAAATCACTAAAAACCAATTTTTTGACCTTTGACCTCGAGTTAATTTTTTTCTAGATACCAGATAGATGAGAACTTTTTAATTTTTTTTTATAATTATGTTTTGAACAATTTCACCAACTTTCAGCTTTTTGGGGATTATTGTATCTTCACTCTTATGTTTTGGTCGAATTTGAATGAATGAAAAAATTGTTTATTTACTTAAGTTTACAATTTAGGTTTACAGGTTATAATTTTAATATATGCGAAATAGTTAACTATATCATTACATAGACTGTAGAGAATTTTCTTTGACCTCCGTACTAGTTGGAAACTGTGCTACGGAGTCAATATCATCGTCCACAATTATGAATTATAGCAATTTTTGAAACATAAAGATATCGTCCTTAATAATAAGTGAGCGAGAAGAGAAAATAAGAAAAAAATATATATACAAACATAATTGTCCTATATATGCAAGATAAGATATTGAAGTTACTAACAACTAACTAATCCTATAAACATAAATATTTTCTGTTGGCTACTAATAGGTATTATCTTTATCTGTTAAGATAGGTAGGCAAGTAAGTATTATCCGTAAAACTATCTTGTGGAAAATAAAATATAAACAAATTGAATGTAGAAAATTTTGACCTAAGTGTTAAATCCTAAGCCTACGTTGATATGTTATTGTTTTGGATTAACCAGCGTTAACAGTATACATATAATAAGCGTACCTATAACAGTTTTATGATATACTTATATACAGGTACTTACATGATCTTATGTCCCATGCCTAAGAGTAAAATTATATTTATGTTAGTTTAAGGTTTCACATTTTTTTTGAGGTTAGGCCTCGTCGACGAAATATCTATAAAACAATTAAATAATGATGATATGAAAATATATAATACGCTTACAATGAAGGTTATCTATTACTAGGTTACACTTTCTTATCTATTATTTGCAATAAAGGAATGATGAATTTGTGTTGCTACCGACAAATGTTACATTGATAAAGATAACAACTAGGTACCTGCCCCTATTTAGTCGCTAACGACTTATGACCGGTTCTCAGTGTCTTTATAGTATATGTGCAATTTGTAGATATTTAAAGTTTTAATGCGATCTGCCTATGTAAATTTACTGTTAGATCCTTTTGATTAAATAATTGATCGATACAAAACAAACTGTGGGAATTGGTTAGTTAGAATGTAAATTTTATACTATATAATTGGTATTGTGTTTTATAAAGCGGAATATGGCTGAGAAATAATTCGCAATGGAAGTAAATGGGTGTAGGTAATTGTGTGTTTTTGAACGCGTTATTAGATTTTCTTGATTGCATGGGTGTAGATGAATGTGTATGTATGTTTAGGTGGGGATGCGTTATATACTTAGAGTATAGATAAGGTGAAATAAATGTTTAATGCGAGTACATTCTATATCTATGTAATTTTTATTTATAGGTGGGTGTATGTGTTAGAAAAGTTAGTTATGATTGTGAAAAGTTTGTAAGTGACTTCAAAATAAGTTTAAAGTTTAAGCTTTGTAATGCGTGTAAGTATAGTCTTGATGTTGTAAAAAATTGACAAATTATTTGACAGTTTATGATTAATGTTCATTAGCTAACTATTTGGATGACCTCAGTGTCGACATAGGTCAAGTTGTTTATGTATTTTGACATTGTTTTACTGCAGTTGTAGGTGGTTAAGTTTTGTATTCTACATTTTTTATTTACATTATTATAGATGTAGGGGCCGAGAAATTCGGAGAATCTTTGAAAGAATGTAGTTTTACAAGGTGGGAAATTGTACTTTGCGTAGTTTCTTCTGTTGCTGGATTTCACATCTAAAGGCCTTTTATGTTGGCGAAGTAGTAGATATTTAATATATAGTTGCCTGACTGTCAACTGTCAAGACGTTAAGTTCCTTATATAGGATGTGGGTTGGAAAGGAGGTTCTTTTAAAAGACATGATTTTTAATACTGCTCTTTGAGCTCTCTCTAAATTAAGTAGGTGAGTTTTTATAGCACCACCCCAGGATGCTATGCAATAAATTAAAATAGAGTGGCATAATGCACAATATATCGTTTTTAATATGGATGGATCACAGGTGAATCTAAGTTTTCTAAATATATAGATTAATTTTCTCGCGCGCTGTGTTAGATTTGTAATGTGTTCTTTCCAGATCAAGTTTTGGTCAATTACAACTCCTAAATACTTTACTGATATTTTTTTCATAATTGCAGGGCAATCACACTTTTGATTTTGGTCACACTTTCCACTATGAGCTTTTAAGCAGAACAAAGGAGATGGTTGCGAGGAGTTACGTATACTAAATGGGACAAAATTGGTTTTGTTGAGATTTAGCGTAAGCAGGTTTTTATTAAGAATATTAGTAACCGTGGAGAAGTATTTTTCCGCTCTAGACTTACTACAGAGTAATACCGTATCATCAGCAAATGCAACTAATTCTGCATCTTGAAACTCTGTAGTTTATTATTGCTTCAGTACTGACATAATCACCAATTCTTACAACTTGTTTTCTGTTTGACAGATAATTTTGTAATAGTTTTAGTGGAAGTCCCCGAACGCCCTTGTTAGAGAGCTTTTCCAATAAGATTGGGATAGAGACCGAGTCGAAGGCTTTGGCTAGATCAAGGAAGATACCTATTGTTTTTTTACCTTTGTCTAGATTTTTAGCCAGATATGATGTAACATGTTCAACAGCATCAGTGGTAGAGGTGTTTTCCCTGAATCCGTATTGGTTAACAGCTAATAGGTTATATTTATTCAGATAATTCTCTAGTCTTTTACTGATAATTTTCTCCAGAATTTTAGAAAGAGTAGGTAATAGGGATATGGGTCTGTAGTTTGTAAAATCATCTTTATCTCCAGCTTTGTAGATTGGGATAACTACAGATTTTTTTAGTGATTCTGGAAAAAATCCTTCAGACAGGCATAGATTACATTTATTAAGCATATTGGTTTCAGCAATACTTCAGCGCAAAGTCTTATATTTGTTGACGATATTTTATCAACCCCTGCGGAAGATGTTTTTTTTTAACTTTTAAATATGTGAACAATCTCTTGTTCATCTTTTGGTACTAAAGCAAAAGAGTTGAGTGGTGGAGAGGTATTGATATTGTTTTCCATCTTAAAATTTATGTTTACGTTGTTTTGTATGTCAAGAGCCATTTTTTTTCCGATATTGGCAAAGTAATTATTAATTGAATTTATTGTCTCATGTTTATTTTTTTTTGAGGAAATTAATTCCGATGAGTTAGTTTTATTTTTAGTAAGGTCACATATTTGCTTAATGGTTGTCCATGTTTTTTTAAGATCCTTTTTATTAATTTCTAATCTATTTCTATAATAATCTCTTTTGAGGCAGCTTAGCATTTTATTACAGGTATTCCTGTATCTTTTGTAAGTTGTGATTAAAACAATATTTTCAGGGTCCTTTTTTAGTTTTTGATGGAGTTGATCTCTATTTTTCATGCAACGTCTTATTCCTGGTGTTATCCACGGTCTGATAATTTGATTCCTACATGGCGTTTTGTATTCCGTAGTATGGTTTTGTACAGAGGTTTAAATAATATTGACAAGGTTGTTAGTAGCTATTTCAGGATTCGTTCCGCACTCTGTTAAAACCAATATGTCATAGTTTATATCTAGTCTCTTAAGTGATACTAAGAGGTCCTCAAAATTATGATTTATGCTCCTAATGTTTTGGGTCAGAATCTTAAATCTGCAGGAGTCGCTTAAGTAAAGATTACAATCCTCAAGCGATTTTAACGTCACTGCTTGGCCGACATTCACAGACGCGTCGATGTCATCAATTATTTTTAGTGTATTATTCCTTTTTATTTATATTACTTCTTATACTTCTATATGTTTGGTAATGGCGCTGAATAACTCTTGAGGATTTGTATGTCACGTGTGGATTTATTGTGTAAATATTTTTGGGTGTCAAGGTATGTTGTGTTTTTACTGTGTAATGATGTGGTATAGGTATAGTTGCGTTAACTTAATTAGTTACTAAGATACGGTATAAGTAGCAGTAAATTAATGTTATGGTAAAAGTTAAGATTAGGTTTTTAAGAAAAACATTTACCACCATAGCCTCTTAAGGGTAGTCATTCGTTCTGTAGGTAGTCCTTGCGTAGATTGTCAAGTTGCTGTTCTAATCTGATACATATAGTTGGAGATCCTTCTTTTTTCCTAAGAAAGATTTTTCCATTGGATATCCAACAAAACTGAAAGTCACCAGTTTTATATAGATTTCTTGCACCGTTGTATATTCAGAAATTCAGAAATATAGATCGGACTGCCTTCTTTAGTTCTGCCAAGAATTTTAGAGCTCAATTTACTGTTATTATTTTTTTTGTTATAGGTTTTAGTTTTTTTGATTACATTGTTCCTGTCATGTTCTTTATAGTATTCGACCACAATAATATTTTTTTGATTATTTTTTATTCTATATGTCTTTTTAATATCCTCAGATTTAATATTTGCATTGACTTCGTTATGAATTCTATCTATAATTTGATGTAAGTTTTCGTTTTCATGTTTAGGTACATTGTTTATCTTTAAACCGGTAGAACGCTGTTTTCTTTCAATTTCCTCTAATTTTTCTTCAATGGTGTCTATTTTTATAAGAAAACCTTTATTTTCAGTACTCAGTGTTTCAATTTTAATTTTTAGTTCATTTGTAATTTCAGCAGTTTGTTCAAGAATTTTTTGCAGGTTCATATTCGTTTTAGTGATTTCTTCATTCAAACTCTTAAACTTAGTTTCCTATTCTTTTTTCATACTTGTAAGTAGTGCAAGTACATCTTCTATGTCTGGTTGTTTTCTTTTTAGGCCTGAGGTTTCTGATAATTTACTTACTTTATTAGTATTTGATTACTCAGAGTCGGAGGAGTATTTTTCGGTTTGTGGTGAACGGAGCTTAGTTTTATCTCTTGATTTTGCATACTATACTATATGTTGCTGTCCCAGAACCGGTCACACTTAGAAACGAGTTAACAAACAATTAGTAAACTTAATATTTTTGCTCAGACATTATTTTTATTTGATAAACACGAACACGACCGTTAACTAGTGGCACGGGCGATGAAATGACCGGACTATAAGTATTTTTTGAATGTGTGTTAATTTAATTTATGATATGTATTCTTTCTCAATTATCAAATCATTAATTTTTCCTCCAATGCTGATATTGCTAAATATGGGTGTTTTTAACAACCTGAATAAAAATATCTCACTAAACCCACATTACACAATGTATCCCACAGCAGAACTAGTTATTTCGGGGGACTTTAACGCCCACTATAGTAAGTGGCTCAGTTCTCAAACCATAATGACGCAGGGATATCTGCTCATGAATTTGCTTTAACCTATGAATTATCTCAGCTGGTGCTTTCTCCAGAAAATACCAGATATAGAGGACCATAGGAGCTCCTTACTGGAACTTCTGCTGACTATACGTCCGGATAGGTACATATTCCGTCTCAGTGGATGCGCCTTCATTCACACAACCCGATTCATGTACGCCAACAAATTGGCGACGGGTGAGGCATTATGAGTCAGTAGATTGGAATGGGTTGCATCAATTTTATGCATCGTACTCTTGAAGACAGCTTTGATTTAGCTAAGAAGATTAGAATAGCTGCCGGTTACAAAAAACGACCGTGGTTTAATATAAGGATCCGAATATATCAGAACGCAGATGAACGAACGAACGAAATGCTGCATCGAGGTTCAGTAAGAAAGCAACAGTCAGAGCTAAATTCTAATTCATCGGCAAAATAGGTAGGTGACTTGCGAGCTATTCCTATGGGAGTCGTACTTTCTGGTCACCTGCCTAAGCTAACAAAGGGAACTTTTGCAAGTCGTCGTTACCATCACAGAAAAAGACCGATGGTCACTTGGCCCATAGTGTTCAAGAGAAACCCGATCTACTGGGCAGTCTTTTTGCCTCAAAATCGAATATGATAACGACGGAGTCGCAGTACCTACTATACCGTGGTGTGGTAAGACCAGGCCGGAAATCATCATAGAACAGCAGGAGGTCCAGCGGGCGTTGCTTTCTCTAGACGTTCATAAGTCGAGTGGTTCAGAAAGTATACCAATTCGAACTAGGCAATTTCCGTCTTTATGGACGACTGCAAATGTGCTCCCAGTGCCCGAAACTGGCGATAGATCAGATCCATTGGATTACAGGCCCATCCCTAATACCTCTCACTCCAAGCTGAGAGAGCGTTAGGTTAACAGCTTCTAAGATACCAAGAAAAAAACAACCTGGTCGATATGGCTTTCATCACGGTCCCGCGACTGGTGATTTTCTAGTGGATCACAAACACCGATGGGCACTAGCCATTAAGAGTCAGGGGAGAGGCCATTTAGGGGACATTTAACCTGGACATAGCGAAGGCGTTTGATCGGTTCTGCCACCGGGGTCTTCTATAGAATTTACTATCTTACGGACTGCCCAACGGGTTTGTTAAAATGGGTGGATAGCTTTTTGTCCCGCAGAAGCATAAGAGCCGTAGTTGACGGTAGTTGCTCTGATAGCATGGACATCTGGTGGTTGGTGTCCCTCAGGACTCTGTGCTGTCTCCTCGATGTTTCTACTGCATATCAATGACATGTTATCATTCATTCACATCTTACATTGCTATGCAGACGACAGTACTGAAGACGCTAATTACATCGGCCGTGCAAACATCCCTCGTTCCGTTGTGGAGGAAAAGCGCAGAGAACTTGTATCCAAGGTATCTGACTGGGGTTGGGAAATCTTGGTACAACTCAACCCCACGAAGACACAAGTATGCGTGTTCACCGCTTAGAAAACCCTATTTACTGAGGTCCTACAATTCCAAAACACTCCCCTTACCATCTCCAAGAGCATTGGTATCTTGGTCACAACTACAGCAATGTTCAGTTCCGAGATCATTTGCAAGACAAGGTGTAACTGGCGTCTAAAAAACTTGGAGTTCTCAACAGATTGAAGCAGTATTTTACCTCAGAAAAAAGGTTACTGCTTTATAGGTCGCAGGTCCGGCCCCATATGAAGTATTGCTGCCATCTCTGGACGGGTGCACCAGGATACTAGTTTGGCCCTTTTGACTCAGTTCAATGACGGGCTCTAAGAATCGGGAACGATCCCAAAATCACAAGCTGTTCCGAACCCTGAAGTCTAAGGAGAGTCTTTGCCTCCCTGAGTATATTATATCGCGTGTATAATGGCAAATAATCTGAAGAATTGTTCAAAATGATGCCCACGAAAACTTTCTACCATCGCACAGCTCGCCATCGGCAGGGAATTCATCCTCACACCTTATAACCTAAATGGTCACGTACAGTGCGGTTTCAGAGTAACTTCCTCCTGCGAACGCTTGGGTTGTGGAATGAGCTCCCTGCCGGGGTTTTATCAAAGGACCACAGTAGGGGGTTCTTAAGGGAGATCTATCACTACCTTATTTTATAGAACACAATCAACATCGATCTTAATAATCGTGGGGTAAAGTGATACATCTCAATTTAAATCTAAAATTTAAAGACACTTTTGTTACATTTCCATTAAAAATACAGGTGAAATGGAATATAAATTATGCGTAAAATGTTTGAGCTCTGCGCACCGCAAGCGCAACTCTCTTTTATAATTATTTACTGAAGTCTGCAGACGATCATGGGTGCTATTAGGGGCATTAGCTGTCCGCGTCGTCTCCTCCCACCTCAATATTTACAACTTTTACCTTTTATTTCATGAAATTTATTCAAATTGAGTGGTGTATACCGAGTCTTATGGCATATGAAGCAATCAATAAAAAATAAACATTTTACTGTTCATATAGATTACTGTAAAATAATTTTTATGAAGTATGGGTTTATTGCTGGTGTAAATTGGTATAAGTAAACATTGATCATTTAACACCAGATTTCTTAAAAGTTGTAATCCAACTTATACCAATAATGTTTAACATTTTAGTCGTGAATAAATCTGTACCCTCGGTGAAAACTGATGTAGGTCTGAAATGACAGTTTTTGAAAAAATGGTTTTTAATATTTTGTACCTTTACATGCGTATTACTTTTTGTTAATGATTTTATTCCTTTTGTAAAAAATTATAAAGATAGGTATTTTTAGCCTCTATACTTTGATATATGAAGAATAGCAATATATTAAATTTATTTAGAGCAATAAGGAAATAAAACAACTTGTATTATTCGTCACATTAGAATAAATCTGTGAAAAATAATTTAACTAAAATTATATTATTTTACACTAAGACTAGTGGTACGATTGATATTGGTGAAATATGATACACCTGCGAATTGAAATAGCATTTAAATACATTAAAACTAATACATAAAAAAAATTCAAAAACAAAACTTTCACAAAACAGAAGCATCTTTAGTTTGCGGTTGTTAAAACACAATAAATTGTTATATTTACACTAATAAAGTATTGAACACAAAAAAATAGGGAAAAAATCAACGTGTTTAATAATATAGCTCAACTTATTTATTTCATTTTAAACACTTACATTTCTTCAATAGTTTCATACAAATATCTTTGGGCTTCTATAATAACTAAACTTCCAAAAAAACTATTTATATGGCACTAAGACATTAAATTATAGCGTTTTTTTATCTTACGAATTGTACAAACTCCAGTCCTTTGTTACAGCTAGACAATAGCTAGGTAACATGCTAGGAAACATGATAAGTAAGGACTACAATAATTCTAATAAACATATAATAAGCTTCCACTTTCAATAAACTTTGTTAAGTGTTAAACTAAAAGATAAAAAATTATAATTACCCAAAGCGCTTAATGGCATTTGAAAGCAAGCACAGTAAATCATTAAAGAAATAAAAATATACTATAAACATTTAATTTAATTTAAAACACGTGCAGGAGGTACTAAAAAGGAATGGGTATAAAGTGTGCAAACAACAGCCGCGCCGTGCACAAAGAAATAGAAAACCTGAAGTGAATAGACAGGCAGCCTTTATGCCATACCTAAAGGGAGTAACGGACAAAATAGGAACTTTACTAAGTAAATACTCTATCAAGACAGTGTACACACCGCGCTCTAAAATCGCTAAACACCTGCGGACACCGAAGGATTCTATTCCCTACCAAAGACCAGGCGTTTACGGGATAGACTGCAGCTGTGGAAGCTCGTACGTAGGCCAAACGAAACGCACTTTAGCCGAAAGGGTTAAAAAACACATAACTGCTGTCAAAAACCAACAAACAAATAAATCAGCCATAGACGACCATCTACTCAATGGCTCGCAAAATCAATGGATTGAACTACACGAACCGAAAGTCCTCTCCACTGAGCGCCACTATTATCCAAGAGTTGTACGCGAAGCTATTGAAATAAAGAAATGCGACAAAAATTTCAATAGAGAAGACGGATATAATCTTCCAAAGGCGTGGAATCCTGTGATTCATAGGTTTAAACTGCGCGACAGTAATATCGGGGATAAACGCAATATGGTCATCGTCAGTGTAGTGTGTAGAGAACATTTAAACAATGTGAGGATAGTGGAAGAAGCTGCACGAGCGGCCAGAAGACGACGCCGCGCTCTTCAGCCAGTACAGCCGTGACCACGATAAGGTGCAATACTGGGTACAGGTACGTTTCCGTATACGTACTTACGTGCATCGCGTTAAGACCCGAGTTCTATAATAATAATGAGTGAAAAACGCGAAAGTTTAAAACTAACTAACATTTAAATAGTAAGTAACATGGCAATAAAAGTTTTCTAAAATCGAATAGCAAAAAATTTTTGATCCTCTGTTAAATCTGGATGTCATCTGGATGTAATTTGTCATCGGTCGAGGTCAAATTAATATAGAAATCATGAGCACTTGTTCAATATAATCCAAAAGAGAGATAAGATCAGATGACATAGAATTGTAATCGATGGCTCCGCAGCTCTCTTTGTAACTAAATATAGAAAACTGATTTTGTGATAATTTGAATATTCAGCCACACAAACTTTTCGCCTATGGAATTTACTTTCTTTATTTGAAGTTGGTTTTTGGAAAAATCAGCAAAATCATAAAAATCTTTATAACACATTTCTATTACAGAAAGTTGATTAGTACGATTAGAAGAACTTTGTACCAACTAACTCCATCTCTTGGTCTCTCATAGAAGTGCGCTTTGTAGTGCGTTCTATCAAAGCATGATTAAAATCTACTTCCAAATGTGTGTGACCAGGTACTAGAAATTTGTGTTCTATAGTAGTTAATTGTTCTGAGTTCTGCACAAGTATGAGTGACATTGTTGCTACCACGGAATTCTTACTTTGCCCGGCGCATGAATCTGAGTACATAATCAATTTTGACGCGTTTGGATGCAATAGTGGAAAAGATTAATAACAAAGTCGTACAAGCAGGAAGAAATTTGATATGCTCCTCCGCTTCCACTTGATTCTAGCCACATGTAGCAATAAGCATAATTAGTTTTCGCGAATGAACGTACTCTATCTCTTTCGCGCCAGTAAAAGGCTCACGCATAAGAAGATAGAATTACCGAATTGTATCAATTGACACCAACGGACGTTTTGAAATGCTTGCAAGGAATTGATGAGATTTTTGATGTAACTAAATTGTATTAATAGACACGAATGTAATTGTTCATAAGCAGTCTCGTGAAAAATAATGTAGATCGAAATATATTAGAAGAAACCAAATTTTGACATTGTTTATTAAGTTTTAATTGTATTATATCGAATAACATCATTATTCACGTTATTGATATTTAAAGATGCAATCGTGTACAACAATACATTTTTAATTGTATCATAACACACAATCTTATATCAATAAACTGTCTGTGAGTAAGATGATTAAACTAAATTTGTATTATTTTACACTTATAATTTAAACAAGGTCTATTCAATTTTATGAGTGGATGTCAAGTTATATTATCACACACAAGGCATTAAAGACTCTTCGCTGATATAAGTTAACTTATATTATTGTGCACGGAAAATATCTCCGTATCCAGTAGAGCTAAGGGTACGTGGATAAGATAGATAAAAAGAGCATTTGACACTGATTAGATATGTCTAATAATCTAATAAGTGCTTTAAGTCGAATTATATCAGTTTTCACCGAGGGTACAGAAATATTAATGTCAATTTGTAGTTTATGAAGTATAAAATATTGTTTTATAAAAAGTTATTTAAGTGAACATTGATCTTTTAACACCCGATAAATATAAAGATAAAAATAAACATATCTCGTTCCACACAACCAAAATACAAAACTGTGAAATGTTGTCTTTGATTGCGACATTTTGTAAAATATAATTTGTAAGATATACCATTTGGCACTATCCTTACTTCGTCATTTTAAGAGATAACTTAGTTCCGATTGCACCAAAAGATGTGCATTTTTTTACGAATTTTGGTTTAAATAACGCAAGAAGGTCATAGGTCTACTTTAACGTTTTTGCACTAGAGGCACAGGTTTGTATTTTAAGTGTATGAATAACCATATGAAACTAACTTTTTTTTTATTTCAATTTATTTTAAAATGTTTGACTAAGCGCAGAATATAAGCGTCAGTTCTTATTTCGCGCAGATATTACCAGTAGAACCACAATGAACAAGGACAGATGAGATAAGAACATGTTTGAAGACACTAAGTCTTTATATTTCTACATAATGAAGATGTACTGAATATAGAATATATAAATATAATGTATATAGTCAAAACAAATGCACTCAATAAGTCATAAAAAACGTTAGGTTTGCGAAAAAGCTACCTTGAATCCTCAAATCGAAGTAACTTTAAGAATAAACTCCAATATTTCTAACGAATTGACATATTTTGGGGAAAAAAAATATACTTCTATCGAAAGATCAAACGATATTGAACCATTCCAATTTTTAGTCTGACGTAGCGCGCACCTGGACTCTTTGAAAAACGGTATCAACGTAATTCCTTTTAGAAAAAGTCAATATTGTGTAACAGAAATATTCTAAAGCTTACTTTTACTTTTTTACTTTACTTTATTTTAATAAGAAGTGAGCGAGTCCTTACACCCCGAATCTCGCTAATTCCTAGCAATGTCCGTCGCGGTGTACCCCGCAGAAACACGCATTCACGTGGGAACTATCGATCTTGACAAAAAGTATTGTTTGTCCTTCTCCACCCCTTCATTCATCACGTGTCAAAAACTTGAAGTAATAGTTCATGCGGTATCACTAACAGTAAAAGTAACTGCGGTATCACTCACAGAAAAATATATTCCCATAATTCTTTGTTCCTCTCTGTACCTTGTAACTAACTTCTTGTCCGTTAATAAATATGAAGTAGATATAGGTTATTCGGTTAATTTTAAATGGTTTACGATTCAAATTTATAATTATATATTGTCAAATTTTAAAGTCAATTCCTTTATGTGATTTGATTAACTTAAACAAATTAAAGTAATAGAAGTACATAAGTCAAAATTTTAAAGTACCAAGAAAAGGAGAGAGAAAGAAAACAAAACAAAATAATAAAAAAAAAGGTTCAAACAATACGTATAAACGTAAATAAAAATTAAAAATAAAAAAAATAAATCAAACAATAAAACAAATAAATCCATCAAAAAAATAATTGAACATGAAACTTAAATTATTATACATAAATAATGTATGATTAAGTACTATCCACTTACCAAATTTAAGTCTAACGACTTACTTTTCTTCAAATCAAGAGGGAGCTACCCTCTGATTCAACTCCCTACCTACCAATTATTTCAACTCTATTTTGTTTTCACTTTTTATTCTAAAAATATTAAAAGATTTTTTTAATTATGTGTAAGTGATAAATGTAAATGTATTGAGTAATATATGTATGTAAAATTTGATTCATAAATAAATACTATTATAATAAAATTATCCATCTATATACTTTAAATAAATAATTACAATAGAACAGATCTGTTCTACAACAAGTCGAACTCCTGAATATTTAAAACACCTAAACAACCCAAGAAAAAACTATTGATTTCCTGAAACTTTTCAGATTTATAAATTTATTATTGTTATCTGAAAATCTTTTATTATTAAAAAAATCTCTACCCGAGGCCTCCCTTCCAGTCCTACACCCTCACCTTGCCTGGATAACCACATTCCAGCTTTCAAATCCACCTAGCGACCTAAGTCCACTAAGTTAGTATTTAAATTTCAAACCTTCAAAAATCTATCATTCTGAAAACAACCTCTTTCACCGAATGACACAAATTCACTTATTCATTTCACACCTCACCTCCTATAACCTTTTCCTGTATTACTCTTTCTCAATTCATTCTAGTAATAATAATGTAGGTAATAGGTTTTAAATTATAAATTAAGTTACCGCTATAGATTTCTGTAATTTAATAATTATTTGTTGTTAATATTTCTCTCTGTTAATTTTGAGATTTGTTATATGATATTTATTATCTGAAAATTATATTTCCTAGTCTGATATTCTTATCTCGTGATAATATTATCAAATTTTCATGGTTCTATGAAAATTAACACCTGACCGATTGAGTTAGCTTCGTACACAAACAGTCTTTCATGCTTTCATGGAGGGACATCCACTAGACTTAGTAAGCATCAGATCCCTCTCTTCAAACCCCATGATATCTAACAATATTATTGAGGAAAACCAGGTGAATACCTCTGTGTTGTACAAGTGTTGTTCACTATACCAACTGTCTGTAGTCTACATTCGTGAATAATTGAAATCCAAGTCGGAACCGTACCCCTCCAGAGTCTTACGGCGCCTCATTGGAAGTTTGAGTACCTAGTGTTTGTTAAATACCTAGTACATCTCAAAAAAAAATATTTACTTAACAAGATTGAAATTTTAGTACCTTAAAAGGAGCGAATATTACAGAGAATATCTTCAAATTATTTCCTAGTCTGACATTCTTGTCTCGTGTTGATATTATTTAATTTCAATAATTTCATGAAAATCTATATTTGACCCGTTGGGTTAGCTTCATACAAAAACAGTATCTTATGTTAATGCATCCTCTGAACTTAATAAGTATCAAATATATATTTTCAGACCCTAAAGAAATCAACAATATCAATGAAAAAACCCAGGTGAATTTTTTTTATGTTGTACAGTGTTATTCGACTTCTGGTACCAACTCTCAGTCTATATATACCCAGTCGAATTCTGTTTTCAGGTCAGTCCCGCACTCCTCAGATATACGGTACTTTACTGAACTGAAACTGAAACTTTGAGTTCCTAGTGTTTGGTTAATTCCTAAAACAATCTAGATTCTAGGTCACTTAGTAAAATTTATATTTTTAGTGCCTTGTATCATCTGATATTAACAACAGTAACTCAAATCGATAATTTTAGTTCCTAGTGTTTATTAAGTTTCTAAAAACAATCTAGATTCTAGGTCACTAAGTAAAATTTATGTTTTTAGTGCCTTAAATCAACTGATATTATCAACGATAGCTTAAGTTGATAATTTTAGTTTTTTAGAGTTTATTCTATTCCTAAAAACAATCTAGATTCTAGGTCACTTAGTAAAATTTGTATTTTTATTGCCTTGAATCAACTGATAATAATGGCAGTAACTCAAATTTATAAATTTCACCAAGGTAAAATATATAAAATTATATAATAATATAAATAACACATAATATACCAACACTATTTATCAGATATGATGCACTTGCAATAATAACAATTAATGATAATTGTTCAATTATATCATCAACAAAATGTTGATAGATATGTTTATAGGTATAAGTTGAAAGATGTAGAAAAATTAGTACAACCGTAGGATTCCCCCATTAAAAAAATTCTTTGCATTTAAATAGGCCCAAATTCAAAGGCCTGATATGTTTACTTACGTGACCGTTTGTTGGCCTCTTGATTTAAACTAAATAGACAGAAATAATCGTACAACTTGCTAAGAAACGTACAAAGAGTTGATTTTGTGAATACATTTTATATAAATAGATAGAATACATATAAATAGATTTTTAGTGGGTTATCTAAGTTACAGTGTGATTTGTTATAAAAGTTAAGTTATTGAGTCATAATTATTGAAATAATCATACTTCTTGCTAAGAAACGTTAAAAGAGTTGATTTTGTTTATAAAGTTTTAGTAAATAGATTTTTAGTGGGTAATCTAAGTTACAGTGTTATTTGTTATAAAAGTTAAGTTATTGAGTCATAATTATTGAAATAATCATACTTCTTGCTAAGAAACGTTAAAAGAGTTGATTTTGTTTATAAAGTTTTAGTAAATAGATTTTTAGTGGGTAATCTAAGTTACAGTGTGATTTGTGATATAAGTTTAGGTATTAAGTTATAATTATTGTATAATTTTCGGAATATTTTTAGTGTTGCTTAGTAATTTATATTTTAATTCAGGTGATATGAAAACAAAGCTAAGCTATGATACAATATATTATTTTTTGGTTTACAACTTTTGAAAAATTGCAAAGTAATAGCTCCCCGTACAACAAGTAGGTCTGATCGGCTAAGTATTTTTTAAGTGTTTAAAATTAATTAAATTTGTCTACAAACGATTTATGTTCCTACTGATTACATCTAGATAAAAAAATAAAGTTATTTTCACACCGAATATTTAGTATTTTATTTAAACGGGTTGATTTCCTTCCGACAAGTATGTGATTCGTCACAACACTGTTGTGTTAATCCGGGTCTCGTGTTTTGCCGAACCATTACACAAAAACATCTACTACTCATTTTTGTTGATAAAACTTTGTTTGATTATTGATGAAAACAATGTTTTTGCTTTCAACGGGCAACATCTTAACATTTAATCCCGCGAGGGTAGGGGGGCGAGGCACAATTATTAATTACGTTCATATATATGATCTGAGGTAATTAAAAGTGGCGGTAATTTTATCTACTAAATCTACCTTTTTTTAAAAAACTAAAATACGTCTTCTACGTTTAAAATATTTTTGTCAGTAAATGATTTAAAAAACATCAATAACAAAGCACGAGACAACATGGCAGTACACTCCACTGAAGATATTTTATAATAGTTGCAATCAATTCCTGTTATACAGGTCCTTAACTAAATGTAGCCGAATTGAATCTGTTAAATTCATAATAAGACAGTGTACAGATATCTACGATACCATTGGCCGTTATATTTAAAAAATGATTATTTATTTTCATTTATTTATTTAAACACTTTATTGCAATAAAATACAATAGGTGGACTTAATGCCTTAGGCATTATCTACCAGTCGACCTTAGATCATGCAGAAAACTTAAGGTAGTTGTTTATGTAGGAACGATTAATATCTATTAACATAGGGTTTGAATACATAAATTAAATAAAGACATAGATACATATATGTAAATATATATTAAAATAAATATACACACACATAAATAAATATATATAAATACGTATTTAAATAGGTACATAAATAATTATACTTTCTATTATATCTGGATTGTCAAAAATGCATGGTAAATGAGTATTCTTGCTTTTGTAATTAATAAAAACATTATTTCTTAGATTTACCTCAGACATTTTCATTAAATTTAATATTTATATGATATTGGAAGTAAGCTTTCTTTTATGATATATAGCAGCAGCAACAACTGCTTTCATTTGTTTATTAAAAAGTTTGTGAGACTCAGAATTAGTTGAGATATAGCGGTTGTCAACTAATGGAAGCGTCGTTGCATCCTTCGACTCTTCCTCGGTTCCGATGGTGTTGCTCGTGTTGCCGCAGTTCTAGGAGGCGACTCGATTTTTACGAGGGCTGTTTACTCTGTCGCGATTGCCCATTTCTTAGGGTAGACAGTGGCTTAGTCAGATCCGATCCGCCTGGGGTAGGGAATGGTTTCGGCCATTCAAATAGACTTGTAAACAGCACTTTTGAATCGTCAGTTTAAATATTAATTAAAAAAATTACCACCTAACTGGAACGTGCCTTATGAACAGCGCGTGTTTATATATTACTCTTTGGTCGGTCAGTAGTCTATAATGATTAAAAAATACCTAAAGAAATTAATGTTGTCTTTTGGATTTTTAAGATGAATTTATATGTAAAACGCTTACACCTTATATAGGTACTGCGTTAGTTTTTTGGTGGTTTAAGCTTGTTTGAAGAGTGCCAAGTGAAACTTTCGGACGACCACTCAATACAAGGGAGGTAACCTTTATATACTTACTTATTGTTTTAAGTTAGATCCTGTCACTACTTCTATGTCTTCTCTAGTTTAAATTGTAATTTAGGGCTCACTAAGGTCCCTTTAGACGACATTAGGGCAGACAGACGTGGTCCAAGCAGGTACAACAACAGTACCAATTTGAGTTAAGAAATATTCAAGGTTTTTAATATTAGTTTGCTTGCGCTTTAACAATAAAGAACAAATTGTTCTAGCTTTCTTTAAGTAAAAAAAAACACAATTTCGTAAACTACTTTTATTACTATTCGATGTATTTGTTATATATTTCATGAGTGATATACACATTTTTTTTAAAATAACTGTTTTGAAATTTTTAAAGTAAATCTAAGGTTATGTGTAATAATTTGCGTGGTGTCAGTTGCACGAGTAGGACCTGGCCCTTATCTTCACCATTCGTCCTGTATCCCAGAAGTGGGGAATAAATTACAGCTGAAATATAAATGTTCACATTTCGATCAGGATCTAGACAAATGGCGGGATTAGCGAGGGATGTAAAGGGATGATTTCATTCATCTGATTCGAAGATAGCGTTCGAACGTGGTCTGGATACCGAGACGAAACGGTTGGGTATTCGTATATAATAGTATAGTCTTTTATTTTTGTCAGACATTATTTGTGGTTTCCAAAGAACTAGTCGCTCTAACAGCAGAAGCGTCTTGTTATGCTTATATTTGAAATGTGTGCCAAAAATATTCTAGAATGTGTTTTCTTTATTTACAGTCAAAAAGTTTAGGTAAAATAAATAAAAACAGATATGCGTGTGAGGGTTTACAATTTTAATCAGGAGAACTAGTAAAAACTATACTTTTTACTTAGTACATACATTTTTGGCACATTATGAAAAAAGTAATAAAATAAACCGACCAAGTGCGATTCGGACTGAGACACAATTCCGTACCCAAATGATAAGTAACGGGACCCTATTACAAAGACTCTGCTGTCCGTCCGTCCGTCCGTCTGTCACCAGGCTGTATCTCATGTACCGTGATAGTTAGGCAGTTGAAATTTTCATAGATGTATTTCTGTTGCCGCTATATAGAATAAGATAAATATTTAATGGGGTACCTATACAACAAACGTTGTTTTTTTGCTCGTTCTTGATAACAGCAACAGCTAGACGCTTGAAACATTCGCAGAATATTTAGTTATATATTTACTTTCAAAATAAATAATTAAATTAAAATAAAACAAATATAAAAAGGGGGCTCCCATAATACAAATGTGTTTTTATAGATAATGATATGGAACTCTTCGTACGCGAGTCTAACTCGCACTTGGCCGATTTTTTAGTATATGAGGAAGGGCATTGCAAGTACTCGCTTGAATAAGCCGCCCGAACAAATAAAGCGGGGCATAGCGAGTACTTGTTCGAATGAGCGGCCCGAACTGGGGAAGTACCTCTACCTTACAGAAAACCGCGGCCACAATAACACTAACATTGAGTAGTGTTGTGTTCCTGGCGGTGAGTAAGGTTGCCAGAGCTCTTTGAGGATTCGCTTCGCGGACAGCGGAGGACCGGCTGTGCATTTTGCTGTTATTGCTCGGCGTAGACACGGCGTGCTGGTTCGGCGGTCAGGGAAACCTGATGAAACGGCTGACCGCTGGCCGCCCGTAGGTTGAACGGGATGACGAACCCAGGGATTACTTAATCTTAGCCCTGGAAGGCTGATCCGCCAGTCTGTGTACAGTATCTGAAGTGGTAGTCGTGCCGGAGAAGGAGACCGGAGTGGACCCGGCTACTACAACAGAGGGGGATTAGGGGCCCTTCCGCCCGCCGTGCCAGCAACTGTATTATCTGTGCCATGCTTCGGCAGTTTTAGTACCGCACCTTTTGTCCTCTAAGCTGTCTGTGCAGTGAATCCTCATTTTTAGTCTAAGTAAAAAAAATGGTTAAAAGAACAAAAAGGCAAAGAGTTTTTATAGCGGTTACTCCATCCACTTATAATGGGGATTTTTGCAACATCAGGGGTATTCACGCAAATCTTAACGCAGTCCACCACCATCTTGAGACTGCGCAGCCGACTATTATTTTCCTAACGGAGACGCAGATATCCTGCCCACCCAACACATCATACCTTTATTATCCCGGCTACAAACTCGAGCACAATTTTTTGAGTCGTGCCAGTGTATGTATTTTCGTCCGGGAGAATATCTGCTGTCGCCGCCTTCATAGCCACCTGTCGGTATTGTGGGAGCGCGTAGATTACGGTGGCCACACTCGTATCTATGCGTGCCTATACAGGTCTCATAGCGGTGACACGGACGTAACTCGACTCTTCACGCACCTGAGTTTGACGACTGACAAAGTTCTAGAGCAATATCCCACAGCAGAACTAGTTATTTTGGGAGACTTTAAC
Source organism: Apoda limacodes (assembly GCA_946406115.1). Lineage (NCBI taxonomy): Eukaryota > Metazoa > Arthropoda > Insecta > Lepidoptera > Limacodidae > Apoda > Apoda limacodes. The sequence goes on from OX291542.1 coordinate 36,425,190, forward strand.
GCCCACCATCGTGAGTGGCTCAGTTCTCGAACCAATAACTATGCTGGGATATCTGCTCATGAATTGGCTCTAACCTATGGATTCTCTCAGCTGGTCATTTCTCCTACGAGAATACCAGTTATAGAGGACCATACAAGTTCCTTACTGGACCTTCTGCTGACTACACGTCCGGACGGATATTCGCGCCTTCAGGCTCCTTGGACCACTGTCTCGTTCGGACTCAGGTGTCATGCACACAACCCGATCCATCTGGACCAACTAATTGCCGTCGTGTGTGGCACTATTAGTCGGCAAACTGGGATGGATTGCGAGAATTTTATGCATCGCACTCGTGAAGGCAGATCTGCTTTAACTCTGAAGATCCTGACGTCTGCGCAGCCGCAGTCACTGAGACAATCCTCGCTGGTATGGAATGTTATATTTCTAACCCGTGAGTAGCTGCCGGCGTCAAAAAATGACCGTGGTTTAATAAGTCTTGCAGAGAAGCTAAAAGTCTTAAGCAAACTGCATATGAGGCTTGGACCACGGCTCGTAATAATAAGGATCCGAATATTTCTGAGGTAAAACGAAAATTAAATGCTACCTCGAGGTTCAGTAAGAAAGCAACTGCCAAAGCAAAATTCCAATTCATCGGCAAAATAGGTGGACGACTTGCGAGCTATCCTTCTGGGAGTCGTGCTTTCTGGTCGCTTGCCAAAGCTGCCGAAGGGATATTTTGCCAGTCGTCGTTACCACCACTGCGGAAGACCGATGGTGACTTGGCCCATATAGCTAAAGAGAAAGCCGATCTATTGGGCAGTCTCTTTGCCTCAAACTCGAATATGAATGACAAAGGCGCTGTACAACCTACTAAACCGTGGTGCGGTAAGACCATGCCGGAAATCTTCATAACACAGCGGGAGGTCCGGCGAGCGTTGCATTCTCTAGACGTTCATAAGTGGGTCAGACGGTATACCAGCAGTGGTGCTTAAGCAGTGTGCTCCTGAGTTATGTCCTGTACTCACGCGCATCTTCGCGCTTTCCTACCATACTAGGCAATTTCGGTCTTCATGGAACCGCGAATGTGCACCCGGTGCCCAAAAAGGGCGATAGATCAGATCCATCGAATAACAGGCCTATCGCTGTTACCTCTCTCCTCTCCAAGGTGATGGAGCGTGTGATCAACACACAGCTTCTAAGATACATAGAAAAACACGACCTAGTCAGTGATCGTCAATATGGCTTTCACCACGGTCGCTCGACGCTTGACCTTCTAGTGTATCTCACACACCGATGGGTACTTGCCATTGAGAATCAGGGGGAGGCATTGGCATGTAGCCAGGACATAGCGAAGGCGTTAGATCGGGGTACCGGGGTCTTCTATCGAAGTTGCCATCTTACGGGTTGCCCGAAGGTTTGTGCAAATGGGTGGCTAGCTTTTTGTCCGGCAGACGCATACAAACCGCAGTTGACGGTAGTTGCTCTGATAGCATGGACATTAATGCTGGTGTCCCGCAAGGTTCCGTGCTGTCTCCTACGTTGTTTCTACTGCCTATCAATGACATATTGGACATCAACAACATACATTGCTATGCAGATTACAGTACTGGAGACGCCTATTACACGGGTCGCGCAAACATCCCTCGTTCTGTTGTAGAGGAAAACCGCGGAGAACTTGTGTCTCAAATGGAGACCACACTGTCCAAGTTCTCTGACTGGGGACGGGTAAACTTGGTCCGATTCAACCCTACAAAGACACAAGTCTGCGCGTTCACCGCTAAGAAAACCGAGATCATTTATAAAATAAGGTGAAGTTGGCGTCCAGAAAACTAGGTGTACTCAACAGAGCGAGGCAGTACTTCACGTCGGGGCAGAGATTGCTGCTTTACAAGTTGCAAGTTCGGCCCCATATGGAGTACTGCTGCCATCTCTGGGCAGGTGCACCCGGATTCCAGCTTGGACCTTTTGACTCGGTTCAACAACGGGCTGTGAGAATTGTCGACGATCCCAAACTCACTTGCCGTATCGAACCCTTAAGTCAGAGGAGAGATTTTGCCTCCCTATGTGTGTTCTACCACTTGTACAATGGGAGGTGTTCTGAGGAATTGTTTGAAATGATGCCCACGGCTACTTTCTACCATCGCACCGCTCGCCATCGGCAGGGAATTCATTCTCACACTTTACAACCGAAATGTTCGCGTACAGTGCGGTTTCAGAGAAACTTTAAGAAAGAAGTTATTGGATTTTTGAAGGGTAGGCAACGCGCGAGTGATACTTCTGGTGTTGCAAGCGTCCGTAGGCCACGGTGACCGCTTACTGTTAGGCGGACCGTGTGCTTGTTTGCCACCTTAGTGGTAGTAAAAAAAAAAAAAGAAAAAACTATAGAGCTTATGCTAAAATGATTTTAAGTTTAAAGGTCGTTTGTATCAGCGTTTATACGATAGAATAAAAAAAAAACACCCTTCTTACCCCTTATATATTTTTATTTACACCTGTTCCTTTTTTGTCTTAGTTTACCCGTGTAAAGCGTAACAACAAAGTTATTTTTCCTAGTGTAAGTCCGCAATATAGTCATAATATAATAAATAGTAATCAAAACAGTAAAAGAAGTTGTCGTTAATGTATAGATGCATAATATTATCTTTACCTTGAACTAAGTGTCCGCGTTTGTTTATTAACAGTTTTAAAATTAGTTGCACAAGGAAGCTCTCATTAGGAAATTATTAACGTACGGCTAGTATACTTTGCCCGCGGCTGTAACCGCGCTAAAGCTAACCCGCGCGAGATATTCCTACGGGCACTCTATGATACAGAACAGAATAAAAAATACACTGCATCTATAGCTCTTTTAAATGTAATTTATTTGTAGATATTCCTGCGGAAACTTTTTAATTTTCTATAATAGAAGGCTATGTTCTCTTTAATCTCTTAAACCATCCTTGTGCCACAGTTCAACTCAATTGAATGCTCCGTTGCCACCTGAAGGAAGGCAAGCAAATTAATTAACTTACCTTCGCATTGAAGTATCGATTATATACATATTTTTCTGTAGTTGCACCATCCGGATACCTACTAAAAATCACACCTTGTCACTGTATAGTTGTCGGCATGGCTCGGAGTGACGAGCCCTTAAGTGAAAGGCTGTCTGTCACTTTGTCAATAAAGGGCCTAGCGCTGATAAAACGAAATTAGTTAATTTAAGTAAGGTAATAAATGTTGTAATGATAATCAAATCAAAATTAAGTACAATTTGATTTTAGGATGAGTATTTACAATATTTTCATGAATTATTTTTATAATTTTACATTCAGTAAATGTAGTAAATTAAAAAAAAACGTTTGCATCGCGGGACCGCAACAAACCGCAAAAGTGAGAACTGAGAGCGAGAGAGGCAGCGGCTATACACACGCCCCGCCGCGCTTTCCTCTTGATCATCCGTACGGACGTACGTTCAACAAAATAGGTCCCCAACCAAGCGCGCGATATAAAGTTCTCACTTTAAAACAAGTAATATTTAAATTACAAGAACTTCCTGTTTTTGTAATATTATTAATTTGTTCTAGCTTGTATTAATAACAAATGGAATAGAATAAGATTTTAGATATGCTATTTGAATTGTTAACTGTATCTTTTAATTTCAAATTTAGGAAATGTAATCAACGGAAACAACTATCATTAAAAAGTAGATACTTACTGTTTTAAAATAAATAATTGTGTTTATAAAATTGTGCTTTGTTGCAGATGAAATACAAATAGGTTTTCCGTTTAAATTATCATATTAATTACTGCTATAATTTTATATGTTGTAAATATAGTTTACGGTAAGACGTTTATTGACCGTAGAGAGGGAACTATTGATAGCCGCTGGCCCGACTCTACCAGGGAATTTTCTCTAAACAACTGTCTTACAGTTCAGACAGCCCTATCTAAACAACTGTCTTACAGTTGAGACAGCCCTATCCCCAAAAAATTAAAAAATATGAAAGTGTTAAGCGAGGGAGCCCTGCTAAAAGTATAATTAACTGTCAACGTCCGCAATATTAACTGTCAACGTCCGCAATATTAACTGTCAACGTCCGCAATATTAAGATATACGTATATATTATAAAGCGCGGTTGTTTTGTTCTATTTGATGAGTAAACAAATATTCTCATTTGTACGCCAAGCTACTGCATCTGAGTAGTTTTCGATTGATTTTGTAACATATGTACCTACAAGATATTATTTTAATCCTGTGTTTAAATTAGGTATAGTGTTCTATATAATATTAATGGTCGACAAGTCAAGTTATTTGTTGAAGTAGGTAGTTAGTTACTATATTTCCTTTATTACATTTTGTGAACCGGTAAATTATTGTTTATTATATTATATTATATTTATAGTATATTTATTATTTACCGATACCTATTTAAAAGTTAATTGTGCGTTTTCTTTATCATTGAAAAAAAAAGTAGATATAGTTCGCGCAATGTAAGTTGAACTAAAATGGCGGCCGTCTGCGCAGGTACAGTACGGACAAATGTACTAACGAACCAAAAATGTGTTACTGGGCAGGTTCAACTTACGTGGCGCGATTTATACTTAATATTTTATTCTAATTCATAAACATTAGTTTATGTTATTAGTGACAATTTGCTATTGATAATAGGAATTCACAAGAGTGGCTGCTGGAGAATACCTTTCGCAGTTTCTTCTCGGCAGAATGATATTTTGTTTCCAAAACGGTATACTTAATAACCTATAGACTTTACAATAATAGTAAGTTTTTTTTACCAATTTCTAAAAAAATATTTTAATTAATAAAACCAAAAAATATAATGAAAAAAATTTTGTTTAAATCTTATTCAGATACTCAAATGATAATTTCATTATCTATCATACTATTAAATATATACTAATAAAAAATATACTATTAAATTATACTAAATTAATATCAAAATTTATATAACAAAGCAGTCAACTTGTTGTGGTTGATTAGTAAATAATAAATTAATAAATATTTTGAGATATTACACACAACGCCGTCTGGCCCCATAGTGGCTTTACAAAATGACCTATTAACTATTAATTTTGATTATTATTAAAAAACTGTGATTATTATTATTATTTTTCCACTAAAATTACTACCTCCATACATTAATTCTTTATCACCCGCGTAGAAGACAAGAAACGCCTTGGCCATGCGCGCGAAGTGAGCAGTCACTTATTTGATATATAATATACGTGGGCTTCTTTTCCGAACAATCCCCCGGCCTAGCAAGATCAGTTTAGGATAAGGCACCTCGAAACAGAAAAATCCTAACTAACAGTGAGACGAGACAAGATTGCCACTGCTTGAATGGAGTCACGAGGAATAGAGTAATATACTACTCCTTCTACAATGACGGGGCAGCACGTTCACCTACTTGAGTAACTTACGGTCTTCGACCTTAGGAGGTCCCGTTTTGTCAGACCACAGGACGCACTGATAATTGTTTCCAAAATAATTAAAATTAATTACGAAATCTGTTACAGCGGTTCAAAACGCGTTAACATGTCCACATTGGTGTCACTATAAGGGTACTCAGGAAGTGCAATAATCTGGACAACCAAACTCAATTTTACATTAAAAACTAGCCAAGTCAACTCCTCATAGGTCAATACCGTCTCACCTATGATTCGAAATAAGTGCGTTTTGGCAACTTACCGACTGTCTCTATGTTACCACCCCTAATAAGTACAGGCAGCGGGTCACTTGATGCTACAATGGAACAAATCATAGATAATGATGACGGCGGAGGTTAGCGATAATTTAGGCAATAACGTGATGCAATTTGAGATCCGCATACAAACATTTTGTATTGACACCCGTGAAAGAAGGGACAGAACCATCAAATAAGACACGCATTTTATTGCCCTTCAATACTTTTGGACCAAGTTTTCCCTTAATTGACAGAGGGGTCTCGATTTGAAACAGAAGTTCTCCGCGCTTATCCTCCACAACGGAATAACGGTGTCCATACTATCAGAGCAACTACTGTTAACTATGGCTTGTATGCGTGTGGCGGAGAAAAAGCTAGCCACCTATTTGCACAAACCCTCAGGCAGTCCGTAAGATGGCAACTTCGATATAAGACCCCGGTGTTAGATCCGATCAAACGCCGTCGCTATGTCGAGATTATCCAGGCTTAGAGAAAACTTGGCAGGGAGCTCATTCCACTACCTAGGCGTTCGCAGGAGGAACTGTACATGAATTTAGGTTCTAAGGTGTGAAGATGATTTCCGTGCCGGTGGCGAGCGGTCAATGGCAGAATGTAGCCATGAGCTTGATTACAAAAAAATTATCAGAACACACCTCATTATACAAGCGGTAAAAAACACACAGTAAGTTTATTAAGTTTGTTAGACTAAACATAAGGATTCACTGCACAGACAGCTTAGAAGATAAAAAAAGCGGTATGAGAACTGCCTTCGTTCGGCACTGATTCCCCTTTGTTGTAAAAGCCGGGTCCGACCCGGTTTCCTTCTGCGGCATGACTACTACCTCAGAAATTTTACACCTGCGGGTGTTAAGTCGTTTCAGCAGGTCTGCCTGCACCAGCACGCCGCATCTATGCCGAGCAATGACAGCAACAAGCATCGCCGGTCTCCCGCTGTTCACGCAGCGAATCCTCGAAGAGCTCTGGCAGCCTTAAACACCGCCAGGAACACAACACTACTCAATGTTAGTGTTATTATAGCCGCGTTTTTCTGTAAGTGGAGGTACTTCCCCAGTTAGGCCCGCTCATTCGAGCAAGTACTCGCTATGCTCCGCTTTAATTGTTCGGGCGGCTTATTTGAGCGAGCACTCGCAGTGCCCTATCTGTTATTTATTTCAAGCCGTGGTCTAAGCCTGATACACAGTTTGCTTGAGAATGTTAGCTTCTCTGCAGACCGATTTTTTAAACCACGGTCGTTTTTTAAGCAACTACTCGCAGTTTAGTAATAAAACATTCCATACCCGCAAGTTTCGTGTCAGTGTCTGTGCAGACGTCAGATTCGTCTAAAGCAGAACTGCCTCCACGGGTATGATGTCTAATATTCACGCAATCCATCCCAATCTGCCGACCTATGATGTCACATACAGCACCAATTAGTTGGCCCAGAAAGAGTGGGTTGTGTGCATGACACTTAAGTCCGAACGAGACAGTAGTCCAAAGATCCGAAAGGCGGACTCTGACTGGGGACGGGAAAACTTACTCCGGTTCCAACCCTACAAAGTTCACCGCTAAGAAAACCCCATTCACTGTGGTTGGCTTGGCCCTTTTGACTCTGTTTAGCGACGGGCTGTGAGAATTGTCGACGATTACAAACTCACTTGCAGTATCGAGCCCCTAAGTCTGAGGAAAGACTTTGCCTTCCTGTGTGTTTTCTACCGCTTTTCAATGGATTGTGTTCCGTGGAATAGTTGGCCATCGGCAGGGAATTCATTCTCACACTTTAGAACCGAAATGGTCGCGTACAGTGCGGTTTCAGAGAAACTTCCTCCCGCGAACGCTTGGGTTGTGGAATGAGCTCCCTGTCAAGGTTTTCTCCAAGGACTACAGTATGGATCTTCAAGAAAGAAGTTATTAGATTTCCGAAGGGTCGGCAACGCGCGATTGATACCCCAGGTGTTGCAAGCGTCTATAGGCTACGGTGACCGCTTACCATCAGGCAGACCGTGAGCTTGTTTGCCACCTTAGTGGTATAAAAAAAAAAAAAGTATTATCTCCCCAAAAATAATTTTCAGCACGTATTTCTGCATTTCTATAGTTGATAATTTTAGCTTCGTTTCAGCCGGAAGACGTCCACTGCTGAATGTAGGCCTACCTGTATGGCTCCACAACGGCTGGTCCTGAGCCGCCTGCGAATAATATGATCATTTTAGCATCGTTAAAATATTCGTATGATGTGTTTAAGAGAATGGCCTACTTAACTTTTAAGAGTTTATATATATATATATATATATATATATATATATATATATATCGGTATATTATGAATTGATGGTTGGTGAAAAGTACTTTATTGCAGGCTTTATTCAAACTATTTTTTGAAGTCAAAAAATAAGTGTTTTGACGGTAACATGTATAAATATTTATTCACAATATAAAATACTTTCCTACCTTATTTTCGGTTATTAGTAAACTGAAAAGAAATATCTACGCAACGATTCGTGCTGTCAGGATATTGTTTATACCTTTTTAGTTTTAGATATTTATTGTAAGTACCTAATGAGAAAAACACAAAATGTTGATTCAATAATAAGAATGAACGTTACAGACTTGGCATGTACGACATGCGATTTCACAACTTTTTACGCTGCAGATGTTGTGATGCGAGGCTAGAAGGTATTTGTTTACATTTTTATGTAATATAAGTTAATCATAAACTATACAGCAGCATTGAATCAGCGCAGGCCATTGGTCGCGGCGACAAATAGCGTCGTACATCATCCGAGCAACACTGCGAGTACACTGTACATGTACAACCCTGGCTGGCTATCTATGCTTTGTTCTTAATTAGGTGCGGACTCGTATTTCACTAGGTGTGACATGTTGGTCGTGGAAAACGAATATTTATATATATAAATAAATTTCATTTTTAGAGTTTTTTTTTAATTTTTGAATAACTTCTTACAGCGGATTTAAAAATATTCAGTTTTATCACAAAATCGTATTATCCGTTAGTTTTAAAAAAGTTAGTTTGTAAAATTTCGTATTTTATTCAACATTAGGTTCCTACTTAAATATCCAAGGAATATATTTTCAACCATGCACGTTACAAGCGTTTGTTAATTCGGCGAAAACATAAATAGGTTTGCAATAAAATTAAACCAGTTTTATATTATTTTGATGATATCATTGAAGGAAGTTGCGCGGTAATTATTAATTCTAAGTCCGGCGGCAAACTGGTTATTGTTTAACTACTGACTAACAACGTTAAATAATAGTTAGCCTAAAGATGTAAAAAACGGTTGATTACCTATAAAAAAAATCATTGAAAAAAACATAAAAAACAATCTATAGTAGGTTTTTCTTTCAAAGGAACGAAGATAAAGTATGGTTAAGCATTTGTCATCAACTGACTGTCATTGATTCATCACCGCCCACCCCAAACCGCTAAGGGTTGAAAGAACAAGGGCGAACTCGCATAGTAAATTTGATTTGAGTTAAAATCAGTTAAAATGCGTCTTAAGAGAATACGATTTTTGGCGCCTCACAACGTGCTTCATATAAACGAATTTCCCACTTATTTTTGACACTTACAGATCAAACACCACTAAATTTGGAAAACGTGCTCAAGAAATAAATATCAAGATCTGCATCGTGCCAGTTTTCTATTAAATTATAAAGTTTCTAAGCTATACAGGATTCTAGTTTTTCATAGAAATGATCTTGAATAAGATTTAAAGTTAAGCAAAACTTTTTTTAGGATTTTGGAAAACACATTTGGCTCGAAAAATTTCACAGTATATGACCAGTAAATGTCCAAAACTAGTAGGAAATCCGTTTGTATGAAACACGCTGCGAGGCGCCGCTAATCATGACCTCTTAAGATCAAAATAGTTACATTAATTCATTTTCATTTCCTGTGTATTGTTCGTTAAAGAATGTTGGACGGAAGAAGCCAGAAATAATTGATATTAAGCTTACAATCTTTATAGGTTATTTCAAATTTCTCACCAATACAAGCTGCGTTTCATCGTATTATTTCGTAGCAGAATTGTTAGCGGTTCGCGTATTTTATTAGGTTTTGGTAGCGGAATCATAGTTAAGTCTAATATTGACTTTTAGCGATCCCTTTAAGCGGTTGCGCTACGCAATATCACTACCAAATACCCACGTCGGGAAATGTCTATTCTGCGCTACAGCATTGCCGGTACTAGTGATTGAAATTATCTAAAGTAATATAATATGGATAGTCTCATATCACTTTCGTATATTTTTATTTGGTTCATACAATATTACCACGAAAACGAAATGCCGTATTTTGTAGAACACATATTCGACTATATGGCTTAATTTCTTTGCCTTTTTTTGTGGCTGGTGAACGCAACATAGTGTAATAAGTTTTACAACAAATCTGCAAATGATGTTCACAGTTGAAGAACTTTTATTATTTTTGTTGTATTTTTATTTTGTTTGTATGTAACTTTAGAGTTTTTAATCTTTTTTATGTAATTGCATAGTTAAGTCATGTCGTAGATGTGTGACAAGATTGCCGTGGCATACAGAGCTATGACATCGCATAGGCGTTGTTCTATTCACCAATGAAATATCTCTAGCCATGTCATTGAATGCGCAAAGTAAGTGTCACCATAATCTACAAATAGTGCTCTACTTTTCGTTCAATAGAACGATTAAATGCGCACATAGAGATTAGAACGCATTCAATGCGTGTCAACAAAAACAAGCTTTTGAAAATCGTTTTATTAATGTGATAAAGATTTGTGTTTGTTTTGAGTCTGGGTGTATTTATGTATAATATAAATTATGTTTGTATTTATGGAAAAAAAGTAGTTTATTTGTATCTGTATCCGTTGTCTGGTATCCATAACACAAGCTTTGCTAAGTGTAGGGCCAGACGGTGCTGTGTGTAATGTCAAAAAATATCTATCTATATCTAATCTATAATTGTAATAATTACCAAGTACCTGGTCAAATAATTTTTTTTTTTAACAAAACTACATGAATAAAAATTTTTTTGCTAGTGTGCGCTATCAGTCTTTTTTTAACCGAGCCTATAAAAGTTAAAATAGATAAATAAAGTTAAAATAAAAGTCGACCGAAATAATGAACATTATGCGCTTAATGTCGATAATCCAACTAAAGAGAATGAGCCAAGATTTGTAGTGTGTCATACAGAATTTATTTATTTTTAAATTAGCTGGATTATGAGACCTAAAATTAAAAAATATATATCATAAATATAAAAAGGTATATATTATACCTGCATTTGTTACATACTTTAGTATAATTATTGTTTTTTTTTTATTTGATACCCTTTAAGTATCTTTATGTATGTGCAAATAAATGTCTAAAATTAACTCTAGATTTCAATATATAATAGAAATTTTAAATATGTAATCGGTTTCGGCCGAAAATTCGTTTTCGATTTCTCTTTCCGCTAAAAAATCTGATTTGGTCTGACACTAAGCGATATTGGTTGCAGAACAAATATATAAGGAGTTGTAGTTGAGTCTCTGCCACCTAAAACAAAAAACCGGCCAAGTGCGAGTAGGACTTGCGTACGATAGCTTCCGCACCATTATCTATAAAAACGGCAAAAAATCACGTTTGTTGTATGGGAGCCCCCTAAATATTTGTTTTAATTGGATTGTTTATTTTTAAAGTGATTATATAACTAAATATTCTGTGAAGTTTTCAAGCGTATACGTGTTGCCGTAATGAATTTCGATCAAAAACGAACCTTTGGGTACGGAACCCTAAGAAATATTAGAAGGTTACTTAAAAAAAAATTTATTGAGATACAATGAAAGACACGTTGTATTGTGATTTAATAATTAGTTCAGCATATTCAATTGTGATTGGTCACCGCCGTTCAGTAAAGACCACAATCGCTAATTTGCTGTCAAAGCTACCCCATCCCATTTAACTATTAGGCAGTCTGATTCTACCGTTGTATGTTGTATGTTCTGCGGTAATTGCTATTTGCGATACAAAGCAAATTGGTTGTACGACCAATAGCACGAGTACTGCGACATTAAACTATTTATTTATGTCTAACGGTTTTTAATAATGTTCTTCATAAATTATGTTAGGTAATTTAAAAAAAAAATATGTTATAAAGCGCAGTTAGTGTTCAAAACATCAATTAAATAACTCGCTTAACGGTTGTAACAATTTTCCTTAACAGTAGATTGTATCTTGTATCACAACGGAGCAAAAAAAATTTTTTCGGCGAGGGCGCTTTTGAATCTCGAGCATAGCGAGAGTAGAGTCCGCTAGCGAAAGTATACTGTATCACTCGGTTGCAAAGTACTTTTAATTTGTTGCGCTCGGGACTCTACTCTAGAACCCTTCGCTCCACACTGGATTCAAAATACTTTAGTAGTTTATGAACTGTCATGGCGGATTGTTTGTTAACATTTTTTAAGATTAATAATTTTATTGGGAAATATTCAGTTTTTAATAAGTTTTAAAATCAATCTAAAGCCAAGATGCAAGAACTAAGTATATGGAGAGTCAAAGAAGATCCGGTGACATAAATGTAAGAAGATTTCCTTTACATGTAAATCGGTTAGTACTTAGTGTAAAAAACAAGATTTACGTTACTTAATTACTATTTTTTAATTTTTTCATGTCATTTCGTTATATTATATTATTTTAAAGATAATGATGACAATGATCAAAAGGCGAAATAATCCATATATAAAAATTATTCAAATGAATGTTTTGTTTGTCACTTGTGCTGCCTGTACTAGTGCTGCCTGTACTAGTGCTGCCTGTACTAGTGCTGCCTGTACTAGTGCTGCCTGTACTGCAAATGACCATTTTTCGATCTATATACTGTAAATAATACTTTTCAGTGTTATGACTAATAGTACTTAACTGTTTTATTAAAAAGTAGAACTAAGAAAACCTATCTATAAAAACCCATGGACTATTTATTTTAGTACTTTGTGGTTTTCTGTTTCAGGTGTCGCGCATGGGTTAAAAAAGTTCTGAATGAAGATTTGGTGTACTTACGTGTTTAAGTATTTTATGATTTAAAATTGTACCTATGTTAAGAATTTATATGTTATAATAAATATAAAAACTTAAAAATACTTTATTGTAAATAAAACAGCTTTACAAAAGTAGACTACTTTAGTAAAGCTGTTTTTTTAAACTTAATAAAGTTATGAATTTTGAATTAATGGTTATACTTACTCTTGAAATGGGTATTTTTATTTCCGAAAACTATATTTTTAAAAATAACTAAGTCTATGGGGATTAGGCATTATGTTGTGTAACACACTATACTAAACATTATGACCAAATTATATATTTTTAAATTATCGTTCCGTAGTCACACTCCAACGACGATTTTAGGTTCCGGAACCTCGTACTTTCACCACATTATTCCGTTTATTTACTCGTTCTGTCCGTTTGTAAATTATCTCAGCTCTATTTTTATGCTATCTTCAAATCGATTCTGATGTTATTGCACAGGCGGCTGCCTTGTTTGTGTGTGGTGCCGCCATAGTTTTAGGAAAATTATTTAATTATTTTTTTTAATAGCTCTCTTGCACTGATTTATAAATATTTTATTTACCACCTTTAATAAACAGTTCAATTAGTTTCGTAAATCAAATGTTTGCCCCCCCCCGGTGCGAAATGACTAACAGGTCAGTACGAAATCGGCTGAAACTTCATTTCGTACTTGGTCAAAATTATTTCGCGACCACGGTACGATTGTGCTGGCTAGAGGTGGGTAACTCAGCTGTTAACCGGCTCCAATATGCAGCTCCAAACAAATGAGCTGGTGATCAAAAATGAAAATAAAGCAGCCCACGGTTCGAAAAAATACAACATAACTTAATCGACTTCATTTTCTATAAATCGAATACAAAAGGAAGTGTGTAAAGTCGACTGGAGACATGAAGGCACAAGAGCCGAGAGTACTCGAAAATGAGGTAAACAGGATCGGTTCGGTAGCCGTGATAATGAACGACCTGAATCACTATACATACATCTCTTATTCAAAATTTCAGCTGAGCTGCGACCCGGATCCACTTTTAGAACACTCCAGAGCAGACTCCATCGGCTGTCGGTCCTTCGAACGACGTGGCCAGCCCACTTTAGCTTGCTGATTCTGCGAGCTATGTCGTTGATTTTGGTTCTCTTCCTGATGTCCTCATTTCAGATTCAGTATCTCAGAGAAAGTCCAAGCATAACTCGTTCCATCGTGCGCTGGGAAACTTTAAGCTTGTTGACTAGCCCCGCTGTAAGTGTCCACATTTTGGCAGCGTAGTTCATGACATTGGTGACCGCTTACCATCAGGCGGACCGTAGGCTTGTTTGCCACCTTAGTGGTATAAAGAAAAAAAATTACTAGTTGTACGCACTGATTTCAGAACTTCGTCGTCAGATCCTGCGGTATAGCCAACGAGAAGAAATAATTGACGTAGATTGTCAAATGCTGCTTACCCTAACTTGATTATTTCTTTATTTTTTTTTATTTCTATTTGTAAAAATATTGTTTTATTAATTAAAGAGGCAAATCCACTTTACTAAACTCAATTTTCTATTAAAGTTTTTCACCGAGGACTTTTTTGGTCCAAGAACACTTTAAAACAAGATGCCTTGACCGTCGCGTCGCCTGACACTCCTACCAACGCTTATCCGACATTTGCATATAGATTATTTCTGTATCTCTGTTATTTTCTCTTTACTAACAGTTACAAATCGACGTTACATAAGAACGAATTTACACGATTTTTAAGTATTTAAGTTTCGTTGTGCTTTGTTTCGGTAACTTTTTTCCTGATTAATGTGGTGTAGTTTACAGACCTTTAGAAAGTGTTGCTAATATTATGTTCCCTTAACTATCTTTTTTTATTTTTTGTGGTCTGAGAACCGTATAAGGATATTAGATATAATATTATTTTTGAATACTCAAATAAGCTAGGTATTTCAAATTTAAACATGACTAGTAGATATATACGAGAACGTGGACCAGGATCAGGAAATACAAAAAAAAAGTATTTACTTCAAAAACTTTCTCCCACTGGCTTTTAAACGATGTAACTTTTTGAAAAACTAATTTTAAAATTATTTATTACAAATTATAATACCTGCTTTGCTTTGCATTATTTTTCTCCCCAGAACTCTTAATAATTCGGTCAATTTAGACATTCGAAGCTACATAAATTCCCACCAAGCTGAAAATCAGTAAGATTGTTTAGAATATGATTAAAAATAAAATTTGAAAGTTCCCCATCTTTCCCCTGTATGGAATTTTTTTTATTCAAGGTCAAAGGTTAAAAAAATGAGTTTTTCGCGATTTTCACCAAAACGGTAAGATTTATCATAAAAATACTCTAAACAAAAATTGTAGATCATAAAACTATCTACAAAAAATATATCAATACTTTTTTCTACGAGCCAACGTTTTTGAGATAAAACAATTCAAAAAGTTGTAATCGTCATAATATGCAAACGTTTCCACGCCACATATGAGGTAGTGAACTTAGCGCTTTTTTTTTTAACGTGGTTATATTAAGGGACTGGGTTTAATTTTACCTGATATTTTTATAGTTATAACTTATGTATATTTTATATTATAAGTGTAAGTTACAATGACCGATAGAAAAATATTTTAACATATATAAAAACTCGCCGCAAGGTACTTGGTCACAAGCATGGCACAGAGGCTTGGTGGTGCTTTTCTTCAAAAAAGATGACAATACGCTCCTTAAGAGTTACAGACCCATCACTTCTGAGCCATGTTTATAAGCTGTTTTCAAGAGTAATTACGAACCGTCTCGCTCGCAAGTTCGACGATATTCAGCCTCCCGAACAAGCCAGTTTCCGAAGAGGCTGTAGTACCGTAGACCACATACATATGCTGCGGCAGATTATACAGAAGTCACAAGAGTATAATCGGCCCCTTTACTTAGCGTTTGTGGACTATGAGAAAGCCCTTGATTCGGTGTAAACATGGGCAGTGCTACAGGCTCTACAGAGATGCCGTATTGATCATCGGTATATCGAGGTGCTAAAATGCTTTTCTCAGTTTTTTTTAGTTCTTAATAAATGAAAAATCCTACTTAAGGCTTTTTTAAAGCTATTAAACAGCTAATAATTTTCTGCTAGAAATAAACGCTATTTGCGCCAACATAGCGGATATTTCTCATCTACTTAATAAATTCCCGCTACCTTTTTCAGGTCGTCATTCCATCTAGCAGGAGGAAGTCTCATGCTGCCCTTCTTCCCACTTCCAATACGCGCTTTACACTGCAGGTCTCTTGTACCACAACTGTCACCAGATATCCGAATGTCGCTTGCTAATTCGTTGAGCTATGTAAGTAACTTTATTTACAATTCAACACTTCATATTATGAATACAAGTTTCCAGGACAGCTTTCCGTATGAATGCGCTAATAATACTGCAGGGATTTTTATTAGGTTATCATCAGGATTTATTCACGAGAAGCGTTAAATAATGATGCTTGGTGATTAAGTCAAAAAATTGCAGCACTCGCATGTGCACGGAAATGTAAGAATCGTGATTTACGGGATATCCCAAATGTAATTGCCATCCCAGCTATTTAACCCTCCGTGTAGGAGGTGGGGTATGACATAAAAAACCGCAATAATTTTAAAACTGTGAAAGCGCCGCAGTTCGATTTTTCAGTAACTGGTAAAGTTAAGTTACTGCTCTGATCAGTGTTGCTAAGTCGATCCGGCTGCATCCACCAAGTGAGCTTCACGGCCTTAAAGTGCGTGTGGGTATCGTACACCTCACCTCGTACGGTGTGTTGGGAAAAAGGTATGAGTTTTATTCGAAGTTTTTTGTTTTAATTTATGTATGTTTAGTATTTTTAACGAAAGGAAATTGATAACAGTTTCTATTTTATGAGAAGAATGTCTCATCTCATGGAATCTGTAATAGTAGAAGCACTTTTAGTCGAAGAAGATGACTTTTAGTTAGAATCTGGAAGTGCACGATCAGGATCTATAGAGTCTGAACATTTGATCATTCCAAGTGATACAAACAGCGAAGTTAATGCTGAAACAACCATGTACCATTTTCATAGCTATGCCAGTCTAGAAAAATATTATACTGACAAATATAAGACAACGAAATGGCAAAAAGAACGTTACAGGAACAATTTTCGCTACAGATCAGAAAGTATTATTTTAACCTCTCTAGCACCAAAAGGGTGGTATTGCTGTTCAAAACAGTGGGCAAAGTCGATTTTCGCTGCGAGCATGAGACAAAGTAATTTAACGTTGGAATATTACCTTTTGGAATTTTGCGATACTGACAAAAAAAAAACAAGGTAATGATTGGGTTAGAAACATGTTTATTTTAATGACAAGCATAACTAAATTTCATTTTTAATAATATCTACTAATAATTATTAGCGTTTGTTTCAGAAAAAAACTGCTTTGTTTTCGATGAAAGAGTAATGAGTAAATTTCTGAACGCACATCTAAAAAAAAGAAAGCGAAATGGCGCAAAATTAATTAGTTATTTAACCCTTAGATTGTTTATTTACGTATATTTTGTTTTTTGAAAGATATTTCTTTTACACCAGAAACTTAGTTTTTTACCCGAGAAGTCACGTGAAAAATATCTTAAAGAATACGAATTGTTCAATAATTGGCGACTTTTTAAAAGGTGCTCATGTTAAATAGAATAGTTAGTACCTACCTAGTATTTATTTTTTTGATAGGACGGAGTGTAGTATATAGTATTTGTAAATAAGAATGAACTAATTGTTTAAAATTGCCTTCAGTTTGTTCCTTGCCTCAGACCTATTTTTTCGCACTGTAAGAGGTGAAAAGTTATATATTTCACAATAGAGCAAATTATTTTAGGCCTCGTGCCTTTAAATCCCTCGCTGTGCTCAGTAGCCTATATTAGCTTCGCTTGCTCAGGATTTTAAGTTGGCACTCTTCACAAAAAACAACTTTGCCCATTTGTTGAACAAATAAATTTATTGCCATTAATTAGCCTGGTGTAAAAAACAATTGTGAGAGATAAGAGGTCACTTCTTCAATGTTTGCATCATTTTATTTTTGAATCGAACTCGACGTCTCGTGTCTCATGTCTGAGAAGTAAATTTATTCGTAAATTGGGCATTTTTTTGATAAAACACTACTTGAACTCCAACTTCGATAATTCACCTGAAAATTTAACAGAACCTCCAGCAAAATGGTCTAACGTAATGTTACGTAACGTTGCCTGAGAAACAAAGATCGTAAAACCTGTGTAAAAGTCCTAAGCTCCGATATGTATGCAGAATAGGTTTTTTTGGTCAAAACTGTCGTAAATTGAACGCCGTACATCTCAATTAAAATATACCATTTCTATGTTTAATTTATGTTTTATTATAAGAAAATATATTATAGTTTGTTAAGTTATAATGAACGGGATAATTAAAAGACGAATTTAAAATTGGTAGATAAGAAAATCATTGTTAGGTTACAAAGATTACAGAAGTTGTGTTGTTTCTGATTTTTTATAATAAAAAGTTTTATACATGCTTTCTACTAAAATTTTCACTTAAACCTAATTTTTAAAATGTTTTTATTAATAAATAATATTTAATTCCGCCAAAAAACAAATATATGCTAATGTTATCACTTTAATATATTGCGGTATGTCAGATCCCACCTAGTATGGGACGACATTTTTAGTTACCTGGTACATGAAGGGTTAAGGTGATCCCGCAGTAACCTTGTGCGGACAAAGCAGCCAATTAATGCTAGTAATAGTAATTTGCCTTAACATTATGATTGTACTAATATGTAGTTCAATCCCCTAGCTATCTAGCAAATACCGCACTTTGCTAATTTCTGTTAAAGTAAACCAATCTAACTATTAGACAAGTAATTACTGTTCAGTAATATTCCAATTCTACTGCTGTGTATTCTGTGGTAATTGACTATTTGCAACACAAAGCAATCTGCCGAACTGACTACAGACATCTATTTGATTATATAGTAAAATGAAATTGTGGGTAATATTTTAGTTTTATGCTTAACTAGTCGATATCTGCAGCTTAACTCGCCTTTTGGAATACATTTTTGTATTTGAGATCATTTTTTGTTGAGCAATATTTATTTTTTATTTAGTCATTTACATCTTACAAATATCATTACAGGATTTTGCCTAATGTGATAGTGTAGCTTCATTGAATTTTTACATTATAAGTCGCGTAGTTTTTCCGAAGTGATCCATCTCACCACAGATTAATAACAAATACATGAACTTTTAAACGGAATGTCCTGCTTTAGATACAATTTACAAAGTTATAATAATACATTGTAGTATCTTTACATATGTAGTTATAAAAATATTTGTATATTACATGTATTTAGTTTAGAATATTCGTTAAAAATTTTGAATTTTATAAATACTTCTAAACTAATATTTGTAACGTTGGTAACATTTTTATAACAACTACCTATAATATGAGTCTTACCACGATATCGGAAATTAAAAAACGTGTCGCGGTAAAACTCTTTTAATAATAAATATAAAAATCTTAATACCAACTGTTTATTTCAATAATATAAAAAAAAAATAGTATTATAATAAGGCGCTTGTACCAATATTTTCACTTATTCTTTAGGGGTAATATTACTTTGAAATACTTTTAGGTACAAAAATTGTGATTTTGGAGTAAGTAACACATTACACCAACGCCCTCAGAATTTGAAAATGATAACTGAAATATTCGACGAGATCTTTTTAGATTATTTTTATTATTCATGATGACAAAAACAATAGAACTGTACAACATTTGACACAAAACTAGTACATTTTTTTATGTGGGTTCGTATGAGATCCTTACGAAATCCAATAGGTCTCGTATCGCACTGATTGCAACTTTTAACTATGTGGTCGCTACGAGATCCATTGTGTCTCGCACGTTTTTATTCATAAATTCATTGCATTAATGTTACTAAAAGAAGGTATCTCACTCTTATTAAAAAAGACCCTAAGGAAAATAAATTTGCACGAACGGGATGGTCATACTACTCCGCCTCCGCACCGTAAGAAACTTATTATACCTATCTCGTACCGCAATACAGACCTGTACTGTTACACCACATTTGACGATTCATTATTTTTAGATAGTAAGTAACTAAATTTATTCAAAGAGCTCATTTTCTTCTATTTATACAACGTGTACAATGTGTACAATGTGTACAATGCCAGGACGTGGTTTTTCTCATACTCATTAGAGTAACGATAATCTTTAACAACTTTAACATTTTATATTATTATTAGGACTCAGTGTCAGTATATATGAACCCTTACGCTATGAAATAAAATTCTTTTACATTTAAAATAGCGGTTTAACAAACCTTCAAGATGGCGTGATGCAAATAATACAGTCGTTACAAGTTTTTAACCGACATTTTTTGTTGACCAGCCCGAGTGTGGTCGCCGACGCCGATGCAAAGATCACGCAAGCCGAGCAATTTCCTAAATTTTACTTCTAACTGCAATTTACTGCTAACTAATGGTACCTATTTTTGAATTGAGTTTCAATTACAATTGCAAATATATGGTAAAGTGTTAACAGAATAATATGTTCTTGCTGGATTATGAAAAAAGCCATTTTACAAAACGTAGATAAACTTTCCAAAACGTTTATCGCTGTGTTAGACAATACAGAGGCCCAACATTTAGCTGGATTTTAAAAAATTCAAAAATTGTTTAACATTATTAATTGACTGGCTGTGCCCGCGACTTCGTACCCGTGAAACGGCCCTGCGAAAAGCAGCAATAGTGGCAGTTGTACAACGGCAATTTCGATCGAAAACCGCAAATCGATGTAGAGTTTGGCCGTTTGGCACACTGGTACTTTAGGGCAAAACAATAATTTTGAGCCGCAGTTCCTCAAAATATTTCCCTTAGGGGTGGAGCTTATGATGTCATCATTTTTTTGTATAGGATTTAAATTTTTTTTTGAAACCCATTGTGTGGGGTATCAAATGAAAGGGCTTGATGAGCCGGTTCTAAAAATATACTATTATCTTTGGGCTACTTTGTTCCTTAAAATCCAAAAAGTAATTTCAAAACATACCAAGTTTGGGCCCCTCCAGGTAGAAGGCGGCTTAGTATTTTTTTCTAATATGTACCTTTAATGATAGTTTGTATCTTCATTTTTAATCCCCTGAAAGCAATTTGTAAAATATTAAAATTTAGTATTTTTTTTGGGTGGGTTTCTGAAAAAAAATCCCATACAAAAAATTGATGAAACCATAAACCCCCTCCTATGGCCAATATTTTGAGGAACTGCGGCTCAAAATTATTGTTTTGCCCTAAAGTACCTGTGTGCCAAACGGCTAAACTCTACATCGGTTTGCGGTTTTTTTTTGCGTACACCCAGGACTACAAGCATGTTCACAACATGCAGCCTCTTTGTGTTTCCTAGCGATTAGTTGATAATGATGATACAAGATTATATAAGCTTTGATTACAGATTTAATATGATTATTTAAACAAAAGGAATATTCGTTTAGTAACGTCGCAGATTGAGAAAACCATTATTTTGGTGAAAAATATTCATATCAAAGCTACTTTGTCTTTTACTTCAAACGAAAAAAAATAATATGTTCAATTAGTGAAAACGCGATATATTATTATTATTATTCATTTCGATATATTATTCAAAGCACAAAGCAAATCAGTCACAACAATCACAGAAAAGAGTTCAAAACGTATCAAGGGCTATCTAAATGTAAAACCACCTTTGTTTTATTTTATTTTATTTTATTTTATTTTATACCACAAAGGTGGCACACTAGCTTCGTCTTTTTATTCTTTAAAACATAACCAGTTGTTTAAATTGAGTTGAAATGTATTTATTTAGAATATGTGCATAGATACAGCAGTTTGTCGTCAAGTTAGAATATGAGCATAGATACAGCAGTTTGTCGTCAAGTTATTTAGAATATGAGCATAGATACAGCAGTTTGTCGTCAAGTTAGAATATGAGCATAGATACAGCAGTTTGTCGTCAAGTTATTTAGAATATGAGCATAGATACAGCAGTTTGCCGTCAAGTTATTTAGAATATGACCATAGATACAGCAGTTTGTCGTCAAGTTATTTAGAATATGAGCATAGATACAGCAGTTTGTCGTCAAGTTATTTAGAATATGAGCATAGATACAGCAGTTTGTCGTCAAGTTATTTAGAATATGAGCATAGATACAGCAGTAAGTCGTCAAGTTAGACGCAACCACTTGGACTGACTATAAAAAAGTGTTTGATTATGTACTCGTGGCTGTTTTAGAATTAAACAAAATAGATATAAGAACACAAGATTTTCTGAAGTCTTGCACGGGACAGTGGAAAACTGGACAAAAGCTACCAAATATACAGAATCAAAAAGATAAAAAATCAAAGAGATATATATGTCGTCTGAAAAAAGTTTATCAGGTAACAATACAATTAGAGCATATAATTGCATATAAGAGCTCAGTGTTTCCAACATTTTCATATACATTTGGCATAATTAAATGCTCTCAAACCAAATTAGATAATGTAGACTGTCGCGTCCGAACCTTATAGACCACTTTTAGGATGCAACATTATAGATAAAATAAATAAATATAAAATCTCATTTTACTTTGCTTACTTAGGAAACTTAGTGGTCGAGGTATGGTTAGCTAGACTCAGTTTGTGTCATACATGACTTGACGAAATTGTAATTACAGCGAATACCGATAAAAATGGGATTAAAAACAGCACGAGTGACTTTTACAGAGCGTGTATCGCCCACATGAAACATTATTTCTGTGTGCTCACAACTAGCAAATGGTACCTTTCAAGTTTCCAAAATTATACACCAACAGATGGCAAATAAAATACTGCTTACTAGAAACCCTTATTATAAATATGATCCAAAATCATTAGGTAGGTATATAAAAATACCGGAAAAAAAATTACTGGGATAGGCCTGTTATAATAAAAACGATGCTAATTAAATAAAAGCCGAAAAAGACAAACATTAGCCACATAATTATATTGATCTTGTGTTTAAGTTCATCGCCACGTAAGAAGTTGACTCTTGAATAACAGTGCCATTCATCATATCTAAAAACCTAGACTTTTACCGTAAAAGCTACCTTTAGATTCGTGGGTTAAAACAAAAGTGCAGAAGGCAGACCTACCTACGTAATACAACAAGCTTGACTCTATCACTGGCCTGGATTTGATTGTGTTGTCCTGCTGGTGAAGAGATTTTATTTATCTAAAATTGTTGTGTTAACATTAGATATATGTACATATTGTTACTTTGTTCAGAGTATAATGTGGTTTTAAGAAATAAAATAATAATAAAATTTTTTTTTTATGACTAATGAATATGCAACTTATTAGAAAAATATCTAATAAAGGGGCACTGTAATACATTATTCTATACTTTTGTCACATGTACAGTCGAAGTCTGCAAATATTATTTTATTTATTATTTTTGTCAGTTTTGGAATAATAAGTTTCCACGTTTGATACTTTTCACACTTTTGATAACGCCTGTTTTGCTATTGACACCTATCGTTCGTGTAGCTTTGAAACTTTACTATCATTTTTCTTAGTTTTAAAACGAACGGTTGAAGAACACACACTACGATAATATCACACACATTACCATAAACAATAAATATCTATAGGCAGTTTTACAGATTAACACCAAAACCCCACCTACAGATATGGGTCTAAAGTTTCATTTTTTTTGGTGGGAAAAGTGAGTTTAAGAGAGGTAAGCGGGGCCATAGCGAGTACTTGCTCGAATGAGCGGCCCGAACTGGGGAAGTACCTCCACCTTACAGAAAACCGCGGCTACAATAACACTAACATTGAGTAGTGTTGTGTGGCAGTGAGTAAGGTTGCCAGAACTTTTTGAGGATTCGCTTCGCGGACAGCGAAGGACCGGCGGCGCTTGTTGTTGTCATTGCTCGGCGTAGACGCGGCGTGCTAGAACTGCGGTCAGGGAGACCTGATGAAACGGCTGACCGCTGGCCGCCCGCAGGTTAAACGGGTTCCCGAACCCAGGGATCACTTAATCTCTGCCCTGAGAGGCTGATCCGCCAGCCTGTGTAAAGTCTCTGAAGTGGTAGTCGTGCCGGACAAGGCGACCGGAGTGAACCCAGCTACTACAACAGAGGGGGATCAGGGGCCCTTCCGCCCGCCATGCCAGCAGCCGTATTATCTACTGTGTGTGCAGTGAATCCTCATTTTTAGTCTAAGTAACTTTTTTAAAAAATGGCCAAAAGAACGAAAAAGAAAAGACTTTTTACAGCGGCTACTCCATCCACATATAATGTGGATTTTTGCAACATCAGGGGTATTCACGCAAATCTTAACTGCGCAGCCGATCATTCTTTTGCTAACGGAGACGCAGATATCCTGCCCGGCCGAAAAATCATACCTTTACTATCCCAGCTACAAACTCGAGCACAATTTTGTTAGTCGTGCTGGTGTATGTATGTTCGTCCGGGAGGATATCTGCTGTCGCCGTCTTCATAGCCACCTGTCGGTATTGTGGGTGCGCGTAGATTACGGTGGCCACACTCGTATCTATGCGTGCCTATACAGGTCTCATAGCGGTGATATTCCGTCCCAGAGGATGCGCATTTAGGTTCCTCGGACCACTGTCTTTTTTCGGACTCAAGTGTCATGCACACAACCCGATCCATCTGGGCCAACTAATTCGCGTCGTGTGTGGCATTATAAGTCGGCAGACTGGGATGGATTGCGAAAATTTAATGTATCGTACCCGTGGAGGTCGATCTGATTTAGCTCAGAAGATCGTGACGTCTGCGCAGCTGCAGTCACTGAGACAATCCTCGCTGGTGTGGAATGTTATATTTCTAGCCAGCGTGACTTGGCCCATAGTGAAAAAGAGAAAGCAGATCTACTGGGCAGTCTCTTTGCCTCAAACTCGAATATGAATAATGAAGGCTCCATAACACAGCGGGAGGTCCGTCGGGCGTTGATTTCTCTAGACTTTCATAAGTCGAGTGGGCCAGTCGGTATACCAGCAGTAGTGCTTAAGCAGTGTGCTCCTGAGTTATGTCCTGTACGAACGCACCTCTTCGCACTTTCCTACTATACTAGGCAATTTCCGTCTTCATGAAAGACTGCGAAAGTGCACCCGGTGCCCAAAAAGGGCGATAGATCAGATCCATCGAATTACAGGCCTGTCGCTTTTACCTCTTTCCTCTCCAAGGTGATAAAGCGTGTGATCAACACACAGCTTCTAAAATACATAGAAGAACACGACCCGGTCAGTGACCGTCAATATGGCGTTCGCCACGGTCGCTCGACTGGTGACCTTCTAGTGTATCTAACTCACCGATGGGCACTAGCCATTGAGAGTCAGGGGGAGGCATTGGCATGTAGCCTGGACATAGCGAAGGCGTTTGATCAGGTCTGGCATCGGGGTCTTCTATCGAAGTTGCCATCTTACGGAGTGCCCGAGGGTTTATTGCAAATGGGTGGCTAGCTTTTTGTCCGGCAGACGCATACGAACCGTAGTTGACGGTAGTTGCTCTGATAGCATTAATGCTAGTGTCCCGCAAGGCTCCGTGCTGTCTCCTACGTTGTTTCTACTGCATATCAATGACATGTTGGACATCAAGAACATACATTGCTATGCAGTTGACAGTAATGGAGACGCCTATTACACGGTTCGCGCAAACATCCCTCGTTCCGTTGTGGAGGAAAACCGCGGAACACTTGTGTCTCAAATCGAGACCACACTGTCCAAAGTCTTTGTCTGGGAACGGGTAAACTTAGTCCGATTTAACCCTACAAAGACACAAGTCTGCGCGTTCACCGCTAAGAAAACCCCATTCACTGTAGTCCCACAATTCCAGAACACTCCCCTCTACATCTCCAAGAGCAGCACATCAACCCAACCCCGTGCAGAGGTGTACGCACTTGTGCTGTATACGCTGGACGGTGCCGGTCCCAAGTCCGAATAAATGGGGAGAGCCCTGGCCTACATTTATCAAGGAGCCTATGAGCTGCAAAGCGGGCATACTTGGAAATGCAGTCCTACATACATACACATGCACATACATACACACACACACACACACACACACACACACACACACCTTCCCTAACTCACAAACCCACACACACGCAGACACACACTAGTCAACCCACTACATCACACCAACACCACTCACCACATACACAACACACATCATACCAAAACCGGCAGAAAAAAAGTTTAAAATATGGAAGTGAATTTTAAAAGAAAACTGCCCCAGGAGGGTACCAGCGTCCACGACGCTGGAGAATCCCTTCCTGAACCTTTGAGCTCAGGCTCGGGGGCTCAGGCTGCTCCACGTATTCTGGGGGGGAGCAAAACTTCACTAACCCACTCGATAAACCTGCGCGAGCTAGCTAACGCTATGCCCAGCGCAGAAATAACCTCTAACGCCTCCTGGCAGCTTGCACCGCGTCGAGCAGATGAACGCAGAAATGCTTCCGTCAACTCCGCCAAGCCAGCAGCCCCTGGAGGGAGAAAACGTAACGGGCGCCGCCATCACCGGGGACGGCGCTCAAAAAACAACACTGTGCAACCGGGAAACAGCGAGCCTTCTAAGACCAACGCTGACCAGGGTGCACAGCAAACCAACGCGACTGAAGGGGAGACCCGACAAGAGGACCCAGCTCTGACCGATGCCGCTACGAGGTTGACTTGGCCGAAGCCCTCGACCAGTTGCGACGCGCTTAGTGAGGAACGCAGCCACAACGGGCGTGCGGGAACCACACAGTCAGCGGGCGGGCCTATGATGACGGCTAACGCAAGCACGACTGGACAGTGCGGAGCACTGGGAGGGGCGACGTCCGAGGCTCCTCAAAGCGGACTCCTGGAGCGAGCTAGGGACACCTCAAGGTCAACCCAACCAATCGCAACCACAACAAGTCCGAGGAAAAAACGGAAGCGCGGACCTAACAAGCGCGGATCACGCTATGCAGCGAATCGACTTGAGCAATTGGGACATCCCGCACCGCCTGCAAAGGCGAAGAGGGAGCGCCCCGATGAAACCTTGTCGCCAAGGGACGGGCCGAAACGCGCTAAGCTGGATCCGACACCAAGGAAGACGGCAATTAGCTATGCCGATGCGAGTAAAACGCACCTGCTCATAGCTATTGCTGTCACGCCTGCCACGGACCTGACGGTGGAGCAAGCGCAGCAGCTCGAACTCTCCATCGAAGAGAGGATTATTGAAGCAGCGCTTGCTTCACCAACAGACAACGAGCCACCATTCGCACCCGCATTTAGAGGGAAACCTATCATAGCAGAAGGCGTACTCAAAATGTGGTGTGAGAATGATGAGTCGCTAACTTGGCTCAAAAACACTGTAGCCACCCTACAGTCACCAATCTCGGACAGCAAACTGACCGTCATCCGACAGTCAGATATAGCGAAGCGAGTCCGCGCATCGCTGTGGCTTCCGAAATCAATTGGTGTCGACCTAACGAGGACCCATCGACTGCTGACCGCGCAGAACCCATGGTACAACGTAAAATCATGGCAGTTGTACGGCGCGACCATGCAGGAGAAGGGTATCTTCCTGACCCTGGGCATTCCAGAATCCGAGGTGGCGAAGATTCTGGGAAGGGATAGACGAGTCGCCTTCATCTCCGGCAGTGTGTACATCAAATTCAGCACTGTCGGGGGTGGAGATGATTCGGCGGACACAGAATCCCCAGTTGAACCCAACACAAACGGAGCTAAGGCTACTGGCACACTACCACCTAGCAACCCAACTACCTCAGCCTTAGCTTCCACAGAACACGCACCTATGGACACACACGTAGCTCCCACACCGAACACAGGTGCCTACGACCATACGTCGTCTGATGGGGAGTCGTTGGATAGTAAAATTCTCGGGTCCCTATCAGATTAGCGTGATCCAAACAAACCTCCAGCACAAGCAAATTGCAGCGGCTACCCTGCGCAGACTGCTGGAAGTTGACAAGAAGACCATAGCCCTAATCCAGGAGCCGTGGATTAGAGGAAATAACATATGCGGTCTTAACAACATCGGGGGTAAGTTACTACACAAAATCTCGGCTAATCAACCGAGAACATGCATATACATACCCAGATCAATACCAGCCTTGCTACTAACCAATTTCTGTTCCAGAGACCTTACAGCTGTAAGGCTTGACACAGGAACAAACAAACAAACGCTAGTGCTAGCCTCAGTCTACATGCCCGGGGATGAGGTGATACCGTCTAAGGAGCTGACTGAACTAGTGCAACACTGCGAAGATCATGGCTGGGACATTATAATATCAGCTGACTCAAATGCCCACCACCCTCTTTGGGGGAGCCTAACACCGAACCAACGAGGTGAGTCTCTAACAGAGTATATATTCTCAACTAACCTTTCTATAATTAACAACGGCTCGGAGCCCACTTTTGTTAATTCCAGATATCAGACAATAGTAGATGTAACTCTCGCATCCGATGGGGCAACGGATCTTGTGTCAAACTGGCACGTCTCCGCTGAACCATCCTTTGCAGACCACAGAAGAATCTGCTATACCATACAAGTGCATGAGAGGGACGAGCAACCAAAACGTAACCCTCGTAAGACGGACGTTGCAAGGTACACGACCCTTCTTCAAAATGAGGTAGACACAATCACCTTTAAAGACATAACCAACAGCACTGACAACATAGAACATAATATAAACACACTAACCACGTGTATCCAACACAGCTACCAGCAAGCCTGCACCCCTACAACACCAATCATAGGGGGAAAGTCTCACTGGTGGGGGCCAGAACTAGAGAGACTCAAACTCAATCTGAAAAGACTCTTTAATCGAGCCAAAAACACAAGAACTGAAATAGACTGGGAACGATATAAACAAGCCCAGTATCACTACAAGAAACGCATAAGATATCGCAAAGGTGAATCCTGGCGGCGGTTCTGCGACAACATCAATTCCACCAATGAAGCAGCTAGAGTGAAAAAATTTTTATCACAAGATAATAACAGAACTCTGGGCTCAATAAAAAAACTAGATGGTACATATGCGACCTCCGATAGCGAGATAAGCGAGGTGCTTATCGAAACACACTTTCCAGGATGTGTAGTCACTAACAACCCAAACTGGGAAAATGTGGAACACAGAGAACCAACCCCTACAGACTGGAATACAGCCAAATCCATAGTCACTGCAGACCGAGTTGTGTGGGCAATCGAAAGCTTCCAACCCTTCAAATCTGCTGGCCTGGACAACATATTTCCAGCACTCCTGAAATGGGGACAAACAACACTTGTGCCACATCTAGTTGATATATTTAGAGCTTCTATAGCTCACAACTATATACCTCGCCAGTGGAGAGAAGTCAAGGTCATATTTTTACCAAAACCAGGTAAATCTGACTACACACAAGCGAAATCTTACAGGCCAATTAGTCTGACCTCCTTCATGCTGAAGACTCTGGAGAGGCTAACAGACAGATATCTAAGGGAGGGTGCACTAACGCGCATGCCAATGCACCGCCAACAACATGCTTATAGAAAGGGTAGATCGACAGAATCAGCCTTACACGCTGTCGTAAGAACTATAGAAGCAGCCCTCTCTGATAAGCTGATGACACTAGGCGCTTTCATTGACATCGAAGGAGCGTTCGACAAAACGAAATTCAATAGCATCAGCCGCTCTCTTAGTAGATTTGGAGTCGAACAAACCATCAGTGGGTGGATTGATCAACTCCTGAAGCTAAGAGCAGTGCAATTTACAGTTAACACCACCACGAGAGGCATTGTAGCCAAAGGCTGCCCACAAGGAGGAGTACTCTCTCCTTTACTATGGAACATCGTGGTGGATGATCTGCTGAAACGTCTTAACGATAGATGCTACTACACAGTAGGTTACGCGGATGACATTACCATTCTGATTAAAGGCAACTCAGAAAATATTATCTGTACCCGCATGCAACTAGCCCTCAGAATCTTGGAAGAGTGGTGTCACCACCATGAACTGACGGTAAACCCCAACAAAACAGAATTAGTCCTTTTCACAAATAAAAGGAAAATTCAAATAACTACCATGCCAAAGCTATTTGACATTGAGCTTACCCTTTCAAGTGAAGTCAAATACCTTGGGGTAATTTTAGACAACAAACTAAATTGGAGTAAGCATCTAAGCACAAAAATAACCAGGGCATGTACAACCTTCTGGCAATGCAGAAGACTAATAGGCAAGAAATGGGGCCTTTACCCATCCATAACCCTATGGCTCTATACAGCCATAATACGACCCATGATAACATATGGTGCAGTAGTTTGGTGGCCTCGAACTCAGTTAAGCACGGTAAAAAACAAACTACAAAGCCTGCAGCGTCTTGCCTGCCTAGCAACCACAGGCAGTATGAAAACGACTCCCACAACAGCATTAGAAGTCATCCTCAACCTCAGACCCCTTCATCTTGTTATACAACAAGAAGCTGCCGCTGCAGCCATACGACTTGAGAAAGTAGGGCTCTGGAAACGGGACGGCAGAATCACTCATGCACGGCTCAAGGAGGCGGTGGGAAACGAGCTTCCGATGATAGAGGCGACATGTGATATCATCCCAAAAACCTTTGTCTTTGACAAAAAATACCGTATCCAGCTTCATGAGGAAGAAAAAGATAGCTCCGGCATCCATGAAGTCAGGATCTACACCGATGGCTCCAAAACGGAATCAGGAACGGGCGCAGGAGTATTCTCCCATGACCTGAACATCAACATGTCAACGAGCTTGGGTGCACTCAACACCATCTTCCAAGCAGAATGTGTTGGGATTACCCGAGCTGCAACAGCGGTCTTGTCTAAAGGCATAAGTAATGCATCGATACGCATCATCTCCGACAGTGCCGCTGTGCTACAAGCTCTCAACAACAACCGCATCAACAGTGGACTAATCCTGGAGTGTCACTGTGAACTGCAAAAAATTGCATTGAAGAACCGGGTTACTCTTCAATGGATACGTGGTCATAGTGGGTCTCTAGGCAATGATGCGGCAGATGAATTGGCAAAGAGAGGATCGGGCACTAAAATAATGGGACCTGAACCAATTGTACCGATACCATTTATCCAACTCAAAACATGGTTACGTGACAGAACCTTACAACAACACAACAAACAGTGGGCAGAACAGACAGATTGCAAACAAACCAAGAATGTTCTTACATCCGTGGACGCTAATCTGTCGCACAAACTGTTAAAACTCAGCAGGAAAAACCTACGCTACATAGTTGGCATAATAACAGGTCACTGCCCTCTAAACAGGCACATTTTCAATATCGGCGTTACTGACAGTCCTCTATGCAGGGGCTGTATGGAAGCCGAGGAGACACCGTCTCACGTGGTTCTTCATTGCAAAAGCGTGAGCGACCAACGGACAAAGCTCCTTAAGAATCCACAAACCATGAGAGAGGCACTGAATAACATCAGATGCCTCCTTAACTTTTGGACGGAGCTGGGATGGTATGGGTAACCAATGACAGGTATTGGTTACCTACGTACAATGGCCCTATTATGAGGCTAAGTGCGGAAAACATAAGTCCAACTAACTAACTAACTATCTCCAAGAGCATTGGGATCCTTGGTGTTGCCATCTCCAGCGATGTTTAGTTCCGAGATCATTTACAAGATAAGGTGAAGCTGGCGTCCAAAAAACTAGGTGTACTCAACAGAGCGAGGCAGTACTTCACGTCGGGGCTGCTTTACAAGTCGCAAGTTCGGCCCCATATGGAGTACTGCTCCCATATCTGGGCAGATGCACCCAGATACCAGCTTGGACCTTTTGACTCCGTTCAACGACGGGCTGTGAGAATTGTCGACGATCCCAAACTCACTTGTCGTATCGAACCCTTGAGTCTGTGTGTGTTCTACCGCTTGTACAATGGGATATGTTCTGAGGAATTGTTTGAAATGATGCCCACGGCTACTTTCTACCGTCGCACCGCTCGCCATCGTCAGGGAATTCATTCTCACAGTTTAGAACCGAAATGGTCGCGTACAGTGCGGTTTCAGAGAAACTTCCTCCCGCGAACGATTGGGTTGTGGAATGAGCTCCCTGCCAAGGTTTTTCTCTAAGGACTACAGTATGGGGTTCTTCAAGAAAGAAGTTATTGGATTTTTGAAGGGTCGTCTACGCGCGAGTGATACTTCTGGTGTTGCAAGCGTCACGCATAGGCCACGGTGACCGCTTACCATCAGGCGGACCGTGTGCTTGTTTGCCACCTTATGGTATATAAAAAAAAAAAGTAGCGTTATCTGTGACCAAGGTACGCACTAAACCGTATCTGCTAAACGTTTCGTCCAATTTATCAATGACTGACCATGAATCCGTATGAGCCATATGGAAACATTCTACCCACTTTGAAAATGCATCTACTATAATTAAAAAATGTTTATTTTCTTAAGTAAACATATCCAAATGTAACCGTTCCCAAGTCCGCGCCGGAGACTTCCACGGCGCCAGCTCACAACGTCCCGGCGCATAACGCAACATTTACTTAATGGAACAGATCGTCATAGAAAATCGGCAACATTTTTTGTACTCTGTGCAAATTCGATTTCAAAATTATAAGCCGACAAAAATAAGGCATATCGCTGCAAGCTATTTTGCTGCTTTCCACTTGTTCTATACCCCAAACCCACTTTTCGCCTTTGCGCAGCAATGAGTGTAAAGGTGCTAACACACTGGAGACGTTCGGCATAAAACATCTATAATAATTAATCATTCCTAAAAATTATTTTAATTCTTCTTCGCTTTGAGGGGCATTTCATTTTAAAATTGCCTCCACCTTAGAATTAGTTTTACTTAAACCATTTTTATTTATGACAAAACCTAGATATTCCACTGATGTTTTAAATAATTTGCATTTGTCTTTTTTTAAACGAAAACCTCCATCCTGCAAACGACTCAGTACTAGCCTTTCTAAATTTACCGCTCTTGACGGACCAGTCACTAAGATATCGTCCAAAAAAATATATATTCCCTCAATTCCGCCCAACAATTGCTCCAAAGTTCTTTGAAAAATACTAGGCGCGCTGGCTAGACCGAAAACTAGCTTATTATAGCAGAAAAGGCCTTTATGAGTGTATATACATGTAATTTTTTTTTAATCGTCCAATAATAATTGATTGTATGCCCTGGACAGGTCTAATTTGCTAAATTCTACCCCACCGTGCAACCGAGCAAATAGATCTTCTATGCGCGGCAACGGGTACGCGTCGATGTACAGCGCCTTGTTAAGCGTAACGGAGTAGTCTTCGCAGATGCGCACGCCACCGTCGCGACGGAGCACAGGGACAATCGGCGTCGCTACCTCGGCATGCTCGACTCTTTCCAGAGTACCTAAACTCAGCAACCTGTCTAATTAACTTTCAACTTTATCTCTAAGCGCTAATGGAACAGTTCTCAGCTTCAAAACTTTTAATTGAACGTCCGGTTTTATTTTTAACGAAACTTTATACTTGTTAAATTGCCCCAATTCGTCCGAAAACAATTGCGAATAATTACTTTTTAACTCCTCAGCTAAATTATCTGGTTGTAATTTATTGCAACTTACGGTACACAATTACGGCATGATAAAAGCGCTTATAAAATCGCGACCAAGCAATATGGGTAGTTTGTTGTCAGTCTTAATTACATTAAATGTTATCAGTTTAGTGTGGCCCTCAAAAGTGACAGGCAACACTACACAACCTAATGGGGAAATTTTAGTACCACTACCAACTAAAAACATGCATGGTTTTAGTTGGTACATGCCTTTAAATTTCAACTTGTAAACATCATCTGGCAAGACAGAGACCGCACTACCGCTATCTACTTCGCACAAAACTTGCTCGCGCGCTATCGACACCGCATCGGCCGACCGTTTACATATTCTAAGTTAAATAAATCATAATTACCTGCATTATGCAAAAAATCGTCCTCCGCAGCTAAAAAAATTGTTGTTTTTTACATTTATGCAAACACTGGCTGCGCCGCCGGCGCGCTGGGTTTTGCTTCCGTGCGCGACCCTTGCAGTGCCAGGCGAGCACAACGCATGTCTTGCGCTAGCTCCAAGGCTTTTGCGAAGGTTAAGGTGTTGATGCTTTTTGAAAACAACTTCTCCTTCTCTCTAACTTTCGTAACGCTGTACCGAGCTCCGCTTTAAACTCGCAATACAGCGCCAGACACCGCACTCGTGCCGCCCACTCAGCTAAATCTTCACCCGGTCGATGCTCCGCCTTGTAGAATTTGTACCTCTCAGCAAATGTACTTCTTTGAGTGACAAAATGTTGATCCAGTTCCGCCATAAGTTGTTTGTACTCTAAGGTCTCGAACTCTTTTGGGTATACAAGATCTCTGACGACACGGTAAGTATCTTCGACCAATGCCGACAATAACAGGGCACGCCGCTAAAATCCTGATTTATCACTGTCATTGGTAATGTCGTTCGCCATGCAGTACTGCGTAAAACGACTTAAAAAATCTTCCAATCCTGTATGTGGTGGTCGAAGGTGAGGCTGTCGCCGAAAAATCCGTGACTGGTTGCCATTTTGTAGACGTGGGGAAATAACTCGTCGCCAATTGTTATATATCGAGGATATTTAAATAAAAATAGCAGATACTCGTCACGCTCGTTTATTATTCGGACACAGACTGTCGTACGGTCAGTTGCAGAACTGCATATAGAATTTCAAAACAAAATAGAATGCACACTTAAAGAAATAAAGTAATATATCTTGTAGAACCTGAGTAATATTAGTTTCATTTAATATTGTATATAATAATTTCACTTAGAAAATTATCGTATCCGTAGCCTAGTAGATAGACGTATCAGATCTTAATACGTGTACTCAGTGGATGTGGATTCGAATCTCACCTTATGCCTTTCTTTTTGTTTTTGTAACATTTTACGAATTATGAATATTTTGTTTCGTTAAACAGCTTAGACCAATTTTCTAATAGCTATTAAGTTAGATGCGGATACTACGTAGGTAGACATTTAATTTTTCTCGTTCGTTGCCAATTTGTTTCTGGGGGTATGTGCTGACAAGGTTGTTTGGTGTTTTCATTTAGGTATTAAGTTAGATGCGGTAATTACTTAGGTAGCCATTTTTTTTGTCGTTGTGGATGAGTTACTGTAGGTGCTTGTGTTGATAAGGTAGTTTTGTGTTTTTATTAAATTTCTTTGCTAAAAATAATATGCAGGCCAATATTAATATTCAAGAGAGGATGCGTATTATAGAACTACATAATATGGGTTACAATATATCTCAAATTTGCAATGAGACTGGTTTTACCATAAGTATTTTATTTGATGTTAATGTTATATCATACATCTACACACACAGTTCGTCAAGCTCTGCATATTGAAGGATTGCATCATAGAAAGCCAGCTAAAAAACCATATTTAACTAATACCTATGAACAAAATAGATTGTTGTTTGCAAGGGAGTATTTAGATTTTGACAGGGAGCACACATTATTCACCGATGAGAAGTCGTTCGTATCATCTGAAAACGGGAGGCTTCATTTGTGACGCAGAAATGGAACCCGTTATGCAGAACAAAATGTTGTCCATTAATGGAATCTGGACGGATATCAATAAATATGTGGGAGTGGATAGTCATCGGCTGGTCCTGGTGAATTGATCTCGATAGTAGGGCGCGTTAGAGCTTCACATTATGTGGAAGTGTTAGACGAGATCATGTTGCCAACAGCGCGGTGTGTTTATCCACTAGCTGATATGCCATAAATACAGTTTATGCATGATAACTGTCCTGTGCATCGAGCGCATATAGTGCAGGATTGGTTTACTAAACACCCGGACATTAATGTTATTCCTTGGCCTGCAAAATCACCAGATTTAAATCCCATAGAAAACCTATGGGGTTTGATAGTACAAAGATGGGACATGCGAAATGAAAGAACTACAGAGTCATTAGAGGCTCACTGTTTAGAAATTTGGAATAATATTAGAGGAACAGATATCTGTTCTAATATAGTCGGATCTATGCGGCAGCACTTGCTTGCTGTGATTGAAAATAATGGAGGTTATAAAAACTGAAAAATCGGCCAAGTGCGAGTCGGACTCGCGCACGAAGGGTTCCGTACCATTATTTATAAATACGGCAAAAAATCACGTTTTTTGTATCGGAACCCCCCATTAATTTTTGTTTTATTTTAATTTAATTATTTATTTTTAAAGTAACTATATAACTAAATATTTTGTAAATATTTTAGGCGTCTATCTGTTGCCGTTATCAACATCGAGCAAAATCGAACAAAAAAATCACGTTTGTTGTATGGGAGCCCCCTTAAATATTTATTTTATTCTATTTTGTAGTATTTGCTGTTATAGCGGCAACCGAAATATATCTTCTGTGAAAATTTCAACTGTCTAACTATCACGGTCCATGAGATACAGCCGGAGCCTTAGTAATAGGGTTCCGCTAATTACCCTTTGGGTACGGAAATATATATATAGAAAAAAGAGACATTTATACGGAACCCTAAAAATAAAGTACTATTTCTCTTACAGATATTTTTTTACATTTCAATATATCCAAGACATAACATATTTTTTTTTACTTTGTTGTTTTTCAAAATATAGCAGCGTTACCGAATGAATGGTTACTTATATTTTTTTTATTCTTATGGTTAAGTTTCAATTTTCTTTTCATTACGAAAACGAATACTTAAGCTTTAACCATAGAAAATATATGTATAGAAAAAAGAAACATTTATCAAAAAAAATATTTTTAAAATTTTAATAAAAACCATATTTTTTAGATTGCATGTGTTTTTGTCCGGCAGACGCATACGAACCGTAGTTGAAGGTAGTTGCTCTGATAGCATGGACATTAATGCTGGTGTCCCGCAAGGCTCCGTGCTGTCTCCTACGCTGTTTCTATTGCATATCAATGACATGTTATCCATCAACAACATACATTGCTATGCAGATGACAGTACTGGAGACACGTATTACACGGGTCGTGCAAACAGCCCTCGTTCCGTTGTGGAGGTAAACCGCGGAGAAATTGTGTCTCAAATCGTGACCACACTGTTCAAGGTCTCTGACAGGGGACTGGTAAGCTTGGTCCGATTCAACCCTGCAAAGACACAAGTCTGCGCGTTCACCGCTAATAAACCCCCATTCACTGTAGTCCCAAAATTTCAGAACACTCCCCTCTCCATCTCCAAGAGCATTGGGAGCCTCGGTGTTGACATCTCCAGCGATGTTCAGTTCCAAGATCATTTACAAGATAAGGTGAAGCTGGCGTCCAAAAAACTAGGTGTACTCAACAAAGCGAGGCAGTACTTCACATCGGTGCAGCGGTCGCTGCTTTACAAGTTGCAAGTTCGGCCCCATATGGAGTACTGATGCTATCTCTGGGCAGGTGCACCCGGATATCTGCTTGGGCCTTTTGACTCGGTTCAACAATGGGCTGTGAGAATTATCGACGATCCCAAACTCACTTGCCGTATCGAACCCTTAAGTCTAAGGAGAGACTGCCTCCCCGTGTGTGTTCTACCGCTTGTACAGTGGGATGTGTTCTGAGGAAATGTTCGAAAAGTAGCCGTTCATTCTCACACTTTAGAACCGAAATGGCAAGATAGTGCGGTTTCAGAGAAACTCCCTCCCGCGAACGCTTGGGTAGTGGAATGAGCTTCCTGCCAAGGTTTTCTCTAAGGACTACAGTATGGGGTTCTTCAAGAAAGAAGTTATTGGATTTTTGAAGGGTCGGCAACGCGCGAGTGATACTTCTGGTTTTGCAAGCGTCCATAGGCCACGCTTTCCATCAGGCGGACCGTGTGCTTGTGAGAGAAAATGAGAGAAAAAAAAAATAAGTGACAAAAATAACAAAAATATCGTAAACATACGCTTGACTGTTTGTTATAGATGATACTAAAATTTTGAAATTATTTATTCCAATGCTAAACGCTGAGAGCTGACAAAATTAACGAAAACAATGATTCTTTATCCCAAATCGAACGCGCCAATAACATGAATTTGATGATGTAACTCATTTCTTAAATTTAAATTTGACTTATTTGCATGTGACATAGTAATTTTTTTTTCGTTAGATTTGCTAAAGTGACATTTGAAAAATATTTTTTTTTTATAATTTTTGAAAAATACATACATAACATGGCAAGTTTAACCATCTAAGAAAGGGCTGATCACTGCTATATCAGGAGAACTCAATTTATCTCGATACAGTGGTATGATTTTGGATTCGGCGATATGAAGTAGAAGGGCACATAATCGATTATAGGATCATTTCAGGACGACGGCTGACACTAACAACTGCGCAAATAACTAATATGGTTTGACATTACGAAGAGCCTGACTTAAAACCAACGAGTCATTTTGCTTTTTCGTATGATATAAGTCCTTGGACGATTCGATGAGCTTTGCACTGTACTAAGCTACACTACACTAACCGTGCTATTAAAGGCCGTGGCGTGACCTGACGTGCGCATGCACCGTTTGTAATGTATGAAACTGTAAGAAAGGTTTCAGATCAAATTTGTGACGTGCGCATGCGCGTGACCCACGAACGCACGACATGCGTCTACTGATAAACCGAGTCCGTGCGCGTGTGTAGCGGAATGGTAACGTCGCACACGCGCGTGCAGTGATGGCGTTGTATAATATTGCGGTCCCTGTTAGATGCCAGACCAGGCAAGCACGCACACGCATCGATCTGTGTTGCACGTTCGCACGCACGGCAGCTTGTATTTATTTACAAAACTAATACAGCTTAAGAGTGTTTTTTTAATAAACTCATATAAATAGTTTGCAAATATGAGTGTCTCTACAACATCAAACATGAACAGTACAAAAATACAAATTATAAGTTATTATTGTGATCAAATGCTCTAAACTTCAATATGGCTGCACGCATGTAGAAGTTACCTGCGTGACGTGTGCAGTACCGCTTTTTCCGGTGTGACAGAGCTTGCACGCGCGTGCGCACGTTACGTCACGCGTCACGTCACGCAACGCATTTGGTCTGCTCTGGCCTTAAACCTCACCATAAACCAGCCTGACTAATTTTTGCGTGACAATATCTTAATTTTGATTGGTCGAAGGTTATATTTACCGACGAATAAACTGTTAAATTCAGTCGAATTTGAAGATTAATTTGCGGCGTTATTATCGCACATGGTTTGATACACCGTGCCTCGCAATTAATATTGATGACCTTTGAGAACTGACTTCATTAGTAAGTAGGCGCGCAGTGTATCCTACAGCAGACTTCCCACAAATTAGTTACGTTCAGTATAAAACGTCGACACATACAGATCTGGCTACTACGGCATAATTCAACCTGCATCATTACATTCGTCTCATTCAAGGCCTACTCGATCTGCTGATTAGATCGCGATTGTAAACCAGTATGGCTTAATTGTTTAATGCCGTCAGAAAAAAAGAAACCCCGAAGCTCATAGATCACATTATGCTCGGGTATGGGATGAGATCAGGGAGACATCTGTGCGCACGCCTTGTCGCATCTTTTAAAATTTTTCAAACACAGAGACAGTTTGCTGTAAGTCCATAAGTCTTAAATATCATAAAGTTAAAAAAAAAATACAGATGGCGATTTTTTTTTTTTTTTTATTGTTGCCTTTTCGTTTCAATGACACCTGTAGTATGTAAAAAGACTAATGATTAGCACTATACTAGCAAACAGTATTCATTCCTAAGGGCAAGCTTAGGTGCGGAGTTAGTGCCAATTCAACAAAATAAGCATTAACGATTGTCGTAAAAAATCCAATATTTATTACAAGCAACATGTAAACACCGATGGTTTTTAATTAGCATTGCGTTTTATTTTTAACTCTCAATAAAATCGGTGATAAACCTTTGACTTTGACTTGACTTAGTATATTCTTTATTTTGTAAAAAACATGTTTATTCCATAGAATTTAATGTACAATGACAACAAACCATTGAATAGTCCTGTTATGTATGGTTCTGTCATTTTTATTACAATTTTGTGTTTGATTTAGAATTGACTCATATAATAAATAAAAAGTATATTTCAAAACTAAGTTTTTTTTACTGAAATTCAGTTTAGTGTGGAGAAACTCGGAGGTCGCATCCGCTCAGCTCCTGTCTCCCTGTTGCCTGACGCGGCTTATCCCACATTTGCATACAGATTACTTTTGTACTCTAATCAAGAAAACCATTCCGTTCTCTAATAGTTACAAATCGTCGATACGCAACTGGAAAAGCAATTAACATAGATAACTTCAGTGAATATCTAATTTGTATAATTTCTCTTCTTAATTAAGATTCAACTACATCTGTAGAAACAGATATCTCAAGTAGTGAGTTACAATCACTTCTAGAACTTGTACAGTTCAAAAGAAAGCGGAGATCTCCTGAACGCCTTGAATTTGGTAATAGCTGCGTCTCCAGTGTTAGTTCAGAAGTCGTACGGATAGATTTCTCAGATTGTGTGTGTGTGTATGTTAAGGGACAAATGGAATAGAAAAATGCTACGAGGATACCTACCTTTTCCCCTGTCGTAATATATAATATGTAATATGTAATATATAAACTCCGAACGTTACGATTACATATTCTACTATAGAATCCTTCGCTACTCTGTTTATTCAACTTACGTAATCGCATGAAAATTGCCTTTTTTACCGATACGATTGGAATTAAGATTGTTGTCAAGAGTCAGCGCCCAGGTCGGGCCGTTGTGGTCTACATGATCTAGATATACCTGTCTATGTATGAATAATATTACTGGAAAGATGACATGGCAAAACAGTAAAGATTTTATATTTATCGTAAATTTGTTTATAATCTGTTACGAGATATAGTAACATGAATATTAATTTCATATAATCGTACAAGAAGCGTTCTGTATGAACCTAAAAGCAACAAAAATATTATTATTTTCGAGTAAAAATACTTCACGCTAGTTGAGTTTCTAATAGCCTTCGTGCTGAAACAATGATTTAACCTTACCTGTACTTTATCGCGTATGTAACTAAATCTGCTATAACCAAACAACAACAGCAAGCTATTTCCAACGCCACTCATTTCCGTTATTGCGGACCAGAAAATTATACGTTGCTGCTTGTATTTCTGCTCTAAACCACACCAAAGGTACCTTAGATATGAAAGATTAATAAACTATTTATTTTATAAGCAGCATATTCCCCAGCTGTAATTTGGGTATTTTTTTATTATTTCTTGCTGTTCTCCTCCCACCTGTTTTCTTAGTAAATGGAAGTCTTCAGAATTTAGATGTGCCATTTTCTTTGAATCTGGAATTCGTGGGTTTAAATATTATTAAATCGAGATAAAACTTTCTTTTCTTGTTTTAATTAAGGTATGTTGTTGTCGTGTAAAGAGCTTTGTTTCTATACGGTTCGATATACATACATATACATACATATATTATATCAATTTCTCTGGTTCATAGTTAAAAATGTCAAACATGTTCGATGTTAACTACTTTTATCGTTTTCACTATATTTTTATATACACTGCTTTAGCGTGATATTCGACAACTTTTAACACTATTTTGCTACAAATTGGTAT
This sequence comes from Apoda limacodes, assembly GCA_946406115.1. Lineage (NCBI taxonomy): Eukaryota > Metazoa > Arthropoda > Insecta > Lepidoptera > Limacodidae > Apoda > Apoda limacodes. The sequence continues at coordinate 36,466,474 of OX291542.1, forward strand.
GAATGTGTTGTTAACTTGAAACACAGAGTTATTTCCAAAGCAAACGGAAGCCTTAAAATCGATTTAAATTTATATTTGAAGCGAAGATGCGTCTGGAACATTTTAATTATTCAAAAATCCTGTTGTACCTTATGCACTCTTTTCTTTGTAACTCTTTATTTATAACAGGGTTAAGGACTTAGCCTTAGCCTTCTCCATTGTGAGGCCCTTCAGGGGCACACCTGAAGCAGCGGGATCTATTGTGCAAAGTTTAAACCAAAATCCATGTTTTTAAAAAAAATCGTTCTCATAAAAATATATGTTATCTTATGACCCCCTAAAAACCATTTTGCCAACAATATACCTAAAGGCACCAATAGTTTAAGGATATAACTTGGATAGATAGCATCCTGAAGGGCAAATAGGTAGGTCACCTCCCATGATCAATTGACATGTAATAGAAAGTTTTCGGTTTCGGTTTTCGGTCGTGTATCGATCACAGGCTGCTCAGAACCGGCTGGTTTGGTTTCAGTTTTTCTTGTTAATAAGAACAACATCAGTCAATTACGTATCTTCATCGTTTTCTACAACATCTACATAGTTGGCTCATACAGATTGGGAAGGGATATACCTCGGGTGTTATATTAAGTTTTAACGTTGAACTATCAACTATTATAAATTATTCATAAAGGATACAAAAATGTTTTTTTGCGTTAAAGAAGACATTAATCAATCCTCATTTCACCTAAAAATACCAAATAACATTTGCGGACAAATTAGTTTTAAACTTAAGTTGTTTAGAGTAACTTTTTACATAAATCAAAACAAACTTGTTTACGAAGTAATTCCAAAAGCAAATCGTTTTTCGCGATGTTTTTTTTTTTTAAATACTTATAAGAAGGTGTTATTTTAATTGTTAGCTGACGCTGTGTAAATTGTTAGTTACTTTGCGTTTTTATTAACAAATAATTTAAAATTTTACGAAATACGAAAAACAAATATTTTCTGAGGTAAAAGTTCTAAATTATCCATACTTTTAAATAACAATTTATTTAGATTTTGTGCTTAACTCTTAAGAACGAACAACTGTGTTTCGATTTTTTTGAACTAAATAAAGGACAAAAAAATTTAATCAATGTTAAAAATATTAAATTTAAAGTCAATGTGTGCGTATTAATTTACTTATAAAACATCAAACTAGTATGGAATTTGCGCACAAAACTAAAATTTTATTCTTCTAAAAAAATACTGTAATATATTGCTGCTTATTATTTTCGCACTTCATTTCAAAAGCACGTTTTCTCATTTGACGGAGAAACATAACTCTGTGGCTATCAAATTCTTAATCTTCGGCCCATTTCAAAGCAGTGTTTAAAGCTTCAAGTGCCTCGGAATTCCCAATTTTTTTGGAGGCGACAACTTCAACACTGTTCATCATCTTGCTCATCGTCCTCGCACATTGCCGCTTGCACAATCTCCTCATCAGTGAAAACTTCATAATTCTGTAACTCTAATTTTGACAGCGAACGCGCGTAAAATTAACTAACACTGCAAAGTGATAAATAAAAGACTTCAAGTGACTGAATATTGACACGTTGTGACCTGCACCTACCGCTTCCCCCGCAAACGTCTCCCCCTGTGCGATTCTATTGCCTGTCCGGATTACAGCGTGCGCCGAAGTAACGGGGGTCCGGATTAGCGAGGCTCTACTATGGACTCTAGAAATTAGGGTTCGCAAGTGAAATTGCTTAAAATTTGTTATTTACCATTTTGGCGTTGTTTTTATAAAATTATTACATTGCAAGTTTTTTCCGCCATTTTTTATAATTTACCTTTCTCTTAGTCTTTTGCTGCTATGTCTTAAATTGATTATTTTCTTTTTTGTTTTTTTATTGTGTGTTTATTTTTTTTTCAAATTTGTTATAGTTAAAACTGAAGTGGTCTGGAAGGAATCTCTTAATGGAGATAAGTTAACCTCAGTACCTGATGCAACACATCTATACTTAATTATCTTTTTAACCTCTCCCGTCATATTTCGAGTACTTTATGATATGAATAACTAAATACCTATCGTATTTATTTATAATTGTTTAATATTTATTAAACCAGAGTTTTTGTTGATTTTGTACATAAAATTCATTAAAAAAAAACTGGTTGCCTGTAAAGTCGGTATACGGGCGAAAGTTTTACGTGACAATGATTTTATGTCTGTCTCTCTCGCTCTTAGGCGGGCGCGTGCCTCTCACTCGCTCTCATTGTGAGCGCATAACGTGAGCGGAGCGTAACGCAGTTTCTTGAAGTGTCACCCGGCAAACCAATTTATAAGACGTTGTCACGTCAAAAATATTTCTATAATTTAATTATTCACTGGTATTTGGATAAAAAGTCTGTTTTGTGACTATGGTAAATAACACTATGTTATAATAATACGTTTTTAATAGCAAAATGTTAATAGTCAAATTGTAAATCGGATCACCTTAAGGACGCGGCTGTATGGGTCAGGCGTGTGACCACAAGTGATCCACAAAGAAAAATCAAATAACAAATTATATATTTTTAGTAGCTTGTCACGTTTTGCGATAATGAGATGAGAAAATAATTCATCATTGAAACTCATTATCTGAGAAACAATTCGTTCATTCGATAACAGTCGTTACCAGCATGGGAATTAACGTGAAATCGCTTCGGTTAAATTAATTTCCATTCAAAACCAAAACTGAGCTGAACTCAATCAGTTGTCAACACTACTGTTACGTAGCGGTACTCTCGATTCCTACCGTGTCCCGCTATACATCACACACTTGTAGTAACATAACTACATTTTTTTTCCGTCTAAAATAGCGTCTCCTAATTTGTAGGCAGCCCCAATCGTAATCTCTATATGTAACTATGTTATGTCAGTATATGAGAATGTCTCTCTCAAACCAAAGATTAACTTAAAACGAATAGAAGAAGTTATATTGAAGAATATAAATTTGAAATGATTTTTACTCCACCTCACGTAGCCTGTGACACCCGGAATACTTACATAAAGCTAACGACAACTCATTTGTTAAAAGAAGATCAGTATGTAGCTTAGCAGTTTACAAACATAACTCTCCTTAGTACTCGAAGTTGAGTAAAATAAAGCCAAGTTTTGTATTTATCACGTGCGAAGTACCGATATGTAGTTTTGCCGATAAAATAATTTAAGACTGCGGTGTAGGCTAGACCGCGTAAATACGCCGTTTTTGTGCAAATTTTGTGGCTGAACTATAGCATCTAAAGAATTGAAAAAAATATTTGTAATAAAACTTGCTTTTGTCTAGTGCATTACCTAAATGTGTGATTTTCATTTATTGTATTGTATGCAATAAAAAATCTGGAAGTGACCATTGTTTCAACACGTATGCAAATTTTTAAAGCGTGTATTCCATTTTATTGTAATGAAAGTTGATTAAATAATTAGAATAGCTGGTTATCTAGTGCATTGACTCTAAGTTGTAGCAAAAACTAAAAAAATATGACTACGAAACAGTAAAAACGTTAAATCCCATACAAAAAAAATTAAGTTTCAAGGCGTCATTATGGAATAATTAACTAAGGAAGTATATAACAAATATATCTAATAGTAATATATATGACATTGTGTAATGATTTTTAGTACATTTACATACACAACGTTTGTATTACAGAAATTAGCTTTCTGGCCTATATCGCTCTTTTAAACAACGTGTACAACGTTCTTCAATATTTTAAAAAGAAAATTTATGTTTTATGCTACAAAATATAAAATTTTGCAAGTTCTCAAACATATTTTCTTACTACAAGTAATTGATTAATTAAAATGTGAGTTTTTCGTAAATAGACAAAAATTTATGAATACATGTGTACAATGATGTACAGTTCTTTGTAAGATGAAGAAGGCACGTGTTGGCAAATAACTACACTCGCCATATTAAAATGCTGTCAACATAAGCGGCACTAGCGACAAATGTCATATGGCTTTTGTACCTCTAAAATAAGACTGAAGCGGTTTTTTTCAAAACTATTTTTTCCAGCATTAAATGACTACATGCCATAATAGTGATGTCACAAATTACTGAAATGTAACAATAATATCCCTTAGGGTATTTACAATAACAAAAATCAAAAACTAATGACAATCTCTCAAATTTTTACATTTCGTTTCGAATATTTTCTACGTTAAATTTTTCAAACAATTATTTAACGCACACAACCTATAGTATTTATAAAACTTAGTTATCAGTATTTTTCTCATGGTTTGATATAGTTGTTCCTCATAGACTTTGTGGATATGTTAAACTAATAGTGGTTCCGTATGTTATTTATATCTGAGTAGAGCTTGCGTGAACCCTAGTAATAATTTTAAACATAGCTCGTAGACCTCCGAGTATCATTATCTACTTGTATTAAATTAAATTCCCAAACTGGATATAATTAAAAATATAAAAACTTGTTTAAATTGTAAGACGACAATGTTTTAACTAAAACTAATTGGAATGGACTCACCCGAGCAAAGCTTTCTTTAGAAGTAATTGCTTGAGCTTTTCATCTGAGTAACAAGAATTTTGTAATTGCATTCTTTAGTGTCAAAGTTACAAATTAAATTTGAAAAATGAATGAATTTGAAACAAGCTTTTTGAATGAAATTACGATTTATGAAATGTCTAGTTACAAAATGGTACAGTTAACATTCTGATTTATCACCATCACAACATTTTGGAATGTAACATAGAAGAAGTGCGAATTCATCCTTGCACCAAAGAACACCTGAGAATCTAAATAATTACGCACTGTTCGGTTTCAGAGATGCGGACGGTTTGGTTATAAAATGAGCGGCTGAGGTTTTCTATAGGGACTACGCAATGATATTCTCAATTTGCTAACAAGTAACTTATTTCCTGATTTCAATTTATATTAACCAAGTATAATTCCTATACTTAAAATAAATAAAAAAAGGGAATGCAAAATTAAAAAAGCAACGTTTTTGGGAGACGCTTTTCGATAAGTTCTTTTGCGGTCTAGTTTATAATTTTGAAATTCATTCATTACATTGCATAACATTACATAACATAACATTACATTACATTACATTACATTACATTACATTACATTACATTACATTACATTACATTACATTACATTACATTACATTACATTACATTACATTACATTACATTACATTACATTACATTACATTACATTACATTACATTACATTACATTACATTACATTACATTACATTACATTGCAAGTCTTGCATATTTTTAAAACTTCTTTGAAAATCGATTTTCTTTTTTACATTGATGTCTAGTTCCACAGATATTGCTTTACAAGCAATGTATATTGACTTGCTTATATTAACTTGAAAGGGATATTCTAGTGACTTTCATAAAATTCTATAAATTGAAATAGAATCAATATAACATTCTTATACCGAAGCCATTTGAGTTTAAAACTTGTAAGCAATATTATAGTTTTTTTGTCACATAACGAATGTATATCTATAGTCTAAAATTTTCCATTATCAAGTTTTAAAACATTATACGTTTCTTAAGTATTTTTCTCGCCTTCAACTACGAGGCCGTCGTAGCTTACGAAATATATAAAAAAAATCCAGGCCTTGGAACCTATTTTTAATTTAACCAAGATTTATATTGTTTGCTTATTTGTAATAATGTTTATAACAACTACTAGCGCTAAGACAGTTCTGAACTAGTGTACGATGAAGACGCACGCTGCGGTGAAGCAGGCGCAAGACGAATGTTCAATATCAAATAATATAAACGAATTATTTATACGAAAACTAATTGTCCTTGTTCTTGCAGAAACCTTATAAGAACTCTAAACCATTTTTTTTTTGTTGGATAAATTATATATTTACAACAATACTGTCTTAATTTTATTAAAATTACCTGGTAACTTTTAAGCATTGTATCCAAACAGTTAGTTAATATATTTTAGGTAATTGTAATTGTGTTCAAGAACTAGACCAAATTATTAGTTAATGAAAAATAAACTAAACGTAAAATCAAGTATGTGAAACCACATAACTTTCCCTCGGTTGAAGTTATTTTCAGCGCGCAGCTATGTAGGTACTTGAAATAATTAATTGACGCGGTCTGGAACGTGGAATGCGCCCTACAAATAGGTTCCGTCACATACAGGCATTTATTTTGCTGACAGTCACACTGATTCGGCTGAAATCTACAATTTAACGATTTTAAAGTTTTATTACATTTTAATTTTGTTTAATTGTTTTTTTTTTAATTACGTATACGAGCCGTGCGAAGATTTCCGACTCGGTATTTGTTTATCTTAATATTACATTTAACAGAAAGCTTTATGATTCAAGTCATAAAAAAAGTTTCTGCACCGGAAAACACGATAAGCAGGTCAAGTTATCGGATAACATTAGGCGATTTATTAAAAAGAGTAGGGGATAAACTTTTGAAAAATGTGTAAACGAACTGTGCTGTTTCCCAATAAACTATGAACATTTGACCAAAGTTAAATATTACGTATTTTATACATCAATTTATTATTTTATAAAATTAGTGCGGCAGCAACAACCACGCGAGTTTTTTTTTTGGCTTGATATTCAGGAATTTTAACCAAAATGTGTGCGTATGAGATGCAGACCTTGAATTTTTAAAAACTGAAAAAAAAAAATTGCACTTCAAAAACTCAATAGAACTTGTTTAAAAAAATTTACACTATATAAATTCCTCAAATATATATATTCTATATTTCTATATTTATAAAAGATTTGAATCTTGCACCCTTAAAAACCCATCAATACTGAGCTCCGTTGAAATTAAGTATTTTTAATCGAAGCCATATTGAAGTAGCCACCCTAGATTTTACAAAACTGATTCAAAAGTGAGGAATCTTGGTCCAAACCAACCCCACGAAGAATCACGTTTGCACGTTCACCGCTTATTAAACTCAAATTCACTGAAGGTTGTGGAATGAGCTCCCTGCCAAGGTTTTCTCTAAGGACAACAGTATAAGGTACTTCAAAAAAGAATTTACAAGATTTTTGAAGGGTCAGCAACGCGCAACCTCATCATCATAGACTGCAATGACCGCTTGCCATCAAACGGACCGTTAACTGGTTTTCTACCTTAGAGGACCCAGTTGTAGCATGTCGAGTGCGCGTCATATAAATTTGCACGTATTAAAATGCGGAGTGATAATTCTATCGCATATTGTTTTGTTTATCTCATTTACAGTGGTGCCTCCTCCACGCCGAAATTAACATGGCCAGCCTAGACGTAAATACCGGTAGAAGCTCATCTAAATAACCAAAATGATACAACTTGAAAACGTTTTCTCACCTAACTCTGGCTTTCTTGGGCTAATCCTTACTAAATTAAAAAGGGACCAATGTGTCGGTTTATACTTCCCTATACGTAAATCGGTTTATAAATGACGGAGTTCTGAGGTAACAAACATTAAAAAAACATGCAACCGAATTGAGAACCTCCTCCTTTTTTGAAGTCAGTTAAAAATAGGGTTACAAACTTTCTGTTCTTCAACCGTGCGCGGAGGTGCTACGAAAAAATGGCGCAAGTATACGAAGGTTAATCGGAATAAAAAGTGTTCTATATCTAACTTTATCATTTTACCTGTATCTTTCTCCTTGTCTTGTCATTTAGGTGCTCCTTTACGGTGCTAATGAATTGAATATTCAAAACGTGCGTAATAAATTAAAAAAAGGTTTCGTGGGAACTTTTAATCGGGATAAAAAGCATTCTTCAACTTTCTCGTCATTTCAATATATTTGTGCCAACAATCTTTCCATTTGGGTTTATTCGAAGTTGCATAATAAAGGCATAAAAAAATCCAAAGAAAAGTGACAATCGGAGTAGAAGAACCTGATGAGTGTGTCTTGGTCATAAACTATATCTGTGTCCAAAAATGTCGTTAATTAGTTGTTCCGTTGCAAAACGGCAAACCATCAAACGAGAAACACACTTTCACATTTATAACACAATCTTCACTATTCCTAAACATAATTTATAGCAATAACATAATAAATACATAAAACGACAAATCTCTGTGAATATCAAATATTAAAATACGTAAAAACGATATATTTGTTTAATTTTCATCCGGTTCTGATCCCCTGGACATGCAGTTTAATAATTTAACAACGCATTTCACGTGAGTATGAAATCTATTAATACGCAGAAATATGTGACATAAATTCTTCAAATAGATTGTTTCGATATTATTTTGGGTATATTATAATATCAGTCATCAAATTGATAAAATTTTATTATTAAGATGATTATAATAAATTTAATATCAAAATCAGCGTTTATTGAAACGTTTTTAAAATACTAACAGCAATCTTACTGCAACAAGTCCAAATTGTACCTTGTCGTGTGTGTTGTAGTGTGTGTAGTGTACAAAGAGCAGCAGAAATAGTCCAAGTGAGTTTCTTCCTCTTTAACCGGATATCACTCGACCTATTTGTTTTAAGAATCGAAATATAACGTCTTACACTATATTAAAACGTTTAAATTCGTTTAATTAAAAGGTTTCGTTGTTGCCATTCACCTACGGAACTCTAAAACAGCCAACAAATCTTACCCAGCAGGCGGTCTAACAGCGTTCGTGCAACCTTCATGAGCCGTACTGATACGAAATGCCAGAAGCACAATAGTTATAGTTAAGGTACTTTTAGCCTATTGTACAAAAGTATTAATTTCAGCGAACACTTACAGTCGATGGTCACGCACTCTGTGGGCGCTTAAAGAGTGGATACGGTTCAGGTTTGTCTCTAAAAATCTTATAATTTACAAACACTTTTTTTTCATAAATTGAAAATGTGTAACTTTAAATACGCTTCACTGATTTTACTTAATTTCTAAGATTTTAGACAAATTTTCCTGATTTATAAAAATATTACTTTTTTCTTAAAGCCATCTTGGGTTATAAAAATTCTGGTTCTTTATTCTTATATATATCTCCTCTCTTATATGCGATTTTTATTAATTCAATTACTCACCAACTTTCTTCTCTCCACCACATGTATGCAGACGATCTCCAGGTCTATAATCAAACAACTTTTGATGATTTATTTCAAACGATAGGTTCGATAAACTCTGATCTCAGAATTTCAGAATGGAGCAAAGCCTTTGGCATAAAAATAAACCCAGCAAAAACCCAGGCCATAATACTAGGCAGTCCTAAGTTTCTAGAATAAACTGGGTTAGTCTCCCAAAAGTTTGTGTAGACAATGTACTTACCTATGCCTTATAATGACCAGGTTAAGAATCTAGGTATTATTATAGACAGTAGTATGTCTTGGACTTCACAGATAGCCGAGGTCACTGGTGCCTCACATAGTGTATAAAATCAAATTACATACATATATATTTAGAAATGTATGTGTGAGAACCAAAAAACACTTCTTCACTTTACAGTATTATTGAAAAAATTAAAAAGTCACGTTCCGACATACGCATACGGTAAATCATTCTCCAAAGTGTAAGTCATCTCCAAAGTGTAAAACAGTGTATGTGCTACAAGAGAATATTTTCTGTAGACGGCGGACGTGCACGCACAGACAAGACTAGGTGTTGTTCGTGTTCTGCGTGTTTGCGCCTACGAGTAAAGCGCTTGAAGTTAGACGGGTGCCGCTTTTTCAGCGGCTTTTCGGACGATTTTGGTAAGCGCTTTTACATTCATTTTGCTCGGCAATTCACTTGCCGCGGATCGCTAGGTCGTCACTTTCTCAAGGGCGGCCCCTCCGCCCCCCCCCCCACTGCTGCCTGTTCGAGTAGAGGTATGTGTTGTGTATTGTTATAACTTTTTAGTAATGCCGCCCCCCGTAGCAGCTCCCCCACCGGTACGCAGAGGTGGCGTACGCAAACGCGGCGTATGGCTACGCTCTCAGCCCTCAGCCGCCGTAGTGGCGAGAAATTTATTCACCGGCGAAATATCAGCCACGGACCGGCCCTTTTCGGTCGCGTTCCCACCCTCTCGGCCCCCATCAAGGACGTCTATGGCCTCGGCCATATCACAGTCGTCGGTATACTCGGCCTCTGAGTCCGGCGATGAAATCTTTAGGGATGAGGACCTCCCTACCCTACCGTCCATGCTCTCTCCTATTGAGGACACCCCGCCCCGGCCAGACCCGAACTCATCGACCTCAAACAAGGGCAGTCGCACTAGTTAGACTAGCAAAATAACTCCTCCAATCTCGGCCCCAATAATTACCAACTCGCCATCAATCCCTCTGCCGCGCAGAGACCCAAGGGTTCGCAACAGAGACGTTAGGCCGAGGCCTTTTTCTCTTAGCCCTTCGAAGGATCCTGCCGAGCGAGCACGCCTCGAGGCAAGAGAGGCCATCGCAGATGCTACAAAAGCCGCCGTAGAGGCTACCCAAGACCCCCCTCCACCCGAAGGGATGGAAATTTCAGAACAACCCCCCCCCCAGGTGGTTGCACCCCTGACGTCAGCGTCGCCTAGCGGACGCTCTTACGCGCAAGCGATAGGCTCCCAACCCACTTTAGCTCAGTCGTCGCAACTTATTGCTCAGCCAGCACGCGCTAGTGCCAATGCCACTGAGAGCAAAAAAGATAAAAATAGTCACCCCCCTATAATAGTGGAGTCCCTTCCGCAATGGTCAACGCACATGAAAAAGCTGCATTCCATATTAGGCCACGCACCCAATGCCCGGCCGTTTGGCAAAGGGGTACGATTCTTCCCAAAGTCGCCAGAGGAATATCGTACAGTAGTGGCCTATATCGACGAGCTGTCTAAGCTGGATAGTGCCGTTTCATGGTACTGTTACAGCTTGGACAGCGACCGTCCGCAGAAAATAGCCATTAAGGGGCTCCCTCAAGACACCTTGCTTGACGAGATAGCTGAGGACCTCGCTTTTGTCAATTTCCCTGTGTCGCACGTTAGGCAAATCCCAGCAGTTAGGGGTCGACCAAACTGCATTTATTACGCCCAACTGCAGCACAGGCACACTCACGCCGAGCTACAAGAGCTGTATGCAATCAGTGAGTTGCTCAGCATGCCTGGCATATCTATAGAAGCCTGGCGCTCACGCCCAGGCCCCGCGCAATGCCATAGATGCCAGGCATTCGGCCATGCTTCATCAAACTGCCACCGGCCGATAAAATATGTGCGCTGCGGCGGCGACCACCCTGCGTCAGACTGCGATCGGCAAAAGGTCGCAGTAAAATGTGCCAATTGCAAGCAAGCGCACACAGCCAACAGCCGCTCTTGTCCAGTCCTCAGGTGTGAAGCGAGGCGTAAAGGGGTGACTATTGCTCCACCACTGCCGCGCAAAAACGCCCAACGGGCTACAAATTTGCCCCAACCATCGCCCACCCCCCTGCAACAGCTACAGCCGCAGGAATATGACCTATCTGCCGGCGCAAATTTAATGCCCCCTGCCAACCCTCCCACCGATAGATCCCAAGCTCTCGGAGGGAAAAAAAAGAGGCCTCGACGTAAAAAATCCGCACCCCAGCCCACAACAACAGTTCCGGCTAACATTCCGACAGCACCGGACACTCAATTCGCCCCATACATTTTTATGCCCCCCCCCCCCCAATTTGCGGACCCCCCACAACCCCCTAAGCCATTGTCAGCGCAAACAGTCAAAAAAATGCAGCCGCAAGCGGCCGCTAAACAACAGACGCAACCTACCACGTCAAACCGCCCTAGTGGCATGCTACACACACAGGGCCCACCCCGCATGCAAGCTGGTGCACTAAATGTTGCCAGAGCCGCAATAGCGGCGCTAAACGCGGCCATAGAGGCCATAGCTGCCGGCCAAAATCCCCTGCCAGCCCTTTTTAACGGCCTGGCACAACTCACCACAATTCTTACGTGGGAATTTATTTAGTCCAGGAACACGATGTTCACATTGTGTTACTGGGCGAAACGAAACTCCGAGGTGAGAATGAGCTCCGCATTCCAAATTTCTTCACCTATAGACGAGACGAAATTTCTCCCGCTAATATGGCCTTCAGGGGCACGGCTGTATTAATTAGACGTGACCTTATTCACAAACTACTACCCCTTCCGCTTTTTACATACACTCGGTCTATAGGTGTAAAACTAAAAGTCGGCAATGCGGAGCTTAAAGTCTTCGCCGCATATAAGCCACCATCAACCCCCTTCGATCCAAGTGACATCGACAATATTTTTTGCGATGCCACCCCCACACTTATTTTAGGTGACCTTAATGCCAAACACCAACACTGGGGTTCACGAATTTCATCCAAATCGGGTCGTGAACTAAAAGCAGATGCTGAGAGTAAAAACTATTTAGTCATCGGTCCAGGATCACCAACACAATACTCCTCTACTGACAATCACGCACCGGACGTACTGGACATCGCCTTAGCGCATAAGATCGGCTGGTCAATGTCGTTAGAGGTCCTCCACGACACTGACACTCAGCATCTGCCAATCTTATTGGTCCTTGGAGTGTCCGCAACTGGTAAACCGCTCCCCAATCCCCGCAGAACCACAGACTGGGCCTTATTTCACCGAGCCATGCTGAGCTACCAACTCCCGGCTGGTGGCATTTCTACTCCCTTAGAAGTCGAAGAGGCAGTTGACACCTTCACAACTGCCCTTGCACAGGCTCTAAGGGAGTCTACTAAAATCTCAGTCACAGCTTCCGGTAAGCAGCTGCTGCCGGCGCATCTCCGCGCTAAACTTAAAACCAAGAGGGACCTCCGTAAACTCTGGTGCGACACCCGTTGCCCAGTGGTAAAGAGGGACCTCAATAAGATTAGCGCGGAACTATCTGCTGAAATTGCAAATTTTAGGCAACATTCATGGGACCAGGCAATATCTAAAGCAAGCGAGAACGACACGGCTCTCTATCGCCTGGCCCGCCAAATTACACAAACACCTGCCCCTATCTGCCCACTTATCGACCCCGCTGGTATTCGCCGCTACCACGCAGCGGAACGCGCGGAACTTTTTGCGGACCACTTTGAGGGCCAATTTAAGCCGAACCCCATTATCGACCATGACCACACGTTAGGAGTTACAGAACGCGTAGAGCAGTTTCTCGCGGCCCCAGCCCCACCACTCAGAGGTGATTATTTTATCTCGCCTAAAGAGGTTAGGAAGGAGGCCTCTAAGCTTAACAAGCGCAAATCACCCGGTCCCGACGAGATTCCAAACACAGCAATTATTATGCTGCCTAGGAAGGGTCTGGTGGCACTCACCCGTATCTTTAATGGGATACTGCGTACTGGACATTTCCCATCTTCGTGGAAGATCGGCAAAATTATTGTTCTCCCGAAACCAGGGAAAGATCGTCATCGCCCAGAACATTACCGACCGATTACACTGCTGTCCAATTTAGCCAAGTTGTTCGAACGCCTACTATTACTTAGGATATCCCCGCATATCCAGCTTAGGCCTGAACAGTTTGGTTTTAGAGACAGACACAGTACCACTCTTCAGCTTGTACGAGTGCTCCATCACATGGCCTTCGAGCTAAACAAGGGCAGGCGCACAGTCGGAGTCTTTCTCGATATGGAGAAGGCTTTCGATCGAGTTTGGCACGAAGGCTTAATACACAAGCTGTTAGAGACGGACATCCCTCCGATGCTCGGGCGAGTAATAGCCTCGTTTCTGGACAAACGAAGCTTCTATGTCTCGGTCGAGAACAACCAGTCAGCATGTAAACCCATTAGAGCAGGGGTACCTCAAGGCAGCTGCCTATCGCCACTGCTATACGCGTTATACACCAACGACATCCCCACTCTCAGTGACTCCGGTCTAGCTGAAGGTGTTGAAGACGTCATCCTAGCCCTTTACGCGGACGACAGCGCCTATATGTCCTCCTCCCGCAAAGCTAGCTTAGGAGCCAAAAAAATGCAGCGACTATTGGACACTTTGCCTGGCTGGCTGGACAAGTGGAGAATAGCCGTTAATGCCAGCAAGACATCAGCATTATTGACCGGCCTGCAAAAGTTTCTCCCACCGAAACTTGTATTTCGAGGTCAAGTTATTGAGTGGCAACCCAGCGTAAAGTACCTAGGTTGTATTATAGACCGCCCCTTGCGCATGCGCAAAATGCTAGACCATGTGTCAGTAGGCGCGGTCGCGTCACGGGCGTGCCTTAGACCGGTGCTTTCCTCTGACTTGCCACTCAGAACCAAAATTCGCCTGTACAAGTTGTACATACGGTCGAGACTGAACTATGCAGCCCCTGCTTGGTACGGTCTTCTATCTTCTACCAGCAAATGTAAGCTCCAGGCAGTCCAAAATAAGTCGCTGAGATTTATCACCGGCGCGGGACGCTACGTCCGCAACTCCACCATCGCTAGAGACACCAAAACCGAGCCACTCGCAGAGTTCATATCTGGTTTGTCGAAACGATTATTCACCCGCGCTGACAACAGTCACCATACACACCTTAGGGGCATAGCACCCCTACACGCCCGCCCGCCGGAAGGCAGGGCTCTCCCCCGAGAGCTTATTCCTGTGGGTGAATAAGTTTACTTATTCACCCTCCTACCTCCTTACCCTCCTCCCTTCGTTTCATTTCATTCCAATTTTTATTGCCCATCTCGCCTCTATTTTTATCTCTGCTTTTATTTCTGTTTTTATTTCGCTTTTATTTTATTTTATTTTCATTTTTTGTTTTGTTTTTCTGCTTCGTTTTTATTTTATTTTCATTTCGCTCTTTTTCTTTTCTTTTGCTTTGCTTTTATTTTGTTTTATTTTGCTTTTATTTTTGTTTTTATTTCTGGCACCTACGTTCTAACACCATTTCCTGCTTTCTGTATCGCCTATGGCTACAAAAATATTACCCACAAGGGGGCCTGAAAAGTAGGCCTCCTTTTTAACATTTCACCGGGGGTGTTCAGCACCCCTGAGCTTCTGCCCGGGTCATGGTGGGAGGTAAATTCCCCCTCCCCCGACACCCGCACCTCAACACCCAATAGGGTGATAGAGAAGAGACCCCCACGGCGGCTCCACAGAAGCCGAGTGACTTTTTTAGGAACTAGCAACTTGCAGTTTTTATAAAACTAGTTGCGTAGTTTTTTTAAAAAAACAAATTCTCGTGCAGTCTACGGCGCAACGTCATCGTTGCAGTCCGTCCGTAACACCATTATTTATCTATTATCATCAATAAACCTATCAATGTTCACTGGTGACTTTTCACTTAGATTTAGCTCTTTGTTCATTCTTTCACATCTATGAGCCGTGGACATCGGAAAACCTTGACTCAGTATTTTTTTTTTTTAGAACACAATATAATGTAACTGTAACTCTTACGATACACGGTACCATCTCAAAGGACGTAGCTGGTCGCTTCCGAACTGAAAAAAAGGTTCGCTCAGTCCACACACTATCTCGTCATTCAAACCACGAACGGCGCCTTCGTCGTTTCAAGTTGAGTTTGAGGAGGCTTTTTAGTTTATTCTTTTAAATTTCGAGGCGTGGTTTAACTTTAAGCCTCTTCAACTCTTGTCCTGTCTTTTCCTGTCATAGGAAAGCAGGCAAGAAATACGCTTACGGCTTAACCTAAGTGTTCTGAACCTTGCGGTTGTAAAAGCATACAAGCAAGCCATTTGGAATGAGTATATTAGAAGCTATATTAAAGGACTTACTAAAATTTTGTTTATTAGTATAAAATTTTGCTATCAACAAGTCAACTGTGACGTATGAGTCAAACTGTGACGTATAAGTCAAACAGTGACGTATAAGTCAAACTGTGACGTATAAGTCAAACAGTGACGTATAAGTCAAACAGTGACGTTATAAGCTCAGACTCAAAATAAACAAACTTAAAAGTTCCTACAAACTATTAAGTACTTTTGATGTGAAACATCTTGGGCGCGGGGTACACAGGATTGTTAGCGTGAGATACCACGGCATGCGTCTATATGTAGTACTGTGTTTGTTGTGGCGATGAGTCACGACGACGGCTATACTCAGTGGCGAGAATAAAAAGCGAGACGGCGTGTTAAAACCACCTGTTAACGTCACACCTAAGGTCACCTGTACCGATAATAAACCTGCTTCAAACGTTTGTCTACCTATTGATACACCTGAGTCTCCAAGTACCGTTGTAATAAAAGACTCAACATCGGATAACGGCAACTGGTCGGAGGTACGACGCAAAAACAAAAGAGGTCCTCCACTAAATTTGATAAGGGGTGAGGCTGTCCCTGGTTCTACAGTACTCGAAGCAGCGCAGAGATGGAAGTATCTTCATTTGTTCTATGTAAAAATAGGTACCACAGAGGATGTCATAAAGGAACACCTGAAAAATATTAGTGATAGTGACTTATGCACCGTAGAAAAGCTTAATTCGAGAGGTAGTTACGCTTCATTTAAAATAGCGGTGCCTATAAATTTATATGATAACGTTATCTCAGCTGACAAATGGCCTGAGAGCGTGTGCCTAAAACCATGGCGCGGTTCATTTCGTAAGCCCGAAGAAACGAAAGAACAATTATAAATTACGTTACGGCTTCAAATTATATGCTTACTACCAAAACGTCAGATGGCTGAAAACAAAATTATTGCAATGGCGAAACAATATGTTTCTACTGAATAATTGCTACCTTGTTGCTGCCACTGAAACCAATCTAGATGGGTCAGTGCCTGACGCCGAGCTTTGCTGTGGGGATTGGAAAGTGCTGCGCCGGGACCGTGCTGATGGACGCAACGGTGGCGGCGTGCTTCTATGCTCTCGTCCGCCTATCCTTCTTGAACGTGTTCAGAAATACGAAACGTCTAGCGGTGAAGATCTCTGGGCGAAGTTTTTAGTCGATACACGTCATGTCTATGTATGCGTCGTATACATACCGCCGAAATCGTCAGACGAGTTATATATGACTTGGTTTGGTTGTGTTGAGCGACTATCTGAGAAACTTTCAAGTGAGAGAATTATTATTCTTGGCGACTTAAACCTATATAGTGCCAGTGAGAATATTACGAATTATTTTTGTTATTTTTTATCATTATGTAATATCGAACAGTACAACTGTGTGTCTAATATGAATGGGAGAATGCTTGATGTGGTGCTTACGAGCACGGAGCTAAGTGGTCAAGTTAGTGTGCAACAGGTGGAAGATGGTGAGGAGTTGGTCGCTATAGATGGGCATCATCCACCTCTCGCTGTTTGTGTAGAATATAGCTTCTATAAGCATGCAACATTATTAGAACCTTCAAACATAGATAGATCTAAAGATTGGAACTATCGTATCGCAGACTTTTATACACTATATTGCTGTATACGAGATACTGATTGGAAGTCTATTTATGAGTGCAGGAACGTTAATGACGCTGTTAATCGTTTTAATAGTTTTCTTTATACTATATTTGACCATTGTATTCCAAAAAAAATACGGAAGCAATCGTGTAATCGAACTTACCCTGTCTTTTACACAAGAAGCATAATCCGTGACATTCAAACGAAAGCAAGCTGTCATCGTCGGTGGAAGCAAACCGGGGATGCCAATTGGTTGGCTGAATTTAGGCAACTTCGCTCGAAAATCAAATGCGATACACATAAAGCTCATAAACAATATGTTATGGATGTTTCTGCTAATTTGAAAACTAAACCAGCGTTATTTTGGCAATATGTCAACACCTTACGTAGTCGCGGCGGTGTCGAACCATTAGTAATACGAGGCGATAACGAGTATCGGGGCCCCGAGGCAGCCAATGCTTTCGCAGCTTATTTTCAATCTGTTTTCTTATCCGATAAGCCTTCTCTCGACCCTACAGTAGCCAGCTCAAGTACTTCCGCCGACTGTCGTCGCGTTGATATAAGTGTTATCACCGTTAATGATGTACGTCGCGCAGTCAAAAAGTTAAAGGCAAATGCCTCCCCAGGTCCTGATGGTATACCTGCGTATGTTATCAGGGGATGTATAGAAGAGTTGATTGACCCTATTGTCTTCATTTTCAACCTGATTCTTAGTACCGGAGTCTATCCAACTATATGGAAAATGTCACGTGTCACTCCTATTCCAAAATCTGGACCTAGAGTCATGGTTGAAAACTATCGACCTGTAGCTAACTTATCTGATTTAGCAAAATTATTTGAGGTGGTCCTTCATACTGACTTACTACATCAATGTGAGACTTACGTCACCGGTGCACAACATGCTTTTTTACCTAAACGATCTGTTGCCACTAATTTGATTACGCTGGTCGACTTATTGTCGGTCGAAGTCGATGCAGGGAATCAGGTAGACGTTATTTATTTGGACTTCAAAAAGGCTTTTGATAGAGTAGACAATGACCTGCTATTATTAAAACTAGGTAAGATAGGTTTTGTACCTAGACTTCTTAAACTTTTGTCAAGCTACCTCAGCGAAAGGCAACAATTTGTGAGGTATGGGCCTTACGAATCTTATCAATATTCTACGCTGTCAGGAATAAGTCAAGGTTCTAATTTAGGACCCTTCTTGTTTATTGTACTGATCAACGATCTCCCGGAAGTTGCCAAATATTCACAAGTATTGTTGTTTGCCGACGACGTAAAACTGGCTAAAGTAATAAAATCCTCTAGTGATTGCAAGTTGCTGCAAAACGATCTGGACGCGGTGTATAAGTGGAGCTTAGAAAACAGGTTAGAGTTTAATATCAGCAAATGCGAAAAGATGACGTACGGGCGATCAAAAACTCCAATAGAGTTTCAGTATAAAATTGGAAGCCAGGCAATCATCAAAGTAGAAGAGGTTAGAGACCTAGGTGTTTACTTTGACTCACACCTCACTTTCCGAACGCACGTACAGAAAGTAACTTCAGCAGCGTCTCAGCGGCTAGGCTTTGTGATACGCAATGCTTCGCCTCTCTCTGTTGAAGCCACCTGCGCGCTATACTCAGCTCTAGTACGAAGTATTTTAGAGACGAATTCAGTGGTCTGGAGTCCTCATGAAAGTAAATATATTCTCATGATGGAACGTGTCCAAAAAAAGTTCCTTAGAGCTTTATATAAAAAGAAATTTTATTATTATCCATTTTTATTTCCAACTCGTTTTCTACAGGGACACCTAGGCTTTGATTCTCTAGAAATAAGGAGGTCACTGTCTTTGTTTAAATTCGTCCTACATATTATAAGGAATAAAATTGATCTATTAGGTAAGTTATTGAAGTTATTTGCGCCTGATTTCTATCTGAGATCTCGCTCACGTCCTTTGTTTAAGGAAGCTGTATCCCGCACGCGCCTGTACGCACGGTCACCGGTCCCACGCGCGCACGCTCTGCTCCGCTCCATGCTCTCAGCAGCACCACAGTGTGACCTGTTCGTGTCTGACATAACAAATTTGTTGACTGAGTGCAAGAGTATGCTAGAAAGACGAATGTGAGATCTAGAAGTATATGTTTTTTGTATTTGAAATGTATGTGTTTTAAATGTATTGTAGTGATATGGTTTACAAACTGTTATACTGCAATTAATAATAAATAAATAAATAAATTTTACCATGCGCAAGCGACTGCGCGGTCTTGGCCGTCGCCACGCTATATACATATACAGTACGTTATATATTTACAAAATAATTTCAATGTTTCACATCTGCCAGACGCGAGACGTCCCGTGATGGCTGATTGTTTTAAAATGGAGATCTTGTTGTCATTTTCATTGTTTCACATTTTTTAGAGTTTGTTTGTTTAGTAGTTTTTAAAATGAATAAACAAACTATAAATATTCAAATAAGTGACCTAGAAGCATATTAGTATGGATATGGAGACTCTGTATTCAGTTATATTTCTTTGTTTTTAGTTTATTTATTGTTGTTATGTAACAAAATGCTGATGTTGGTCTATCTTAACAAATAATAAATATTTGCGTACCTATATTACATTGAAAATTCACTTGTAAAAGTCATAAATAGCAAAGTTTTTACTTCGTTTTGAAACTGATTCATTTTTGTTAAAAGTAATTTAAACTAAACATTTCAGTTGTTAGAATTTGAAAATTGAACAAACTTTAATTAAATTGCTAATTTACAGTAAATTTGCAGCACTAAAAAACAGAATAACTGATAGACGGAGACACAACATTCAATTTTAACAATTAACAACTTATTCATTATCTAGAAATTCTTTATCCAGAATCACAATATCTAATTTGAACAATCAAATTAAATTAAAATTAAATTTTATAAAATCGGTGTCATAGAAAGTCGAAAAACGTTTCCTATAATTTTATTTAACTATTTATATTAAAATAAAAATTCTATACAGTTATAATTCTGCGGAAAAATAAATCATTTGGTCGTGTTTCTACGGAATTTTCATCATTTTAATTTTAAATCAATGACGAAATAAAAAGCGGCATTTAAAAAAAATAGTAAAAGCAAATATAGTTAACGAAATTTCGTACAAACATTAATATAGAAAACAAAGGAATACTTTATTCCTCCGTAATTCATTAAAGTTAAATAAAGAAGATTGAGTACAGAAACCTATCTGCATTTAAGGTTATGTTCCTTTACTTGGCTGTATTTTTAGATGATCAGTGTTCATACAATCGCAATTACGTTTATAGATTTATGCCTCATCTGACTAAAGAGTGCAAATTACGGCAAATCGCAGTCCCGCAGTTTATTGCTAACTGCGGCCCGCATCTCACACCTCGACACTTTAATGACGATGTTAACTACTTACATAAATTATCATTCATTCACTAAATATAGTGGGTAACTTATTTATTTTACAAATATAGAAACACGCCAATACCTATTGTAGTATACACTAAATCTTAAACAGCTAATTGCTTAAAAATTTTTTTTTAATTGATTACATGATTTTGTTTTAAAAAAATATTTATCTTTATTCTTTATGCCGTTACAACTGATAAATCTGAAAGCATGTAGGTACTCTCACTGTGGACTTTTTATGTTTAACTTGCAGGTATGTATTTGGATACAAGAAAAGGGAAATGTAAGTTTTTGTATTCTTTTTGATTACT
The DNA here is from genome assembly GCA_946406115.1 of Apoda limacodes. Lineage (NCBI taxonomy): Eukaryota > Metazoa > Arthropoda > Insecta > Lepidoptera > Limacodidae > Apoda > Apoda limacodes. The sequence goes on from OX291542.1 coordinate 36,487,400, forward strand.
ATAGTACAAAGTAATTAACAATTTTTAAATATTTCAAAATTTTCAAATTTAACTGTTCATTACTGTTTAGGGTTCCATACCCAAAGGGTTGGATAGGCCAAATAGCATTTAAGTTTTTTGGCGAAAATGAATGGCTACAGAAAATACCAACTGTACACGAATACCAACTAATTTCGTGTTTAGGTGTTGGTTTCGTTTGGTGAAGTTAAGTAAATTTATTTTATCTCAAAAGTGTAATCCAAATTCAAATAATCCGAAACACAAAAACTTGCACATATCTACGTCGTGTGTATTTTATATTTATTTTTCAGAGCCTGTTGCTAGTCGCTGCCTGATCAGGATAGCAATTTGCGGAGATGGGCCGACATCTTGTCGCCATTATCACCTCTTAAGGTTTGCGATTTAAATAAACGACATGTGCAGTATAAGGCTAATTATGGGTTACAGTTGCAATATTTTATTTTACAGCCGACATTCGCACGTTAAATGCGAATTTATAATAATATAAATAAATGCCAAAGTTTATGCTAGTTATTATCTTTCACGCTGACTGAATCAGTTTGACTAAAATTTACAATGGATATGGCTTATAGCCTGCATTAACACCAATACAATATTTTATTTTAGAAAATTCAAATGTTACAACTGTGCCAAAAATTACTTAATCGGTTGCTCCTTTGCGATGCCAATAAACAATCACATCCAAACAAATAAACTGACTTTCAAAATTTTATATTAGTTTGGACTTAGATTCTTAAGGTTTTAAAAAGTTCGGAGACAGTTTGGTACACAGCGGAGTGCTGACACAAGACTAGATAAAACATAACCTGCGTATTGTTTCTTATACACACTAATGGTCTGGCATATACACACTAACTCTTATATGTGCCAAATGAATGGCTTAGTTTATAATATTTAATTGCTGTTAATTTAATCCGAACATCTTGCCTTATAATGTAATTTATGTTTTCGATATTGTTTGTGACATTTTTAAGCTGTTATTTTAAGTAGGCATTAATCTACCGTACCCGACTCTTGTACATTCTCACGTCTGCCTGTGACGCGTGACTGGCATACATAAAACCTCGGTGATATTTGCTGTTCATGTAGGTACGACTAGTATAAACACAATTATTAGGTCTTTACCCTGCCCGAAGTACACAAATTGTATGTATGACAAAAATTGCAATTTTATTGCACCTTGCCCGCGACGTGAAACTCCTAAAGGAACGTTTTGAACCGGGATTAAAAGTATTCTATGTTATTACCCATCCTTCAGCTAACAAAGAGTGCCCCGCGGCTTTACTCAGAGAAAAATCCAATTTCATGGCAACTCTCAACTGTACTTCAGTATATTTATTGCTATCCGCGTGAGATTTTTGATTTATAATAAATGTTACTAATATAATAATTCTTAATAAATTGATTGTTTTTTGTTTGGAAGCGCCTATCTCTGGCCTATATTTGAAAAAAAAATGTTTCATTTCATAGTTTTCAATTATTGGTGAAGGTTATAGGCTATTTAACGTCACCCTTAAGAGCCGAGCAAAAGAAAAATCGCACGTGCGAGCAATGCGACGGGGGGTGGCGCTACTGCGGAAACAATGTGTGCCAGTTCAGTTAGAAGGTAAATAAAGATAAAGTGTAAATAAGTACCTACATAAGAATAAGTCTAGAATACATATTTGTAAATACAATAAATACATAAACTTAACTAGTTAGTTAGTTAACTTATATATACAACTTTATATATATAATTCTACTGTGCGTGTGTATGTCACTGTACTCCTCCTAAACGGCTTGACCGATTTAAATGATTTTTTTTGTATGTGTGTGGGTGGCGCCCTGGATGGTTTAAATCATCACAAATCAGCCCGGCAGATGACGCTGTCGGTTTTATGCAGGACAACGTCTGCCCGGTCAGCTAGTATAAATATATATTTTTGAAAGCTTGTGATGTTAAGGATGACATGCTCCGGTTAGCTAAAGTAAAGTAGGGCTTTTAAAACGCTTAAAAACTGTGCTAGTCTGATTTGTAGAGGAATGTAGTTCCATAGGTGAATAGCCTGTGCTGGTAAAGACCGGTTGGAGGAATGAGAGAAGTGGGACGAGACCTTAAGTATGAGGTTTGTATAAAGGCGTGTTGACGCACTTAACGTATCAGTCCAGACCAAGCGGCATCAAATTCACGAACAACCGAAGTAAATAAATTTATACGTTTATAACTTTTAGTAAATAATTAAGATGTGCATTCCCTTAGCGGCCGTACAATAGACAGACACCATTCTCTCAGCGGCCGGACAATAGACAGACATAATTCTCTCAGCGGCTGGACTATAGACAGACACCATTTTTTCAGCGACCGGACTTAAGACAGACACCTTTCTCTCAGCAGCCGGACTATAGACACATACCATTCTCCCAGCAGCCGGACTATAGACACACACCCTTTTCTCAGCAGCCGGAATATAGGCAGACACCATTCTCTTAGCGGTCGGACTATAGACGGACACCATTCTCTCAGCAGCCGGACTAAAGACAAACAGCATTCTCTCAGCGGCCGGACTATAGACAGACAATTATCTCAGTGGCAGGACTAAACACAGACACCATTATCTCAGCAGCCAGATTCTAGACAGACACCATACTCTCAGCGGGCGGACTATAGACGGACACCATTCTCTCAGCAGCCAGACTCTAGACAGAGACCATTCTCTCAGCTGCCGGACAGACACCATTTCTTACTTACATTTTATTCTATTTATAAGTTATAGGTAATTAAAAATAAATCCCAAAACAAAACACTGTCTCCTTTCCTTGAATTTTCATCATCCACTTTAACCAATATTACCTTTTCTCAACAAAAGGCTAATTTGGTCTCGAGAATTCTATTTTCGGTGAACACGCCGAAGAGATACATAACAATAGAAACACTTTTCGTTATAAAATTAAATCAGCAGAAAAAGTACCTACAGTGTTAAGATTTCTTTTTATAAAAATATTAAAATGATATAAACTTTTGTACAAAGTTTTCTAAAAAAAATACCGGTATATTTTGTATGGATATAAGTAAGAAGTGTTTGTTTATCCTTACGCAATAAAACCTTTTCTTTAACCTCTTGACCAAATTACCTTTGTCTTACCTTGAGACGCCCCCGTCCACATTACCCGCGTTAGGAAGTTCTGCCGACATCTAATAAAAGAGAAGAAGGAAATAATATTTCTGACACAAAGACTTAAACAGCGTTCAGCTCAGAGCGCTAGCACATTTGTGGTATTGGTTTTTTTAATATATGGAATATAGATAATCTCAGGGTACAACATAGAGGGTACAAGCAGTGCTTCACGTTGAGGCAAAAGTTGCTGCTTCACAAGTCGCAAGTTCGGCCCCATATGGAGTACTGCTGCCAACTCTGGGCGGGTGCAGGTACCATTTTGGCCCATTTGACTCGGTTCAAAAACGGGCTGTGAGAATTGTCAACGATCCCTAACTCACTTACCATTTAGAGGCCTTAAGCCTGAGGAGACACTTTGCCTCCCTGTGTGTGTTTTACCGCTTGAAAAATGGGATGTATTCTTAGGTCTTAGGTTCGAATTATTCGAAATGATGCCCACGGCTACTTTCTACCATAGCACCGCTCGCCATCAGCAGGGAATTCATTCTCACACTTTAGAACCGAAATGGTCGCGTACAGTGCGATTTCAGAGAAACTTCCTCCCGCGAACGCTCGGGTTGTGGAATGAGCTCCCTGCCAAGGTTTTCTCTAAGGACTACAGTCTGGGATACTTTAAGAAAGAAATTATTAGATTTTTTAAGGGTTGTTAACGCGCGAGTGATACCCCTGGTATTGCAAGCGCCCATAGAGTACGGTGACCGCTTACTATCAGGCGGACGGTAAGCTCGTTTGCCACCTCAGTGGTATACAAAAAAAAACTGGTTGCCTGTAAAGTCGGTATACGGGCGAAAGTTTTACGTGACAATGATTTTATGTCTGTCTCTCTCGCTCTTAGGCGGGCGCGTGCCTCTCACTCGCTCTCATTGTGAGCGCATAACGTGAGCGGAGCGTAACGCAGTTTCTTGAAGTGTCACCCGGCAAACCAATTTATAAGACGTTGTCACGTCAAAAAACAACGTACAGGGTACAACAAATGTTATCTCTTAAATCACTTGAATTTCACTGTGTAAAAATATTATTTTGTAATTTCAGAGATTCAATTTAACCCTCCTTATGCAAATAAACAAACAATTTAACCATTCTGATGCAAATACACAAACAATTTATCCCCCCTGATGCAAATAAACAATAAATTTCAACAAAACAAATTCCGTGCTTTGCTTTACTCTGGCCTTTGATTAAAATGTTTTTAGTATCTATGTATTATTTTATATCGTTAATCAATATCTATGCCTTTTGCTAGATACCTATAAAAATCTTATTGTGTAAAATTCAATAATGTAACAGTTTCAAATCATAATAAATCTGTTCTGTTTTTTGTTTTCTACACAAACGCAGAATCATTGCTTTTGTTTTTGTAATTACGTATATGATTTAACATTCCGAGTGTCCGTGTGTCACAGAAGCAATTTGTCGGTCGATCCACATCCACATCCACCGGCGCGCGGCGCGTACATTAACAATTAGCTGCGAGCGACTTTTTGTAGCACGCGACGTTTGTTAATAATTCTTTGTATCCGAAGTACGAAAACCAATTCAGTAATAAATTTATAATTGAAAATAAACACATTAATTAACGAAACGTAACTGCAAACTGTAATCTGTTATAATTTTAAAGTCATACAAGTAATCTAGTCATAGCTAGCTGAAGTGCCTCAGCCACTTTGTGAATTAAGTCATACAAGTAATCTAGTCATAGCTAGCTGAAGTGCCTCAGCCACTTTGTGAATTAAGTCATACAAGTAATCTAGTCATAGCTAGCTGAAGTGCCTCAGCCACTTTGTGAATTAAGTCATACAAGTAATCTAGTCATAGCTAGCTGAAGTGCCTCAGCCACTTTGTGAATTAAGTCATACAAGTAATCTAGTCATAGCTAGCTGAAGTGCCTCAGCCACTTTGTGAATTAAGTCATACAAGTAATCTAGTCATAGCTAGCTGAAGTGCCTCAGCCACTTTAGCTGAAGTGCCTCAGCCACTTTGTGATTAATTCACAATCGATTTGAAAAAAGATGAGGTTCTTAGTTCCAAAAGCAACGTCGTTGGTGTATAGTGTTTGTTTTAGTCTTTGAAATGTTGTGAGCTATTTCGTGTTTTTTGGTGTTTCTACGGTTTTGTCTCCGAAACATTACACAAAAACATCTATACAAAGCATTGAATAGCTATTTTTGTTGTGGGAAACAATGTTTTTGCTTTTCATACTCGACGGAAAACATCTAAATTATAGTTTAAAGTTGGTGTCTATGTACTTAACAGTTTATAACACACTTCACGTGCATGACACCAACTTCAAACGGTAATTCGGATCAGATTTTGGGCAATAATTAATTGCTTTTAAATATATTTAAACATATTTTTTAGTGCATCATTTTGAAGCCGGTTGTTTTTTTTTTTGTTAAAAAGTGTTTGAAAACATTTATTGTCACAGACTTCAAAAGTGGAAGATGTATTTTTAATATAAGAAATAGTAGATTTAGTAGATTTATTATCAATTAACAAGGAAAAGACATTTGATTACTACAGATCATATATACGAACGAAATAATGATTGTATCCCACCCCCTACCCTCACAGGGGTAAATGTGTAAATGTAAATGTTTTGCGTCGATCATGGAAAGCAAAAAACATTGTTTCATCATTATCACATAAAAGGCGTGTTTCATCAGTTCAAAATTATCTTCAATTTTTTTTGTTGAAAATTTAAGTTTTAAATCTACTTCATTAATATGGGACCACCTCAGAAGCATACTTGTTTTCTTGAGGCAGGTTGGAGGAAATCAAACACGGAGTATTTACAACTATTTATTAAAGTATTAGCACGCACGCCATACTTGACAGCGGTGAAACGGAAAAAGGAAGTACAAAAAAAAAGGCAGTGTTGCCAGTACTGTCGGTTTCATTACATCTATTAACAATACTCTTTGGAATAAGTCACACACAATTGACGGAGAAATAAAAAAAATACGCATCGAAGATAGAATCTCCTGCTTTTTTGAAGTCGGTTAAAAACATCAAACAACAGCACCAAAGCAGGAAACAACACGTTCATTAAGCAAAACATGTTTTGTGTTGATATTTTTGTGTAATGTTTCGGCGAAACACGATCAGAAGGCTTAAGGCATACAAAGGTGGCAACCAAAATTGCAGTCCGCCTGACGGTAAGCGGTGACCGCCGCCTGTGGACGCATGCATAGACTACAATATATATACCTGACGCATGCAACACCAGGGTTATCACTCGTGCATTGTCGGCCTTTTTCAAAACCTAATAACTTATTTCTTAAAGAACCCTTTAAGGTATTCCTTAAAGAAATCCTTGGCAGGGTGCTAATTCCACAACCTAAGTGTTCGTGGGAGAAAGTTTACCTGGAACCGCACTGTACGTGACCATTTAGATTCTAAGGTTTTTTCTGGTGTTTTAACTCAGAATTTATGTTGCTGCTGGTTGAATTATTTAAGGGTTGCTGTTATTCTTCTAAAAATACAACCTGCACACCTGTTTTTTTACGATATTTTGAATGTACGTATAAGTTTATAAAAAGTTCAAAAAGAGTTTTGTGTGTTTTTTCTTTCGGTAGTCATTAACGTTACGTAAAGTATTCCGCGATTTTGATTGTTTTGTTGTTTGATATTTACTACACTGCGTCATTGAAGATGCGACTATAAAGATATACTCTTTGGCCTTTATATAAGAAACATAATTTATAACACCAAAGTTAGGTAGCGAGGAGACGTCTTTACTAAATGTTGTATACGTTTTATTATTACTTACTACTGATTCATCATCACACTAAACTAACAATTTTAACAGCAATTGCCTCTTAATGTTAGGAAATAATAATAAAAATTGTTTGCTTTAAAATAGTAGTAGTTATTGTGATTAGAAATCAAAATTAGTGTATTAAGAATAAACCTGTATTATTTAGCACTTGGCACATTCGTATTATTGTATGCAGTAGTATGTAGTAATATGCAGTAGTTTGCAGTAGTATGTAGTAATATGCAGTAGTTTGCAGTAGTTTATTAAACTTCTTACTTTGAAAAATAAATTGTTGTTCTTCTGATGTTGTATTTATATTTTTTACGTAGTCTGTTAAATTTTGCCTTCATATTATAAGGAGAAAAATGCTCACTGTATAATTTACTTAACCGTGTAAACTTTCGAAATAATTTAAACGCGACAAATCCTGTTCGAGTATACTAAGTGCTGCATTAATTTGTTAATTAGCTACTAAATCTATACAATTTCGGGTAAGCAAGTTATTGTGACGAAATAGGATATATTTAGTAGAGCTTTATTTTAAATGGTGTTCCTAAATATACCCGAGCAGGGGTACATTTAGCGGTGGTCACTTGACAAATTGGATTCCCAAACTATACCCGAAGCCGGCCAGCTCCGTGACGTCACCGAAGTCCCTACAAAGTATATTCAGCATTTATTTTACGAATAGAGCACGAGCCGTCAAAGCGTGCCGCGGCAGTACGTATGTGTCTACAAAGAGATTTCACTAACAACTCTATCTGACTATAACAATTTGTACACTATGGTGACGACCTTATGACAGGACCTCTTGTTGGTGTCTCTTCGTCTCGACATAATTCAAACCTCTCGCCTACACCTAAGCTACGTCTAAGCTGATGCATCGCAAGAGTGCACCGTGCAAGTAAGTAACACATTTTTATACTTGTGGAGCAGGTATGTCAATCTCACGGCACCCTACGTATCAGGCTGCGGCCCCCTTTTTTTCATTTAATTTTATATTTATTCATTTTGTATTCTTGGGATATTGGGGTTATTGGAGTTATTGCGTTATTGGGGAAGAATTATTTTATTTGGGTAATTAACCCTAACTTTGATGCTTAGTTTTGTCAAGTGATGTGAACACACATATTGTCGTCTACACAAAGTATAATATGGCGTTAACAAGAAAACAAGATAATACAAAAGAGTTGCTTCTCACTGAAACTTCTAACGGTTTGTATGAATTATTTACCCTAGGTTTTATGTTTCTGCACAAATATTCCAGCTAAAAAAGAATTATCGTCCTGATTTTATTTAAGGCAACATAATTTTCAATTATCAACATTGATTTTTATAAATATATTAATATTGATAATTAGGGAACATTTAATTGAATAAGGAAAACGAACTTCCGGAAAAAGTTCATCCGGTATGATTTGCCGAGGGGACTGCGGCTGCGGAGACCGGATAAGAGTGATAAATTGACCGGCCATTGCGGATTTCGCTTTCACTTTTCCATTGTAATTTATCAACTTATTAGGCTGTGATATCTAGCATGTCCAAATATAACGATATGCAAAAGATATTTACAAAACCAGCCAAATTAACTTAAAAATATGTCTACGATTCACTTTATCACTATCAAGCTGAAAAATCTCTGTCACCGCTGAAACTCTTGTCTACAGAATTATGTTGTATTTTAATTGAAACGCAACCACATTTTGTATTAGAATGTAGTTGTAATTGTTAGATAATATTTCAAGAAAGTATTATTGAAGAAATACTATTGCAGTGACAGTATTACTTTACATGTACATTTGAATGAAGGGAACTAAAATTTTCATACTCGTACATGTAAAGTAAACTGTCACTGCAATAGTATTTCTTTATGAGTACCTTGTTGAAATATTAAGAGTTTCACCCCAAGATATTTCATATTCAAATCGAATTTATTTTTCCTTCCAGACACTTAGGTAATGCAATTAACTCCATTTAATATTTTTATTAATTAGTTAGTTTTAATAACTAACAAAGTAAACTATTACTAAATAACTCTTTTACAGTTTGAAGAATTTTGGTGTCCATATCTTCTGACAGTGCTGCTGACATTATGCTTAATAGAAGTTGTCACCCCGGTGACAAACAACAGCAACATAGATAGAAGTTGTCACCCCAGTGACAGCCCGCAGCAACATAAATACATTTAGGTTAATATGTTACTACTAAAAAAAAAACTTTAATAGTAATATGGAATATTGTATTTAGGACGATTAGGTTTTTTCAGCTAGGCACACTTTGGAGATAAGGGAGGGGAGAGAATATAGTTTTGCAATTTGTCGGATAATATTATGAAAAAATGAATGTTTAGAATATACATACAAACACAGTCAGTTAATATGAGATCCGATTTGCCGAATGGGTAGAATTTTATTAGAATTTTAACCTGCCATTTTTTTTGTCCAAGTTAAATAGATATTTTACTCAGCCGTAAAGTAGCACTAAGTCCAAGACTTTCGATGTGTCTAAGTATACCTCGAAGATATATCACTATACTACTTAATTTAATTTTACACTGCCATTTGTCTTATTCTTATCAGACACCAAGGTACAGACAGACACTTTGTCTGAATAAAAACAGAATATCATGTGTTTAACGTCACCGTAAGCGGGTGAGACGTACCTAGTTGACAGCTAGGCGTGATGGACTCAACTATCGATATTCAAAGGAATACTCATGATGCTTTCCAATGGCTTCTCACGATCTCTTTTAGTATTTCCCATCGCCAGTCCAAGTCCAAGAAAATCCGTTGAGGCAGCCATTCACTACACTCAAGACAGAATTACAATTTTGCAGTTTTATGAGAAGACTTAATTAAAATTACGTTGGGTACTAGGCACGTAAATAAATGTTGTCTTCAATTGATATATAAATAGCTGTATAAAATGAGACACATAATAGGTTTTCAATACTGCTCCATTTCGATTGAAATTGGGAACAGAAATGTCAAAGGCAAACCCAAAAGATTTTCTAAGATTTGTAAGTACGTTAATTTACTTCGTTTTAGTGTTTTCTTACACAATTCGTAAGTTTAAAAATAATTGAAGACCTGCACATTATTCTTAAAGGAACTGACCTAGTTTTCCATTATTTCAATTCTTTTTATTGCGCTGTCCACAAACGACTATTTCGTGGCGTCTCTGAGTGGCTCTTTAGCTTTATTCTCTGGAGAGTACATTTATTTACTGAGACGCTTTTTAAAACAAGTTGCTTTATATTGTTTTTAAGAAAACGAGCTTTCTTGTTTAAATGAATACTACTTCATTTTAGTGGTTGCGAATATAAATTAGCATAAGCATTTATATAATGAGTTCAGGACATTTACACACACTCCCATCTGGTCCAATACTTGTAGCAAAGCTTGTACTTTGGTTACCAGACAACTGATACAAACACTTATTTTTTTTGTAAATACATACATTTACACACAGGCACAATTAGCGGAACAGAAAAAAACTGGTTGCCTGTAAAGTCGGTATACGGGCGAAAGTTTTACGTGACAATGATTTTATGTCTGTCTCTCTCGCTCTTACGCGGGCGCGTGCCTCTCACTCGCTCTCATTGTGAGCGCATAACGTGAGCGGAGCGTAACGCAGTTTCTTGAAGTGTCACCCGGCAAACCAATTTATAAGACGTTGTCACGTCAAAAAAGTGAGACTATGAGATAATAACGCATATATTTGACGAAAATGTAATTAGACACAAAATAACAAATTGATTAACATCTTTTAACAACGACTTTGAAAAGTCTTCGTTATTTTTTATTGAAAAATAAAGAAATTTGAAATAAGTGAAATTTTTAGATGATTATGAACCATCACAAAAAATAAAAAAAGTAAGCATTAAATGATTTAACAATAAAATTAAAGCAAAATTAATAACGAGTGTTTCCCCCTCTTGCTCTGATTACGGTTTCCATTCGTCTGGGCATGCTACAGATTATGTTATCGATGATTTCTTGAGGCAACCGCTCCCACTCCTCAAGTAATGCGTTTCCAAGTTCATTCAGATTGTTGGGGGGTGGCATTCTGGATTTAACCCGTCTTTTTAGCAAGTCCCAGACATGCTCTATCGGATTCATATCGGGGGAATTTGCTGGCCACTGCATCACCGGTATACCTACGTGGCTCAGGTATGCCTGTACCGATTGTGCACTATGAGCACGAGCATTGAATAAAGTCGTCACCAATAAATGGGGCAAATGGTACAACATGTTCTTCTAAAATGTCTCTGATGTATCGATCTGCTGTCATGGTCCCTCCTGTGACTATCACTAACTCCGTGCGAGCTCCCAAACATATCCCTCCCCAAACCATAATCGAGCCGCCACCATAAGCCACTGTGTGTTCAAAATTAGACTGTATGTGGCGTTCTCCTTTGCGTCTCCATATTCGCTGTCTCCCATCGATCTGTTTTAAAAGAACTCTGCACTCATCAGTAAAGAGAACCTGCTGCCATTCGTTCAAATCCTTTTTTTGTGTTCCGCTAATTGTGCCGGTGTGTATATAATACAAAAAAAAAAACAATATTGTGAGCTCTTGTCCTCACATTTCAATATAAACACAGTGTTCTACACAGTTACATGAATAGACTTATTTAGTATTTTAACATACTGTATTTCATGAAAACAAATGAAGCTGGCCAAGCTTAGTTTGTTAGAGCAGCCTAATTTTGGCCGTGATTTTTATAGTCTATTAAAATAGTATAACTAACATTTTGAGGCGGCAGAACTTTGATTATTCAATTAACAGGTATTTAAAAGCCCTAACTTAGGATACTAATAAATCCATTACAATTATAAAATTGCTGTCATCTCCTTTGTCTTGGCCGCAGACCGACATTAGGGTTTTGTAATAAAATAAGAATCCTAACATCGGCCCCGTTATTTCTATTTACCGAATTAAATGAAGAAGAAAAATATCTTTTACATTGCTATTTAACTGTCTGGAATTAGTAAGAAAACTATTGTAAACTGGTAAAAAAAACATATTTCCAGATTGGTATCCGTTGACAAATTAGTAACAGAATTGCACTGTGCTGCGCTTTACATAATCTTTATCATAACCTTTCATTTCATCATTTTATCAGTAGGCAGTGAACACGTTTTTTAAAAGTTATAACGTAGCACTTAACTTCATCAACAATTTCGTAACGTTATTTCGTAAAGTACAATTATTTTGAAAAATACTCATTAAGTAGTTAGATATTTACAATATATAGGTATAAATTTAATAAAGGTAAAATAAATAGCTTGCAATAGTTTTCTTACTGCTTCCGAACAGTAAAATAGTAATGTAAAAGATTTTTATTTTATTTCAGATGCTTACTTTAATTTGCTTCTGAGAAATAACGGGGCCCATGATAGGATTTTCATTTTATTACAAAACCCCTTATGTTGGCCTGCGGCCGGGACAAGAGGGATGACAGCAATTTTAAAATTTATTTGTATCCTAAGTTAGGGCTCTTAAAGTCTATAAGGCGTTCCATACCCGTTAATTGAATTACCAAAGTGCAGCCTTTTAATGTTAGTTATACTATTTTATAAGACTATAAAAATCACGGCCTGTTTTGCTGAAATATAGTATGTTCAAAATAATAAATAAGTCCATTCATGTAACTGTGTGGGACAGTGTGTTCATAATTATTTGCTAAAATACACAATGCAGTTTGCCACATTAATAATTTAATTCTTAATAATAATATAGCAAATTTAATAATTTTACTATATTTTATTTATCATTTGTCAAATTCAGTTTTAACATGAAAATATCATAAGAAAATACCTATATAACCTAATATAGTTTCTATTTTAATACAACTTAAATTTTAAATACCAATGACTAATAATGCCTTTTTTTGTTTACGATTTAGAACATTATTATTACTGGCCGATATTAGAGTAAAAGAAGGTTGTATTATGGAAATGTTAAAGCGTCCTTAGGCTATGGTGACCGCTTACTATCAGGCTATTACTAAAAGTTTGCCAATTTTTAATATATAATATTTAATTTTTTTTTATATTTAAAAAAAATTAAATACTGTTCTATTCTTTTTACTTAGGAATAATTTGAAATCTCTTTCTAGACTTTCAATCTTAGCGACACATTGTTCACAGTAGATGTAGGTATAATTATTTTGAAAAATAGGTATCATACGGCAAATTTTTAAAAGGTATGTATTCAATAAAAATCCATACTAATATTCTAAATGCGAAAGTAAATCTGTCTGTTCGTACCTCTTTACGCTTAAACAGCTGTACTAATTAGGATGAAATTAAGATTGGAGATAGTTTGAACCCCGAGAAAGGACAGGCTACTTGAAAAGGTCAAGTGTGAGTCGGTTTTTTTATAATTAAGGAGTTGCTGTTGAAATCTTACAACGATAACCTTATTCAGGGCGGGGGGAACTGCGGTCAAATTTGGCATGGAGATAGTTTGAGTACCGAAGAAGGACATAAGCTACTTGAAAACGTCAAGTGTTAGTCGGTTTTATTTTTCTCTATAAGTGAGGAGTTGTCGTTGGAATTCTACATCGATAACGCGGGCAAAAGCTAGTATTATATAAGTGTAACTTACTCATGATCCTGTCTGATCGAGGGTCAATAAATTGCAAATCAAATGGTAACACTTTGATTTACAGTTAGATACCTACTATTATTTTGCACGTTCTAGGCAGTGCTCTTTATAGGTATTACTAGCTGATCCGGCAAACAACTGTCGCACCAACCTAGTGAGAAAGGGTTGTACTGATTCAGAAACCTTCCCCGACATGTGCATAACAATTTCATTAAAATCGGTTTACCCTTAAAGTGCGAGTCCGACTCGCACTTGACCGTTTTTCTTTCATAAAAACCTTGCCCTAACATTATCAGACACAAAAAAAAAATTACCCGAATTGGTCCAGCCATCTTCGAGTTTTCCTTAGTGCGCGAGTCCGACTCGCACTTGACGCTTTTTCTTTCTCAGAAATCTTCCCCGGCGTGTGCAAAACAACTTACGAAAATTCCAAGTTTTTGCACTCTAATAATTTTAGAACTACACAATTTAACATAAAACTGAAACATCACAGACCTAGATATTAGTTGTCTGGTCTTGTTAAAACAAAAAACATTGAGTTTGAGGGAATGACATTCATCAGAGGAGAAAAATCCTGTTGTATGGAGCGCGCTGCGAATCCGATACTCTTAAAGGTTTGATTTCAGTCTTCTGTTTCAGAAGTTTTGAACTGACTGTTTTTTTTAAACTCAATTTGAAATTTATCTGGAAATGCTTTCAGCAGAAGTCTAATTGCTTTTTGCAAAGCAATTTCAAAGAATACTGTTGCTCACCAATTGCTGATAAAAAAAAAGTATAATTTTAAGTAATGATTCTCGGTTTGAATTTTACACCATTAATAAAACAGGCTTACTTTTCAATATTTTATTTTATTACAAATACAAATATTCTTTATTGCACACCATAGAATGATATTAAAAATAAGAATAAAAACTAACAATATGTATGAACAATAGGCGGTCTTATCGCTGCGTAGCGATCTCTGCCAGACAGCCTATGAACAGAGGACGCTAATGGGAGAAAAAGGTGGGTGGTGTGGTGAAAAATTTTTAATGTTACATATAGTTATACGTACAAACAATATATTTATATACATATTTAAAATAATACATATATATATATATATATACGGAAACATACATGCAGTCAGTTAGCATTGACCTGTTATTGATGATAGATGAGTGTTAATAAGTTTCTTAAACGCTTAGTGATTGTGCCTTTCTCATGAAGGTAGGAAGAGAATTCCACAATTGAATAGCTTGTACCGTAAATGACTTCTTGTAGAAGCAAGAGAAATGTGCTGGGATTGTAAGCAAAAATTTTTACCAAAAATTGTAATGAGCTGTGATACTCAAAAAGATGCTTAAGGTAAGCTGGAGTTGATGGATTGAACAATAGAGAATACCAAGAATGTGAGCATTCCTGAGAGAAAGGATAGGCAGCCATTTGAGTTAAGAACGATATTCAGAGATATATTTTCGCCAACCAAATATGAACCTTATACTGAGATTCTGAAGGCGTGCAAGCTTGTCTAGCTGCTCTTCAATGACATCAGGGTAGCTTGCGTCGGCATAGTCCAAAATAGGAAGCAAAAGTTATTGTGCCAAAGAAATTTTAGTTTTAGGACACAGCCAGCTCACTTTGATACTTCATTTTTTTTTTCTAAACCGCACGGTCCGCCGAACACCGAAGTATCACTCGCGCGCTGCCAACCCTTTACAAATCCAATAACTTCTTTCTTGAAGAACCCCATACTGTAGTCCTTAGAGAAAAGCTTGGCAGGTTCATTTTACAACCCAAGCGTTCGCGGGAGAAAGTTTCTCTGAAACCGCACTGTACGCGACCATTTCGGTTCTAAAGTATGAGAATGAAATCCCTGCCTATGGCGAGCGGTGCGATGGTAGAAAGTAGCCGTGGGCATCATTTCGAACAATTCCTCAGAACACATTCCATTGCACAAGCGGTAGAACACACACAGGGAGGCAAAATCTCTCCTCAGACTTAAGGGTTCGATACGGCAAGTGAGTTTGGGATCGTCGACAATTCTCACAGCCCGTCGTTGAACCGAGTCCAAGCTGGTATCCGGGAGCACGCGCCCAGAGATGGCAGCAGTACTCCATATGGGGCCGAACCTGCGACTTGTAAAGCAGCTACCTCTGTCCCGACGTGAAGTACTGCCTCGCTCTGTTGAGTACACCTAGTTTTTTGGACGCCAGCTTCACCTTATCTTGTAAATGATCTCGGAACTGAACATTGCTGTAGATGTCGACACCAAGGATCCCAATGCTCTTGGAGATGGAGAGGGGAGTGTTCTGGAATTGTGGGACTACAGTGAATGGGGTTTTCTTGTAAAATTGTAAACTATTATTCTTATAATTAAATTAATTTTAAATTATCTTTGTATTTTTTTGCATCCTTCGGCTGTAGGATTCATAATTGACATGACTCAGAAGTGAAGTAGGTCTATAGTTCTTCAATAAGGTAAAATCTACTTGTTACCCGACTACGTCGAAGCAAAGAAGAGGGTTATGATTTTGACTAGTATGTATGTATGTTCATCTGTTCCCTAAACTTCCAAGTTACTCATCATAATTTGACAAATGTGGTATCTTTGGAAGCGTGTTGATCGTCCGCGGTTATAGACTATGTGACGTCTCATTAAATTGAATATGGCGCCCTTTAGAGAACATTAAGTCTTTAACTAAAAAAAACTATTTTTTTATGACGCCATTTTGGGTATTAAATAAAAGAACTTAATTAGCACATATCAAAAATATATAACTTGATAGCTGTTTCTTGCGGCTTTGCTTGCATGCACTTGATAATTGAGAATAATTTCTTAAATCACGCCTCACTCCAAACATTTTATGATATATTTGTTTGAAGACTCTAATCTTCCTGAAACTATTTATAATGTATAAATCTTAATATATATAAATCTCGTGTCACAATATTTGTCCTCAATGAACTCCTAAACTACTGAACCGATTTTGATCAAACTTCGTAAATATCTGTTATTTGATCCAACTTAAAAGATAGGATAGTTTTTATCTCGATATGTCAAGTGCGAGCCGGACTCGGGCACTATAGGTAAAAACCAACTTTCGCCGGGTACAGAAGGACGGCAGCGGAACAACGTTCGCCGGGACAGCTAGTATATATATAATACAATAAGTAAGACTTTGCTTAATTTTCAACCTTTATTTTATTACGAAAAAACAAAATAGCAGCAAGCGTTTCAGAGGCGCTGAAAAATGAATCATTGGAATTTAAAAAACGTAGAACACTAAATGACAAAACTACCATACAAATCGAAAGAAAACACAGTTCGTACAATAAAAATTGGAAAATCGTATGCTTGCAAAAAACACTTCGTGAAAAGGACACTTCTCAAAAGAAACTTAAACGTTTACGAAATGCGAAGAACTACATTTCCAAGATGCGAACGCAATAACTGCCAAATTTTAGAACACAACAGCTTAATTCATTACACTTATCATAGATCACTGGGTTATATTAGACGAGATTTCCATGGTCCCATACTCTACTCTAAGGTGTATTCACACGAGGCTTCAAGAGCTAAAACAGAACACCCTTATATTCGGAGCAGTTAATCTATGAGTTTTTGGTAACTTAATGCAATTATCACTCGTATCAGCAACTCGTAGCCGCGCATATTGCTTTAAACAACCAGAATTTCATTTATTTACACATTTATGGAGAATGTTCAGTTTCTTTAAATTAAGTCAAAATATGCAACAGCAGCATGACAACAGTTTTGTCGATCTGTTAAACAGCATCAGAGTGGGGAACTAAACAATGGAAAAACTAGTAATATTAGATACCAGAAGAATTGTCAGTGGCACAAATCAGTATGATGAAATAGTTGATAAACTTCCCACTTTATAGCAGGTAGACGAACATAACGCAAAGATGTTGTAACGTTTGGCATTGCGAACTAAAATGTATACTATAAAGTATACGTATACTATGTATAGTACTTCTACTGAATCTAAAACTTTGGTCAAATTCCAAAACAAGAACATATACCTACCAAGCGATCCCAACCGAATACGGGGTATAATAAGCAGTATCGATATCGGTATTGGCTCTCGTGTAATCCTAAGCAGGAATTTGAACATTAATCGAGGCTTAGACAGCGGTGCGATGGGAGTGGTGAGGAACTTGATGTCGCCTGCTCTTCTTCGTGATCATCTGGTGCATGGAGAACAGCCAAGCGCAGTTCTTATTCGATTTGATGATTCAACTATTGCAGATGAAGATGGGCTTGATAGAATTGAACCTTGTCTGGCTGAATTAAAAGGATTAAGGGGATCGGAAAACATTCAACGCAAAATGTTTCCGTTAATCCTAACTTGGGCAGTTACTGTGCACAAGTTACAAGGGTACACTTAAAATAGGCTGTCGTTGATTGAGGGAAGTCACTATTCGCTAAAGGACAGACCTATGTGGCCCTCAGTAGACTCAAGTCTTTGGATGGATTGTTCGTTTGTCCCTTGGAATATAATAAATTAATGAAAAATTCTCATGACTCAAGATCTTTTGAGGAATTGGAAAGATTAAGAAAACTGTTAAGTTTATACATAGACGTGTATACATGCTAAATAAAAAAACTTAACAAAAAAATTTAAAGCGTCTCTGCGAATTCTTTGTTACCAAATTATAATCCCAAAATAATTTAAATAAAAGATAAATTTAAAACCTAAAACCAAAGTACTAGAAAATCACGTTTTAGAAAGTAAGAAACAAGAAAATAATATTTTCATTTGATATCGTCTAATAAATAAACAATTACCTGTCCTTTATTGTATTTAATAAATATTTATAGAGATGTTCAGGGGATAGCCGTGGTCGCATGCCACCTACTCTAAATAATACATTTTTACAGTAGTAAGCGATCATAAACTTTATAAAGGGCATAGTGGCATATGACCACGGTTAGTTCCTGAACATCACTATGAATATTTATTAAATACAATAAAAATATATGACATGTAATTGTTTATTTAATAGACGATAAAAAATTAATAATTTTAACAATACAATTTCTGATGAACATAATATTATTTTGTTGTTTTTAGAGCGTGATTTTCTAGTAGTCGGCTTTTAGTTTTTGAACTTATTTTTTATTAGGAGAAAAGTATGGACTTGTTCCTCCATATCCATTTCATGCCTCTGGCATACATACATGGGCACCACTCACAAAATTGTGCTCGAGTTTGTAGCCGGGATCATGACTTGTTTTAGAAGTCATCTGGATGAGTGTCACTGTTTTCTACTCTCATAATGGTTGTAGTAGTGCTTAGCATTCTAGATCAAAAGATTAGTAGTAGCCAATGAACATAAAATATATCATGTTATGGAAACGAAATCATGCATATACCTTTTTTTTTTTGCTTGACGCTAAATGACAAATGATATAGTACAAAAAAATTAAACTAAATCACTGATTATTGTTTGTAATTTTTACAATACATAATGTTACTATGACCATATTTTAGTTGGCTTTAAACCTTTAATTTTACTTTGGTTTGCTTTGCGTGTATTATTTTTAAAAAAAATTTTTTTTCGTGTGAACCCTTAAATATATATTTGGGATGCTGAGTAACTTTTAACTCAAGAACGCGTGGAGGAATCAAGTTGAAATAAATATCAAATACAAAGGTCTACGGGCACTTAATGTTGTAATAAAATTAAGCTTCTAAATATGGAATCCTACATACGATATGAGTACCACCTGAATTTGCAACGCATCGTTTAATTTTTCTTTTCTGTGAACCCTAAACCGAAACGGACGTAAAGAAGGATGGACAGACGGACATGACGAACTGATAAGGATTCTGCATTTACTATTTGGCTACGGAACCCTGAAAAACGCACATAAAAGTAATGGAGTGATAAGCTACTTTCTGTTCAAACTTTCATTAGTATTGTTGGAAAACAGGTTCCAACTCTTTAGCAGTAGCTTCATCTCTGGAACAAATTGGAAAAGTTTCTTCTCGAGCGCTGTCGACTAACTTAACAAGTTCAAGCTAAATTCTTTGCGAGGAATGAATCTGCGTCAAAGTGAATGTGACTCGTTACTTTGTTGTATTCAAATTGACAGATATTTTTGTATTCAAACTGCCCATGTCCTTGCGAAATAAGTGTGACGTACTGAATTTATTTTGATTTTAAATATAAGATAAAAAGCGGACAAGTGGTCAATTCCTTCTTATAGGTTTTCCTGTAATCTATAAGGGAATTGCTATTTTCTGAAATAATTTAATAATTTTAGGTTAAGTAGTTTCGGAGATAAGGGACGAATGGACATTTTTCATCTATTATCTTTAATAACTTTCATAATATTTGTGTTGAGAAAGCTTTTGCGCGCGGCGCCACCACCGCCCGCGCTTAATTCGGTAATCGCCGTGGGAAATTTGCTATATTATGTATTGATTTTTTCGGGATTATATGTTTATTTAGCTAAATTAGCTATCGGCAACTCCTTGGTTGGAATGAAGCGATAGGAACTCGGTTGAAGTAATTCCTTCGGAGGCTTTAAAATTTTCTGGGATAAGATTTGTTAGAATATAATGTTAATTCAGGGCATAAGCTATTTCCATTCTGAATATAAGCCTCATCGGTCTAATTGTTGTAGTATAAATGAGTAACAAACATATTGAACCACACTTACAAACGTTGCATGCGTATAGATAGAGTCCTACCAACTACCTTTCCTCTGTTGCTATGTTGTACAAGCACAAAATAACAGACACACTTTTGCATTTATAAAATTACCATGGAGCGATGAATTATAGACAAAATATTTGAAACCTTCACAACATACTTTTTTGGACTGGTGTTTTGGTATATCACACGGTATAGTACAGTCTGCAATACTTTTTCTTTTCAAATTTTCTCCCCCAAAAGTGACACAAATATGAATTACTTATTTATTTACGTTATAATTATATCTGTATTCTCCATAGTACAGAAATCCATATTTATACTAGATTTAAGTTTAAATTTAGAGCAAATTGCTGTAATTTTTTTTTAATTCATACGTGCGAAACCCTAAATAGATATTAATCACAGTATATTTTAAATTCATTTAGTAATTAGTTACTTGTAATACAAAGTTGTTATTTGGCGCAAGAGCTTATATAAAACGGTGTCTGTCTACTGTCTTTCTAACGGGCGAAGGTTCAAGCCCGCGGTGCGAACGCATTTATTTCTTCTTCTTCTTTCTATGTCGTCACATATAGCTAGTCGGGTTCTGTCCTTCCAGTCAAACATTCTGTCGCAGCGCCAAGACTGTCTGGACTTTGTTAGATTTATCAAATGACTGATAACTGATTGAATGTATGAAATCAATAATTAGGCTGTGTTATGAAGCTGCGAAGGAAAGGTTTATGAAGCGTACTAAAATTACTAAAATTCACTTTAACGATTGTACTCATTCAAATCTTAGTAATATCCTGGCTTTGAGAGAGATTGTGCTGTACAGATTTGTATACGAAAATTGATTTTAATAATGGATACATGTAGAATATTTAATTATGTCGCGTTTGTATCCCAAGCCCCTACATTTTGTTCTCGTTGAAGCGGCAAAGTTATGTCACCAATAACAACGAGGACCGTTCATTTCACGGGCGAGTGATCAAACCGACAGCTTTCGAGCTTGAAAGCTTTTAATCCGCGTTTCTTGTTTTCTTTTCTTATGCTTCAACATAACTTTTAGAGATTTGTTTTGAACCCAAATATTTTAGATTTTTTGCTATATATCTTAATTATGAGACAGAGAAAGCGAGATTCCAAGATTAAAATAGGTGCTCATGGTTTTTAGGCACGAGATACAGATAATTTTGCATCTGTACGAAATTTGCATTATTTTTATCTCACAAGAGCTTTCTATACAATAAAAACCAATTCAATTCAATCAGCGTTTGATTACTCATAGCATTAAGCCGACCTCTAAAATGGAACTGAAGTAAGCACATGGTTAGTTATATGATAACACATTTAACACCTGCTCGGGAAGAACCTTCATGCAGATCCAAAAGTAAAGTTGCACGTCTTTTTGGAGATGTTTAATCACTGACCTTAAATAGACACGAGGTTTAACCCAAGTGATACATAGTGCTTTATACTACACCTACGAGGAAAATAAAAGCCCATACATTGAAATGTATAGGATGTTTATTTACAATTTATATTAAAATATAACAGTTGTTGGCTGACATCAACAAAACCATTACCCTGGCTTTATAGAATAATAGACATTAGCATGAAAAGTAAATCTACAAAGTATAGATATATTATAAATACATTTGAAAAAATAAATACTTCAAGATGAGAGCAATTACACAGCAATAACTGCTTACTCAGAAATCTTTTCTCATGTATCTATACAATCTAATAATATAATTAAATTAAATTATTCAAGTTATATAAAATCTTATATGATACCTACAGTATTAACAATAAATTTATAGATATCAGGGTAGAGAATAAAACATTTTAATATTTTTTTTACATCGGTTGGTAAATCACTTTGTAATAAATCTTTATTTATACTAATTAAAAGTAAACGTTGTAATTAGAATTTTGGACACACAAAAATTAAATGGCTTAGATCACAAAGTTCGTAATGGCAATATATACAATTATGATATTTTATTAAATTGAATCGATATAAATGAACAGGAAATCTGCAGTGGCCAATTCTAAGTCTACACAATGTGTTAATAAAATGTCTAGAAGGATAGGATTTACATTTTTCAAACCAAGCTCTAGTTGAAGGTGTTGAATTTATTTCTTCAAGCCATTTAACTTTAAGTTTACGGCTAATATTAAGGTATTGGGTCCAATGACTAATCATATTCTGTTTTATAACTGTTACTAAATCTGTGTCTGGAACAGAGTAATTACGATCACTGGTATTATTTGAAAACTTGGCTAGTTCATCAACGAGTTCGTTTCATTAGATGCCCGAATAGCTAGGCTTCCGGCAAAACTCTAATACTATACTAAGTTTAGATAATTTAAGAACTAGTGTTCCCAGTTCATAAATTAAGTAATTAGTTGTAGCTTTAATCTTTTTATTTGAAAAAGCTTGAAGAACACTCATAAAATCAGATAAAACTAAAAAAATAGAATTATGAGGCTGCTCATGAAAATACGAAATGAATGAACAGCACGTAAAATACCAAGCAGCTCAACTGAATAAATAGAAAAATAATAACTGCAAGTACAGACAAGACCTATTCTAATATAAGCATCATAGAACGCAAAACTAGTTCTTTGATCTGTTTTTGAACCATCCGTATAAACTTTGGTGTAATATTGTTTACTATCTAAGTATTCTAAAAAATCAAACCCCGAATTAAATTTATTGGTATTAACAGATACGTCAAAAACTTTACTGAAATAATAATAAATAAAACAGGGCAATAATTTAAACCAGTGCACGACATCTTGAAGTAGGAAATTAAGGTTGCTTTTCCATGCTTTTCTTATAAATAAAGGTACACCACCAGTTTCAGCTTCAAGTGAATTTATAGTAGACGATATCATAGCACCACATATTATGCGTAATGCTCTTTTTTGTATTGTATTTAGTTTTTGAAGTAAATTGGTCGAAGCATCATGGTAAAACATGCAACCATAATGAAATAGACTACGGATAGCAGCAATATAAAATATTTTTAAAGTTTTAGCATCAGCGCCTCATTTTACCCCAAATTTTTTTTTTTTAATATTTAGTCCCTTTTCGGCTTTTTGACAGATAAACTAAATATGAGATTCCCTTGAAAGATCGTGATCTATTATAATTCTAACATACTTTACAGATCATTGAACAGAAATTTGAATCATCAAAGTTAAAATTTATCTTAGCAAACTTGAACCTGCGCATGTGTTTCCAAATAGCTATTTAGATGGAGTAGTTTTATTAAAAGAAGAATATAGATTTGTTCAGAAGGTAATTTCTCTGAGTTGGATATTTTTTATAGGATTCTAAGGCTAATTAGGCTTAAAAATGGCATCATTACATATTTCGTTCCACCATATAATAGCTTTTCGTTGTGATTTTTTTTTAGGCAAAAACAAAAATACATCATAGAATTTGTTATCGAACGTATTATAATCTGCGATGACGTAGGTCATAGGTTAAACAAAATGAACTTAAATGTTTTTCACAGTTTTCTGTAAATTTCAGCCAATTAACTTTATTATAGTTTATTTCAGCAGTAGATGAATGAGTGTTTATATTTGTATAAGTATTTTGATTGATTTCAGTGTAGCAATGACATATTTTAAAAGTGTTAATAAACAAGAAGCTGACATGTATTAGATAATTATTACTGCTTTAAAGATATCGTAAGTCAAAAAAGGAGCTACTTGAACTCGCAGAAGCTGTAGCAGAAATTAGGTATAAGGCATTGCCCCATCTGGCTATATGGGGCTAAAGTGGTTATGTTGTGATCATTCAGACAAACTTAATTCATATTGTCGGTGAATACTTACCTCTTACATTATTTATTCTAGAACTCCAAGAAAAGTTATGGGCATTAAAGTCACCAATTAATTAATAGTTAGTGGAAGAAATTTTTCCATACACTTTGAAAGCAAAGAAGAAACATAATAGTTGAAAAGAAATGATAATATTTTGAAAGTCATATAAAAGGGTGTATCTAAAATTTTATATTTGTGTTTATCATCGGTGGCAACTGCAACACTTCCGTAAGAACGTTCTGAATCCTTCCTTATGACTTTGTAACCAGGTTATCTGAAATTATACCTCATATCTCTCCTGAAGCCGATTATAGTTTACATACGTGCAGCAGTACGCAAGATTATGCTGTTCTAATCACACCATTAAAGCTATAAAAATGTTTATAAAAATTTAAATTTGTTTCACAAAAGTGGGAAATACTAAAATACATAACAAGATCAATTATTTAGTTCCAACATTTTCGTCTTTCTGTGGTAAACCCAGGTAACTACAGCGTATTCAGCTGATTGATCACGACTGACGTCGTCAATTCCATTCCAGGACTTTGAAGAACGGGAAAACCGCGGTTTGTTCCCGCGGGAACAACAGCAGCCACAGCCGCCACCGCTGCCTGCGCACCGTGCTGGTGATGGTGCCGTTAACATCAAAGTACCCACAACATACACACATAAGTAAAACAACCCAAAGATAAGTATTACAAATACAGTTGGAAAGGATACCAAAATTAGAATCAGGTTTTTAGTCTCCTTAAATTCCATTCTCATAACAATTTGCATCAGCTCTTTTTACACTACCTAAGCCTAATGGAAAGTGTTCATTTATCATTGAGTAAAAAATTGCAATAGTTTATTTTACTTACTAGCTGCGCTGGGGCTCACTTGCAAAGAGTTAAAAAGCCTATTATAACACTTTTATATACAAATGCAACATTATGTATATAAATTTTAAGTCACTTTATCGACTAAATTTCGAGATCTGCGGACACAACCTTACGAAAGATGATTTTTTATATTTAAAGATATTGAACATTTAAAAAAAGGTATTATGTACATTTACATAATGTAATTGCTTTGAGCGACAAGTCTTCGCAATGATAAACAATCAACTTTTTGAATTTAGTTATACGTACCGACTGGTCTTTTCTCTGTGTTAATACGTCTACCCCATTATTTTATGAAAATTTCTACTCTAAAAAGTTCTATTTTAATTAAAAAAGTAAATTTTAGGTGTTTATATTATACAACGCCATTCATTGAAAATTTAAATCTAAATTATGTAAAACCACAAAATAATTTGTTATTAATATTATATATATTACTAAGTTAAAAGTCAAATTCACACAAAGAGGTCATCAAAAAGACATTTTCGGTGTTTAAGACTCGGTGATATGTACATATATATGTTTTATATTTAAAACAATTAACGAGAGCATAACGAGCCTTACTGAGAGGAAACAAAAGAAAAATCGAGTTACCTATTAAATAATACAATAAATGCACAACCAGGCAATTTGCCTGATTCGTAGTCTGCTGACGTCAGTGTGTCCTACTGTTGAACACAGCCATGATGGTTAAAAACTTTTTTGGCACTTAACTATTCTGATATTTTTTTTGCATTATAAACGCAACTTCTACATCATATATTGAAAACGATTACCTCAGTGACTTCTCGGTTATGGGTTGGGGCTTAGTTTAATATATGAATAACAAAGCCGCTCATAGACATTATAATCCTTCCTTACTACTGATCATTACATTTACTGTGGAATATTATATACGTAGACATATACTGTGGAAATTGTTAGCTATATTTTAAGCCTCAAGATCTCAGTTTCAAATTCTATTCATTTTTTACTTAGAATGGACAACTTATACACAAAATAGCAGTCTTTGCCAATATTAATCAAATGAGTGGTATACAATTTACACATTAGAAACATAGAGCAAATATGGTGCGAAAATCGTAACATCAAAGTTCCTACATCTTGTATCAAATTCAGTAATTTAGAAGCTTACTTGGAATCAAGTCCAGCTTGTCATATAGACATCAAATGGAAAATTCCAGATCATGCTTTTTACACAGATAATTATAATAATAATAAATTTATTTACTAAGACTATATACATATACAAGAAAATCTATCTATACTGATATTAAAAAGAGGTGGGAGTTGAAATAAGTATTCACCTTACAATCTTTTCTATACTAAATACTATATTACTATATAATATAATAATTATAATAATAATAATAATAATAATAATAATATTATATATTATATAATGTAATATATAATATAATATATAATATAATATAATAATATTATAAAGAGGAAAGATTTGATTGTTTGTTTGTATTGAATAGGCTCCGAAACTACTGGACCTATTTGAAAAAATCTTTTACCATTAGAAGCCGACATTATCCCTGATGAACATAGGCTACTTTTCAGCGGGGAGAAATGCTTCATTCCTACGGGAAAACGGGTAATAGGACAACGGGTAGTAAGAATTATCCTTCCGTATATACCTAATTACTTAATTACGTAATTACTTCCTTTTTCACATAACTTCTAAACGGTTGAACCAATTGGGTTGAAATCTTATATGGGTATTTCGATGGTTTTCTGGATGATTTAAAAATACAATTGAATCCGGTAGTTGGCGCTGCTGTTGGTATGTCAACTATAAAACGGCTTGACCGATTCGGTTGCAATTTTGTATTTGCATTTCCATAGTTTCACATACACGAATGTATTATGCCATTAAAGAGGAAAGATTTGTTTGTTTTTTTTTCTATATTTGAGGAGTTGCCGTAAGAACCTATGCTGATAACATAATTTAGGGCGGGCGAAGCCGCTGGCAGAAGCTAGTTGCATAATAATTAGAAAGGCCAAAGCTTCATATACGAATAACAGTCATTTAGTACCAAAGATGTTGATTTATTTGCAAATTTAGATACGCTTCATGGAAGTTAGACCTAGATCCCTAACACATAGATGCAATAAAATATACGATTTTGTACCGTTTCTTAGCTTTAATATCATTAACAATTAATTTTGTTTTTAACAAAGCAAACCATGTTCCCAAATCCTAAAGTTACCATGTCGGTCCACACAACTTTTTTTAAAAAATTTAAGCATCCACTGTTGACTGTGTACTGACGCCAAGGAAATTATCAAGCCTGTCTTCGATTTTACCAAAAACGCAAAATAAATGTAACGTTATAACCCTTAAGCAATATACTTTCGATTTTACCAAAAACGCAAAATAAATGTAACATTATAACGCTATAGCCATATACCTTCGATTTTACCAAAAACGCAGAATAAATGTAACGTTATAACGTTATAGCAATATACTTTCGATTTTACCAAAAACGCAAAATAAATGTAACTTTATAACGCTATAGCCATATACCTACAACTAGAATCATGGTAGCCATACTGTAACAGCTATAGCTTTATGCTAATATTAGAATACTTGACAGATAAATTTAACACTGGCTGTCGACCAGTTTTATCCCTCTTGAAAATAATACGATATTTAAAATATCTGTATTTTTATTATTAAAAGGTTGCTAAAATGTATAATTGTATCAAATAACTGTTCCCAAATATTAAACCATTTGGAACTCTAAATTCGTGTAAAAATATCACAGCAAATTTATTTTTTAATCATTTGATTTCATTTTAATATTTGTTTTTAAAGAACTTTAACTATTTAAGGTTGATAGGACACATTAAAAAAAGTAAATATGAAATTTGATTCAGAAGAGCCAAAGCTCAAAGTAGTTGTTAAAAAGAAGCTGAGACACACATTATAATGTGGCAGTGTATAAATAAACACTGTGTGTGGCCGCTGATTACTCCATATGAAGGATTGAAATCTTTATTTTATACATACAAAATCAATAACTTAATTAAAACTTTAACTCAGGCGCATAGCTATCATCTGATACCAAACATTTGTCGAAGTCTTAAAGCTTTTACTCTCAAATCTCAAACAAGATAGAACTAGTAAGGTACGACTCAAAGAGAATCTCTTTTTATAAGATATCAAAAACTATAGAATAAAATGATAAAAGTTGTCTCTTAAACTTTATCTTAAGTGATGAAGAAAAAAAGTGGCACTGATATTTACAAACTGTATGTAAGCTCACACTCTCACAGCACACGACAAGCATTCAAGTCTATAACTCATTTAAGTGTCGTTTCTATTATATATTTAAAGTACTGTAATGAAAGATAATATTACCTCTTTTAAAAAAAGTTAATTTTTTAGAGCGTTGTTAAGTCTAATAGGTATATATATAACGATAATAATATACATATAGACAAGATCAGATAAAATACTTGATAAAATATATGTTGATCAATTTCATGTTAAATTGTTTCGACGCTACATTTTTTAATTTTTTTTTAATTTTAATTTATAAATAAAAAAAAATACCACACAAAAAATACACATATCGATTAAAAAATGAAAAAAATGTTTCATTTGTGATTTTAAAAAATCACCTATTGGACGTACGCAATAAAATAATAGTATTGTAAATAGTTTGTAAAGCGAGTTGTAGTTAATTTACGATTCGAAAGTGTTCTTACTAACCCATTTGAATAAAAAGATTTTGATTTGATATTGATTTAAAAATAAATAAAAAAAACCAAAAACAATAAGAACTAAAAAGACATAAACGAGTTCATTTAAAACAAACTAAATATTCAACTATAAGCAGGCGGGACTCAATCAATGCAAGTCCAAATTGTATTGCTTAAACTATAGTAGTTAACTTAAAATCTGCCATTTTAAAACTTTTGTTATTTCTTGCGACCTGCCCCTTTACCTGTGCCCATACTAGTTCTATTAGATTTCATTAACAGTAGCAAGGTGGCAGGCAGTCTTAGGATAGTGACTCTGTACTCGGCAGCAAGGTCATCAACTACATTCTTTTGATAATTAACCTTTTCTTTTTTAACGATTTTCAATATCTTGAATCATTGTCATCTTCATCATCTTGAATCATATCTTCGAAGTTTAAATTCCTTGTGTTCAGTCACTCTTGAATTTAGGCACGCCACGCCGTATTGGGAGTTTTTTCTACCTTACGGGAGTGGTAAGGAGCATTATCTAACATTAAACTTTTTTTAATTTCGGCATAATTCCATAAAATAGTAATTCTTTAGACTGGCAAAAGAACACACACATTTTAAGAAAAAGTAAAATAAGTGAATAAAATAGGAATCATTCAATATTTTAGCCATGTACAAGTATATCACGGTAAAAAAATACAGTCGTAAAAAAGCGCTCTCATTAAATTTTTGCTCATTTATGTCAAATTACATTTTATAGTACTTATGGGTGTCATTTTTAGGGTTCCGTACCTGAAAGGTAATTAGGAACCCTATTACTAAGGCTTCGCTGTCCGTTCGTCCATTTGTCACCAGGCTGTATCTCATAAACCGTTATAGTTAGACAGTTGAAATTTTCACAAAAGATGTATTTCTGTTGCCGCTATAACAACAAATACTAAAAAACAGAAAAAAAAAATTTAAAGGGGCTCCCATACAACATACGTGATTTTTTTGCTCGATTTGTAGATAATGGTACGGAACCCTTCGTGCGCGAGTCCGACTCGCACTTCGCCGATTTTTTAGCTTTTGCAATTGCATTCGCTTTCTTGCTCTCTTACTGTTGAAAAATTAATATACTATACTGCTCTCGGTGTTACAGGATTGCTAAATTTGAGAGCCATTGCTTATTATAGAAACCGACCATACGTACACATATCATTTGTTTAATTTTTAATTTCTTAATTATAACAAGAAAAGCTTATATGTTAAGATCGTCGCAGACGTAGCTTTAACCGTTATATTAATACGTGGAGCAAAAATTTTGTACCACTTTTTACAAAAATTACGTGGACGTAGGAGTAGTTATACAAGGCACAGTTAAAGTTTATATGGAGAAGAGTCCAAAAAGCTACTATTTTTGTATAATATGCATTTCAAATAAATTAAATTCATGAAAAAATACTACCATGCGTTTGACACACACTACCACGCGTTCGACACACTCTACTATGCCTGCGACACACACTACCTTGCTCTCGACACACACACAAACACACATACCATAGTTTAATATATGAAATATTTTTAATAACTTACGCCGCTGTGCACACTTGCTTGGGGTGGTCAAAACGAGTGATTCGTTGAATCACCAATACAACACTATGCGCCACGCTTGCAACATTTAAAAAAAAAAGATCGATTGCAGCTGTCAGTTTAGTCTATATAATTAAAAATCATGGTTTAAACACAAATTATTGAAACAAAATTTTAAACTATGATCATATTAACTAATTTACATTCAACTAAATTACGTACTATAAATTTACAAATGTCAATATCGTTTACAAACTAATTAGTGAATGTCAGACCAGTGTGATAACTTTACTCGATATAGTTATAAGTATATTATAAGTGATATATATCTGTGAAGTTTGATATCTAATGTATAATTAGTCTATAATTAGTGTCTTGACCGAAGACTATTACGTTTCCGCCCTCCCTTGAAGTTCCCGAGATCTTTCATAAAATTAGCTCTAAATAATGATAGTCAAAAGCGGGCAATATGGAGGGGTGCATATCTGTATGTAGTGGAAGCTACCTACTATGTAAATTTTTATTTTAATAAGCATTTTTATAGCTATAAAGGTGTAATCAGGACACCATAATCTTGCGTACTGCTGCATGTAAACTGTAATCGTCTTCGGCCAAGACACTCGTATAATTAGATATCAAACTTCACAAGGTACGTTCGTTTGATTCTTAATTCTTATTAGCGTCTTACAAGGTTTTATTAAGTAAAATTATTTTTATGTTTACATTAAAATTATGGATATAATTTCTGGACTCGTTTAACTTCGGTAAGATACTTTAAGAGTTCCAGTGAATTATTTAAAAAAAAGAAAGATTAGCCTTTTTTTATTTAAATTATCGATTAAAGACTCTTAAAGCGTTTGAGAGTTAACGTTGGCACCTTGTGATTCTTTTTTTGATAAAATTTTAACAATCGTCGTAGTGATGGAGTTGAGAATAAGGTCTGAGTTAATAATTTCAGTCAAGGATGCTATTTTTTAACATTTAATTTATTATTCATTTCATCATGAGTTGATGGTTGTGAAGGTACAGTGTTGCATTATTTTCTGTACGTCATTCAAGCATTTGCAATTTTACCAGGTGTTTTGTCTTTGAGAATTTGGATTTTAGCTGCGTTTATAGGGCAAGCGTAAGAAATAGCTACCTGAGGGCCACTGCAATTACTACACTCAGGACTATCTGTTTTAGTACATTCTTAAAAAAAATGTTGTCTGAAGATATAAAAAAGGTAAAAGGTAATAGTTTCTTTTTACAGGATCCACTGCCGTGTCTAAATTTGTAACATGTAAGCACTGTTACAATTGTTTTATATATTCTTTAACGTTCAACCACAAATTAACGTGACCCGGTCGGGAAAATGACAAAAATGTGTCTGTAATGTACTGAGGGGAGAGCAACTACCATCTTGCAAATTCTTTTGGAAACGTTTGACACCGATAACATCACATGAAGACTGCAAGGTAATAAATAGATCCTCTTCAGATAATTGAACAGGAGCTTGGATTATTCCTTGTGGCTGACTTTTTGTTTTTATATCATAAACTTTTGGTTGAGAGGAAGTTGTTGGCATCTGTTTTACATCCAAAAAACATCCAATAAAGTACTTTCCAAATGGTTTTACACAACCAACTCCAGCAATTTATTTAAAACTTTGCTGAAAATTAGCAGATCTAATGGAGTAAATTCCGATGAACTTGACAAAAGTATTGAATATTCTTTATAACCGTCGTCAGAGTAGATGGGATAATAGTCTTTAAATAAACCTCTTTTACTTTCAATAATTTTTTTATTCATTTTTGTAGATGCATCAAAAATTAAATCAGAACATGTTTCAGATAGCTTCCTTTTAAATTATTGTAATCTGATATTTGGCCATCACTACAAGCACTCATAGAGTGCAAATACTATAAGGCGACTATTATACAAAAAAAATATGGAGAATCAATGAATTAAAACAATTATTTACAAAAAACTTATAGCAGTTTAAATTTAGCGCACACCTTTTTTCGAAGTTCGCGTCAAAAAAAAGCCTTTGCACTAGCTTTAACATAAAAATTTATTCTAAATATAAAAAAGGAAAGTGGCCAACAACATTTTTGGAACAATATTGTAAGTTATTAGAAAATATAGTTCATTCAATTCAAAATTAGAACGCGTTATATAGAGTTTCCGTTCCGTCGTATATATTAGAAAGTTTCGTTTTCCTCCCGCCTAGCAGGTCAGTTATGAAAAATCTCGGCAAGCCGCAAAGACGCACATTCAACAACTATAAACTTTACTTTACGATATGCAAAAAGGTTCTTTCCGAGCAGATGTGGTGTAAAATATATATAAAGCGTTTTAATTTTGAACAGCACCATCTGTGGTAACATATATATGAACTATATTTTCTAATAAAAATTAAGTGCGTGATGAAATTTCTTTTAACAACTCTAATACTATCTTAAACATTTCTTTTTATTATCCTGTTAGGCGTAGTATAAAGCACTACGTATCACTTGGGGTAAAATGCGATTCCTACCTCGTGTGTCAGTTATTTTTATTCCTCGGTGATCAATATACTATTTAGCATTTTGGACTTGTGAGATAGTTAGATAAAAAAAAAAAAAAAAATTATCTTGTAAACTTTACTAAAATAGAGTTTATGTCTCTCAAAGACTTTATTACTTAGATTTGAACGAGTACAACCATCAAAGTGCATTTTGAGACTTGAAGTCCATTTTTCAGTAACTGCTCTTTTAAAAACACTAGTTTTGCTAAATATTAATGATAAATTCATGACTAGTGTTAAAGTAGTACAGCTATGAGTAATGACACATCGCACATAAAAAATCAATGAAATCAGCCTTTCACTCTTCTCACACTCTTTCCCACCATAAAGTGAGCGATGTCGGTAGTAAGGGATAACGACATGATTTGTTGTTGCACTTCTCGCCTCGTCCACCTCTCAAGCCGGGCTTTATTGATGACGCGTCATTTATGATAGTCCTTCGAAGTTGTCATAAATGTATAAGCGATATGTGTACGTTAAAGAACAAAGTGTCAAAAACGAATTGGTACTACCGTCAATACTGACAGTGTGCTAAGCTTAATCTTGTCACAATTACGAATTTAACTTAAATCACTCTCATTTTGTTGTTAGATAGGTTTTAAAAAATTAAAGATTTTTAAGTGACTTGTGATTAGGCGCATGTTTTGCTAGCTTACAAATCTGAACCATGAGTTCTGAAAATGTAAAGCAAAACACAATGATATAGGTCGCTTTATCATTACTTCCAAAGTTAATTGTTTTCAACAAAATCGACTCCACAATATTTCTGACAGCCGCAATGATTACATGATTACAGCCTTATTTGCAACATTTTTCACGGAATACATAACTTATTTACTTATTAAATTATGTGTTACCTGAGTCATGCCTCAGGGGTAACATGAATGTGTCGAGGCTCAAACTGAATTGCCGTGTAGTATCAGCAGTCATTTGTGTTTTCTTTGTAATTTAAAAACTATCATTTTCCCCCGAAGTCATCAAAAAAGCATTGACTTAATAAATTGTCTGTTAATATTCGAGAATACATTCTTAATAATGAAAAGAAGTCTCTTGATACACGGATTATAATATTGATTTTAAGTAAATGCAGATAAATCATAGGCTGATTTGATCCGCACAACCACTGTTCTTCTTATATGTATTTTTGTTAATTTGCCGCGACCTCACTACGTGGAGTTAATGGGGTTGTTGAGAAGGTAGTGACGAAATTAATTACTGAATGTTGTGTATACTTAGTATGCTCGATGAAGTTTTTGATTGAAATCATTTAGCAAAAGTTTAATATTATTTTCAAAAAAATGAAACTTCAAAAAAAAATTTTAAACTATAGTATTTTGTTTTGTTCTTTTTATCTCTAGTTCTTTTTTCCGCAAGATTTTTAGTCCTCTATGGAGGGTGTAAGCAGTGGCTGGATACATACCCAGATTTATATAATATGGGGTACAGCTTTTTTTACCAACTACTTTAATTCTGTGTAATATATAGCGAGTGAGCCCATCTAGAGATGCGGTTAAAAGTTAAAAAAAATAACTGTTAAACGTTAATTGTAAGAACTAAATAACATGTTACATTAAACGTTAGTATTATAACGATTAACCTAACGACAACTTTTGAAAGTTAAATTAAATTAGACTCACTTAGACTTAAGGGTGACTCAAGTGAGTTTCGGATCGTCCACAATTTTCACAGCCCGTCGTTGAACCGAGTCGAGTGGGCCATGTTCGTATCCAAATGCACCCGCCTACAGATGGCAGCAGTACTCCATATGGGGCCGAATTTGTACCGAGGCAAAGTACTGCATCGCTCTTGTGAGTACACCGATTCTTTTGGACGCCAGCTTCACCTTGTCTTGCAAATGAACTTGGAAC
The DNA here is from genome assembly GCA_946406115.1 of Apoda limacodes. Lineage (NCBI taxonomy): Eukaryota > Metazoa > Arthropoda > Insecta > Lepidoptera > Limacodidae > Apoda > Apoda limacodes. Next base: position 36,522,025 of record OX291542.1, read on the forward strand.
TGAACATCGCTAGAGATGTCCACACCAAGGATCCCAATTCTCTTGGAGATGAAAAGAGTAGTGTTCTGAAATTGTGAGATCACAAAGAATGGGGTTTTCTTAGCGGTGAACGCGCAGACTTGTGTTTTGTAGGGTTGAATGGGACCAAGTTTTCCCGTCCTCAGTCAGAAACCTGGGCAATAGTGGTCTCGATTTGAGACGCTTTTCCTCGACAACGGGACGAGAAATGTTTGCATGACCCATGTAATAAGCATAGCCAGTACTGTCATCTCTATAGCAATGTATGTTGTTGATGTCCAACATGTTATTGATAGGCAGTAGTAACAGCGTAGGGGGCAGCACAGAGCCTTGCGGTACACCAGAATTAATGTCCATGATATCGGAGCAACTACCGTGATATACGGCTCGTATGCGTTTGCCGGACAAAAAGCTGGCCACCCATTTGCACTTTGATAGAAGACCCCGGTGCCAGACCCGATCGAACGCCTTCACTATGTCCAGGCTCTATGCCAATGCCCACTTCCCCCTGACTCTTAATGGCTAGTGCCTATCGGTGTGTGAGATACGCTAATAGGTCACCAGTCGAGCGACCGTGGCGAAAGCCATATTCACGGTCGCTGACCATTTTTCTAGGTATCTTAGAAGCGGTGTGTTGATCACACGCTCTATTACCTTAGAAAGAAGAGATCGATATTAAGTGATAGGCTTGTAATTCGATGGATCTGATCTATCGCCCTGTTTGGGCACTGGGTGCACATTCATAGTCTTCCATGAAGGCGGAAATTGCCTAGTGTGGTAGGAAAGCGCGAAGAGGCGCGTGAGTACAGGACATAACTAAGGAGCACACTGCATAACAGCACTGCTAGTATACGGTCTAGCTCACTCGGCTTATGAACGTCTAAAGAAAGCAACGCCCGTCGGACCTCCCGCTGTGTTATTGAGATTTCCGGCATGGTCTTACTGCACCACGGTGTAGTAGGTGGTACAGCGCCTTCGTCTTTCACTCGAGTTTGAGGAAAAGCAGCAAAAAGCAGTCTGCCCAGAAGATAAGGCTTTCTTTTTAGCACTATGAGCCAAGTCACCGTCGGTCTTTCTCAGTAGTTAAGTTCCCTTCAGAAGCTTTAGCTAGCAGACAGAAAGCACGACTCCCAGAGGGAAAGCTCGCAAGTCGCCCATATATTTTGCAGATAAATTGGAATTGAGCTCTGGCAGTTGCTTTCTTTCTGTACCTCGAGGCAGCATTTAATTTGCATTTTACCTCAGATAAATTCGGATCCTTATTATAACCAGCTGTGGTCCAAGCCTCATATGCAGTTTGCTTAAGAATTTTAGCTTCTCTGCAAGGCAGAGTAAACCACATCCGTTTTTTGACACCGGCAGCTATTCGCGGGTTAGGAATAAAACATTCCATACCAGCGAGGATTGTCTTAGTGTCTGACTGTGCAGACGTCAGGATCTTCTGAGCTAAAGCAGAGCTGCCTCCACAGGTACGATGCATAAAATTTACGCAATCCATCCTAGACTGCTTGCCAGCCTTCATGCGTGCCCATTGCGAGGGTAAGCGAGGGTGATTCGGCCATAGGTCCACACGCGGGCCCAGTGCGGATTGTGGACTTTCACATACGTAATTTTTTTTTTCTTGACGTATGCAGGTTTCCTCACGATGTTTTCCTTCACCGAAAAGCCAGTGGTGTGAATAAATTAATCAGTGTACTTGAGAAATTAAGAAAAGACTCATTGGTACACGCCGATCCGGGGTTCGAACCTCCGCCACTTGGGACATGAAGTGAAATTTAAATCCCTCGGCCACCACCGACTTTCTAGACTGCCGACTTATAATACCACACACGACACCAATTAGTTGGCCCATATGGATTGGATTGTGTGCATGAGATTTGAGTCCGAACGAGACAGTGGTCCGAAGAGCCAAGAGGCGTTCCACTGAGACGAAGCAAATTAATGAGCAGATATCCTTGCGTAGTTATTGATTCGAGAGCTGATGCACGATGGTGGGCGTCAAAGTCTTGTGTGTGGTCTGAAATATAAAAAATAACATTAAAAAGTTAAATAAATAATAGATTTATAATATATAATATTAATAAATGAAGTAATATAATACTTACCGTGACCAACTCGCTCTGAACAAAAAATGCCGTGTCGTGACTCATGTGCTCACGGTTTATACTGGACACACGTATTGCCCACTGATAACCAGCAGACCGGTTGAACGGACGCTGGCGCAAGGCGAACACGGCATCCTTATCAACAATGAGTTAGCAAGAAATTGTTAACGCGCGGTGCCCGCGCAAGCAGTTCGCGGTATTGCTCTAGACATCGAATTATGTACGGAAATTGCATACTGGCGGCTACGAAAACAGCTTTGTTCCAAAATTGACAATATTTTGTTGAAGTATCGCACTATCTCTTTCTGTCGTACACAAAATCGTATTTCCCATCTCTACTGTTACGTTACATATCTCTACATTATATTAAATGTTTGAAAACAGGTTGAAAGTGCATTTTCAAAGTACAGAACTAGCACCATCTATTAGGCAGTAGCGGTATTAACTAAAAATGTTGTCAGCGTTGCTTCTTTGTGATTTTGCCCTTTAATGTTGGAATTTGTAAACTGTTATGATCGTTTTACACATAGTTTTTTATTAATAAAACTAAAAGAACTTCATATTTTGAGAAACTTGATATGTAATGTCCATTTTTAAATGACTGTCATAAACAAACAATATTACATATTAATATTTTAGATAGTTTTTAGAAACAATAAATTTTATATATTTTACATTTTGGGACATTATGAAATTTTTGATTGGTAACTGGTAACACTGCTTTGTTTACGTTGAAATTGAAATCTTTAAAGTAAGGTTATTTAGAAATTCAAAAAGTAATTTCCTAAACTGTGTCGTAAAATAAAAAAAGTACATTGATTCGTCATCTTGTATTACTTTTTCTTTACCTAGTACCTTCAAAGTAAACAATTACGAAATCCAGGAGGAAGGTTGGTGTTATAGTAGATGTAGAAGGTGTTATCCCATCAATCTAAAAATGTATTCTTTGTGGTATCTTCCAAAACCACGTCATACCTGAGGGCATAGGTACTCTGGAAAACAGTTGAAATTCCAATCGAAGGTGTAAACAAATCTTAGTTATTGTCACGCTTTAAAGCCAATACCTACCCTACATCCCTACATACGCTGCAAATACAAGTGATAAATAGGTAATCTCATGATTTTGTGGCATTAAAATAAGCCTGCTTCTATACTGCTGTTTATCTAATGCCAGTTTTATACTGAAATTGTATTCTAAGCATTGAGAGCTACTCATCTGTAGTACTCACATAACATGATTCTTCGTACAGGAATGACCTATTTAACATGATGCCAAAATATCTATCATAGTTTAAGTTTGATTAAACCTAATATATGTATAATTGCACTTATTTGATTGACAAGTCTTGAGAAAACAGCGCTAAATAATAGGTATTAAAATTGTATCTTTTAATATCTTGCCCACACTTAAAAGATACTTCATTATGTAATTTATCGAGTAAAGAATAGTTTCTGTTGCTGAGTATAATGTGTAATGCATATTTTAGGTCTGTGCACAAATAAAGTCAGTACTAAGGAATTCTTTAAAAATCAATCCACCGATATCTTATTATTTTTTGTTGTTTCAATATTAAAGAGATAATGTTGATGTTTTATTTCAGGTTGCCTGTCACTATCACAACCAGTTAAGTAATATTTTTTATATTGTTTCAGTAATCTTGGAAATGTAAGTTTAAGAATGTGAACTGAAGGCGCACTATTAGTAAAAGTATAACAAAAGTCAAGTACTGAAAACATCAACAAAAAGATCATTCCTGCTTTAAATGGATCAAATATTGTAGCGGGATACCACAGTAGAATTAGATTAAGTATAAGAATTGAAATAATGTAATAAAATTTTTAATTAAAATTCTTCTCAATTTATTTTGTGCTATTATTTAACTAAAACCTATCACTACATAACTGTTTATCATTAACAAAATGTCTTATGCATATTATTTCAGTGAACGATTTGATGATTTCCTTAACATATCAGCCTTACAAACACTGCTAGACATAGGCGTATCCCATGTATTTCTTAAGCAAATCCGTCTGTACCACTTAAATTCATCTAGGACAAGCCTCTAGGTTGTTAGTCCACTTGGTCCTACCACATTGAGTTGGAATTGATGGTGGCATGAGAATGAAGAAGTTTTCATTATTCTTATGCCTACAGTCTCTAATCAAGAACCTTCTTTCTCCTTTGTTAATAAGTTCTACAAGCACTCTTATTACTCTGTAAAGGATCTCCAAGTGTTACACTTTCTATTGCCTGCAGAGCAGTTTTGAGCTTATGAGGTGAATAGTCCTGAGCACTAGTCACGGTTTTATAAAATTTCGCTCTTTTGACCTATACACTTGGCGAAAGCTGCAGCTGGTTGACAAAAGTTTATCATGGTTGAAGATGATCAAGCAGCTAGAGTAAGGCTTGCTTTTTACTAAAGGCCATAATCTCTTGTAGAAGTAAGTGTTGACTGCCATCTTTGAATATTGATTTCCTACACTAAAAATTTAACCTAAGCACTTATAAGTTCTAGATGTGGTTACACAACAAAAACTTGTGTATTCATTATATTAAGTGTATGGTTTGTTCATACAATTTTTAAGTCATCATCAACCAACAATGATGACCTTTTGTTTGTAAATAAGTTGTTGGTAAGTGATAGGTCAATAGTTTTATTACAAGTGATGCCCTAGTTGTTGCAAGTGTCCATAGGCTTCGGTGACCGTTTACCATCAGGCGGACCCCAAGCTTGTTTGCCGACTTAGTGGTATAAAAAAATGCTGGTTTGTTATTATAGTTTAATGTATTATGGTAACAATTATATTTCATTCCATGTGTGCTTGTTCAGTGTAGTCAGTAAAATATATTTAATTTATTCCTTAGTAACATTTATTTATTAATATATAGGTACTACTGCTGACTACACTTTGTCCTTTCTTATTCGCAGAAAAGTTGCAGTATTCACAAATTCAGGTGTTGATTCCATTTTGTTATCATGACAGCATAGGTTTATCAACCTTGTAACATATCTTCATCATATTATCTGCAAAATAATTTAGAAAATTAGCTATAGACGATATGGTATTAAGGTAAACGGTAAGTTATAAAAAGTAGGTCCTAATAAGCTGATAAGTTTGTTCCAAAACTACTTTTTAATTGCAATATGGTGTTTAAGAACACCTGTAGGATATGCTGTAGGACAGTATTTGCCCTCTGCCTTATAGAAATATATAAATTGGTAGATTTCTTCTAATTCACTTTGATTACCTATGTTTACAGTATAATTCTTAGTCTGTTTTTTTTAATTGTGTTGCCCTAATGATTAAATACTATTGTTGTGAGCGTTGGGTAGGTACACTTGTAAAAAACTGACCAAACATAAAAGAAAGGGTAGTTAGGTATGTGAATTCAAACATATACCACATCAATTGTTTGGTATATTTTAGGTTATAGGTTTTAACTGCAAGTTTTTCTACTTCATTTATGGTATAATGAATAGGTAAGTCCCAGTATCTTGCCGTTAAATACATACAATTTTCTTCGATTTTAGTAATCTTATGTTGTCAACTTTCTAGATTCCTTCATTAGTAGGTAACAGTATTTTATAGGCAATTTTGGGTTTTAAATCAGCACAGACAGTTTCTCAGGTATTCTTTTCACTATTTTCAGCGAGTTAAAATTCACAAACACACACCAAATTAACCGAAACACTAGTTTAAACAGAAAATTGTATTATGTACGACAAAGCGTATTCTGATCTCGCACACTGGTTTCTGTTGTGTTACTTAACTTTGATTCATTTCTTGCGGATATCTGAATTAAAAATCAATGTTTTAAAAATGTCTAAAGTCTTTAATTAATTTGATATTAGCTTTGCAATCAGAAAGCGATCAGTTTGCAGCCATTAAAAAGGTAAACGCAAATTTGACAGTTCATATGGCTCGCTAACCGCTCGCTAATCGTGATTGTTGTCATTCATAATTCCGATTTTGAAGTTTTCTATGACGCGTAGCGATTGAAAATGCATTTTTAACTCCTAAATCGCCTGATAGAGGCGCTAGCGTCGACTTATGGCTACTTGCATCGCGGACGCTGCTTCATAATTCGAAATTGGTGTTTGACAGCCATTATTGCGAAATATGAGGCTCTTGCACTGCTCACGCAAGATTGGTGATAACCCCGCGGGTTCCCCTCCCGCAGTCGTATCGTGATACCGAAGCGGAGCTCACGGTGCTTATTTTCTCTTTTTCGCCTTGCAGATATTGAAGCGCTGCTTATAAAATTTAGTGCCTAAGACTTGCTGGTTTATACTGTGCATATTGTGAACTTATCGTTTATCAATTACAGTTTTTTACGTTGCAAATCAGCTCGAAACGCTGTTCGAAACTTGCAGATAAGGCAAAACCCCTCAACTTGGCCTGGCTGATGAGCTATTATAGACTACACAATAAACTTGACGTTCTGTCATCTTGCCAAATTCTTCTGACTAGCAACAAGAATATTAACCCACATTAACTATCTCACAATAACAATTTACAATTTACCTTCGTGATTTTATTAAGTTATTGTTTTAACCTCTTCGTACAATTGAACCCAACGTATACTGGTGTTGTTTTAACTCATTCAGTGTAGTAACTGACCAACCCCAACTTTGATAAATAACTGTGTATTCATGGTATGTGTCTAATGTCATAGTACAATGTGTCGTTAATTTTAGGGCTAGGGATCATCGAAGGAGTGTTCTCTTATTAGTACGCTATGAGAACTATAAATTAGTTACGAAAAGGGAGATGTGGATCGCGCAAATACTCCTCTCTTAAGAGGCACCTAAGACCTTAAGAGAAGAAAAGGGGTCTAAAGTTAGGTTGTCCATAGAAATAGTGGTACTTAAATTAGTGAACCCAGTCCAAAATTATAAGGGATTATTGTGTGTAAATTATTTTCTGTGTAGTCAGCGAAATTACATTGCAATAAGTTTTTCACTATACGAAGAAAACCCCAAAGTCGCTAGTTTCGGTTTTTTTTACTAAAATACTTACGTGCGATTGTGTTAAACTTTATAATATTGCTAAATACGAAAGGGTTATTATTAGCAAATCCCCAATAGATACACATAGAATCTCGATAACCTATATATTTAATGCTTTTATTGCACTTTGTTAGTACTTCACATAACATAACGTAATGTTTGTGGGTGCAATGTTCGTATTTCGGGTTGTTTAAGCAGTCTGTTAGATCGTGTGTTCCTCTTGATACCTAGGATTTTATTTTAAAATATGTAATTTGTTAATATTCATGTTCGGTAGCTCTTGAGACGATACAGTTTGAATTAATAATATATATCCCTTCAGTCCTAGACAGTGGATTTTATTAGTGTGTTGTTAAACCGATTTAAATTTACAATGGAAGCCGTATCTTCGTTATTTATACGGACAGAATTCACTCTAGATGTCTTAAAATAGCTCTAGTTGTCATTGTTACCATGTATCTTAAAATAGTTATATTCCACCGTAAATAAGTTGCAAATAATAGATGAAACAGACGGCCGTAGACTTGTTTGCAGCCGATGTACAATTAGATATTATTTAATAGCTACCTTTATCAAATTTTTCTCTTCACTTGGTGTGTTTCCCGATAACCCTTAGCACTTATATTGGTTGGGTAAGAGCTTCCTCATTTGATATACAGATGGCGGTTTGTCACGGTTATAATTTACTTTAATTAAATGTAACTAAACACAAATATAATTTATTTATTTTACGCACACTGAGAACAACAAAGATGGAAGAAATATATAAAGTTAACAACGAGTTGTTAGGGTGTATGTTCGATGTTCGGGATGACTATCTACCAAACTAAATGAAAGTGCGATCGCGAACGGGACCCGTAATCTTTTATATCGCGAATTATTAGGATTCATGATGCTTTGTATGGCAGAACATAGGTTTTACATATTTTTTATAACTTCACGACTCTCAGACTTGTAGGGTAACTAGACACTGCTAGCTTAACATCTTTACCCTCCTTGTAAAGTTTGTATTAGGACAAGTAGGATATTACTAGTCGGTTACTTATGAACCTAGCCTAGTTAGTATGTTATTACAGTGAGCTTCCATATACAATCATTAGCTAGTACTTTACAGCTCGGTTCAATAGGAGGGTGTAGCTGTTGATGGTGTTTATAACTATACACGTCCTCGACTATGGTCTTGTGTTAAGACAGTTAATAGATTCAATTCCTTAAGGACTTTAGTTTATAGCTTCACGACTCTTCACACTTAAGGGGTAGCCAGTGATATTACTAGTAGATTAGTTACGTATCTAGTCTTACTAGGATAATATTATAGTGAGTCTCTGAACACAATTATTAGCTAGTACTTCACGGTTCATTATAATAAGGGGTAGCTAGAGATATTAATGGTATTGTATAATCTTGAATATTTTCGACTTAATTTTGTGTTAAGATAGTTAATAAATTTAATTTCTTTTGAAATTTAGTTTATGAATTCACGACTTTTCATTGATATTTTGATATATTGATATTAAGAGTCAGTTACTTATGTACTTAGTCTAGCTAGTATATCATTATGGTCAGCTTCTATATACAATTATTAGCTTTTACTTCGCTGTTCGTTACAATAGGAGGGTAGTTAGGCATATTATTGGTGTCTTTTACCTTAAATAGGTACCATCGGCTAGGTACAGTAGCTCCACATAAATCTAATTAGTTTTAATATTATGTATACCCTCTACTGATAAACATACATGCATTGTCAATTTTCAGGCTTCATTAGGGGATTTTCATGATAGGGCAGTTCGTTCACTTCACGTCTCGTTACACTTTGGGGGTATCCAGAGATACTACTAGTCTTATTTCTATAAATAGCAATCATTAGTTATGAGGGGTATATACCTTCACGACTCTTTACTACAGTGGGATAGCTATGGATGATACAGATGATATGGGCGTTTTATGACTATGAATAATCACTGACTACGGTTCTGTGTTACGATTGTCAATAACGTATAGGTTTATTCAGGGACTTGGCTCGAGCCATTTACAATTTTCTATTTGGTTATAGCTAAAATAGAGCGACTATGCGCATCTTAAGTGTAAGTTATTCAGGAATCATTATAATTTAGGTTAGAATTAGGAGTAGTGTTAGATTTTGATCTTTTATGCCAGGAACTGACTGATTCTATACCTTATAGAGTTTAGGTTACTTACGAGCATAACGAAGGGGTCTTACGATCACGCCATATAAATCAATCAACCACACTATTAAAATAATCACTGATCACGCGTATGCGATCTTTGAGATAGGCTCGGATTAAGATGTATAAGATAAAATTATAAAGGTTTTATTTATTATTTAAATAAAATTCTAAGAGGGGGGAGGGGAGTTGTAACAGCTCCTTTGTTTGTTACTCGATCATAATGAAGTTTATTGATATTCTGATAATTGCTGCAATACACTTTATTTCAAAATTACAAAATACTGTTTTGTATTCGGTAAAAAAAAAAAGGTTTTTTTATTTCACTCCTTTTACGAAAGCGGCATATGGAAGTATAAAGTTAATTATTTTACATTACAAACACTTTAATTTGACACCTTATTCAAGTTAGTCGGTTAAGTATTTATCGAGAAACCCCGTTTAACAACATAGGCCAGCCACTATCTTTGTTACGTCATAACTACCCCCTTCACCACTTTAAAAATCTACTCACACACTTTTGGTATTCAGTAAAACGTGCCTGACAAGTTCATACCAGGAGCCCGAACTATAAATAAATGCATTTACTATGATAACAAATAAAAGGTACATTGCAAATAAATAATCGTATACATAAAAGATGTTTAAAATAAATATGGTGGCCATAAAATGTCAAAAATTCATCAAAAACTGGTCCATAATTATAAAGAGCCCCGGTCAGACTAGAAAGAAGAAAGAAAAACATTTATTTGGACTATGTACACAGCTTATAAATAAACAAAAACAGGTAAAAACGGAATTGCTAAACCTAAGTACTTACTTGTGTGTCAAATTTCAAAACTCTAGCTCAATTTCGGTATTTACAACTTTGGCTCGCATAAGTCACTAATTTATAGCACGACTAGATTTGGTCTTGGCCCATTTTCGGTTTTTCTTTCTTGTTTCGAGGCTCTAGTGCAATTTCGGAACACGAACTTTTGTGCGCATACTGTAGTAGGTACTACTACTCTATATTTTTGACGGTCTTTGAGTCAGTAAGACAGTGTCTAAAATTGTGAATTTTGGCCTTTCTTATTTTGAAAACGATTTCACTCAGTCAACTTAAATTTTAAATGGAGCTTGTCATTTGGAGCCTAACTTTAAAAAATGAGTTTACTGGCTTCAACCTGAACAGAGATACAAGTACATTGGGGTCCAAACAGGGTCTAAACGGTTTGTGTAAATATTTCACAGTACGTGCTTCTCGGTAAAGTTGCGAGAACTTGACCGATGCACATCGTGCGCTTGGGTCTGATTTTTCTTTTTTTAACTTTGATATAGGAGTATTTTTGCTTTTTTGTTTATATTTTTATGATTGAATTTTTAACGATATTTGAATATTTTAAATTATCTTAGGAAATACTTATTGTTTTTATTTATTTCGAACATCATTGCTGCCATCATTTTTGAAAAAATATTTTTTATAGGTACATAGAAAATTTAATGATATAAATAAGAGACTATCTCTTGTTTCTTTATTCCCGCCCCGTAATGGTACTTGTAACATGAGTTTTTCCTTTCATTTGTTAGTGTAAAAGTAAACAAGATATTCTTTACATAAATTTTCCGTTAAAATGCAAAGTCACGAATAAGTTGTTTCCAATAGCTCAAGAAATGTGACCAATCACTTTCATCTTAGATAAATTCAATTTCAAATTTTTGTTGTTCCATTTAACGTTTAGTTTAGTAGTTCGTGTATCAATTCAACTCTGCCGATATAAACTGATTTCATAAAAAAAATATTTAAAGTATTTTATGCGAGGGTATTATTAATAATAATACCTCATTAGTTTTCAAAGTGTGCAGCACTTAATGATTATTTTTAGTGACATATCTTAGAAAACTAGATAAAATAAATGTGATTGTTTCTCCGAATTTTGGTTTATGAAGTAAAAAAAACCGGCCAACTGCGAGTCGAACTCGCGCACGAAGGGTTCCGGTAAGGTACGGATTATCTATAAAAACGGCAAAAAAACACGTTTGTTGTATAGGAGACCCCCTTAAATATTTGTTTTATTTTGATTTAATTATTTATTTTTAAAGTGATATTATATAACTTAATATTCTGTGAATAGTTCCATCGTCTACCTGTTGTCAGCCCTTACTCTTTGGGTATGGAACCCTAACAAGATGACGCTTTAATAAAAAATCAGCTAACTAGCAATAGTTGATTATAGGTTGATATAGGTACAGTATAGGGTTCTTCAAAAAAGAAGTTATTAGATTTCTGAAGGGTCGGCAACGCGCGAGTGATGCCCCTGGTGTTGCAAGCGTCCATAGGCTACGGTGACCGCTTACCATCAGGCGGACCGTAGGCTTGTTTGCCACCTTAGTGGTATAAAAAAAAAAAAAAGAAAAAAAAAGCTAGGAATATAGGTTATTGCAAGCGAAAAGCCAATGTCCACGAGATGCACACCGGACTCAAGCGTCCCCACTCAAAACCCACCGCAAAAAAAGCAAAATTTTTAAATGTCAAAAATAATACGTATTGTTGAGCCATCGAAATTCGATTGAGTAATACCAATATATATTTTAATAATAGCAATTGATGTATGGCACGATAAGGTTTTCTCGTTGAAATACTCGTAGCGCTGTAATGTCGCAGCGTTGTTTTGGAATTAAACTTGGCATACATATAGGTTAGGTCCTGGAATAGCATACAGGCTACTTTTTATCCCTAAAAATTCAAAAGTTCCTGCGGGAATAACTACAACAGAGTTAAACGAACTATTACTGCACCTTTAGCATGCTATAGCAATTCATTGGTATAACTAATTAATTGGAGTTAACTAAGGAGTTACCGATTAAACTTAAACATGCCGATAACCAATTACCATTAGGGCGGACGGAGCCACTGGCAAAGTCTAGTATTCAAATAAGCTGGCGTAGTTAAGAGATTTTAATTCATTGAACATACATTTTACATATAACTCATTTTTGTCTTATTAGATTCGTTTTTTTTTGCATTTTTGTTTTGTTTTTCTTTTAATATTTTTTTATTGTATTTTTTTTATTTACATACTTATAATTTATTATTTTTGGTCTGTTTTAAGCTTACACTATTCTCGTTCAAATGTTTTCTTTGATTATGTTTAGTCTGGTTTGACAACCCTGACTTATGATATAATTTTACACATTTTGCACTTAGATTTATAATCACCATTATCTACAAAATGGTCCCAAGCCATATTCTTTTTGGAGGCATGCTTGGATTACACATTTATGCCTTATTAAAATAACTTTGCCCAATAAAATATAATAACACAACAAACACAAACATATCGAATAATACAACAAAACAATAGCAACAAAAAATTTAGCAATCAAGATATGTTCACTTCTAATGTCCTCTTACGCTAGATTAAGATTAATTTATAATAAATTGATGAATGTTTATCATTTTTGCCTCGCTAGCGACAAGAGTAATGAGATATTAAATATGCCAGCGATATAAACCATTATTTAGTTGCGAGTGTACACCTTATTCGCATTACTAGAAGGAATTGTAGATGGCAAAAACATATCTAGGTATTGGGATAGACACAAAAAACTCGCATTTAATGATGTTACCGCCTTCATAGCGTTGAAAACCGGGAACTGTCAATATAGTGGAAGCGTGTAGACTACGGCGACCATGATGACCACGCCTGTATCTATGCGTGCCTTTTCAGGTCTCATATTGGCAACACGGACATGACTTAACTTTACAGGCACCTGAATATGATAACTGACAAAGCAATATCTCACAGCAAAACTAGTTATTTTGGGAAACTTTAACTCCTACCATTGTTACCGGCTCAGCTCTAGAAACAAAAACTATGCAGGGATATCTACTCACGAATTTGCTCTAGCCTATAAGATTCTCTCGGTTAATACTTTCTCCAACGAGAATACCAGATACCATACGAGCTCCTCACAGGATCTTCTGCTGACTATGTGTCCGAATAGAAATTCCGTTTCAGTAATTTCTCATTCACCATTTGTACTGTTGATACACTCTCAGCCTCATAATGACTGTACCGTTAGTAGTTATATGTTCTAGGTGTCACCTCCGCTGGCTGTAGAATTTTTTTTTTATTAATTGCAAACGGCGATAAAAACCCGTAAACATCAAATATCGACATTATTGCAATGCCTCCCTTTTAGTGGGGGGTATATTTATTTTATTCAGTTTTTTAGTATTCGTTGTTATAGCGGCAACAGAAATACATCGTCTGTAAGAAATTTTAACTGTCCAACTATCACGGTTCATGACTATTATATATTACGTACTCCGATACAACAATCGTAATGTTTTTGCTCCATTTTGCTTGATATTGATAACTGTAACAGGTAGATGCTTAAAATATTCACAGCATATTTAGTTATATAGTCACTCTAAAAATAAATAATTAAATTAAAATAAAAAAAATATTTAAGGGGGCCTCCCATTCAACAAGCGTGATTTTTCTGCCGTTTTAATAGAATTGTACGGAACCCTTCGTGTGCGTGTCCAACTCGCACTTGGCCAATTTTTTATAAACCTAAATATATTACTCACTGTAAATACAATGGATTTTTGTTTTATTTTCTTTATAATGATTATTTTTTTTGAGGCTTTAGACCAAATAATGTTGTAAGCAAGTTTACAGAAATAAAAGTTAATCCTGGTCTTAGCCCAGTTCAAGACAGAGTTTCGTGTTAAAACGTAAATATTTAAATTCCAAGTGGGAGAAGCTAATACGTAATATAAGTAAATTTTTGCCAACAATTTTTTTAACTAACGCCAATGCTGTCACGCGAACTGAACTACTGGAAAATCACGTGATATTTGCATACAAATTATATTCTGAAAGAGTCGTTACATTTTTGAATACGAGTTCATTTATTTTAATTTTTTAAATTTATTTTATTATACTTATCTAACTAGCAATTTCAACTATTTATTGCGTAGTCAAGTAACACAAATACTCGATATAGGTATTTCCGGTTATTCAAACGTTGTGACTTATAAAAACATCATAGCTATAATTTTGACGTAACTTAAAATTTTCTTTGGTTTATCAGGGCAAAGGTTGCTGCTTTACAAGTCGCAAGTCCGGCCCCATATGGAGTACTGGTGCCATCTCTAGGCGGGTGCACCCGGATACCAGCTTGGCCCTTTTGACTCGGTTTAAAGACGCGCTGTGAGAATTGTCGACGATTCCAAACTCACTTTTGGTATCAAGCCCTTAAGTCTGAGGAGAGACTTTGCCTACCTGTGTTTGTTCTACCGCTGGTACAATGGGTTGTGTTCTGAGGAATTGTTTGAAATGATGCCTACGGCTACTTTCTATATAATTAATAAAATCGTTTCTTTTTTTTTCGACCATTTAGGATCATATTATACACATTTGTTAGTGTCAGGATATAGCTTAAGAACTAATGTTAGTAGTACACAATATAAAACGGCTTATAGATTTTTGTTTTTTAGTATCTATTTATAGATCCAGCCTCGTCGACAACGGCTTCAGGATGGTGTTGGTGCTGGTACTCAGTCTGCGCGCTAGAGATGTGCACCGCTTACGAAAAGATGCAAATTATGCAGATGTGCCTCAGTGAACATCCCGGAAGCACTTCATCGTCTAGGCATCCGAATCAGCACTCTGAATGCATTGTTGTATTGGACCCTCAGGGCGCTAAACTGATTTTGCGTGTAACAAACCCAAAGGCTGTTCGTGTAAAAAGATGTACAGTAGGCTCGGAATAAAGTTACTTGGACTTCACTCGAACAACGAGCAAACCTGCGAGCTATCCTGTTAGCACGCACAGAGGAGCACTGGCCCTACGTTCTTCTTCAATGTCTGTATTATCTCTCAGATCAGAAGTCACCCAATGTCCAAAATATTTGAATTGGTCCACTCCTTGTAGCGGTGTTCCACTCAGACTAATAGGTGGAACCGCACCTGGGCATTTTCTTCCAACTTGAAAGACCATACATTTGCTCTTTACAACAAACATTATATACTAATTAAGCCATGGCTTGCTGCATATTTGTCGCATACACTTAGCAACCTGTATACCCAAAATATAGGATTCTTGCTTTATGTCTTTCTTTGTTTTGTCAAAATTAATTTGTGTTCATTGTTTTTGTATTTTTATTATAAATATATTTAATGTGAGCGTCATGATGTTGATTAAGTGTTTGTCTATTGTCTATATTATAAACCTGTCTATTGTCTATATTGTAAACCTGTTGAGGCCGCAGACAGAGACACGCAGCAAAACCATGACATCAGCGTAACTTATATTATTGAGACATACATCATCAATATGACAACCGACATGGAAGCTACTGAGTCCCTCTATCAGCGCATTTATGATTTACACACAGGTTGAAGAGTTTAGGCGAGAACAGCCCACCCTGCCTTATACCGCACTTCAACTTATAAGACCCTGAGAAAGCGCTGGACCACTTTACGACATTGACCTGATTGTGATACCAAAATTTAAACAAGTTACTAAATTCTGTGGGTACTTTAGTGTCGTCTAGTAAATGCCATAAGATTTCATAACAGACCAGGTCAGATGCCTCCGAAAGGACCAATAAACAAGCGTACACAACGTGTTTCGATCTTCAAAGTACTTAACAGTCTGACATTATTAATATTAAAGCATCAAATTGGCAAAAAATATTCATTTTACTTGATAAAGTTATTTTTCATTATACCTCCGGTTTTATTTACATCTATACATATAAAATGCTTTGTCCTGAATGACTGAACTATCAAAGCGCAGCCTTAACCACTGATCGTAGAGACCTGAAACTTGGAGGGTGTATTCTTTGTATGACGTAGGCATCTGGTAAGAAAGGGTTTTCCGAAAAGGTCAACTGCGAGTCGGACTCGTGCAATAAGAGTAAACCGATTTTAATGAAATTTTGGAAAGTTGTTATGCACACGCTGGGGAAAGTTTCTTAGAAAAAAAAGGGTCAAGTGCGAGTCGGACATGTTCCAGTGCTAGTCTAAGATAAAATCTCGTATATAACTCCACAATATTTATATTTTAATACTAGCGCCATGCTTTTTGTCGGCGCTCATATTAATGTTACCTCTATTTCCTGACAGTTGCATAGCTAATTGTATGCTTAATAGTCATTTACATACTGCTTGCTGTTTGTCCAAAGTTACGTAGGGTCCTTTTGTTAATCACCTTATAATCATCAAGTCTATTTTATTTTTTAACTTAAAACCTCCGACCCTGTCTGTACAACTTAATGTCGAAAAACAATAAAAATAAATTTGAAATAAATAAAAAACCTGTTTGTTTGACTAGCAATACTGCTTTTCCTTATTTGGATTCTGTATGTAGATCTTATTGATTCCTTACTGAATCCAAGTTTGACTTACTTAAATTATGTAGCAACTTTGTTATTTTACTCGTAATTGCAGGTGAATTATTTTTCTGTTTAAGCGTGCAGTAGGTATACAATAGCCCCAAGCGGCAAGCGAGTAACCTCTGTTCAACGTCTGATTGCCTGGTACTGGTGTTCCCGCCCGGGGTTGAGCTTTGAATTTATTATTACAGTGCTCCTAACGCTCAATAAAGCAGTTTCTGTAGAAAGTTCTTATGTAAACCAAGTTAATTACGGGTCTATTGGCATTGTGATTGATTTTATAATGGAAAATATAATACCCAAAAATTAACAAAAACGATGCTAATTACAATAATATTGATAAATAAAAATATAGTAAATATTCGTATCAATATAAATCAAAAACACTTACTTTGGTGTATTCTTGAAATTTGACCTTCAATAAGTGACAGTAGTGACAAAGTTTGCATGAAAATAATATTTTAATGATCAAGAGTTGTTCCGTTGTGATACTAAAACAAATTTTAAAATTAACTAGCTTATAAGTTGATTTTTTCTAAAGAGCACTTAAAACTATATAAAACCTTCTAAAAATAGCTAGTGACTAGTTTTTTATTTCCAACATTTGGATTTTAGAAATTAGTTTTCTACGACGTACTACGTTTTATCTAATGGCGGCGCTTGTGGGCTGTAAGAGGGCCCTGAAGGGTTAAGCAAATTTGTCAGTGATAAAATATTTCTATGGTCAAGTTACTTTAAACATAATATATATGCTTTTTAACATAAATAAAAAATACAGTGTTTTGCGGATTTTCAAATTCCAATTACTGAAGAAATAAAATGAGTTGCTAATGTTGTATAGGGTAGAAAAATATTATTTTTACAGTCAAATTTTCACGAATCTTGATATCAATGCTTTCCAACACCAAAATACGGAAATCCCGCATTTCGGCATTTTTTCAAATTAAGCCACTATTTTTGTAGTGAAATTTTATATTCATGTAAATGTTCTATACCAAATTTTTAAAATCTGAATTTCTGGGAATTTCAAATTAAAACCCCTAGAAGGTAAAAGAGGATAAAAAGTTTGTTGGTTAAATAAAATTTGTATGCTTAAATTTACTTAAACACCTTACGGGAGATAGAGGGTGAGAATGTTTGTATAGGATTTAATATTACTACAGCCAATTTAATCGAAACTTGGTATATTTTAACACAAATAACAAACGACGTGTTATGAGGTTTCATAAAACATAAACCAAAAGGGGAAAAGGAATTGCGATCTTTTACGCGAGAAATAATATTTTTAGGGTCAAATTCACTTATAAGTGTACTTCAAAACAATAAAAAAAGTATGTATTTCGTGGTTTTTAACAATACCTTTTTAATCTTAAATTTACTTGTACTTTTACACGCTAACCCGTGAAAAAATAGTAGATTGTTAACTAAGGGATAAAAGGCACCCATTTCTGACAACATATTTTTGCGCTAACGAAATGTGAGCACCAGTAGTGTGAGTGAGAAATAAACCTTTCACTTGAATTAAACACTCTGTGGTTTTGAACGATTTTCACTAATTCGATTCGATTAAAGTTAGTAAATCTCTCAAAAACACTTAACTTCAAATCGCAAGTTAAGCTCACTGTATTTGATTTTAGTTCTGGTAATTCAGATAATAAAATATTACTATTTTCGTTTTGTAAATAATTTAAAATTCTTATCTTGTAGAAATTTGCCGGCTCCTATCAATTATATTTTCAGGAATGCGAATATTATTTATATTTACTCTCATAGAAGTTAAATGTGACGTTATATTAAGTAACGTCAAACAATAAATTTGTGTATTCTAATTACTACATTTAGATTTGAGTTTTGTGTTTCAAGATTGAGTGGTATGTGCGATTGATTGACCTACACCTGAGATTTTGTATGTGGACTGTATGTAATGCGTATTAAATTTTTTGATAAACGAATTGGTAATGAAACAATGCTGGCTACCGCTATCCAAGAGAACTCTCGCTGTCTGATAAACGTTGTCATCACTTGCCACATCCACTAAGGCGGCGGACACAAAGAGAATATAATATACGACGTGGCGGACAGGAAAACATTTTCCAGCGGTGTATCTGAGCCTGTTGTTAACTCGCTGTTTTGTATGTTGTGGTGAGTGTGGGTTGTGTTTAGAGTAATATTATGAGTATATGTGACTGTTGCAGAGTGCAATCCCTGTGTTAGTGACACGTTACCGCTAAAATTATTGTGTTTTTGTTGATATTGTCTGCAAGGACCAAAATAACAATCTTTTTTTTCGTCTACAAACTTACTTCGTTCATTAAATGGCAAAATAAGAAATTTAATGAATATAAAGGATGGTTTGCGCAACACATATTACAAAATCATAATCGTTTATTTCGGGAATTTAATTTACTAGTTAGACATAAGTTAGTGAATTTAGGTTTGACTTTGGTTTTAGGCTCGTACGAGGTTTTTACGTAGTTACTGGCTTTAATCATGTCAAGCGTTGACTTATCTTCCAAAAACTTTAACAAGTCATCCAACTTCAATATGAACTAAAATCGCTACAAATAGATTTTTTTATTGCTCGCACTCACGTTCAGTCGTAGCATCTAACTTAGAAACAACAATGTATATATGTAGAGTATCCCATTGATCGGTGGGCTCGTCTAGTGAATTTAATGCTCGTAAATAACATAAAATGTATTAATTATACTATTTCCATTTCTTTATTTTCTCGATGACAGCTCCTGTGGAAACGAGCGTCTTTTTTACATTATGTATACATTATTTAATAAAAATATAACGCTTACGCACGTACAAGGTAACTGCAGAGTCGGAGAAACTTATAGGGATGGAGCTATCGATAAACGTAAAACGATAACAGACCCGATATTTTTTTACAAAATGTAAGCAACTAAACTATTGCCGGATAATTTTGTACAAATTTATTAACTAATATTACATTTCATTACAAGATGTAATTATATTATGTTGATTCTTTATTTATTTATTTTAATCAAAATCTGATGAATCGTCACTGTCACTCGATGAGCTCTCCCCAAAATTTATTGTAAGTTCCTGTACTTCTATATTATCGAATGCCACATGAATTTCCCAATCCGACGCTATAATGTTTTGGTTCCTCTCACAATTTTTCTCAATGTTCGGCAGTAACTTCCGCACATGCATTTTTTTAATAAATCTAACATCTTGTTTGCCGTAAAAGGGGGATGGGTATTGTTTCGAGTGGCGTTTCCTTTGATTTGTGCCCATATTAGTTCTAAAACATTGAACTGACAATGATACGGAGGAATTCGAAGAACCCAATGAACACATTCGGCAGCATCGGTAATAAATCTTTTAGGGAGGCTTTTTTTCGATTTTAAAATATCCACTCACTGTACTTTTAATAAAGCACTATCCACATTTTCGCCATGACGTTGGAGCCAGTCAATTATCTCTTGTTTTCATTGGCTTGCGACGGCATTTTGTCAAATTGTCTGGAGTGATATGTAACGTTGTCCATTTTAATTATCGACGGTTCTTCCAGAGATTGCACCATTTCTTCAAACCATCCTTCGTAAATCTCCGCGTTCATTTCTTACAAAGGCCAGTTAAGCATCTGACAGGAATCCTTTCGTAGACCCTGCATGGCATATGATAAGACTATTTCCCATTGGCACTGAACTAGTGGAAGCGGCGGTGTCGTCAGTCCAGTTCTTAGATACTGTGTGGTTTGCATTAAAACAAAGTCTCGTCAGTGAAAATAACATTTGACCAATCTGATATCTTTTTGGCTTCGCTCAAAAATTCGCAGCGAGCCATAGCAACGTCGTGACGCTCCATCAATATTTTACGTTTGTCTGATTTTTTATAAGAAAATACAATTACTTTCAAAACCAAGCTTAATGATGATTTTTGGCCATGTAACAAACCACATTCAAGTAAAGAAACAACAAGTTTTTTAAGTGTTGGAATTTCTTTGTGCAAGTAAAAGTCAT
The DNA here is from genome assembly GCA_946406115.1 of Apoda limacodes. Lineage (NCBI taxonomy): Eukaryota > Metazoa > Arthropoda > Insecta > Lepidoptera > Limacodidae > Apoda > Apoda limacodes. The sequence goes on from OX291542.1 coordinate 36,542,737, forward strand.
ATATATGACGGCGAATAGCGTCAGCGTCAAGTGGTCAACCGATGTCACACGACGTGGTTGGCGTTTTTTCTTCGGCGTACGAAGCTAATTTTCCTGCTACCGTAAGCTTCGGTAGTAATTTTTGAAACAGTAGATCCACTAATTCCTAATGCGGCCGCAACACGCTCTCGCACTTGCGATAGTGGTAATAGCGGGCCACCATTTTGTTACTCTGCTTCAAAGTATTTACGACCCTTGATTACCAGTTCTCTCGCCTGCCGTTTCAGAACAGATCCTTTAGGCATTTTGATATTTGACAGCTGGGCAGCAATCAACACGGAGGAACACAAAATACACAACGTTACGTATGGATAATATGAAAAAACTCAGCGAACAGAAATGTAGTGACTATAAAGCACGACCGTCTTGTTGCAAGTGACAGATTAAAACAAACACAATATGGCGGTGGGCCATTGAATGTTCCCACCTTGAAAAAATATATTTGATTGTTTTTGTTGTACCTATTTATCTTTGTTCAAAACATAATAAATATGCGATCGATATCATTACTTATTTGGTCACAACACTACAACTATCAAATTAGAACTGTCACCGAGAAAATAAAGAAATGGAAATAGTATAATTTTCTAATCTGTGCGGACGATTCTTTATTGAACGACTGAGCTGTAAATAAGGATTTAACGTGATTGTAAAGTAACAAACGTTTATTGTTAAATCTATTTAACTCGACTCCCTCGCAGTTTAGTTGGTAGCGTGGCCGGCTGTTGTGCTGAGGGTGGGGGTTCGATTTCCGCACTGGACAAACATTTATGTAATAAACATTTGTGTTTGTCTTGAGTTTAAGTAATTACACCCATTTATGTATAATAAGTATTTATTTACAAAAAAAAGGATTATATATGTATTTGCATCCGTTGTCTGGTATCCTTAGCACAAGCTTTGCTTACATTGGGTCAGACGGCGCTGTGTGTTATGTCCAAAAATATTTATTTATTCATTATTTATTATTTTCTAAAAGCTGCCATCCCGTTTTGTGATTATCAAACGTAAGCTCTCATGATTTAATCACTTGCAGCGCGTTACCAGTTAGTCCAGACCTAATAAATAATGATTTTTTTTAACAGAATCTAGCTCAATAGAATTCTGAATCACAGATATGTAGGTGTCCCTTAACTCAAACCAATGATCATAATTACCATAGTGTACCAAAGTGGGTAGCGAAATAGTAGGTAGCTTGACTGACGAAGTGCTATTGGACTTTGAATTATCACTTGGTTTAACATTAATGCAATTTACCAAACGCTTTGCAGCAGCCATGGCTTTATAATACTGTCCTTCAAATAATTCACGATGATCTTGCGATCTTGAGATTTCTGTACTAACTCATCCTCAGAAACAGCTTCTTCTAACTTATTTGGAACTTCATTAAAGTCGTCTAATGAAGCCGCGGTTGTTTGCATCCGCAGTTCGAGCTGTAGTAACTGTCATTCAAATAGTTAAATTTTATCAAAGGTGTTAAAAAATTTAATAAACAACGTCAGCCCACCTTTTCTACCGTTTTATTCAAAAATTTTAACAAGACCTCTATTTCACTTAATCAAAAAACTATATTCTGCTTCTCACGATACGTAAATAAGGCGTACACAAATCGGGAGTCCACACAATACTGACACACACAAAAGCTTAGGAAGTAAAGAAAGAAATAATTACGCCTAAAACCGTTCCTCTTCTTCAAATCTGATAGGTAAAGGTTCTTCACTTCTGCTTCAAGGTATAAGAATCCGATCGAATGACCAATGGTCCTTCGAGCCGTATAATAATTCAACCTGATCAAAGATCATTACAATTAATTCTATGGAGAGACAGTCCAGTCAAGTCTGCGGGCATATATCATCACACAGGGTCATACAGTACAGCGTCTTCATCATTCTTAAGTAATCGATGCATAAAACAGTTAGCGACGGAATGTGACGTAGTGGAAGTATCGCGGGTTATAAACGAAGACTTTTATGTTGACGATTTAATAACAGGTTGCGAAAATAAATCACACTTATAACTATTTGTAACAAAGTTTCCGAGGTATTACAGTCCGGATGTTTTAATTTGCGTTAGTGCAGAGTACAATAATTTACTCCAGAGAACACCTATAAAAACGTCTCGTATTATGAGAGTCGGTGGTAGACTTGCTATTTCTATGGATTTTCTGTACGACAAAATACATCCCATGTTGTTGTGCAGTAAACACCTATTTACTGTTTTGTTATTTAGGCACGAGCATCAATTATTATTGCATGCGGGCCCACAATCAGTTTTAGAAAATACCAGAGAACACTGGACTGGTTCGTAAATGTGTTACCTGCAGTCGCATGAAAGGAAAAACTTGACAACCCATCATGGGTACTGTAGAGGTTACGACCTCTTGTTAAGTGTAAAGGAGGTAAATATGCTAGCGAACGTTTTTCACGCAGCAAATACTTCGTAGTGGTTTTATGAAAATATAATAGATGGTGTCAGTGCGTTTTTAAATCAAAACAATTGGAATTTAGAGTTTGTCAGTATTTTTACATTGATTGACATTCCAGTGAAAATAATAGTTCGGACAAGTCTATATAAATTTGGAGGGTCGATTCCTGTCTCTATCAGGGAGCCCTAGAATTTGCAGAATGGCCTAATATCGCCAGTAGTCTTAGGGTAAGATACTCCAGTATCCAAAATGCACAAAGCATCGCCACCCTTGCGATTAAATGTAGATATTACCCAATGTAGCGACACGACAACCCGAGGCCTATTGAAGGATGGCCTAATGAAAGAAGACGTACTGCAGATAAGTTTAAAAAAGAAGACTTACGGAGAAGGACCACCGAGAGGTTGGAATAAATGCCGAGATTACTACCAACGAAACAATTTCAGTAAGTCAAAGTTTTATAATAGTAGAAAGTCTGTAAAGAGGGAGCATGGGCAGATGTGGGCAGGTATAGAACCAGCAGGGGGCTTAAACAACAACGATATTGAGAATCGAGAATGTGTTGTTAATTTTAATACGATTAGGAATGCACCTAATCTCGTGAAGATTCCGATTACTTTACGTGGAAATAGGATACCGTGTATCAGGGATACAGGATCAGAGATATTTATTTTGCCAGAAAGTATTTTCCACAAATTATTCGCAGAGGAAGATGTACGTGAAGAAGAAGGACTGCGAATGACTTCGGCTAATGGTACACTGGGCCAAGGATATCGATTGCATAGCATCGATATCAAAATTGCAGAAAAAGTCTTTGAAGTAGACTTTATTGTTGTTAAAGGTTGCAAATTTCCAATTTTAGGTCTTGACTTTTTGCATAAGTACAATTGTCATATTGACTTAATGAAGCAAAATGTATATGTTAGCGATAAGGTAATAGTATCGTTTCCTCAATTAAAGCCATATGTCATGGATCCAAGTTCGAAGAATGTATATAATGTGCTGGCTACAAATGTAGTGAAGGATAGGGCAGATAGTGTTTTAATGGTGGAAGATAGGGAGGAGATGAGTATATCAAAAGAGTGTTATAGGGTCGAGCAAGGAGAGTTGGACTCTAAAACTAAGCAACCATGTGCTCAAGCATCAAGTAGGAAGACTAGACAAAAGTCGCAAGGCAACCGTGCAAAATCTAGCAAATTGGTTAAGAAAGAGAATAAAGCCGGGAAAAGCTACTTAGAATATATGTATCTTATTGTATTGCAACAGAAGGTAAGGAATTATGGTCGCATGAAGTCGACGAGGGTAAGTGGCAAGCACGTAAGGTTACCACTTACATATATGAGGTTTGCTAATTTTTACCACATGGTAAGGAAGATCTACAAAAATTTCCGCCAAGTAGGTAAATTAGAAAGGTATATTAATATTTTTTTAGGAAAAGTTAGGCAAAGGATAATGCGAGCGCAGCAGCAACAAAAAGTTATATTTGATCGTCGGGCGAAACCGAAAAATTTGGTTGTAGGAGATGTAGTATTGTTATATTTTGATAAACAACGAACAGGGTTCTCATATAAATTTAAGAAAATTTATAAGGGTCCGTATGAGATAGTCAGGTTAGTTAGTCATAACAATGCGTTGTTGAGAAATGTACGTACGGATAGACAGGTAGGTCCTATACATTTTAATAGGTTAAAAGTATTCCGTCCGAGATTAACCTTATAAATAGGTTAATTCTACCAATTTACTTGGTAAAATAAATAAACGGACAGATCGATTTATTAATATATAGATAATGAAGTCAGGGAATAAAGCTAGTCAGGCTAGTTTTAGTAAACTTTTTTGACTAGATTTATTTTTTTCAAAATTCAGAAGGTCTAGTAGCGGACATGATTAATATTTGAATGGTAATTTAGGTATTTTAGATGGTTTAGGTAGATTTTTTTTAAAATGTAGAAAGTCTAGTAGCGGACATAGGTAATATTTGAGTTGTAATTTAGGCATATAGATTATTTAGGTATGTGTAGGATTGCTTAACTATACTAGGTAAGCAAGAAATACTTGAGAGAAATAGGTAATTTCTTAAAAGTTTAGAAGTTTGAAAGTCAAACTTAGGTAATGTCGAGTAATAATGAAATGTCATTATAAGATATCATAAAAAGTTATCCGATAAAATACAATTGGTAAATATGTCAAAATAATGTTTTGCTACAACTGTATATTAATAAATGGTTAGAAGGTAGTGTAGAAGAAATATGATAGAAGAAGGCTGTAGCCTAGCCATAAAGCGGAATATAGAAATGAGTAAAGCAGGAAGAGAAGGTCACCAAGTCATGAGTAACTTGTACATTGTACTAAGTACACGCTGGAGGTTAGTAAATATTGTAGGAGCATAGATTGAGGTAAAAAGAGTTCATAGGAAACGAGGGTTTGGTAAGTTGATAGTTGTAGGAAGTAATCATACTAGTAGGATTTAGTAGAGAATTGTAGGAATTTTAATCGGTGTAGATTATTTCATTGAAAAGTTTAGTAGGCTTTGATATATGAGATTTTGTTAGAAAAATAAAAGTCGTCATATGAAGATAGGTCAAGCATAGAGAAATCCGAAGTAGGATAAGGTTCCGTAGGGAATATGTTATTGTGAGATGTGTGTACGATGACAGTAAAGTCAGTATAGGATGAACGAACTCAGAGTTCAAGATGATATTTGTCATTAGATAGGGCTAAGACATATTGATGTTAGTCGGGTTCCGTAAGGTGATTCATTTTATTGAATTTAATTATTATATATTAAAAGATAGGATTTCTTAAGATAGGGTTCCTTAAGATTAGTGGGTTTAGTATGGATAGTTTCCACTAGGAAGAGGGTTAGTTTTAGTTTATTTAAGTAAGGTTCCGTAGGTAGATTTTTATAATAAAATAAATTAAAAGGTATTGTAAAGAGTGAATTGAATTGAGGAGATATAGGGTTCTGTATGTAGGGTTTTGCATCTTATAAATATATAATGACAAAATATTGTCAAGAGTGAATAGGTATAATGTGTAGGGATCCGTAGGTTAAGGATTTATTAATATAGATTGATGAGTAAAATAGGTTAGAGCCAAGTGCGAATCTTTGATATTATAATGAGACATATGGTTGAAAGTTATTTAGGTCAAGGGTGATCTGTGTCAAGCGTGATCTGGACCAATGGTATTGGAATAGTGATTATGGTCGAGTGAGATTTAGGTCAAGGGTGATCTGAGTCATTAGGTATAATCCAAATAGGATCCAAGTAGGATTAGGGCCAAGTGTGAGCCGTAGGTGTATAGTATTTTTTTTAGGTAGAATAGCAATTCCTATTCAAGTAGTCAAGTGTGAAACGAAAAAAAAAAACAATGTCAAGGATGAACCTTGAGAAAAAAATCGAATCGAAAACGAAATAGGGCTAAGCTTCGAGGTTATATGATAAGTATTAGGTATTAGGGTCAAGTATGAGTAGGAATGAGAATTCATTGGAAGTAATTTACGCGACGTTCGTTGTTTATTTTAAATGCGAACATTACATATGACTTTAATGAATAAAGGATATAAAGGTAATGGTTTTTATTAGTATATTGTATTAATAAGTTAGGGTAATTAAAGGAAATGACTCCATCCTAAAATAATTGTTATTGTGGTTAATGAATTTTATTATTAGTTAGCAAGGGAAAAGTAAAGTTGTAAATGGAATGGAATGTGTAAATGATGTTATTTTCTTCATTTTCTTATGAAGGTATTAAATGTAAAGTAAAGGTGTTATAATTTGAAAATATGCGCGATAGGATATACATTGAATTTCTTAAAGGAAAAGAAACTTTGTTTAATTATAATTCAGATAATGAAAGTTTATGAGATTCTTAGGATGTATGGTTGGTATTTGATGTAAAATAAATATTCTCATAGTTGATGAATTTATTAATTGTTAAGAAGTTATAGGTATTTAGTAAAGTTGTTTATTAGTTAATTAGAAATGGAATAAATATGAGGTACGAGGTTTATAAAGGCTAATGCAAGCCGAAAATGGGAGTTTTTGTGTTATTGCAACATGTTAAAGTAAGGTAGGTAGGTATTGCACTTAATGCATGGGGATGCGCTACCAAATCTAGTTAAGATAAGTATCTTAATATTGTTTTTAATTTTGAATTGTTGATGAAAAAGTAAGAGCGAGTATGAAGGACCATTGTATTTATAGATTGTTTATAATTTTTTTGTGTGCCTTCCTATTGATGCCGAGTTAGGGATTAATTGTAGGTCGATACGGGTAGGTTCTATAACGTGATTTGAATTTAGAACCAAATGAACACTGGTTGACGCGAATGATTTATTGAGCTGCATTACAGTTTTTAACTTGAATTAAAAGTGATAAATGTAAATGGAAGTTAGGAGGACGAGAGATTTTGTTTTATGAGAAAAACTAAAAGATGTTTAAAGTAAAGTAAGGTATAGGTTCAATTGTGATTAGCTTTTGTTTTGCTATATTGAATTGATGATAATGTAATTAACGTAGGTTGATAGGATATTGTAGTGTATAATATTTTTGAAGTTTGACTTCAAAAGTCAAAAACTTAAAACTGTCTTGTGTTGGCGTTATTAACGAATTAATTTGAAGGGAGTTGCCCAACATTTAAACAGGTTAGTGTTCGACAAGGAGGTAGGTAGTGCCATGTCTTTGGATCCTTACCGTGGTTTATCCGGAGGAAAATCAACTAAAAACCCTAAATGGATTCTGATTTAGGTAATTTACCATTTCCATATGGTTTGGCATCGCGTGACGAAGTGTCCCGGTAACCTAAAAGGTTAAAATCAGTAGGGTAATGTAGATTTCCCGCTATTTGTGATCTCGATGGGTAGTTTATAGGTAGCGAATAGAAAATTATACGCAACGAGTTCGTAGTGGTTTTATGAAAATATAATAGATGGTGTCAGTGCGTTTTTAAATAAAAACAATTGGAATTTAGAGTTTGTCAGTATTTTTACATTGATTGACATTCCAGTGAAAATTATAGATTGGACAAGTCTATATAAATTTGGAGGGTCGATTCCTGTCTCTATCAGGGAGCCCTAGAATTTGTAGAATGGCCTAATATCGCCAGTAGTCTTAGGGTAAGTTACTCCAGTATCCAAAATGCACTAAGCATCGCCACCCTTGCGATTAAATGTAGATATAATCCAATGTACCGACATGACGACACGAGGCCTATTGAAGGATGGCCTAATGAAAGAAGACGTACTGCAGATAAGTTTAAAATTGTATAATAATTCTCCTAGGTAGTAGATGAGTCTAAAGGATGTATACTCTTGTGGAGATTGAAAAGAACATCTGAATACATAAAAGAACTCTCGTCTCTTTATTAGCAGAGATCCCGATACCTAATAAGAAATAGGTAGAAGCAGCTTCTTTACGGCCCCGCACGCTGCAGTACCTTACCTTTAGCACGAATTCAGCCCGATTTTCCTTCCATCCGCTGTGGCGTTCGCTATGCAGGGCTATCTATTCTAAGCTGAAAGCGTAGAGGGGCCAAACTGGAGAAGTACTTCGTGTGTTTATTTGTTTGTTTTGTGACAAAAGCGTTGCATTTAGAGGCCGTCACTGATTTATCGTCTAATGCTTATATTCAAACGCTTAATAGGTTTATTTCTGGACCCGGTAAACCATTAGAAATTTATTCGAACAATTGCCGAAACTTCGTTAAAGCGATGAAGGAGTAAGCAGATTTTTTACACAGTAACACGCAGCCTATCATTGAATGGTAGCAAATAAGTTTTTAAAATCAATGATATGCATCTTTTAGAAATAAGTTGGATGAAATCCCAATATGGCTTTTAAAGTTTCAAATAGATGTTGTAAAGGATTGTCCTGCCACCTTAAGTGCTAAACTGGGTTATGTTCAGGCTCTTTTAGAACTTATAGTTGCTGTATCTCTAAGTTCTACTGTGCACTGATAAGTCGCCCTAACGCATAAATAAGTTTCAAAAGGCCAACTTAAAGATCCAAAATAAGCGATTTTGACTTATTTTGAACTACTAAGGATCTTTTTGTTCTAAAAATGTATACAGTATACTTATTTTCTCACATTGGTTTTTTTCTTTTACGGGGCGGTAATTATCATCGTCAAGTTTAATGTGTTTTACAAAATATTTTGGACATGAGTGATGGCAATATCGATCAAGGAAATTCTAACCAACCATCAATAGAGGCTGAACACAATATTCAAAGGTCTGAAAGATCTAAAAAGGACAAACAATTACTTTTGGTTATAACATTCACTCAATTGCATACACAGTATGCAAATAGGTGATTTTTAAACCTCATGGTGCTAAATAAGGCGTAACTAAGTGAGCTTTAGAACTGTAAGATGCAAACCATGTCTTCAAAATGGAGTCTTCAAAATTGTGGAAGTTTGGATACGACATTATGTTATTGACACCTAACTACAACTGTGGTACTTGCAACTGATGTAATTTAACAATATAATAAAATTAAAAAAACCAAAATTACTTGTTTTGAAAATCAATAAAAAAGTGAGGTTATAATCATATTTACTTTTTAATTTATTATTCTTATAAACTTAATCTAATGAAAGGCGCGTGAAAATCTATAAAGAAATATTATATATAATTCACATTAAAAAACAAATCTCAACGTCTTTTAAGCTCACTAAATGCTAAAGCATTAAAGTTACCTAATAATAAATAGAAACACGATAGGACTTACCTAATACACACAACACACAAGTCGCACTCAGAGTTACTTTTGGATTTTATTTTAAATAATTAATAATTAGATTATGCACTCGAACCTTTTTTTAGCACTTCTTTATCGCTTGATGAATGAACGAAATCACTTTTCATTAAATTACTCATTTGCTACGCGCAATTTTAACCCACGGTTCTAATTTCCACTACAGAGTATAATTTAAACTATTAAGGAACCCATTTACAACCAAAAATAGGCTGCAATTTTTCTCCTTTGTGTGCTATTAGGGTGGCATATGGGTTGCCTGCACCTATATACCACTTAAGAATGGCTGTAATTTTCACCTTAGGTAATACTCGGTCCTAATAAATAACTCATATATCACCTGTTGTGTTAGTTGGGCGTGCCACAAACTTAAATCAAATCAAAAATAAAATGCTCGTTCTTATAAAAGAAGAAAACTTACCACCACTAAAATGGCGGCTAGGAAGAATTTTAACCACTTCAAGATGTCGAGATGGAGCAACTTGAGTCGCAAATATTCGTACAGCTGATGGTGCAATTCAGCAGGCTTTTTCTAAGATCTGTCCGTAGCCAGTTCCAGTGGCAAAAACAGAAGATTTTATTTTAGAAGAGGATCCTTTCAAAGTGGGCCGCGATGTTAGGACGCTTACGCCATCTGGCGGGGACTCCCCATAATTTTACCTGCGGTAGATATGTCAATGGACGGACATGGACTAACTTCTAATGAGGTATACCAGAGGGCGGCACTTCTGCATATGAATCGACTGTTTAAAAACGACGCCAACATTCAAAAAGAATCTAACTGTGTATCGCATCTCATGCACAACTATATTTTTTTTTATAATTTTATTAATTACACTAAATTACCTCAGATCAAAAGTATTATTTCACCTCATTATTACCTGAAAAGACAGAGCAATCTTAACACTCTGCTTTTTATTTCAAATATGAGCAAATTATACTCAGCCAAATATTCGCTTTTATATGGCTTTTACTTACCAAGGATTTGCACTAATCTCGCTTTCCCACTGTTTTTTTTTTCTTTTTACACGCAACATTTTTCAAACGTTATAATACCAAACAGTGTTTTTAAGTTGTAAGTTATATTGTTATACAAACGATTCCTAATGTCTATATGGACCTATGTAATACAGCTGTCGGGCTGTACCAAAAAGAGTTGTCGCAATCATCCAAGGATTCCAGAATAAGATTCTCAGTGTAATAGTTAATGCACACTGGTACGTAAGAAACAATGATCTCCACCGGGACTTTATTGTTGAGTTTGTCGACAGTATTATGAAAAAGTATGCAAAAGATCAAGAACATAGACTTCATCATCATGTGAACGTCGAGGCAATCTAGCTCTTCCACAACATGGACAAAGTGGGAAGGCCTAAAATAACTAAACCCATTGAGTAAGTGTATTGATATCAAATCTAGTAGTGAAAGTACTAGTACTAGTATTTTAAATACTATTTTATAAAAGTAAGTTAAAGACAAATTACTCATTAGCCTTCTTAGTTAGATTGTAATAAAATTAGGGTACAATATTTTCATTGTAAAATTTTCATTTCAATATAATTCGTGCTTCTTATAGTTAGATATCTGAGACCTTACAATGTATGGGTAATCCTCATCGCCACAATTCTCATCGTCACCTTCGTGGCAAATTTAAGTTTTTGCTTATTTGTACAATTTCTGTATATACATAGCCTATAGCGCTTGATAAGACGAGTAGTTTGGCTGCTATTAATATTTTGAACTTCTTGATCCCACGAAAGTGATGCAATAAGCCACGAAAGTGACAAATAAACTTAACAGCCATTATTTTTTTATAATTTAAGTCCTGTTTATGAGATTTAATGCTAATAAAATAAGTAGACAGGTAAATATATGTTATCAATAAACAAAATAGACAATTACCAGCTTGGTCCGAGGTTCTTTATATAACTGATGTTTTATTGTCAATTTAAACTAAGTACATAACTTTAGTAATAACTTTTTATCATAAAACATTATTAATGCAAATAGGAAATTTAGTGTGATTTTATTTACTAGTTAAGTTCTCATTTTTATTTTATATAAAATTTTGTACTCTAAATTATCCCTCTTTATACATACTCTCTCTTACTATGACCTAAAATGCCATAACTAAACTTATGGTGACTGAGCGTAATTAAAGTAGTTAAGTATTTTGCTGCAATTTGGCAAAATATTTGGCCATCTGGTAGAGGTGTTGACGTGCCTATTCTTGAAGAAAAATTTAGGTTTTGTTGGTTCACGTGTCGGAGAAGAATTCGGGTCATTGGCAATAGGAGAATTATTTTCGCAAATTAAAAGATCTTAAAGAGCACTGTTTGCCAACTGTTTTTTTTTTCTTTTCTTTTGCCGTACAGTTTGCTCTTCAGTCGATCTCGTAACTGTTTTTCTCTTTTTATTTGGATATACATTTCATTGGCTTAGTATAATGACTCCTCTGGCTTCACAACTATAATAACAATTTGCTTTGACAGCATTGTAAACCCCCGGTTTGCTTTTTTCTTTCGCGTTTTTCTGCATTTTTTTTATTTTTCTCTGCGTTCTTTGGCAGTTTGTGGCATTCTAAGGCCCTGAAAATAGCCATAAATCATTACTGCCAACATACTAATAATCACTTTCAGGGCTCAAAATCACTTTCGTGGCTTAAAATCATTAAATACTACATCAATATCTTGCATTTTGGTTGCTTTGATTAGCTTACTTTTGTTTTCAATTGCTAAAATACAATGCACAAAAATGTTGTCCAAGCAATTGATACATAGATGTATCGATCAAATAAATAGAAACTCACCAGATTTTGTTGTCACTGAACGTGAATAAGCCGCTCGTCTCACTTCTTCAATGCCGGAACACGTTTGACGTTCGTCCGAATCTAACTCTGTGATTGGTTGCTGCTGTCTTGTTCAACAGTAAGCCTTTATTTGGGCAAATCTTAAGTACCCTAAATCGTGTGATCGACGCATATTGTGTATTCAATTCAAATAATGATAAAAAGATTTTTAAACTATTGTTTGTAAAGTTTATTAAATTGCAATGATTTCAGTGGATATGTAACATACAAATACACTGAAATTTAGTAAAGCAGTAACCAAATGTTTTGCTGCAACGGGAAGTGTGACGCGATGAGAATGAGAAAAATGGCCCCGTTTTTTATAGTTTCGTGTGATTTTTGGTATATATTTTTGCTTCTATTACGACAAAGTTTTATTTATTTAATAGCTTATTAGATGTTATACTATACAGAGATCTATCCCTTCTATGAAGGTTGACGTAAATCCCTTTATGATATAACAGTTGGTATTCAGAATGATGACTTTGATGAGATCTCTCACTTCTGTAAAGAAACTTCTAGTCTACTATCAATAGTTACGGGGATGAAGCCCTTTTTATTTTTTTCAGCTTTAGTAGTTCCTATACAGAAGTGATAGATCCCATCACGATCTTTGTTCCGGATGACAGCTGTCAAACTAGAAGGCGCTATATCCTAGAAACTGCCTTCAAGCGCCTAGGAGCGCATTCACGTCAATAAATGATGTCCAGAATATTTGGTATTAAAAATGTACTTGTATCTACTCTGAGAATTTAACTATGCATCAATTTCACCTAAAAGTAGATTTAAGTTTACTCAGCCATTTTAAGAACTTAACAAAATCTAGGACAATATAAAAAAAACATTATAAACATAGTATTTGAATACGTCCTTTGTTATAATATCAAGTATTATTAACGTATAACAAGCTCTTCTATTTAAGCTTTGAGGGAAAAAAAGTAAAAGGTCTAAAAACGAGTTCTCATTTATCACAATTCCAGGGATCCGGTAACGGATGCCATGAAATATATTCGAACTGAAGTTTTTGAGGGCGGAGCCTTGAAGAGAGCTTCCACGGGACGACACGTAAGTGCCTCGTTTGTAACACTGAGCTTCTTAAAACTCAAATAATATTATTATAGTATATTTCATAAGAAGTCTTGCGTGTCTTTGTGTATTATTAACAATTCACTGCACAAAAAAAAGTCTAATCAAAAAGGGCTAACATAAGATAAAGGTTAAAGAGTCAAAGGTCAAAATAAACGAAAAACAAGCGATTTATACTATAAAATACTGAAATAGAATTTTAATGGCACTAGGACATATCTTACCGATTTTTTTTGACTAGCTTTTGCCCGTAGTTTTGACCGCACTAAATGCAACTATCGACATAGAATTCCTACGGAAACTCCTTGACGATAGTAAAACTACCTACTCACACTTGACGTTTTAAGGGTTCCGTACCGCAACAGGAAAAAAGTAACCCTTATAGAATCACGTCATTGTCTATCTATCTGCCTGTCTGTAACGACCCTTATACTTAAGAACGCGAGGAGGTATCAAGTTGAAATTATAAATTTCAAATAGTAAAGTCTACGTTCACTTAAAGTTGTAAAAAATATAAAGCTTCTGAGTAAATGCAATAAAAAATAAGACCAAAATACGGGTGTTTTTGTCGCTTATTGTGATACAAACAAATCAAAATCTATAGTGTTCCCCGTTGACCTAGAATCATGAATTTGGCAACAAGCAAGATATTACATAACAAATTTAGGGAAACATCCAAAAACTAATAATTAAGGCAAATTTTTTTTTTCTGAGCTGACTATGCAGTTGGCTGTTGCAGCCATTACTGCTTCACCGGACTTTTGGGGCGAGACTCTGAAGGAGCCTCAGCCCATATAGCGCCCAACGCTCAAGGGCTCCCCGCGGGGGAAGCCTCGGTTTGGGTTGTCGCTCTCGGGGGCGTCCCTTCGTCCGGCGTGAGTCTCGAACCCGAAGGTGAGTCACCGCCAGGAGGGGAGTTCCCCGTTACGCGGGTACGATTGCGATTGAGTGGGGGCGAGAAGCGCCCCGGCACTCTTTGATACCTAGTGTATCCTTGTGGGCGCCGACGAACCCGGGGACGTCGGCGTCGTGTTTGGAGGGAGGCCCTATTCGGGGAGGTCGTAGAGGGTTCGGGGAGGTCGTAGAGATTAAGGCAAAGACCTGTTAGACTTAATCTCATGTTGAAAGAACTATCTACTTATAACGAGATTGTACGGAACCCTCGGTGCGCGAGCCAAACTCGCACTTGACCGGTTTTTCTTTATTTTATTTTATTTTCTTTATTGGGGACAACAAACAGTATTCACAATCATTCTTAATAACTAGTATCAAAAATATAACAGATTAATCATTATGAAACCCACAACGTTATCCACAGATTTGTTTCAATGTGTTACTCGATACAATTATCAATAATACTAATTTAAATTAAGTACGTACAAGAAGGAAATACATTTTTTTATATTGTATATATATCGCAAATCAAGAATGATAGGTATTTATAACATCGGCAACTAGTCTTTTGAACTTGTTAACTGAAGCAGTAAAGATGTCTAAGTCAGGGAAGACTTCATTAAATATGTGTGCGAGGCGTCGACGGGGCGCGCGTACGCCAGCGTTGGTGCGACATGGCGCGGTGTGAAACAACCGACGCACGCGCACCTCTCGCCGCTGTACGGTACGCGGTACTACGTAGCACAAATTATTAGTCAGCCCAGTGCAGTCAAACTTGCTATTACAGATACCATGTAATACCATGGCGCTAAGAAGGATGCGCCTACTTTCTAAACTAAGCAGCTTGTACTTATCCAGCAGTTGTTTCTTAAGTAGCATATGCCCTTTCCCGCAAGCTGCAAGTATCACATTGCCAAATTTAATTGAGACACACAACCCACACACAACCTAATCGTTCGCGGAACGTGTTATGTCGTTATGTTTTATGTCATATGTATGTCGTTTAAATTGGCAAGTAGAACGATTTTTGGAATTATAAAAAAACCGGTCAAGTGCGTGTCGTACACGCAAGTTTGGGTTCCGTAGATTGAGAATTAATGCGATTAAAGATATTAATGATAAACTTATCTTAAGGAAAAATTTACAAAGATTTGTTATCGTGATTTTTTTTAGAACATGTGGTTATAGGTTATAGTTAAGATTTTCAACTTTCGAAACTAATGAGCCGCAAAATATATATTTCAAAGTGAAAATACGAGGGAACCTCAAACGCATATTTAAAGTCCTATTGAATGATCCCCCCTACGATGTAATGATCCCCCCTACGATGTAATGATCCCCCCTACGATGTAATGCGTTAAACAAATTCTTACTCAAAAATGCTATGAAAATATTAAATGAAATTGAAAAAAAGGAGGACATCGATTCTGAATTGCTAATAAACACACTTTTTCGGACAGAAAAGGCAACAGTAAATTCCTAAACTATTTTCTTTGCATGGCCTATAATAAAGATAAACACGTAAATAGTAAATGAATCGCCCTATGTAGCTAATACCCCTTACGAGTTAGCAATCACAGCGGTGTGTAAGTGCTATAGGGAATGGCAATGAAATGCGCTGGATTAAAAAAATATGAGCAGGATATCATGTTTTTCAACTCTTTATTTTCAATTTCATCCTGTAATTAAATCTCTGTTACTTGATTTGCGTAAAGCTCTGGACAAGTCTCGGGTATGAGGTTATTGCTAGCTTCGTATTATCAACGACCTCACCTAACGGTTCGTCCTTTAAACTCTGCTATCCAGCATTGTTCAACTGACTCGTTGTGCCGTCTAAAAGAAGTTTTGAGAACTATTCCATAGGACCCATTTCGGCTATACCTACTATCACTTGTTAGGCACACTAAACCGATTTACTAGGTTAAAGTGCCAAATCAAAGTGCTTGAAATAAAATAGTACATTGTGTTTTAAGGTTGGTTAGAAGAAAATTACCAACGAGTACCGTGGAGTAAATTAAGGTCTTTATCCGCTTTACCAGCTCGTAATGACACTGTTTTGAGTAAGTGTGCTGAAAATTTATAAAATAGTATAAGCATAAATACATTAAAATTAAAAATTTTGTTTTAAGAATTTTGTATCGTAGTTTAAGCCATGGTACAAATTCAGAATGCACTCAAAGTAAAAACTTTTTTGAAAAAAGTTTGTGCATTTAATGAGTGAATCTTGGTGGTTTGCGGAATAGGTAGCATACTAAGTCTTATTACCTACTTTGCTTTGTTTTATTGTACTTGCATTCCTCCATCCGTTATACTAGGGACTGAGACACGGCCGTGTATATACAGTAGGCATTTTAGTTCCTTGACATCAGAGGCGGCTCGTCCTAAGGAGCGCTGGTGCAGCGCTCTCCCATAAATAATTACCTACTTAAGAAACAATATGTTTTATATTTAACTTAAAATAATTAATTATTATGCTTCTCTTTATAGTTCAAATAGTATTTCACTAAAACATTCTGTACACACACACACACAGGTAACTAAAGATTTAGTATGGAATTGCACTGAGGAGACTCTGTCACTAAGTGGAGCGCTAGCAATTGCGCTCCTATGAAATGAATTTCAGTACAGAGACTTAGAGCTGAAATCCACGAGTGTGAAAGAGAAAGTTCGAAACATTCTCACACGTATGTTACTCCCCAGTAACTGTTTTTAGTCACAAACAATTCAAAAAATGCTGAAATTGAACAGATTTATAAAAAAATAATAGCGTTGTAAATACATGATAGTGAGACAAAGGATTTATAAACTGATATACAAGGTTTGCAGATTTCTTTAAATATAATTAGTAAAAAGTATGAAAGCGCTAAGAATGAAATAAATGAGCATATTCTAGTTTTAAATGAGCTAGTTGCTAGTACATAATATAATGCGGATAGATTTGATTCATCAGTAAATAATTACTCTTGTGCTTGTGCTCTTTAATCTCAGGTATCTTCACAACCCAAGTCACAGAACTCTTCTAATTATATCAATGTTTCATCTAGTAACATCCTAGGGCAAAACCTGCTAAACAATCAGTTGGTCCCCGATTAGCAGCTGCCCAGCAGAACAATTTTAATCTCAGATAAACTCAAGAAAGGATTTGATTTACTCCTTAGCAACTGGTTGAATCACTCGGTAACAAACATATGTACACCAAGTGCTTCCTTTGGTCAAAATGTTAAAAACATACCTGTCAGTGAACTAAATAGTACTAAAACAATTGTTATATTGTTTGTAGATGGTTCAATATTAAGTAGAACGATATCATACAGGGAGTAGGTACCTTGTTGGAGTTACACAATCAAACAAGGTTTATGTTCATAAGAAGCGGTTTTTGAATTTTCTTCAAGCTCGACTGCTAAACTAAATAGACATATATTTGACATGAATTTACGTCTTTACAACTCGACTCATCATCATAGCGATGCAATTTTATAGTTTTTTTAGTGCCTTTATTGAAAAAAATTCAATTCGAGGGGGTTCATTAATAATTGTGAATAATAATATACAGTGTAAAGACCGAATAGTTGGCCTCTCAATGGAACGCATTATAGAATTGTCCTGTATAATACTAAATAATTATATTACACTTTTTGAGTATCGCCCCCCTTCCTCCCTCTCTGAAAATATAATTATTTTGAGCCTTAATAGAAAAAGCTCTTAAAAAAATTGGTCGTTCTAAAAAATCAGTTAATGTTTGTGTTGACTTTAATTTTGATCTTTTAGATGAGAGTTGCCCAACAAGAAATAGATTTATTAACTTATTTACAAGTTTTGACTTAAATTATTTGTTTCTGAACCCAACTAGAATTACATCAACTTCAGCTACATGTTAAGATAATATTTTCTGTAACGTTAAAGTAAAGGATAAATCTATTATTAACTTTTTGCCATCCGATCACTGTAGTAAAATAAAAAAAATCTGCACAACAATAAAAAAATCTCAGCTAGTAACTTGTAGAACTGTAACCACTGCTCGACTAGACAATTTTAAAGCTAATATTGAAAAGAAAATTCCATTTTTCCATTTCATGCATCATAATGCTAATAATCTTTATAATTATATTTTTGATTTCTTAAGTAATGAGTTCGAGGAAGTGTTTAAAGTAAAAACTTTCAGGCCAAATGTTAAAATTAAATTTAGGGACTGGACTACTGTAGGAATACAGCGCAGTCGAATTAGGGTTAACGAGTTGTATGAAATGAAACAATATAACCACAGTCTTACGTTCACCGACTATGTCAAAATATATGCAAAAACATTTAAAAGTGTGTAAGGTTAAAAAAATATTGTATTAAAGTAATAAAATTCAAAATTCTGATAATAAAATAAAGGCCACATTTAATATATACTGTAGATACAAAAGTAATTGATTCAGATCTTGATCTCGCTAACTATTTTGAGAAATATTTTACTGAAATGCCTACAATTACAACTAGTGCATTTAATTCCTCTTCATTACAATCAGAGTTACTTTTAAAATATAATGTAAATAAATATGAGGCTATATTTAAATTTGAGCATGTTATCTTTGACGACATTATAATAACATTTAAATCATTTACTCAGAAAAAACTGTTATATCAGTTAAAGTCCTTAGCGAAATTATTGATATTATAGGTGCCATAATATTTTATAAGTGTGTTGACGAAAGGATATTTGCAGACTTAATAAAATATAGTAAAATGCCATTGGCATCTTCTGTGATCTATCAAAGGCTGCGTGCAACATGATACTCTTATACAAAAACTTAGTCATTATGGTATTGCAGATTTGGCTCTTGAGCTTATCCACTCAAATGTAAGTAGTAGAATGTAAAAGGTCCAAATCAATGAAATGAAATGAAAAAAGTAGCTCATAAGTAAAATTAGGAGTTCCTCAAGGTTTTGTTTTTAAATGACATAAATGACTTGCCTTTCTTTGTGGAGAAGGTGTGCAAGATAGTACTATTTGCAGATGACACTTCTCTTGTATTTAAAGTTAATAGAAGTTAAACTTATTTTGACGACGTAAGTAGTGCACTTTCTCAGGTTCTTCAGTAGTTTACTACAAGTAATTTACTTCTTAATGCGAAAAAGACTAAGTTTTTAAAATTTATGATACCAAATTTCAGAAAAAAAACTGTTTTTTTTTCTGGCTGACTCTGCAGTTGGCTGATGCAGCCATTACTGCTCCACCGGGCTTTTGGGGCGAGACTCTGAAGAAGCCTCAGCCCATATAGCGCCCAACGCTCAAAGGGCTCCCCGCGGGGGAAGCCTCGGCTTGGGTTGTCGCTCTTGGTGTCGTCCCTTCGACCAGCGCAAGCATCGAACCTAAGTTGAGTCTTCGACCAGCGCAAGCATCGAACCTAAGTTGAGTCAGCGCCAGAAGGGGAGTTCCCCTTTACGCGGTTGCGATTGCGAATGAGTTGGGGCGGGATTAGACATAAGCACAAAAATATCCTTAAACGGAGAAGAAATAGAACTATTAAATTCAACAGTAACTAGACTCAACAGTGTTTCTAGGTATTACGTTAGACAATAGGCGGCAGTGGAACCCACACATTTCAGTACTTGAAGGGAAACTTAGTTCAGCTGCTTATGCAGTTAGAAAAGTTAGGTAGCTTACAGATGTTGACATTTCTCGCTTGGTCTACTTTAGCTATTTCCATTCCGCCATGTCATCTCATGGCATTTTGCTTCGGAGTAAGGCAGCTGATATTGATATAGTCTTTATTTTGCAAAAGAGAGCAGAACGGTCAATCTATAAATTAGGACCTCGAATTTCTCTTAGGGAACTATTTAGGGAAATTGATATTTTAACTGTTCCTTGCCAATATATCTTCGCTTGTATAATGTATGTACGCAAAATTGTCACTTATTTGTTAAAAATAGTAACCTGCACAGTGTTAATATAAAAAGATGTAAAGATTAACTGCTAAGTTTCTTGAAAGTTCTTCTCGGTAGTAAATCATTCCGAACCGGTGGTAACTTTTTAGTTTTTTTTTAAATTAATATTTAACCGACAATTCAAAAGTGCTGTTTAAAAGTTTTATGACATGAAAGGCTAAATTTAACTCACACCTAAGGTTGTTTTCCTCCCGTGACAAACCCTTACAATAGGGAAATGTAAAAATTAAGTGCGCTTATACTATAATAATATTGTCTTATTCACTTTAATTCACATTACCCTTGTTACCGATAAATATTACTTATGTAGATAGAGGATGAGGTGATTTTGTCAGACTTTATTAAACTTCTCATTATATTACCCGACACAACGAACTAGAAGGCAATGTGTCACTACAGCTATTTGTAATCTACATTCCTCGCTCTCGACCACATAAATTAATTATTTCAAGTTGTTGCGTGTTGAAAATAACTTGAATCACGCAAACGTTCGTTTCTAACTTTAGTTTTTTCTTGAACTTACTAATAAAGGTTAGTGTTTGAAAATAACTACAATTATTAAGTAATTTATCTACTTTTTACGTTAACAAGTATAATATCATGTCATATCATGGAGTCAGACAAAAAGGGTAATAGTTTTAAATATTATCGATATTTAATTTTGACGACACCTACAAATATGCACGCATGGAGCCAATCGGCAAAGCGGTTCTTTCGTTGATTAAGGGACTCTAAATAATTATAAATTACATCGGTACAAGCGTTTTCCAATTATCGGTACAAAATACATCAAAATAAAAGCCTTACGGTTACCTAGTCAACAAGGAACCCTTATAGTCTCGCCGTGTCCGACCGTCAGTTTGTTTGTCCGCGCCAGTTAAGATGAAACTCTTAATATTATAAAGCTGTAATTTGGAATAGATATACACATAAAGTAGTAAAAGTAGAAAGTGGTATAATAAAAGTAGAAAGTGGTAGGATAAAAAATCTTAAAAAAATAGTTTTTATCGTACCTCCCTTACACGTAAAGTGGGCTGTTTATTATATTTCGTCTATCATATTAATATGGGGTGTCGTTGCAGAGTATATTCTAAAATAATGCGGGGGTGCGCAAACTATTTTGCGATTAAGGGAATCGTTTGAGAAACAGTAGAGTAGTATTGAAATCTATCACAACTAAGAAGGCTCTACAAGTTAACGAGTAATCACCGGTGTGCAGTTAGCATCCAAATATACTTGCCGCCAATAACCCTACCAAATTAAGACGTCTTAGTTATTTTTCTATTTAATTCCAAAAAGGTGTAACAATGCGGTTGAGTTTGTCATGCATTTATTTCTATAGAAATAAAACATGTATTTGTCACAAACAAGAACTATTTCCTCGCTAACACTCTGACAGCTAACTAACCTGCTCGTATTTCTTCTTACAGAGTTGCTCTTTGTACCAATCACAAAATTTGTAATCTTTGTATTTTGCGGATGCTGTGATTGTGCCGATAATACAGCTGTGAAAACCATAACAAGAGGACAATAGGCTTCATAACATAGAAAGTGGATTCTAAAATGTAGGTTTGGTTGACATCACTTAATTTAACGGTACCTATCAATTGTTTTTGGTATGATATACGGCAGGCAAATGCTTATGTGACACATGGCATTAGTGTTCAATTGAAATAACTATAAAACCAAATAAAGTCTCACCCCAGACCACAACATTTTTCGATATGATTATAATTTTTTTTCCTCCCCTTATCGATCGAGTATCACTCTAGTTTTTTCTAAATCTAATTTAATAGCTATTGCAAAATACTACTTATATTTATTGTCACATACCTCTTGCTTGCCGTCCATCATATCAAAAATAAATGAAGTCTCACCCTAGACCGCAACATTTTTTGATATCTTTATAATTTCATTTCCCCTTTTCCAATCGAGTATCGCTATAGTTTTTGTAGCTATTGCAATAGACTATTAATATATAGCGTCATATACCCAATGCTCTCCGTCCATCATACCAAAAATAAATGAAGTCTCACCCCTGACCGCACATTTTTTAATATGTTTAGAATTTTTTTTATCCCCTTATCGATAGAGTTATACTTAAGGTTTGATTTTCTTTTATAGCTATTTCATAGACTACTAATATTTAGAGTCATATACAAGGGGTACTTGTCGTCCATCATACCAAAAACAATTAATAGGTACCTATCAACCTATGAACCTATGATGTCGAACCAAAGCTTCATTTTAGAATCCACTTTTTATGTTATGAAGCCTATTGTCCTCTTGTTATGGTTTTCACAACTAAATTATCCGCACAACCACATTATCCGTACAACCACAACATTATCCGCACAACCACAACATTATCCGCACAACCACAACATTATCCGCACAACCACAACATTATCCGCACAACCACAACATTATCCGGACAACCACTACATTATCCGCACAACCACAACATTATCCGCACAACCACAACATTATCCGCAAAATACAAAATTACAAATTTTGTGATTGGTACAAAGATTAACTCAGTAAGAAGCAATACGAGCAGGTAAGTTAGCTGCCAGAAAGTAATCGAGGAAATAGTTCTTATTTCAGACAAATAGATTTTTATTTCTATATAAATAGATGCGTGACAAACTCAACCGCATTGCTACAACTTTTTAAGAATTAAATACAAAAGTAACTAAGGCTTCATAATTCAGTTAGGTTACAGGTAATATTGGCTGCCAACTTCACACCGGTCGAGCAATCGTCAACCAACTCATAAAATGTACTTGTGACGAGCAACTACGGAACCGTACACTGCACTTGGCTGGTTTTTTTTTAATATTTAATTAAATAAATAGTTAGTATAGAATTCACATGTAGAGGCTGAGTGGCTAGTGTACCTTATAGGTACGTAGATCTACAGATAGCTAGTAGGTACCTACATAGTATTTAATAACTTTGACGAAAAAAAATTGACTTAGTTAGAATTAGTGATTAGTAGCCCCTGTTTGAATGACTTTTAATGACTCCCCTAAGATCAGCAACGAAGGGATTGAAGAATATCAAACATATCTCGAATTCGAGATTATGTTTATAAGCACGAGAACCAGGCCCCTGAACACGTCTGCGACATTGCTTCACAAATAAACTGTACATTCGATACTGCCCCAGTCACGTCGCAGACCGTGGTCCGCCACTTCCGAGCAGGAAAGCGGCTCCGACTGTCCGTGCCACCTCCACACGCTATCTCGTCATTAGCACAATGGAGAGACATATTTTTCTGTAATACACACCTTTCTTTTTTTTCGTTAATACATGAATACGATTTTAGTACATTGTACTGCTGTGACGGGTGCCGGGTTTAATTTTCGGTAGAAGCAATTAATATTGTAAGCATTTTGTAAATTGTTGGTTTTGTACCGTTGCTATCGGAGCCGGGCTTTACCCTCGAAACGCTAGGTTCCGAACGCAACTTTCTGGCAACACATTATGGTTGTCATCAGTCTCCAGAATTAAAATTTAATAACCTATTTTCTCAGAAAAATGTTTTATTTTTATATTTAAGTTTTTTCTCATTTCATTTTTCTTTTCCAACCCAGACTACCATTTTGATATTATTTTTAACAAGTCTTGCTACTGGGTTGGCATACACAAAAACATAACTATTTCTTAAGCAGGTTTTAGGTAAATTAGTTATCTTTTGTAATTAATAGCGTTTCCTTTTCAATGTTCATACTTTGTTTTTAAATATCTGTGTTAAAGTTTAGTCTATTCAACTAGTTCATTTATTTCTTGTTTATTTAAATAAAATGGCCACACATAGAACTGTTTTGGCTGGAGGCTTGCGTTGATTAGCAACGGCTGCAGCATTGATTACAAGGCCGGATAAAAATAATGCCCTACTACATCGGTATGACCAGCTTAATGATAGGATGAATGTTATTCGAGATCCTTATAAGCAAGCCATTGTAGGCTTGCAGGAGCAAGATGTGGCCAAGCTAACCGCAGACTTATACCAGGCTGAGAACCTTTGTGACCAGATTGTCATTAGGGTTGCACAGATTTGTCGGGCTGAAATTAAGACCGTTGCCCCTAAAGACGAATGTAAAAACGCTGTGGTGGCCACTCAGGTGGTGCCTTCTTCTTGTCTACTTTGGACCTGTCTAATTTTTATGGGGATTTAGCGGAGTGCCATTCCTTCATTATTGGAGCAAATAGTTTAGTTGACCATCGGTCTGATCTAACCTGCTCTTAAAAATTCTCTTATTTTCTGGGATCAACCACTGAAGAGCCATATGATATGATCCGGCATTTTTCTCAGGACGATGCCGATTATAACACTGCTCGGGAATTATTGTTTCGACGGTATAACAATATTAGGCAAATCGCTCATACTTTTGTCAGCACATTATTGCAGTTGCCTACCATTTCAGAGGTTGCAAACCTGCGAAGGGAGCTTTTTAATCCTATGTCGGTGGCTGTTAATGGACTTAAGGGATTCAGTCTTTAAGTAGATAAGGATTGGTTCTTTCTACCTGTCCGTTAGGCCTTCTACTGTCTTACACCGGAATTGAGGAGCCGTTTGAAGTTTGTTTGTGGCGGTGAATCGGCCACTAGTCTCTCCAGTTTCTCAGGTATGGAGAAATTTATGGAGGATGAGTGCTAGGGGCTGAGAGCCTTCTTTCTGTTCCTCTCCCCGCTGCTCTTCTTCAGCCGCCTTCACGCAGAGCTTCACATGCACCACGATAACTGCCCCAAAGGGCCCCTGAACACCGCCCTCTAATTTCGAGGGTTATTGCAAAAATTGCTAAGCAAACACCAACACAGCCAACCTTCTTTTACTGTTGTGGACCGAACAACCTTTTGGCTTCGTGCCCTGCATTTTTGAAGGCATCGGTCAATGAGCGTAAGCGAACGGTGATTTATAAGCACTGCTGTATGGTGTGTATGGAGTCGGGCATATTATACCTGATTGTGGTGCACCTGGATGCGCCGATTGTGGAAATCGTCACCACCGGTTACTGACCAGATTAACCAAGGGTAGTTTGCACCCTCTGAGCTCATCTGGGGAAACAGCGGCTCAAAGTGGAAAGCTTAGAACTAGGGCTCTTTTGCGGGTTAGTGACGGTGTGAACCTTGCTCTCCCCCCTCTTCTCCTTGCTCTACCCTCATGCACGGCCTGTCTCGGGTGGGGGTTGCCCTCGAATTCCAATCTTAGTATGCGATAAGTAAGTTTTGCGCCACTCCCTGACTCTCAAGGGTCCTTATCGTTTGGGCAGGAAGCGCACTCCGGATACAGAACGTTTTCGCCGCCTGTTGCAGAGTACCTGAGTTTGGGGTATTATCCGCCTCAATTTAATAGGTCGGGACCCCTTAAGCCCATTATAGGCGCCTTGCTTCGATGCTTATGATGCGTCCTCCGTGTGTTGCCGGTTGGCAACCGATACCAAAGTGGGATTTGCCGCCGCCCCAATTACGTTCACCGCCCACTAGTCCACCACAGCGATGACTTGCTGTGAAAAGTTCAGCTTCCTCCTTCGATAACAAAATAGCATCAATTGATTCTTTGGCAATTCTTCTGTTTTGTCCAGCGACATCTATGTCGACTATATCTCTACGGGAGCCTCTACGATTGAAGAAGCACTGACTCCTCGCGATGAGTTAATTGGAATCCTCAATGCCGGCGATTATGAGCTTTGAAAGCGATTCCAAAGATGAAATCGTCTGGTGCTACACTTTTGAGCCAATTGCTCAATCATATGGTTTCGACCTTGAGCCAATCTGTACCCATTTCCCATTCCCAGCTCCTGTCAATTCATTAACGACCTTTGTGGAGAATAGGGTTTCCCTAGATTTTGAGGTCTTCCGCTACCATTGAGTGAAATCACTTTCCAGGGAATCGAATGCAGTCAACATTGCATCCCGTGGCTGTATGGCTTCTGTTTTGGTCGATCATCCACTTTGGTGGGGATCTGAACGGCTTTTTGACTAGAGTCAGGGTAACCTTCTTCTAGTCTGGTGTTGGTGGATCCTCTTCCAGGCTTACGAACCCTAGTGGCAAAGATTGATAGGGATCTTCAAGCTAGTTGCTGCAACATCAAAGGAGCTTTGGCGAGACTTAACTCATTTCACGACGATCGTGGACTCATTCGTATATTCGTGTCCTTTCAGATTGCGGCACCAATTATAAAGATGCTGATCGGTATTAACAAGAAGTCCACCAGTTCCTTATTTCAAATCAGCAGGGCATGTATCTTCACCTTTCCCAAAAAGGAATTAAGTGGATTTTCAATACCCCCGCATATCCTTTAGCGGAATTTTTGAAGCGGTTGTAAAGGTAGCAAAGACACATCTTCGCTGCGTTGTCGGCGAGACCTATCTCACTTTCAAGGAGCTATCTACATTCTTCGGTAAAATTGAAGCAGTGCTCAACTCGAGGCCAATTTCTCCGGACCCGAATGATCTGGAGGTATTGAATCCTGGTCATTTTTTGGTGGCCCTTGACAACCTTGGCCGACTATCCCTTATTAGATACTCCCCTCAACCGCTTGGCAAGGTTTAAACTGCTGCAACAGATGTCTCAGAGCTTTTGGAAAGGTTTTCTCTTGAGTACCTTCATCTCTTGCAGCAGCGATTGCATTGGTCGGATAAGACTGAACCCCCAAAAGTGGGTGCTCTTGTCCTTGTCAAGGACATGAATACGCCACCTCTTTTCTAGAGGCGTGGTCGTATCCTTCGACTCTTCCCCGGCTCGGATGGCGTTCCTCGTGTTTCTGAAGCTTCAGTGGATTCGGTTCTTACGAGAGCTGTTGCTACTCTGTCGCGATTGCCGATTTCTTAGTGTCTCAGTCATAGCCAATCTGCCTGGGGTGGGGTATTGTTTTGTACCATTGCTATTGGGGCCGCGCCTTACGCACGAAACGCTAGGTTCCGAACGCAAATTGTTTTGTTTCTGATAACACTCTATGGTTGTCATCAGTCTGAAGAATTAAAATAACCTATTTTCTCAGAAAAGTGTTTTGTTTGTATATTTAAAAGTGTTTTGTGATTAATATTTACATTTTTTTATTTCACTGGTAAAAATTACTCGTTTTGGTGTACAAAAAGTTAGACGTGAAGGGCTGTTAGACAAAGTTGTGGTCCAAGAGAATTTAATTTAAATTTCTACTTTTAATTTCGGTTTTATGTCGTGTCTCCTTTACTGTGTCCTCTAAAGTTAAAATCATTGTAATTTAGGACTCACTAAAGTCCCCATAGAAGACTTATGGCAGACAGACGTTGTCCATTTAAGAACAACAATACAACCTGAGGTAAGTCGCCTTGTAGTAATTTGGGTTAGATTGTACCTGTCATCTTTGACGAAACCATTGTATTTGAAGTCGACTTGACTATGTGCTTCATATGCCCACAGGATTCTACTGTGATCAAAGCCTCATCACTATTAATGTTTGAGGGACATAATACCATCGGTGACACGAGGATATTACAAGCATTGTTCATTATAACTCTGACTATTCCTTTAGCAATTAATGTCGTGACGCTTGTAGAAACCCACAAACGTTGTTTCGCTATAGTCTCTTCTCCTTTCCCTTGCTGCCCCTCACCCCTTCTCCCTCTTTTCTCCTTTCAATTCCCACTCCCGATAAATTAAACTACTAAACAGTTCATCTAAGTTTCATGATTTACAAATACATAATTACAATAACTCAAATCTTCTTATTCTCTTTATACTATAAAAATAACATGAAATACCTATATAAAATGTATTCAGCATGCTAAATGTAAAAATAAATATGAAGTTTCTTTTGTTTTCAGGGTTTTACGTAAAAGAAGTAAAAGGTCTAAAATGAGTTTCCATTAATCACCAGGCCCCGAATCTGTTAACGGATGAGATCAAATATATTACAACTGAAATTTTACTGGAGGAGCTTATACGTCACGTCAAAAGAATACTTCGTCAATAAAGTTAAACTTTTAAACGAAAATATTTATGATATATTTCAATAAATACATACCCTACATCACCGCGATCCGTTAGCTTGTTTGCCATCTTAGAAGTTTAAAAAATATGTACAATTAAAACACAATAACAATATGAGTTTAGGATAGCAAAATAAAAACTGGCCAAGTGCGAGTCGGACTCGCGTACAAGGGGTCCGTACCATTATGTATAAAAACGGCAGAAAAATCAAGTTTGTTGTATGGGAGCTCCCCTTAAATATGTGTTTTATTTTAATTTAATTATTTATTTTTAAAGTGAATAATTTGGGATATATTTAAATATATTCGGTGAATATTTCAAGCGTCTACCTGTTGCCATTATCAATATCGAGCAAAAAAAATCACGTTTAACCCCCTTAAATTCGCGGCGCTGACACCTCCGACTTCGAGCTGCCCGGGCCTCCGCGCCGATTTTATATAAACGAGCGCCCCACATATACAAATAAAACTTATTTTATAAAGTGCGTGAAGAGGGACGTCGGATACACTGGCGCTTTGTGTGGACTAAGGATGGACGTATTTATGCCAGGCGTGGAGCAGATACTGCGGCCCACCTTATTCGTTCCGAAGCAGATGTAAATAAGGTTTTTGGTATCAATATAATTGGACAGTAACCCTTTTTCCTGTGCGCTTCCTTAATGCTTTATATGTCTGTGAGTTTGTGTGTAAATGTAGTTATATTAGTTATTTAAATTTAGTTTTTATTGCTTTTAGCTGTCTTTCAACCAGCTTAGCTGTGGTAAACGATCTCCACTTAACATAAAAATAATTATTTTTCATAATTGTTTGATGTTTTTCTTTATTATTATGGTATTTGTGTGTATATAATGCAAAATTTTATATATTATGCGCAAGGTGTAGTGATTTTAACTTTTTTTATTTGTTGATGTTTTTATAATTTATGTTTTTATTGTGTTTGTGTGCCTAATCAGAGCTATTTGTTTCTTATTTACCACAAAAAGTAATCACTTAATTAACTGTTATACATTTCTCTATGTTTTTTTATACTTTGTTTTAAAAAGATGTCTGTGCTCACTTGATACAAAAGGATATATATTTATTGGATGGCGTAACAATAACAATCTTAACTTCTTAATTTTATCTCTTAATGCTCATGTAAATGTTGTTGTGTTTGTGTCCCTAATTATTGTTGTAGTTTCCACATTGATGTTGTTCGCTCTGATAATAATATCGCAGTGAGTTGCTTTGATGTTGATTATATACCAGATCTTAGTCTCCACGCGTTTGTTTCTTGTGAATTCAAAATAAAAAAAAACAAAGTGCTGCCGCAGATAGTTATTTTCAGACCACTTAAAGACATTGACATGAACCTTTTTAATTCTTCTCTTGAAGCAATAGATTGGGAACACGTTTTGTTGCACTCGGAAAACACTAATGAAATGGTAGGTATGTTTAATAACTATATTACAGCTTTATTTGATCTTCACGCTCCAACTCCAATTGTTTCTGAGACATCAGTCATGTCCCTGGCTCACATTCACTATCAAAGAAATGATGAAACTTCGTAATGATGCTTATAAAAAATATCGAGCTACGGGGTTTGAAGTACATAAAAAATACTACAAAGATCTGAAGAGTAGTGTTAACAAAGCCATCTTTAATGAGAAACGCGCGTACTTCAACCAACGGATTAATACTTTTTCCCATAACGCAAAATTTCTTTGGAAAAACCCTTAAACGTACCATCCCTAATACTAGTAAACGAAGCGGTGGTCAGCTGCCAAATAATTTTGACGATCCTGATTTAATTAATACACACTTTCTTAATTTGCCTTGTGTCCATGAAGTAAAACTATCTAATCTTACATATTATGAACACAATCGATACGGGACAGCCTCTTTTAAGTTAGAACCTATAGATGAGAGCAAAGTAATCAACATTATAAAGTCACTCAAGTCAAACGCTTTAGGTATTGACGGCATTTCGTTTGTTGCTTACGTTGCCACGCACTTCAAAAGTTGTTACTGCTATTATAAATAAATCTATAGAAAGTAATACGATGCTTGGAAGATCGCGGTGGTAAGACCTTTACCAAAACCGGATAAATTTCACCCAAAAGACTTAAGACCTATTAGTATTGTCCCTTGTTTGTCCAAACTGGTTGAAAGAACAGTATGTACCCAGCTAACTGAGTACTTAGAAAAAAACAGAATCCTTCCCCAGTTGCAGTCAGGTTTT
Organism: Apoda limacodes; assembly: GCA_946406115.1. Lineage (NCBI taxonomy): Eukaryota > Metazoa > Arthropoda > Insecta > Lepidoptera > Limacodidae > Apoda > Apoda limacodes. The sequence goes on from OX291542.1 coordinate 36,572,919, forward strand.
CGAAAGACACGCAGCACGGCTACGGCTTTAGTCGACGTTGTAGATAACCTTTTCGTCGCTCAAGATGAAGGCATGGGATCTGTGTTGGTTTTATTAGATTTTTCAAGGGCATTTGATACCATAAATCACTCGCTTAAATCTCAAAAATGGCTTACTATGGGTATGAATTAAGTACTATTAAATGGTTCGATAGCTATCTTAGTGGTCGTTCTCAACTTGTCGAACTGAAAGATAATGAAGGAAAAATAAACAGATCCGAAACCAGCCCTGTAACTAAAGGTGTACTCAAGGTTCAATTTTAGGACCAATACTGTCCGTTTTGTATACTGCAGATGTAATTAATTCTCTTAGCTATTGTAAGTTCTATATGTATGCTGATGACATACAACTTTATGCTTATTTGATCCGAATTCAACATATTCCGCTAATTCTAAATATCTAATGATCTAGGACGCATAGTAGAATGGTCTGAGTCCAACATGTTAACTTTGAATCCTGAAAAATCCAAATACTAGGATCAAAACATCAAATAGATCGCATTATTGGACATAACTTTGTAGTAAACATAAGGGGAACGCCTATGCAGCGGGTAGTGGAGGCTCGTAATTTAGATCTTTCTATGGATAATAGTCTTCGATTAGAAATACACGTGCTGGAAGTGGTCAGAAATGCATTTTACAGGCTTAAGGTTTTGTACCAAGTACGTAATTATCTCAGCACTGAGCTACACATAATGCTCTGCGACTCTCTGGTGCTATCCAGGCTGAACTATGGTGACGTTGTTTACAGGCCTCGGTTGTTGGCGCGCACAGAGCGAATACTACAAAGAGTACAGAATGCTTGCGCTCGATACTGCTTTAACATTCTCCCGCGCGCCCATACCACTCCCTATCTGAACACCGCAAACATATTAAAAATGTCTTTCCGTAGACAAGCGCATCTCGCAACCTTTGTGTTCGGAGTTGTTAAATTTCAACAACCACTCTCTGTGTATGAAGAGCTGAAATGGTGTAGGGATTATAATTCATACAATACCAGAGCTTCCAATTACTTGATAAAAACTCAAAAACATAGTACTGAGGCCTTTCAACGAAGCTTCCGATTTGCGGCTACCAAATGCTGGAACAGTCTACCCCCCCTAGTCGGAACTGCTGTACTATATTTAATACTATATTTAACACTTATACAAAACAAACTTCTGCCGGTAGAACTACTAAATATGATTCTATAATTTAATCAACATTCTTCATTATCAAAATCAAAATAATACAGTAGGTACAAAGTTCTGCTTAGTAGCACCTTAACCCAGGTGTGTACTTTAAAGTGAAATATGCATGCCTCTTAAATAAATTAGTAAAATCGCCCATTTCTATAGATATGTGCGTACATATGCTGTCACTGCATCTGACAGTCATCTGGGCTCCACTGAAAATCAGCGCTTTGGTAGTTATTCTACCATAGCAAATGCTGAGTGGATCCAATTTGATACTTTATACAATGCAAGCTGATTATATTATTGACATTATTATTTTAATTAATATTAATTTATTTATTCTTTATTTATGTATCACAATTTTTTTCTTTTAATTTAGTAAATAGTCTTAGAATTAGTTTCATTTTTATGTATTTATTTTCTTGATGTTGTTTTTTTTATTATTTTTTTAATAGGTATTATTTAACTGCTTGTGTAATTCTATGTGTAATTTTTTTTATGTTTTTGCTTGTGTTGTATATGTGTGTCAAATAAAGAAATATCTATGTCTATGTCTATGTATATCTATGTCTTAAATATTTATTTTATTCTGATTTTTAGTACCTATTTGTGGTTATAGCGGCAATAGAAATACATCTTCTGTGAAAATTTCAATTGTCTAACTGTCAGGGTTCATGAGACACAGTCTGGTGACAGACGGACGGACGGACAGCGGAGTCTTAGTAATAGGGTCCCGTTTTGTATCATTTAGGGCACAATTTAACCAGAAAACGGCGCCAACGCTATATTTTAAAGGATTAGCAAAGAAAAATGATTATTAGAGAACTTCTTTCCCAAAAAAATTACTGGACTCGAGTGTGTGCAAAGACTTGTAAAATTGACATTTTCATAATATTTCAAAAATGATTGTTTAAAAAATATTAAAACCTACTTTCTTACGTTTCGCATAGACATCCTTAGTTTTATTATTTTTACCGAGACTAAAAAGTATTTTCCCTATAAAAGGTACAGCGTTGGTTTTTATTTTACATTGGAACTCATTTGAAACAATGACTATTTGTAAAGGTGACCATTTGTAATGATGACCATTTAAAAATCTGACCTTCTGAAAATAGACAAAATATAATATTGCAATCAAAATAGAAGTTTTTCAAGCATGTCTGTGACTAAAAAGTTAATTACATAAATAAAAATAATGTCAATAGGTAGTGAGACAGAAGAGCACCGGACAGCATTTAAGAAGACGTCTGAGCAAGCTATCACAAAATCGAGGCAATAGAGAAATCTAGAATCTTCCCTTTGACATTGTTGTAATGCTCAATTGATTACGTAAAGTTAGTGTTTCAAGCTAAGAGAATTGTCGACGATTCCAAACTCACAAGCCGTAACCTTTAACTCTTTAAAAAAGTTCGCTAAATTTATCTATAGCAATATATAGTGTCTGTGTTTTGTAATTAAACTTTACTTTATATAACTAAATAATAGCAGCTGATCGAACGAGCTTTGCTCAGAATAAACTGAAAGAAAAACATGATCTAAACACGAAACTTCATCAAAAAGGGTAAAATTTGAGCGGCTTTTTCCAATGTTGTTAATTTCATCGAAATCATTAGAGCCTTTTCCGGGAACGCGATTACGAACAAACAAACATACATATAAGGATTCTCTCAACAGTAGGTATAGGATAGAAATATTTTGAAAGAAGAACAGAACTGTAATAATTTGTTTGAAATAAAAAATAAAAGTCATTAATCAGCCGTCACCGTTTTCTCTAAAAATGTGTACCGAAGAACATCTGCGGACAAATTAGTTAGAAACTTGTTTCAACTAACTTTTTACCATAAATTACACCAAATTTGTTTACAAATTAATTTTTAAAGCGTTAAGTTTTGTAGTATGCAGAAGCGCTTAGGCTTAGGGCGACTAAAGGACTTTTATTCTCAAAAAATCTAAGGTGTGAAGGGCACAACGAAAGTGCGCGCACTGCAAGAAAGAACCGCATGCAGATTTCTATGGCTTGCTATAGATTTAATGCGTGAAGTGGTTTTCTACATAGATTGTTTGCGCTCTATGGACTTAGGTATATGAAACCCCATACACTACGCAAAAAAATCCACAGATCACCATCATCATATGTTTATAGATCAAGGTATTTTGATAACCTCCAACTCGTATGCTTTTAATCAAGGCTAATTATTCCTAACAAATTATTTTCAATTTCATTTCAAAGCGTGTATTAAATATTACACGTACGTTACGATATTGAATACGCACCGCAATACGCCGTTCCGCGGTGCGCCCAGCCTTAGAATGTTGAGTTGTCCACTACAGTGCGCGTCATATAAGTTTGCACGTAACAAAATGTAGAGCGATTAATTCTATCGTATTTGTTTTGTTAATATTATTCACACTGGTGCCTCCGCCACGCAGAAACTTACGTCGTCGGGTTTAAGAGATAGACTCCGGTAGAAGGTCGTCTAAATAATCAAAGTCTAAAATGCTACAACTTAAGACCTTCACATAACTCTGGTCATCTTGAAACAATCCTTACTACAAAAAACTAGGATTACTTAACAGAGCGAGGCAGTACTTCATGTCGGGGCAGAGGTTGCTGCTTTACAAGTCGCAAGTTCGGCCCCATATGGAGTACTGCTGCCATCTCTGGGCGGGAGCACCCGGATTCCAACTTGGCTCTTTTGATTTGGCTCAACGACGGGCTGTGGGAATTGTCGACGTTCCCAAACTCACTTGCCGTTTCGAAACCTTAAGTCTGAGGAGAGACTTTGCCTCCCTGAATGGGTTCTACCGCTTGTACAATGGGATGTGTATTGAGGAATTGTTCGAAATGATGCCCACGGCTACTTTCTGCCATCGCACCGCTCGCCATCGGCAGGGAAATCATTCTCACACTTTAGAACCGAAATAATCGCGTACAGTGCGGTTTCAGAGAAAACGCCTCCCGCGAACGCTTGGATTGTGGAATCAGCTCCCTGCCAAGGTTTTCTCTAAGGACTACAGTTTGGGGTTCTTCAAAAAGGAAGTTATTGGATTTTTGAAGGGTCGACAACGCGCCAGTGATACTGGTGTTACAAGCGTCGATAGGCCACGGTGACCGCTTATCATCAGGCGGACTGTATGCTTGTTTACCACCTTAGAGATATATATAATATATATATATATATATATATATATACTGTGTGTAAAATGTTCTGAGATAACAAACATTAAAAAAAACACAGAACTTTTTCCTTTATTCCTTATTGATAACCTTCTCCTTTATTGATGTCAGTTAATAATCAAAATTGGCCAAGTGCGAGTCATTCTGTAGTTGTAGGGATTGCCACGTGCTGAAGTAGAAATATAAAAAGGGGCATGTTTGCGAATTTTACAGGCGAAAAAAACAATTCTATGGAAGTTAGCACTGCCTTTTTTCCTTTATAATTAAAATATTGTAGTGTGATGTATTTGGGTTATGCTGCCATGTACCATAGTGAAAATATAAAAAATTGCGTGTTTGTCAATTTTATGGTCGAAAAAATAAGTTTTAAAAAAAAATTAGCAATGCGATTTTTTCCCTTCATAAGAACAAATATTGTGCTGCGATGTGCTGGGTGACTCTTTGCCGTAGAGGAAACAAAAAATTGCAAGTTTGCGAATATTACTGGAGCCAAAAAAATAACTGAAGAAATTGGCACCGTCTGATTTTTGTTTAGAAAAATAATTATTATAGTCTGATTTACTTGGGTTGTGCTGCCACGCGTTGTAGAGGAAATATAAAAAGTTGCATGTTTTAAAATTCACAGTGAAAAAAAATCTAAGGAAATTTTACCCTTGTTTTTCATTCATAAAAGAAGAAGAAGAAGAAAGAAGATGAACAATTTATTGGACAACAGTAGCAATTACACGTAGCAAGGTCTGCATCCCATGGAACCTACTCGTAAGAGACAAAACGACGTACCACCTTATGGAGGATATACCGGACATTTCCTAACGCAAGATTAGGGTTTCAGAGAAACTCCCTCCAGCGAACGCTTAAGTTGTGGAATAAGCTCCCTGCCAAGGTTTTCTGCAAGGACTACAGTATGGAGTTCTTCAAGAAAGAAGTTATTAGATTTCTGAAAGGTCGGCAACGCGCAAGTGATACCCCTGGTGTTGCAAGCGTCCATAGGCTACGGTGACCGCTTACCATCAGGCGAACCGTATGCCTGTTTGCCACGTTAGTGGTATAAAAAAAAAGGGTGGTTCTGAAAGAGCAATGCTCTGGACGGTAGCATTACGACTGAGCTTCTGAAAGTTTGTAAGATTCCCAGTACTTAAAGAGTTAGAGAAGTCAAAGTACCATCGCTTTTCAAGGCGGTTCAATTTAAGTCTTTAAAATAAATTGCGTAACATGAAGTGAATTTGGTTAGCGGCATAAGTCCTGCTAAGAAACCCGTGATTATCTCTGGCCCGCTTTAATGATAGAGTGAGATGCTGCTATATAGTGTGCATTAGCATATCTCCGTCTAACAATGTAATACGTTTCGAACATATGACTATTTTTAGGACGGTTTTAACGCATAAGCAGCCTATACATTTATAATGTATAGCAATAAATTTATCATTACATATTTATTATATAACTTAATTATGCTTTCGAAAGTGCGTCACTACAACATGGTGATTTGCATACATTAATCTGTGGACGTACTTTCAGAATCAAAACAATTAACATTACCTTAATTACTTACATACTTTTATTTATAAAACATAATATAATGATTCGAGTTATAAATTAATGTCGTTAGTAACTATATAATGTGTATTTTTGTTTGTAGTTTTATTTAAGCGCGTCTAATGCCAATTAGTTATATGACTGTGTAGGTAAACAAATACTAAATATCCGTGTGGATTATGGTAGGTATGTTTGTTGTTATTATTCATGTGTTTTTAAATCAACATTTTCAAATTCCAGCGACGACGCAGACGATGCTGTAAATACGAAATATAAAGAAGAAACTGAGCGTAAGTAATGCTTATAGAGTACTGTTGTAAAAGGGTCATAGTAAGTCTAGAGCTAAGTAAACAATCTATACTAATATTATAAAGAGGAAAGAGTTGATTGTTTGTTTGTTTGTATTGAATAGGCTCCGAAACTATTGGACTGATTTAAAAAATTCTTTTACCATTAGAAGCTGACATTATCCCTGATGAGCATAGACTACTTTTTACCGCGGGAAAATGCTTAATTTCTACGAGAAAACGGTTAATTGGACAACGGGTAGTAAGAATTATCCTTCCGTACATTCCCAATTACTTAATTACGTAATAACTTCCTTTTTCACATAACTTCTAAACGGCTGAACCGATTGGGTTGATATTTTATATGGGTATTTCAATGGTTTTCTGAATGATTTAAAAATACAATTAAACGGCTTAACCGATTGGTTTGAAATTTTGTATGTGTATTTCCGTGGTTTCACAGACACGAATGTATTATGCCATTAAAGAGGAAAGATTTGATTGTTTGTTTTTTTTCTATAATTGAGGAGTTGCCGTAAGAACCTACGCCGATAACAAAATTAAGGGCGGGCAAAGCCGCTGGCAGAGGCTATAATAAATAAATAAGAGGTGAATGTTCGCTATTATAAGTATAACGTTATACATTAAGAATACGAAACATGAAAGTAGCATTGATATTGTGGAAAAGTATTAAGAATCGGTCAAATTTTGGCCGTCGATTATATAATAAATAATAAATAAGGGGATGCATCTTCATCCATTAAATTTTTACGCAAAAATACAGACAAGTAAAAAATTACCAAAATAGTAGATTGCGGGGGGCTTACATCATCTATGTTTAGAAGTGTTAACCTAGATTAAGTGTTAACCTAGATTAAGTGTTAACCTAGTTTAAGGCATACCTAATGCTACAGTTACAAGGTTAGGGTCTTAACTCTTTCTTTAGTCTTAGCCAACCGCCCACTGCTCAACCCACTGCTAAAGCGCTAAATTCTAGTGACTAAGACTGACCAAGGCCACAGACAAGACAAGATCATGACCATATAAAAAAAAAAAGTAACATGATACAGAAAGAAAACATACTTTTTATTCACTATTCAAACAAATACAAAGTTAAAAACAGGGATTAAGCAAAGAACCAATAAATCAAAGTTTTTTAGATCATTATCTTACTAACTCATATCAATAGATCTTGAGATAACAATAGTATAGCGTTATTGTCATATTTTTTTATTCTAGGAACATGTTTTTTGCAGTTAACAAATAAGGGCTTCTTTTGACAAGCTCTCGGCTTTCCGTTGTCAATCTATAGGATCTATAGGACCATCACTTTCCTAACATTTTAAAGACTTCTTTACGTAGGTAACAGTAATGTCTTTAAACTCACACAAAACCACTTGTTTTAAAAAAAATCGTCCTAATTCTACGTCAAAATAAATTCAAAACGTTCTAATTTATACTCAATCACAGTATATGTTGGACTTAAATTATGCTAACTTAATAAAAAACCCGATTTCAAACAGACTCTCCCTCAAAACAATTCTGTTTAACTTGCTCAAGAGTAACTTTTTATGAATCACTAGATCTGACAGATAAGCTATCCAATATAAGGATTGTTGGCACCTTATGGTACGAATTGCGCACAGCCTATAGTGAATGAATTAGCACATCGCAGGTCAACGGCGAGTCAGCGGCCAATTAAACAGGGCAGTTTTATGTACGCTCCTGGTGCGAATAACCAGTGCAATGTTGTTTAAGGCTTTAAAAAGATCGCTATAAGAGTTGATGGTAAGCCTTTTGCTCGTGGCGTTGAGTGAGATCAAGGTCGGAATATTGGTGGCACCAAAGCAACGTGTGCGATGTGGAGTTGCAAAAGTGTCAACTGCGAATTAGTTACGTTTGTATTCGCTATGGGTAAAGCGAAATCGGCGGCTGGCGGTTTGAATCAAAAGGATACACTTCGCGGCGCCTCGCAGCGGTTTTCATACAAACGAATTTTTTACTTATTTTTGACACTTCTTGATCAAACACCACGAAATTTTGAAGACATGTTCTAGTAATAAATATCTAGGTCTGCAGTGTGCCTGTTTTCTATAAAAATTTTATAGTTCAAAAGCTCTACAGGATTCTATTTTTTCATACAAATGGTTTTAAAAAAGATTTCTAGTTTATAGAACGTATTAATGACTAAGAAATTTCACAGTGATTGATCAGTAAATGCCAAAAACAAATGAGAAATTCGTTTGTATGAAGCCCGCTTAAGGCGCCGCGAATTGTATCCTCTTAGAGGAATCCGTCCTCCACGCAGATTAGCGGACGGAATTTCTAACAGACGGTGGTAGGACGGTGCGACGCTACACAAAAATAGTAAATAAGTAAAAATACTACAGGATGACTAAAAGCTTATTCCTCATCTAAAAAGCTTCAGCAGCAGCGTACTTCTTTAATTCACTAAACTTTTTCACTAGCTATACTCCATTAAAAAAAATCAGTTTTAACAAAAATGGTATAGTGACATAGGTACATTCACTAACACTGTAATTATTTTTAAAACATTAACTACCTACGTGGGTACCTAGTTTAATTCACAAAAATGGTTCAAAGTAACCTCCATTTACTAAAACACTGAATTATAACAATTTTTTACTTCCTATTTTAAAAATTAGCTAGGTAGTTACGTTTTCACAAAAGTAGTTTAAAGTGACCTCAAAACTAAAAAAAAATTAATATTTTAACTTCTATTTAAAACATTTGCTGGGGAGGTGGGTTCGTAACATTTACGAAAATTATTCAAAGTTGCCTCCATTATTGTTAACAAAGAGACGCGCCGCAAAACGTAATGATACATTTCGTAGCATTTCTACTGTCATGAAGTTGAAGGTGACTGACTTCCATATCTTCCTTAGCTTCGACGCCGCTTCTTCACACCGTAAAAGTAGCCTGTGCCACAGCACAGCTGCAGTCAAATCATCGTGACATGCTTCTGCAGGCGTCATTGAAGGAAAACTTTGTTGATAGCGCGATGGTCTCCCGTTGATAAAACGCTCAAAATACTGTAAAATCTCCCCCGTGAAAAAGAAGAAAGACTTTAATTGATTTTGATAAAATATAATTTGGTAGTAAAATAAATAAATATCCTAAATACTAGAGTTTAAAACTTAGCTATGTCCAATCTCGCCATTGTGAAATCGGAGTATGCTCGTAGGTTCCCGCTTGTCGTTCATGCTCACACCACGCTGAGTTCGCTTATCCGCTCCTGGAATTCGAAAATAAAAGTGTGTATATATTGGATTCATAATAATTAATAATATACATTTTTGAATCTTAGTTTTTTAAAAAAAAAAAAAAAAATTTAAAAAAATATGAAATTATAAATCAACAAATAAAATTACAAATATCAAGTTAGAAGTTAAGAAGCATTTTTAATTAATTGGACCCTTTATCCTTATCTCCAAACAGACATAATTAATTCTGCTTTTTTGTAATCACCAAATTAATTATGATAATTTGACCAATCATATCTAATTGCCCTCTCCTCGAGATTTTTAAATAGAAAAACCGCAATCTATTTAAGATCTCTACACATAAAGGCTGTCCAGTGACTCTATTTACTACGTAACAAAAAAAATTAAAACACTCAAAAAAAACAAGAGAAACAAAAAATACAAATTGAGTGTTTGGGTTGTACTAATTTTAACTATTAGCGAGTTATGATGGGCCAATTAAAAGCCATAAACAAAAGGGACGCTGAAAGAGAATAAGATTAAGGCACATTGAAATAAGTGAACATTAAAGTACATAAGTGATTGAAATAGTAAGCTAAATTTATTGAACTTTTCTCATACGACCACCGATAGCCAAAATCAATTTTTCAGTGAGTTCGTGTTTTAGGTACAATAAAATACCCAATTATTTAATTAATGTAAATTAGAATAAACAATTTCTTACGATATAATTATTTGACAAAATAGAATTAAAGTAATACCAAACAAGTGAAAGTTCAAATAGTAATTAATTATACTCAGCTTTTATGAATTTCAGCATTGTAGTCCTAAAGTATCTCCAGTCCCACAGATACATGACGTCTGCATAATTTCCGTAAACTCCCGTCGAATACACATGGACGAGCACTCACGAAACATGACTAAAAAATAAAATAGTGAATAAAGATAACATATCATTATAACATTTATAGCTGAAAGGAAAATTTAATTAAAAGTAAATAACAGAATTACTATAACTCATTCTTGTACACACTCTTCATCATTCAAAATCTTATTAGAAATCTCGTTGCATAAAAGCATCTCTCCTTATACACAAAATGCATCGCCTTAAGTTTTTTGTGAATATGTGTGATTTACAATGTATATATGTAGTATAAAATACATATTATGTATATAAAATTGGAATTCACATTTCTCGTATTTCGAGATCTTACTTTTCAAAACTTTAGAACTTCGTTCCGAAGTTCGTAGTTTTGTAACCTTTCGAGTATGTGATGTAATATTTAAATGTATGTAAGTATAAGATTCCCAGAATCACTTATTCTATTTACTTGTGCGAACAGTCCTCCAGACATAACATATTGACACGTCGAGTAAATAGATTTGTGTACATAGGTGTTGTGTACTTGACGAAATTTTCAAAAAAGAAAATTTTTATTAAAATTAAAATTCAGAAAACTCAAATATTCCATGTTAAAAGCATAGGACATGTAAATTTGTATAAAATACATATACATAATGTATTATGTTCTATGCGTTATATTCTAGGGAAGACAAAAATAGTCACTCGTTCTTTTATCTCATGAAATACCATGAAAATGTGTTCAATAGGTATTTTTACAAATACATAATTCTTTATGTGACGTGAACTTTGTCGTTTTGTGATTAGTAATTTGAACTGTTAATAAGAGACTTGATAGATACAAATAGTAGGTAGAATTTCGTCGAAATGGCATAATCATTAGGTCCCAGACCTATTCAACAGTAGAGTACATAGATAAAGTAAATTAGCCTTCAGTTCATTGTATCACAATATATTTTCACTGTGTTGAGTTTGAGAAACATGAAGTAAGAATTCTTTATGTCAAAATTTATATTTAAAGAAAGATTTAAATATGAGTGACTAAGATTTGGTCTTGCTTTAGTGTCATACTTCTAAAAAATATCTCATACATAAACTCCCTTTGTTATACATATTCCATACTTTTTGTCGTCAATAAAACATACATTCACCTTTAAAACATACATCTTATTCAACTGTCATAACCATTTAGCAACATTAGAAATTAAATTAACCAAAATCTGAATAAAACCTGTCAAAGACATAATTTAATAAAAAAAAAAGAAATATAATAAAAAAATAATAATATGATACTACTTTACCGAATTGTTTTGTAGAACACAAACCACTAATTAAGAAAATTAAAAATTTAAATATTTAAATATTGTAAAGTTTTATTTTACACATCTGAACTTCCGTACAGACTGATTGACTCAGTCGTTTAAAAATAACATGAAACTCCACGACTGTACTCTAGAGAACTCTCTGGCAGACTGTCGCAACTTCGTTCCTGCAAACGCTTCCTGGAAATCCTCTATACCAGCTATCGGCTATGGGGCCCTTTTCTATGCATTCACACGGTTCATGGATCTAATAAAACTGGTTATTCAACATCTGTATTCTTTGTCTATACACGTTATGTGAAAAACTGAAACTACACCGTATTTGTATATCTTATAGAGATAAAAACAAAATACTGTTCGAGTACGTGACTTTCTATAGTTAAAGTTACCAATTTTTAGTTGATCCTTTTTAAAGATTAAGTAATTTTCTCACAGTGTTTAAAGTTGTTAAACACTCGACATTTCTATCTATCATCGTAGACAGAAATTGACTGTGTTAAATGAAAGTACCTATTCACTTAAGGAAACAATTCAAGTTTCTAAGAATTGAGCAAAGTTTCAGTTCTCTATATTTACTTGCATCTTTATTTTTAAAGAAGCATAAAGCAATATGTTACAATACATATCTTGCCCTCAACTCAAATTGTTATTTTCAAAGACTCCGCCACAGAATCATCTAGTAGTATTTGCTATTAAATAATTCACCCATTTTATTCAAAAAAACTTAATCAACGAATTTCAATCATATTTCTTTCAAACAAAAGAAGATTTTGATCGATAGATGAATTAAATGTAGTATATAGGTACAGGACGTATCTTATTCATAACTAATTAAGTATTTCATAACTCTGACGATCTAACAGTGTTTGTAAAAACCTAATTTAAACGTGCTATTACGATTGAAACTAAAAAGTCTTGCCATACCAAGTGTATTTGTACCATCTGTAGATAAGACAATACGATAATATTAGTATCATCCCCATGTCCTTCAATACAGATTGTATACCAACTTGTTAGTTAATTAACAAAGTATTGTATAATTATTTACTTTTAATAGTTTAGATTCTTGCCGGCTCTTTTCGGCACAAATTACCATTATTAAATAGAACCTACTTAAATCAAATAAATATTATTTGATTTGTTATTGAAAGTAGATATGATTTTATGTTAGTAGGTAGGTATTCTGTTATCTGTGCCGACTCTACACAGGTAACAAAACCCTAACCTAGGTACTCCGAGGAGCTTAAGTTTGTTTTCTGTATCTCTATCTATTTATTTTTACAAATAACGTTACCATTATTATCGACGGACGAAAAGTTATTTAATTAGATTTACCTAAAAAAGAATGATAATTTGAATGAACTCAATAGTAATGGGTACTAAATTATAAATATATATTTGGTGTAATTATTTTATTATTTCACTCAAAACGTTATACGAGTGCTGAGCCCCCTTATGCAAATGGCAAAAGAACAATTTAATTACTTTGATATATTTATTTTTGTTTAATTTATATGATAAGGATTTTAAACTAGCCGGAACCCTTTTAAAATTATTAATTTTTTAGTGTCTTTAAAGATTCCCGCTAAAAACTTCTTTCTTCATATTTGTGGTTCGTTTTCAAATTATTGATATAAATAAACCACCCAAAAACTTATAACTTTACATAAAATATTTAAAAATTCAAGAGTCAAAAATAATTTTTGTTACTGTGTTTTCACTAACAAAATTTTTTAAACTACTGTTATTTGAAATGATAAATATTATTTATCAGTATTATTTTATCAATGATACGGAATCCTAACGCTTTATTACCATTTAGATTTATTTTGAATATTAAATTAGTCTACTTTATATAAACTTATCAAAATATTGTTTAACGGCTTAAAAAAAATACCGCCACGCCTTAAAATAATAAAAATACCTTAATTTTAAGAAAGTTAGTATTTTTTCTTAAAGAGCTGACAGTGGCACACATTTTTGTTAAAATAAATGTCAGGTATTAATACGACGAACCTTTGGTACCAATTAAGTACCTATAAAACAGTAAGGAAGCTAAAGTATAAAGAATCTGATGGAATTTACTTTTACGAGAATTAATGTGAACAAAATCTAGTAATCTACATTTTCAAACAAACGTACCTTTTATTCAAACACAAACCAAAACAACCTAAGACCAAACCATTTTATCACACATAGAAATAGGCAATTACAAAAACATATTGCACTTATAGCACAAAAATGCAATACTTTCTGCCCTCGTTACAGGGTCGACACACACTCAGCCGAAAAAAAAATGGTTTTTTGTCGTTGTGACCTCCTCAGGGGCGCTGAGCTGTACTGTGTGGCTTACCTATAATTTGACCTTGTCGTACAGTTACCATATGCCGATACTAATAAAACGAGTGAATGAGGTAATTGACCTCATTTTGTTAATAAAGATTTTTTAGACAAGTATCTGACACTTCTGAAGGACGTCGGCGCTGATGCTGAAGCTGTAAGACTCCACTAAGTATCTGCAATACGACACTTCGCGCACACTTCACCGACTACGTGTTGGCTTTTCTCCAGCTAAATCAACGTTAGGAGTCACTGAGCTCTGTGATATTCGCCAAAATTTGTATATAAAGTAAACTTAGATAATATGGCAAAAACGGAACCTCCTGTTCGTCCGTCTATAAGTCTCAGCCTTATAATTCTGCCGCATTGACATTGATTGAAATGATATTTTATAAAAATACCGGCAGTATTTGCCGATTAACATTAATTTTCACCGACTTCACCGACTACGTGTTGGCTTTTCTCCAGCTAAATCAACGTTAGGAGTCACTGAGCTCTGTGATATTCGCCAAAATTTGTAAATAAAGTAAACTTAGATAATATGGCAAAAACGGAACCTCCTGTTCGTCCGTCTATAAGTCTCAGCCTTATAATTCTGCCGCATTGACATTGATTGAAATGATATTTTATAAAAATACCGGCAGTATTTGCCGATTAACATTAATTTTCACCGACTTCACCGACTACGTGTTGGCTTTTCTCCAGCTAAATCAACGTTAGGAGTCACTGAGCTCTGTGATATTCGCCAAAATTTGTATATAAAGTAAACTTAGATAATATGGCAAAAACGGAACCTCCTGTTCGTCCGTCTATAAGTCTCAGCCTTATAATTCTGCCGCATTGACATTGATTGAAATGATATTTTATAAAAATACCGGCAGTATTTGCCGATTAACATTAATTTTACAGATTATTTATAAAACTTGACAAACAAAAATTTAGGGTAATATCCACATCGAACCGAGAGTTGATTTTTTCCCGCGCACCGCAACATGTGTGGGTATCGTTAGATAGGGATTTAAAACTGCATTCGTGGTTTCAAGATACTTATTTTCTGTAAGCTGTATATTTTGTGATAGTGTGAAGCCAATGGCTTCCAAAGTTAAAAATTTATGTAACTTCTCCAACTTTTATGCCGAAATGTTCTAAACGGGATTCTAATTTAATGAGTGTACGGCACGCACTTGCCCCTTTTTATTTTATCGCTGCTCTTTTAAAACTGTCCTTTTAAAGGGAAATGATAATTATTCGTTTCATTATTTAGTCATAATCTTAAATATATATTTTTTTTAAAATATAATGAATGAATGTTATGTAGTTTTGTTCCGACAAAAAATATAAGTTTCTTAAAATATTAATTTATAAGTTAATAAGTGAAATTTAATTTAAAATATTTTTTTACAATGGCGCAAATATAAAACCAGTCAGGGATGATACTGACTTTATTGCCATGCATCTTCCTATCACTATAAATATGTAGTCATTTCTATACAGTGTTTGGGATAGGGCTAGCGATAATTTAAGGCGATGTTATAATGACAATTTTGTCAACAAAAACGCCACCATATGTAGGCCCACACTCCTCCTCTTGGAATGGGGGGGCCTTAATTTTTTAAGTGACTTCACCAAAATTGTATTTATTTTTTACGTACCCGTCCTACATATTTTAAAAAAAATACATAAGGACCTATAGCAAAAACATAAATCAAGGAAAAGTAGTCAAGTGCTAGTCTGCCTTACACACTAGCCCAAGTTTAACTCATTCTCATTCTACTGAGGAAAAGTTTTGTAATGTCTCTTTTGTGAGGGGCGTAATAACATTCAAAAGTCGGCGCGGACACTTTCTTCGATTGAACCTACATTTGGAAATAATGTCAAAAACATGCTCCGTTACTTTGACTCTTCTTATAACAAGTGTATAGAAACATTTTTTTAAATAAATACTTTATTACCATTATTGTATTCTACAATTGCGTAGCGTGACCACTTGCTGCGTAGGCATTTTAATTTTTAGCGGTAGGGGCCGTGATAAAAAAACTTTGGGAACCTCTGCCCTAGTAATGTATTTTTTCTTTTTTTTTTAAGAATTGTTTACTTTATCCGCTGACAGTGAATTAGCAGGATCGAAACCGAGCTGTCTGGTCTGTCTCTTAACAACACTAGTCAACTAGCTATTCTCACCTGAAGTTCTCACCACGGTGTACCTGGTTTCCAAAACTTTCATACATTTGAAATGTTTGATTTTTCAAAATGATAACTACCATTAACAAAAAAATTCTTTTGAGGTAAAAGCATTCCCAAATACCGTATAGCTAGGTAGGTAGGTACTAATGGAATAAAAGATTAATAAACAAAAGCAAAAGCCACTCCTGAAACCAGAGACTTTTACAATAAAGCTCCTACACCTTCGCAGACCCTCATCACGTGGAGCCATGCGGCATAATTAATGGTACCTTTTTAAAATGTTTCAACACATCCCTTAGAATTCAAATGTCTAAACAAAAAACTGGAATTACTTACCTACAAGTTAATTTATTACAATCTAAACTCAGAGTGAGCTGACACGAAAACGTAATTAAATTAAAATGTTTAGAGTTTTAAATTGCTATTTTTTGATCGAAACGAGCAGCTTTCTACAATCCATGGATCTATTGTTTTTAGGGTTCCGCAGCCAAATGGCAAAAAACAGAACCTTTATAGATTCGTCATGTCTGTCTGTCTGTCCGTCCGTATGTCACAGCCACTTTTTTCCGAAACTATAAGAACTATTCTGTTGAAACTTGGTAAGATTGATGTATTCTGTAAACCGCATTAAGATTTTCACACAAAAATAGAAAAAAACAAAAAAATTTTGGGGTTCCCCATACTTAGAACTGAAACTCAAAAATTTTTTTTTCATCAAACCCATACGTGTGGGGTATCTATGGATAGGTCTTCAAAAATAATATTGAGGTTTTTTTTATTATTTATTTCTAAACTGAATAATTTGCGCGACAGACACTTCCAAAATGGTAAAATGTGTCCCCCCCCCCACGTAACTTCTAAAATAAGAGAATGATAAAACTACATAAAAATATATGATGTACATTATCATGCAAACTTCCACCGATAATTGGTTTAAACGATATCTAGTAAGTTGTTTTTTTTAATACGTCATAAATCGTTAACCGCAATTTACCTCTCATTCAATCAACTCAAATATAAAAATATTATTGTTTGTGTTTGTAGATTACATAAATGGTGGTAGGTACGGAACCCTCGGTGCGCGAGTCCAACTCACACTTTGCCGGTTTTTTTATTAGAACTAGCATTTGTCCGTAGTGAGATTCGAACATCGCCATCCGATTCCTACGGCCAAGTGAATTCTGTGTGGTTTCTGTGCACTTTGAAGAACCTACGGATTTGGCATTATTTAGACATTGTATCACTTACAAAAAAGCTATTCTTGCAAAATTAAACACAAATTAAAACTCTCAATAGGGATAGAAAGTGATTTATTGCCTTTTTTCGCCCTTTCTGCCAATCGTGAATAGCTTTGATTTTTGTCTAATGATCTCTTTGACCCGTTGTGGCTTGAAGTTCCCCACAGCATAAACTTAAGTTTGTTATCTGATAACTAACAAAAAACAACCTATGTTATTTATTATCTGCCACGTAATCTCCGTCCCAAAAATCAGATATCCTCGTTACTTCTTAGCGATTCGAAGAAAAAAGTAATCATTTACGAAAAAAAATTAAACGGGAAATATATCGAAACAAAAATTATCCAATATTCTTCTCCGGCTTTCCAACTATAAAACAAATAATAAAAATGGCTGGTTTTTTGTATAAAAACAACAACATTTTTATAATTTAAAACCAACATAAGTACTTATTTACTTTTTAATTATGCATGAATTGGATTAAACAGAGCTGTGCAATATATACAAATTATAAATCGGCATATAGATAGATAGAGGACGCTTAATTACACTAAAAGGTTATACATAGGCAAACTTATTGGCTATAAGTAGTTTTGTTCAGTTACGTAGTGCATTATAAGATGACATGAGTAATGCATTCAGTTACCCGTAGTTCATTATAAGATAACATGAGTAGTACATTCAGTTATCCGTAGTAAATTATAAGATATCATGAGTAATGCATTCAGTTAAACGTAGTTCATTATAAGATAACATGAGTAATGCATTCAGTTAGCCGTAGTTCATTATAAGATAACATGAGTAATGCATTCAGTTAACAGTAGTTCATTATAAGATAACATGAGTACTGCATTCAATTTTTTGTTACTCAATAACGTTTTAACCACTGGACGCATCGGGATGAAATTTGGCATACAAATAGAGGTTCAGGAATAGCATATAGTCTACTTTTTATATCAAAAAATTCAAAAGTTCCCGCGGGAATAACTATAACAGAGTTTTAAGAACAATAGATGTAGCTATAGCTTGCTATAGCAAACTTCATTAGTATAATTAAGGAGATAATTATCCACGCCGATAACCGAATTCAGGGCGGGCGGAACCGCTGGCAAAGTCTAGTATGTTATATGGTGGGGACGAGGTTTGTCCGATAAATCCAGATAGGATAATTTTGGACACGATGAGAGCTTGAAATCTTTAGTAGGTAGGGAAGAGAAGGAGATGAACATTCCACCGAAAAAGAATATTTAACCACTTTAATTTGTAACAAACTGAAGATATACCGCGTGCAGAAGTTGAGCAGACGATCGAGTTTGTTGGCAGCTCTTCAGTAATGTCGGAATAACATACATCTGCATTGTAATCTCATTGGGGACAATGAGATATTACTAAAAAAACTATTTGAGAAGTTTCAGATAAATAATAAATTTTTAGTTTTTTGGCAAGTAACAGTCTAATGGAGGTAGACCATGATCTTTAACAGTATGTTTGTAGTTGTATTGTGATCAATAACGTAATTTATGTGTACAACACTGAGTACTGTGCCAAAAACATTTACCTTCAGCATCATCATCACCTTAAATTAAAATAGTTAAGTTTGTTTTTAGTAGATATAACTAATATTACAAAGTAGGTTCAAGTACACATGAAACAGTATAATATTTATTCATTTGGTCGAGGAAAACGCGAGCCACAATAAATGGACCTCCTCAGTGCGGGATCGGGCTCCGGCTCTAAGATCACTGTCGATGTCGAACCGTAACATTTACATACAAAGTATCTAGCCTTAAATTGAGACAGTTTGTTTTAATTTATTTGAGACATTGCCTTTTGTTTGTCTTAAATGAAATGGTCGAAAATAGGACCGAAATACACAGCAGAAACAAGATGAAATATAGTTATCGTTTCATTTTTAAAGTAAGTTAGTAAGTAAGTTAAAGTAAGTAAGGTTAGTTACCTTATTTGCCCTTCTAGTGTAATATACACTATTGTTCTTAAATTTCAAATGTGTTTGTCGTTTGATGAAGTTATGTAAATAATTCTAATATAAATAAAAATGCGAATTTCTCAGATCGTCTCAGACGTTTTCGTCCATCCAAATTTTCAAATACATGACAGTTCTTCAGAAATATTTCTTGTAGTCCACGTTGAGACGTTGTCTGGCCCTTGTAGGGTTGGACCGCAGTACAAGGGTTTACGTCAAGCGGCGGCTGTAATGGTTATGAATCATTTGGTTCTATTTTACCACAAACTATTATATTACACCTTTTTATCGTTTCTTCGCCGCCAATATTTAATACGCATAGCACGGCAGTAAAACAGTCGGTTACACACTGTATTTACTTTGTAAGTGAAGATACCGCTTTATAACGGCCACATACAACAACGATATTAAGAAATATAGTATATAACTGCCGCGGCCCACAAACGCACATAACCGGCCGATCGGGAGTGAGATCACAGAGTCCGGTTATGCTTAGTTGTAAAGCTAAAGCTTGTATAGTGCTTTTCTCAAACATGCGTGTGAAAAAAACAATTAGGGAAATAAGAATGAACAATTAGTTTAATCTCTGCAACTAACTACTCGACCGTAAAATCCCCTTATTAATGGAAAACAACACAACTGCCGAATAACATATTAGGCTATTAAGTTCGATTAGAATTAATCTTATAGAAAAATGCACTATTCCTTTCTTAACAGCTTGAAAAGGCCATAGAACACTCTTTATGTCGATTGAGAGTTCCCACGGAAATAGGTTTTACTGAAGTTTGGACCCCGGGGTGCGTTTAGTTTTTAATATTCATCATTACCTACCTGTAAATGTCAATTTTCCATATGAGCCACAACATCCGCCCACTTCCTGCTGCTATATTATACATATACTGCTACAATCGTCGTCGTGTCAATCGATACATTTAGCATGAGGACATCTCACATAGTATCTTTCAATACAAGGTCCCGTACCACTCCAGAACATCTTTGCCTCAACAAGCGTTGATTCTGCTAAAAAGTTAATACCTAAATGTAATATATTGGCCTTGCCTTGGGTCTTGGACCTTGGGCTACTTTATCTTACTTTAAGAAGTGAGAAAAAAATTGTACACTCTAAAAAAATTAAATTCAACAAATCCGTTATTTATTCTCTTACTTACCTACTAACGGTAGGTAAAATATATCTTACAAATTACCAATTCTTTATAGAACTAAGAATAATTTAATAAATTCACAAACATACGAAACCTCATACCTAGTTAAGAAATAAGTTAGAAATATACATACATAGAAAAAATCTTTTTTTGTTTATGACTCTTTTAAATTTGGAGACTTCGAAGAAAACATATGAGGAATGCCATAGTATAGCTACATCATGAATGTAAATAAATTTTTTCGTAGCAAAGATGTACCCAGTCTAAAGATTAACCTTGACCATTTACAATCCCACTTAGGTAGGTGCTCAATAAATTGAGCTATCAAAAGACCAGTTTGACCAGGCTGAAGTCAGGGCAGGCAGAGCCGCTTGAAGTCAGGGCAGGCAGAGCCGCTTGCTTTTATGAAAATCTGTTTTTCAATTTCTACAAAATAATAATTTTAATACTTTTTCAGGGATTGTATTGTAAAAACGGATTAATTTCTCTTCAAATAATTTGTTTATTTCTTTAAGCATTGTGTGGGCCAGAGCAATTTTGTATCTATTTCGTGTATTACGATTGTGGATATCGCTATTCTTTACAAAACAATCGATGTTTTTCAGGAACATAAATTAAAAATTTAATATATACTGAGACGCTAAGGTTAAAAGCTTGGTTTCCTGAAATTTATCTCTTAAAAAGTGTCTATGGGATAGATTGAAAATTTATCGACAGCCCTTTTCTGCAGCACAAAGATTGTTTGAATATATCAGCTGCATAACCCTATATTAAAATACCGTAGGACATCACGCTATCAAAGTGGCTGAAGTTCACTATCCGGGCAGTAGCTTCGTTCGTAAGTTGAAGAATTTTCTTAACCGCGAATGCCTTAGAACTAAGCCTATTCGCCAATCTAGCTATGCGCTTAGGGTAATACCAAATACTGTATTATTTACAAGACCTAACTGCTCCCCGTTCAGAAGAACACTGGGGTTCTTACCAAACTGACATTCGGTGTTAAGAACTTTATACCTACATTTGATTTAAGAAGTAAATAATTCATGTAAACAAGTGAACAATTATTTAAAATATCTATTTAACTGGCTATGTATATTTCTCTATCTCTAATCATAACAATAGACTGTGAAATTAATATAAAATTAATACAAATAGTTTAATGACGTCATCGAACTTACTTAATAATGAGGCTTCTCTGGTAATGTGGGAGGGATACAAGATAATTTCTCTTTTATTTTCTTCTGTGTAGAAGAAAAACTCACGAAAGTGAGAAAAAAGCTAAAAGAATTAACAACAGTTACTTACTAACTTTGCGGAATAAATTTGTTACGCCACGTGTGCTTCGTGTTGTCGAGCAGTGTTCTGTCACAAAACGTAATGTACCGTAAACAAGATAAGAAACTCAGTCAAATATCATAAAGTACGTCAAATTGTGTTTCACAATCCATTTTTCTTAAAGATATGTAAGCTTAGAAAAATAGCGAATCTATTTTGTAGTTTGAGAAATAATATATGAACGATTTAAAAAAAAAAATTCTTTTTCACCAAAAATAAATAATGTTTTAATAGAGTTATTGGTGTTAGATAAGTACATCGATCGTTCGATAAGGACTACGTTCACTAACGCAAGTACACGAGGCCCTATACCTATACCTATAGGTATGTTTATCTCGTTCTTATTGTTATTGTTATCGCCAACTAGCGCCGCCATTAGATATTCCTAATTTTGTCTTTAACGAAATCAAATTTCTACAATCCAAATGTAAAATGAGTTGAGGTCGACGTAAAATTATCTCCTCACCACGGGCTGGATGTGGTACCTCTTGGTCACCTCGGAAGGTCGATGACGAGCTCTATGATATCTTGCTCGAAGTGCACGAAAAACATTTCTCACAGTAACCGTAACTTGGCATACACAATGCGCGAAACAATGGCTTAATTCAGAAATGATTTTGGTAAGCATTTGCGTTTTAGGCCTGTTAACTGGCCGCCTAGATCGTGTCATATCACAACCTTGTACTTTTTTCTTCTTTAGGGTTGTGTGAAGTCAGAAGGCTTTGTCGATAGGTCAGCTACAATTCAGGACTTAAAAGCCAACATTACTCGCGTAATTTGGAAGACCTGATCGCAATCCGAATGGACTACCTTTGGCGTAGTCGTGGCCAGCATTAAAATGAAATTATATTTAAAAACTAATTGTCAAAGTTCTTTCATGTCATGAATCTAATTCCATTTTGTGTGTTTTATTTAGAACTAGTTTTTCACCCGCGACTTCGCTTGCATACCTTAAGATTTGTATAGTCTTGTGCCCAATGGTCTTTAATTGTATCTTAATATTAATGCTCTTCATTACAATTAGTAGAACCATTTTTTGAATACCACGAAGGTGTCAAACAAGCTTTCGGTCCGCCTGATGATAAGCGGGCAACGAAACCGAAGAGACTCAAAGAGTTCATTTGGGATAAAATATTTCTATCGTCAGTTTACTGTTTATGGGGAGAAAAACACCTACGGCGGACAGCAACGAAATTTGTGTGATATATGCATAAATGGTTCTAGTATGCAATTATATGGGTCACACCTCTGTGGGCTATGGGAAACATGACAAACAAAATTATCAAAACAGGATATTTTTTGTATAATTGCACGGGTCCATTAGGATGAGTTTGGGTTTAAAAGTGTAAGTCATATCGACTGACATTTGTTAACGCAAAACTGATCTGGTTAAAAAGTGTAAAATGATCAGGTGACAAAATAGGTGTAAGTAACTAATTTTTTTTTTATTTTAACATTTATTCACGGTCGTAATCGGCAATAATATCGACCAAAGGCGCAGGTGGTTAATTAATATTTTCTAGGTGCCTTACCCATGGTAGGTAGCATAAAGTTAATGTTTTTAATGAGTTTTTGGCATAATTTTACTTTCAAATCATGTTATGTACGGTCTGAAATGTTTTTTTTGCCTCATGATTTTTATTTTTTTCCCATCGATTTTAGAAAAGTAAAATGTACACAGTTAAAAGTAATATTAATAACAATATTTTAGAAGTATAACCGTTCTTGTCCGTGACCGGGTCAGTTCCGCCCAATGGTCTTTGCCCATTAAAATATTTCCATTACAAACTGCCTCATCCCCTTTCTTCGGATAGTTAGTTTTATTTATAGTGTTATATAAAATGAAATTCTTATATAAATTATTTTTTACATATTTTGCCACAGTTTTTTTCAACTTTTTGGAGTTAAATTTTGAAAAACTTGACTAAAAATATCATAAAAATTATTGTATACAAAGTCTTAAGTAAATCTGGCCAATAAAATATTATTTCCCATACAAATTTTGCTACCCAATTCAATAGTTCAATATAAAAAAAACCAAAATACGTGTTTTATGATTTGCGCTGGCAAGCATTAACACAAATTTAATATAATTAATATTCCACACATAGTATATTTCACAAAATCACACAGACTTGGAGGTCACTATAGAATTATTATTTCCCCCGAAATGTTGCCCACCATTTTCATCCCTTTGAGTTGAATTCCAAAAAATCCGAACCTTCTCTAAATTTAAAATTCCGTCTGCTTTAGGTTTGGGCGATGATGAGTCGTTTGGGAAATTGCTTTTTACTAGGGGATGGATTCAAAAAAAATTACCTTCAATTTGAAATATAAATTTTAATGGTTTTATTTTCGAAACTAATCGAATTCCCATTCAAAGTCTGATTTCTTATTTAACCATCTCGCGGATTTTTTTTCAAAACAGTATTTGATTGTCATTTTGACGGATATTTTTCAAAGAACAGACTCTTATTTCACCTCCTTGGGGTTAAATTTCAAAGAATCCTTTCTTAAACGACACCTCCACTATAAAACAAATCCTTTGTCTAAATTTCAAATTTTTGTGCTTATCGGTTTGGGCTGGGCGATGAAGAGTCAATCAGGACATTTCTTTTATATATATAAATATTTGATTTTTTGAAAATACTGAAACACTTGTGTATTGTGTAATTAGTGTTAAAGAATATGTACACACCTACTTATAAGTTAATATGTCATCAAAAATATTACTTTTCATACAAACTTTGCCACTCTCTCTCACACTAAAATACAATTCAATACAATACAATACAAATATCCTTTATTGCACAAAACAAAACACAAACTTATTGAAAAAATAATATTAAAAACATGTACAACAGGCAATCTTATCGCCGAATGGCGATTTCTAGCAGATAACCTATGTTACTACAATTAGGACCTGGGTTTTGAAAAACACTGAAACACTTATTTCATTTATAGTAATAACCAGTATACAAAGTTAAAAAGCATAAGTTAGTTTGACATTAAAAATATTTTTTCTCATACTAAATTTGCCAACCCCTTTCTTCCCCTCAGGGGTTGAATTTTGAAAAACGCAGCAATAAGTGTTCTGTTACCTGCATTAAACGGCATTCATATCTAGTTTCAAGTCAAGTTGCTAATAAACATATAGTTTCCCATAAAAACTTTGCTACCTTTTCACCACCATATATAGGTTTAATTTGAACCAAAACTTCAAACAACCTATTTTGTTTATTGTGTTAATACCCAGTTTTTTTTATAAATTTGACTGTAAAATTAATATTTCCCTATCCCATAAATACCCATACAATTGTTTTTCTTAAGGATAAAATTTTGAAAAAACCTTATAACACAGGATACAATACTTGTTTTGATAAGCATAAATTCCAAGTTTAATGTACATTGACCATAAAAATATTTTGTCTTACACAAACTCTGTGACCGCTTTCATCCCTTTAGAGCCCGAAATTTGATAAATGCCGAAATAAGTATGTAACTTTTTCTGTTAAAAATCATCATTTTTAAGTTTCAAATAAATTTGACCATAAAAATATTATTTCCTACACAGATTTTGACACCCCTTTATACCCCCTTCGGAATTGAATTTTTTGAAATGGCAAAATAAGTGTTTTCCAATTATGTTGATAGCATCTATACCAATTTTCTTGTAAATTTAACTAATATTGTATCGGTAAGTTTTTATGGGATTGGGAAATATTATTATTATTTTCTGCAAAAACTTTGATCTAGCTTTGTACCCCCTTAAAATCACAAACTTTGACTTTCCTTTGTACCCCATTAGAGTTTGAATTTTTGAAACGGCAAAATAAGAATTTTTGTTTTATGTTCCATAGATACCAAGTTTCTAGTAAATTCGACCATAAAAATAAAATTTCCCAAACACAAACAGACTATACCATCCCTTTTTCCCTTTTAGGTTCATTTTTAAAAACCACAAAATTATTCGTTCATGTATTATTACCCGACTGTGCGATCCAAAAGGGTAATGTGTTTATCAGCCTATGTATGTATGTTTTTTCTTTTGTGGCGCTCTACAGACCAAACGCATGGACTGATTTTGATGATTCTTACGTCAAATGATTCGCCTTAATCTTGCGAGTGTCACTAAAAATATGACAGAAATCAAAATTCAATATGACAAAACCACACGCCATATTGTGAACAAGAAAAAAAAAAGTCGATGAACCGCATCAGAATTTATCATTAGTGGAGGTATGTCTCTATTTTCAGTTTTTGTCTATAATTCATTTTTTCGAAGTTGGGTTGTTCGATTTTTTAAATATATTTTTTTTAAAGCACATATACCAAGTTTCAAGTAAATTGAGAATATAAATATTTTATGTCATACTATGTTTGCCACCTCTAATGACCCCTTTTCTCCTACTAAGGGGTTAAATTTTAAGAAACACCGAAATATTAGTTCCTTTATTTATCCCATACAAACTTTTTTACGCTATTTCACCCACTTACGGGTTGAGTTTTGAGAATTTAATTTAGTTTTTATATATCCAAGAACACCCATTTAGCTGACACGACGAAACTCGACTTTTAAAGCTTAATATTTCGCAAACGGATCTCTAAATCAAAAACTGGTTTTCACACTCAGCCGAAATATTTTTGAACGATCTATCCAACGCGGCAACTTTACTCCTCATTATGAGAGAGACGAGGAAAAAAAATCATCTCTACTTTATACGTGCTTAGGTGGTATTCGTAGCATAGAAAAATATTTTTAAGATTAGTGAATTTAGAAATTATGAAAGACTACGATATTTTATCAGCCGTCAAAAAACCACCAGCAACACCTGACCACCAACTAAAACAAGAATTATTAAAAAATAAATAGATATTTGGTCAGCTTGATAATGCAAAGTTTGCAAAATAGATAGTCCTATACAAAATTATTTGGTCAGCAGGACTTAATAGTCGGTTGGCGCAAGCTCAAAACAAAGTTAGGTAGCGGGAAGCTTATACATGTAGCGACGAGCAGTTAGCTTGTATTCATAAACAGCAAAAAAATTAAAAAAAACAGAATCTTATGACTGGCAAATTAAAATAAATTTTACAGCTTGCCGAAATTTTATTAAATCCCAATTACAATTTGCTGCTCTGTTACTTATATTTCTTCAAATGTACATAATATATTTAATTTCAATTGACATAAATTTTAAGACTGCTTTACAAACTGATCATTTTTTTTATTTTTACTGACCACAAGAAGCAGCTCAACTTGCTTTGTTTGCTGATGAAAAACATTGTGAAGCTGACCGATACTTCTTTTTATTTATAAATCAATAATCAAACTGCACTTTTCATACAAAGTGTTTTGAATCACAATTGTTTGTTTTATATATTTGTTTCATCAACAACATAAACTACTAACAACACTCTTTCCCTCATTATTAACGTTTGAAATTTATATAAATATATATATTTATAGTCGAATTTACTAGAAAATTGGTATCGATGGAACATAAAACAAAAATTCTTATTTTGTTTCAAAAATTCAAACTCTAAGGTAAATCAAAGTTTGTGATTCTAAGGGGGTACAAAGCTAAGTCAAAGTTTTTGCAGAAAATAATATAATTCTACTGTACGTGTGTATTTCATTGTCCTTAACGGCTGGACCGATTCGAATGTTTTTTTGTATGCGTTTGGGTGGCGCCCTGGATGGTTTAGATTCACAAATTAGCCCGGCAGATGGTGCTGCAGTCGGTAGACAACGTCTGCCCGGTCAGCTAGTGATTATATAAAATGTTAACTAATAATAGGTAATAATATATTTGACAGAAATACAAAAAATTTCGTACCTACTTACCAAAACAAAAGTAAAAAATACTTTTTTAGGATTCCGTACCTCAAGAGGAAAAAAGGAACCCGTATAGGATCACTTTGTTGTCCGTCTGTCTGTCTATAAAGACCCTTTTTCTCAGAAACGCGTGAAGGTATCAAGGTGAAATTTATATCAAATACTAAAATCTACGGTCCCGTAAAGCTGTAAAAAAATCTAGCTTCTAAGTCAACGCAGTAAAAAATACGGCCGAAATATTTTGTCGCATATTTTGACATTCGCAAATAAATCAAAACGCATGGGGTACTTCCCGTTGTTCTAGAATTATTAAATTTTACACGAAGCAAGATCATACATCACAAATATAGGAAAAAATCTAAAATTTGTTAATTTATAGTTATAACACATAAAAAATAAAGTTTGTTTGCCTGTCTGACAAGAACCTTGTACTCAAGAACGCGTGAATGTATCATCATAATTTATCAAATACCAAACTACGTCTGCGATCACTTAAAGTTGTAAAAAAATCAAGCTTCTAAGTCAATGCAATAAAAAATATGCCCAAATTACGGTTATTTTTGTGCATAATGCATATTGTGAAAAGTAATTCTTTTGCGATTATAAACCTATTTGCAGTTGGTAAACTAACCGCGACCCATGTCGATGTATTGGGACAACATTTGTCCAACGGCAAAGTTAAGTTTGTCCCTTAATACACTTTATCTTTTACGGAACCCTAGGTGCGCGAGTCCGACTTGCACTTGACCATGTTTTTTTAAAATATAATTAAAGTTTCGTTTTTAAAAAATATTCTTCACACGATATAAAATGGAGTTAAAATCATGCAATTCATCATTAGGATGACAAAGTTAATTTATTCGACCTTCGACTACGACCTTCTGAAAAGCAACTTATGTCAAGATCATCGGTTTCAAACTCTTGTTAGCATTGTTAAAGCAGCTCTCAACTCTACGATAGTATCTTCATCTTAGAAATAAATTGGAAAAGTTTCTTTGAATCGTTGTCCAGGAACTTAACAAGTTCAAAAGCTAATTATTTGCGTTAAAGTGCAACTTGATCGAATACTTTATGGTAACGAACATACTAAGTTAC
Source organism: Apoda limacodes (assembly GCA_946406115.1). Taxonomy (NCBI): domain Eukaryota; kingdom Metazoa; phylum Arthropoda; class Insecta; order Lepidoptera; family Limacodidae; genus Apoda; species Apoda limacodes. Next base: position 36,601,716 of record OX291542.1, read on the forward strand.
ACATTTTCGCCTTCATAACGTTAGTAGAATTATAACTGGTAAGTAACTAGCAGTTATTAACAAAGTGTGTTTATACGCAAGTCTCGTATATGTATATTTTTCTCCGAACTACTTAAAGAATTTGGTTCAAGTTATAATTGAAGACAATGTTTCAGGTTTAAATAGATATGTTATGGACATTTTTATTTGAGTTTGCATAAGCGTTAGTGGTACAATGTTTGTCAGATCAACTTCTATATTCTAAATATTACTTACTCATGTATGATGTTGGGTTTCTAATTTTCATCGCCTTATTTAAAGGGTGGGGGGAGATTTTGTAAAAACCCTGAAATACGTATTTTATTATTTATAAAAAGGAGTCCCTATATAAATTTTCAGACCTTAAGCATCAAATTTCTCATTTCTCATACAAACTTCCATCCATTCCATTGGATTCCAAGTTCCATGTTTTAGATTTTTTTTGTTGTTTGTGTACTAATACTAGTTAAAATACTACTTACTACTACTAAATTTAAGCTATCTAAGGCTTCTAGAAGTACCCTAAGGATTTTGATGATCGTCAGTGAGTGAGTGACGAAATTAGGTTTTTTTAGATATATATAAAATCAAAAGTATAAGAGCTATGCAATTGAAACTTTATATGTTCAATAAGTCTACTATTGACATCATATCCTAAAAAAATTGACAATTTGAAAGTTATGACGGTTCAAAAAACGACGAAGCGCTTTGAGAAAAGAAAGAAAGCTTTGGCGCGTCTTGGCGGGGGCACTACCTATAAAAGGGTAAAGTTTTCTATTCGGTTTTATGCAAGTGATGCGATATATTGTCAAATGATTTTAATTATTGGTACTCATCAAGACCAGAGTCTTAGCCACGCTACCCTCTATATAGTAGCAATCAAGATGATTGATTTATATGTCTTCATATAAATTTATATATTTGTAAATATTAGCACGTATAATCAGGAAATAAAATAATAAGCAGAATTACAAGGCCTGACTGCAACCTTCACTATTGCATCACATACAAATATATGCACGTAGCTAGCGAACAGCACGCGCGATTATCTATATATTTAAGCTAGTTACAGCTAATCTATTATATAGTTACTCCTTAAATTCCTAGTTAAGACGTGTAACATTATTTTCTTCTCCTCGAAGTCGAATGCCAAAAATTGCAGCAAAGAATCGAGACAATATTTTTTTTGGAATTCGACTTCAATAAGAAAAAAATGGCTGAATGTTACATGTACGAAAGATTAATTTTTTACTTTTTAGTAAGTTTTTGTTTTCTTCTAATTTATTTTATTTTTAAATTTTTAGTTGGTACCTGGACATATTATGTACATACATAAGTATATGATTTTAGGGAATAACCTTCATTAATTAATAATGCCCCTGGATGGCGTTGCAATCTTGCACAGGCTACGTTGACTGCTTAACGTCTGCTTGTGTGCCACCTTATTGGACACAGTTAACATTCCATATCTTAAAAACTACCGAACCGATTTTGATAAAACTTACCTTGGTACCTAAGGTGAACTATAACTTTTTAAATAAAAAAACAAATAGAATCTAAACAGTAGTTTCTGAGGAATACGTGGACAAACATTAATACACACACACTTGCAAACAAACGTGTTACAAAGTGTACTTATGAAATTTGGAAAATCTATTTAAAAGCCCACGAAGCTAACATATATGGATAGTATGCAATTCTAGCGCCTCTTTTTAAAGTTGGTTAAAAATCATAAAAATTGACGTAGATATCGCAAAACATAGCAAAAAAGTTCGAATTGAGTATTTGCTCCTGTTTTTAAGTCGGTTAAAAATAGCTTTAATTATATACTTCGAATAAAAAAAAATATATCATACCTGAATATAAGAAAGCCTTGTTTTGATCTAATTAAATCACCTTGTATTGATGATATCTGTTCTAAGACAAGTAAAGCAAACAAGGGATCAAAACAAAACAAACCAACTAACCTGTCTGCCCGCTCCCTCGGGACGTTTTGGCTTCACAGTTACTGACCTGATTGGTTCACTCAGTTTATTGGTCTGATGTTAATTGAAAATTACCGATGTGTAAAGGGCCTTGATAGTATGGATAAGTATATGTAAGTATATGTATACACGGATAACAAACAATATGATTGTGCAAGGATATAATTATAATGGAAATAATCCCACTAGTACTATTAAATATCGGAGTACTCTTAAATATTTGAATTCCTTCACACGAACTTCATTCCTCGTGCTACATAAAGACAAAAAATAATTATTGATATGTGTTTGTTTTTGTTTTTAGTAGCTTATTTATACTACTTACTACAAGTGTTTCAATACAGATTGTATACTTATTAGTGGTTTAACAAAGTGTTGTATTATTTATATTATTATTATTACTTTAAATAGAACTTACTTCTTTTTGGCAGAAATTAACATTTTACATTTTATTGAAGATTTAAAAGTGTCTCAATCTCAAACTCATTTCTTTTATTTAAATTAGGTTTTTAAAAACACTTTTGAATCGTCAAAGTTTTTAAATAATCTTTATTTTTTGGATTCCGGTTCACATTGTGAATTTCTACAGAGAAGAATGCGGCAAGAAACTCGATGTTACTCTTTTTTTAAGAAACGTTGGGTTATCAGCATAACAGTAACTAGTGCAGATCGTCATATAAAAATACGAATACAATCATCAATGTTTTAAATAAAAATTGAGGCTATACAATTTAATATTATTTTTATTTTTATTTGATTTACCTATGCGTCCTGTAATTGAGCATCTTCAGTCCCATGGATTTTCATCATTCATATAGTCTGAAATTTTGTAGTATGCTTTTTCACAAGGTTGTTGTTTGATATAATATTTAAATTTGCTAATTGATAGCTTTTGAATATTATTATGAATCTTGTTGTAAAAGAGTATATGATGATGATATATGACCTTATAAAAAAATTATTAATTTTGTATAGACGTGTATCATGCACCAACAGCTTATTTTTACTTTCAGTATTTACTTTGTGAACGTCACTCTTCTTGATGAAACTATTAATGTTTTTATGAACATATAAAAGATGGTCATATACGTGCTGCGAAGTTGCGAAGTTAACATATTTACTTCCCTAAACCTATCCCTCAGAGATATCTTAGATCCTAATTTGTAAATGGCACGAATTGCCCGTTTTTGTAACAAAAATATTGTGTTTACATCAGCAGCGCTACCCCACAATAAGATACCATATGTCATTAAACTATGTAAATTGCTAAAATATACTATTTTTGCAGTGTCGACATCGTTCAATTGTCTAATTTACTTGATCGAAAACATAGCAGAGCTAATTTTTTACGCTAGGTTATGAATATGAAGACACCATTGAAGTTTGGAGTTCAGCGTTATATAGATTGTTGAATCAACAAGTTCTAATTGCTCGCCATTAATATTAATACATGTCTGGATCTGACTAAAATTTGGTAATATAAATATAACACACTTAATATTTTTCCCGTTACAGGAAGCAGGCTCTAAAATAAATTGCTCCAAAATGTGGTTGTGTAATAACTGCCCCAGTTCAATGTTATAGCAGACTATGAGTCACGCAACGTTTAACGTGTAATGTGTTTTAGTATTAGCATCGACCAAGGTCCTTTTATATTTGTTATATTATTATAATATCCTCATATTACGTCATCACCATATATATCTATGTGTATTATTGAAATTTTAAACACTAACTTTACTAATGCCAACAATAGACTAATCTGTGCTAATACTCACAAGAAAAAGTAAATATTTCTATTATATTTACACAAAAAAAATTGGCCAAGTGCGAGTCGGACTCGCGCACGCACTTTTTTAACGCATACAATAATGATAAATAGTATAACTCACTATATCACAACTACATAATATACAAAATATGATCAAAAAAATTTAAACTTTATAACAGATCGATCTTTTTTTTTTTTTATACCACTCAGGTGGCAAACAAGCCTACGGTCCGCCTGATGGTAAGCGGTCACCGTAGCCTATGGACGCTTGCAACACCAGGGGCATCACTCGCGCGTTGCCGACCCTTCAGAAATCTAATAACTTCTTTTTTGAAGAACCCCATACTGTCCTCCTTAGAGAAAACCTTGGCAGGGAGCTCATTCCACAACCCAAGCGTTCGCGGGAGGAAGTTTCTCTGAAACCGCACTGTACGCGACCATTTCGGTTCCAAAGTGTGAGAATGAATTCCCTGTCGATGGCGAGCGGTGCGATGGTAGAAAGTAGCCATGGGCATTATTTCGAACAATTCCTCAGAACACATCCCATTGTACAAGCGGTAGAACACACACAGGGAATCAAAGTCTCTCCTCAGACTTAAGGGCTCGATACCGCAAGTGAGTTTGGGATCGTCGACAATTCTCACAGCTCGTCGTTGAACCGAGTCAAAAGGGCCAAGCTGGTATCCGGATGCACCCGCCCAGAGATGGCAGCAGTACTCCATATGGGGCCGGACTTGCGACTTGTAAAGTAGCAGCCTTTGCCCCAACGTGAAGTATTGCTTCGCTCTGTTGAGTACACCAAGTTTTTTGGACGCCAGCTTTACCTTGTCTAGCAAATGATCTCGGAACTGAACATCGCTGGACGTGTCAACGCCAAGGATCCCAATGCTCTTGGAGATGGAGAGGGTAGTGTTCTGGAATTGTGGGACTACAGTGAATGGGGTTTTCTTAGCGGTGAACGCGCAGACTTGTGTCTTTGAAGGGTTGAATCGGACCAAGTTTTCCCGCCCCCAGTCAGAGACCTTGGACAGACCGATCTCGATTTGAGACACAAGTTCTTCACGCTTTTTCTCCACAACGGAAAGTGGGATGCTTGCACGGCCCGTGTAATAAGCGTCTCCAGTACTGTCATCTGCATAGCAATGTATGTTGTTGATGTCCAACATATCATTGATGTGCAGTAGAAACAGCGTAGGAGACAGCACAGAGCCTTGCTGTCAACTACGGCTCGTATGCGTCTGCCGGACAAAAAGCTAGCCACCCATTTGCACAAACCCTCGGGCACTCCGTAAGATGGCAACTTCGATAGAAGACCCCGGTGCTAGACCCGATCGAACGCCTTCGCTATGTCTAGGCTACATGCCAATGCCTCCCCCTGACTCTCAATGGCTAGTGCCCATCGGTGTGTGAGATACACTAGAAGGTCACCAGTTGAGCGACCGTGGCGAAAGCCATATTGACGGTCACTGATCAGGTCGTGTTTTTCTAGGTATCTCAAAAGCTGTGGGTTGATCACACGCTCCATCACCTTGGAGAGGAGAGAGGTTATAGCGATAGGCCTGTAATTCGATGGATCTGATCTATCTTTTTGGGCACCGGGTGCACATTCGCAGTCTTCCATGAAGACGGAAATTGCCTAGTGTGGTAGGAAAGCGTGAAGAGGCGCGTGAGTACAGGACATAACTCAGGAGCACACTGCTTAAGCACCACTGCTGGTATGCCGTCTGGCCCACTCGACTTATGAACGTCTAGGGAAAGCAACGCCCGCCGGACCTCGCGCTGTGTTATAGAGATTTCCGGCATGGTCTTACCGCACCACGGTAAAGTAGATGGTACAGCGCCTTCGTCATTCACATTCGAGTTAGAGGTAATCAATCGTTATCTAGCACTTATTTATGTACATTAAAAACACTGTTCTAAAGTAATGAATACAGGACAAAGACAAAGACAAAGTTGTCATAGCTACGTTTATTGTAACGTGGTGTTTATAACTTATATCCAACTCTTATTATGATCCGATTTGCCTCGGTCTGCACTACTTATACATACACATTAAGCCATATACTCCTAAGTAAATAAAAGTAGGTACTATTAAAATAACTATTGGAACTATCGTGTCAATTAAAAAAACGCTGCAAAATTGCTGTCTGCAAAATAGCAGTTCACAAAAAGAAACAACTTTTTAGATTTTAACTTACAACTAATTTTATATTGATTATACTGAAACCTAATTCTCCCGAAAGCCTCAACTAAATCTCTCAACGGTTTGTTACTGACAACCAAATACTGAGGTATGTGTGATGTACCAAATTAATTATGTTTGGTTCTCCATGAGATACTTTGTAGGCTTACTAGTTGATGACCTTGTACCGCCACAAGTATTTGTGCAGTGCCTGGAAACTTCATAGATACAAACATTTGTATGGATTTGTAACCTTCGTTACCTTACTAAGTACGGAATGTACTACATTCGAGAACAACTTATCTGAGTTAGGAGTGTTTTTTATTTAGATGAATTATAATTTATGTTTGTTATGTTGCCACCACTGCATATAACTCGAATTTCAATTCTGAACTGTCATGGTGGTTTGTTTGTTTACATATTTAAGATTAATAATTTTATTGCGAAATATTATATATGGTGACATATACAAAAAGTATATGGTGACATAAATTTAAGAACATTTCCTATATTTAGTATAAAAAAACAAGTTTAACGTTAATTAGTTACTATTTTTTATCTATGTCATTTTATTATATTTCTTTAAAGACAGTGATGAAAATTTTCAAAAGGCTAAATTATCCATTTTATAATTATTCAGATGAATGTTAGGTTGTCATTAGTACTGCAAATTAAAATTTATCGATGTTAATTCTGTGATATACATATACAATACTTTTTAGTGTTATTACTAGATGGTGCTTAATTTTTTAATTGAAAAGTTGAACTAAAAAAAACATATCTATAATATAATCAGTGACTATTTATCCTAATATTTTGTGGTTTTCTATTTCAGGTGTCGCGCATCGGTTAAAGATTTGATGTACTTATGTGTATAAGAATTTTATAATTTAAAATTATACTTATGTTTAGAAGTAATATATAAATAAATATTGAAAGGTTTTACATAAAAATACTTTATTGTAAATAAAACAGCTTTACTAAAGTACACTACTTTAGTATAGCTGTTTTTTAATCTTAATAAAGTTATGAATTAAATAGTTGTACTTATTCTAGAAATGGTTATTTTTATTTCCTATTACTATATAAAAAAATTAAAAAAGGCTATGGGCATACGTACCTAAACGAATCTGCATTTATCGATATCGATATAAAAGGCATTTGATATGCCTACTGGCGTCACTATTGTTGGCGGGTGGTTGGCAGCATAGTTTTTGAATTGGTACGTTTATGGTGGCACTCTACAGGTATAAACCTTGATAAAACTCTAGTATGGAAGTTCCGTCTTTTCTTAAGTAGTATTTGTTTCCTATATGCATTTGTGCTTTGCACAATTTTACACAACCGCACGCGTTCGTGGTATTTTCCCGCTTGTGTTTAAAACCACACTCGACCATTTTGGAAGCAAAAACCGTGTGCGGTTATGTTCCATGTTATGTACACAGCGCACTGCATGCAGACTGCACGGTGGTTGACCGCAAGCGGTTTTATTTACTGGATTACCGTGGAACTGTCTTGTGGTCCATTTAGGAAGTGCCTGTATTCCGTCGTGATTTTTTTCATGTTTAAACAGGAAAAAATAAAAATATTATTGAATGTTGATGCTGATGAATTTCAGGTTTAATATTTAATAAAAAGTTAAAATAAAACCATAATTGAAACATCTTAAATAATAAATAGTTATGTTTAACATGTTAGGCTTAAAAGATTTTAAGCCTTTTAGGGAAAGGAAAACATCGTTAGGAAACATGCATACATCAACCGTTTGATTTATTTTTATGTTTTCGAAAAACCAAGTACAAATATAGCATCCTTAAACAGTTGAAGTTTCGGAAACATGAAAAATTTGTTACGAATGTCTAGTGTATGACGTGACTCAGATCCCGACCCTAGCTCCGAGCACTTTTCTTCCAACACGGTTCATATTGACCCTCATAACTCATTGCTCTATCGGTTCTCGGGACTTTTAAGTGGATATTTATCAAATAAGGGCAAGTACATCACTAGCTTGGATTATTTACGCCCCTTTTCCCTCAGTGGGCATAATTTTAAAACATCCCTACAACATCAACTATATATCGTAAAATATAACGTATGTATCGGAAGACGGAAGTTTGTAAATCGAATAAATCATCTTACATCAGAAAAACGTATTATTTATTTCACGCTTATTTACATTAAAAGCATATTCTACAGATTGCCAAAAAAGTCATGGAGTTTTTTTTATTTATATCACGTTTGGAAGCTACTATCAGAACCAAACTTGCACTGGGCTTTATAGAGACCCTCATAAATCGTGCCCTCTGTCGCTGTTCGTGGACTCTAAGCCAGATATTCACCAAGTCGGTGCCGCTGCCGCATACATCACGTGAGGCGACTAATTTTCTTGACTTGGAAAATTTATACCAGCTTCTGTCTGAACGCATTTGTCGTTCATATATTTAATGCATTAAAATGATAATATATATACAGAATGTATAGCAAAATATAATATTAATGAAAATAATAATAATGTCGTAAATCCCACGCCAATAGCCGAATTTAGCGTCGACTAAGCCGCAGGTAAAAGCTAGTGATTCCTCAAATCCCAGGATTTAAGTTTCTGTCTTGTTTTATTTATCTGAGATATTGATACAACCCTAGAGACAAAACATCTCCTGTTGCATGTTTTTTGTATAATTTTATTACGTTTATATCCAATTGTTAAACTATTCTCATCCCTTTTTACCCTCATCCAATTATTTAGAATTAGAACAAACACACTCTAGAACAAATACACGCAGGCACACGCACACAAAACTCTCTCTCTTTCTCTCTCACACTCACACGAATACCTACATAAATGCAGAGATAACGATTTATTTTAGTGCCTTGGTTGTAAGTAGCAAGTGGTTGATAAATTTTTATTTAAATATATTTAAAAAATAATATTAGAAAATGACAATTTTTAAAAAACTGTCAACATACCGATGTGCGTAATCTATATTTTGTTTTATTTATGACCTTATGACTGATAACGCTTATATAAATTGGCGGAATATTTCAAAAACTGTATTTTATATAAATTAATATATATTTATTCAAAATAAAAAACATGGTCAAGTGCGAGCCGGACTCGCGTACCGAGGATTCCGTAAAAGGTTAACTGTATTAAGGGACAAACTTAACTTTGCCTTTGGACAACTGTTATGTTGTCCCAATACATCGACACAGGTCGCGGTTAGTTTACCAACAGTAAATAAGTTTATTATCGCATAAGAAATATTTTTTTGATACAACAAAAGCATTGCTTTTTGCCAAAATTCATGATTTCAGGTAAATGAGAAGTATATACCCCATAGGTTTTATTTTATTTGTGTCACAATATGCAACAAAATATCCGTTTTTTTTTTATTGCAATGACTTAGAAGCTTGGTTTTTTTACAAATTGAAGTGACCGTAGACTTTAGTATTTGATATAAATTTCAACTTGATACCTCTACAGGTTCTTGAATAAAAGGTTCTTGTCCAGACACACGGGCAAACTTTTTTTTTATGTGATATAATTACATATTAACAAATTTTGGATTTTTTCGTGTATGCTTCGTGTAAAATTGTATGAATCTAGGTCAACGGGAATAACCCCATACGTTTTGATTTATTTGTGCTAGTCAAAATATGCGACAAAAATGGCCGTATTTTGGCTATATTTTGTGAAAACTTCTTTAGCAACGTTGTGCACTTTTTTTGGTATGGGTAAAAAATGATAACCTCACGCAGGCTCATCGAAAATTCGTAAGACGTAAGACGGAAACCATAATGCCACGCCATAAAAATTCGTGAGACGGAAACCATATTGCCACGCCTATTATAATTTTGAAGTGAAAACGTCTTTAGCGGCGTTGTGCATTGTTTTGTGATGGGTAAAAAATGTTAAACACTAGAGGACGAATAAAAAGTAAGAGGAAATTGGGTTGATGAAAAGATGAAAGTGCGGATTACATATGTTTAAATGTTATATCCAGGTTGTATGTTTTCACTTCTGCCGGCACTCCCGGAGTGCAGCCCGTTTTTTTTTTATTTCGTTGACTTAGAAGCTTGATTTTACAGCTTCAAAGCACCGCGGACCCTAGTAATTGATATTAATTTCAACTTGATATTTTACGCTGAAAAAAAAAGTTCTTGACAAACTGACAGACAGGCAGAAATTTTGTAAAGATTAAAAATCGAATTACTTACTATTTTTTTAAATATACGATTCTGTTGAGTTAAAAATGTGAATGTGTGTTTCGTTGATAGGTACCTACCTACCTATTGATCAATATTTTTTTTATTAACGAATTAGACAAAAGATTGCTTTGAAATATTGACTTGAATAACAGGAAAATTTATTAATTATTTTAGTTGATTTGAATTTAACCCTGGCTAAATGCGCCCACTTAAAGTGAGGCATTGATAAATATTGCACAGTGAAGTGCAATATTCATTTTAGCTGCTTAAACGTTGCCAACAAATTCAATTCGGAAGTAAAAAAAATATGTAGCTAATTCATTTATTAATTAATTTTAAAATTAAAATTTGCAGGTATTTCCAGTTCTCGAAGTTTAGATATTGTTGTTACCTATATAATAATTTATTTTAAAGATCGCCTTTACATTATTTTGATGAGCTCAATTATAATGATTTTTAAGAGGTGATTTAGAATAAAAAGCTATCGAACCAAAATCAACAAAATATATTTCTGAGCTAACAAAGTCAAGAATATGGATCAGTTATGTTTCGTCGGTCTGATTTTTTGTTATTGATATTTAATAAAATTGCAAAATGTGCATTAATTTATAGCGGCATTAACCCTATTGTGTCATCAATTTTGATGCTACAACCCAAAAACACTTCTCTTGCATCCAGCTACATATTGATCCTCATAAATCCTTTTTCCGCCGAGAACCGATACTTTTAAGCAGATATTTACCAAGTCGGGGCTCCATACATCACTGCGGTCGACCAATTTTCTTGACCGGAAAATTTATGCCAGTTCCCTCGGAGCACATTTGTCACTGTGCCATGTTTTACGCACCGATGTCGGAATCTAGCAAAGAATTTATCCTTATAAATTACCACCGTAAAAACTATTAGATTTTGTAATCATAACTAATGTGTCGAATTCGAAAGACAGTTTGTTTGTAGTCTGTGGTTGTTGGTTGGTGGTTATTGGCGTCGCAACGCACATTTTTTCTGTAGCAGGCTAAACGTTAAGCTAAATATTTACCTCACTATCGGATGCCAACAATCCTTTTTTCGTTCTGCAAATTTTTGGTGTTCGACGAAAATAAGGCTATTGTTAACTCAATGTTTGTAACATTGAGAATAACTAAAAATGTGCTAATTGCGGGGTTCTTAAAAAAGTTTTTTACATTTTTAAATTCAGTGTCCTTAAAGATTTAGCTACAAATTTGCAAAAACCCCAAAGTAGGTTACGAAAGCTATAAAATTATTATTTTCATAGAGCTGGTAGATTTTAACACGACAAATTGCAGAAAAACAGCAGGTTTATTTTCGCAACACAATAGTTTGATTTGACTTTCTAAAACCGTTATAAGGGCTGTTTGCACAATATAGCTTGTGCGATGAACCTAAATGTTACCTAAATTAAAATGTTGCTTTTAAAAATACCTATGCCTGAGGATCGTGTTTGGTGGTTAGGTAGCTAAACAGACATTTATTAAGCGATAAAAAAAATACAAACCTAAACAGAAATTTTATATACATTTATATAAATTTAATCATTTTACTTATTTTAATGTTTTAAAATACTCAATAGATGGCGCTGTATAATTTTTTTACTAGTTATGATTTTGTTTTACAAGCAACGTAACATTTTTGGGACATTATTTATCTTCCCACTGCTACTTCAGCTTGCTAATAATTTTTGAACGTGTTGACCGTACTATGTGGCGGCAGCGCGAAAAAAGAAATAAATGTTATAAGGGGCCAATACTATGCAGAGCGCCGTAAGTAAATTCTATGTGTTTTTAGTTCTAATGTCTTATATAATTTTAGTTGAATAGTGGTTAAATACATAAGTAATTGTAAAAAAACCTTTTTTACATGGTTTTTATTTACCAAAGTTTCAATGGTTAAGTGTTCTAGGAGCGGCAACTTTAGAACGCGGGTCTAACTTTTTCATATATTATTGATTTTTTAAAGCATGAGCATAAGTGCATGTTATAAAACTATGTATAATGCTCTTTCTCGCTGAGCCATTTGAAAATAAAACAGTCTGTGAGTTGTTTACAATCTCGTTCACGTATAAACATCCGGGCCGCGGCGGGCCGAGTCGCCCGGAGGAGCCGTGTTGCTCTTTGGTTCGATAACAATATTCAACGAGACATGTTAGTACGCTAGAGGTGCGGGCGCTGCCTTATCTTTAAACATTTTTTTTCATTTACGCAAACGATATAACAGTGAAAACTCACATTAGGCACCTAGAACCAGGCACAGTCAAAAGTGACTCTGGGAATACTTTACTTATACTTATTAAACATTTTGGGGCTTAATTTTAATACGTTACATTATGTACTTTATACATATTCAGGTTTAAAGACGAAATCTCAAGATCAAACTCACAGTGTCCTTCTGGGGACTGACTCTCCACGACAATCCCAGTTTCAATCTTACGGCAATCACAAAATATCTCGTTTAACAGCTAATAATTTTAAATTCTTACACTGCAATTACATTTAGTGATGTGTAACCTAATATTATAATTTAAAATGCTTTTTAATTTTGTGGCATAGAAAGATTTTATAAGCGGTTTATTAGAAATGCACTTTTGTCTAGGAAAACGCCGCTTCGCAGAGTTGATAATTGGGTGGTCTGAGCTGATTTAGACCTGGAGACATGCAGACACCCCGCAGGTACGCGGGGGAGAGGGGCAGAAAAGTGCATCTCCCGCTATCAAGTCTCCGCTCGATTTCTGACCACATACGAGTATAATCACTATACCAAGTTTGGTAAAGTTTTCGTAAAATTTAAGGATGATGGATTCATTTCTAGAATATTTTTTTTAACTACTTACAAAAAAAAAATAGTAAGTAATCTGAGAAAAATCTAAATTAAAAATATAAAAAATCCGAATATCGTCGCTCAGAATTATAACTTGACAAATAACACTAAATATCAAATACGATATTATAGCCTTTTTATCCAAGAATAAAAAAATATTACTTGAATAACATATTCGAAGTAAAAATGTTTCGAAAAAATTTTTTGAGTAGCGCGGCGGAAGTAATTTCTTTACGCTAAATTCAGACAGAGTCTGAAATATTCTTAAACTATATAGGGAATAGGTTGAATTTTATATCCAAGTACTATAAATATTTACTGTTAATATTTTTACACATCCTAGATTGAAAAAAAACCCTAAATAATCAAATTGAATGAAAATAATAATTAATTATATTTAAACGGAACACACTTACAAACAAACGAATAGGGCAAGTTAAGAGAGTTATGTTATGATAAGAGGTTTCTAAATGATAAGTATATATATATATCGATGTTAAGTGGGCATTTCTCTACTAACAGGGTCATTTTTAGCGTTCCTTACCCAAAGGGTTCAGTATCAGTGTTGTGTAGGTTTTATATAACTATTATCTGTAAAATTGTGGGATCTCTTGCCTGGTAATGAGCGAGTACAGCATAGCATAACTCTGATACACAGGAATGTGTCACCGCTTTCAGATTCGACTGGATCCCATACACAGGGCTACACAGCTAATTGTAATTTTAACGCTATTGCTAGTGCTATTTGGGAACTTCTTACATACTACTGACGAATAAATAAAAAAAATCTAATTTCACGTTTTTGATCAAACTGTTTAATGGAACAACAGTTTTTGGTTATTTCAATCTACATTTATGATTGAAGATAAGTGGATTGCATACCACTATTATTTATTTACTTTTTACTGAGAATACTAAGTTAGTAGGTACTTCAAACATGGTTTTTTATTATCTGCCTCAGAAGGTACTGATCTATGTTTTTCATATTAATTTCGTACTCTCTTCCGAAAAAAAATGGTCACGTGCCTGACACAACACTACGTCATCATCCAACAAGGAGTGGGAGCAGAATATGCAACTCAAACTCGTTAGACAGAGATGGCAATAAACGACAAAATGGCTAGTAAGTGATGTGGGTACTCCTATGTGTCACTCTCCCGTAGAGAAGACCCTTTTTAGTTTGATCAGATAGATTGGATGCATCAGTACCAACATCCTAAAAGGAAACTAGAATACGCAGAAAGGTAATTTAATATTGATATATATATATTGCTATTTACATATAGGTCTGTCCGCATAAATCCTGATGTGTGCTTGCTCGGCCTGCGTCGCTCGCTGCCTATTTATGCCACGCGCGCTCTTTTAAATTAATAATTACTGTTTAATATAATCTGATCCCTTCAAAATATCAAAAGTCTCTTCTGTATACAAAGGCAAAAAGAGAAAATTTGGACGCATACAGGCCTGATTCAATGATTTCTTCGATAGCAAAGGTGTTCGAGAATGGTTTGTGCTCGAGACTTGTTTACTTTTTGGAGTCAACCAGTTCGCTCTCTAGAGACAATATGCCTACCGTACGACATACATCGATAACTCATATCACCCGAGAAGTTGTGCAAGCTATAGTCTCCGCCCGAGAGCAGAAGAAGCTGGTGGCAATCTTATGTTGAGACCTGTCCAAGGCGTTCGTCATCGTGGAACCGCGATAGGATACGGGACACTGCTAGCAGATTTAAGGCAAAATAGGGCACAAATAGTCGTAAGTAAAATAGGGAAAGAAAAATTAGGACCGATGACCACTGCGATGGGAGTAGCTCAGGGATCTTCCATCTCTAATGTGGTACTGTCATTATTAATGAACGACTTTCCTAAAGCTCTGAACGGCGACGACGTATTTATGTACGCTGATGATGTGGCTGTGATAGTTACTGGAGATACGATTGACCTCCTTGAGCAGCGACTCACTAGCACTGCGGTGCTGCTCTCTCAGTGGTTTGGTGACATATATTTCATAAATTTTTGTATGTCAGTGTCACACAGAACAAGTGAATAATAAATATCGAAACAGAGGGATTGGACATCTAAAATCGGATCAGACAATTAGACCAATTTTCAAGTCTCTAGCCATTCTCACGTTTCCGACCATAATAATTATCCAGGTATCAGTCTAAGTTTGGGAGAATATTGGAACATTCAAGCGCTTTGAAGACAATGTTCTGTATAAAACTCTAAACGCCGAGCAGTTGAAGCAGCAAAAGGCTACAAAGTTGAACTTACATTATATTTTGTTTTTCAATTTCATTTTACTTGATGTTTATGTCAGATAAATTAATTGTACGACAAACGATTAATATTGTAATTTTAGGGTTTCGTACCTCAAAAGAAAAGAGAGAAACCCTTATCGGATCACTTTGTTGTCCGTCTGTCTGTCTGTCTGCCTGTCTGTCAAGACCCTTTTTCTCAAAAACGCATAAACGTATCAAGTTGTAATTAATATCAAATATTAAGGTCTATAGTAACTTTTAGCTGTAAAAAAAACAAGGTCAACGCAATAAAAATATACGGCCATTTTTGTCGCATATTTAGCCATTCACAAACAAATCAAAACCTATGGGGTACTTCCTGTTGTTCTAGAATCATGAAATTTAACACGAGCAAGGTTTTACATCACAAATATACAGAAAAATCTGAAATTGGTAATTTGTAATTATAACACATTAAAAAAAAAGTTTACCTGTCTAAAAATATGTTAAAATAACTAAACACTAAAGTAACGGTCACTTTAAGTTGTAAAAATATCAAGCTTCTAAGTTAATGCAATTAAAAAATGTGCCCAAAATACGGTTTTTGCTGTCGCATATTGTGACCTAGACCTAGAATCATGAAATTTGGCAAGAAGCTATGATGGCACACATAAAAGTAAAAATCTGAAATTAAATTTGTTGTTGTATTAAATTTATTTGTAAAAAAATTACTAATATAAACTTATTTGCAGTTGGTAAACCAACTGCGACCTATGTCGATGTATTGGGACAACAGTTGTCCAACGGCAAAGTTAAGTTTGTCCCTCAATGCAGTTTAACTTTAACGAAACCTTCAGTGCGCGTGTCTGACTCGCACTTGACCGGATTTTTTTGACGTATAACTGATGCTATTAATAAAGTATGTTATGTTATGTATTGTTTGTTTTGTTTTAAGCCTGTGTATGTGCCCAGGCCTCTCCTTTGGATAAAGGAGACTTGGGTCACAGCTCACCACGTCGCCACGTTGACTCAGACCGATGCGTCGGCTTAACGTGCTCTCCGAAGCACGGAGGAGCTTCGAAAAATGTGCCACTAGCGGTCACCCATGCAATGACTGACCAAGCCTATCTACCTAAAGTTGCTTTGAACATGTCGCTTTCGATAATCAAATGTACAAGCTCTTTAGTTTATCATCTAAAGATTCAATGACACTCAATTTTACAAATGCCATTTTTTCTATATAATTGTCAGGAGGGAATGTACAAATGCCCATAAAACGATGAAATGGGCGACGTGGTCTGATATACGGTTTCACTTAGGTCGATGGGCGATGGGTGATGGGCGGGGCGGCTCGTGTCGGGCGGTAATGGAACGCGCGACTTGCCGACAGATAAATGTATCGCAAGTCGTGCATCGTGGCTCTCCACGCGGGCGGTCTGACCTGACTGAAGTTCACTTTTGCGAGAACAATATCTCTAAAATGATTACTTTCGTTATGCCCTCTGTAGCATTGCGTAGACTGTTAGCAACATACCGTTCGATCGCCGACCAAACTCAAACCACAGATTTAAAACGTTATCAAGTACTGTAGCCCATAGTCTACACTCTGAGCTAACGATCTAGCCTCCAAGAAAATATGGCCCTATTTGTCGCAAACTGAAATTAGTTTTTCGACGGTCTGTAATTATTTTACTCGATTATTGCGAAAATTTGCGGATGTAGCTTGTTTGTTTATAAATTTATGGGTTTATGAATGTTTATAATTTTTTAAAAATTTATAAAAAAATATTAAATGTGTGTTTTGTGTCAAAAAATAGAGAGACAAATGTTTCAACTTTATTATGTAACTAAATCATTTATCATTATTTGTTTTACTTTGTTTTTTTTTAAATAATGAAAAAAAAACATGAATTTTATTTTTTTGTACTTATATCGAATCCAAAAAATTTAATAAATCTAAGTTCTTGCAGAGCAGAGGGTTAAATTAAATTATTATTTCCATTAAAAAAAGGAGAAAGTTCCTCTTTCTCTTAAATTACGTTGGTTTTTTGAATAATGAACATAACCGTTACCCGTTTCCTTCATTGTTTTAACCATCAGACTACAGCATTTTTTTCGGGTCTAAATATATTAACCGATCATTTTACTCTCTTTCAAGCAAGTCCTCAATTATTTACAAAGATATTATGTGCTTAACCAACTCTTTGGATTTTTTAGAATACCTCTTGTTCTTCGGAGTTATAACTAGAGCTAAGGATCGTTGTTATTGTCTCTGCCGGCTCCTATTCTGTTGTGGTTTTTTTTAGTGACATTTACCAGTATCAATATATTAAAAGAGAACTTAACTGATATTTTTTATTTCATATTTTCAAAGTAGGTTTTCTAAAAAAAAGTTATGAAATAATTAAAAATATTAGTAATTATTCCACAACTCAAAAAAAAACAATGTGTTTAAAATTTCGTAACGTGCAAACGAACGAATTGAACACCCAATTAGGCAAAAAACAATATACTACTAACGAACAGGAGACGATTAGTCAGTACATGTACATAAATTCGCATTTGACAACGACGAAAAGGCCGAATGCCTAGCCAAATCGCTAGAAAGTCAGTGTTCGCTCAGCGAACAACCCACTGACAAAGCTCACGTCGATGAAGTTGAAAGGGAAGTGGAGCGGAGAGCGGCCCTTCCCTCACTTGATTCACTTCCGCCCGTAACAGTCTCTGAGGTCCAAAAGATCATCAAGACTTATAACCCAAAAAGGCCCCGGGTGCCGATGGGATCTCAAATAGGCTTTTAAAAATCCTCCCCGCTCAGCTCCTCCTTCCATAGGTCGACGTTAAGGGTATCCCTAAGCCGGGAAAACCAAGGAACGTAGCTACGTCTTATAGACCAATTAGTCTCTTAAAGACTTTGGGAAAACTATATGAACGACTTCTCCTTTTTCGCCTGAAAGACTACGTTCAGTCTAAAGGCTTTCTTATTGATGAACAGTTCGGTTTTCGAGCTCATCACTCGTGCGTCAACCAAGTGCACCGCATAACGAAGCACATCCTAGCTTTTCAGCACAGGAGCCCTCTTCTTCGATGTAGCGAAGGCTTTCGATAAAGTCTGACATAACGGCTTGATCTACAACCTGTACAATCTTGGTGTCCCAGACCGTCTCGTGCTCATTTTACGAGACTTCCCTAAGGAACGTAGGTTTCGCTATCGCGTATCACAAAGTCATACGTCTTCCCACCCCATTGGTGCAGGTGTCCCCCAGGGCTCCGTGCTTTCCCCTCTACTCTATTATTTGTTCACAAACGACATACCTCGTCCCTCCAACGTCTTCGCGGACGATACGGCGCTTTACTGTGCTCACTGACACGTTCGTCGAATAAGCCTGGCCCTCCAGTCTGCCGCCAACGCCTTAGGCGATTGGTTTCGGAAGTGGAGGATCGAGGTTAACCCCGAGAAAAGTGCAGCAGTGCACTATACAATAAAGGCCACGAGGCAACTAACTTCAGTCCTAGGAGTCACTTTAGACACTCGTCTTAATTTGAGAGCCCACATTAAAAGAGTAAAAGACCGTGCGGCCTTCGTACTCGGTCGTCTCAAGCCGATGTTAAACATGTACAGTAAAATGTCTCATAGAAATATGGTGACACTTTACAAAACTTGTAAACGGCCAATACTCGAGTAGCGTTTGGTCACACCAACACTACTTCCTTGCAAGTCATACAAAATCGCTTTATACGAGGCGCAGTCGGCGCTCCGTACTATATGAGTAATATCGATCTCCATAGCGATTTCGAGCTACCGACCATAAAATCCTTCATCGAAGATGCCTCAAAACGCTACTTTGAGTCGGCAGCCCTCCACCCCAATCCCCTAATTAGGCAAGTGTGTAACTATGCCCCCAATAGAGGGGCCTTAGGACCATTTAGATATCTGAGGCACGTTTTAAAAGATACAGACGATGAAATTACCAGCAGGCTCACAGCTCAAGCGCCTACCGCGCTCGCGTCCGTGAACACAGCTTATACAAATATAATATACAGAATACGTTGCGGCGACGGAACACTAGACAGTTTAGCACACACACACACTGGGTTCACTAATATTGCCGGGCACTTTGACTAGTTAGATTTAAATAATAATAGGCGAGGGCTGAAGATTTTCTTGCCATTTCTTCTCTTCAGAACGCCTTTGCTTTTCCGAAACGGCGATAAATTTTTAGTCAGATTTAGTTTTTAAGAGCGGTTGCCCAAGCCAAGGTTCGTGTCTAGGCACCCTTGTGCAAACCGCCCCAACTTTTCGCAGCAGAGTGCAAGCAGGCCAGCAACAGTAGACAGTAATTAGAAAAAAAAAAATTATGAATTACCATATCAATGTTGTAACCATACCATATATGTCGCATGCGTTTTGTTACTAAAGAACGGTGAGCTCAAAAGCTCTGAAGAAACCGACCGAGTGCAAGTTGGATTCGCGCACTGGGGGTTCCGTACTTTATAATATTACTAAAAGTTTAGTAGTTTTGGCGATAAGGATGGGGAATGGTATTTTTTTATCCATTTTATTAAACAACTATCAAAGTATTTATTTTAAAATTTAAAAAATAGTTTGCAAACAGTTGATATCCGATGAATTTACCTACGCCCAATATTAAGAGATTTACCATGTTATACCAAAACTATAGACTTCTCCTAGATTTTCAATAAGTAAAGGACTATATTATTATCTGACCTGTCACACAGTACAGTTTGCAAATTTTTTTTTTAACGATATATTTACCTCCCAAAGTGACCGCTATTTTTTAATTAATTTTCTTGGGTAACACTTCCGTGTCACGTAAATTTGGGGAGGACCTAGGGGTTTCTATATCAACTTGCACCCTGAGGAGCGAAGTTCGGCCATATTGACTGGTTTCGGCACCGCCGGCGCGTGTACCAATAAGTTTTCTTCTAAATTTCTCAAGTACATTGATTATTCAAACCCTGGATTTTCAGTGAAGGACATTATGAAGAAACTTGCATACGTCAAAAAAAAAGATGTATGTGAGAGTCCACAATCCACACTGGGCCTGCGTGTGGACTATGGCCCAAATTGTCCTCGGTGCAGTATTCGGCTTTACGGAACTCTAAAATATATCATAGATGGCATGATTAAGATCTATTGATTTTGAATAACAGGACTGAGTTCAGAACCTCAGTACAATTTTTAATCGGACGCAACTCGGATTGTCAGAAGTTGTTACTTTAAAGTTTTGAACGACCTGTCAGTCTACAGACAAAAGAAAGTCAGAAAGAGTTTCTGGCGGCATTATCGGCCGATCACGTTACTTTCTAACATAGCCAAACTGTTCGAACGTCTTTTATTGAAAAGGGTATCACCCTTTATCAATCTTAGGCCAGAACAGTTTGGCTTTAGAAGTAATCATAGCACCACTCTTCAGCTTACTCGTGTTTTACACCATATGGCCTTTGAGATGAACAAAGGCAGGTACACGGTCGGGGTCTTTCTCGACATCGAGAAGGCCTTTGATCGTGTTTGGCACGCCGGCCTTTTGTTTAAGCTTTCTGAGACCGATTTACCCCCTATGTACGGGCGGATAATAGCCTCTTTTCTGGAGGGGCGGAGTTTCTTTGTTTCGGTTGACAATAAAAACTCCCCTATCAAGACCATTTCAGCGGGGTTCCCTCAAGGTAGCTGCCTCTCCCCACTGTTGTATGCGATTTTCACTAATGACATTCCCACGCTTAGCGATAGCGGTCTATCGCCAGGCATACAGGACGTCACCTTAGCATTGTATGCCGACGACAGCGCGTACATGAGCTCGTCCCGTAAGTCCCACTTAGCTGCCGCTAAAATGCAGCGATTATCGGACATTCTCCCGTGCTGGCTTGACAAGTGGAGGATAGCAGTAAACGCCTCAAAAACGGCAGCCATCTTAACCGGCCAACAGAGGCTATTACCTAAAGCGCTTGTATTCCGCGGGCAGGTAATTGAGTGGCAGAGCAGCGTAAAATACCTTGGCTGCTTTATCGACCGCAGACTGCGCATGTCCAAAATGGTTGAACATGCAGCGGCCAGGGCGGTTGGCGCCAGGGCGGCCCTGCGGCCATTATTTTCGTCTGACCTGCCACTTAAGACCAAAATCCGGCTATACAAGCTCTACGTTAGGTCCCGTTTAACGTACGCCGCGCCGGCTTGGTACGCCTTGCTATCCGCCACTAAAAAGAAAAAGATTCAAGTAGTACAAAACAAATCGCTGAGGATATTAACGGGTGCTCCGCGCTACGTTCGCAATGACACAATTGCTAGGGACACAAAGGCAGAGCCAATAGGTGAGTTTATCGCCAGACTGGCCGCCCGGTTGTTTGACGCGGCGGACAATAGCACCCACCTACACCTAAGGGGCATAGCGCCTTTGCATGCCCGACCACCTGAAGGCCGACCTCTCCCTAGGGAGCTAATCCCGCCTAAAAACTAGCTGGGCTTATATGTCTTTTATGTCTTATATGTTTTATGTCAGTTAGTTTTTTCGTTCATAATCACCTTTGTTATAGTTATTTTCATTCCCCACTTTCGTTATTTCGTTTTTTCGCTCTATCTCAGTTTTTGTTTTTGGTTTTTGTGTTTTATCTCCTCCTCGCCACTTTCACAAAGTGGCCAATAATATGCTGACAAAGGGCCTGAAAAGTAGGCCCTTTTTAAACAATCACCGAGGGTGCGCTCACCCTCGAGACTCGCCCGGGTCATGGGGTAAAACGTCAGTCCTTACCCCGACACCCGTACCTCCTTTACCCGACAGGGGTAAAAGAAGATGTCCACGTATCTCAGAAAGAGTAACAAATCGACAATCTGAGTTGCGTTCGGAAGCTTAAACCCACCAAGTAATGCACTACACTTGCATACACCATAAGTTCGTTTACAGTCTGCAACCGAACGGTGTACACAAGTATGGTGCATTACTTGGTAGGTTTAAGCTTTTTTTAATTTAACCTGATCGTTTTCAATTATTGAAAAGTATACTTTCTTCAGAAATAATTCTAGAGAATATATTAATACCAAGTTAAAGATATAATTGCAAAAGCAATTATTTGTTACGTCGTAAAATATAAATTTGTAATCCGTGGCAAAATAATTGTTTAAATAATTTTTATTAGCAACATACATAAATAAATAACATAAATTCATATTTTAAAAGTACTCGTGAGATGATTAAAATAAGCGTAACATGAAATTCAATGTTTTAAACTTTAAAACAGCCATAGTGTATTTTTTCATAAAATATATGCAGGTTTCGAATGCAGGTAGATAAGTTTGTTTAAACAAAATTACAGTTTTCTTAATCATAATACAAGGATTGAACAATCTAGCCAGCACCTTAAACAAACTTTATCTTTAGCTAACTATGTACTTTGTTTATATACCATGATCAAATGAAACTAAATATTATACATGAAATTCTATATTAAAACAATTAGTTTTGATGTCAAACAGTAAAAATCAAATAAAAAGATTCACGGTTCATATCTCTATCAAACGTTTATCGGGAAATCCAGTATGAAGACTTTTAAATAAGAGTCGCAAATCACTTAGTCCTAAAACGTGCAGTGATATACGATCATTAATGATAATGTTTTTATTTGCTAAAATATGGGTAACATATTGGTCTTATTATCATACAAAGTTCCATTATATCACTTTATATAACTTTTTATTATACACATTAATATAACTTTAAATTTAGGTGTGCAAAATATTATTTTTTATTATTTCTACTTAAACAAAAATAGGCATTACAATATATGCATACATACATATGCCAATTTATCTTTATTTAAATCCGAATTCTAATTTAATACATGACAAAAATCAATGTATAACATTAACATGTCGTAACTCAGAAAATCTATAGGTATCTCATTTGAGTAAGTTCTAATTTCCGTTACTTAATTAAATTATAATTTAAATGATTAACATATTTATAACAACTAAACTAAACAACATAATCATAAATGCTTGCCAGCCTTCATACGTCCCCACTGCTGGGGCACGGCCTACTCTCATAAGCGAGGGTGATTTGGGCCATAGTCGACACGCGGGCCCAGTGCGGATTGTGGACTTCACATACGTCATTATTTTTTCTTGACCTATGCAGGTTTCCTCACGATGTTTCTCTTCACCTGTTTTCGGTGAACCATCGGCCGAATGGTAGATTTCCTTTTACCTCTACTACTACTAATACTTAACAGTGGAAAAACCGGAGTGTTTCTAATTACCTATTACGTTTTTGCTGTGTTCTTGTTACTGTGTTGCGATAGAGTGTGAATTAGGTTTGTACTAACTATACCTTTTATTTACATCTAGCACGACGGTTATTATTTTATGATATAACCACTTCTCTTCGCGTCTACTGCGAGGGACGGTGCGCGTCAGTCTGTTAGCGACGTCAACACTGCAGGAGGCCTGGAGTTCTGTAGACTCCAAATCCTCGGCTTGTGCGGTAGCGGTGCTTCAGCTTGAACGCCGCACCACACCGTAGCTACGGGGCGAACTTCGTCCATGTACAGCATTGCATTGTGCCTGCCACGTGCGGCATACTTTTACACTTCTCACTACACGTCGGTAGGTCACCTAAAATCAGTCCCGTCCGCGTCTACCTACTTTGGCGGCGGAGACCTGCGGAGTGTCCTCGGCGTGCAAGATAGCTGATTGGGCTCTAGGCCGAAGAATCTATTTGTGTATCTTTCTCCAATAAATGCTTGAAAACTTTACACTTTGAATTCTGTGTAGGTAGGCTCGCGTTTTCTCTTTCTTTCTATTTAGTTAGGTAGTCGCTACTGATGTAAAATAGGTAGTTTCTATATAGATTTATTAAGGGTTAATAATATCAATGAATAGTAAACATTAGAATGCACAACTCGTAAACAAATTTAATCTCACACCTGTTAATCGCCTTTTTTACACTTGTATCCGTAAATATCTACTATTGTATTGACAGTTAACTAAAACTGTAATAAAACTTTGATTAATGAATTAACTTGAAAAAAGTGATAGTTATTAATTTAAACTTAGCTGTCTATGAATAACAATATCAAGTTGATATTTGTACTAAGTAGTATTATCAGAAACACTGTTTCAACTCTACCAGCAAGCAAGCAAGCTTCGTCTCGTGAAGAAATTGGAAAAGTTCGTTCTCCAACATTGTCCGTTAACTTAACAAGTTTGAAAGTTAAATTCCAAGCGATAAGTGAAGCGATTTTAAATTCAAGCTTAACGTCGACTAAAATACTATCAACAGTTCTTAATATTTGTAGTGATCGCATTTGCAAACATTTTTTTTAATTACTCATACACTCTTTGGGGCCAGACGACGCTATGTGTAACGTAATGTCCAAAAAATATTATTATATTATATTATAACCCTTATTTTTTGCCAAGAAGTATTATTTTTATTTCATTATTATTCAATGTATTGTTTTTTATGCTGTTTACTTTTGGATATACCTATTCTTGCTGATTAACTCTTATTTGGCAAGTTTTAAATTACTAATATTACTTATGTTATTAAAAAGAAACATTTAAATGGCTTATGTCTAACTATGTATTCTATAATTTGTGAATTAGATGTAAGTTTCTCTTGAAAATATTTAAATAATATACAAACAAAAAGAGAATACCAACAGAATAAAGATAGATAAGGCCGTAGGTGTGATGCGAAACTTAATAAATATAATAACTTGGCGCAACAAAGTGAGGAGATCAGACCCAATATAACAAGACCAAAAAACTAAGAAGATGAAGAACGCAATTAATTAATTATTGAATAAAATTCGGTTAAAACCATAATTTTTGTTACCGTTACCTTTTGACTCGGTTCAACGACGGGCTGTGAGAATTGTCGACGATCCCAAACTCACTTGCGGTATCGAGCCCTTAAGTCTGAGGAGAGACTTTGCCTCCCTGTGTGTGTTCTACCGCTTGTACAATGCCCACGGCTACTTTCTACCATCGCACCGCTCGCCATCGACAGGGAATTCATTCTCACACTTTGGAACCAAAATGGTCGCGAACAGTGCGGTTTCAGAGAAACTTCCTCCCGCGAACCCTTGGGTTGTGGAATGAGCTCCCTGCCAAGGTTTTCTCTAAGGACTACAGTATGGGGTTCTTCAAAAAAGAAGTTATTGGATTTCTGAAGGGTCGGCAACGCGCGAGTGATGCTCCTGGTGGTTGAATTGCAAGCGTCCATAGGCTACGGTGACCGCTTACCATCAGGCGGACCGTAGGTTTGTTTGCCACCTTAGTGGTATAAAAAAAAAAAAAAAAAAAAAAACACAATTCCATGGTCTTGTTTTTTCATATCCGCAGCCTTTTCAGTGATCATAATGACAGGAGCGTTCATGTTTCCGCTGCTGATGATCGGCATGACGCTTGCGTCAACTACGCGACCCGTGCACGCCGTGCACACCGCGCACGCGCAGCTCGTGTACACCGCGCACGCGCAGCCCATGAACACCGTACACACCGCGCACGCGCAGCCGGGCGCCCACAACCATACCCATGGTGTTATGGTGGTATACCGCAGTAGTGCTACATTGTTGGCATTAAAAATATAGCATCGTTAAAACTATTTGCTTCTTTGTATTAAGTTATCACACTCAGGTAAATTCATATCACCTAACTTTGAACCCACACTTTTCAACTGGCTAGTGTTAAGAAGTTATTGAAATTTTCTAAACATTTGATCTGATTTTCTATGTCTTCAATTTTAGAGAAAGTTACTTTCTTTATTAATGGGGTTATCACTTCTTAATAATACTTGGCCTTTAGATTTGGGGAGGGATGGGTAAAGTATCGAAAAATACATATCCTTATTTATACCTATTTTATATAAAGCCTCATAGATATTGCTAATGTATCGAAACGCAAATACGCAGAGTTGAAATGTAACTGTATGGTTAGCGGGAACAATCAATGATATAGCTTGGTAGTCTAGTAATTTTTCGGGATTTATACAAAGAAACAAATCCAGTAACTGAAGGTAATAGAGACATAATGTGGATCTGATGGCGACACTTTTTGTCTTGAACCATTTCTGTGTGTTTTTTCATTGAGATGGTGTGATCTTGCAAATTTTGAACTACTGGTAAATCTACTTTGGTCTGAATATTGAAAGTGCTGAGATATTCTTTTGGACCAATACCCGGCAACATTAGCAACTGTGGAGTGTTAACGGCCCCAACAGAGAGAATTACTTCCTGATTGGATCTCAGGATCCCCTCGAACATAGAACATAAAGTTAAAGCTGCTGCTTCCACCCCACATTCTTCCACCAATCAAATCAAGAATATTGTTTTTATGTGACTTGAAAAGTTTTTCATAGGAAGTATAATTCTAGTGATGTTGAGAATGTGGCAGATAAAGTACCAACCCTAGATCACCGAATAAAATATTGTTTATTGTAACTTGACGCTAAATTTCAAGCAAATTAGGCTAATTATTTTATTTTAATCAAAGTAACTGCTTAAAACATTTAAAATTGTTGAAGAGTTAAAATTTTATCAAAATCGGTTCATCGATTTTTAAGATATTTGCTGTTAAGTGTAAGTATACCAATCACTAAGAAATCACGTCGGCGGCAAAACGCATTGGTTTAAGTGCGTTTAAGTAAGTAACCGATCTTGAGCCCTTGTCATAACACTTAGGTGGCAGACTGTTACACGATTGCAACGCTATCCGGGCATTACACGCGCATTGGTGACGATTTGAAACTCGAATCACTCCCTTCCTGAAGAACCCCATAGTTTTAATTTATAAGGGCGATCCCCAACTGATACCTGTAGAAGTTCCCAATGACAATTAAAAAAAAAATACCTAATAAAAAAATTCAACGCCTTAAAAAACCCACTAAAAAGTAAAAATTAAACCTTATGCACAATCATTAGACATGTTTTCTTCTTCTTGAAGTCGAATGCTTAAAAATATTTAATCTTTACTAAGTACTTTTAGTACTTAATTTTTGGCCTTCGACTTTGAGCTGAAGAAAGTGGGTGTTTGAACTCAATGTCATTTTTTTAATATTTTTTTTCTTTTGTTAAAAAAAATCTGATAATTATTTTCAAAATATAGTACTTTTTTTTCATTTTTAAATATATAATGTGTATTTTATTGACGTATTAACAATGATTCATAAAAAAAGTATTATTTTATATGCTTATCAGTTTGAATAAGCATAGATGAAATTAAAACTTATTTTGATGGTAAAAAGTAAAACTTATAAAATTAACGCATAACTTGTGAAAAAAACTTGAACTACAGATTCAACAAACAAATAAACAGACTTTCCCAAATTTATATTAGTTAGGGTTAGGATATAAGGAACTTGTAACTTGTAGCTACAAGTTCATGCAATTTACCTGCAAGTCTTGTAAAATTATTTAAGAAACATAATATACAAGTAAGTACCTACTCAAACTCAAACTTTTTTATTCAAATAGACTTTTTAACAGCACTTTTGAATCGTCAGTTTAAATATTAATTAAAAAATTACAGGTAATAGTCGTCTTGTAAAAACTATCTACCATCTATAGTGCAAGTCGGAACAACTATGTGCCATACTACCATTAAACTACGTAATTTACGAACGCAAACAAAAGCAAAAACTGTTTCGTCAAGCGGTCACCCATCTTATAACTGAGCAAGCCCGACATTGCTTAACTTTAAATATCTCGCGATTCAGAGATGTTAATTTAAAATTAAATCCATAAAAATGCTGTTTCCTTAAGAAAGAAATCTATCTGGGACTTACAGTCACTTCAGAAGGTGTTTTGCTAGATCCAGAGAAAATTGGGGTTTTAAAGGATTGGCCCACTCCAAATAATGTGGAGGTGGTGTAAAGATTTGTAGCATTCGCTAATTACTATCGAAAATTAATAAAAAAAATCGTTGAAATAGCAGGACCTTCATATCAATTATTATCGAATAAAAATTCTGTATTTAATTGGGATGTAAACAGTTAAAATTCATTTGAACATTTGAATTTAATTAAAATTGTTTAACAACGCCGCCAGTTCTTCAATATCCGGATTTTTCTGAAAATAATACTTTTCGTTTAACTAGAGTCACTTTAGGTTATGCAATAGGAGCAGTTTTATCTAAAGAGAAAAATAGAATAATAAAGCAGAAAGTAATTATCCCACGATATAAAAAGAATAAGTAGCATCGTATTGGGCATCAAACATTTTCGACCCTATCTTTTTGGGCATAAACCATTAATATACTTGTTTGGAATGAAGGATCCGTCAAGTAGACTTATGAAATTTCGTTTGGCGTATGAAGAGTATGATTTTACAGTCGAATATGTACGTGGCTGCAGACTTGTTGTCATGCCTACAAATGTCGTGCAAGGATTTGAAAGAGATTTTAGACTGTTCTGTGAATGTTATGACGCGGGCACAAAAAAGAAAGTTAGAAGAGAGTGAAAAGACTCCGACGAATGTTATGGTTCCTACAGAGTTCTGGCCAAAATTTGTAGAAACTCATATCAATCCGAAGGAATCCGTGGAAATGACATGTATTTATACATTAAAGAGATTTACAAAAGTTACGAAATTTAAATAAAATAGAAATAGAAAATAAATTGTTTATTTATGTGCCTTCAAAGCGCACTATATATATTAACCTAGTTTCTCGATTACAATTCTCGCAATCGGAATTGTAATGAGAACTAGCTGAGTTTTCTAAGAAGATAAAAATTAATGAAATATACGTGTTGAGAAATAAAAATAACAAGGATGTATCTATAGTTACATTACATAAAATAATTATGTATTCGTTTAACATTTCTTGTGTATTCGTTTAACATTAAAAATCGTATAATTAAAAATTATAAAATAAAAATTGTATAACTTGTAACTTGAGATCCGTCTAGGCGAGAGCGACAAGCGCGATCGACGACTGAAATGCGGCATAAGTATAAATGTATAAATAAGTTTAAATGTGTACTTAAGTCTAACCTGTGTATTTTAAAACTGTTTGTACTTTTATGCATTTTGTAACTATGTCTGATACCTAACTACTTACTTAAGAAGAATATTAATCTGTATTCAATAAAACACAATTCAAAATTGTATATTTTAGTTCTGTGTAATGTACATTGTTCAAAAATGTTTGTTCAACTTTTTTTTTCATGAAAAGGGGCGTGTCGTGACGTAACCCTCACTATTGTTACATATAATTAGTCAATTAGACAATATTAAACGACTCGTTGAACTAAACATTCGTGTCCTTTGCTCGATCCCACAATCCTACAACATGTGTGGGTATCTCTTTCGCTAAAGCAATTCAGAGGTTTTGGGAAGTAAAAGAGCCCCCAAGTGTATCTCGTCAGAACCTGAAGACCAGGACTGTGAAGCGTTCTTGCGAATAACGCAGCCAGGCATTAATTCAGTAATTTTCTGACAAGATTGCTTTTTCGTCCTGACGTATCCACGAGAGAGAGACGTATGACCAGAAGTTCGGAATTTCAGTAGAATATGTTGTATTCCTTAACTCACTACCTGAGTATCCATGTATTAATACCGCCGTATACCGGTTAACGCGTTTTAACTACTGCGGCAGATGTCGCAATCGTTTTGGAAACGATTCTCAATGGAGTATCTTCATCTTCTGCAGCAACGCATCCGGTGGTCTTATAAAACGGAACCTCCTAAGGTCGTTCAGGACTATCGTCCACTAAACGATAGTGCGGAGAGATACTTTTAGAATTACAAATATTTTCTACACTGAAGTCGCGTCGTTTTTTGAACCAATATTTCGGTTTATTGTAAAGGTTTAAGTTAGTACCGATATTAACAGACGTACTTTGGCCTGTTTCGTGATCTGAGAGAGCCAAGTAATAAATATCTGTCTTCACACTACTCAAATTACTGTCTGTGTTACTGTAAGCCTTCTTTCGGGTTGATTTTGTAATATAACAGACAAAGTTATAGTTACTTAGAATGGTTTGTACCCATTATTTTTAATTAAGTCTATATTCACCACTAATAACCACCTTTCTCCCAATTTTTTGTTAATTACAGACTTTTTTTTCAAAAATCTTAGTTAAGTTAAGAGAAACATTAACACATTTGTTTGTTGGAAACGATATAATGTCAGGCTTGGTCAGTACTTGGATAGGTGACCGCTTAGCGGCACACTTTTTTTTGTTTGTGTTTGTACCTACATAATACTGAATTTTTGCTCCACGCAGATGATATGATGCTGTACAGGCGAGTGACTAGATTAGATTAGAGAGCCACAAGTTACAGGCAGATCTACATAACTTATCTCAGTACTGTTTAAATAACCAATTATTTTTAAATTCTGACAAATGCTCTATTATACAAATGCTCTATTATACAAATGCTCTATTATACAAATGCTCTATTATAACCTATACTCGAAAAAAGCTTCCTATTAGTTACAAATATGTTCTAGATGGTAACTATATCAGTTGGGTAAAAACCATACGTGATCTGGGAATTATGATGGATGACCAAGTATCCTTTAATTCTCACATAGATAATGATGGATGACCAAGTATCCTTTAATTCTCACATACATAATGCTGTTTCAAAAGCTTTTAGGGCCTTAGGATTCATTAATAGGATTACTAAACCATTTAGTCAAACCATCACTTTTAAAATTCTTTATTATAGTTTCGTTATGTCTATTCTAGACTTTTGTAGTACTGCATGGAATCCGTATTACCAAGTTCACATCAACCGTATTGTAAGAATCTAAAAAAAGTTCGCTAAGATTTTAAATTATCGCAGTAGTATCATTAACGAACCTTACGAACTATCTCTCAAACGTCTTTGTTACGAACACGCACAACGGCGACGGGTGTAGGCTAGCTTCCTCGGTTGCTAAAACGAAGCTACGAAAACGAAGCGCCGTAGAAGTTAGACAACCGTACGGTAGTACGTGGCGACCGTATTGCGGGCCGGACGGGTGAAGCCGGGTGACGCACTTGTGAACCGCTGACCACGAAGATTTCTTGAGCGCAAAATAAAATAGCCGAAGTGAAGCGGAGTATTCTTATGAAGAATTTATTTACACTTTTACACTAGAGCACTTATTTTCTCGCAAAGTTTCTTCCTTTGTTCACTTTTTTAGCAGAGTTTCTTTCTTGATTATTGGTTGTTCCTTTCTTGATTTGCTGCTTCGTCGGGCTTCTTCTTACTTTACCCTAGGGGTTAGCGGGGTCTGTGTTTCTAGGCTATTTGGCCTAATCCACAAACTGCATCTGAGCTCGTTAAGACGAGCAGGTGTTGGGTTAGGAAAATAACAGTAAAGTTATTTCTTTAGCTTCTATTTTTTTTTTTTTGTTTAAGGCTTTCCTTTTTCTTCTTGGCTCCTCTGTGGAGAGAGCGGAGTCTAGATCTGGTTCGTCGGCGTTCCTTTTCTTAGAGCGCTTCTTCTTTTTGGCGCGGTCCGGGGGCCGCTCGCGGAGAACTGCCACATCTTTTATGTGTAAAAGTGCTGAGTTCTCAACGCGTGTAAACATGTTTTCCGTTAACCGCTGCACAAATTCTTCCAGAGATTCAATTTCTAAACCCTTCGCAATGGTATCGTTTCTTACGAAACGAGTTGCGCTTACAATTGTGCGAGGGGTTAGACTTTGTTTGGCAATGAGCTTCTGAGTGTTTTGTTTCGACGCCAGATGGAACCATGCTGGAGCCGCGTATGTCAAACGGGGTCTTACGTAAGCTTTGAAGACGCCTAGTTTGATTCTTAATGGGAGACGTGATGCAAAAACTGGATGGAGTCTAGCTCGTGCGCTTTTGGTTGCGTTTGTTATGTTTCTCACGTGCGAGCACATTCTAAGGCCTCTGTTGATTGTGACTCCCAGATATTTGACTTCTGGGAGCCACTCGATTGGTTTACCCTGCAGGGTGAGACGTGGTGGTAGCAGTTTTCTTACAATCAGGACAGCCTGCGTCTTGCTCACGTTTACGGAGAGCTTCCATTTTTCCAGCCAGTTGGGCAGGGCATCCAGTGTTCTCTGCATCTTCTTGGTTGCATACTTAAGATTTTTGCCCTTTAGAGGTAGGCTGCGTCATCTGCTACTCAAACGACAAAAAACTGTCTAGCAAGAGTGCTGGAAAAAATAAAGGTCCCGGGAGTAACGGTATACCCACTATGTTTGTAAAATTATGTGCTAAGAACCTTGCTCTCCCATTAACTATAATTTTTAAACGATCCATTGAGGAAGGAGTTTTTCCTCAAAAATGGAAAGAAGCCTATATTATCCCTATACACAAAAGTGGTCCAACACAGAACGTGGAAAACTATAGACCGGTCTCAACACTCTCTGCTTTCGAAAAGGTATTCGAATCCATTGTACACGACCAATTATACCCTGTCGCTGCAGCCTATATCCCAGGTTCACAACATGGCTTCATGCGTAAAAGATCAACTGTCACCAATCTCTCCGTATTTACTGATTTTGCTACTCAACATATGGATAAAGGTTCTCAGGTCGATGTTGTGTACACCGATTACTCCAAATGTTGATCACGGCATTCTGATATCCAAATTAACTAGTATCTGTGTGCATGGGGATCTTTTGAGGTGGCTCGAATCCTATCTCGAAAATCGCCTGCAAGCAGTAAGGATTGGAACTTACAAATCTAATTTCATGACTGTCCCATCGGGCGCCCCACAAGGGTATGATATTGAGGCATGTTTCACGTATTCTAAAGTTCTACTGTACGCGGACGACAAGAAAATTTTTATGCCAATACAATCTGTCGCTGATTGCATTAAACTTCAAATGGATCTCGATAGACTCTCGGAATACTGTGTACGTAATCGACTTGATATGAACATTAACAAAAAGCTACGAAATACGAAATTCGAAAATCGAAAGCTACGATTCGACAAATAGTCTCGTATGATGAGTACTAGACGATCTGGCAACTGAAAGTTGTACAGTTTAAAAATTAAACCGTTGTGCCAGACTTTGTCGAAAGCTTTCGCTACATCGAAGAAGACAGCGCCCGTGTGGCGAGCCTTTCCTAATACTGGTTAGAAGCCAGTGAGAATATGTTCCGTGATGCGGACGACTTGATGGACGCATGAGTTTTTGGCACGGAAGCCGAAACTGCTCGTCTATTAAAATGCCTCTGGAGACTATAGCGTTCCGTAGGCGAGCGAGGAGGAGGCGTCCGTAGAGTTTACCAAGGGCCTTTAGTAAACTTATAGGGCGATAGGAGGACGGCTCGGTACGAGCTTTGCCTGGCTTATCGAACATTGCATTTTTCCATTGAGAAGGAAAGATGCAATGTTCGATAGCAGCGTTAAAGATCGCTACTAGGAGGCAGAGAAGGGGAAGAGTGAGGCGCTTTAGGATATCGTTAGAGATACCGTCCGAACGGGGGCTTTACGGGGGCGTAGGTCTTTGATGACCTGTATGACTTCGTCGACAGTGACAGGGGGCAGGGGGGTCTTGTGGAGGCAGAGAGTTCTGCGCTCCACTTCGCCGTCTACCTCGCGCACGTGGTCGGGATCCAACGGCTGTGTGCTTAAGGCACATTGGGCTTGGAGGCTAGACGCTAGGCAATCCGCTTTTTCGTCGTCATCGAACGCGGGAACGTTGTTGGGACGAGTTAAAGGAGGGAGAGAGTTGGCGGTGTCTGATTTTAGAGCTCTGGCTAAATGCCAATAAGCTTGGTGAGAAGGAGAAATGTTCTCCATCAGATCACCGAAACTTTGGGCGCGAAGCTCCGCTACATCGGTTCTTACCCGGCGGTGTAAGTCGTTGAACTAACGGTTGAACGGTGGCGGTCAGGTGGCTAGTGAGTGAGTCGATAGCTAAGTTTAAGTTGGTCGCGGAAGAGATTATATCGGGAACGCGATCTAGATGTGGCGAGCTGGGATTTTCGAGCAATTGCCCAAATTTATACCAGTCCGTCACGGTTCTAGTGTCGGGAGGAGAGTCCGAAGGGGAACCTTATCGGAAGGATGACGACTGCCGGATCGGTCGAGTTTTAAACCATTTCGAACAAAGCGACAGGCCATAAAATCACCGTTACAGTTGTAAACTATAGCTAGACTACTCTTACAATATTTGTTATCTTTGTCTACAACTCGTTTGTATGGAGATACACGTTTCGTATATTTACAATATTAAATTGAATTATCTCCATATAATAATTATTTCCTACTTATAGATATTAATTTTTAGAACATTATGCAAAAGGTTTTATACAGATAACTTAAAAAATGTGGCTTTAAAAGCCAAAAATGTAAAGGGCGTCTCGCAAGCGTATTGCTAATATTTTCAAAATTCACGCCCGGCCTAGTAGCTCCACGGCAAAGTGCGCGGGAGTTTGTTGAAATAAGCAAATGAGCATAATCTTTAACGTATTGCTTTTTTTTTTTTAAATTCACGTTCTTACTTTCGGCCGCCATCCTTGTGTATATCTCCAAGTTCAAATTATCTCAAGTGAAAAAGTGTATGTGCTTTAAGACAGCAATTCCTGTAGACGGCGGACGTGCGTGCACAGACAAGACTAGGTGTTTTTCGTGTTCTGCGTGTTTGCGCCTACAAAAGCAGCGCTTGAAGGTAGACGGTCTTGAGGAGGATTTAGTGGTAAGCGATTATCATTTTATTTGCTCGGCATTTGTTGCCACGGATCGTTTTCGTTAGCCGCTCTTCCAAGGGCGGCCCCTACAGACCCAGATGCAGCCGGACTCACATCGAGGGATGCTGGTGGCAGCCAATTAAGCGGGATGCTGCCACCCCCAGGACACCCTCCCACCGGTACGAAAAGGAGGCGTACGTAAACGCGGCGTATGGCTGCGCTCCCAGCCCTCAGCCGCCGTTGTGGCGCGTAATCTATTTACCGGTGAAATTTCTGCCGCGGACCGGCCCTTTTCGGTCGCGTTCCCACCTTCTCGGCCCCCATCTAGGGTTTCTATGGCCTCGGCCATATCCCAGTAGTCGATTTACTCGGCTTCAGACACCGGCGACGAAATGTTCAGGGATGAAGACCTCCCCACCCTTTCAACAATGCTCTCTCCAATTGAGGACACGCCTCGGCCAGACCCGAACTCGTCATCGTCCAAACAGAGCAGTACAATTAAGGTAACGCCCCCTATGTCAGTCCCGCGGAACTTAATCCCGCCCTCAATCCCTCTGCCGCAGAGAGACCCTAGGGTGCGCAGCAGAGATACAAGGCCGAGACCTTTTTCCCTCAGCCCATCTAAGGACCCCGCCGAGCGAGCACGCTTAGAGGCCCGAGAGGCCATTGCCGATCGGCATAAGTCACTGGCCAGCCAAGCGTCCACTTTAAAGGCCGCCGCAGAGGCCCACCATGACCCCACCCCGCTCGAAGGGATGAAAATCGCTGAAATTACCCCCCCTCAGCCTGCTGTACCCCCAACGGCAGCGCCGCCTAGCGGACATTCTTACGCGCAGGCAACGAGCGCCCAGACAACAAAAGTCCCCCCAACGCACTCAACCGCTCAGCCCACCAATGTCAGTGACAATGCCAAAGACAAGGACAAAGACAGACACACCTCGATAGTTGTAGAGTCCCTCCCCCAGTGGTCGACGCACTTGAAAAAGTTGCATTCGATATTAGGCCACGCCCCCAACGCCCGGCTGTTTGGCAAAGGAGTACGATTTTTCCCAAAGTCGCCCTCGGAATATCGTACGGTAGTGGCCTATATAGACGAGCTGTCTAAGCTGGATCATGCAGTATCCTGGTACTGCTACAGCTTAGACAGCGATCGACCACAGAAAATCGCCATCAAGGGGCTCCCTCAGGACACCTCGCTAGATGAGCTAGCAGAGGACCTCGCTCTCGCCAGCTTTCCAGTGTCGCATGTGCGGCAAATTTCAGCAGTTAGGGGCCGACCTAACTGTATTTACTACGCACAATTGCAGCACAGGCACACCCATGCCGAGCTGCAAGTACTATATGCAGTCAACGAGCTGCTCAGCATGCCTGGCATATCTATTAAAGCCTGGCGTTCTCGCCCAGGCCCAGCGCAATGCCATAGATGCCAGGCATTTGGTCACGCCTCCACAAACTGCCACCGGCCAATAAAATGTGTGCGCTGCGGCGGCGATCACCCGGCGTCTGAATGCGACCGACAAAAGGTCGCATTAAAATGCGCCAACTGCAGTAAGGCGCACACGGCCAACAACCGTGTTGCTAACTTAATGTAGCCAGAGCCGCAATAGCGGCACAAAACGCGGCCATAGAGGCCATTGCTGCCGGCCAAAATCCGTTGCCAGCCCTCTTTAATGGATTGGCACAACTCACCACAATTCTCACGTGGGAATTTAATGGGGCCTCATCGGGGCCTTAAATTGAGTATTGTGAACTGGAACCCTGGGGGTATAAACGGCAAGACAGCCGCTCTCAGAACGTTAGTCCAGGAACACGATGTTCACATTGTGTTACTGGGCGAAACGAAACTCCGAGGTGAGAATGAGCTCCGCATTCCAAATTTCTTCACCTATAGGCGAGACTAAATTTCTCCCGCTAATATGGCCTTCAGGAGTACGGCTGTATTAATTAGACGTGACCTTATTCACGAATTACTACCCCTTCCCCAATTTACATATACTCGGTCTATAGGTGTAAAACTAAAGGTCGGCAATGCGGAGCTTAAAGTCTTCGCCGCATATAAGCCACCATCAACCCCCTTCGTTCCAAGTGACATCGACAATATCTTTTGCGATGCCACCCCCACACTTATTTTAGGTGACCTTTATTCCAAACACCAACACTGGGGTACACGAATTTCATCCAAATCGGGTCGTGAACTAAAAGCAGATGCTGAGTTGAAAAACTATTTAGTCATCGGTCCAGGATCCTCAACGCACTAACCCTCTACGGACAACCACGCACCGGACGTACTGGACATCGCCTTAGGCCATAAGATCAGCTGGTCAATGTCGTTAGAGGTCCTCCACGACACTGACACTCAGCATCTGCCAATCTTATTGGTTCTTGGAGTGTCTGCAACTGGTAAACCGCTCCCCAATCCCCGCAGAACAACAGACTGGGCCATTTTTCACCACGCCATGCTGAGTTATCAACTCCCGGCTGGTGGTATTTCTACTCCCTTAGAAGTCGAAGAGGCAGTTGATACCTACACAACTGCCATTGCACAGGCTCTAAGGGAGTCCACCAGTGTCTCAGCCACAGCTTCTGGTAAGCAGTTGTTACCGGCGCATCTCCGCGCTAAACTTAAAACTAAGAGGGACCTCCGAAAACTCTGGTGCGACACCCGTTGCCCAGTGGTGAAGAGGGACCTAAACAAGATTAGCGCAGAACTAACATCTGAAATTGCCAATTTTAGGCAACACTCATGGGACTAGGTAATATTTAAAGCCAGTGAGAACGACACGGCTCTCTATCACCTGGCCCGTCAAATCACGAAAACACCTGCCCCTATCTGCCCACTCATCGACCCCGCTGGTATTCGCCATTATCACGCAGCGGAACGCGAGGAACTTTTTGCGGACCACTTTGAGGACCAATTGAAGCCGAACCCCATTATCGACCCTGACCACACGTTAGGAGTTACAGAACGCGTAGAACAGTTTCTCGCGGCCCCAGCCCCACCACTCAGAGGTGATTATTTTATCTCGCCTAAAGAGGTTAGGAAGGAGGCCTCTAAGCTTAATAAGCGCAAATCACCCGGTCCCGACGAGATTCCAAACACAGCGATTATCATGCTGCCTAGGAAGGGTCTTGTGGCACTCACCCGTATCTTTAATGGGATACTGAGCACTGGACATTTCCCATCTTCGTGGAAGATTGGCAAAATTATTGTTCTCAGGAAACCAGGGAAAGATCGTCATCATCCAGAACATTACCGACCGATTATACTGCTGTCCAATTTAGCCAAGTTATTCGAACGCCTACTTTTACTTAGGATATCTCCGCATATCCAGCTTAGGCCTCAACAGTTTGGTTTCAGAGACAGCCACAGTACCACTCTTCAGCTTGTACGAGTGCTCCATCACATGGCCTTCGAGCTAAACAAGGGCAGGCGCACAGTCGGAGTCTTTCTCGATATGGAGAAGGCTTTCGATCGAGTTTGGCACGAGGGCTTATTACACAAGCTGTTAGAGACGGACATCCCACCGATGCTCGGGCGAGCAATAGCCTCGTTTCTGGACAAACGGAGCTTCTATGTCTCGGTCGAGAACAACTAGTCAGCATGTAAACCGATTAGAGCAGGGGTACCGCAAGGAAGCTGCCTATCGCCACTGCTCTACGCGTTATTCACCAACGACATCCCCACTCTCAGTGACTCCGGTCTAGCTGAAGGTATCGAAGACGTCATCCTAGCCCTTTACGCGGACGACAGTGCCTATATGTCCTCCTCCCGCAAAGCTAGTTTAGCAGCCAAAAAAATGCAGCGACTATTGGACACTTTGCCTGGCTGGCTGGACAAGTGGAGAATAGCTGTTAATGCCAGCAAGACATCAGCAATACTGACCGGCCTGCAAAAGTTTCTCCCACCGAAACTTGTGTTTCGAGGTCTAGTTATTGAGTGGCAACCCAGCGTAAAGTACCTTGGTTGTATTATAGACCGCCCCTTGCGCATGCGCAAAATGCTAGACCATGTGTCAGCAGACGCGGTCGCGTCACGGGCGTGCCTTAGACCGGTACTTTCCTCTGACTTGCCACTCAGAACCAAAATTCGCCTGTACAAGTTGTACATACGGTCGAGACTGCTGCTGGTACGGTCTTCTATCTTCTACCAGCAAACGTAAGCTCCAGGTTGTCCAAAATAAGTCGCTGAGATTAATTACCGGCGCGGGACGCTACGTCCGCAACTCCACCATCGCTGGAGACACCAAAACCGAGCCACTCGCAGAGTTCATATCTGGTTTGTCGAAACGACTATTCACCCGCGCTGATAACAGCCACCATACACACCTCAGGGGCATAGCGCCCTTACACGCCCGTCCGCCGGAAGGCAGGGCTCTCCCCCGAGGGCAAGGTTGCTACTTTACAAGTCGCAAGTCCGGCCCCATATGGAGTACTGCTGCCATCTCTGGGCGGGTGCACCCGGATACCAGCTTGGCCCTTTTGACTCGGTTCAACGACGAGCTGTGAGAATTGTCGACGATCCCAAACTCACTTGCGGTATCGAGCCCTTAAGTCTGAGGAGAGACTTTGACTATGCCCACGGCTACTTTCTACCATCGCACCGCTCGCCATCGACAGGGAATTCATTCTCACACTTTGGAACCGAAATGGTCGCGTACAGTGCGGTTTCAGAGCAACTTCCTCCCGCGAACGCTTGGGTTGTGGAATGAGCTCCCTGCCAAGGTTTTCTCTAAGGAGGACAGTATGGGGTTCTTCAAAAAAGAAGTTATTAGATTTCTGAAGGGTCGGCAACGCGCGAGTGATGCCCCTGGTTTTGCAAGCGTCCATAGGCTACGGTGACCGCTTACCATCAGGCGGACCGTAGGTTTGTTTGCCACCTTAGTGGTATAAAAAAAAAAAAGCTTATTCCTGTGGGTGAATAAGTTTATTTATTCACCCTCCTATCTACTCACCTACTTTCCTTATTTCATTCCGTTTTTACTGCTTATTCTCGCTTTTATTTCTGTTTTATTTTTCGTTTTATTTCGCTTTTATTTTTGGTTACGTTTTGTTTATTGTTGTTGCTTCGTTTTTGTTTTATTTTATTTTTCATTTTGATCTTTTACTTTGATTTTGTTTTTATTTGCGCCTAATCTCGTTTTTAATTTATTTCCATTATTAATATCGCCTCAGGCGGTATTACATAGTCACCTTCAAGAGGCCTGAAAAAGGAAGGCTTCCTTTTTAAATTTCACCGGGGGTGTTCAGCACCCCTGAGCTTCTGCCCGGGTCATGGTGGGAGGTAAATTCCCCTCCCCCGATACCCGCACCTCAACACCCAGAAGGGTGAAAGAGAAGACACCCACGAGATCTTACTTTTCATACAAATTTACACTGATAGATTTTAACTACATTTTAACTAAACATTGTCGACATTTCTCTACGTTGTACAATTATTAAGAATTTACTTGCAATTACAATATACGCTAAAATTATTTTTAAATAAATAAATAAGTAATTTAAATAAATTTAAATTATTTTTAACTCAACTCTGCTTGAGTACATAACACGACTTACATAAAAACATTACATTTTATTTTACAAATTATTTACCTAAGCTATTATTTTATGGACAATCCTACATATTAAATCTTGACCGAAATTACCTTTAGTTGCTTAGTCACAATATTATATACGATCCTAGAACACTATGCGCTAACATTAAGTTATTTCTATGTAATTCCTTATGTATTTTACTATTTGCTTAACCTTTTACTTTAAAAATGTACATAGATGAGTGAACTTTTACTTTATCTATATTGCTACAAAATACTTTTAAACCCTAGCTGTTGTGACTTTATTTTTCGTCACTTTCAACATACTATTTTTATGTCTATTTTTTTATCATATTACTTACAAAAATCTTACCAATTACTAACAAATTGCTTTATACGCTGTTTTTAGTGTTACTCTTTGTGTCAATATGACTTCATTTAATAAAAAATCCTTATTTTAACTTATTTACATTTTTTGTCCTTATACGCTAAATCTATTTAGGTATTTCGTGTGGTCCGTCGCTAACACTCTTAACCTAATTAAACTAAGTAAACGCCGCACACAATTTGATTTAATGTTGCTTTATAAAATATTAAATTTTAAAATTGATTCTCCTTTATTATTATCCAAATTGAATTTTATTACTAAAGCAAGGTTACCCGTACGCTCCTTAAGACAAATAAACGCATTTGTACCACCTCAGCTACATAAAAATTACACTTAAAATATTTTTTTCTATCGCTGTATTAATACATTTAATAAAAAAAATTATGATGTTGAATTGTTCGATAACTCCCAAAATAAACTCAAACACATACTGTCTTCGAAAACGTAGGTATTTCAATTCTTATAACTTATTGTATTTGATTTTCTCATGTTTTTCTCTTATATATTTTTGATCTCAATAATCATATTATTAAGTTAAGTATTGATTTTTTTTTCTTAATGTATTTAAAACCTGTTTTCCTAATTATTTCTAAATTATTAGTTCCGTTAGCATAGTTTTAAATTTATTTGATATTGTCTTTTTTTTAAGTATTTTTTAATTTGTAAAATTTTTGTAATGACTGTATGTACCAAAATAAATGAAAATAAAAATAAATAAAATAAAAAAGTAAATTACGTAAATGGTGGTAGGTACGGAACCCTCGATGCGCGAGTCAAACTCGCACTTGGCCGGTTTTTTAATAGAATAAAAGGAATTTCTGTAGCCCTCCGGACAGTGTTCCTTGTCGCTTAATCTCTCGACTAATAATCGCCTGGTTCCAATGACCTTCTACTTAGAAGGCCATTGCCTGGTACAGTTGATTTTCCAGTAAACGTCCTCGATGTGTTCTAGAACTATGCTTAGGGTGGTTTCATTTTTTGTGGAGCAGGTTTTAGAATGCAAACTACTTATTCTTTTCTACCAGTTCGACATACCCACATCGTAACAGTATCGTCACAATCGTAACATCCCTCCAGCCCTGCGTGACAGATGATAAGCCCGTCGGTCGCCGCAACACTGTTTCTGATAGCAGTGTGTCTGAACTTTGGTGACCACCTTATCACCTTTTTTTATCAGCAGAAAGGTAAGTGGTTAATGTAACACCCGGGACAGGTATCCCCTTTGTATTTCACAATAATTTTAAATCATATTTATTGTTTGTTTTTTTTTTAAAAAAAGACCATTTTGATTTTGTTAGTTTAATGATGTGTAATAAGTATTTTTTAAAGGTTCAATCTACCGCCATGAAGTAGTGCACGACATGCTCGACATATAATTTTCTTTTACGCGACACGATACCGGAAATGAGTGTTGTTCGAAATTTGTCTCCGGCTTTATGGTGGTAGATTAGTCAAGTATAGGTACAAGGTGCAACTTAATTTGTTAAGTTATAAAAATGGAATATTTAAATCACCAAATGAATTTACCTATTTCGTTATTTCATAATGGGTATATTTACAGATATCACCTACTGGAAATGATATTAATTAATCAATTTATTTATTAAGAAAAGAA
Source organism: Apoda limacodes (assembly GCA_946406115.1). Classification (NCBI taxonomy): domain Eukaryota; kingdom Metazoa; phylum Arthropoda; class Insecta; order Lepidoptera; family Limacodidae; genus Apoda; species Apoda limacodes. Next base: position 36,644,119 of record OX291542.1, read on the forward strand.
TTTTTTTTTTTTATTATCTTATCCCGAGACCTGTAGTTCTACAAATTCTTGTATTTTTGAGTATTTAGTTAACGGAAGCTGTTGTGTTACTGTGTAGTTACAAGCCGAACACATTAGAGTACCATAGTCTGCGAATGATTTGGAAAATTGTATATGAAAACCACATCAACCATATTACGGGAAAGAGGGAGGTTGGAGTAGCAGTGGATGTTATACAATTGGAGAAGTTTTTTTTTCTGATGGTAATTTAAGGTAAGATTTGTGAGGTGACCACCGTAGTCTATGGACGCTTGAAACACCAGGGGTAACACTACCGCGTTTCCGACCCTTCAGAAATCTAATAAGTTCTTTCTTGAAGAACCCCATACTGTAGTCCTTGAAGAAACTTTGGCAGGGAGCTCATTCCACAATTCAAGCGTTCGCGGGAGGAAGTTTCTCTAAAACCGCACTGTACGCGACCATTTTGGTTCTAAAGTGTGAGAATGAATTTCTTGCCGATGGCGAGCGTGCGATGGTAGAAAATAGAGGGGGGCATAATTTCGAACGCAATTTCTTAGAACACAACCTATTGTACAAGCGGTAGAACACACACAGGGACTCCCTTCAAGTTTTACTGTTGCTGTTTTACAGTACAATGCATAATTTAAAACCTCTTATGGCAATTAACTAGTGATGTGCAAAATCAAATATGATGAGTAGGATTTCGATATTAACTAGGCTATGTATTGCGCCGCGTCCAAATATATATACCGCTGTGACTTACAGCTTTGTGTTCTACATGCTATTTAATTTTTCGTATTATGACAATATGCATAATATAATGCGTGAAAAGAATTACGATTTTTTTCACATCCAGATGAAATAACACTAAAAGTTTGAATTATATACTCTACACACAATAATGTAATATTTCTCACTTTTTTCAACAATTAATCAACACTTATTTTATTATTGTTTTTTTTAGCAGTATCTTGGTAGGAAAAAGATCTATTCAGCTTTGATAATTCGTATGATAAAAAAAAACGGATTTAATTTTGTTAGTGTGATCCACAGAGTAGGGTTAAATAATTAAAGATTAAAAATCCAAATGTTCATTCGCTAAGCATTTGAAAAAATCTGAATAAACATGTTCTTAATTTTCTAAATACTGCCGTCGTATTGAAGAAATTTTATATTTACACAAATCAGTCTCAGTGCCTGTCTAGTCATGGTGATTATTGATATTAGTTGTTTTGTACTTGCAATATTACAATGGAAATAATATTGCTTAAGCGTACGTAATATGTTACATTGTTACAATAAAATAATCACAAATTAACATTAAAGTAGCTTATAAATATAAAGTATACATAAATTAAACATTCATTTTGAGCTTGTCGGAAACTTTAATACTAGATTATCATTTATATATTTATTTTTATTTTATTTATTAAATTATTTACATTAATATACCTTACAGTTGCATATAAACCAATTTGTACAACAATGACAAGTGCAGACACACAATACCTTAAACTAAACCTACAGAAACTAATCTATAAACTTCAGTGCACATTTAACAAATATCCATTCTGATGAATTGAATAAATCTAATTCCGTGTTTTGGCCGAGAATATTGTTTATAGCCCGCGAAATCGGAGCTTCGCGCGGTGCATTAGACTCATGTTTATTACACGATAGATAAAAACAAATTATATAATTGAGATCAATCTTAGCCACTCTTCAGTGACATAATGAAAAAAAAGTGTATTTAATCGTTGTAAACTTGGGAAACCCTCATAATAAAACAAATAATAAGAAAAATAAAAATATAAAAAATAACAAATAAAACTAAACTCCCGGACACATATATCGGGCACCTCGCGTATTCAGTTTTGACGGCTCCTATTTTTTTTTGTAGCTTTGCTTAAAATAAATGTTGGTTGAATTCGAATTTAGAAGAAAAACATATAACCGAATTGAGAACCTCCTCCTTTTTTGTAGTCGATTTAAAAATATGACAAATGAATAAAATGTAATTAATGCTTGAATTAAAATTATGTGTGCTTTTACATCTAAAACACAAAAATAACAAACATAAGAAAAACATCAACGAATAAAAAGCTAAATAACCATTTTTTAAGTATTTTACTTCAATCCATATAATGAAGACCTGAAATTCTTTTTTTAAGTCTAATGTTTTAAGAAGGCTTGTATCTCTTCATTTCATAATTCTTTCTTCAAGTGTTGAATACAACTCTTCGTTCAAGGGAGTTCGCATTCGTCGGAGAATACTTATAGGAACTATTGTTTAGCTTTGCATGTAAGTAATGTTGTATTTTTTTCGACTTGGTTTCACAGACAATTTAATTGGATTTAAAACTTGCACCAAATTCTGTAAAACTTCTTCGTTCCAGGGGTAATTTATATGTTAAAGAACTTTCTTAATAGGTACATTTTTTACCTTTAGGAATCGTTAATTATTAACAAATTACCAAACTGTTCCAGCGCGTGTTAAAAAAGACGCTATTGAAACATTTAACTGATGCATCTGAAGGGAGAGTATGCAATTACTCTTGGACGTCCAAGAGTAATTGCATACTCTCCCTTCAGATGCATCAGTTAAATGTTTCAATAGCGTCTTTTTTTAAAAACTGTGCATTGAATGCCTTTGAAGCTCTTTGATCATTTCACTGTTTCTTTCATTATAACACATTAGGATAAGATCCACTACTTTTCATTCGCTTTTATGTAAATCTAGCTATTTTTGTTAAAAAGCTTTCGAATAAATTTGCTGCCTGTATTGCCGTCTTTAACAGCCAAGTGTGCTACGATTTCGGAAATTTTGTATGTAGGTCGGAAATGGTCATCCAAATTATGTGAGTAAGATCTAAGTTGTTTTAGTTGTAATAGATTTCCAGTGCTATATATTTGAAAAGAATCAGATGGGGCGCATGAAGAAGCTGATGGCTGTGCTGCAGTAGACTTATTATCCTTTTATTTTGTGATCTTTATCCAAATGTTTGACTAAAATACTTGTGGATGACACTTTGCAGGAAATTGTTATTGGACATAGGGATGAGCCAAGTCGCAATTCTTTTTATCTTTTTTAAAATATTTCCACGCCACAGATAAACATGGCTGTTTGTCCACAATATCTATCTACACAGAAATTTTAACATTTTAATCTTCATAAAATCTAAATAAACCTACATAAAATAGAAAAAATTAATTGATTTACTATTTAACTTACCAATTATTTTTTACAAGAATATTACTACTCGTACACCACAAGACGACTGTATCTCCTCCTTTCTCTCTTTCCTCCCGCAAACGCTTTGGTTGTGGAATGAGCTCCCTGCAAAGGTTTTCTCTAAGGACTAAAGTATGGGGTGCTTCAAGAAAGAAGTTATTGAATTTTTGAAGGATCGGCAACGCGCGAGTGACACCCCTGGTGTTAACACAAGCGTCCATAGGCCACGGTGACCGCTTACCAAAAAAAACTATTTAATTTCACACAACAACTCAGAAAAGCAGAAGGATTCAACCTTTATTGCAAAATTTTCAGTTTTGTGACCTATATTTTTTTTAAGGTTTCGTACCCTACGGGAGCCCATACTAAGACTCCGCTGTTCGTCCGTCCATCCGTCCGACTGTCACTGTAACTCATGAACCGTGATAGTTCGTCAATTGAAATTTTCACAGAATATGTATTTCTATAACAACAAATTCGAAAAAACAGAATTAAATAAATATTTGAGGGGGCTCCCATACAACAAACGTGATTTTTTGTGCCGTTTTTATAGTTAATGGTACGGAATCTTTCGTGCGCTAGTCCGACTCGCACTTGACCGATGTTTTTTATCATAATTGACTTACATTTGTTAAATTGACTATTAGTTGTTATAAAAATAGTTAAGAAAGATAAAATAACGATTGTGTTATAAACACGCAAAATAACAAATGTGTAATTATGTACACGCAAAATCCAAAACAAACTATAAAATTTAACTAATTTTTACGAACTTTAACCTTATTTCGAGGACTATAAGTCTAATAAAAGTTTAAAAAATATCTCAAAAATAATGGTTTTGATATTCAACCGAGAAAATTGATATTACCACAAAGTCTAAGACTAAAAAATACGAAAATTTCAATTGAATCTTAAGCTTCTCAGAAACCCTCTCCTGCACCTGAAGACTATTAAAACTTTATCTGGCCGCGGCTTTATATTTAAGTATTTCGGTGTAGGTAAGTACTTCTAAAAGACATTTATAAACTTTAACAATAAAGTATACGACGTTTTTCGTATATATAAAAGAGATTTATTTATAAATATCTGGTTACACTATGTATATCATTTAATTGAAGACTAACGCAATATTTTATTTGACCATGTCAGTACGCTGAAGCCTGGAGAGAGATCTATTCTATCTTTCAATTCATTCTTGAGTCACTTCAGTTTGCAAGTGACTTCATAAACTTAAGTGGCTCCCTATTCGACTTCACTGCGATACTTGGGTACTTCTTCTTTCTTCTGTGACACATCATGTCATACATTTAAACACATATCTGTACTTAAGAGAACATTGTGCTTTAACTGTTTCAATTCAAACTTTAACTAAGTGAACGCTATACATTTTATTATAATTTCTTATTAAAATAAATTAATAAAATAAATTGTTTTACTTGAAACAGAAATAAACATTTTTTTTATTTGTGCTTTGTTCACAAAAAATCTAAATTATCAAAAATAAAACTAAAACGTCGGGAATAAGGTATTTTACCAAATAACAACGTGTTTAATCCCGTTTTATTTTTAAATTATCATCAGTTTGTTCATATTTTTTAGTTATTTTGAATCAACTATTAATTACACCCACCTAAAGGAAGGTGAAAAGATATGCCAAACATTTGCAGTAAAAAAATAGGTAAAAGTGGCGTTCAACATCAAAGCCTAGTTCAATGTTTGTCATAATATCAGGTTACTTATCTCATACTTTTTTGATTTTTATTAGTTTTTTGAAGTTAGTTAAATTTTTTGTCAAAATTTTATTTTTTTACAATTTAAAGTCATTGATATTATTGATATGGCTAAAAAGGTGCAAAAAATTATCGTTTTTTTAAACAACTTGTGTTATTACAACATAACATACTAGCAATCTAAGCTCTGCTGTATATGCAGTAAGAAAAAATGGACGGTTAACAAATTTTGAAACAGCGCTCTTAGTCTAAAGTTCGGGTACTTTTATAAGATAATGTCGTATGGTATTTTACTTTGGGGTGCAGCCGCTGATTGACATTCGGTCCTTAGGTATTTTGCAGAAAAGTGCAATAAGTTTTATGTATAAAATGAATGCACGGGAGTCTCTAAAAGAACATTTTAAACTTCATCTTGTATTTATCCGTAAGAATGTAAGCACTGCAAAATAATTTGTAGTGACGATGCCATCTCTATACCTATATACCAATATAATGTATGTACAAGAAAATTTTAATTTGTTTAAACGAGGAGAGATCCACGGCGTAAATACAAGAAATAAAGATAAATTAGTGATAAGTACATGTATCTTAGATTCCCGGTAAAGATGCCGTTAAACATCCTTCTACTGCTGACCACAAATGCGACGTCCAATTCCGTCTACGTATCTCTAATGACTTTATCACAGTTTATTATTTTTTTTCTTTTGGTACCTACTAATACTAATTTTTTTGTAACACACAACACAGATAACAGGTAGATTACGTAGTAGTTTTTATTTTTTTTGGATATTCTTTTTTTTTCTCGTTTCCCTCATTATCGTTAAGGCAAATGTATTATTATTGTATAACATACAGCCAAGTCTGTTTAAATATTTTAACTTTTATCTTATTTTCTTAGTATGTTGTGATGTAAATTATTAATTAAAATTATTATTTTTTTCTGTTTTGTTTGCGGTCACTCTGGTTTAGTGACAACCAAAAAGGCTCTTACAGAATATCAGTGCTGAGGCTTCGGCTGCAGCTTAAACTGAGTAAGAGACCTTTTTGGCACTCAATCACCAATGTATTCTTATTTATATATATTTATGTTAAATATGTAATTGTTTGAGTGTCAAATAAATGTTTTTCTTCTTCTTCTTCTTCATACCTGTTTGTAGATTACATAAGACATATAAAAAAAAAATTTATCGGAAATAGCATACATTTTTTAGTAAACTACCAAATAAAAAGAAAATCACTGATCTTACTGACAAAAACTTCAAGCAAAATGTAAAACAAGTTTTAATTACAAAAGCACTACACACACTACAGAGTTGAAGAATACTTAGAGGACAAGGATGTTTGGAAAGAACAGCCAGATCTGCACACATAAATTTCCATGCTTTATTTAAAACTAGCAAGCTAGCCGCACACACACCCCGCGATGATTTATGACGCGATTTGTCGCCGCGCCAAACCACGTCCGCTCTGTGCATTACTGCCCTACAACCCATACTACAAACTATGTTGCTATGTTGTTGTGTTCTAGCAATTAGTGGTGCCTTTAATGTAGATAAAATATAATTAAAAACCTTGCCTGCGCACTATTTCTACTTTAGAGTTCCGTAAAAAATAAAGATTACTTACGGTGTCACTCGCTGTGCGTTTCTTTGTTTGCCCGGCCATTATCTCAATGACTGCTGTGATTCAAGCAGAAAAAACTTAGTAAAATAGAATAGAATAGTTTTCGGAAATGAAGGGATAAAATGTCTTCATACTTATCATAAATAAATGGTGTCATACGAGTGGGCTTTGTACTTTATTGTCTAAGTGGCGATATGCTTAAACGTTTGAATTTTTTCAACTTGGTATGTTTGTTCGACAATAACTTGATTACCATTGCTCTAACCTTCAGACACACGAAAGCGAAATAGGTACACGAGTAGTTGAGGCCAATATAATTTTCAACTTTGAACATAAGTAAGATCGGTTGATCGGTAAGAAAATATGGGGTGCAGGAGGAATGAAAACAATAAGGTAAGCAAACTACTTTTTAGATAGTAGAAGTGCTATCGAAAGTTCACAGATAATAAAGATATTCTAAAAACAAGATTCAACAGATGCTGCGGCATATATCCCACAGCGAGCCCCGGCAACATCCTGTTAGTGAGCGCGAGCCTTTAGACTACACACAGGTCTGCCTGCGATCGTTCTATAACCATTAAAAAACATTCGGTTTACTCGTACTAATCAATTTTTATTTATAATGAAATAAAAAATTAAATTAAGCGTTGTGTGTCATGCGATACTAAATCAAATTTTGGCATCCGAATTCAAGAAGTAGAAAACACTTAGCTTAATCTTCCACCTGTGTAAGGTTTATTTTTGTAGTTTATTTATTTAGAATAGTTTTTCACTTATAGCCCCCTGTAGGTACAAGAGTTTTATGCGGAGTAAAATCAGTTGTCGCCTGTAAGGTAGCAAGCTCGATTTGACCTACGTTTCATTGTCCGATTGAGCTAAAATTTGGTTATATAATTTTGGTGGCAATGCAATAATATGGTATCCTGGAGCTGATCTGATGATGGAGCCTGAAGGTAGCCATAGTAACCGTGAAACGAAACGACACAACTCCACTAAATTTAAGCTTGTTTGTTTAGTCTTGACAAGTACTCTTATTAAAGATGATATTCAAGAAGATAGTCTAATGAAGAACCCTGAAGGTGGCTACAATAAATCAGTGATTTAACAACGCGATCCCATCCTGTTTGAGCTCGTTTGACCTATTGCGACAAGCACTCTGGTCTTAGATGATATCTAGCGTCTGATTATAAAACCGGAAGGTGGCTACAGGTACTCTGTGATGCATAAAGGTAATCCCATTCAGTTCGGGCTCGTCTGATTTGTCTTGACACGCACTCTGGTCTTCGACAATACCTATCCAGGGTCTGACAGAATTGCACTTAAACACAGCTGACACTTACATTTCATGTTCTCAAGACGGTTTAATTATTTTTTTTAATTTTTCATCTTTTACGTGGTGTTTGGACACGGGCTATATCGCCAAAGACATCAACAACTTGAACAACTAACATATATTTGAACATATGAACATAATTTATTCCCCGAAGGCTGGACAGACACCCACACCACGTTGTGTGGGACAGGTTCGTTCCAGCAACCTCTTTAGTCTTGCGTGACACGTGACATGTGACAGCAAGCAACACCTGGATAATAGAGATAAAGTATGCTATAGCTGTTGTAGCTTTAGTTCGTTAGCGTGGAAATCGGTTATAGTTATTTCCGTGGGAACATTTGAATTTTCCGGGATTAAAATGTCCTTTTAGTAAGGAAGTTTTATCGAAACGAAAATTACAAACGCTACGCTTTTGTCGGGCGTCTCGTGACATCTTAGTTTGTTTATTCGAATTTAGACCAAAAATTTACTAATACTAAAATAATTCGATACACAAAAATATCAATTTTAGAGGTTAGAACTTTTTTAGGAAAGCAAAAAAAAATGCAAAAATACAAAAATACAAAAATACATTGAACCCAAAGAAAATTATAAAACTATTAAAATTTCTATCGCAGTTATAAGATGCTAATGCGGAGTACCTAATGTTATTTCAGTGAGCTGAGTCAGCTCAGCCGACAACAAAGAGCTAACACTATTAGTAGTGTTAACGAGTTTCCTGAAACAATAGTTCTAAGTAATGTAGTACACTATATAACTAATTACCACTTTGTAGTGCATCACAAAGAAATGTTATTGTAGCAAAAAATGTACACGTAACGTATAAAATAACATGTCTTCACTGACGCCCAACCCGCCGCGACGCTGATTTGACTTACCTACCAGTGACTTCAACGAACGAATGACGTAGGTATTTCAACATTTTTGGAAAATCGTACCCTGACGGGAAAATGATAGGGGAATATAATATATGATGATATAATAAATGATACGACGGGTGTTTAAAAAGAGGTCTAAAAGGACAGAAAAAGTTAATTGCGCGGATTACATCTTGCTTGTGGTTCTAGATAGTTTCAAAAAAAAAAAATTAAAGGTGTATTCTCAAAGGTGCTGAGTTTGGACTAATTACTTATCGATTTATCATCAGTGTGAGCCCAGACACTGCACAGTAAATATCTTTAATATTTATCATCAGTGTGAGCCCAGACACTGCACAGTAAATATCTTTAATATTTATCATCAGTGTGAGCCCAGACACTGCACAGTAAATATCTTTAATATTTATCATCAGTGTGAGCCCAGACACTGCACAGTAAATATCTTTAATATTTATCATCAGTGTGAGCCCAGACACTGCACAGTAAATATCTTTAATATTTATCATCAGTGTGAGCCCAGACACTGCACAGTAAATATCTTTAATATTTATCATCAGTGTGAGCCCAGACACTGCACAGTAAATATCTTTAATATTTATCATCAGTGTGAGCCCAGACACTGCACAGTAAATATCTTTAATATTTATCATCAGTGTGAGCCCAGACACTGCACAGTAAATATCTTTAATATTTATCATCAGTGTGAGCCCAGACACTGCACAGTAAATATCTTTAATATTTATCATCAGTGTGAGCCCAGACACTGCACAGTAAATATCTTTAATATTTATCATCAGTGTGAGCCCAGACACTGCACAGTAAATATCTTTAATATTTATCATCAGTGTGAGCCCAGACACTGCACAGTAAATATCTTTAATATTTATCATCAGTGTGAGCCCAGACACTGCACAGTAAATATCTTTAATATTTATCATCAGTGTGAGCCCAGACACTGCACAGTAAATATCTTTAATATTTATCATCAGTGTGAGCCCAGACACTGCACAGTAAATATCTTTAATATTTATCATCAGTGTGAGCCCAGACACTGCACAGTAAATATCTTTAATATTTATCATCAGTGTGAGCCCAGACACTGCACAGTAAATATCTTTAATATTTATCATCAGTGTGAGCCCAGACACTGCACAGTAAATATCTTTAATATTTATCATCAGTGTGAGCCCAGACACTGCACAGTAAATATCTTTAATATTTATCATCAGTGTGAGCCCAGACACTGCACAGTAAATATCTTTAATATTTATCATCAGTGTGAGCCCAGACACTGCACAGTAAATATCTTTAATATTTATCATCAGTGTGAGCCCAGACACTGCACAGTAAATATCTTTAATATTTGCATAATAATAAAGCTTTTGTGATGAATAGTAAAATAAATATCACAAACACACGCGCCTTTATTTCAATACACACTATTGATTTAATATTATGAATAGGTGAAAAATGTCTGAATGACAGGGATAATAACTGTATAAGTTACGCCCACTTGCGTAGGAATATGGAAGTTATAAAGCTAAGTTATTATTAAGCTCAAACCTTTTCCAAGATAAACAGCGAGTTAAATACTTTTAAATGGGAAAGTATTAGGGTTCCGTTCTAATTGTGAGGTTACTCACTAAAATCATCGGTATATGGGGTGAAAACTACAGATGGGCTTTCAGTCTGAAAAAAATAGTAAGAAGCAACCAATTTTAACAACATATTCTATGTTGTCAACAGATAACGGCATCGATGAAATACATTTACCTCATATTATTAGGTGATAGACGAATAACTAAAATAACGAGAGTCAGCGAAGAGAGTATTCGGATTCATCTGATGAAGCAATAAGGAAAAATCGGTAAAAAAGATTAGTGAAATGGCTTACTCGTTGCAGTATAGAGGCTACTGCCACACAGTGGTGGAGTTGTGGTGTGGTGGCGTACCACACTACACGGTGTTACACTATTTCTAGGATTACCAAAGAATATCTACTCTATAACTACGAGTACCACGCTAAGGAAACCGATGGAGTTAGCCGGTACCTATTTTATTTATAAAGGACGCTTGTACGAAGCCGGAACTAAATGATAGTTAGTTATAAACTAACAATAATATTCCTATAAACGCACTCTCCACTCTCCATGAGGAAAAAATATTTTAGACTTAATTTTTTTTTGTTGTACCAAATAGTTACGTGTGGCGCGTGCCCACACACAAACAAGGGTGGTTGGAAGAGCAGAGCTGCTACATGGAAAAACCGGCCAAGCGTGAGTCGGACCTGAACCGAGGGTTCCGTGCAAACTTATTATATGTTGTTGTATATTATTAAAATATTTTTATTATATGCTGTAAATAAAAATTTACGGTTTTCGCAAGTTTTCCTGTATCTTTGCTATAAGACGTTGCTTCTTACCCAATTTCAAGATTCTGAATTCACGGGAAGTACCCTGTAGGTTTTGATTCTCTGGCGAGTTTCGAAAATTTGCGGAAATTTGCGCCATAAACGGCTGTATCTTTTGATTGCGTTGGCTTAGAAGTTTGATTTCTTTACAGCTCCAAGGGACAGTAGATCTGAGTATTTGATATAAATTTTAGCTTGATACCTCCATGCGCCCCTGAGAAATAGGGTCTTGACAGACGGACGGACGGGTGGTCGGACGAAAGTGATCCAATAAGGGTTCCGTTTTTTCCTTTTGAGAAACGGAACCCTAAAAACGGCTGAAGTTACACTACAGATACCATTCTGCAACATCTTGTTTGTACTTTATGGTGGAATATATGTTCATTGTAAGTAATTATAAAAATATTTTCATAATTTGTTTTATTGCTATATTCATTTTACTTAAGTTTCGTTGAGAATCCAGGAAAGGACAGACAGGTTCAATCCAAGAAAATGTAAGTAAAGTAAATAGGTATTCACAACCTGATACCTACCGAATTTTATTTAGTAAAATTAAGACTACCAACATGTTGTCGGTAGGTACTGTAACTACAAGGTCGCGACTCGCTGGCGGACTGATTGCTAAAGAGGTACTGGGGGCGCACCGCTATACTTACGGCAGTAAGATTCGAGGATTGTGTCAGGATTCGGGAATCAAAGATGATAAGTGGTGTAACTTATTGTTTATTCACCCCTCTACTCTACTAAATCGCAGACACTATTTTGTTTATCTTTATATATATAATTCTACTGTACGTGTGTAAGTCATTGTACTCTTCCTAAACGGCTGGACCAATTTAAATGTTTTTTTTTATATGATTTGGTGGTGCCCTGGATGGTTTAGATTCACAAATCAGCCCGGCAGACGGCGATGCAGTAGTTATCATGCAGGACAACGTCTGCCCGGTCAGCTAGTCTAATATATAAATTCTATACTAAAACATAACTTTATCATTACATCTGACATTATTGGCACATTACTTGAATAAAATATTCTTCCCTAATTATGAGAAAGAAGGAGCCAACCTCGTCGTATATTTAATAATTATCCTAAAATATGTAACAATCTCCATTTTTTTCCTATCTCTTCACTCAGCTCTCACCATACTCGTTTTTGTTTTTTACAATTGTTTGGGTTTAAAAAAAACTGCTTTTTCCTTATAAAAGTGTCCTAACCATAGATAAGTGGAAGTTTAATGATAATAACATTGTATCGCTTCCATTTCCCTAAGGTGTCCGACCCGTTACAGTACCTATCAGGTTGTGAATACATTTATTTACTTTATTTACACTTTTTTTTTGGATTAATTGTTAAATTCTTAAACTAAATTAACACGTTTCTTGAAAGCAGATTATATGTTTTCATTCCAAATGAATGATACTCTTAAAAGAAGAATCTTGGTTGGCGGCTATTAAAATTTCAAGTCAAGAGTTTTTTATTTATAATTAATAAAAATAACATTAAATTGCTATACTATTTAATGTTATTTTAATATAGTGAAATTCTTCATATAAGCTCCCTTACTTTACTTTAAAAAACATTACTGATCTTGTTAAAAAAACAAATAGTGTTTATGTAATTAACACAAACATTTGAATAAAGAAATCCGTAATCTTAAATGAACAGTACAATTGTTGTTTTAAGTACATATCACCTACTTCAAAAGGTTTATGAACTCTTGATATAATATGCTGAATCTCATAATAAGAGAAACAGTTTTCATCAAGAGGTCACATTGTTTCTAAACAACACTAAAAAGTTTCTTTACGCAATAAAATATTAGTCTTTTGAAGTAAGATTTGCTATTATTCTGATTCAAGCAATATTTACGTCAGCTGAATTAAAACTAGAAAATCTTCTAAAAATCTAAATCAAAATTTAAATAAATTGAAGTATTTGGCTGTTTTCTTTCCGTGTATGCTGTCCGTCTGTTCAACTATAAAGGGCTATATCTTTTAGGCCGAAGTAGTAAGCCCGTTTTCATAAAATAATTATGTGTTATAAGATTATTTAGGTTTTATTAAGATTACCTAACAAAACATAAAAAGCTCAAAAATAGAAAAAATAATGAGTGACCCCATACAAGAATCACATTTTCTTTGTTTTTGCTCAATTGTAACAGAAATACATGCAAGTTTTAAAATTGCAGTGATTTTAGTGTGAGCTCTAAAGTACGATTATAGCAAAAAACTGGTTGCCTGTAAAGTCGGTATACGAGCGAAAGTTTTACGTGACAATGATTTTATGTCTGTCTCTCTCGCTCTTAGGCGGGCGCGTGCCTCTCACTCGCTCTCATTGTGAGCGCATAACGTGAGCGGAGCGTAACGCAGTTTCTTGAAGTGTCACCCGGCAAACCAATTTATAAGACGTTGTCACGTCAAAAAATAAAAACCGACCAAATGTGAGACAGGTTTGAGCCATTATCATCTTAAATTACATCCATCTAGCGAAAATAATCTAGATTATTATGAAACAGTCATTTGTTTACTAGAAACAATCTTCAACGCCGGGCTTGGTAAGCCTTAGCAGGGCATACTTTTTCTTTGAGTTCGTAAATCACGTAAATGGTTCGTAAATCCCACTCGCACTTGACTGATTTTTTCCATTGTCGTACTTTTTTAAGATAAACCCGGAAAGTCTTGGAGAACATGTCGACGTCCGATTCCTGCTTTTTATTAGTAAGCATTTATATGTGCTGCAAAGAAAGCGCACATAGCATACATACGATAACGGTATTCGAACACCAAAAGGTAAATATAAAATCTAACTCCTCGCGCAGACAGGAGATAAAGCCTTCATCCAAATTGTTTACGGATAATTTTCGGATTTTGTATTCTGGATTAAGGAACTACCATTCTCACCCCAAACTGGAAATTTGAACCAGGAAAAAAATATTTTTAATGTTTAACTTTTAAATAATTGTAGGAATAAACTAATGTTATTATGGTAATGATTTGAAAAGAAAATATTGCCCAATAAAATATCTCAATTTAATCCTTCTGAATATTATTTGGAAGATCAATAGGAGCACAGAGAGCTAACCGGCTAACGCCCCAACAGCTATGATGCTAAATCTCAAGTATCTCTAATGAAATTACGTGTATCGTAAGGATCAATATTAGGGCCTTTCTTGTTTTTAGTATATAAAAATAGCTTACCCTTTGTTTACTATCTCTGAGTATTATTTGCGGATGGCACTTCATTATTGTTTAAAGTGAACAGGAAAAACGACAATACGAACGACATAAATAGACACCTTACAAAAGTCTTAAACTGGTTTATTGTAAATAATCTTGTACTAAATGCAAATAAAACAACACGATATCACCGCCTAATGTTATCCAAATTAATGGGAATCTGGTATTAAATAATTTAGGTATAACTATTGACTCAAAATTGCAGTGGAGTTCACAAATTTCAACTCTGGCAGGTAAACTTAGTTCTGCTGCTTTAATGTTATGACTTTGTTGTAAACTTGTAGTGGTTGGAGGCGAGCTACCAGGGGTTGCACCATATGCGATCTGGCTTTGGTTGCCTAATTTTGGTTGGGTTTTGGAGGTGTGGAGGTATGCCGCACAAGTACGTACTGTTATACCCCTTGACAGTAGGCGTTATTGCTAACCTCAACTGAACCCTACACTACTTGCTGACTATATAGTATCCTAACTCAAACCAGGCACTTTCTTTTTATTCCTCTGTTTCTTTCATTTTTAATTGTAATTTTCATTTTCTATTAATTAAATATAATTCGTGTGCCAAAAATAGTTTTTTTTAAAAAACTAGTTCGCGAGCAGTACGTAGTTACAGTACGTTTATGTGTATTTTTACATATTTGGGTAGATATTGTCTATTAATGGCTTGGTTCCTGTATGGCTGATTGATGACAGGTGTACATCTGGGATTTTCTTGTCACTTCTTCTCCCCTTAGGCTATTTTTCGAAATAGAAATCGAAGAGATGGTAGTTTAAATGATGTGCATTTGTTGCCAAGCTGTGAAGTGTGGGAGCTGGGCCACTTTCGTGTGTGCGATGTCTGTTTAAATGTGCGTGTGCATATATGTATATGTGCGCTATCGGGCGGTCAAACGAGCATTGTAACAGATAGGACCTACCTTAGTTAATTTACGTATAGTTTTATTTAATATGTCTTTGTATACTTATATGTATCTATTAATATATGTATGTGTGTGTATATGAATATGTGTATGTGTATGGATATGAATTTTATTACTTCTTTAATATATATATATATATGAAAACCTATTTATTATGGACAGCTGCATTAAAAAAAATGATGTCCATAATCGAAATACAAGAAATAGACACCAACTGGCTCACTGTCAAAAATCATTTAAAGGACAATGTGTCCGTTTTTACAACAAAATCCCTGCAGAAGTATGTAAAGTGAATTTAAAAAAGTTTTAAATTTTTGTTAAACAGAAACTTGTCAAAAAAGCTTACTATTTAATTAAAGACTACCTTATAGATAAAAACGCATGGGAATAACTAAAATGTTGTTATCATAGTACTTGTATTTGGAAATGTACCAATCGTTATATAATTAAAATTGAAAAGAGCGACAGCTGGAGAGTTTCTTTCGCCGTTTCTTCTCCCCAGAACGCCATCTTGATTCCTAAACGGTAGTAGTTTATAAATTCCTTGCATATTATACTGACGTCAAAAAAGTGATATTGTATCCTATTTTTGAGAAATAAACTATTTGAATTTCAATTTGAAAGAAATTTTGCATATTTAACATTCCTTAAAAAAATAATAAATGCGTAATATGTAAATACCTATAGATAAAATGAAAAAGACAAAACTTTGAGAAAAGCTAATCATCCAAAAATGCTAAAAAGCTCGCTTCCAACACAAAAGTTCTTAAAAAAAAGTGTACCACTGATTTAAATATAAATTGCATTCTTTTCAACCGCGACTCGACGTTAAGCGTAAAGGGTTTGCGCTAAAGTAACACAGTGTCATTACAGCGCTATGAATAAATTACTTTACGCTTTGGTGCTGTTTAGTACTGAGTGCAAAGTGGCAAGCGTAGCAGTTTAGTTTAGTGGAAGATAACCTAACTTGTGATTATCCAAAGTTGAGCTAAGTCATTCTCACTTAATATTGTTTATATATCTATTTTAGCTAAAGTAAGACTAAGTTAATCCAATAAGGTGTAATTAATAATAATTAAGTTTATTTAGTCTGTTTAAAACAATTAGGATAAATTAGTTAGCGTTAAACCACGCTCTACTTTGGTGAGGTGAGGTGTTGAGTTATGGTACAGTGAATTTGGAGAGTGACCTGGACCAATGCGGCTCTATATAATGTCTTAAAAGCCTACATTTTGACATGTCATTATTAGAGGCGGAATTGGTTGCCTTCTTCAGGTAAATGGTACAATTTGATTATATTACTACTTTTCTCTTCTTTAAATGATTTCTGTATCTAAAATGATAATTGACTAACCTATTAAGCTGTTGCTATTTGGATCCGTAATAGTTAAAATATCTCACTTAAATAATCTATGAATATTCTTAAAACTGTTCTCATGATACAATATTATTGATATAAAAGGAATTGAATAGCTAGGTACATATAAACACAAAATGAATCCTTTTTTTGCATTTTCAATTCTTCTTTATTTTATTTCATTCCATCGCGTCAAGCACTTTCGTAATCATGAGATGAATTCAAATATTAATCTTGGAAGAGCCCAACTTTCGCGATCATTCATACTCAACTTTTATTATCACTTTAACTCAGTGACGCCGCAGGAGAGCCGTTACGTTACGTTATGAAACTTCCAACTTTTACATTATCTTCTTAACTTGGAGTTATGACTTCTGTCACAAAAATGTTTGCATTTTTATCACCATTGCTTTTAAAAACGCAATTCAGATTTTTTTCTGATTATCTAACGTTTTTCCTCTTGTTTTAGCTTAACGCCATGATTATGGAGAAAAGTAAAATTTGATAATTCGAACGATGTCAAGGTAAAGATTGCACAACTAGTGAAAAAATATAAAATTTAGGGAAATTTTGGAGCGAGAAAGTTAAGCTAAGATCCTAAGAATAGAATTCGATAAAAAACCTAAATTCCTAACTGGGAGATGATGAAAATTTTCACGAGCTTTGCTCTGTTTATGAACAATCGTGAATAAGGAAATAACTTGCCTTATTTGACTCGTGCGAAAAGACAATTTAGGAGGTTATAGTTGGAAACGGAAAATGCTTTGTTTTCACGACACAATATTACGCCACTTTCAGGTAAAATACTATGTTTTCACTACACAATGTAACGCCACTATCAGGTTTTTATTATGCTTTGTTTTCAATACACGATGTTACGACACTATATCATTTTTATCATGCTTAGTTTTCACTACTCAATGTTACTATTAGATAATATGCTTTGTTTTTACTAAATATGATACGCCAATATCAGATAATATGCTTTGTTTTTACACACAATGTTACGCTACAATCAGATGATTATGCTTTGTTTTCACTACACAATGTTACGCTAATATCCGATAGTATGCTTTGTTTATACTACACAATTTCACGCTACTATTTTAATTAATTTGCTTCAGTGGTTGGTTGGTAGCTATGTACCAAAAATGAAACCCTTTTATATTCGTAAAGTCAATTTTTTATCTCTTCCAACTAATTTTTTAGCTATATGTTTATCAAAAAAACTGAAAATAACCAAAAGTGTTTTATATCAACAATACAATAAACAAAAATGAAAATACTTTAAGAAAACTTGTTTGAAACATAGCCTGTTTAAGCTTTAAAGGATTTGCAGTAGGAAGTGCCACAAGTTTTGCTCGAACACCAGATTAATACATAAAGCTAATATAATTAAAAAAAATCGGCCAAGTGCGAGTCGGACTCGCGCACGAAGAGTTCCATACCATTATCTACAAAAACGGCAAAAAAATTACGTTTGGTGTATGGGAGCCCCCCTTAAATATTTGTTTTATTTTTAGAATGTTATTATTTTATTTTCTATAATTATACATCGTTAATTTACTTATATTCTATACCTGGTTTACAGATGTACATACTTCATATAAGTAAATTTTAATGGAATTTGTATGAAAATTTTAGTTTTCCATGTACATTTTATAACTTGATCGACTATTACTCTTTAGCCTGTAAAGTGTACTTACTTACCCGAGATAGTTTTCCTTTTAAAATCATTATATGCACTACCAACGTCTTTTTTTTTACATTTTCAAATACTATACTTTCGCTGGCAGAGCGGGGGGGGGGAGCACTTGACTCTAACAAAAAATCTTTTTAGCTAATTTTTTCGCAAAGATTTTATTCTACCACTTCGTCGTCTTTATCAATGGGTATATCCCTGCCAAATTGCAGCTTTCACGTATTAGTAGTTTTTGAACTAAGCCGCGGACAGACGGATAGACGGACATGGCGAAAATATAAGGGTTCCTTGTTGACTACGGAACCCTAAAAAGACGTCATATAATGAAATATATTCTCACCAAAACTGTTGACTAGTGGAAGATGTCAATGCTCAAGAAGTATAAAGAGCCTGACAATAGTAGGTATTAATGGAAACCTTTAATTGGTTGAAAAAAATGTAGCCGTGGTCCAAAAATTCTTCCCCCTGACAGGTAATATCGTATAGCAAGTAATATTTTCTTTTTCGAAATACCTGTGAACTTGAAGAGGGAAGTTTGCATCATACTAAGCACTTCCAGAACTTATTGGTCTGAGATCTGTATGGTATGTAACTATCGGGAATACCATACAGTTTAAGTATTATATAAAAATAATTTTATAACAGTCATTTCATATGTCAGTGAATTTCCGCGCGGTTCGGTTTTACAGCTTGGCTATTGGAAGAGCGGCTTTAAACATTCTCTGAAGTATTTTGTTTCGCCAACATTTTGTGTAAGCTTACTGCTTTTGTGACATTATGTATGAAACTCATTCTAGTGCATGACAGTGTGTTTGTAGTATTCATGACAGTGTGTTTGTAGTATCTATGACAGTGTGTTTGTAGTATTCATGACAGTGTGTTTGTAGTATTCATGATATTTCGTTATTATATTTTAAATCATATCTCAGTGTGTGCAATGGACTCTATATTATAACTTAGGTATGTAAACTGTTTTCAATAGATATACATATATATGTATATTTATAATTATTGTTAATTTGGCTGGTTTCAACACATGGGGTCATTATTGCAATTTGGGTCGCTAGCAGTTCTAGTTCATTTTGAGAGATGAGATAAATCAAGGTTCTGTTGTAATATTAGGTACTTTTTTTTAGCTAAGAGGATTTGCATATTATTTTTAGAACTAAGGTGGACTAGAAAAGGACAAGGATAGGACAACTAATTGTCATTCATTAATAAATCATTATATTATGTAGTATGCAGTAAATTATACTTACTCTATATTTTTCCCGCGACTTCATCCGCGTCACTTTACTTCACTTCAAATAAGGGTGAGACAAATACAGTGTTACCGTATCACAAACCCAGTAACGAAGCGGAAGTAAGCGCTCGTCTCCGCTAATGAGTTCGGTGAATCCGCATCCGCATCCGCTCCCCGATAATAATACGTGTCGTCAATTGTTGCTTTTTACGTCAAATACATTTCCGCTTCATTTAATAATATACTTACACGTAACTCACACATTTCGGATTATTGATGGATGGATACAGGGTATATAAGGTATATTAGGCTGTGGTTGCAGGAAAAGTATTCTTAATAGATATAAATAATAATAAATATTTTTGGACATTACACACAGCGCCAACATATCCCAAACTAAGCAAAGCTTGTACTATGGACCAGACAAGACAACAGAAAATTGGTTCGACAGCAAGTACCGTACATGCTTCTCTTGAGAAAAAATCTTTTACAAAAAAAAAATTACGTCATATCGAAATCGAAATCAGCACCGTCGAAAATCCTTTACTACCCCTCGATACATGAAATTATACATGAAATTTATGTTGCGTGCATAAAAAAGACAGTTTTTTACGGATAAAAAACGACCCGCTGGACCGATTTATTTCAGACTCCTTTCAGATCTAAGTCATGACGTGGCGTATCGATTGATATGTCATCAGAGCGATTCGGTCCAGTAGTTATTGAGGAATCGAAAGCCAAAATATGTCTAAAATCATACACACTCACACACACACACACACACACACACACACACACACACACACACACACACACACACACACACACACATCACTCACGCAACCCACGCCTCTAGATTCACTACTGAGCCACGGAGCCACTAATATTGATGACAGTAAATTTAACTGAAAGAAAACATTCTTTTATCTTCTAAAATAATATTTTTTAAATACAGTTAAAGATTGTACGATACGAGTATATTACTGTTCCAGCCGGGAATTGAACCTGTGATATATCAAAAAAACACCTGTGTTTTATGATATCGATCGCTAGGGTCATTCTTAAGGATTAAATTACTGTCTTATATTACAAACAACGACAAAGAATAATAATATTAGTTATTTATAATGAAATTGTACTATTAATAATGAGCCTGAGTAATAACTAAACACCTTGCAGTACCTACAATGTTAAAACATATTTTTTTTTTTTCGGTCTGTCGTTTTCTGTGTCGACTTTGTTGTCGTTTCTTTAGTATGTTTTAAGTTTGCCACCGGAATTCGATTATAGGACAAATTTAACTTTGTAGTTAAAAAGAGTTTTCTCATAAATTGATATATGTCAAGTAAAATATTTATATGTCATATAAGTAAAAAGCTCTTGGACAAGTCGCTTTCGTTTATCTAAAACGATATACGAAGTTGATCGTCGTCGGGCGTGGCCAGTACCCGGATGGGTGACTGCCTAAAGGCATAGTAATCCGTGCATCGAAGGGCAACGTTAAACCGTCAGTCCTTGCTGTTGTCATATTATGATAGAAGTCTTCAATCTAAATCAGAGGTCTTGTGAGCGGCTTGAAACTCTGACAGTAGAATGGCCACTAGCTGGACATATAGAACAGGTTGGCCACACCACAACCGGTTGCGACATTCTACGATACAAACTTAAGTTGCAGCGTCTCCAACACCAACGCGAGCAGAGCAAGTACGAAATTTTGCAAATTAATTTGCGAAAGTTAAAATATGTAAATGGCCGTTTCTTTATTGTTTTAACTTTAAAACTTTAAAAATAATTTTGTTAATAAGTGGATAGAAGGGGAAGATAGAAAATCTGGTAGGGCTACTGCGGACGTTAAACGTAGCGTACTTTTATTGAAATTAATATTTAGAATCTTTGAAATGGTATCTTTAATAACATTGTCAAAACTGCACAAAAGTTCTGAAAATTTCCAAAAATAACATGAACGTAAATAAAATGAGAATCTTGGTACAAATATACAATGGTGAATAATAAGCTGCGTGAGAAATAATAGCTAAAAGTTTGTCTAGAAAAGACTGAAAATGATAAATTTTTCCTTGAACAAAAGACGAAAAAGATTCATCAAATATAGGGGAACCTAGGATGCGAAGTGTGGACTTATCAACTATTTTAATATTATGACCAACAGACTGAAAACTTTTAATTATATGGGAATTTTTATCATTTTAACATAAAAATATTTACATTTTGATAGATTAAGTTCTAAACCAACATTACAAAACTTTTGTGTATTATAATTTAAATCTTCTAAAACCATATATGCTTCACAACTTAACGTTCCGACATCTAAATATCAGACGTTATATTTCGATTTTAATTGTTGAACAAAAGGTTGACAACTAGTTTCTGATGCCCAAAGATTTTGTTTGTATACTAATTTTAATGGTAAATGATAACACTGATAAAGAAACTTGTGTGCGAATGGAATTTTATATTTTACTTTGGATAACATTGCATCTCTGTTGATGGAATTAAAAGCATTTTAAATGTACACTTTATTGCAATAACTTAAATTACACATATATTTGAAGAAAGATTTTTATTCTAGACGTTAAACAGAATACATTTTTGAACGTTGGTAAAAAAAACATTAAAATACCTAATACATTTTCGTCATCGCTCACTGCCATAAAATCAATAAACTAAAAAATTTCGAAGAAATATATCTAATTCATAAGAAGTTTAAACAAAATAAAACAAATAAATTGTGTCAATACGATAGAAATTCAGTGCGCTTTGCTCTCTCACGGTAAGAGGTCACGTCCATTTTCGGTGCTGGTCGCTCTTGAGGGAAGGCCGGTAAGGAAAGTCTGTTCAGCCCTATCTGGCCGTTTGAGCGGCCTGCACACAGAGGTAACCTTAACGTACTAAAATAACTTTTAGGCAGCGTACGCCACGAAAGGTCTCAGAAGGGACATTTTCTTACGTTTTTAACACCTTTTTTCTGTATTATATTGTTCCTATTAGTCTTAGCTTGATAATACATTACTTCAACAAAACAGAACAATCGGATCCATACTCATGATTCTTGGGTAGTTCGCAGCTTCACGCGTGAATTGCGCGCGTTTGTGAAAAGTCCTTTAGGCCACCTTAGTTTTTGAGTAGTTAAGTCAGGCCTCCCAACCAGCGATAGTAGGGGCGTTTTGTTATCATGCATTATACGCGCATTATATTGCGTACTTTTGATCGTTCTGTTGACCAAAAATGAATGCGTAATAACGTCACTTCCGGTCGGCATTCAACGCATTGGCTGCACATGCTCGGGAGGTAGAGCAGTGGATGCGCTGTAAAAATAATGAACGGCCATATTGTTTGTTTACATTTGGTGAACCTAATATATTTTCGACACGGCCATGACCCGCATGACTGCAAAGTCACTGGACTACTATAAGCCAGTGGAAGTGCACGAGTTGTCTCTCATCGCCACCCGTGCGTACTCACTCACGTACTCCTTGCTATTTTATTGCTTCGTTAAAAAAGTTACTATAATTTTCCCATCGTTTTCCCAAAGAAGTGGAAAAGTCCGCCTCTTCTATTATTTCTGTGCCAAAATTCAGCCTGTTTGGATGATCCGTTGCGACATGATGCAGTAAAAAACATAAAAACTTTTACATTTATTATATTAGTAGAATAGGATTGATTTTTTCGCACATCGCAACTTCAAAGAGTCTAATTTTTTCACATAAAAAGAAGACTTTTCGAGCAACTTTAAAGTGTCAAGTTTCTCGCCGCTATCTCCCTCCCTTCCGCGGCCTCACTCGTTTAAACTGATAAAAAAACTTAAGTATGAGTGATTGTTAAAGTTGCCTTTACATAGAATAATATGAGTTTTTTCTTCTAAACATAAAGTTGTCTCGTTTGCCAAATAAATCATCTTTTGACAGCTTGTTTTCCGCAGTATTTCTTTCGAGATCATATAAAGTGGTAGAACTCCTATACAAATAGTCCTATCTAAAGGATTCTTCAAAAAATCTGAAACCGATTATTTTTTATTTGCAACTAGTAGTCTATATCAATTTTTGTGATTTTATTTACAAAAACAAAAACGGATTCATGTAGATAATAACGCATGGGAATAACTAAAATGTTGCTATCATAGTACTTGTATTTGAAAATATACCAATCGTTACACACATTGTAACTAGTACAATCGAAGTTTTATTGGAGTTGCTTGAGTGTGTCATGCTCTCTCAAAGTGTCTCTGCGGTGGTGGCGTGTGTGTCGGGTCGGTCGTTACGTTCCCTAAAACATGGTTGAGTGAAGCGATTCATGTGTCATACTCGTGAACGGGTGCCGCCTGTGGAGGCTGGTCTGCTCTTGCAAACTTCTTTGTATCCTTGTATTTAGTCTTAATTTTTGTTTGTTTATCAATGCTGTAGGACATTGATAGGTGATGAATAGGTACATAAACTATCTTTCTTTTATATTTTGCAATTAGATACTTTTTTATGTTGTGCTTGTGCATTTTATGTTTTTTATGTTTGTAATGGAAAGTGTCCTTCTTTGATAGGAAGGGGATTTTCCAATATTATAAGTGGACGCTGTAAGAGAAATGAAGAAAAGAAATGCCCTTGCTGAGTTTCTTGCCGGTTCATCTCAGAACAAAGTCTCCCGCCCTATAGACTTACGAACCAATGGCGTAGTGACATTCATAAGTGCTCAATTATTGTAGCCTAAATTAAATAAATGATTTTGAATTTGATGATTTTGATTTTGATGTTCTTAAGTTCGTTCAGTTATTTTACCACATATTTGTTATTGTTATATTTATTTAAACCCGATTAACGAAGGTCAATGGTAGAAGATCTGTGCTTAATAATACCCTGCTTCCGAAACCACGGCTTAAGGCTATCCCTGCGATGAACTAGTGCCGCCATTAGAATTTTTTTTTAATATTAGCAGACTATTTTTCAAAAATTTGACTGAACGAAAAATAAAACCCTTCAGAAGCTATTTTCAGGATCATTTGTTATGAATTCTAGGATGAATACTTATCCAAGTTGTAGATAGCATAATTGATAAAAGTGACCACTTGCTATCTACAACACTTGCTATTTGGTTGAATTAACATACGTGCCTGCACCTACATAAAGGTTTTGTAAAAAAATCTGATCAAAAGGTCAATTCAGCTAAATTAAAGGTAAATTATACCGTTTTCTTTAGTATACAGAACCAAATTTACGTAGTTGGACCGAAATTAACGTTTGAATAGGTAAATCCAACAATTAGTGTTTTTTTTATTCTAAAAATAGCTTATAACTAATTTCATATTTTTTTCAATCAAATTTTTGAAATACGCATTCTACGAACAGTAAAAAAATATCCAATGGTGGCGCTAGTGGTCTTAAGAGTTTTTGATATTTAGTGTTCGAGTAAACTGTACTGGCGTAAAAAAACACAAATCTGATAAAAGTCAAATGTACAAGAAAAATGGTTACCTACATCAATTGTTTTCTTAACGTTAAAACCTTTTATAAACTATTTCTTGGAGCGAACGGACTCAGTTCATTCATCCTATTCCCCTTGTCTAATAAATGTCAGTCGCTTTCCGCGCAGTCGGTTTTTTCGTTTAGAATATTGTTAGAAAGCTGAAATAATCCTTTGAATAATTCGTAAGCTTATTGTTTCAGTTCCTCAGTAAATGCTTATTGAACAATAAGTTTTATGTATTTTTTGTTTAACACTATTTAATCCACTGCATAAATTTACATTCACATATCGTTTCCAATCGGAAACTTGAACCGAGATTCAATGTATCTTACTTTGGTTCTCAGGTTTTTGGGGAGTTTTTTGTTGATATTTATTTACACACACAGATTGAACAGTAAAAAAAGCAACTGCTAGAGCTAAATTTCAATTCATCGGCAAAAAAGTGGGTATCTAGTTAACTGTCTCTCTGGGAGACGTGCTATCTGGTCGCTTGCAAAAGTTGCCGAAGAAAACTTCCGCGCTACCACCACTGCGAAAGACCGGTAGTAACTTGGCCCATAGGGCTAAAGAGACAGCTTATCTACTTAGTAGTATCTTTGCCTCAAACTCGAATATGAAAGACGAAGTTGCTGTAAGACCTACTATACCGTGGTGCAGTACGACCATGCCGGAAATCTCCATTATACAGCGGGAAGTCTGGCAGGCGTTGCTTTCTCTAACGTTCATAAGTCGAGTGAGCCAGACGGTATATCAGCAGTGGTGCTTCAACAGTGTGCTCCTGAGTTGTGTCCTGTACTCACGCACGCGCCTCTTTGCGCTCTCCTACCACACTAGGAGATTACCGACTCCATGGAAGGCTGCAAATGTGCACCCGTTGCCCAAAAGAGCCATAGATCAGATTTATCGAATTACAGGCCAATCGCTGTTACCTTTCTGCTCTCCAAGGTGATGGAGCTTGTGATCTACAGACAGCTTTTAAAATACCTAGAAAACCACGACCTGGTCAGCGACCGTCTATATAACTCGGTCATATCGGTTAGGTCACCTTTTCGTATATCTCATACACCGATGAGCACTAGCCAGTGAGAGTCTGGGGGAGGCATCGGCATGTTGCCTGGACATAGCTTAGGCATTTGATCGAGTCTGGCACCGGAGTCTTCTGTCGAAGTTGCCATCTTACGGAGTGCCCGAGGGCTTGGGCAAATGGGTAGCTAGCTTTCGGTCCGGTTGACGCATACTAGCCGTAGTTGACGGTAGTTGCTCTGATAGCATGAATATTAATGCTGGTTTCCCGCAAGGTTCTGTGCTGTCTCCTACGCTGTTTCTACTGCCTGTCAATGACATGTTGGATATAAACAACATACATGACTATGCAGATAACAGTACTGGAGACGCATATTACACGGGCCGTGCAAACATCCCTTGTTGCAATGTGGGGGAAAAGCGCGGAGAACTTGTGTCTCAAATCGAGACCACTCTGTCCAAGGTCTCTGACTGGGGACGGAAAAACTTGGTCCAATTCAACCCTATGAAGACACAAGTCTACGCGTTCTACGCTAAGGAAATCCCACAATTCCATAACACTCCCCTTACCATTTCCAAGAGCATTGGGATCCTTGGTGTTGACATCTCATGCGATTACCTGGCGGCTAACCTCCTTTCAACACGATGGTTCCACCAAATACAAAATGCGATCACCAACGGTACTTTTTAGAGCCAGCCCTAACAGTCATCTCTATCAATATAGAAGGCTTCTCTCAAGACAAAGAGCTACTCCTTTTAGAAATGTACCGCGAAAGGCAATGCCACATCCTATGCTTCCAAGAAACCCATCGTGATGCAGGATAAACGCAGCCGCAGATTCTCGGACTGACAGTAGTAGCGGAGATACCGCACCCAAAACAAGGCAGTGCTATTTTTGCCAAGCCAGACTTCTTCTTACGTCTTTCGAGACACTATAGAGCTCATAACCGTGGATACTGGAACATACATAGTCTTGTCATCAGTGTACAAATCCCCTGGTCAACCATTTCTGCCGTGGCACCTTAGCGGCTCAAGTGACTTGTTGGCGATTTTAATAGTCATCACACGATGTGAGCCCAACTAGCACAGTAGCGCACCTTTTACGAATGGGAGGCATATATCGCTACAACAATTGTTTTAGAATATGCCAACGCTCTCATTTTGGTCACAAATAAGTCAGAATGGTTTAAAAGACGCTTAGGCTTATTACGTAATTGTTTAGTTCTTGCTCAACGTAGATATAATAAAAGATAGTGGACTGTAATTAAATATGGGTATATTTATAATTACGTAGAAATATTGAGACAAAGCGTTTGTTGGTATGCGCTTGCGCTAACGGTTTGCAGCAGAGTGAAGTTGAGGTAGATGTCGCCACTTGCGTCCGCGCTCCAACGTTCCGGTTCACGCGTGAACATAATCTTATATATTATGTATATAAAATTATTTTGTAAGACTATTATAAGCCACAACACACACATGTCTTACAGTAACATTTACTAAAACTAGCCCCACTTAAGAACAACTGCGATTACTATAACTATAACGACATTCACGTAGACTGACATAAAAACGACATAAAACTAAACACACTTATAATTGTGCCCAAATCCAGTCTTGTAGTATAATATTAAACTGATATAAGAATGTAAAAAACGGCCAAGTACGAGTTGGACAAACGCACCGAGTGTTCCGTACCATTTACGTTATTTACAAACATAAACAAAAAATTGTGTGCCGCTAAGCGGTTACCCATCTAACTACTGACCGAGCCCGACGTTGAATATCGTTTCCAAAAAACAAATGTGTTACTGTTTCTCTCAAAACTAATTTAGATGGCGCTGTAATGGTAATTTAAAATAATAGATGACTCGGGCCCGTCTCACATTTAGCCGGTTTTTATTATTGGTATGTATCACTATAGCTGCAAGATTGAAGCTAGTGTATGTTTCTGTTCTCACGATAAAGCAACTATGTTATTAAGAATTTATAAAAATACACTTTTTTTTTTGGAAATGATATTTAAGGCTAAGCACCGTCGGTCTTGGTCAGTGATTGGATGGGTGACCGCTTAGAGGCACACTTTTTGTTTTTGTTTTTATTCGTAAATTACAAAAAGTGGTTATTAGTCAACCACGAAATAATTTACCTACTAGCTTATTTCTAGTGACTTGGAATATCAATTTTCCAAATTTCAAGTCGTCCTCCACAATAGGTGATTGCAACTTGTATCTTCCTGGCACATAACTTGAGAAATTGGCCAATTTTAGGCAAATGACATCTGCTAAGGGGTTTTGGGGGCTTAAGTTTCTAAATAATCTTTTAAACTTTATCATTATAAAGACTTCACTCAATACAGGTCAAAAGGATTTATTAATATTGTTAACCCACGACCCTCTTATGCCGAATTATGATAGGGTAAGGTGAATGATACGTCTCATTTATAAGATGACGTCACTGAGCGCTGCCAGAAGACGAACAGACGACTGACGTAAGAGATTATGACGTCATTTCGAAAAGCTACTCGAGTGGATGTCGAGATAGAACGAGAATTTTTTTTTAGCTTAAAATGCTTCTTAAAATCTTATAAGAATCTACTAGAACCATTTGTAAAGAACAGTAAAGACATTTGTAATATTTTTACACTTACAGTACTTATTTTGTGACTTAGGTGTATTAGCTGGTTACATCACTCTAGATTTAACCACCTTCATCAAAGTTGGTTTCATACTTTGAATTATGTGGAAGTTTTGCGATAGAAAAATATTTGTATAATATTTTGATTTCAAATACGTATGATATTGTATGTATAGCATCTTTTATTAAATATCTATAGACTGGCAGACGGGACTCCGCGCAGTGAAGTTGGCAGATAGTGCAAAGTGAGTGAGTGATGGCGGAAGTTGGACACTTTTGACTTCAAGATATGAATTTATATCATAATGAAGTGGCTGCGCGATACGAGATAGTGGAACTGTTATTTAATAATAATTCTTTGATGACGATATAGAATTTCAATAGATTGGTAGTTTTCGTTTTATATATTAGATATATAATGAAATATGAGCAAATGTCATTATATAAATAAAAGTACTAATGACAATATTTAAATGATATATATTTTGGCATCTTTCAAAATTGAGGTCCAAAAGGAATAAAGGAAGTTTGTAGGAGATAATAGTTATTTTATGGTTAGTTTTATTAGTGTAGTTCGGGGTTTTTTAAACTTTAAGCCCTAAGGGAAGACAGATTGTAACAAATTTTATTATTATTTTAAAGTTAAAATTACATTGAACTTGAGAGTGGGTCATTCTCCCAACACAATAAATAAAACTCGTTTTTCAAAATTATATAAGCTGTAAATAAGGTGAAAAGAGTGGCAACATTTGTGTATATCATATTTTGTTTTACCACTACGGTGTCAAATAGGCACACAGTCCGCCTGATGGTAAGCGGTCACCGTGGCCTATAGACGCTTGTAACATCAGGGGTATCACTCGCGCGTTGCCGACCCTTCAAATATCCAATTACTTTTTTCTTGAAGAACCCCATACTGTGTATTATATTTTGATTGTGTATTTCGGTTTTTTCTAATTATAATACTAGGGGATAAATAGTATAAGAAAATCTGAATGGGAAAAATATGCCTATGGTCAATTCACTTAAAACTTGGTATATTCTTATCAGCCTCATATATCCCCACTTTTGGGTCACGGCCTTCGCTCACAGAGGCCGTTTTCGGCCATAGTCCACACGCGGGTCCAGTGCGGATTGTGGACTTCACATAGGTACGTCTTTTATTTTTTAATGTACGCAGTCGTACATTGTGTTACTTTACGGTACGTTTCCTTCACCGAAAAACCAGTGGTGTGAATAATCAATGTAATGGTGTGAATAAAATGACTCATTGGTACACGCCGGGTCTCTAACATTTTCCACTCAGCCACGACCTACTTTACACTTGGTGACAATAAATAAATGAAGTATGTTGAGGTTTCAGAAAATTCAGACAAACTTTACATGGGAAATAATATTTATATTGTAAACTTATTTTTAACTTTGTATACCTAATAAATCAAACAACAACAATATTATAAATAAAGTTACTTCATATTAAATATGAAAAACCAACAAATGAATCATGCGTAACGGTGTTTTTTTTTTTAATTTGTCCTTAAGAGAATTCTATTCGGACCGCCTCTCAGCGTGCTTCATACAAATGAATTTCTCACTTATTTTTGGCAGTTGCTTATTAAACACCGCGAAATTTTGAAGACATGTTCTAGTAATAAATATCTAGGTTTGCAGTATGCCAGTTTTCTATTAAATTTTATAGATCAAAAGTTAGACAGAATTCTAGTTTTCCATACAAATGGTTTTAAAAAAGATTTATAGTTAATAAAAACATTTTACAAAACCGCAGACATAGCTATTCGGCTTCGGATTATGACTAAGAAATTCCACAGTAACTGATCAGTAAATGTCAAAAATAAATGAGAAATTTGGTTGTATGAAGCCCGCTGCGAGGCGACGCGAAATGTATCCTCTAAAAGGGTAAATAAGCGTTTGTGTTGAAGATAATATTTTAATGATCAATTCAACTTGAAACTTGGTATAAAGACATGCTCTTCAAAATTATTAAGCACACATATTATTATGTGTTATGAAAGTTTTAAAATTTCAACTTTCTAAGAGAGGGAGAAAGTTAGTATAGAAATATATCACCGAGCTACATATAGAAACTTGAAATTTGAAAAAGTGGTAGTTTATATTGTAGACGTAACTAAAGAATTTTATTTTGTAATTCAACTTTTATGGCGTAAATCGCGCGCAGCGAGATGTTCAGTTCCAAAATCATTTGCAAGACAAGGTGAATCTGGCGATCAAAAAACTTGGAGTACTCATCAGAGCGAAGCAGTACTTCATCTCGGGGCTGCCATTGCTGCTTTACAAGTCCCAAGCCCGGGCCCACATCGATGTTTGGATGGCAACCTTGCTGATCCACCAAAGCAAATATGAGTTATCTATATATATAAAAGGCAATGTCCTGACTGACTTACCACCGCCCAGTCCAAACCGCTAAGGATAGAATTTTGAAATTTGGGGAAGGAGTTTGTTATATATTGAAGGCGTCGCTTAAGAACGGATTTTGCGAAATTCGACTCATAAGGGGATGAAATAGAGGTTGGAAGTTTGTATGAAAATCCATCATATTTTAAGTTAAGCCCATGAAAATTGGTATTCGACTTTTTTACTGAAAATTAATTACTGTTTTTGGAAAATCAACCTATAGGAGACAAAATAGGGGGTGAAACTTT
The DNA here is from genome assembly GCA_946406115.1 of Apoda limacodes. Lineage (NCBI taxonomy): Eukaryota > Metazoa > Arthropoda > Insecta > Lepidoptera > Limacodidae > Apoda > Apoda limacodes. The sequence goes on from OX291542.1 coordinate 36,675,588, forward strand.
TTATGGGAAAATGGTTATTTTTGTTAATAAAACAATGAAAAATGGCATTTTTCAAAATTCCTTAGGGTAGAAAGTGGTCTCAGACTTTGTATAAGATAAAATATTTTTATATTTTATTCACATTAAACTTGGTATTTTTGCTTATTAACACAAGTATTGTATAGTGTGTAATCAGGCTTTATTGAAATTCGATCCTTAACAAGAACAATAGTATGGGTAATTTCTTATGGGATTGGGAAATATTAGGGTAAAAGCCGGATAGTTGCTTTGGTGGCATACATGCCCCGGTTGTTAATAAACTATGTTACGATTATAAGTTGTGTTAGCACTTGACAACAATAAGTAGTGACCACCCTACAGGCCTCAGTGCTGCATAAGCCATCGGAATAGGGGCACTGGTTTTTTTCGTGTCAGCAAAAATCTTACGCGGCGAAACTTTGACGGGCGTTATAATTATATTGATAAGTAGTTTCTATTGAATATTTATTACTGATCGTGGTTTCAGTCATTTTTTTGTTTCTTTGCATGCATTAGAGTTTTAATTACATTGTTTAATATGTTTTATTGCTTAGTATTTTTTATTTATTTTGCAAATAAATAGGGCAAGTATCCGCATCAAAAAGGATAGTCGCATTACTTAATTTTGCGGATAGTTGCCCCTAGAGTGACTAAAACATTTCTTAACCAGCAAAGACAGATTTTAATTTTTTGTTGTTTTTTTCGAATTTACTGTGACTAAACTAAACTATTAAACTATTAACTATTAAAACTATCTAAACTATTTAATAATGTTAGTTAATATTTAAAATTGTACTTAATAAAAGATCTCAGTAAATAATAAAGACTGTTAAATAAATAAGAAATATTACTTTAATTAATATAAATTTATTTCTATCCAAAATAAAAATCGTACCGAGGTTACTTACTTTCCCCGCACAAGGCAAATATCCCCCGAAGCATTTTCGACGCTAGGCTACTATCCCTCTTCTGAGAGATGAAATAAATCAGTATTTACTCAAAACCATTGTTAATTTCGTATTCAAAAATTGGCTTTTATAGAAGATAAAAGACCTATGTTGTGAGATACATACTAAATATTTTCAGCAAGTTCATATTTTAAGAAGAATAAAGCTGTTTCGAAAAGTGCGGCAACTATCCGGCTTTTACCCTATTTTTACAATCAATTTTATACAAAACTTGGTATTCATGCTCTCCAACACAATAAAAAAAATAGGTTCCTCGGCATGTTTTTCAAATTCAACCCATACGGGGGGTGAAAAAGGGAATAAATGTTGTATGGAAATAATATTCATATAGTAAAATTCACTTCAAACTTGTTGTAAATGTCTTACAACACAATAAATAAAATAAGAATATCAGAGAAATAATATTATTTTTTTGACTAAAATAACTTTTGTTTGTTTTTGTAATATAGAGACTACATAATAACATTCGACAGCCCCATAGACTTCAAGTTCTGTAGCCTGTCCTATGGACTGCGCAATAGCACCACAGAATTGGCCAAACTTTAGAAAGAGACATATTTAACCTGTGGTATAATTTTTCTTACACTAGAAACAGTTTCGCTTCGTCTCTTTCACACTTCTCCTACCATTTCTTTTTCAAATCTGGCTGGGACATGCGCTCTCCTGTTCTCTATGTCTATGGACAGCCATGACCGTATTTTGAGTTGAAAATTTCGTCCAAAGTCGCGAGTATGTAATATTATAATACATTTAACGAAGGGGGGCGCACTTTAAGTACTTTGGGGAACAAAAAGGAAAGAAAGTGTGTGTTTTTATAGTCAAATCAAGTTAAAAGATACATACTCTTCAACACCATCAATATAATACGCGTTTCACAGTGTTTGCGAAAATTTAACTTTTTCTTAGGAAAGGAAAAAGACAGCAGAAGAGCAAACTTTGTACGGTCTATAGTCAATTTGCTTAAAACTTCATATATGGGTAGGTACCTATACATCTCAGAACACTTTATTATATGTTTCGGGTTCTCTAAGGATGCAACCCCTAAAATGAGAAAGGGGCAAGAAATTTTGTGTTGGAGATAATATTGTTATGGTTAAATTTACCAAAAACTCTGTATATATTATATTACCTTAGTACCTCTTCGACACAATTAATGAAAAAAATGTTTTAGAATTTTTTAAATTTTAACCCTTAAGCGGAAAAAGGGCGTGACAAAATTTTAATATTCAACAACATAGTCGATTATTTTTAAATTCAACCATTAACGGCCTAAAAACGCGCAGATACGTACCAGTTTTATTTATTTTTAAAATTATAGCTTTACGCACAAGCACTTCGTTACATTTCCGTGCGCAGTGGGCAAGAGTAGGCTATTAAAGCAAGTAGGTATCGAAGATTTGATAGCAAGTGATTTATCTGGATAGATAAGGGATTTTTTAAAATTCAGCCCCTAAAAGTATGTAAGGTGTTCGCAAATTGTATATCAACTTAACATTCAGGAGCTCAAATCATTCAGCAGAGCAAAAAAGATAAGGTTTATTTTATTGCAGGTTTTATAGTTTTATAGGCATCGTTTTAATAAATACATACAATCCAATCAAGAGGTGAAAGAAGGACACTTTACAGAATGTTGATTTAAAAACTGTGCAAATTTAAGAGTCTATGAGAGCGAAGCCGCGGGCGGAAAGCTAGTTGAGAATATCACCGATTTATGCCTTCCATATTTCTGAATGACTTAGAAGATGAAACATTTTGATCTAATGTGGTCGCCAAAGATGACTTATACGTCTAGATACCGTGTTCAGGCACACAAAACCAGCCGATCCAAGTACCTGATGTTTCACAAGATTTCAAATTGCTGAGCAGCATCTATAAGTTAAATAGTTTTTTAGTAACATATCAAAATATCAAACATGTTGTAATTGTGAGCAATTTGGGTTATTACCGCATTCTGGGCGTAGTAAGTGGCGTGCCAGGGCACGTGCAGTAGCGGAGTGTGGCGAGTACGGCGTGCTGGTGAACGGAGCCCCACGCTCGCCACTAATGCCGGGCAGTCAATATCGCTCCGTATAATGTCGTATAAAAGACACATATCTAGATACGCTTAACTTACGTCTTTCCTCTAAAGTTATTAGCTTCAGTTTATGACAGTTGCTATTATATGTATCTGGGGACAGCCGAAGACGAAAGTTTATGTGTTTATTAAACTTCTTTTGAATACGCTCTATGCGATCCCTATGGATAATATATATAGGAGACCAAATCGGCGCAGCATACTCTAATGTACTCCGTATATAAGCGTAGTAGACGGACATAAGTGCCGCGGTATTTTTGAATGGTTGACATGAACGCAGCACGAAACCAAGGTTCTTATAAGCCTTGTTAGCAATAAAATTAATATGATCTGCGAATGATAACGTAGAATTTAACAGAACTCCTAGGTCGCGAACAGTCACACATCTTTCTATTGAATTACCGTTAAAATTATACGAATGTACAATAGGATTTTTCTTTCAGGTGAAGGAGATCCATTGACATTTGTTAACATTTACTTTTATTTTATTTTTAAAATAATAAATATTTAGTGCGTTTAGGTATTTGTAATTTTAGACAGTCTTCTGCGTTTTTTATTTTATAACTTTTTTATCGTCCGCGTACAGTATATGTTTCCTATGTTATATTTATTAGCTTTTATTTTTGGTAAAAGTTATAGAAAAACATTGATATGTTTTAAGTTTAGGCTTATTTTCAAGGCAATCATTTAAAAATTTATTTAAGTCTTGTTGAAGTAGTATGACGTCATTTATTTCTTTAATAAGTCCAAAATTTTTTAAGTCATCAGCATACATAAGAAAATGTGAATTTATAAAACAGTCTTTGATGTCATTGATGAATAAAACAAACAACGGACCCAGTATTGAACCCTGTGGGACGCCGGAAGATACATTAACAGTGTTCGATTTGAAGCCGTTGATTACAACTGTTTGAGACCTGTTAGATATATAAGACGAAAACCACCTTAGCAAGTTGCCGCGAATTCCATTAAAGGCGATTTTATATAATAACAGCTCGTGGTCAAGTTTGTCAAAACATTTTTGGAAATCTGTGTAAATGGTGTCTATCTGCGTACGACGGTCCATATTTTCAAATAAATAATTACTGAAAATCAGAAGATTTGTGGTAGTAGACCGACGCTTAACAAAGCCATGTCATTCAGGTATTATTATATTATGCAGGCTTGGATAAATTATGTCATGCACTATCCTTTCAAATAACTTTGCTAATACAGAGAGTATGGATATTGGTCGGTAATTTTCGACATTGCATTTGTCGCCGCTTTTATGTACCGGAGTAATAAATGCATGCTTCCAGACATCTGGAAACACACCTTCTTTTATACATTTATTATATAGAATATAGAGCGGGATTGTGATGGTGTTAGCAGTCGATTTCAAAAATATTACGGGTAGGCCATCGCCATGTATCTAATTTCTTGAGTTTATTAATAATTGTATTAATGTCTATTTTTATATCAGAAATCAGAACCAAGTTGTCAGCGAATGAGACACCTGGTTTCCAACTCTTCGTATCTAAAGTTGATGGTTCATAAAAATAGTGAAAAAAAAGATGAAAACTGTAAGGTATGCTTAAATATTTTTTATATAAGAAGTAGTAGGTAATTGTCATTGTCATCAGCGCTGTCTCAGCCTGCAAATAAACTGGTTGGCAAACAAACGTGTGTTCAATATGTATTAGTGGCGACGAGAACATTCGATACCGCGTGTGCAAGTACTTACCTAATCAGCAAAAATTTCGATTGAAAAAATAGGTGAATTTAGTGATCAGTCGAATAACTGGAAATTATATATAGAACGTTTAGAACAATATTTCGTTGTCAATAAAATCGAGATTGAATTGAGGGTGCCGACATTAATTACAGTGATGGGAGCAGAGAGTTATGAACTTTTGGTAAGCCTCTGTACACCAACCAACCCGAAAAGCTTACGGGATCAGTTGGTATGCGGCCTAAACAGTGAAACCATACGCCAGCGGTTATTCGCCAAACGGAACCTGAACTTTGAAAAGGCATACCACTTATCGTTGAGCATGGAGGCGGCTGAAAAAGAAAGTAAAATAGTGGATGGGCAGGCGATAGCCCAAGGAAGCAGTTCAGGGATATCGGCACACTGTCAGACCATGACCAGTTTTCGCAGACACGGCCAAAACGCAAGTACATCGTCGAGAGGAACACGGGAGCGGAACAAACAGAACTGGGGTGCACCGAGCGGGGCGCGCACGGTCGCGGGGCAACATGGCGCCGCCGGGCCGGGGCGCGCGCAGCGCTGCGCTGCATGCGCCGGGGACCACGACCAGGCGATGTGCAAATTCGCGCACTACGTGTATCGGGCGTGCAATCAACAGGGGCATTTACGACGCATGTGCCCTAAACTGGTGGAGCAGCGCAGTTCCTACGTAAATAACGTCATGGATGCGACGGAGTACGACAGTGAGGGCAGTGAAGATGGACTCATATTAATCAGATAAGCTTAGATAGTTGCAAGCAAGTTAGTTAATGACGGTTTAATTAATATTGAATGCGATATCGGCAGTGCGGTGTCCTGTGTGAATGACTAGAAATTAAACCATGTAATTTGTTGTTACGTTATTATACGGGCGAAGTAATTAAACCAGTCGGAGTAATTAAACCGTTAGTTTGATACAAAGATAGGTGTAAGCATTTAGATTTGTATATTATTAATAATGGAAAAACTATGTTGTTAGGCAGACAGTGGATAGCTGAGCTACATACTGAATTAACAAAGTTTTTTCCCCATTCTATTGATGTACATAATGTAATGGGCGATGTATTTAAGTATTCGGAATTCAGTTCCAGATTTTGTAAAGTGTTTGAAGATGGTTTGGAACGGTTCACGGGCCCGCCGGTGCGCATTCATTTGCGGGAGGGCGCCCGGCCAGTGTTCATGCGCGCGCGTACGCTGGCGTACTCACTGCGGGGAAGTTCAAAAAAATAACAAAAACACAAAGATACTGAAGATAATTATAACGTCTGATATTAGAAAAACCTAATGCAATAAAATTTACAAAGTCACCTCTTGTTTTCGCCATTTTTTGATTTATATTAATAAAGGTACATATAATGCACCTGATATTTCATTGTTATGTTGTTCAATACAAAGGCTAGAGCTATTATTAGCTTTTCAAATAATATTTTACGAGTTATCGATATTTAATGTTTTTTGGTCATATTCCACATTGTACGCAGAATTCGTCTTTAAGTCTTTATTCCCCGTTAAGGGGTTATGGTAGAAATTTTACGGAAATTACAGAATACTGTAGATATTATTATTATAGAACAGGTCTTAACGCGATGCATGTAAGTACGTATACGGAAACGTACTTGTATTGGGTGCCGACGTTTCACAAGGATTGCAACTTAGCGAGGTCACGGCTGTACTGGCTGAAGAGCGCGATGTCGACTTCTGGCCGCTCGTGCAGGTTCTTCCACTACCCTCACATTGTTTAAATGTTCTCTACATAGATCGAATAACCCATAATTATAATTTTAATGGCACTATTATTCCTAGAGCAGAGCTTGTTCGAGATCTTGGCGTTATGCTAGATCGCAAACTTTTGTATATATGTAACAGAGCTCACAAAATGCTGGGATTCTTACAAAGAGCTACTAAATCTTTTAAAAAGGTAAAATCTTTAATGACGCTGTATTTCGCATATATTCGAAGTATCATGGAATACGCATCGCCGAGCTGGTCCCCTACTTATGTAACACATATTGCCCAACTAGAATCCGTTCAGCGCAATTTTACACGCCGTTTAAAGTATCGCTTAGGTAGGCGGGGTGATTACGCTGATAGGCTCAATTTTTTCCATCTGGTCTCTCTCGAGGATAGACAATTACTTACAGATATGAAACTATTGTTCGACGTAGTGAATGCAGTCCTAGACTCCTCAGCTTACAGAACGCATTGGTGTACGGGCATACTCAATCCGCACCAGACGCATGCGCTCTCTGGTCGGCACGCACAAATTACGCCAAACACTCTGTTTTGCAAAGAATCGTCCAAGCATACGAAAGCAAATTCAGAGGCGCTGACATATTTTTCCTCCATCGAAATACTTTTATTAACTTTGTTAAGAAGTCTTTTTTAACGGAAATACATAAATAAACATGACATAACAGGCACACACGCATACAGAGACACACCCTTACACACCCTCTCACACACACACATACACACAGTTACTCTTCTATTGATCCCTCGTCCCTTTTTTGTTTCTTTTTCTCTTTTTAAATCCTTTTATAAAAAAACTGGTTGCCTGTAAATTCGGTATACGGGCGAAAGTTTTACGTGACAATGATTTTATGTCTGTCTCTCTCGCTCTTAGGCGGGCGCGTGCCTCTCACTCGCTCTCATTGTGAGCGCATAACGTGAGCGGAGCGTAACGCAGTTTCTTGAAGTGTCACCCGGCAAACCAATTTATAAGACGTTGTCACGTCAAAAAAATTAAAGAATAATAATTATTTGCCTACTTTCTTTTTAAAACATAACGGTACGTCGTCATCGATTTGTATATATAGAATTGTAAAGGTCAAACTTTGTAATAGGCTTTATAAGAATTGATTTGTAAAATTGAATTTTTAGATTTAAGAAGCTGTAAAGTTTGCAATACATTAAATAAATAAATAAATAAATCTCTATCTTTAGATATTTCAATAATTGCTTTTATTTCGGTTTTTTTAAAAAACGTTACGTAAATTTATTATTTCTAACGGTTTTAATTTAACCTTAAAGGTAAAACAGTGATTAAAAATTAATTGAAATCTTTATTTGTTGCGTTTGTTATATCTTTAGTTATAATAAATCAATAAATCAATTCAATCATAATGGGAAAATTTACTGCAAGTTAGCAACACTAGTCTAGAACAGTATGGAATGGTATCTTTATTTTGTTCTAACATAATCTTCGACGTCGACATTTTGATATTGTTTTATGTGGAGAGAAAGAGACAAATATATTTAACGATAAATAGGGCGTTCCTTCTGAGCCGCGTTGAAACTTAACAGTAAAACCTCATATTAGCACTAACTACACGTTCCGTCTGAGCGCTTCTGATAATTTCAGCGGCGTTATAATTGTCCAAACGAAACGCGTTTCGCGTCATTTTTTGACAGTTCCGTGTGTTTTTTTTGAAGATAATATATAAAAATATAATATAATAACAAAGATATATAGTTCATAATGCAAAAGTAAACTTTTCTGTTAAAAAAAATACAATATAAGTATTTTTCTCAAAGGATTCACTTTCACATTTTATAGCTGTCAAAAAGTAGCGCAAAATACCCACCTTCCGACATAGGTTTTTGGTAGCAACATTTCGTAGCAAAACCGCTGAAACGAAACGCTAAAAGTCAACATTAGATCTTGCTACCGAAAGCATGAAACGCAAACCGCTAACAATGTTTGCTAAAAAGTAACAGATGGAACGCCCTAAAAATAAGTGCCTTTTTGATAGCTACGTTTTCCTGGCTGTAAGTCACGCTTTTTGACACGAATTTGTTTAGGTTTGCGTCTCTAGAGTATATTATCTCAATGCGCGCCACTGTAAGGCTTAATACCGTTAACTGTTGTATTAATAGATAGAAGGTTTCATCAGTCAAATGTTTTAGTAGATTTGACTAAATACAGCTGCAGCAATGACTTAGCGCGTAAGTTTTTTAACTTTTTTTGCTTATCCTTGGCTACTTGACCTTAAAAATCACACACCAAATTATGATTCATACAAAGCAAAAAAAATACTCTTGATTGCAGCAAAATGTATGTGTTATTGAAATATTGTTTACTTCAAACAGTCTTAAAGCAGTATTTTTTAATTTTCTTATGATCATTTGTACACTCAATTTTATTATAAACTTTTACTTCGATATTCAAGGTTAAAAGTTTAAAACAAAATTGTGTTTTATCAGGAAAAATCTAATTTAACATATACCATGAATTATTAGTACATCACATTGTACTTTTAGGATAAAGACAAATTGCTTGGAGACATAAATAATTTAAGATGAATATCTACCCAGTTGACTTCACTTCAATCTGCTAAAAAGTCTTATTTGACGCCGACTGAAGTTATTTCAATCCTATTTATCGACAATTAAAATGGCCGGCGCTCAAGGGGAGGATCAGATGGCAAAGAAAACTTAATTCGAATCTTTGTTTTACTTCCGAGCACGATAATTGAATTTGTCAGTAAACTGGTTGGAGCGCAACTTGTGCAAAATGGATGCGAATTTTAATCGCTTGCCAAAGCTGCCGAAGGGAACTTCTGCCAGTCGTCTTTACCACCACTGCGAAAGACCGATGGTGACTTGGCCCATAGTGCTAAAGAGAAAGCCGATCTACTGGGCAGTCTCTTTGCCTCGAACTCGAATATGAACGATGAAGGCGCTGTACCACCTACTATACCGTGGTGCGGTAAGACCATGCCGGAAATCTCCATAACGCAGCGGGAGGTCAGGCGGGCGTTGCTCTTTAGACGTTCATAAGTCGAGTGGGCCAGACGGTATACCAGCTGTGGTGCTTAAGCAGTGTGCTCCTGAGTTATGTCCTGTACTCACGCGCCTCTTCGCGCTTTCCTACCACACTAGGCAATTTCCGTCTTCATGGAAAACTGCGAATGTGCACCCGGTGCCCAAAAAGGGCGATAGATCAGATCCATCGAATTACAGGCCTATCGCTATTACCTCTCTCCTCCCTAAGGTGATGGAGCGTGTGATCAACAATTCTAAGATACCTAGAAGTACACGATCTGGTCAGTGACCGTCAATATGGCTTTCGCCACGGTCGCTCGACTGGTGACCTTCTAGTGTATCTCACACACCGATGGGCACTAGCCATTGAGAGTCAGGGGAAGGCATTGGCATGTAGCCTGGACATAGCGAAGGCGTTCGATCGGGTCTGGCACCGCGGTCTTCTATCGAAGTTGCCATCTTACGAAGTGCCCGAGGGTTTGTGCAAATGGGTGGCTAGCTTTTTGTCCGGCAGACGCATACGAACCGTAGTTGACGGTAGTTGCTCTGATAGCATGGACATTAATGCTGGTGTCCCGCAAGGCTCTGTGCTGTCTCCTACGCTGTTTCTACTGCATATCAATGACATGTTGGACATCAACTACATACATTGCTATGCAGATGACAGTACTGGAGACGCTTTTTACACGGGTCGTGCAAACATCCCTCGTTCCGTTGTGGAGGAAAACCGCGGAGAACTTGTGTCTCAAATCGAGACCACACTGTCCCAGGTCTCTGACTGGGGACGGGTAAACTTGGTCCGATTCAACCCTACAAAGACACAAGTGTGCGCGTTCACCGCTAAGAAAACTCCATTCACTGTAGTCCCACAATTCCAGAACACTCCCCTCTCCATCTCCAAGAGCATAAGGATCCTTGGTGTCGACATCTCCAGCGATGTTCAGTTCCAAAATCATTTACAAGATAAGGTGAAGCTGGCGTCCAAAAAACTTAGTGTACTCAACAGAGCGAAGCAGTACTTCACGTCGGGGCAAAGGTTGTTACTTTACAAGTCGCAAGTTCGGCCCCATATGGAGTACTGCTGCCATCTCTGGGCAGGTGCACCCGGATACCAGCTTGGCCCTTTTGACTCGGTTCAACGACGGGCTGTGAGAATTGTCGACGATTCCAAACTCACTTGCGGTATCGAGCCCTTAAGTCTGAGGAGAGACTTTGCCTCACTGTGTGTGTTCTACCGCTTGTACAATGGGTTGTGTTCTGAGGAATTGTTCGAAATGATGCGCCCACGGCTACTTTCTACCATCGCACCGCTCGCCATCGGCAGGGAATTCATTCTCACACTTTAGAACCTAAATGGTCGCGTACAGTGCGGTTTCAGAGAAACTTCCTCCCGCGAACGCTTAAGTTGTGGAATGAGCTCCCTGCCAAGGTTTTCTGCAAGGACTACAGTATGGAGTTCTTCAAGAAAGAAGTTATTAGATTTCTGAAGGGTCGACAACGCGCAAGTGATACCCCTGATGTTGCAAGCGTCCATAGGCTACGGTGACCGCTTACCATCAGGCGGGCCGTAAGCTTGTTTGCCACCTTAGTGGTATAAAAAAAAAAAAAAATAATAAGTAGGTTTTGGGATGCATGAAGTCTACTAGTTTTGCGGTAGGTGAAGTTTACCAATTTTTTTAAATTTAAACAACTTTCAAAACCGTTCAATAAAAGAAAGATTACATTTCAGTAGAATTTGAAAATCATTTAATTAAACTTTATTAACCAACGTTATGTACTATAATCTATTCAACCTCGGTATGCTAAAAAAACGATTTTTTTTTGTATAAATAAAAGTGTAAAAACCGGAAATTATAATATTAATATTAAAAAATTAAATACATAATAAAAGTAAAAAAATATGCAATTATAATATGGATATAAAATTCAGGCGTCACAAAATGCCGCACTCTTATCGGTATTATACTAACCTATAAGTGCACCGGAAGTAGGAAAAAAGCGTGTAACTGGATTCCAATGAAATAAGACATGTGTTAAATTGTAGGGTTTGAGTTATGGAACATATTTTTTTTCGTAACTCGAGAGGGGAGAAGGAGATTATTTTAAAATTTTGGAAATTGGAGAAACATTAATACAAGCCGCGTTGGTTTACGATGAGTTATATATTCGTAAAGCCTACTAAGATATAAAAAGCCACCTTAGTCCAGATACATTGCATTAGCAAAGCAGCACTGCTGCGATGGGCTCACCACCTCTCACGCAGAACTGAAGTGGTTGGTGAAACAAATCTGTCACCCACAGCTTAATGTATCCAGCTGGTTACGCCCTTTAAGGTAATTAAAACCGCGACGATATACATAAATACATACATAAACATCCTTCTTCGCTGCCAAGCTGGTAGTGTGGTCGACTGCTATGCGGAGGATGTGGGTTCGATTCCTGCACTGGATAAACATTTGTGTTTGTTTTGAGTCTGAGTGTATTTATGTATGATATTGTTGTATTTACAAAAAAAGTAATATATAAGGTGTTTACTCCCGTTACGTACGTGTGCACCATGTATCATATGAATACTATGCCGATGTTAAAACTAATATTAACTTACAGGCTTACGCCGATGAGATGTCCACCTTACTAACCAGGTTAGTCCACGATATTCATGACGATCACAAAAGCACAGTCCTCAGTCACTTTTCACAATCACTATGTATGTCTCAAATCGAGACCACACTGTCAAAAAAAAACTCAACATGTACGCGCAAGATAGAAAAATACTACTGACCTTATTTAATTCGATTATTGGCATTTTCAAAGAGATCTGTAGCGCCGCGCCGGGCTAAATAGGTGTTGGCCATACTTTGCACTACATACATTGATTTAAAAATACCTTTTCCCTCGAGTAAAGAATTCCCCTGGAATTTTAAATACTTAATTAAGTATAATAACAATAAACGACTAGTAGGTATTTCGTTTATTTACCTAATAATTTAAGGATATTTCTTAGGGACCACTAATAAATACATACTTAAGTACCTACCTACTACCTACTGATTTTTGCTAAAGGCATCTAGGCCATTAACTGTTAAGTTTCATGAACGACGTTTTTATTTAGCGCTGCAAATCGAGCATAATATGCCGATTTTCTATAATCAACAAAAATTACAAAATTGGGAAAAGACATGCTACAAAACAAAAATGACACAAAATAAAAAAAACATAAAATAAATTGTAGGTAAGTAATTACATTAAAATGTTGTCAATATTCTGAAACTAAACTATTATTTAATGGGTTAAATTGGTATTGTATTGACACATGAGCACGCATAAACTGACTGCACAAGTAGGAGTTTGATGGTTTTTTGGTTGCTTGCTTATTCTTGGCTTAAGTCGGTGAAGGTTAGTTGTGTAAAAGTTAAATTAAAGGATAAAGTTTTTATCCATTTCCTGTGATGGACGCAAAAAAATCTAGAGATATACTTACCTACTTACCAATTTTGGTACTTTAAAAACAACTATTTATACCTACCTAAAAAAGTACAGTACCTTTTACTTTTAATTATTCTTTGCCTTTACACATAACACAATGACTTACCTACTTGTAATTTTTCCACATATTTTTTTTGGGTTGGTAACATTCGCATAGAAAGGTGACTCCCCGAAAATTAGGGTATCGTTTTCGCTTTATTTGACTTTATTTGAAAATACTAGCTCTTGTTTATGCAGCCCTAGTACGTAAAGTTTAGTTTTTGATGATTTTGGTGATATTTCGCACTGATAAGTTATGTATGCATGTTCTTTCTTTACTCTGAGACTTTTTCATGTATGTAAAGAAATGCATTTCATAGTCATGTCTGTCATAAAAACTAGTTTGTTTTCGACTTTATTTGAATAATAGGAACCTACCTATCTAGGAGTAAAAATAGCAAGTAGGTAAAACCACCTATCAAAAAAATATTTGTTTAAATGTTTGATAACAGGTATTTATTTGATAATAGGTAACCTAAAGTATAGCCTAAAATTCCGTTAACAAAGAAAGGTCTCCCTGCAGTGGGGACACAAAGAAACAGGCAAATCCACATACATTTCTTGAGTAGCAACAGATATACTCTGTTAGTACACGAAAATACGTAAATTAATTTTCGAGAACCCTTCATAATTTATAAAAGAGACAAAAATTTTGCTATCTTAGGTGGTCACAGTAATTCCCCGAAAAATAGGGTTCCTTTGTCAGCTTTATTTGACCTTATTCAAAAATACTAGTTCTTATTTATGCAGTCTTAGTACGTTAATACGCCTAAGTTTAGATTTTTACTGAATATAATGACTCTTTACACGGAGATGCATGAAGCAAAAGTAGGATTGAATTGTTTGACGTAAATAGTGGTTACTTGAAAATAAATGCACGATATTATAGTATGTATGGATAGTTATGTCTATTAATTAAATAAGTTTGTTTTCGACTAAATTTGAATTGTTGGTGTGTGTAAGCATCAAATAATATTTTTTAAAGATTAATAGTATGTATTTCATAATATCGCAAAATCGCATACATTACTTGAGTATAAAATACAGAACCCTTCATAATTTTATTTAAGAAAGATTGAAAAATCTTGCTACTTCTTTTAATTTCACTTGTGTGTGAGTATGTTGAGTGTATATGTGAGTGAGAGTTGACGCACACTCAAAGAGTTGGGCCGCAGAGGCGAACATTTTAAGGTAATAATTTAGTATCTCATCTGTGCCTACAGTTCACACAACATACTTTTTCTCACTGTTCAAATTTAAGAAATGGGTATAATATAATATGGGTACCTAGATGTTATCACTGCAGTTACTGTTGAACGTCAATAGTTTGAAAATAAGACTTTTTGGATTTTACGTATTGATACGTAAGATAATAAGTTAGTCATATATTATGTGTTAAAATCTAAAATTGTTATTCAATAATTAATTTAAATTCATTTAATAAAATAAGAATTGCAGAATTGATTAATCGATTCGCCAGAATGACATTAGGTAGAAATAAAGTGATTAGAACCGTCTATCTGTATTTTTATTCTTTCTCCTGGTATTTTGGGGTCATCGGCCATAGTAATATACAGCTGATTGCATCTTAATTATGAATAAAATCAAATGTTTCAGGGCTGTCACTGCACAGTTTTAGGTACAAAAGGAAATTTGCTGATTGTTTGGAAACCTGAACATTATCCGACTTCAGGATATTTTTCCGAACATCTACACACCAACCCTTATTTACTACTTCCGGTTGTATACACCATTTAGCTTACATGTTGTACATGTATTTCTATCCGTTGTTTGGTATCCATAACACAAGCTTTGCTTACTTTGGGGCCAGACGGCGCTGTGTGTAATCTCCAAAAAAAATATATATGCAAACATACGTTTATACTTACAAACATACCTACCTACATACATAATTAAACTTGCCCGAGTGGAATATCAAATAAAAGGGCTTAACTTCGGTAACAATTATTGGGTGCCATTTATTTTTTTACTTAACCATTTACTAACCCTTTTTATATAATACAATAGTATAAAAACCTACGTGTGTGTGAATGACAATAGACTATTCCACCATTTTCATTTTTATTTTGATACGAAAAGATTCTTTTAAAACTTAAATTTTGATGCAAATTACATTATCATACGATAAAAACGCACAAAGTTAGAGCAGTTTAAAGTTCGCTTTTTTAGATAAAAGTCTCTGAAATAGGTTGAGCGCCTTTTGTATGTCTGCATGTAGATAACAAATCGCACGCTCAGAGGTACTTACCTATTTTTCGTAGATAACAAATCGCACGCTCAGAGGTACTTACCTATTTTTCGTAGATAACAAATCGCACGCTCAGAGGTACTTACCTATTTTTCGCGGGTAAACTTAGGTATTATACGCCACAGGTGGAGTGACTCATGTTTTTTAATTATTAACTGTAAGTTTTTTTAGTAACTACGTAATTCTATATAAATGTTTTTTGACGTGACAACGTCTTATAAATTGGTTTGCCGGGTGACACTTCAAGAAACTGCGTTACGCTCCGCTCACGTTATGCGCTCACAATGAGAGCGAGTGAGAGGCACGCGGCATGGTTAGCCCGCCTAAGAGCGAGAGAGACAGACATAAAAAGTGAAAGGCACAAGTTGTCACGATTCCGGACGGTTGTCCGACACTAATTTTTATACAAATGATCTCGAATCAGATTAAAAGTTAATATCTTTTTTTAAGGTACGTACAAATTTGCACCGTGCCAATTAAATTATCTATTAAATAACATTAAACAAAACATTATCTTG
Organism: Apoda limacodes; assembly: GCA_946406115.1. Lineage (NCBI taxonomy): Eukaryota > Metazoa > Arthropoda > Insecta > Lepidoptera > Limacodidae > Apoda > Apoda limacodes. Next base: position 36,691,453 of record OX291542.1, read on the forward strand.
AATGCAATAGTATTTGTGTATAAAGTGTTATTAACGGATCACTAATGTATAAAGTAGTAATTACGAACCGCATTTAGTACGGTTTCACTATGTTTGTTTTTGTAGAATTTAAAAAACAACTTTTTGCGCGCAAGCGGATAAAGTACGCTTTACCACGCACATTTAATCAGATTTTAAACGAAAAAGTGAGCCTTTTCGAGTCAGTGAGATGAAAAAATATTTATAATGGTGCCTAAAGACCTAAATGTAAGAAAAAAATGAGTCAGAGTCAAAAGAAGGGATGAGCTCTCTACAAAAACAAGAGCATATTGCAGTGAAGACCATTTCGACGTAAGTGTTTATTTAGATACTACCAAATACGTAATTCTTAGATTTTTTACGCTATATCTTCTTTTTGTATCGGGTGTTTTAACATGTTAATTTTATAAAACTGACAACTGTATTGAATCGAAATTTATTTCGATACAAACTAGGCAAGAACATACTAACGTACAGTTAAAATATTTACATGTATTAAGAAATACTATGTATATAGAAAAAAGTGCGATAGGCATCAAAATACCAACATCCATGACGCTTTTCCAAAAAAAAGTATTATTTTTAGTGCGCGGCAAAAGTCGACAAACAAATTTACGCAAAATTGTTTTGTTTTCGTTTCAATATTAAAATAAACAAATCAGCAACTGACATTGAATGGAATATACACCTCCAAACATTATAAATAATAATCCGCTTCAAATAAAGTAATTAGGTGTTCATATGAAAAACAAAACTAGAAGATTTTTATAAGTAGCTAGAATCTAGCAATGTGCCAAAAACATTTTCGATTTTTTCATTAATATGCTTATTTTTTTAATGTGTTTTATTTTATTAGTTATACATAATATCTTGTACGCATCTGCACATAATTATTATTTTTGTACTCGCGCCTTGTAAAAATTATCTTCATTTCATAACAGTAGCATAAATAGCTATATTACAAAATAAATATTCTTTACTTATTACGTTAAATTTCCATTTTCTGGATGCGCTGCCGGCGGCCGCACAAGTAACTACGAAGCCAGTCAATTACTGTTGAAGATATGTTAAGAGAGTGTAGAATGCCCAACAAGATATCAAAGTCTACTGAATTGAAGGCATTGCTGAAATCATAGAGTACCTTTATATTCTTAAAAAATGTTGCTGCAAATTCATTAATTACAAGAAATGGTAAAGTTTCTAATTATTCCAGTGCGTGTGTTTTAACTTAAATGTTATTGTTGTTAATGCTCATTAAGTACCTCATAGATAGATATGTAGGTATCTACTTAATAAAAAGTGCTGCGTCATTTATCTACCTACTTATATATTTTTTTGGACGAGCGAGACCGAAGAGCATTAAGCTTCTTGACCTAACCTAAAATCTAAGATAAATACACACAATGAAATCAAGTGAATCGTCGTGACAACACTGATTTTAATGCTCTTTAAAATAAAATAATAAAATAATAACAATGTATTATGGCTACACTACCTGTCAGTGTCGCGACAGCAGAAAGGTCTTTCTCTACGTTGCGCAGAATTAAATCGTGGCTAAGATCTTCAATGGTTGAAGATCGCCTAACCGGACTGGCACTTCTCCTCGTTCATAAAAACGTACCCATTGACGTAAATGACGTAATAACGAGTTTCGGGAGAAGACGTAAAAGAAAAAATGCTTTTGTTATTTAAATATATGTATTTTGTCTGTTTCTATTTTGTTTGTTGGAAACCTCTTCACTTTTGCGGAGTTTTGCGTCATACCCCTCGACATACCTCTAGCTGTTATGACAAATCATTCACCACGGTTATGGAATATAAATAGGCTGCCTCATTCCGTGCGTGATAGTGCTTCTCTGGATGTCTTCAAGAGAAGATGGCAATATGTACGTGTATATCTACAAGTTATTATGTGTTAAATTTTAAATAAATATTTTTAAGTACAGTTTTTTTTTATATACCACTAAGGTGGCAATCAAGCCTACGGTCCGCCGGATGGTAAGCGGTCACCGTAGCCTATGGACGCTTGCAACACCAAGGGTATCACTCGCGCGTTGCCGACCCTTCAGAAATCTAATAACTTCTTTTTTGAAGAACCCCATACTGCAGTCCTTAGAGAAAACCTTGGCAGGGAGCTCATTCCACAACCTAAGCGTTCGCGGGAGGAAGTTTCTCTGAAACCGCACTGTACGCGACCATTTCGGTTCTAAAGTGTGAGAATGAATTCCCTGCCGATGGCGAGCGGTGCGATGGAAGAAAGTAGCCGTGGGCATCATTTCGAACAATTCCTCAGAACACAACCCATTGTACAAGCGGTAGAACACACACAGGGAGGCAAAGTCTCTCCTCAGACTTAGGGGCTCGATACCGCAAGTGAGATTGGGATCGTCGACAATTCTCACAGCCCGTCGTTGAACCGAGTCAAAAGGGCCAAGCTGGTATCCGGGTGCACCCGCCCAGAGATGGCAGCAGTACTCCATATGGGGCCGGACTTGCGACTTGTAAAACAGCAACCTTTGCCCCGACGTGAAGTACTGCTTCGCTCTGTTGAGTACACCAAGTTTTTTGGACGCCAGCTTGACCTTGTCTAGCAAGTGATCTCGGAACTGAACATCGCTGGAGATGAGAACACCAAGGATCCCAATGCTCTTAGAGATGGAGAGAATGGGGTTTTCTTAGCGGTGAACGCGCAGACTTGTGTCTTTGAAGGGTTGAATCGGACCAAGTTTTCTCGTCCCCAGTCAGAGACCTTGGACAGACCGATCTCGATTTGAGACACCAGTTCTTCACGTTTTTCCTCCACAACAGAACGAGGGATGCTTGCACGGCCCGTGTAATAAGCGTCTCCAGTACTGTCATCTGCATAGCAATGTATGTTGTTGATCTCCAACATATAATTGATGTGCAATAGCGTAGGAGACAGCACAGAGCCTTGCGGGACACCAGCATCAATGTCCATGCTATCAGAGCAACTACCGTCAACTACGGCTCGTATGCGTCTGCCGGACAAAAAGCTAGTTACCCATTTGCACAAACCCTCGGGCACTCCGTAAGATGGCAACTTCGATAGAAGACCCCGGTGCCAGACCCGATCGAACGCCTTCGCTATGTCTAGGCTACATGCCAATGCCTCCCCCTGACTCTCAATGGCTAGTGCCCATCGGTGTGTGAGATACACTAGAAGGTCACCAGTCAAATCATCAATCAAAAGTCATGTTTTTCTAGGTATCTCAAAAGCTGTGTGTTGGTCACACGCTCCATCACCTTGGAGAGGAGAGGGGTAATAACGATAGGCCTGTTATTCGATGGATCTGATCTATCGCCCTTTTTGGGCACCGGGTGCACATTCGCAGTCTTCCATGAAGACGGAAATTGCCTAGTATGGTAGGAAAGCGCGAAGAGGCGCGTGAGTACAGGACATAACTCAGGAGCACACTGCTTAAGCAACACTGCTGGTATACCGTCTGGCCCACTCGACTTATGAACGTCTAGGGAAAACAACGCCCGCCGGACCTCTCGCTGTGTTATAGATATTTCCGGCATGGTCTTACCGCACCACGGTAAAGTAGGTGGTACAGCGCCTTCGTCGTTCATATTCGAGTTGGAGGCAAAGAGAATGCCCAATAGATCGGCTTTCTCTTTTGCACTATGGGCCAAGTCACCATCGGTCTTTCGCAGTGGTGGTAACAACGACTGGCAGAAGTTCCCCTCGGCAGCTTTAGCAAGCGACCAGAAAGCACGACTCCCAGAAGGATAGCTCGCAAGTCGCCCACCTATTTTGCCGAAGAATTGGAATTTTTGCTCTAGCAGTTGCTTTCTTACTGAACCTATTAAACCACGGTCGTTTTTTGACCCCGGCAGCTACTCGCAGGTTAGGAATGAAACATTCCATACCAGCGAGGATTGTCTCAGTGACTGCGGCTGCGCAGACGTCAGGATCATCTGAGCTAAAGCAGAGCTGCCTCCACGGGTACGATGCATAAAATTCTCGCAATCCGTCCCAGTCTGCCGACTTATAGTGCCACACACGACGCCAATTAGTTGGCCCAGAAGGATCGGGTTGTGTGCATAACATTTATAAAATACCTACTTTTTACTTGTATCTATTGTTATCAAAATTAAATTATAAGTTCTTGACTTGACCACGACTATATGACCCCCTCCTGGCGCCAAAGCTGGATCCGCCCTTGATTGGATTAATACATTAATAGAAATATATGTAAATACATTAATACATTAAATAATGTATTCAATGCACACTGCGAGCCGAAACTGTGTTAAATGCTTACACGCGCGGCAGGTCTAAGGCGATATGACGTCAGCCCAGGGAACGTCATTCGTTTCGCCCGTTTGCGGGTCGCCGGTCAGGCATTTTACCAAAAACTTTAATTGTCTATATCTCGGTCAGTTTTTGGTATTTTTTGATAATTCAAAAAGTTTTATTTACATAAGAATACTGTCAACGCAAATTGCTTATTAATTTGACACTTCTTAACTTAGTGGAATAGTCTATTCTTGTGGATATACATTATGGGGTGCGTAAAACAAACTTTCATACTCAGTTCAAGGTACGAAGAGCTACCCCTAAATTATCTTATTCTATTTTTATTACATATCTCTATGGTGGTTTTAAAAGTCACATCTCTGTGAAATTTCATTAGAATCTACTCAAAATGGCAAAATAAGGCTGTAAAATACAAACGGACGGTTTTGCCACTTGGCGACGGAAACGTTAAAATTACACAACATCGTAAAAAGTCAGTGCAATAAGTCTTTTAAGAGGCTTTCTCTTAACTTGGCTATGAACAAAAATTCAATAATTCATCATTTTACATAACGAAGTTGGAAAAGCAACTTTGCTTATTCGCCATTATAGAGTATTACTAGCGATCCATTCAAATGCAGTTTAAATTTTCGAAAAAAGAATCGTATAAAATCTGATTATTGTCAAAAAAACCTGAAACTTCGTAAGAATGTCTAGAAAAAGGTTTATAATACATTTACTTTCAAAGAAACAAAAAAAACCTCTTAAACAGAAAATTTGCACTTTTCAGAAATTATTAATTCCAAGTGCCTATTTGCTTAATCAAACAACTACAATCAACTTACAAAACCTGGTCATTATTGTCTTAAAAATACTACTTTTCTTCCTTTCCTTTAGTAAGTTGTATGTTTTCATGTGACACAAAAATAAGAAAATTCTTGTCGTGTCCAAATTACTTACATCCCAAACGCATATTTCCTGTACCATACAGTTGCTGATATGCAAAACATGCTCCATACGCGGCAGAGCTGAGCTGCTGAAGTGCGGTATCGTTAATAATCTCAGCGAATCCAAATATTTTATTTATACAAATTTTTATGTTTCACAACAAAGCAAATTTGCTTTTGTAGTTAAAAACAGAATAATACTGAAAAGAGATATTGCTTTACATTTCGGTTAAATTAAAGGTAGCCTATGAGCCAAAAAATGTAAAAAGACCTTAAATGGTTTGTTTATCTTCCAAAACATGTAGAATTACAGATTGCTTACCCACCATCAAAAACGCTAGAACTGCAATGGAACTACGATCAACAAGTCATAAAGTTTACATAATTTTTGTTACCTTATAAAAACGGCAATACGGAGATAATAAAGTACAGGTATGTAATAAAGTGCAGTATAATGAATCACCGTACGTTTGGCGCGGCGACAAATCGCGTCGTAAATCAGAGTCCTCGCTACGAGTACGTTACTGTTGTTACTGGAACTACCCTCTGCTGTGGCATTGTTCTGCACAGAATTTTGATAGATGAAAAATACATAAGATTACAAGTGGGTACCGTAGAGATGTAATTAATATTTGTACATTTCTGATTTGGTAGTTGAATTGAACCTTTTTTAAAAGCTGCGGGGAAAAACTAGAATAAAGCAAAACTTTTTTTCGTTTTGTAACTTTTCACATTTGCTTTTCTAGATTTTGAAGCTATTGTACGCATTGCGACGACAGGAAGCGCCTGCAGTCAGACACCCGACGCACGGCTGAATACTAAATTTTGGCGCTTTTCCAGGTTTCCGGACGTCTACGAAGTCTTTACCGTCTGTCACGTCCGTGAGATAAGCGTTAAGAATAAAGGTATTCACTTAAGTTTTTTTTTGCATGGTCCTAGTTTTAACTGTATTCTGCGATTTTTTTTTATAACCAAGGTCTTATTAAAGGCTTCACTCGCGCGTTGCTGATCTATATGGTTTAAGTTATAAAAAATAAATTAATGTGATAATAATTCAAAATTAAATTAAAATTGTAGTTCGCTAATTAACTTTTTAAATTTTTAACCTTCTCCATTGCTGGCTGATAATCTTCCTAGTTACCCTAATCACCGACCAGTTCATTCCAGGCAAGGGACATTGATAAATTGGCAAACCACAACATAATGTTGATATGTAGAGGTACATACGTATATGTACCACATTTGAGTCAATTTATGTATGAGTAACTTTGTTTATCTTAAAATTTAACATCTGTAGTAGTTTCTTTATGGGAATAACAGATCTCATGAAGATCTACATTTTGAATGACAGCTTTCAAACTAAAAAGGGCGATCTCTGAAACTATTAAAAAACAAAACGGCGACGCTTCTTCTGCATTACACTCCTCACTTAACGTAGTAGATGATAGATATATGGAGCTGCAACACCAAACTCTATAATTGTATTATCGTTAGTTTTCTGTACTGCCTCCCACTATAGTAAATTTATAAACGTATTCACGTCAAAAGTGATATGTCAAAGACATAAACACACATTCTTGTATCATACCGGCCTGCCTCATTACTCTCCAATTTAATTTCGAGGATTGTAGGACGTATAGAAAATAAAGAATGTAAAATCCCTATACATAGTCAACCAAAATATTCAAGGTATGCTTGAAATAGAGTTGTTCATGAACTGCTGCAACATAGATATTCTATGCATTCCAAAACATTGGCTAAAGTCTCACCAGTTCATGTTCAACTTCAGTAGTCACCAAATTGGTAGTTCGTTCAACAGGGAACACGCTATTCATGGTGGCTCTTTGATTCTTGTAAATAACAAGTTAAAACATAAAGATCGGAATGATATTGTTAGCCTCTCTTTTGAACGAATTATTAAAATAGCCTGTGTGGATTTAGAGCATTTCATTGTTGTTAGTGTGTACAGGCCGCCCTCAGAGGATTATGTCATTTTTGAAAATAAAATGGAGGAGGCTCCATCCATTATTAGCAAAAAAATAAAAAACTATTTGTTTGCGAAGATTTCAATATAGATTCGTTAATAGAAAAGTCCTCCTTAGGCATAAAATTAAAAAGTCTATTTCAATCATTCAACTGTAAAAATATATTTCTATCACCGACTAGAATAACAGCCAATACAGCAACATGCATAGATAATATTTTTACAGTTACAAATAAAAGTATTATAAATAACCTTTCTTCTGACTGATTATGGGCACCTAGTGCAAATTGAATTGTTGGCAGAGAGTAAATGTAAGGAAAAAAATGTTATAAGACCTAAAACTAACCGACACGTGGAGACATTAAAAAATAATTTATTGTTAAAAATTCCGCCTCTTATCGAACATAATGATCCAAATACACAATATATGATGTTTTTAAAGTCTTTAGTGATGAGTACGACTCTGTATTTAAACACAAGAGTGTCTTAACTAACCAACGTCCATGCGTTAATGATTGGGCTACTGTGGGCTTCCATATAAGCAGAAAACAATTGTATGAGTTATATAGTGAAAGTAAGTTTGATTTAAGTGAGAAATTTAATGATTATGTTAAAAAATACTTTAAATTATTTAAAGTAATCTGGCGTATAGCAAAATCACGTTCTTTAAGTGAAAAAATTAAAAATAGTAATGATAAAATAAAAACTTCTTGGAGTATTATTAATGCTGAGACTGGAAAATCAAAATCTCATAAAACTGATAATTGTTAAGAAGTTGATGGGACTATTTTTAACTCACAAACAGATATTGCCTCATTGTTCCATTTTTTTTTCCTGGATATTCCATTCTCAACTACCAATTCACTAAACTCACCTCCATTAATAGCAGAGGCTCTGTTAAAAGAAAATGTAAAAGAATGCCCAAAAAAATTTAAATTTAGACATGTAAATCATAATGATGTTATCATAGCATTTAATTTCTTAAAATAAAAAAAATACGGCTGCCCTCTGGAGTCATTCAGTTACCTTAGTAAAAACCATAATTTCTGTGATAGCTCCCCAACTAGCTATAATATTTAATTAATCTATTCCTGATTTCATGAAAAACAGTAAAATTATACCTATATTTAAATCAGGTGCTACTACTGACCTCTCTTATTTTAGACCTATCTCTATACTACCTGTTTTCAGTAAAATCTTTAAAAAACTGACTTGCACAGTTTGAGTTCACAAAAAGTCGGTAGGCGTTGAGCTTATTCAGCACATATTTGATGCTTGGGAGGATTCAATGGATGCCTTGGGTGTTTTTTGTGATCTATCCAAGGCATTTGATTGCGTCCAACATGAAACCCTAATTAGGAAATTGCAACACTCTGGTATTAGGGGTACTGCACATAAACTTATTAGCTCGTATCTGGACAATAGGATTCAGACAGTTGATATAAATGGAAAGCGCGACCCTGGATCTAAAATTAAAATGGGCGTTCCAAAGGGCTCCATCCTGGGGCCATTAGGATAGGATTACAGTATGGAGTTCTTCAAGAAAGAAGTTATTAGATTCCTGAAGGGTCGGCAACGCGTAAGTGATACCCCTGGTGTTGCAAGCGTCCATAGGCTACGGTGACCGCTTAATATCAGGCGGACTGTAAGCTTGTTTGCCACCTTAGTGGTATAAAAAAAAAATCCTATTTCTTATATACATTAATGATCTGCCGGAAGCCGTTAAAAACAATCACGAGATAGTGTTGTTCGTAGATGACACATCACTATTGTTTAGAGTTAAAAGACGCGAAACAGTTCTAGATAATGTAAACAACTGTCTGTCTAAAGTTGTCCAGTGGTTCAATATGAATAATTTGCTTTTAAACAGTAAGAAAACCAAATGTATTAAATTCTTAACGCCAAATGTTAGTCAAGTAAGAACCAGTGTACTCATAAATGGGGTGCAATTAGATGTTGTAGATAGCGCTGTATTCTAAGGCATTACTTTAGATGCAAAACTTCAATGGGGCCCACCCATAGCTGGATTGGCGAATAGACTTAGTTCTGCAGCTTTTGCGGTTAAAAAGATTCGTTAACTTACAGACGAAGCCACAGCCCGGCTAGTATATTTTAGTTACTTTCATAGCGTGATGTCCTATGGTTTCTTATTATAGGGACACGCCGCTGACATACAGACAACTTATTTGTACTGCAAAAGAGGTATATTCGAGCAATATACAATTTATCTAACAGACACTCTTTAAGGGATAAATTTAAAGAGATCGATATACTAACTTTACATGGTCAATATATTTGATAATTCATAAGAATATGTATGGTCATAAGAATATTAATCTTTTTTAAAAAAATAGTGATGTTCATAATCGAAATACAAAAAATAGACACAAACTAGCTCTGATCCACACAAGGCTTGAGAAAATTGATTAATCATTTAAAGGACAATGTGTCCGTTTTTACAACAAAATCCCTGCAGAATTATGTAAACTGAATTTAAAAAAGTTTAAAATTTTTGTTAAACAGAAACTTGTCAAAAAAGCTTACTATTCAATTAAAGACTATCTTATAGATAAAAACGCATGGGAATAACTAAAATGTTGTTATCATAGTACTTATATTTGGAAATGTACCAATCGTTACACACATTGTAACTAGTACAATCAAAGTTTTCTTGGAGTTGCTTGAGTGTGTAATGCTCTCTCAAAGTGTCTCTGCGGTGGTGGCGTGTGTGTCGGGTCGTTACGTTCCCTAAAACATGGTTGAGCGAAGCGATGGCTGATTCATGTGTCATACTCGTGAACGGGGCCACCTGTGAAGGCTGGTCTGCTCTTGTAAACTTCTTTGTATCCTTGTATTTAGTCTTACTTTTTTGTTTTGTTTATCAATACTGTTTATCAATTGATTATTTCTAGGTCAAGAAGAGGTACATAAACTCTCTTTTTTTTATATTTTGCAATTAGATACTTTTTTATGTTGTGCTTGTACATTTTATGTTTTTTATGTTTGTAATGGAAAGTGTCCTTCTATGATAGGAAGGGGATTTTCCAATATTTTTAGTGGACGATGTAAGAAAAAGGGAGAAAAGAAATGCCCTTGCTGAGTTTCTTACCGGTTCTTTTCAATACAAGGTCTCCTGCCCTATAGACTTACGAACCGATGGCGTAGTGACATTCATAAGTGCACAATTATTGTCGCCTAAATTGAATAAATGATTTTTGATTTTGATTTTTGATTTTATTTAGCAATAGAAAACTACACGACTAAACTATACAACATCTGAATATTTTTTTTTTTATATAGGCTAACATAACAAAAATTTTTAACAAATTATAAAAAAACCACTGCATGTTAAAAAAGATTAGAAACTGGTTATAGTTATGTTTGTATGACTTGCAGTTGTCAGTCCGCATGTCGGTCGACACAATGCTGCATTTCGCTACGCTGTAGCATTATTATATTTAAAAATATCTGTAACACATAACACTGTATCTGTCATGTGGAATATAAACAAGCGAGAACTGTTATTCAGTTTTAGTAAACTTTTAACCAATATAAAAAATAATACTGTTCCGTTTCGCGAGACATCAATAGTTAAGGTTACCTAAATGAGTTATGCACAAGATTCATAGATTCATTGTTCCTCTTGAGAAAATATAAAAAAAAATCTTTTTTTTTTTAGCCACTTCTGTTTTTAGCCATTTCTAACTGCCGTAGGAAAAATAAATTCCTGTAATGAAACGCCGGACGAGACGGTATCAGCGGTGGTAGTGCGGTAATTAACGAGCTTGTATCCGCTCGCTAACTAATATTATTGATTACCTACATTCAGTTTTAACAAAGATTAATTACATTGACGTTTATATTTATGTATCTTATAAAAATTAAGGCCCGTGCCTTTCGGCTACATCTTTCACAATATCTACAATCTACAAATTTCTTTAGTCGAACATCAATTAAAAGAATTGAACGCATCTTGTCACAGCGTAGATGAGTTTACATCGACTAGTATCCTACTCATATTACCTTAGTTAATAAGTAATAATAAAGGAAACGACTTGAGAAGTTCTTTAGACAGCGCTCGGTCTACGGACAGTAATTGGATCGAAGTCACCTTGAGTGAAGTTACTGAACAATTACTTTAGCTTCGAAGCCAAATTAAAGGAACTGGTAATTCTCTTGCCGGATGTCAAACTTAGTAATTAAAATTGAAAGTAAGTATAAGAAACTCTAGATCGGTATTTTATGTCGAGGTAAGTCAGATCACAAAATAATGATTTCTTAAGTTTCGCTTTGTTTGATAACTTTATATATAATCAAATGAACTTAAAGGGAACTTCGGTTGAAATATGGACACCTAATTTAGAGTTTGTGCTGTGGCACTTGTACGTAAATGGTTTTGTGTACATGCGTGCATCACCATTTATATTTATTTCATCTAAGGTTAGAGACAAATGGCGCTTCTTGAGGAGGAAGACTTTCAACTAGTTAACAATTTTGTATGAGTATGCTTCATTACTAAGTATTTGTTCAACAGTGGACTTCTGCAGTTTGTGAAATATCGGAATCTAATTGAAGATCACATATCGATTGCTAAAAAACTTTTTTTTTAAAAAAACAACAGGCTTCAAAAAAATTGCACTAAAAAGGTAAAAATATAAATAAGGTGTCATGCAAGTGAAGTGTGTAATAAGCTCTTAGGTACATAGACACCAACTTCAAATTGTAATTCAGATTAGATTTTTGGAAATAAGTAATAATTTTTACATTTTTAGTGCATCTTTTTTGAAGCCGGTTGTTTTTTTTGTTAAAAGTTTTTAATTTTTATTTTTGAGTGACGAATTCCTTTTTTTTTCGTACACTTAAAACATTCATACTTGTAACAAAATTTTATACAATCATCAACATAAAAGGTGTGTTTCTGTGCTCCTATATTAATAAAGTGGATTTAAAACTTATACTTTTGAAGAAAAAAAATAATTGATGTTAATTTGGAACTAGTGAAACACACCTTTTATGTTGATGATTGTATAAAATTTTTGTTATGTTAGCCTATAAAAAAAGAAACTTATTCAGATGTTGCATAGTCTAGTCGTGTAGTTTTGTATTTCTAAATAAAATCAAAAATCATTTATTCAATTAAGGCTACAATAATTGAGCACTTATGAATGTCACTACGCCATCAGTTCGTAAGTCTATAGGGCGGGAGACCTTGTACTGAGAAGAACCGGTAAGAAACTCAGCAAGGGCGTTTCTTTTCTCCCTTTCTCTTATAGCTCCCACTTAAAATATTGGAAAATCCCCTTCTTATCATAGAAGGACACTTTCCATTACGAACATAAAAAACATAAAATGCACAAGCACAACATAAAAATATATCTAATTTCAAAATATAAAAAAAAGACAGTTTATGTGCCTATTCATCACTTAGAAATAATCAATGTGTTACAGTATTGATAAACAAAACAAAAAAGTAAGACTAAATACAAGGATACAAAGAAGTTTGCAAGAGCAGACCAGTCTCCACAGGCGGCCCCGTTCACTAGTATAACACATGAATCAGCCATCGCTTTGCTCAACCATGTTTTAGGGAACTTAACGACCCAACACACACGCCACCACCGCAGAGACACTTTGAGAGAGCATTACATACTCAAACAACTCCAATAAAACTTCGATTGTACTAGTTACAATGTGTGTAACGATTGGTACATTTCCAAATACAAGTACTATGATAGCAACATTTTAGTTATTCCCATGCGTTTTTATCTATAAGGTAGTCTTTAATTAAATAGTAAGCTTTTTGGTCAAGTTTCTGTTTAACAAAAATTTTAAGCTTTTTTAAATTCTTCTTCTTCTTTACTTCTTTACATACTTCTGCAGGGATTTTGTCGTAAAAACAGACACATTGTCCTTTAAATGTTATATTGTTTCGACGATTCGAAAGTGTTCTAAGAAATATATTTAAATAACTATTGTTTGATTTGAAAAACAAACGACTGTTGGAAGACGGTGCAGTGTAGTAGCAGTAAAAATACGAGCGATCCGGATAGGTACATTTTAAAATGACTAAATTATCTCGAAAATTTGCCAACCCATGCCCGGTTAGGTTGCCTCCCCCTGCCTGTACCTGGCTACGCCCTTGATAATAACTAAACTTATACTAACTAGTGGACTTGTGAACTGTAGACCTCGCGAGTCTTTGCTTAGTTTAAAACACATGCTCATAATATAACTTACTGACTGAATTCGCTAACCACGCCAATTTTATTATAGGATGCAAGTAAAGTAGCAAACAAAAGCTTTGGGGACGGGTCACCAAAAACCAAGAATCATAGTTATATTCCGAAAGTTGATGAAATTCCCTTGTGATTTGATGTGACACAGGAAATCCTACATCCCCTCATACCCCCGACCCATTGAAGTTTATTGTATGAAAACCATTCATGGACAGGTCTGTTTCATTCGTGCAAGTATATCGCACTCTCGCAAAACTCGTGAAAACAATGTGCATACAGCATGATGTAAGGTGCGGTTTCCACGCGGGGACGCGGCGCGGCTGATTTACGACGCGATTTGTCGCCGAGCCAAACCCACACTGATTCATTACTCTGCACATTATTACACAATATGCCTAATTTAATAATAGTATAGGTACTGTCTCAATTTTATGTGTATGTGTACGTTCAGTCACGTGCAATAATACTTGCACAAAACATCATACAACGATCACTCACTTCAACATTACTATATGTCAATATCAATATCATCAATAATATCTGCTGTAAATCAATCAAAATTAGCTTCAAAATATTTCATTCCATACAACCTTGCCTTAGCCCAGTGGTTTAATAAAAACTCAGTTCAGACTCATGCTATTCATGTTTTTTTTTTTGTGTTTGAGTGACAGTAATTCCATTCTTATGAGATTTTTTTTTGTTTTTTGATAGTTTACTTCTTTTTAACATTTTTAAATTGAATTATAAATGGCTTTTTTGCCATTCAGAGTCAATAAACAACAAGGAATAGGAATATAACTGCAGTTCAGGTCATTTATAAAGATAATGTTTTTAAAATCGAACTATCGTACGTTACTAGAGTTAGCTACCCACTCCCACTCCCACTCCTACCTTCTATTCTGTTTTTTTTTGATAGGCATCAATAACTTCGTAAGTGTCTGATCATCATGATGCAGCTGACGTGGTTTCTTGGACCTAAATGTGACGTGATTAACGCAATTTCAGTAAGTTCTGCGGAGCGGAAGCACCACTGTGAACAAAACTTAATACGATAGAATTACCGATCCGCATTTTAACAGAATCAGAAATTTTTTAAGAGAGCAATCAATATCGGCCAGAAAGCTAATTTCTGTAAAACTAATGATGTGCATGTAAATTTACTAATAATCATCATATAATGTCATACATATTACTATGAGATATATTTGTTACTAGCTTCTGCCACCTGCCCTAAATTCGGTTATCGGTGTAGGATTTCAACGGCAACTACTCAATTATAGAAAAAAAATCGACTCACACTTAATGTTTTCATGTACCCTATGCCCTTCCCCAGGACTCAAACTATCTTCATGCTAAATTTCATATTACTTAATTGGTACAGCGGCTTAAGCGTGAAGGAGTAACAGACAGACAGACAGGTATACTTTCGCATTTATAATATTATTATGGATATACCTCTGAAGTAAATTACACCATAATGACGCCATGAAACTTAACTTTTTTTTGTATAGAATTTAATGTTTTAGCCGTTGTGTCGTCAAATTTTTTACTTTTTATCTCGAAAAATTTAAAAGTTCCCGCAGGTATAACTATAACAGAGTTTTAAGAACAATAAATGTAGCTATAGTTTGCTATTAGTATAATTAAGTAGTTCCCCGCCGATAACCGAATTCAGGGTGGGCGGAGCCGTTGGCAACAACTAGTACACATATAAATACATAGACAAAGACACACATAAATAAAACACATATAGTGTCATAAAAATTGATACTACTAGAAAATATATAAATATATGTATAAACTTACATAGGTACCAATATAATAAAATAATAAATATAATACGCTGCAATCCACCATCGGCCGCCCGGTGCCAGAGAACGCATGCGTGCAAAATGCGTGAGGGCGCATCACACAAGCGTGCACACATACCCATATGCATACACATACTCACAGACGTTGTATGTCATGAAGTAGCCCAAATCCCACACGACAGTCCGGCAACAAATGCACACCATTGAACGTACTGTCACTTCTGAAACAAGCCTAAGGGAAGAAGAAGTGACAAGAAACTTCCCGGGTGTACACCTTTTACCATCAATCACGCAGGAACCAGGTCACCAAATATACAAAATCTATGCAAATCAATGTTGAAACACATATATGCGCCACTCCCAGCAGCAAGCAACTAATAATGGACGACTATCCATGGTTTAACCTACCACATGTAGAGGCAGTTCGTAAGTGTTTTGATGCGCGCCGTTGCTTGAGTAGCGATTTTGTACGGTCGCCACTACAGGATCGTCTAAAGGTACGTACAGATTATTTGCAACACAACATGCAATGCAACAATTCCCATACTTTTTGTTCTCCAGTTCGCAAACACACTTGAATCAATTGCGCGCACGCTACGTGCATTCGCAGGGCGCGCGTGGGTTCCTGCCTATTGTCGGTTTTTCGCCGAACGCTTTGAGTGCGCGCAGTGTAATCTGGACGGCTAATTCACGGCGGATCTACCTGCTACTCGTAATATTTGAATTGTCGATTGTAAAAATTGATGAAGATGACGACTGGGACTTTTTTTATAACTGCTGTAATAAAATAATTGAAACACCAATATACTTATGTACACTTCAAAACGGCTCCATGGCATGCGCGCTGAACGTTGCCCGGAATGGCCGTTGTAAGGCCGTTCTGTATAGTCTGCCTCACTGTTTGGATGGGCTGTGGTGCCGTAACCCCCCTATTCAGGTGGTGGAGGAGGAGGATAAAAATCGTTCAACACAGGCAAGGAGATTTCTAATCTATTCGTTATAATGACCCTCGAAATAGCGTATAATCGTGGCCAGATCTGTCAATATTTTTTTATTTTTACTATGTATAATTGTTACTATGTAAGTTACTCATAAATAACTATTGTAAATTTACTAAAATATACAACAATACTACGTTGTTAACAGAGTATTATTTACATAAACATGCTGCTGGAAACGATAACGACCACGTTATATTGGAGACCCCGACTTTTCACGGGTCTCACCACACCTGACGTCTGGCGATACATTGTCGTCGTTACATAGGTTCCTTCATACCCGATGGTGAACCCGTGGAAGACGCAACTTTCGCTGCAACAAGGAGGCAGATACATGACTACTGTGAAGAAGACGCCACTTTTACCTGCACTACAACAAGGAGTCATAAGCGATTTACACAGCCGTTTTCAGTCATTATTCAAATAAGTATGTTAGTTACATTGGTTACGTAATGTAGATTAAACTATTATCAAACTAGTAGCTTAAAATTTAATTTAGACTTAACTTCTTTTTACACTATTTAATCTTAGGAAATATCACAGATATAAATATGAGGTCTCTATCAAAGACATTGTACTGCAAAAAATGTACTGCGGCTAATACTTTTTGCTTATCATTAGATAGTTGCAGCGTATTAGGAATACTTATTATATAAATGAGCAGCCAGCAGTCAACTACTCCGTAAATCAGTATCCAACAGTTGACTTCACCAGCGTCGCAATGTGTACGGAATACTTATTGTATAAATCAGTATCCAGCAGTTGACTTCACCAGCGTCGCAATGTGTACGGAATACTCATTGTATAAATCAGTATCCAGCAGTTGACTTCATCAGCGTCGCAATGTGTACGGAATACTTATTGTGTAAATCAGTATCCAGCAGTTGACTTCACCAGCGTCGCAATGTGTACGGAATACTCATTGTATAAATCAGTATCCAGCAGTTGACTTCATCAGCGTCGCAATGTGTACGGAATACTTATTGTGTAAATCAGTATCCAGCAGTTGACTTCACCAGCGTCGCAATGTGTACAGAATACTTATTGTATAAATCAGTATCCAGCAGTTGACTTCACCAGCGTTGCAATGTGTACAGAATACTTATTGTATAAATCAGTATCCAGCAGTTGACTTCACCAGCGTTGCAATGTGTACAGAATACTTATTGTATAAATCAGTATCCAGCAGTTGACTTCACCAGCGTTGCAATGTGTACAGAATACTTATTGTATAAATCAGTATCCAGCAGTTGACTTCACCAGCGTCGCAATGTGTACGGAATACTTATTGTATAAATCAGTATCCAGCCGTTGACTTCACCAGCGTCGCAATGTGTACGGGAAACTTTTCGTATAAAAATTATAAAACTAGGAGCTCTTGGCCCAGTGAGACCAGTCTTTCGGAAACGATATGTGAAGTTAAACTACGTCGAGTTTGGTCACATCTAGAGTGAATGCCCAGGGGTATTTATCTGGGCTCCCGCGTGTTTTGGAGGTCACGTAAAACCCGCTGGTCTTGGCTATTTGTTATATGATAGTAATCGCAAGCAAAGTCAGAGGCCGTATGGGTCAAGTGGCTACTAGCCCGACAACGTCTGTAAACCCGCTTTAGGTCAGTTTGGTGAAGTATGGCCTAGGTCTCCTTCTTCAAGGGGAGGCCTCTGCCCCTGCAGTGGGGTGTATAAAGGATGAGGCAAAGGCAATGTCAATGCTCGTAAAACTCTTAAGAGTATCGGATTCGCAGCGCGCTCATACAACAGGATTTTTCTCCTCTGATGAATATCAATCTCTCAAACTCAATGTTTTTGTTTTAACAAGACCAGACAACTAATATCTAAGTCTGTGGTGTTTCAGTTTTACGTTAAATTGTGTAGTTCTAAAATTATTAGAGTGCAAATACTTGTTATTAATGGTGAAACCAGCTGCAACTTCGTGCTTATTATACACTATAACAAAAACGTTTCCGAAAATTTTAAAGCACCACAGACCTAGATAATATAATAAATTTTCTAAATAAAAAACTTTACTGTCATTCTTACTAAATTAAATGAATAAACACAATAACCACCAAGTCGGGTAAATTTTTTGTTGTGTTTGATAGTGTTAGGGCAAGGTTTTTATAAAAGAAAAACGGTCGAGTGCGAGTCGGACTCACACTTTAAGGGTAAACTGATTTTAATGAAATTTTGGTAAGTTGTTATGCACATGTCGGGAAAGGATTCTGTATTAGTACAACCCTGTCACAATAGGTTGGTGCGGCAGTTGTTTAAAAAAAAGAAACACGGTTCGCCGGGTCAGCTAGTAATACCTATAAAGAGCACTGCCTAAAATAATAGTAGGTAACTGTAATTAAAAGTGTAACCATTTCATTTGCAATTTATTGAACCTCGCTCAGACAGGATCATGAGTAAGTTACACTTATATAATACTAGCTTTTGCCCGCGTTATCGGTGTAGGATTCCAACGATAACTCCTCACTTATAGAGAAAAATAAAACCGACTCACACTTGACGTTTTTAAGTAGCCTATGTCCTTTCTCGGGAGTCAAACTATCTCCATGCTAAATTTCATCTTAATCAGTACAGATGTTTAAGCGTGAAGAGGTACAAACAGACAGATTTACTTTCGCATTTATAATATTAGTATGGATTTTTATAATGAATACATACCTAAAGTAAGTAAAAGTAAATTTGCCGTATGATACCAATTTTCAAAATAATTGTACCTACATCTACTGTGAACAATGCGTCACTAAGATTGAAAGCCTAAAAAGAGATTTCCAACTATTCCTATCCTAAGTAAAAAGAATAGAACAGTAGGTATTTAGTATTTTTTAAATATTAAAAAATTAATTGTATATTAAAAATCGGCAAACAAGCCGAAGGTCCGCCTGATGGTAAGCGGTCACCATAGCCTATGGACGCTTGTAACATTTCCATAATACAACCTTCTTTTACTCTAATATCGGCCAGTAAAGAATGTTCTAATCTAATCGTAAACAAAAGAAGGCATTATTAGTCATTGTTATTTAAAATTGAAAGTTGTATTAAAATAGAAATTATATTAGGTTATATAGGTATTTTCTTATGATTTTTATGTAAAAACTGAATTTGACGAATGATGAATAAAATATAATAAAATTATTAAAATTTCAATATTATTATTAAAAAATAAATTATTCATGTGGCAAACTGCATTGTGTATTTTAGCAAATAATTATGAACACACTGTTCCACACAGTTACATGGATAGACTTATTTAGTATTTTGAACATCCTATATTTCATCAGAACAGGTAAATGTGGCCGACCTTAGGTTGTAAGAGTAGCCTAATGTCGGCTGTGATTTGTATAGTCTAATAAAATTGTATAACTAACATTTAAGGCGGCTGAACTTTGGTCATTCAATTAACGGGTATGGAACGCCTTATAAACTCTAAGAGCCCTAACTTAGGATACTAATAAATTATAAAATTGCTGTCATCCCCCTTGTCTCGGCCGCAGGCCAACATTAGGGTTTTTTAATACAATAAGAATCCAATCATGGGCCCCGTTATTACTAAGTAACAAATTAAAGTAAACAACTAAAATAACATAAAAATTCTTTAACATTGCTATTTTACTGTCTGGAAGCAGTAACAAAACTATTGCAAGCTATTTATGGACAAAAAAACATATTTCCAGAGTGGTATCCGTTGACATTTTCCACCAAATTAGTGATAAAATTGCACTGCTGCCGCCGGCTTCTATACACTATACCACTGGAGCGTACGACATAAAGACACCATACTGCATACATACCGCCAATTTTACATATAAATTATAATTCAATGACGCATTACATAATCTTTATCATAACCTTTAGTGTCTTCAGTCAATCAGTAGGCAGTGAACACGATTTTTAAAATTATAACTTAGTACTTTTTTTTTATCCCGCCGGTCCGCCTGATGGTAAGCGATCACCGTAGCCTATGGACGCTTGCAACACCAGTGGTATCACTCGCGCGTTGCCGACCCTCCAGCAATCTAATAACTTCTTTCTTGAAGAACCCCATACTGTAGTACTTAGAGCAATCCATGGCAGGGAGCTCATTCCACAACTCAAGCGTTATCGGGAAGAAGTTCCTCTGAAACAGCACTGCACGCGACCATTTCGGTTCTAAAGTATGAGAATGAATTCCCTGCCGATGGCGAGCGGTGCGATGGTAGAAAGTAGCCGTGGGCATCATTTCGAACAATTCCTCAGAACACAACCCATTGTGCAAGCGGTAGAACACACAGAGGGAGTTAAAGTCTCTCCTACGACTTAAGGGCTCGATACTGCAAGTGAGTTTGGAATCGTTGACAATTCTCACAGCCCGTCGTTGAACTGACTCAAAAGGGCCAAGCGGCCAATATTTAAATTTATCAACAACTGCGTTATAACTTTTAAAAAATGTGTTCACTGCCTACTGATAGAATGCAGAAATAAAAGGTTATGATAAAGATTATGTAAAGATGGCGAGGCATTTGAAAGAAGAGTAAACGCGGGAAATCAGGTGAACGGGGCGATGCAGTCAAAAATTGTCGGAAAAGGCACGTTTGGCTGTACATGAGGGTGTGTTGGTTCCAACACTGATGTATGGAAGTGAATGTTGGGTATGGCAAAAGAAGCACGAAAGTAGAATTAATGCCGTGGAGATGAGAGCATTGAGAAGTATGTGTGGTTTGACTCTAAATGACAGGATCAAAAATAGTGTGATACGAGAGCGTTGCGGTGTGAAAGAAAGTGTGGTGACAAAGATTGAGAAAGGTATGTTAAGGTGGTTTGGACACGTTGAAAGAATGAACGAAAATAGATGCACGAAACAGATTTATGAATCTGAAGCCTGGTAGGGTCGGTAGAGGTAGACCTCGGCAAACGTATGTAGATCAAATTGTGTACGTTCTCAGAAAAGGCCAGGTTAGGAGTACTCGGAACCGCAGAAAATGTATGAAAGTATTTCGTTAATGCTCAAAATATAGTATTTTTGGGTGAAAGTCATATTGCTTATCAGAATACTGACGTTTCAGCTATACGACAAAATCATACCAGAATAAGGCGCGCAGCGCGGGGAAAGGGGGTCTAGCGCCCGAGTCGTGTTCGATAGGGACAGCATCATTTTAGTAAAATGTAAAACGCGCGCGGGCGCCGCGAAGTGTATTCTCTTAACCGGAATACAGTACACTACTCGTATTAATATTCTAAATAATAAACTTTGAAAAATATTTATTAATATTTCGAAGAAAAATAAAGCATAGTTTCACTCTATTCCAGAACTAAGCTACATGTGATAATATCAGCGGTTGCGGCGCGGCGGCGCGGCGCGGTAACTAATGAACCACTTCCGGTAGCTAACCGAATATTGATTACCGACTTCCTGTTGCGAGCTTACAGTACCTTATGAATATACATATATTTTTTTGAAATAAGCATGTGTGTGTTTCTGAAGATTTTTCACTTAGTTTTAAATATTGTTAAAGACTACAGTTATCGAGATTTCGACTCATAAATAGCTGGGGTTACAGTGCTGAATAATAAAAAATAGCGTATTGCCGCTTCCTATGACTGAATTTAGTCGTGAAACTCAAAATGGCGAGCCCTTTACATTATTAAGTGCCTTATTTAAATTAAACTAACATTAATCAAGAGCCATTTTTAAAATAATAGCGAAATGAAATGCAAATTCCAACTCAACTGAAATTGCTAACATTAACAAGTAAAAATCATCATTGGGTCATTATTTTACAACATTATTTTGCAAGGCTGCACAAACATGTAACAGGTATCATTCAAATTCAACTGGAGCTCCTGATATTTTACCGGAATCAAAGTACATGCAATGACCTTCTTAGAAGGCCATTGTGTATATTTATAAGTAGGTAGGTATGTGTATATATACAAATAGCTAACAATCTCCATATAGGAACTGCTAAGTAAGAGTCCTTCAATCCCCGAAGGTTCATTTACCCTTGAGCTTATGCCCAGGTCATGGGGGGGAAAAACAGTTCCACTCCTAGACCCGTACCTCTACTCAAAGACGCCAAAGGCGGAGCAGATAAGTCCATACCATGCATACCTACTTCCATATATTTCCATACAACGCGAAACTTGAGTATTCCAGACTTTTTCGCAATAATATTCCTGATGCAGCATCCTACAAAAACAACTTTACCTACCTTACTAGCTTTTTGTAATTTTTGAAGTGAAAACTTCTGTAGCGGCGTTGTGCATTGTTTTGTGATGGGTAAAAATGTTAAACTCTATAGGACGAAGAAAAAGTAAGAGGAAATTGGGTTGATGAAAGATGAAAGTGCGGATTGCACGTGTTAAAATGTTATATCCGGGTTGTATGTTTTTGTAGTGACAACTTCAAAAAACGACAATTCATAGAAAATTTGTAAGTTCCGTCTTACTCACTCGCGTCAGATTTATTTACTTTAGGTTAGTTTTTTTATTTTTAGTATATGGCGATTATGAGTAGTACCTACAGGGAGGTTAGATATGGGATTTTAATTCTATGACAGATTAAGATGTCAACTATACTACGTCAAAAAAGTAAATAATCAAACATTATTATTCATATAATGAAAGTGCGGATTACACATGTTAAAATGTGATACGATACGATACGAAGTAAGATAAAAGTAATTGTAGAGCCTAGCTTACGTTACACTGGATAGAAGGTATATCTATGTGTTGACGTGTTAATAGATGATATTATAGGAAAATAAATAAACAATCTTTATTTATTGTTAGGTTGTGTCAAAGAAAATAGTTGAAAGTTAGAGGAGTTACAGACGTGTGATAGGATAGAGAGCCAGTTCCATAGTAGTAGTGGCATAGCAATATATTACGTTTAGTAGCTTAAATTACATTATTGAGAAATATAGGTAGGATATTGCTCAAAAATATACAATGGGTCAAGACTTGTCTGGCGCCACATTTTAGTGTTATGCGCGAATTGTGTGTTAAGGACATTGGTTCTGTACCTCTCAATTTAATATGACGTATGAGTCGTAAGTTGTGTTTTATTTATAATAAATAAATATGTACACGAAGCGATGGGAAGTTAATAGCTAGTATGTTTTCACTTCTGCCGGTACTCCCGGAGTGCAACCCGTTTTTTTATGTTTAAAACTTGCCCCAAAATAGTTAGTAGAATCAGTTTCCGTTGATTTATTTAAAAAATATAGGTAGGTATTGAAAATCATCATTTGAACCGTGTTATTTTTCATAAAATAGGATTATACTAAATTACTTAAATACAATATTAAATAAAACTTTAACATTTACTAATAGGTAACTTAGTTGTGTATAATGAAATATGTGATGTTCTACATAATCGAAATTAACAAAAAAAATCTTATCGTCGATTGAACTTGAATACCAGTAGTCGTGATCTTTGTGCCAACAACTGCTTATATTAGTGATTGAATTTTTAAATTATACGGGTGTCCCAGAAAGATTGTCAAGGCCGTCCAAAACTAGAGCACAACATAAGGTATCTGAATTCCGCGATTTTTCTTAGTTTAGGAGTTATAATTTTTTTATGATTTTTTACTAATTTACCAGGTGCAAGACCATTTTGATCATATTGAATCTAAGAGTTTAGATAACAGCCTGATTTAGCTTACTTACGCAACTTAAGCTCCATCACTTATATCGTTTTGTGCCTAACAATAAAGCAATATACCAAAAAAAGAAAATTAGAACAATAAATAAACAAATTCAAAGGTATATAAAAAAAAGTCGCCAAAGTTTAGTCATCTAAAAGTATTTTTAAAACTTCTACGTTTCACCTTCTGTTAACCCTATAAATTTTATTAATCTATCTCTAAAGGATCATTCTTAAATTTGAGCCTTAACTGTGCAAAACATGATGTTTAATTTTGTGATACAATAAAAGATCAATAAAAAAATATTTATAATGAGTAATTATAAAAAGTTTTTAAAATGACGGCCGCCATGTTCATACATATTTTTCTTCTTATTTTGAGATTCTTTTGAGTAAAACAATTCTCAGGAAATGCGTTATTTGTAAATGCATGTGTCATACGAACCTCAATGTACCTGAGTTGGAGTATTGAAATAGACAACTAAACTAGCGTAATTTAATGAGTATAAAAATTAATAGTTGTTTTTTGTTAATTGCAATCTTTAATGCGACTACCTGAATCGGGGCTGGTCGAAATACCCGCTGACTAGTCGTCTGCTTGCTCTTGAGCTCACAAGAGGATTTTTAAATTTTTTAAAACCTCTATTTGTGCTGTTATTTGATACAAACTGAATAACTGGCAATTTTTACGGACTTTAAGTGCATATCGATTTGGATTAGTGTTTAAACTGTGTGGTGAGTGTGGAGACTATGGCAAGTAGATCATCTGGTCATAATTTTTCGCATGAAAACTATGAACAAATGCACTATTTTATGGGGTTGCCATCAGAAGCGGCAAGAATGTGTCGCGAGGATGTATAACGTAGTGGCGACTCTCCACCCGTGACATGGCCAGATCATCGTATGATTCTAAGAATCCGCAATGCAAAGGGAAGGTCGAATGCCAGAAACCATTTCCGGACATCCAGCTGTCATGAGAGATCCCGATTTGGTAGACGCAATGGTCAAAGAAGTGAAAAAAAAATCCAGAAGTTAGCGTAAGAGCCATTGAACGTCAAATAGGAGCTCCTAAATTGCAAGCGCATCGCATACTTCATCAGAGGTACATACATTAGAGGTAGTATATCATCAACATTTTGGGGAGAAAACTTTGAGCTCAGGTTCTTTTAGTGTTCGGCTTTGCAAGAGATATGTTGATGACATGTTCTGCTTAATTAGGTACCGAGATCACTTAACTCCATTCATGACAAAATACGTTTTACATATAAAATGGAAAGTGAATATTCACTGGCATTCTTAGATGTTAAATTGAATGTAAGGGAAGATGGCTCTCTGGGGCATACTGTATATCGGAAACCAACACATATGGACAGATACCTGAACCCCCTTGCATCATCACACGCGTCATCGACTAACCGAGCTCTCATGACCTTTGTGTCTCTGAATATTTAGATACTGAGTGGGCACACGTTCAGGAGGCACTTAAGAGAAACGGGTACAAAACGAGTAGAAGAAGTTCAGTTCGCCGTAACACACGAACGAAGAATCCAGAGGTTAGCAGACAGCCAGCGTTCATGCCCTATATCAAAGGAGTAATGGATAAAATTGGATCGCTTTTGAAGAAATTCTCAATTAAGACGGTATATGTTCCATTTACCAAAATTAAACAGCAGGTGCGCACGCCAAAGGACGTAATCCCGTACCAAACACCAGGTGTCTACAAAATTAACTGCAGCTGCGGCAGTGCTTACATTGGCCAGACCAGACGCACAATTGCGGACAGGGTCAAAAAACATACTGCTGATTTAAAGCATTGCCAGACGACTATATCAGCTATAGCAGAATATCTGATTAACTCAAATTCCAACCACTGGATTGAGCTCCACCAGCCTAAGGTTTTGTCCACCGATCGCCAATATTAACGTAGATTGGTACGCGAAGCGATTGAAATAAAAAAACATAAGAAATTCAATCGTGAGGATGGATATAAACTGTCGCCTGCATTGAATCCAGTCATAGGAAAATATAGCTCTCGCGTTTCACCAACGAACGCACCCGAGGACACTGTTAGTGTTGTGTCAAATCACTATTTTAACATTTATAAAGACAAAGTGAGGGTAGTTGAACAGGACGCCTCCACTCGAAGCCGGAGACACCGCGCACTGCCAGTCTACCCGTGACCAAGGCTGGTGTAACCCAGCTCTGAGCTGGAATATATAAATAATATAAATAAAGATTTTTGTACATTACACACAGCGCCGTCTGGCTCCAAAGTAAGCATAGCAGCTTGTGTTATGGATACCAGATAACGGATACATTGTAAATACATACATATCATTCATAAATGCATCGAGACTCAAGACAAAAACAAATGTTTAAATTATGACATAAATGTTTGACCAGTGCGGGAATCGAACCCACACCCTCAGCACAGCAGCTGGCCACACTACCAACTAGGCTGCGAGGGAGTCAAAATTAAAACAGCTGAAAAGAAGAATGAACGAAGCAGAAGTAACTTTGCAAGATAACAGATGGCGCTTATACGATTAAAAGATAAGTTTTTCCGACAATGTCGAATATGCATTGAAGAAGGAGGCCGTCATTTTTTATAATAAGTCACTAAGATAAATTTGTGTAATGTTCTTTAAATTTTTCATTTGCTCGTAAAGGGTCTCTTATTTCACCAATTTCAATATCGTATTGTATCTCATTATGTATTTGTGCGTTATTGTAACGCACGAGTTTCGTTTTAATAAGGTAAAACGCACGGTTCATCAAGATGCTCCGTCTAAAACAAACGGTACTTTTTAAATTTTAGCAGTTTTTATGTCAGAAAAGTGATCAACATTTTATGAATAAAATTAACTATGGGAAATAAAATGTTATAATTTTGACCATAAATTACACTCATTTATCTATAACAAAACACAAAAATATTAATTTACTGTATTAGTGATTCTGGCTGATTTTGTGCCTTTGCCTTCGCGCATCGCCAATTTGTGAACAAGTAAGAATTATTACGCGCGCTTTTTCTTTTCGCTTTTTTAACAAGTGATTAAAGATTTATTCGTTAAAGAAAGTCCGAGTTTTATTTATTGCCTCGCAAATATGTTATACAACGTCGTTTGATTATTATTAAAGAAATAATTTTATAAGATCTTGCAAAAATAGCAGTTTATATGTAGCTGGCAGCTAGTAGGTCAGACCTAAACTGTCAAAACCAAACTTGGTAAGATATCAAGGCAACTCCATAACATAATCTATCAAAGAAATTAGTTTGCATCAAGTTTGATATATTAGGAGGGTTTTGTATTGATTTCAAGAGAAATCAATATTCATAATTAAAATATAAAATTTTCATACGCTTAAAGTCAATTACAAGTTTTTATTAACGTAAATAAAATTTTACAACATAGTAAATATTTCGATACATCAACATTAAAATCAATAACAAGTAACTCTTTTTACTTTGGTAGCAGATAATATGATGGAATACAACTATCTATCAAAATTTGTTGCATATATCTCTTGATAAGAACATGTAATAAAAAGCTATAGTAACATCATTCTACAATTTTTGTTAAATTAATCAAATCAACAGTTAAGATGTATTTTCAATTTGGAACTTTGTGTATCAAAATAAACCATAAAACGCTATGAAGTTCTAATTTTAAATTTAATATATCGAAATATTCTTAATTTGGTCGGGTAATAATTTGCAGCTAACTTTTTTAGCGAACTTCACATCGTTTTTCTTGAAAACCGCACATTCTAGTCCTTGGAGAAAACCTTGGCAGGAAGCTAAGGTTCTAAGGTGTGAGGATGAATTCCCTGCCAATAGCGAGCGGTACGATGGTAGAAAGTAGCCGTGGGCTTCAAACAATTTCTTAGAACACATCCCATTATACAAGCGGTAGAACACACACAGGGAGGCAAAGTCTCTTCTCAGACTTAAGGGTTCGATACGGCTTGTGAGTTTGGAATCGTCGATGATTCTCTAATTGTACCAAGGTGGTCAGCCTGAGTTACAAACAGTTGCTCAAGGGTAGATAAATTAGACTCGAAAGTAAGGGTGATTCCCCGTAGTCAAACTATTTAGTCCAACTGGTTTTACCACAAGGAAATATGTTTCCTGTTGGTCCTATAATACTCCCTGTATCAGTAAAAAATTAAGGGGTGAGTGCCTACCCTTAAATAACCTAGGTACGATAAAGTCCCTAGAGACAGACCATGAGCAGTACGCAGAAAGCGATGTAATGTGTACAGACGTGTGCCTCAGTTACAACCACGTATGCCCGAAGACCAAGCTCCACGTGGCAGAAGAGGTCTGTTCTGGCATCACACAGCATACGTTGAGCGGTGGAGTTGAACAAGCCAGACCAACTTCCCTTGCCCCGACAAGACGTCTTCTTTGGCGTTTTTTTGAGGTTTTACGATATGGGTGTGGTAAGTATCGTGACTTATGTACGAGGAGTAGCGAGAAGAACGCAGAAGGCGGACGCAGATATAGGCCCGCCGCAGTCCAAGCACGGTAAAGGACGCTGCTACGTCGCACAAGTCTTCGAGTGCTGGCCGTTGTCGCCAGGAAAGCACGAGAACGGCAGATGTCCAGTTCAACCCAGACGGTACTGAGCCGCAAGCACGTGGTTCAGGTACGAAGCCGATGTTCATAAAACAAAGAAAACAATATTAGCGTAAAGCACGAAGGTGTCAGCGGCTTTCGCAAATGATAGACTCCTAGAGAAGTATAGATTGCTCTTTTCAATCATCAAAGTTATTAAATACATTTTTTTTATTTTTTGAAAACCGGTTTACAATGTGGATTTCTACCGAGAAGAATCCGGCAAGAAACTCGATAGTTGCTCTTTAATAAAACTTATCGAAGTTAAGTAACATTTGAAACTTGGGTTTTATAATCACTTGTCAGTTTTCATAAAAGAATCCAAGTCTTTCATATTCGTCTCGCAGTCGATTCCGTGGCTTAATGGGTAAAGGCTCGACTGCTGAATCAAGGGGCGTGGTTTCGTTTCCCGCACAAGATAAACATGTATTTTTGTGTTTGTCTTGAGACTGAGTGTTGAATATGTATGTATTTCCAAAAAAGAAGCATGTATGTATTTGTATCCATTGTCGTTGTTATGGATATTCATAACACAAACTTTGCTTTCTTTGCGATCAGACGGCGCTGTGTGTAGTGTCTAAAAATGTTATTTATTATCTGTTATTATTCTTTAAACAGATTTTTAAAAGAAATTGAATTGTATGTTGACTTACCTACTCATAATCTACAGAAGATCATTACCGGCCTCTCTCATGTCGTGACACGTCACTCGAATGTCGTTCACGTAGATAAATATCCTGCCGTAACATGTCCCGACGTAATTGACACGTCATTACCATACTACATTTATCAAAAAACATCGTTTTACCAGAAAGTCTATCATTTTTAGGGTCCCGTATCCAAAGGGTGCCAACAAAGCCTCACCTGTTTGCAACTACGGATCATGATGTAAAGAATACTTTAACTTACAAAATACAATGTTTCAAAATATAAATATTCTTTGTCGTCCGTAGGTTGGGCGTTAAAAATATTTTTATTTTATACTCTCACTGTCGTCATAAATCAATCAACCTTATCAGCCTGATAAGATCCCACTGTTAAGGCTCGGCCTACCCTCACTGATATTGGCCTTAGTCCATAACGCACACGAGCCCGGTGTGGATTGTTGCATTCACTTAAGTCTTCGATACAGGCTAGATCGCGTAAATACGCCGTTTTAGTGCAAATTCTGTGGCTTAACTATAGCACGCTAAGGATTGAAAATACCTACATTAAAATATATGTTATAACACTTGCTTTTGTCTAGTGCATTACCTTACTGAATGATAATGATTTATTGTATTTAAAGCGATAAAGAATCTAGAAGTGACCATTGGTTCAACACTTGTACAAATTTTTAAAGCGTGTATTGCATTTCCTTATAATGAAAATTGGTTTAATAATAAGAATAACTTGTTATCTAGTGCATTGACTCTAAGTTATAACAAAAAATAAAAAAAATGTGACTTCAAAACGGTAAACATGTTAAATTCAAATTAAACTTTCAAGGCATAAATTACTTAAGAAGTATATAACGAATCTAACTCATAGTAAAGTAAATATAACATTGTGGAATGATTTTTAGTAAATTTACTAACATGCACATCGTTAGTATTACAGAAATTAACTTTCTGGCCTATATCGCCCTCTTAAGTCGATTTTCGACGTAAGTAGGTTTCCTAACGATGGATGTTTTTCTTCACCAAAAATCCAGTGGTGTGAACAACCTCTTTAAAAAAAACAGAAAAATACTCCTTGTTACACGCCGGTTTTGGACCCGCTCCTCGGGGGTGCGTTTAAAAACGAGTAACTTGGGTTTAAAATTACGTCATCGGGTTCCTAACACTCTACCCTAAAGTTTTTGAACGGCTAACTGATTTACATCAGTTAGACAGACAGAGTTACTATCGCATTTACAGTATTAGTATGGATAGTCATCGATATGGAATTTTATATCGATGTGTTTAGTTCATTACCAGTCCCTCGTGTCGTATCGTGTTACGTGAATGTCGTTCACTTAGATAAATAACGTGACGTTTATCTTCATAATTGACACGTCATTACCATAACATACCAAGCATATCATTTTGGTTAAAAGAATATTTATGAATCAGTCTTAAAAGGACGATTTGTGGGGACGAGGCAAGTCATACTTTGGACTTATTTTAAAAAACACATTTTTCTAAAATGATACGAATATTTTCATTCTTATAAATGTGAGAATGCGTTTGTTGCTATTTTTCAACTCAGCAACAGAGCATGGCATTGGCATGAGTTTTTGCACAGAGATAGTTTGTAGGCCCGACAGTGACAAGAGTGATATAGAGATAGTTTATAGGCCTGACAGTGACAAGAGTGACACAGGGATAGTTTGTAGGCCCGACAGTGACAAGAGTGACACAGAGATAGTTTGTAGATCCGACAATGATAAAAGTGACACAGAGATAGTTTATAGGTCCGACAGTGACAAGAGTGACAAAGAGATAGGCCCGACAGTGACAAGAGTGACACAGAGATAGTTTGTAGGTCCGACTGTGACAAGAGTGATTAAGAGATAGTTTGTAGGCCCGACAGTGACCTTGACCAGTGATATTTAAAATATGCAGAATATTTTAAAGCAATGTGCCAACTCAAAATGATTTATTTTTACCATGATATTTTTCTTGATACTTAAACTATTAAATAAAATTACAAAGTAAATAAAACAAAACATACATACAAAAACTGGTTGCCTGTAAAGTCGGTATACGGGCGAAAGTTTTACGTGACAATGATTTTATGTCTGTCTCTCTCGCTCTTAGGCGGGCGCGTGCCTCTCACTCGCTCTCATTGTGAGCGCATAACGTGAGCGGAGCGTAACGCAGTTTCTTGAAGTGTCACCCGGCAAACCAATTTATAAGACCTTGTCACGTCAAAATACACAACTCTACGCGTACGCCCAGCTTTTGACTTAGTAGCCATATATAATTTGTATTGCCAACTCACAAAGTGTGCCCTCTCTCTAAGATAGTATTTCTAAGCTGTCTGGAGTCAGTTTACATTGTCTGTGAGGGTATTGGGTATCTAATGACAAAGTAGATGTCGCTGTCGTTCAAAGTTCGGCAACGGCTCAACTTTGACGGCATTATTAAAATTGTTTAGCCAAAGTTTGTAACGTTCAGTAACAAGCTGATCTTTATCTTTATCTTTATAGTAAAACATTAAGAAACTGCTGCGTCATTAAAATACAAACTGTAAAAAGCTTTTTCTTTGAACAATTTAATAAAAGATTTGTACCGAATTAGTATGGAGCTTGGTATTTTATTTCCAAGTAAATTTTACCAGCGTCAACTTTTGTATTGAGGTAAAGCCTAGGGTAAAGAACCTAACGAAATAATAAAAATAAATATTGAAACCTGCATTAAAAATTAAAATCGATTTTCAAAAATGTTTAATTAGTCATAGTCAATTATCAACACAGGCAATATAATATTCTAAGAAAAATAAAGAAAAAAATAATAATATGTAAATTTGAGCCGTCAATTTTTTTTATGGTATTGGGCACTGACCATTATATCCATCAGCCAGAAGATATTCGTTTTATTTCGTAATTTTACGTTCCGTTCTATGATAAAGATTATTAACGATTTTCTGTGTATTGCAGGTCCAAAAAAAATTGTTTTTATTTTAAAATTTCTATAATTTAAGTGCTCTTTAAAATTAATCATCTCATAAGCTGTTTATTTTTAAATTTATTTTAGATCCAAAATGGAACGACTCTTTTCTAAAATTTTACAAAATAAATAAATAAAAATTAACAAAATAGATTATTTATAATTATGATATAAATCTACTTTTGCAAGTTATTTTATAGTTGCTTACCTAAAATGTATGTAGAAAACATTACTTTTATTATTTTGATAAAACAGTATTGGAATATATATGTATATCAGAAAAATATATATTATTATAGGTTTTAATTTCTATGTAGAAATGTTGTATGACCGTTGTTAGTGTACTTATGAGTACTACTTACTACCTACAGGAGTCGGTCAATTGTAGACGGGCCAAGCGCAAATGACCTAAAGTGATATTGAAAAGGCGAAAAACAAAAGGAGAGGAAGTTCTCACGTCGACGCGTACATTAAGTTTTTTTTTTGTTTATGGATGACCGCAATCTTTTTACACATCAGTTTGATTTTAGTGATTTAGTTTTATTGGATAGGATGTAGGTACTCGCTCACTCAGGGTTTAAAAAAGGGAATGATTGATTATACATCTAAATTGTTTTTGATTACTT
This sequence comes from Apoda limacodes, assembly GCA_946406115.1. Classification (NCBI taxonomy): domain Eukaryota; kingdom Metazoa; phylum Arthropoda; class Insecta; order Lepidoptera; family Limacodidae; genus Apoda; species Apoda limacodes. The sequence goes on from OX291542.1 coordinate 36,724,225, forward strand.
ATTCGAGCAGCATTTTTTGCAGGCCTACCCAATAAAATTAAATAAAATATAAAAGGCACAAGAAAACAAAAATTAAACCGGTATAAAAAGAAACTGAAAGGAGAAAAATATGTATAGTAAATCTTTGTAGTTTTAATTACCTACTTACTTAATTTTTTTTCAGGTTCTTCTCGGTATCCTGGTATTTACTAATCAAACACAATGAATAGTTTTGAACATATTCTAAGAATAAATATCTAGGGCTGCAGTGTGCAGTAGTTCTAGTTTTTTAATACAAATGGTGTCAAATAAAATTTCAAGTAAATAAAAACATTATTCAGGATCTTGGAAAACCATGTAGACATAGATATTTGGCTTGAGATCATATCTATAAAACTCATAATGTCTGATCAGTAATTGCAAAAAAAAAGTTCAGAATTCGTTTGTATTAGAAAATGATGTATAAAGTAAAAAGAAAACCACGAGCGGATGCTACCGGATATACTGAAAGAACGCTCAGTTGCCGCTGATGTGCATGGAGCTGTTAAACGACTGTTGACGAATAAATTCCCATTCAATTTGTTGTGGGATTAATGGTATCTACATTTTTACTTACAAAACATTTGTTCCGAAATTCCTAGCCTAGCATTTCTTCAGATCTTCATCTACACTTCATCCCAACCCTTGAGTTTTTGGTTCTAAAAGATAGGCTAACAAGTGTATTGATTTTATATTTTCTTATTTCTTTGTCTGTGTCACTTAGAATAGAAATAGTTGGAAATACATATTCCAATTTAGATTTAATATCTTTGAATATTACATAAGTATTGTGTATATCGCTTTTGTTTAATTATAGTTTGAAGATTGGACCAATGACTGGTTTTAAAATGGCGATAAATTGTTTTAACATTTTATCCAAAAATAAGGACTTTTAAACAGCAGTTTTATATAGTAGGTTTCTTTATAAATTCTTAGACTTTACCACAGGTTTAGAATAATTTAACTACCGAGAAGAGCCGGCAAGAAACTCAGAAATTAACCTTTAATTATTTTTTTAAATGCATATTTAAAAAAATCAATATAGTCTTACAATAAGTAATAACATAATATACAATGTTTTAATTATAAAATATTACATATGCCTCCCAATCAATTAAGTTCTTCTTCCAAAAACTTTTAATTATGAAAGTTTACATCATCTTTGTAACAGCTTTTTTTCATTAGATTATCTTTAGCATAGATTTTAAATTTATTTGCAGCCAAATTGACCACATGTTCAGGGATTTTATGTAAAAATTTATACATACATTGTATTGCAAAAAAAATATGAAACTTCTGAGGACAACATTTTGGAACTACTAATTTGTCCGTATTCCTTGTATTAACACTTACACAGTGTCTATTTTTTAGCAAATATATGTAAATTTTTGTCTACATACATTATACAAGTGTAGATAGATTTATTGGGAAAGAACAATTAAAATATTAATTTCTCTAAATAGTTAATTTCGAGGTCCCAATTTATAGATTGACCGTACTGCCCTCTTTATCAATATCAGCTTCCTTACTCCAAAGCAAAATGCCTTTAACAGCGTCAAATTTTATAATTTCATGAGCTAATAATGTAATTCAGTTGTGTGGGCTGGAACACTGAGAGTAATATTTTAAGGAATTTTATTTTTGAAAACCTTTTGAATATTACAAGCTACATTATCTCCAATCAACACAAGTGATCCTACATACGTTTTCAGAAGTTTAAGTATCTCATTGCTAAGATGTAAATGTGTGTGTCTGTTGATAAACATCCACGAAAAATAGTTCAGGATTCGATACCTACTATCATATTAACTACTCCTTCATTATTTACGTTACTTCCAGCCGTCACACTGAAGATGTAAGTTATTCGTTGTTGTTAATCTCTTATTCTCCTCTTTTTTAATTTCTGCGTTAATTTAATCGACAAAGTATTTCGTGCCGGTAACTTAAAGGATAGTTCTAAATCATTAAAGAAGTCTTATCAGCGAATCCAGCCAGATGGCGAACCAGCTATTAAGATTTTTTAGTGATTGGTCATTCTCGTCAAGCAGTGTTTGTAGTTGATTTTGGCTTAGGGCTGATGTATCTGGATTTAGAATTACATCTGAGATTGGAGCTGTGACTGTCGGGGTAGAAGTTGAAGGCTCAGAACTGGGTTCTTCAAGTTTCTTTCTTATAACTTTTTTTGTAATTTTTTTTTGGGTCTAGCCCTTATCACATTCAAGTAAATGTGTGCACATTTATGGTCACAGTGCTTGCAAACCGCAGACTTATCAGCACAAACCATTAAACTGTTCAACAAACTAGATATGAAAACTAAGGTTGAGCAAATCTTTTTATAAAAATTTAGGCTTTGTCTGTAACAATACTTGAACATTTTTTTAATTTTATTACTAAAATAATAAAATAATATTTTGAAATACCCGGTATAAATTAAAAATGGTATTATGTTATTATGGCCGCGGTTTTCTGTAAGGTATTATAAATGTTAAGGTCGCTTATGTGTTAAAACCTTTCTAGCAGTATCTCACTCTACCATTTAAGAAGGTCAAAGACAACTACGGGTTTCTTAGAAGGACTTAAGCCGTTCAACAAAATTGACTTCATGGTACTGTTACATCGGAGATCGGTGTCGGGTTTTATTTAATTTTAATATTAATTAGAATATAATTTTAAATTAATAAAGATCAAATGTCTAGTTGCGACGATAGGTAATAAGGAACTGACTGTCAGTTACTCAGTTTGTACTAGGTTCTGAAATTGATGACTAAAGTAAGCTTACCAGGAAAGCATACTGCTTAGGGGTGTAACAACCCCCCGCCTAAGAGTTAACTTCCGCGTTTAAGGCGGAGTTTACAATTTAGTTTATTCTAAGTCTTGGGGGTGGAATTGTTTTTGTCTCTTTAGGAGTGTTTTCAATGTTAAGGGAACTCCAAAATGTTGGATATAGACATTTGCACGTTTTACAATAATACACAATTATAATTAGAACAAAACAAGGGAAAACATTATAGAAAACTTATTGTTATACTATAATAACTTGATAATTAACTAAATGGGGTTCAGCTATTCATTGATCTATTTGGTTTATTAGATTTTTTTTAAACGATATGATTTTATATCAATACTATTAAGATTTACTTACGTAAGTTTATGTTGTACATTATGTAAATTATGTTGTCTGTTAGAATATTAAATTTAGGCTAAACCACCCTTAATTCTAACTTAGGGTAAGATTTGCCATATAATTTATTTTCTCTATTAGAAGCTATACAACTAGCGGGTAAAGTTAAGATACCTACCTACCAATGATGTTATATTCTGATACTTTAGATTGACATTTAATACTGAGTTCGAATAATTTGTATTGCCCATAGATCCAGCTGTTATTAATTAGGTTATGCTATATATTGCCATAGATGTATTTAGGTTCACAAATATTTGATAATCTATCGATTACCCTTGTTAGCAAAATAATTTCACAAATGGGGTTTTCATTTACAGATATCTCGTTAACAGAATTACACAAATAGTAAATAAATAAATAATAAAAATAACTGGGTCTTATCATTTGTAACACCCAGACTAATTTCGTCAAAATGACGTGTGGAAGATCTCTGCATAGGAGCCCGATTTATTTGGCAAAGGGCTTCGTTTTGTTGGAATAGGGCACATCTTTTTACATAAAGTTCGATATCTGATCTCATACTTTTCCAATAATATTTTTCCTGGATTCTTTTAGGCATTCTCGTGGAACCTCAGTGCCCTGCAATTGGGATGTCGTGGTTTTCTTTCAGAATCTTCTGTATTTCACTTGGGGTTGGATAGATAATGTCATTGTGATAAATATGGTGGTTAGCGGCAGAATTATGGAACACATATGTTAGCATATAGTAAATATGCATAAAGGATAGTTTTTGGAATGGATTTTTAAAGTCTGAAATTGCAAAGTCATGTATATAGGCGGATATCTCATTTTTAACATGTTTTAGGGTTCGGAAAAATTCTTTACATGAAGATTCATCAAAGTAGTGGAGTGGTGGTTTTGTTACCGTGAGTTATTTTTCCTGTAGATTTCAGGAATTGGGAATAGTCTACGTTGTTTGAGATCTTGTCTGTAGAAACGGTTTTTGTTTCAGGTGTCGTAGAAATAGCAGTGGTTGTAGTTTCAGTTTAAGGAACTGAAGCACTTGGAGCGGAGATAGGGGAAGAGAGATTAAGGAGTTCTTCTACAACAGGTAAGACAAAGGGATATTCTCGGCTGTGCTCTGTTAAGCTCTAGGTTTGTATCTGGTAATGGTATTTGGTCCTGTGCAGGAGGATTGTCATGCGGTTCAGTTTCAACCCCAATGGGATTGACTGGGTAGCGTGATGATGCATCTGCGTTACTATTGGTTTTACCCTTTTTGTATTTCACCTCGCATTCTAATTCTTCTAATTTAAGTCGCCATCTTACAAGCTTAGAACCTGGATCTTTGCAATTGAATAACCACTTTAGCGGTTTGTGGTCAGTTATGATTTTGAATTGGTGCCCGTATAAATAGTGTGGAAGGTTCCCCAAACGATTGCTAATCATTTATTTTCTGTAACAGTGTAGTTGAATTCAGATTTATTTAGAGTTTGGGATGCAAAATAAATGGGACGGTCTTTTAGAACTGAATCTTGTGACAATACTGTGTAATAGCATAATTGGAAGCATCGCATTTGAGGATTTAGGGTTCAGTAAAATTGGGCTACGCTAAAATTGGTGCAGAAATTAAAGCACTCTTGAGCTGGTCAAAAGATAACTTCTGAGGGTTGTCCGAGTTAATTGAAGTATCTTTTTTTAACAGTGAAGTTAAAGGTCTAGAAATTTTTATTATCTATCGGGAACAAGATATAAGAAAATATGATATAAGCCCGAAAAGAGATTTTATGTCCTTAGGGGATTTTGGGGTAGGAAATTCGGTAACAGCTTTGACTTTTTCTGGATTGGGTTTTAACGCTATCTTCTGTGACAACGTGACCTAGATAGGTCACTTCTTTTCTAAGGAATTTACAGTTATGAGGCTGAAGTTTTAAGTTGAAGTTGCGAAGTTTTGGAAAACTGAATTTATTTATACGCTAGTGACGAGGTCGTAGGCATAAATGAGGATATCATCAAGGTAGACAAAGCAACTGATGCCTTGAAGAATGGATAGGGCTGTGACGTCATGAGACGTTGGAAGGTTGAAGGAAAATTTTTCAAGCCAAATGGCATACGGTTTATTTATTTATTTATTTATTTATTTATTTATTTATTATTAATTGCAGTATAACAGTTTGTAAACCATATCACTACAATACATTTAAAACACATACATTTCAAATACAAAAAACATATACTTCTAAATCTCACATTCGTCTTTCTAGCATACTCTTGCACTCAGTCAACAAATTTGCTATGTCAGACACGAACAGGTCACACTGTGGTGCTGCTGCGAGCATGGAGCGGAGCAGAGCGTGCGCGCGTGGGACCGGTGACAGTGCGTACAGGCGCGTGCGGGATACAGCTTCCTTAAACAAAGGACGTGAGCGAGATCTCAGATAGAAATCAGGCGCAAATAACTTTAATAACTTACCTAATAGATCAACACTATCAATTTTATTCCTTATAATATGTAGGACGATTTTAAACAAAGACAGTGACCTCCTTATTTCTAGAGAATCAAAGCCTAGGTGTCCCTGTAGAAAACGAGTTGGAAATAAAAAAGGATAATAATAAAATTTCTTTTTATATAAAGCTCTAAGGAACTTTTTTTGGACACGTTCCATCATGAGAATATATTTACTTTCATGAGGACTCCAGACCACTGAATTCGTCTCTAAAATACTTCGTACTAGAGCTGAGTATAGCGCGCAGGTGGCTTCAACAGAAAGAGGCGAAGCATTGCGTATCACAAAGCCTAGCCGCTGAGACGCTGCTGAAGTTACTTTCTGTACGTGCGTTCGGAAAGTGAGGTGTGAGTCAAAGTAAACACCTAGGTCTCTAACCTCTTCTACTTTGATGATTGCCTGGCTTCCAATTTTATACTGAAACTCTATTGAATTCGATGTGTCCTTGCGGAAAACTGAAAGCTGTTTTGGGCGTGTCATCTTCGTTTACCAAAATCTAATGAAAACCAGATGCAAGATCGAGAGTAGAAAAATATTTACTGTTACCTAGCTGCTCCAGGATTTCAGTTATCTGAGGAATTGGGTAAGTGTCTCCAATTGTGATGTCATTGACGGTAGTCTGTAACAACTTGCCATTTTCTTTGGCTTGATGCATCTAGTTTTTTGGGGATTACCTAAATCGGGGATGACCAAGGAGAAGATGACGGCTTGATAATGCCTTGGTCTTTATTTAGCATTTTATTTAACATTTTATTTAGCATTTTATTGATTTGGGACTGGACTTTGGTTTTATGACATTCCGAAAACGATAGGACTTAGTATGAATTGGAATGGCAGAGTTTGTTTGGATATTGTGTTTACAGCGTCGGTATGAGTAAGTTGGTCGTTTGGTAAGTGAAACATATGTCATAGAGTGCATCGATTTCTTCTTAATTTAAATGTGATGTTTTGAGGAGTTTCAGTACTTCTTTGGCTCTTTCAAAGTTATTCGAGGGTTCGGGTTGTTTACAGATAGAGTTGACGTGATGTGTCAGCTTAGTAGTTGAGTGTGTATGTTCATAGCTGTCAAACAGTATCAATGTTAAGTTGAGATTTGAAGTAGTGATGGGGTCCTCGGATATATTCACGACTGAAATATTGATTCTTTTATTTATTTTTACTTAAACTAGTGGATTGGATACAGAACATTCTATAATAGTTTCAGTTTTCGGAGCAATGGTGTAAATTGGTTTAGTAAATTGACGTTTTTATTCGTATTTTCTTATTTTTAGAATATGTTTTGTGTTATCAATATGGTTCGCTCATTGCCTATTATACCATCACATGGTAAGTTTATGTTTTTAGTAATATAAAATGTGTGTGATTTTTCACATTATGTTGAGTTTCGGTGGGGAATGACCTAGGGTTAGAAAGGAGAGTAGAAAAATATTTACTGTTACCTAGCTGCTCCAGGATTTCAGTTATCTGAAGAATTGGGTAAGTGTCTCCAATTGTGATGTCATTGACGGTAGTCTGTAACAACTTGCCATTTTCTTTGGCTTGATGCATCTAGTTTTTTGGAGATTACCTAAATCGGGGATTCTTGATTGGGATCAATTCCTTTTATGTATATTGGTTTTTTTTTGTTACATCAAGCAGGTACAGAGGGTGTTTTGAATACAGCGTCAGAAACAGTGAACTCAGTGTAGTGATTGGATGCAGTAGATTCAAATGTATTGGTATCGGCTGTATGATTTGGTCTCCCCCGCGATACCGACCGAAAAGCCTTATTCGTTTAAAGGTGGATCGTACTCGGATTGTTGGGTATTGGAAGGTTTTTGTTGATCAGGCTCGTCGTACCTTTCGTGAGTCTGCTTGACAAAATTTACACGTCTATGGATGGGGAGTTGGTTTTGAGAAAAAAACTGACGTTGACTAGCGAATTGGCGCTGAGAGGGGAATCGGTGTATTTATGTTGTGGATGGTTGTGATTGGTATTATTCGTTTCTGTTCTGGGGCATTGTATTACAATGGGATTTGCAGTAACGACAAACCTTAGGAAGGTTTTGGCTACGTAACTGTACGTGATCAGGTCTGTATATTGTGATTCGAAGTTAAGACGAGAGCGTGGAGGTCGCGTTATGGGCGTGGAATGGGGTGTAGTGGTATTTCGGAAGTTCTCTTCAGCATTTGCTAAATTTATATCGTCAGTAAGGTTTAGTGGATCTCGCATGATCAAAGTCTGTAATTCTTTTAGAAAGCCCCGTTAGAAATGTATGTAGAGCAAGGTATGACATGGCAGAAATTTTTTCGTCAAAATTTTTACAGCTGGTAACAACTCAGTCAAGGAGAAAACTCCTTTTGCAGAAAATAGTTATTTCTGTTAGTAATTTTGATAAGCATGTTTCAAAACATAGTCCAAACTGACTAGCAGATTCGGTGGAAATCTGTTTATACAGTTGCAATTCAGTGAATAGGTGGCTGTAGTGCTTCTTTTCCCCAAGTTTTTAAGAAAGCACTGAGTTGTTACCAGCTGTAAAAATCTTTCAGGGAAGAAGCTCGTTCGGCATTGCCATCTAGTTGGCTAATAATATATATTAATAGAATTGGAATCTGGCTAACATTAGCCAACGAGTCAGTGTTACTACAATTTATAAGAAATGAATTTAAAGTTTCACGAGAATCATCAAATAGTTTTACAAATTTAAGTAAAATGTTTGTGATAACTTTTTCAGACGTTTGTTCTCGTGAATACTCAGCCTTAGGGCTCATTATGTTATAAATATGTATATGAACTAAAAAAATACACAGAGGAAAATTAAATAATATGCACAGCAAAAATACAGATACACAAAACGATACAAGAATGAAATTGTTACACGAGCTTAACAAGGCGAAATATCAACACAAGATTAATGAGTGACTAGAATAATCATATCTCAGTCATAGTTAGTTCAATAAAAAGAACGACTTACAACTCTAACAAAGCATTTCAAAGTAACAAGAGGTAGGTTTGTTTACATTAATTGTAATTTGATAAGTTGATGCAGTTGTCCGTATTGAGTGAGTGTATATTATGATTCAGCGGTAATATGATTATGAATATCTTACAACGTAATATTCAATGTAGTTCAGTTACTGTAGATTCTCGTTGGAGACTTTATTCACACGCGAGAGCGACTAAAAAAATCAAAAGGTAGAATATCGGATGAAACTGACAGGAACATAAGAATGTTGGTCGTGACCATTATACCTGGGATGAGTCGAAACTTGTAGATTTTGAATTTTTCAAAATGAACTGAGGTCTTCAAAATTGGTAGTAGTTTGGTTAGGGTAATTTCGTAGGCCGGGTGATCGGATCTTGCCAGAACTACCTTGGATACAGTGGTTGACTGAGAAATCAGTGCGATGACCCTTTTTACGGCCTTAGAAGTTTTAAAGTTTGGCGGTTGTCAAGATATCAAATGATGAATTTCAGTATAAAGACTTTAGATACAGCGATGGATGCGGCGGTGAGTTCCCTTTATGTAGGCTGGAAATGATAGTGACGTTACGACTTCTCGGGAATGACATTTATCACTTTAGTCATTTTATTTAAAAGTTCGAAATGTTCCCTGTTGTGTCACTCGCCAGAGTGATCCCTTCGCGCAGCCACCAATGTAACACCGGGGATTGGTGTTGGGTTTTTAAAAAAAGAAATCGATTCAAAAACGAAATACATTAAATTTAAAAATTAATTAGAATATTATTTGGAATGAATAACGAGCAAATGTCTAGTCACGACGATGGGTAATGGGGAACTGACTGTCCGTCAGTCGTTGAAAAATTGATGACTAAAGCAAAAGTTGCGTACTAAACAAGAGTTAGCACTTTAGCATACTACTTAGGGGTGTAACAGTATGAATCAGAGCAAAGCGAAGGTTTTTTCAAAAGTTCATAGTAAGCCTGCAGATCAACAGTTACGGCCGGATTAAACTACATGTTACATGAAAGCTGTAGCGGGATGGATATTAAAAGATCTCACTAAATTCGATTTCAAAGTCAATATTTATTTATATCGGTTGTGCTATGGTTTTTGTCTATAGTTTTTTAAGATAAATTATTTATTTTAAAATAGTATGTTTCCAAAATGAAACTTCGGTGTGCAAGCCAAAACAGTTGTCCGGCAAACACTCCGTATGCTTTTGAACAGGGACTTTCTTATTACTTTTAACAGTTTAAATATCTTTTCATCAACTTGCGTTCACACGTTTTTACGTCTCGCCTATCTTTTGTGTTCTCTGTCGCTTTCATCAACATGAGAATATATTATTAAAATTCTTTATTTCAATTACCATACTTGGATTTATCGAAGTATTAATGTATTATAAACACCATTATAGAAAGATTTAATAATGACATAGATGAGTAAGCTAAGTAATTGTTGAGATTTACAAACAATAAACATTCACAGTTTTACGGTAACTTGTAAAACTTAATACTGATATCCTTAAAAGTTGCCAATTCTGCACTTAACTACTACACTACTCTAACCTTCTCGGCCTTAGATATATGTAAGTTAAAATATTTACTCTTAACTAAAACCTCAAGCCTATCGTCATCGGCAGTTGTGCGGACTCAGACATACTCGTACTCGTAAGGACACTGTTTTGGTAAATCTCGTAGTGCATATCCAGATTTTATACTATAATTTTATAACTATTGTCATTTAGTACTGTGACGATGCTGGTTACTTAATCTAAAAATGATTACCGTTTTACACAAGTTTAACACAAATTCTCTCTCGATACTCCATGAAAAAAAATCATCAAAGTAAATTACAGACGTAATCTGATAAGTATCGCGCTATCTGTAAGACGGTACTAAAGTCTTTGATTTATGGCAGTCTAAAGAAAATAAAACCGTTTCATTGTTAACGTAGGGTTCCACAATTTACTTGGTTCTCTTTTTATATAGATTTTACAAATTTAGTGCTTAAAGAATTTCAAAAATGTACTACAAGTACTATATTTTTTGGTGTACACAGTAGTTGGGAAATGGAAACATGAGAAGTTTAACTTTTAAGGAGCGTTTGCATGACGAGTTTACTTTTAAGGAGTTAGCCTTTTGCGTGAGTTTATCATCTGGGCGCGCTCTAAGTACATTAACGAGTTCACCGTGTCATCTAGATCCACTCTATGTACTTTGACGAGTCCATCGTGTCATCTAGATCCACTCTATGTACTTTGACGAGTCCACCGTGTTACCTGGGTGCGCTCTAGGTACTTTAACGAGTCCATCGTTTTATCTAGATCCGCTCTTTGTACTTTGACGAGTCCAGCTTGTCATCTAGATCCACTCTATGTACTTTGACGAGTTCACCGTGTCACCTGGGCGCGCTCTTAGTACTTTGACGAGTCCACCGTGGCATCTAGATCCGTTGTTTGTGCTTTGACGAAGCCACCGTGTCATCTAGATCCGCTTTGTGTATTTTGAAGAGTCCACCGTATTATCTAGATCCGCTCTTTGTACTTTGACGAGTCCACCGTGTCATCTAGATCCGCTTTATGTGCTTTGACGAGTCCACCGTGTCATCTAGATCCGCTATATGTGCTTTGACGAGTCCACCGTATCACCTAGATCCGTGCTATGTACTTTGACGAGTCCAACGTGTCAACTGGGCGCGCTCTATGTACTTTAACGATTCCATCGTATCAACTGGACAGTCGACCTATTTTTCATAAACATTCCAATCTATTTTAGATTCTTATTTATTTATATTATATTATCAGTATTTGGTACATAGTATAACAACAAATAATAAAAACCGGTCAAGTGTAAGACGAGCCATGTTAAATTACCGTAATAGCGCTATCTAGCGAAAATAAAGTTACACATTTATTTATAAGAAATAATTTTCAAAGTAAAGCAACATCGAGCTTAGTCAGTAATCGGATGGGTGACCGCTTATAGCCACACTTTTTGTTTTAGTTTGTTTTCTTAAATTCTTAAATTACGTAAATGGTGGTACGCAACCTACGGTGCGCGAGTCCGACTCCCACTTGACCAATTTTTATGGAAAATATTGTATGTATGTAGGATATAGTATGTATTTACAAAGAAGAGTATAATTGTTTGTATACCCAATAATACAAACTGTGCTTAGTTTGAGACCAAATAGTGCTGTGTGATATGTCTAAATTATTATAATCATAATAAACATGAAAAAAAATGTACATTGTGTATTAAGGATGGTAAGGAGAATATTACCAACGAAAGGCTATTTAGAAGCTTTGAATGACTCAAGTTTGTGATTTCCGTACCGCCCTTGCTACAGACAATGTTTTTAATCACATACACGCACCTAAACACAATTGAAATGGCAGGAACAGAAGAAGAGAAAACAACGCCACCGCCAGATGGCGCTTCTCTAGATATCTAGAGCATTTATGGAATAAAAAGTTTTGGCTGGAGTTAAAACTTGTAATTGCTCGCTTGTTGTGTGCGCGTAGTACAAAATTATAATAAACACCCAGCTTTTATACATACTTGACATTTGTTCTATGAACGCGCGCTTTGCTTTGAGAAAAGTAAAATTTAAAAAGTTAAAGCCCGTGGGAGTAATTAAGTTAATTAAACTTATTAACGCCTAATATTAACTAAAAATTTATATTTGCCTAAATTTTCTCATAAATATAAAATTAAGTAAAATGAACTATAATGTAGAACCCAGAGCATTGTCTAAGATCATGCTTTCTTCATATGCGTGACAAACTCACGTAAGACATTCTACGACATTGACAATAATCATACGATGCGACCTTCACGTATCGTTGTGGGAATTTTATCCCTAAACGGTTACAATGTACGCAAATGATTACATGCGATTATACCTAATGGATATAGTTCTATAGAGGTTCTACTAAATTTAAATATCTATTATAAATATGATAATATATTTAAAATTATTTTATTATATGGACCCTGGATGCTTATATATTAATTTATTAAAATATATTTAAAATAAAAAACAGTAAATCGAGGTTTTTCGACTATAGTCGTCATCAATCAGAATATGGATGGCAAATTTATTACAAGTGTTGCCACTAGTAACGTAACTACTTACTTATCTATCGTGTGTGTGTGTGTGTGTGTGTGTGTGTGTGTAAGTATGTGTGAGTGCGTATGTGCGTGTGCGTTTAGGTGTCGCACCTATTTTTAATATTTATTATTAGGGGCCGCGGTGATATAAAATCAATTTCCGTCTTCAAAATAAGCAGCAAGGGTCCATATAAACGTTGCTTCTCAAGTTCTTAACTCTAGGTCGGTAATGGGTGAAATTAAAGATTTCAGAATACATACGGTAAAGCATTGGTTACATTTTTAGTTAATTAAGCGACAAGGAGTTGGTATTGGTAATGAGTTTGTTGTTCATGGAGTCAGCTGTGAGAGGATGGTTATTGATACAAATAATAATAATAATAATAATAATTTCGTTTATTTGGTTTCAAAAAGTTTTAAATAATAAAAACAATATAGCATGTACACTGAATTAAAATTTTACTTTGTGAGACTCTGGAGTCCGAACTAGGTTTGCACCTGTAATTTCAGATCACTAGGCCTCTACCACCATTAGTACACAAAGTTAATAAAAAATTTTGTGCGGAAATTTCTAGGAGTGCATATTTTGAGTTTACGTCGCCGTAAATTTATAAGTAGCTCAGGGTTGAATGTTAAATTAGAGTGTTGTTTGAGTATGGTGTAAAGTATAAATAACTGGCGTACTGTTAATAAGTTGTAAGACTTATAAAGGTCGTGGGTAGGATAATAAAATGGTAGGAAGGCGCTTACTTTCAGTATAGCTCTTTGAGCACGCTCCAACCTTATCATAGCAGTTTTGGATGCACCGCCCCAGGATGTAATACAATAGATAAGTATAGATTGACATAGCGCAAAATAGACAGATCTAACAATTTTGGGTTGAGCCACACGTCGAAGAGTGCTAAATATGTATATAAGTTTACGAACTCTAGCCGAAAGTAAATCTACGTGTGGCTGAAAGCTTAGTCTATGGTCTAGGGTAACTCCCAAGTATTTTATGTTATTTACATTTTATAGGATAGGGCAAGCACATTTGCTGGTATTTAAGAGAGTACAAGAGTGAGCGATAAGTGAATTGATTGACGTATGTGGCTGAGTATTATATACTAATGAAAAGGCTAAGGTTTTGGATTTTTCAGCGTTCAATGTGAGACAGTTATCATATAACCATTTAGTAACTTTGTTAAATTTACTTTGAGCCAATTTGAAACTATCTTGCCAGGATTGGGTACTAATTAATAGGACGGTATCATCGGCAAAAGAGATTAACTTTCCATTTTTCACTTTGCAGTTGAACAGGTCGTTAATGTAAATAAGAAACAGGGTTGGGCCTAGTATTGAACCCTGAGGGACACCGTAGAGAACAGGAAGCTCATCACTAGTCCATTGCTGATCTTGACGCACTGGAATCGATTTGATAGGTAATCAGTAAAAAGTTTCAGTTGTAATCCTCTGATTCCAAGATGTTCAAGTTTTTTAATTAATAATGGGATCGAGACCGTGTCAAATGCCTTAGCAAGGTCTAAGAAAATAGCAAGGGGTTTAAGGTTTTTATCCAAACTATCTACTACAAAATCAGTTAGTTCATGTACAGCGTCATTTGTTGACTTACCTTGTCGAAACCCAAATTGAGATGGTGTTAACAAGTTGTTAACTTCGAGGTATTTTGTATGTCTTGAGCTTTTCTATTATTTTTGATAGGGTCGGGAGGATAGAGATGGGCCTATAGTTGTTGACACAGTCTCGATCTCCACTTTTGTGAATAGGGTGAATTAAGGAAAATTTAAAATTCTGAGGAAAGACTCCTGTTGAGAATGCCAAATTAATGATGTGCGTTAGGGGGCTAACTATTTTATTTTTATATCGTTTAAGAAAAGATGAAGATATATTATCTCGTCCAACAGAGCAATCATTTTTTAATTTAAGTATGGTAGCTTCAATTTCGGCCTCATCCGTCGGAAGAAGAACAAATGAATGAATTGGGTGGTCATTAGCAAAAGGTATGTTAGTATCAAATGTAGGTTGCGGAAACTTTTCAGCCAAATTTTTACCCGCATTAGCAAAGAAAGTATTTATGAGATTGACAGATTGGGAAGGGTCAGTTAAAGAAATAAGATCCGTGGCACTACTATGGGATTTGTTGGGGTATGAAATGGATTTTATAGCATCCCATAGCTTTTTGTTATTTGAACCAGCTTTTTTAATTTCATTTGACTCATATCGTCTTTTAACTTTTTTTAAGAGGGCGTTACAGAAATTCCTATATCTTTTGTAAGATGTTTTGAGGGACTCACTATCGGCATTATTTTTGCATTGAAGGTGTAGCTTATCTCTATTGATCATGCATTTGAGAAGGCCAGGGCAAGTACTCGCTCGAATAAGCTGCCCGATCAAATAAAGCGGGGCATAGCGAGTACTTGCTCGAATGAGCGGCCCGAACTGGGGAAGTACCTCCACCTTACAGAGAACTGCGACCACAATAACACTAACATTGAGTAGTGTTGTGTTCCTGGCGGTGAATAAGGTTGCCAGAGCTCTCTTTGAGGATTCGCTGCGCGCACAGCGGAGGACCGACGGTGCTTGTTGCTGACATTGCTCGGCGTAGACGCGGCGTGCTGGTTCGGCGGTCAGGGAGACCTGATGAAACGGCTGACCGCTGGCCGCCCGCAGGTTGAACGGGTTCCCGAACCCAGGGATAACTTAATCTCCGCCCTGGGAGGCTGATTCGCCAACCTGTGTAAAGTCTCTGAAGTAGTAGTCGTGCCGGAGAAGGAGACCGGAGTGGACCCGGCTACTACAACAGAGGGGGATCAGGGGCCCTTCCGACCGCCGTGCCAGCAACCGTATAATCTGTGTTGAGCTTCGGCAGTCTTAGTACCGCAAAGTTTTGTCTTCTAAGCTGCCTGTGCAGTGAATCCTCATCCTTAGTCTAAGTAATTTCATACAAAATGGCCAGAAAAAGAAAAAAGAAAAGAGTTTTTACAGCGGCTACTCCATCCACATATAATGTGGATTTTTGCAACATAAGGGGTATTCACGCAAATCTTAACGCAGTCCATCACCATCTCGAGACTGCGAAGCCAACCATTCTTTTTCTAACGGAGACGCAGATATCCTGCCCGGCCGACAAATCATACCTTCGTTATCCCGGCTACAAACTCGAGCACAATTTTTTGGGTCGTGCCGGTGTATGTATGTTCATCCGGGAGGATATCTGCTGTCGCCGACTTCATAGCCTTGAAGACAGGGACCTGTCGATATTGTGGGTGCGCGTAGATCATGGCAGCCACACTCGTATCTATGCGTGCCTATACAGGTCTCATAGCGGTGACACGGACGTAACTCGTCTCTTCACGCACCTGAGTTTGACGACTGACAAAGTTCTAGAGCAATATCCCACAGCAGAATTAGTTATTTTGGGAGACTTTAACGCCCACCATCGTGAGTGGCTCAGTTCTCGAACCAATAACTATGCAGGGATATCTGCTCATGAATTTGCTCTGACCTATGGATTCTCTCAGCTGGTACTTTCTCCAACGAGAATACCAGATATAGAGGACCATACGAGCTCCTTACTGGACCTTCTGCTGACTACACATCCGGATGGATACTCCGTCTCAGTGGATGCTTCTCTTGGCTCTTCGGACCACTGTCTCGTCCGGACTCAAACGTCATGCACACAACCTGATCCTTCTGGGCCAACTAATTGGCGTCGTGTGTGGCACTATAAGTCGGCAGACTGGGATGGATTGCGAGAATTTTATGCATCGTACCCGTGGAGGCAGCTCTGCTTTAGCTCAGATGATCCTGACGTCTGCGCAGCCGCAGTCACTGAGACAATCCTCGCTGGTATGGAATGTTTCATTCCTAACCTGCGAGTAGCTGCCGGCGTCAAAAAACGACCGTGGTTTAATAGGTCTTGCAGAGAAGCTAAAATTCTTAAGCAAACTGCGTATGAGGCTTCGATCACGGCTCGTAATAATAAGGATCCGAATATTTCTGAGTTAAAACGCAAATTAAATGCTGCCTCGAGGTTCAGTAAGAAAGCAACTGCCAGAGCAAAATTCCAATTCATCGGCAAAATAGGTGGGCGACTTGCGAGCTATCCTACTGGGAGTCGTGCTTTCTGGTCGCTTGCTAAAGCTGCCGAGGGGAACTTCTGCCAGTCGTCGTTACCACCACTGCGAAAGACCGATGGTAACTTGGCCTACAGTGCAAAAGAGAAAGCCGATCTATTGGGCAGTTTCTTTGCCTCTAACTCGAATGTGAACGACGAAGGCGCTGTACCACCTACTTTACCGTGTTGTGGTAAGACGATGCCGGAAATCTCTATAACACAGCGCGAGGTCCGGCGGGCGTTGCTTTCCCTAGACGTTCATTAGTCGAGTGGGCCAGACGGCATACAAGCAGTGGTGCTTAAGCAGTGTGCTCCTGAGTTATGTCCTGTACTCACGCGCCTCTTCACGCTTTCCTACCACACTAGGCAATTTCCGTCTTCGTGGAAGACTGCGAATGTGCACCCGGTGCCCAAAAAGGGCGATAGATCAGATCCATCGAATTACAGGCCTATCGCTATAACCTCTCTCCTCTCCAAGGTGATGGAGCGTGTGATCAACACACAGCTTTTGAGATACCTAGAAAAACACGACCTGATCAGTGACCGTCAATATGGCTATCGCCACGGTCGCTCAACTGGTGACCTTCTAGTGTATCTCACACACCGATGGGCACTAGCCATTGAGAGTCAGGGGGAGGCATTGGCATGTAGCCTAGACATAGCGAAGGCGTTCGATCGGGTCTGGCACCGGGGTCTTCTATCGAAGTTGCCATCTTACGGAGTGCCCGAGGGTTTGTGCAAATGGGTAACTAGCTTTTTGTCCGGCAGACGCATACGAGCCGTAGTTGACGGTAGTTGCTCTGATAGCATGGACATTAATGCTGGTGTCCCGCAAGGCTCTGTGCTGTCTCCTACGCTGTTTCTACTGCACATCAATGATATGTTGCATCCCACGTTCAGTTGTGGAGGAAAAGCGTGAAGAACTTGTGTCTCAAATCGAGATCGGTCTGCCCAAGGTCTCTGACTGGGGGCGGGAAAACTAGGTCCGATTCAACCCTTCAAAGACACAAGTCTGCGCGTTCACCGCTAAGAAAACCCCATTCACTGTAGTCCCACAATTCCAGAACACTCCCCTCTCCATCTCCAAGAGCATTGGGATCCTTGGCGTTGACATCTCCAGCGATGTTCAGTTCCGAGACCATTTGCTAGACAAGGTAAAGCTGGCGTCCAAAAAACTTGGTGTACTCAACAGAGCGAAGCAGTACTTCACGTCGGGGCAAAGGTTGCCACTTTACAAGTCGCAAGTCCGGCCCCATATGGAGTACTGCTGCCATCTTTGGGCGGGTGCACCCGGATACCAGCTTGGCCCTTTTGACTCGGTTCAACGACGGGCTGTGAGAATTGTCGACGATCCCAAACTCACTTGCGGTATCGAGCCCTTAAGTCTGAGGAGAGACTTTGATTCCCTGTGTGTGTTCTACCGCTTGTACAATGGATTGTGTTCTGAGGAATTGTTCGAAATGATGCCCACGGCTACTTTCTACCATCGCACCGCTCGCCATCGACAAGGAATTCATTCTCACACTTTGGAACCGAAATGGTCGCGTACAGTGCGGTTTCAGAGAAACTTCCTCCCGCGAACGCTTGGGTTGTGGAATGAGCTCCCTGCCAAGGTTTTCTCTAAGGACTACAGTATGGGGTTTCTTCAAAAAAGAAGTTATTAGATTTCTGAAGGGTCGGCAACGCGCGAGTGATACCCCTGGTGTTGCAAGCGTCCATAGGCTACGGTGACCGCTTACCATCAGGCGGACCGTAGGCTTGTTTGCCACCTTTGTGGTATAAAAAAGAAAAAAAAACCCCAAGGTTTTTTAATTGTTTTGCGTCTCGATAGGGTTATTATTTTCGTGCTTTTTTCAATAGCTTGTGCAAGAGAATTGGTGAGAAAATCTGCTGCAGGATTAACATCAGACATTGAGAGAATATGATTAAAGTTTATGCTGTCAACAGCCAAGTCCAAATGTGAAGCCATTAAAATATTTAGTAATAAATCTTACATTGTTGTGCTCATAGTCACTTCTAAGTTTTGGTCCATGATAATTCTGTCGGTTATAAATGTGTTTTTTAGAAATTGAATCCACTTAAACGCACACGCACACACATACATAAATATAAACAAACAAACACACACACACACACACACACATTAATTATTATCATAGATTAATAAGTAGTTACGTTACTAGTGGCAACACTAGTAACAAATTTGTCATACATTCTGACTGATGACGACTATTATATATATATTATTATATATAGAATATAGTCGAAATATTTTGATTAACCTTTTTTTATTTAAATATAAATAATACTATTATTTTAATAAAAATCAAAGAAAAAAACTTTTTCATAAATATAATAATATAAGATTCTAAGATCAGAAGGAGAGACGTTACAGGAAATGGTTACAATTATGTTTTTATGTTTGAAAATGTTTAAATCACTGAAAATAAATAAGCATATATTTAAGTAAGATGAAAATTGTGGCTTTCAAAAATAATGAAACTATTACTGAATGCAACGTTGTAGTAGAAGGAAAGAAAGTGGAACAGGATGGAAAACAGAGAGTAATTTTAAAAGAGTTAATGCCGTAAATCCAGTGAATGGTGCACCATTGTTCACACCTTTGCTAAGCAGTCAGAAGTTGGCATAATGTTCATGAGGATGTGTTCTAACACTGATGTTTGAAAGTAAATATTGGGTATGAAAATCGAAGCATGAAAGTAGAATTAATGTCGTGGAAATGAGAGCATTGAGAAGTATAAGCGGCGTGACGCTAACTGACATAATAAGAAATATAGTGTTGTACGGGAGCTTTACATAGTGACAAAAATATGCTTAGGTGATTAAGCTTGTTGAGACGATGATTGAAAAAGATGCACCAAACAAAAATATTAGGCATAAGTAAATTGAAAAAAAGGGTCAGTAGAGATAGACCTTGACTCAAGTATGCTTCTACTAAGTAAATTAAAGGGTCAGTGGAGATAGACCTTGACTCAAGTATGCATCTACTTCAATTTTGTTTTTTTTTTTTTTTTTTAATACCACTAAGGTGGCAAACAAGCTTACGGTCCACCTGACGGTAAGCGGTCATCGTAGCCTATTGACGCTTGCAACACCAGGGATATCACTCACGCGTTGCCGACCCCATACTGTTGTCCTTGGAGAAACCCTTGGCAGTGAGCTCATTCCACAACTCAAGCGTTATAAACCGCACTGTACGCGACCATTTCGGTTCTAAAGTGTGAGAATGAATTCCCTGCCAATAGCTTTAGTTCTTTTTTTGCGCTACTACTTCCAAATTAATTTCCAAATAAATTCCAATTACGAGAAATACCAAACTTATTTACTTTAACATACCGCGGTTTACTCTTAAATTCTGGATTTCAAAGATTGACATATAGAAAAAGAAAAGATGTCAAGACAGTTTTTTGGAGGGTAAGGATCACAAAAAGACGTGACGTAAATTATGCCAAAGAATTAGATATTTAAATTGTGACAATATTTCACAATTACTGAACTAGATTATATAGAAAGCTGAGTCTATAAAGGAAAATATTTTTTTATATTTCATTAGTTTTTAGGGTAACGCCACAAACCCTAGTCTCCAGGTAACAAAGTGTTGTAATAACTTGGATTTCTAACTGGTTATTTTTCAACCCTACGACTAAATTGTCAATTTCGCCATATTTAGCCTATTTTTAAAGATGTTCAAAAGCCGTCGATGGCTTTGATATGCTGGTTTTCATCGTGTTTTAAAAAAATTGTGTTGCGGTACAGTCATCGAGGAAAATACATGAAATCGATAGACAGCAAAACGGTAAAAAAATGTTGGTAGCGATAACAGAAAAAGCAGAACTTCGGTAATTTGTGATAATTACCGAAAATTTAGAATTTAATACAGAGATATAGAAAATACAAATATAAAAAGTGGTATATAATAAAAACTACAATAAATTTAAATTATGTACTCACGAGAATCTTTTATTTGATTTTCCCCTGGGAAGAAGATCTTGACAAGGGCGAGGTCAAGATTACTGCGAACCAAAAACATAAAGTCTTATTTCAGTTCTTATAAGTACTACGTGGTATAAAAAAATAGCAGACTGACATCCAGACGAGCCGAGGTTCGATTACCGCCTTAGAAATTTTAACATTTTTAAGGTCCACGCTCTTAAATTCTATTTACTTATATAAATAAAAGATAAACAACTACTGTTTATTTTCGTTAGAGAATAACAAAGTCCTGAAGTATAAACTTCGCAAAGGATTAAGTGTGTCTTGTAAACTTAGTTACACTTGGAAACAAACGTTCCCAACTTAGGTTGTACTTGGGTTGTTCGTCGGTGCACTGCTAGGCGCTTGCCCCGAGCTGCGGCGGAATGCAGTTTATGTATCACACGTATATTTATGTAGGTACATTAGCAACATGCGTAAGAGTAAATTTTGTGTTTTATGCTTATGTTTGTATGCTGTTTTCAAGCTTCATGGTGAAATTGTCACATCTGAAAAATTGCAAAAAAATTAAAAAGGTCTCTTTATTTTAATTTTACGATTGCCATCATTTATCTTCGTAAAACCACAAAAAAAATCAGTAAACATTTGTGAATAAATGTATTTGACTGTGTGAAATCCTTTTCTTGTTTTCCATACTAAACAATTAAAAAGGCTATGTTTTTTATACAACTCCCAAAAGGGTAATAGTATCCCAATTGTATGGTAAGTAGTTTATCTTCATACGTGCAGACACATATAAAATCCTCGATAGTACTAAATTCAGTATTCAAAGTACGCTTAATATCAGGTATACGGTATACGGTCCGTAAGCCTGTTTGCCACCTTAGAGATATTATAAAAACGTAGGATCAGAAAATAATATTACCGCTATCAGTCATCCATTCAGTGGCGGTATGCACCCGACATTGCTTAATTGTGAAGATCGGTTCTCTACTTGCAAATGCAATAAAGCCTATTTGCAATAATTTGATTACATGATTATGTTCCAAAAGTAAAAATTTTCATTAATCTTTCAAAAAACATTTTGTATGTTTCGTGTAATACTCAGTGACACACTAAACCAGCACTCGCCGTCGAAGTTTGTCGTCTAGCTCAACAGCTCAACTCACACCCTTCCGACGTTATTAAAATTGTTAGCTAAAGTTTGTAACTCTCAGTGACAAGTTTTTCTTTGTAAGACAAAAGTAACAAAGTCCAGAGTTTAATATCCGTGTTATAAAGACCCATTAGAAAAATTAAAAGGTCAAAATATATTGTTAGATCCAATTCTTACTGTTTAGTTTCGAAAGTTCAAAGTTAATTTTTTTTATGTTACGAAATATGTATTTAAATCGTTTATTCAAAATCAGACAAAATTTGCTAAAGCTCAATTATTAAATCCAATGTTAATTATTAACATTCCAATATACGTCTGTCTATTTGTATATCCGAGTTAGGTCTTAGATTTTTAACTGATTAAATTATTAAACTGCTTAAAAAGTACAATTATTTATTAAAACAAAAAACACGTCAATTTTATAATGTTTGTCTGCTAGGTACAGATGTAAAACATTGAAATGTTGGTAACTTAATACGAACTTAACTAACTTTTCTGAAATACAATAATATGAAATAACTACGCAACCTTCTAAACTGATATTTTGCCGAGCGAACAACGTCATTTATAATATGACGTCTCTCACCAGTGAGTGACGATGACGGCGACGGTGACGTGTCGAACACGAGTCGAGTTATGATGCCATCTTGTGAGCTCTATGGAGTGGAAAGCGGGCGATAAAGTGAGAATAAGAGGTGTGACAATTTATTTTTTTCGTAATATTAAACGTATAGTTATAATGATTTATTGTTATTAAAGAAAAAATTTTAAATCCGTCAGACCTTGAATATACGATTCAGCAGAGCTCGTTCATTTAAACTCCTTACAATAAAAGGTTCTAGTTCTGAAACGTTACCATCGGCCATTCGCGGAGGGGGAAAAGCGATTAGTCAAAGTTTGTTGCCATGCCGGTTGTAACCAGCTGCCATAAAGCACCACTACTAAAGAGGTACAGGAGTAAATATTAACAGTAAACACTGTTAACATTTCGTGATTGGGCTTTAAAATCAATAAGTATATTTTTATGTGGGCGATGGCATTATGTAATTAATTCCTTTGGGTGCAATGTAGGTAACCGACATGTTTTATTCATCTAATAAATTAAAAACGGCTAGATCGATCAAAAATCTGAATTCCCTAGTTTATCGTTAAAAACAAACGATACTTGAATCAGAACAGCGCCACTTGTGTGCAGCTTGTGCTTTAAATATATATTTGTTGTATTTAAATCTTAAACAGAACTACCTTTATCAAAAAATAAAATGTCCTTAAAATCAACCATTTCTCAAATTCGTGTTTTTGTAATATTAGAGAGTTTGTTCTGCGTCAATCGATCGTATATTTTTGAAAGTGCTTTAACTAGATTTGTTTGTAACATTTTAAGTGTGGTCGTTTTCTGTTCTTTGCCAGTGTTAACTCTCCTTGAGTTCTTATATTTAGAAATCGAAATAAATTACGGGACATATATTCTACAAATTATATATTTCATAAAATTAATATTTGTCACAGCTACAGCTCGATGGAACAGGAAATTCTTTGAGATTATCACGAGGTTGGATAGCAAATGTGGAGTTGATGATAACTTTACCGCTAATTTCAGAAGGAGAACGGCACCAGCAACTGTCGTAGCAGTTGTATTTGTCGTTTTGGATTTAGTAGGAGCTTTGTTTGTTTTTCCGAAATACAGTGTTGCGCTCACAGTAAGCATTTCATCAGCAGCTCATAACACAGAAATGGTGTTTTACTCTATTTTAATCGATTTAATTAACATCAGATTATCTCTAGTAAAAGAAGCCAATTTATATAATGGACCTAAAGTTTACAGACACTGTCTGATGGCAGCGTCACAAGTTAACGAAGAGTTCAAGTTAGAGGTAAGATAATTGGTTTTTCCTGTTGTTGGCATAATGAACTTTATATGATTCGCATACTAACTCATTTGCTCACCTTGTGTCGCTGCAGGTAGGATGCGTCGTCGCAGTGCTAGGAACCTAGGCAATCGGCCTATGCTTATGTCACTGTAAAAGTTATTTTTATATAAAGTTGTTTCAATGCTTACGTGCGCTAAGGTTATTTATAGTTTCTCGTCAAAATAATTTGCTATAAACTATAAGAAAAAAAAAAAGGAACACATACACAAAAAAATAATAAAAAACATGAAAAAAAAAACTTATTCTGAAATTAAAAAACATCAAAATTAAACTTAATAAATAAACTTAAATTTATTCTTGCATGACTAAGTAGTATCCACTTACTGAGACTCGATGTGGTTGTTACCTCCCTCTAAAGAACTGCAGTCCTCCTTCAGCAGGGACCTCGGATACTGTCAGGAATAGACAACTCTCGAGATCCTGGATGACACTGTAGCTCTCACAATATTTTATGTCTTTTGTCACTGTCACTTTCAAAGTTCATAAAAGTGAATTATAACACTCGCGACGCGTTAAAAAAAAATAATTAAAGGTACCTGTATAGTTTAGGGAAAGAATTGTTATAATTGACATGTATAGATATTTTTTTAAATTAAGGATATTTAACATAATACGAAGTCAACACGTCGAAACAGGAACCGGCGAGCGCCAAAACCATCTTGTGCTCCTCTGATTTTAGACATAAAATAAGATCTAAGCGATTCATATACCAAAGATATATCTAGTTATAACTAGATATAGAAGTTTTTACCCTAACCGAACTTGTTTGGTCACACCAGCACTCCATATTACCAAACCCTTTCGGAAGTCAGAAGACAAGACTTCCCCATCAGAACCAGCTAGCAGCACTAAAAAAAATCTAGACAATCAAACCATCCCTCCATACGTACGGAAATAAGTCTAAGCGTCCAAATCTCTCATTTACTTTTCCTTAGGCACATACTAGTCTCAAATCAACTTTCTTACAACCAATCCTGCATGAATCTTAGTTTTAAATTTATTTTAGGTAATCTATAATTTTTGGTTGTAGATTAAGTGTGTTCTAGAAATTAGGTTGCCTCGATATAATTAGACCTCCTCGTTTAAGTAGTCGACGATAAATAAACTACAGGTCCAAAAATACCAAGAACCATTTCCAGAGTGTATCCTAAATGTTTGATATGTGTTTATCTAGACTTAGTCCAGATATAGTATGCCGTGAATCTGTAGCGAAGGACCGTTAGCGAAGATCTGGCCTAGATCTTCCTTCCGACTCAAACTCCATTGAACACACAGATTTTGGCGTGTGAAATTGATGTTGTGAAGTGTAGTTTTAATTTAGTACTTTAGCAATTTTCTAGGATAAATAAAAATCTATCCGGATTGGACAAAATGTCATTATCGCAGAGCTCATAAATGGCTTTTATAATACCTTTGTCTTTGATTTAGATTCTTTTGTTTATTTGAAACTGAAAATAAATTGTCACCCCTCCGTAGTATAAAATTGAGCAGTAATTTAGATTTCTCGTAGTTTAGATATGTAGTTGTGGAACTCGTAGATTTTCAGTGACAATTTTTAATTTAACTCAGTTCATATTCACCTCTTATGAAGATAGTTGATGAAGACAAGGTAGAGTCTTAAAGAAAAATAGGCTGAGCTGTAGATCAAATTGTTTGTGAGTTCTAGAAATTAGGTTGCCTCGATATAATTAGACCTCATCGTTTAAGTAGTCGATGCTAAATAAACTACAGGCCCAAAAATACCAAGAACCATTTCCAGAGTGTATCCTAAATGTTTGATATGTGTTTATCTAGACTTAGTCCAGATATAGTATGCCGTGAATCTGTAGCGAAGGACCGTTAGCGAAGATCTGGTCTAGATCTTCCTTCCGACTCAAACTCCATTGAACACACAGATTTTGGCGTGTGAATTAGTGTTGTGAAGTGTAGTTTTGAGAAATTTTATGTAATAAAATTAAAAAAAAAAATTAAGTTTAATTTAATTTTCAGTATATACTGTATATAAGACAACAAAATTAAAGAAAAACAGCTAAATTCTTTCTTATCTGAAGCATAAGACAAAGAAAGACGAAATCCTTGTGTTGCAGAAAATTACCCAGGAAAACGGGGATTTTAGAGCTCTTGTAAATCTTAATCTAAATAAAAAAAATTCCTACCTCTGGAAAATAAATAAATAAATTAAACCCTTTTTGAATCTATGTAACTTACACAATTTGTTACGTTTTCACTGTTTTAAAATAATAAAAAATTAAGACACTTTTCAAGCCTTGACGGACAGGCTGATTTCTCGAATAGTTCAACGTGCAAGCTCGATAGCTCGACAATTTTCCGTATTATACTAGACGTCTAAACTCAACGATAGTCTGACAATCTCTCTCCTGAAGTTCTCTTCTCAATCTTCCACAAAGCCTTTGGAGCCAATCCCCACTGTAATGCCATGGAAAAATACTGAACATCATACAAGTAAATTCTTTGTTTCCAAGCTCTATATATTAAATTCTGGCTGCGATCTTTGTTTATATAAAAGCCCGCCAGAAAATCATGCCACCATGAAAACGTAAGCAAATGTAGTCCCTACAATCACAACATTACAATTCAACACATTTGAAACAGAAGACATATACGTGTGGTAATTCCAACGTTCCCAATCTTACAGCCAGTATAAATTGGTCTATCCGCTGTTATACGCCTCACCCCTTTCTCTCCCCTAACTCGTCTACAAACAAAGGAAATATTTTGAGAACAATAAGGCCTTGTTTTAAGCTGCCGACTAGCTTAATACACCCCTGTACCCTTCTTTCCTCCGTTCCTCCAAATATAAACAATATTTACCACTGACATGGTCAACACCACCGCACAGAAAAACAACTCTATTTATTTAACGTTTGAATTTGTAGAAACGACATAGCTATAACATGGTAAATTCATTACTATGTGTGCTAGCGTAGCGTATGGTTCACACCATTTTGTCATATAAGCGTTATGCAAGTGTGAAATAGAACAGGCACAAATCCCACACGAGGGCACCAATCTTAATATAAACATAAGTTCGTGTACACTTCGTACCTCTGGGAACAATGAGAAATAAACACTCCCGACTAAATTTTTTAAAACAAAGGGTACAATGAGAGTGCTGTCTGTTCAAATTACTGAGAAGTGTTTATTTTAATAAGTACAAAGTTTTGTACTTTGGTTAAATTTGAAGTAAATATTATAAGTATATAGTACAACCATACACTCGTCTTGCGAAATAAACTCTGTAGCAGAAAAAATCTGTTACATCACCTACAGGGACCTACACTAAGGGACGAAAATTCACCTTAAAACATTAGGAAACTAATACAACGTAAACAAGACAGATAGAATATTAAAAATATTGTGTGCGTCACCGTGGCGGTTCCTAGTAATATGATGCTTCGCACAGTTACTCAATTCCAGTGAATCAATTGTCACCAAAGTCCGAAGGTAAATTCACCAAATACACGTCGATATCATGAAGTTGGTATTTCAAACGAACGCGTGAAATTAAGTATGTGACGCGAGTCTAACAGTTCCCGACTGATCAAGTACTGTAGAACTTACTAGATTTTGCACACCTACAGCGAGCCGACCAAGGTTAATGTTTTTTATTTTTTTTTTAATTTAAAAAAAAGAAGTACATTTTTGTACATTTTTGACACAACTATGTCATACGAAGTGAATGGCGATGCGTCATTGCTAGCCAGCAGTCACCGGCGCATCCCGCTATACATTTTTACCGAACAAACTTAATATATTAGAATGTTGTTCGTTACAGATCTCGCTCCTCATCGTGGTGACCCTGTTCACAACAGTCGCCAACGCCGTTGCTCTAGTCATAATGGAAACAAATTTAGTAATTATATCCACTTACATTACATTACATACATAACAAGCTCATAAACATTTTTAAAGCCTTAAGGATCTAATTTGCTGGGTAAAAAAAACTCTCATCAATATGAACAACTTTTACCATAGGAACTACTCTAAAATGCAAAAAGAAATGGTTGTTTATACAAATGTAGGTAAAATGCCGCTGGAATCGATGCTTGAATATAAGTTGTCATCTCGAACTATTTTCAGGTGAAAAGACTGAACTTTTCCATCAACAGCTATAACCTAAAAATACTTCTTATTTCCTTAGAAATCTATCGAACTGTGTCTTCTGTACTTTGCAATCCACGAACTGTGTCTTCTGTACTTTGCAATCCACGAACTGTGTCTTCTGTACTTTGCAATCCACGAACTGTGTCTTCTGTACTTTGCAATCCACGAAGACAAGCTTAACAAGTTACACTCAATAATTAATAAAGAATAAAGATGAACATTTTTTTCTTTATGCTTTTATTTTATCCGTTCTCCACGGCGGCAAATGAATCAGATGTAACTAAAATAACATTATCGTACAATTTTATTCAATTGCTTTAGTAAAATTTAACAATACAGTAATTAGTCTTATGTGACATTTAATAATTTCGCATCTAATTCTTGAATAGATTCATATCTGTGCAGAGTGTTACGTTGGCGATATTCATATTGTGCCGGGAGCTGCAGACCCTGTACTCTTTGTGGTGTCTGTGCTCATCTGCAGGAGAATCAAACAACATTTGCAAGGCCTTGGCACAGAAGTTAACGCGCAAAATAGTCTTAATGGGTAAGAAAAAATTGAATCATCATTATTTTTATGGAACATTGTAGTCTAAAACGATTTGTTCGATTTCGTTTTGCGCATTACATCACTAGTTGTACGAACTGTGTGCCCGCCCGAGTCGAGCATTCGTACAACAGAATTTCCCACTTATTTTTGACATTTACTAATCAATGCCAATGCTAAAAATGCCAGTTTTCTTTAAACTTGTGTTGTTTAAAATTTATACAGGATTTTAGTTTTTCATAAATATAATATTAAAAGAATTATTATAAACTACGGAACCCTCGATGCACGTTTGCGACTCGCATGCTTGGTCCCTACCGGTTTCATTTCTTTGAAAACGTGTTTTGGTCAACAGGAAAACGCACACGAAAATCTAAAATAATGGGACGATGGTTGTTTACGGTGACGTCATGCCGCCCCCACTACGACCTCATCTCCAATCACTCGGTAGACGTCGCCATGCCGCTGCAGCTGCTCGACGTCAGCGCCACTTATCTGCTCACCATCATACAGGTACCTTCAGTACACTTACTGACATGCCTACTTGCACCACGACTGTTTCAAGCAGGGGAAGACGGAAACAAAAAATACTTCCTATGTAAGTTTACTTGCTAATGTAAATTTGCCAACACTTTTAAAAAAAAAAGAAAGTAACTCAATTTTTATAAAAAAATCTACACTCGTTTCTGCTGTGCCAAATATTTAAATCAAATTCTGAACACATTGGTTTGGGTACGTTTTGAGTACCTTTTTCCCTATATGTATTCTCTTTCTGTTTTTTAGGGTTCCGTACCCAAAGGGTAAAAACCGGATCCCTATTACCAAGACTCCGCTGTCCATCCGTCCGTCCGTCCGTTCGTCTGTCAGCTGGCTGTATCTGATGAACCGTGATAGTTAGACAGTTGAAATTTTCACAGAAGATGTATTTCTGTTGCCGCTTTAACAACAAATATTAAAAAACAGAATAAAATAAATATTTAAGGTGGCTCCCATACAACAAATGTGATTTTTTTGCTCGATATTGATAAGGGCAATAAGTAGACCCTTGAGATATTCACAGAATTTATAGTTGTATATTCACTTTAAATATAAATAAAAATAAAACAAATATTTAAGGGGGGCTCCGATACAACCATAAAATTTTGCCGATTTTATAGATAATGGTACGGAACCCTTCGTGCGCGAGTCCGACTCGCACTCGCCGGTTTTTTTTACTAAACTATTTAATCATTTTAGACACTATTTTATATATATATATATATATTCATTTCTTTTTTATTCATTCCAGATATACATCGCATATAAATAAAAAAAACCGAAGATTCAGCGATGATAAAATATAACACGTCCGCATCACAACTGACAACCCGTCCGCACGTGTTTAATTATTTGATTGGTTTTTTTGTTTTAATACCTTACTTTAAAGTTAATTAAGTTAGGCTATCGCGCATCAACTACTTTATATTAAGACTCTGAATTACCTAAATTTATCAGTTTTAGTACAATATTGTCAAGATTTTTCTTTTACATATTTCGCTATTTACCTATTTAGCATTTTTTGTATTTTTTTTTTTGACTGTATATAGTTATATTAAATATACTTAAAGCTATTCAAAAACATAGGTGAGTGAATGAATGTTTATTTACTTAAGTTTACAGTTTAGGTTTACAAGTTATAATTTTATTATATGCGAAATATTAAACTATATTAATACATAGACTGTAGAGAATTCTATTTGACCTCCGTACTAGTTAACCACTGTGCTACGGTGTCAAATTATCGTCGTCCACAATGAACTTTAACATAACGACATCGTCCTTAATAATAACTAAACGAAAAGAGAAAAAGAAATTATATAAAAACATAATTAACATAAATAAGATAAGATATTTAATTTGCTTATAACTAGTTAATCGTAAGAATAAAGTATTTTCTGTTGTCTATTAATATGTATTATTATTATGTGTCTAGTGTTATAGGTAAGTCCCTAGTTAATTTAAATATACATATAATAATACATATAGTGTAAGCATTTCTGAAATGGCTTGGTTTTGTTTAATTAGTATCGTTTCGCAGTTTCCTTTTGAGGAAAAAAAAAGTAACCCGTTATAGTTATAATCGCTTCGTTGTCCGTCCGACAGACTATTTGTCTGTAAATTTTTTCACGAACGCGTAAAGGGATAAAAATTAAAATCAAAAACTTGGATCGATGATCCCATGAAACTCGGAAAAAACTTCTAAGTCAACGTAATCAAACAATACCAATATAGCCATTTATACCGCATATATTGAGTCCGCACTTGGAAGAAAGTTTAAACCTGTAAGAAGTATAAAATAAGGAAAATATAAGGTCTAGAAAACAACCTAATACGTAGCTGTAATAAAGAAATGTATTTAAGTAGTAACTGTAATAGTGTAATAGATATAGACATTACATCCTCCGTTGAATTATTTACTACACCTGCTGTCTCCATATAATAACGACAGTACAGCCACAACCTGTCGTTACAAAACCCTATACGGTCGGTTCGCAAATCAGTCTCGCACTTGTCCGGTTTTTTATTATTTAAATTACTTATTTTATTAACTTACGTATATGCTGATAGTGTAATGAGTTAAAGTTGGGATCGTATTCACAGATTTTATACAAGAGAGTGAAGAGATGAGTGCGTGGTCCTGACCTGTAACCAAAGAGTCAAGAGATGAGTGCGTGGTCCTGACCTGTAACCAAAGAGTGAAAAGATGAGGGCGTGGTCCTGACCTGTAACCAAACAGTGAAGAGATGAGTTCGTGGTCCTGACCTGTAACCAAAGAATGAAGAGATGAGTGCGTGATCCTGACCTGTAACCAAAGAATGGAGAGATGAGTGCGTGGTCCTGACCTGTTACCAAAGAGTGAAAAGATGAGGGTGTGGTCCTGACCTGTAACCAAAGAGTGAAGAGATGAGTGCGTGGTCCTGACCTGTAACCAAAGAGTGAAGAGATGAGTGCGTGGTCCTGACCTGTAACCAAAGAATGAAGAGATGAGTGCGTGATCCTGACCTGTAACCAAAGAATGGAGAGATGAGTGCGTGGTCCTGACCTGTTACCAAAGAGTGAAAAGATGAGGGTGTGGTCCTGACCTGTAACCAAAGAGTGAAGAGATGAGTGCGTGGTCCTGACCTGTAACCAAAGAGTGAAGAGATGAGTGCGTGTTCCTGACCTGTAACCAAAGAATGAAGAGATGAGTGCGTGATCCTGACCTGTAACCAAAGAATGGAGAGATGAGTGCGTGGTCCTGACCTGTAACCAAAGAGTGAAGAGATGAGTGCGTGGTCCTGACCTGTAAGCAAAGAGTGAAGAGATGAGTGCGTGGTCCTGACCTGTAACCAAAGAGTCAAGAGATGAGTGCGTGGTCCTGACCTGTAACCAAAGAGTGAAAAGATGAGGGCGTGGTCCTGACCTGTAACCAAACAGTGAAGAGATGAGTTCGTGGTCCTGACCTGTAACCAAAGAATGAAGAGATGAGTGCGTGATCCTGACCTGTAACCAAAGAATGGAGAGATGAGTGCGTGGTCCTGACCTGTTACCAAAGAGTGAAAAGATGAGGGTGTGGTCCTGACCTGTAACCAAAGAGTGAAGAGATGAGTGCGTGGTCCTGACCTGTAACCAAAGAGTGAAGAGATGAGTGCGTGGTCCTGACCTGTAACCAAAGAATGAAGAGATGAGTGCGTGATCCTGACCTGTAACCAAAGAATGGAGAGATGAGTGCGTGGTCCTGACCTGTAACCAAAGAGTGAAGAGATGAGTGCGTGGTCCTGACCTGTAAGCAAAGAGTGAAGAGATGAGTGCGTGGTCCCGACCTGTAACCAAAGAGTGAAGAGATGAATGCGTAGTCCGGACCTGTAACCAAATAATGAAGAGATGAGTGCGTGGTCCTGACCTGTAACCAAAGAGTGAAGAGATGAGTGCGTGGTCCTGACCTGTAACCAAAGAGTAAAGAGATGAATGCGTTAGACATGGAAAAATCAGCGTCCAACCGGCTCAAAAAAGCAGCTCCAACCGATTTAGCTGTTGAGCTGCATCTCAGGTTCAAGATGCGCAGCTCACGGCTCAAAAAATACACAACTCAACCATTCGTTTATTGAACTTCATAGTCAATGAATCTACGGTAATACAGGTTTTACAGATAAGGTATATTGACTTAACTCAATCGATCGAGTCACAGAGTCACAGTCGTGAATTTATTTCATTTGCGCGCGAGAATTACTTGATAATCTACCGAGCGGCACCGCGCGCCGCACCGGTGCACACAGTCCGTTTTTTGAATTTTCAAAGGTAATTCACATATAATATGCAAGTAGTGAAATGTCACATTATTTTATTATAATTTTCGTATTTATATCAGTTGCTATCCAGATAATTGTGCAACTATTATAGGACCCTGTGCTGCGGAGCTCGTAGGCGAATGCATGCCATCTACACGTGAGCCGACGAGCTGCAAGAACATTGTGCACGCTCTCGCAACCTGATTTGCAATGCAACTTTTGATATATTTGGTGCTTAAGTTACAATATGAGCTGCAGCTCACGAATATTTCATGGACCTCACCTGTGACCGGCGAAGAAATTTAAGAAGAAATGTCCCGCTGATTTTCCCACGGGACTTGGACCACGGGTCGTTATAATAAGAATCCGAATATTTCTGAATGAAAACGCAAATTAAATGCTGTTTCGAGGTTCAGTAAGAAATAGTCTTTAAAGCTAACACTCAATTTTTTTGTTAAATTTTAGAAATTTATATTTAATGCTTTTATAATAATAACCTTTTTTTGTCATATTGGGGCCAATATTGAATTAAAGTCCGTTAAGTTGATGTCACTTCATCATAACTATGTTATTGATAACGACCTACGGAGGAGGTGGCGCAGCGCAGGTAGGTAACTACAGACCGACCGCCCGCCGCCCGCCGCCCGCTGGCACCGCGCGCACCGCCGTCGCTGCCGGCGCGTGGCTGTCGTGTTATCGTGTGCGATACCGATGTCGTGAATCAAAACTTCTATTCGTATTTCTTCTCAACAATACATACCTACCTACATGTCACGGGGTTTTTTGTATTATACTTGTAATACACTATTTAAGTAATTTATGCCATAATGACGCCTTGAAACCTTAAATGTTTTGTATGGCATTTAACGTATTTACCATTTTGTAGTTAATTTTTTGACTTTTTGCTACAACTTATAGTCAATAGACTATAACGAATTCTAATTATTTAATCGACTTTCATATCAAAAAATGCAAAACATGCTTTAAAAATTTGCCAAGTGTTGAAAAATGGTCACTTCCAGATTTTTTTATTATATACAGTAAATGAACATCACTCAATAAGGTATTGCCCTAGATAAAAGTAAAAAGTAATTTTTTTAAATTCTTTTAGTGCTATAGTTACGCGACAAACTTGAACAAAAACGGCATATTTACGCCTATCTGCCCTATGTGTAGGTAGCGTAGTAATCCTCGACCGTATATGATTGCATTTTTTTGTTTGTGTTATCAATTGTTGTACAATTTGAATCTGGTGATATGTCAAAGTCAAAAAGGGCAAAATGCAATAGCCATTACAAGTTTTAGCAAAACAGTAGATTCGTTAGAAAAAGTAGCAAAAGTGCAGTTGGCAACCATTAAATTACAAACGGAGACAATATCTAAACTGATGCAAACGTTAGCTGACAACCAAGCGGATAGCGGGCAACAAGACCGCCATTGAAAAGGTACTAACGTCGCTGGAACACCTACCACAATGTTTACCCGCTCGGAGCGCTTGAGTTCGTGCGGCTTCGGCTATCGCTGGTGACAGTGACATGGTGAACGCAAGAAACAAGCAGCCGGTGTCTCGACGGCATCACCTGTTGCTGCAATGACACCTGTGGTTACTACAAGTGGCATCACCTTGACGTCGCGCAATAACAGCAAAAGCAATACAAGTGCGCCGGTGCACCAAACAACCCGACACCGCACACAGATACAGAGCTGGCTAACGCGAACCAAGCATCAGCAGAGCCGTGGATCGAAGTTCAGCACAAACGCAAAAGGGAACTCCCAACGAACGTACTACGCGGCGGAGCAGCGCCAGGAACAACTACTTTGGAAGTGGCAGAAAGATGGAGGCATTTGCATTTATACTACGTGAAAGTAAGTACAACAGTGGAATAAATTATAGATCATCTAAAGCTAATTTCAAACGGCGATTCGTGTACTGCCGAACTATTAAAATCGCGCAATAATTACGCGTCGATCAAAATAGGAGTACATATAATTTATATGGCCGGAAAGTGTTTGTCTTATACCATGGCGCAATTCCTTTTGCGCCCAAACGTAGAACAAAAATTGAGAATTTAATGTTATATATAGTAAATTGTTCACCGAGAGGTGAAAGTGAGCGATTATATTACCGATGAGGGTGTAGTTTGAGGCCCGAAGCGGAGCTGAGGAAATATAATTAATTAAAGTTTTAATTTACTTAACAAATAAAAATTCACTTTTATTAATATAGATGGCGCTGTACAAGCTATGATTACGTTTTCTGTTGTATGTAAATAGAGAGTTTTTTTTTTCAAATTGGAACTGGTAATAATCACAGATAGCACTGTACCTAGTAAAAAGAAGCTTTTAAGTTTTATTCGTCAGCTTTCAAGCAATTTCGAATAGAAATTGCTTTTTTTATTATTATTTTCTCGCCGCTATACGGCCAAGAAAATAATCTCTGCAAACAGTATGTGTTTGCCTATCTGTTTCAACCCTATTTTTTACTATGTATGAAGGTTCCTTCAGAGCATGTGTAGTGTATTGGATGTATAGACCGATAGTAAGACCGAATTTTAACCCTAAACTTTTGATAATACTAAAGTAAAATAAATATGTGTGAATATTTCGACAGGTACATTTTTTGATACATATCTGTAACTTTTTAGAACTTTTCACCAGTTGCGTCAGGCATACTTAAGGTATTTTCACTATTTCCTAAGAAATACATGAATATAAAATTGAAATTGAATATTTCGATTTTAACTGTCATTACACGTAGGTAGCTTTATATTTGATAGTATTTAGTAACTTATTAAGACACTTGCGAAACTATAAAACACAAAATTGCTTTTAATTCTGCCAATATTGAGTTAGAGTTTCTGAAATTCATAAAATAAAAGCTTTAAGGCTTTATATAAAATGACCAATAAAAGATAAGAAAAAGAATTTAGCTTACCTACCTTTGTTAGCTACGTTTTTTGTCGCAGTAAGACTTATATTAAATTAAAGTCCGTAAGTTAGTGTCCACATTATTTTGCCAACGAACAAACCTAGAATAATACAATAATAATACAATACCAAATATTAGAAATTTTCACCTACAGTTTTATAAAAAAACTTTTTAACAAAAAGAAACCACGGGCTTAAAAAGATGCACAAAAAAGGTAAAAATAATTACTTATTGCCAAAAATCTGATCTGAATCACAGTTTGAATTTAGTGTCAATGTACCTAACACTTCACTTGCGTGACACCAACTTCAAACTATAATTCAGATCAGATTTTTAGCAATAAGTAATTATTTTTACCTTTTTAGTGCATTTTTTTGAAGGCGGTTGTTTTTTTTGTTAATTTTTTTTTATTTGTTGCTTTTGAGTGACGAATTTCTTTTTTTTCTCGTACACTAAAAACATCTATAATTGTAACCAAAATTTTATACTACTATGATCTGTATCACCAGTTCAAAATTAACATCAATCATATTTTTCTCCAAAAGTTTAAGTTTTAAATCCACCTTATTAATATGGGACCTCAGAAACATACTCTTTCGAATAAAAAAAGTTGATAAAAATAGGCAAAATTTAAAAAGACGCGAACATTATAAACGCGTCCGGGCGGCTAGTCTGAAGTGCAAGTGGCGTGAGGCGAGTTGCGTGCTCCCGTTGCAATAGTGATAAGTAATACAATTTCCAAAATTAACTTACCTTCTCCGTTGTAGCCCCGTATGGATTTTTTCAGATTTTCTTAAGGTTATTGATGCCTTAAGTCAGCAGTGGAAAAATACTATATTTATCTTTAAGTAAAAATTCATGGGATCAAGCTACAAATCCTGTAAATTTTGGAGGCTTAGGCATCCGTAAAATTTCGAGTATTGCTCTTCCAGCTTTTCTGTATTCCGTACACAGTGTTGACAATCTTTGCCAATCAATCATGGTAGACTTGAAAACTGAGATTGTAGGCACTGCGGAAGTTTTGGAAGTCTGGAAAAGTCTCCGTCCTAGTCGGGATATTCCAATGGACAAGAAAACGCAAAAACTTTAGGATATTCCGCTGATTCAGTTGACTTTTAATAATTCGGTTCAAAATTTAACCAATGATCGCGACAAAGCGCGCCTTTTAGCAGTTTCTGAAAAGGAATCTGGTCATTGGCTTCATTGTATTCGAATCTGGGAACTTTATTAGACAACGAGAGTTTTCGAATTGCTGTTGGTATACAAATCGGGGCCACAATTTGCCATCCACACATATGTCTGTGTGGTGAAAACGTTGATGGCCTTGGACTTCATGGACTGTACTGTATCAAAAGCGCAGGTAGACTCTCCAGGCATGGTTCAATTCACGATATAATCAAGAGGTCTACCATCAATATACCTTCTATTTTAGAACCTCATGGCGTAAATCGTGATGATGGAAAAAGACCGAACGGTTTATCGTTGATTCCCTGGGAGAAGGGGCGGGCTTTAATATGGGACGCAACTTGCGTCGATACCCTGGCTTCGTCTCACCTCCCTAGGACCAAACTTAAAGCGGGAGGGGCAGCCCAAGTTGCAGAGTCTCGCAAACGGCGCATATATAACTAATTACTAGGAAACTATGAGTTTGTGCCGTTTGCAGTTGAGACTCTGGGTCCATGGAGTTCAAGTGCAAAAACTTTCTTAAAGTCAATACTACCTCGACTAATCGAAATCAGCGGTGACAAGAGTGCGGGCTGCTATTTCGCTCAAAGGATTAGCTTAGCCGACCAAAGAGGAAACACAGCTTGGATTCTTGCCACAATGCCACGCGGACCAGGTTTATTTGATTGTTTTTAAGTTAGTTTTATTATAGTTTGTTATTTTTGTGCGAAATTAGCTTCAATTTTGAAATAAAGATATATTTCAGTATCTAAATATTACAACATTACTTCTCAGAATATTCATACGAGATCACATCCGCTAGACCGGATAAAACTAACTGGATTGAATTTATTTAAGAAGCTTTTAACATAATTACTTACTTGAGTTTCTGTACCAAAAAAGAAGAGAAAGCAGCATTTTCTCGTCGGACTTTGCACTTCCTAATTAAAACAAAAAATCAGAAAAGTTTTTATTATAAATACAGATCATCGAATTGGTGACGACAACAAACTTGTTGTACCAATCTTATTTTTTTATTTAAACTTATAAATTGCTTATTTTAAATACTTGAGTCTTGAGTTAGAAAAGAAAGCTGAACGTTAACATCATGAATTCAGACCTGTAAAAACGATCCGTAGGAATATTTGAAAAAGAGTTCAAATAAATAAAAAAAACTACATTCAACGTTTTACAATGGGCGTTATTGTAAACTGATATTTATTCAGCAGCCTAAAAAAACTATGAATTGTTATAAATACTCAACTGTCATCATGGCCAGCTTTGTCCTAAAATCTATTTACTTCTTTCTTGGAGAACCCCATACTGTAGACCTTAAAGAAAACCTTGGCACACTTTCCACAACCTAAGCATTCGCGTGAGGAATTTTCTTTGAAGAAGAACTGTTCATCCCATTTAGCGCCTAATTTAAAAAAAATTCCAAAACTGCCTTTTTATGCCTTATTTCATGCGCGAAATTACTTTACGTTATTAGCAATAAATTTGCATATTTTAAATATGGTAACCAATAATTGTTGAGGTCAGTTTATCACAACGCTTGACGGTCGAGTGATATTGTCATAGTATAGGTATACGTGCTGCTGGTACTCGTACTGTGGATACAAAACCACAAATCATTATTTTACTATACATTATATCTTTATAACAATAGATTTTTTTATATTATAAACATGTTTGTATACAATTTCACTAGCTAAGTGTTATCTGGTATGTATGTAAGAATTTGGGTGTACGTGGACCGAAGAAATTTGTGAAATACTTGGGATGATATGGTCCCTGCGGCCCCCGCCTGCGGATCTTACGGGTTTCAGAAGGAAATATTTGTCATACTGTTCATACAGTACATTCATAGATTTAGATACAAATACGCGTACACACACGTTAAGGTTTACCTTAATAAGTATGAAATTAATTATTATGAATTAATTAAATAATATATTTATGGTTTTAAATCTTGTTTTGTGACTGACCAACTTTTAGTTTAAATGGCTTACAGAATTTAAGTGTTGTTTACGTTTATGCTACACCCAGTTCAATCCATTGTTTTGAAGTCACCTTCCAACGCGTTGGTGAATGGTGTTGGGGATATAACGTCCCCCTGTCCACCCCTCTGTGCAGCTGGATGGCCCTCGTCTGATGGTTTTGGAACTAAACAGTCATCGTGGCAGCGTTATAAAGACATTTTGACACCTCAATATATCGCCAGTCTACATGACTGTGAATATGTAGAACGGCCCAGGTTTCGAAGGAGTCGAAGGTAGTCTCGTAGTTCTTAAAACGAGTTTTATGTCCCTTCTTCTATAAGGGACATAATAATATTGTGGACCCGGTAGACGTTTTCCTGCCCAGAAAAGCAGTGCCACATTAAATATGATATTTTAATCCATCCACGCGAATGTACACAAAAAATATCATTAAAGTCTTCCCTGCCGTTTAGGAGAAGATCAGAGACACACCGACTACAGCGCCACCTACCGGGTCCATTTGTGAATTCAAACCTTGCAGGAACCCACTCGAGCGTACACAAAAAATATCATTAAAATAGTCCTTGCTGTTTAGGAGAAGATCAGTGACACAGCGATTGCACCTACTGGGTCCAATTGTGTTTTTCAAACCATCCGGGAACCCACTGTAATATTCAGACTGAATTTTACCCAAATCGTTCTTCATAAACACTGAAGAATTATACGTAGAAAAAAAAAACCGACTCACACTTGACGTTTTCAAGCAGCCTATCACGCTTACAAATTAATCTTGTGTACATTTTATCGGAACCCTGTTATAATACCATAAAATCAAATATACGGAATTTTTAAACGTTTCAATACTGGTTAGAGCTGGAACGTCGTCATAATAATCAAACTGTATTTGTATTTTAAGTTCCATCACGATAGTCAAAATATTAGCAACGTATACATTGTAGTAACAGCAGCCTATAGAATAAATAATAGAATAAAAGCGTTAACAGATTTAGAAACTTCCGTCCGTGAGAGAAAACGAGATGTGACAAGTTTGTGGCGAAAAGCAAGTCATACTATTAGGCTACAAAGTAACATGTCCCAGAGGAATTTCATTACTAACTTCAGTAAAACTTTTGTTTTCGACAGCTTACCTATTTGGCCTTCTAACTGATTTCGTTAATAAAAAGAAGTTTCAATCGGTAAAGGGTTTTCTATAAGCGATAATTTGGATTATACGAATGTTGCCAACATGTTGGGTGGTTTAGGGAGTACGTTTTAAATTAGAGAAGCAGCTGGTCAGGATACAAAGATGAATTAAAACTTGTATTAATGTATAACCTTTTGTACCGTTTAACTATTACCAACTTATATATAAATACTGTCTACCAGGATGCTCGGGGGGGAAATATATTGAGAAA
This sequence comes from Apoda limacodes, assembly GCA_946406115.1. Classification (NCBI taxonomy): domain Eukaryota; kingdom Metazoa; phylum Arthropoda; class Insecta; order Lepidoptera; family Limacodidae; genus Apoda; species Apoda limacodes. The sequence goes on from OX291542.1 coordinate 36,764,560, forward strand.
CAAGGCGTTTCCTTGATTTTCGAGAACGAAGTTTTTAGGTACCATTTTTTTAATAAGTAATAATAATTATTAAGTAATAATAACTTCTATATAATCTATCATGTTCCACTGGAGTAAAGTGCCTTACTGATGATTATATTTACGACGTCCGCTGTGACCCTGGGCATGACTTACGGGCTATACCTCGTAGAAATAAACCCTCGGCGAGCTGTGCCGCCCCGGTGTCATGAAGCAAGAGGAGCTTACTCTCTCTAGGATGCTCTGAACAAGTGAAAACAGAGAATGTAGCTCAATCTCTAGTAGGGTCGGGTGTATGGTTCATGTCCACATAATTATAAAATAAAAGTGAATTAAGCCATGAGGTACATGATAATGTAAACCAGTTGCAGCCCAGTATTTAAGACAGCTGTTAAAATACCAGCGTATGATTGGTTTAAATGGAAGTTATTTCACAGAGTTCATCTCTAGTGACCACCCTTTAAACATTGGACAAAATTTCAAAAACAATCACAAAGACAAAGTAACAACATGTAAATCTATCACATAAACATTGATAAAGACTTTCGTGATAGATAGATAGAAAATAGACCTTGAAATTTAAAGGAAGGTCTGCTTGGTAAAAAAACATTTTTCTTTATCTTTCATCCTTTTTCCAAAACTTTTAAATTTAATTCATAATTTTCATTCCTATTAAATATAGTGTCATATTCTACCTTATCTCTTATAATAATGTTATGAAACTAGTTCTCATTCATAGGCTTTACTCAGTTTATTTTCTTTGACAGCTGACCTCGTTCCGCAACTAGACTCCTTTGTTCGCACGAGTCGAGATCTCATTACAGTGGGGAAAATATGTCATTACGCGCTTACAGCCGGAGCCGGGCGGACAGGCATACGGCGAGGGTCTCATTCAACTGCCTACACTTTAAATAACTAGACTTCATGAATCCAAAACATAAATAGTAATGTTACACTCGAGGGTGTTATTTACTGCGCACTGTGTGTAAGAGAAAAATAATTAGGAAAAACTTATTGACTTTTTTAAACAACTCTCCACCAAAAAAAACAAAAATTTAGGGTGTATATTATATATTTAGGAGACATGCAATAATAGATTTAGTTCAACTTAAGTTTGTAAAGATTTTTTTATTAGTTAAAGTAAAAAACTATAATGCGTTTTCGTCAATTTCCTGCAGGAAAAAGCATCTACCTAATATATCTTGTATCACTTTTTGAGCTATTGTTAAAAATACATTATAAAATTGCAGTGGCAACAAATGAATAAGTATTTATTACAATTAAAGTACTAGATACTGAAGTAATAAGGAAACTAATTAAATATTATTACAAAGCGTAATGTCATTTATTTTGCGTTATCCGTCATAAGTTTATAATGGCTAATAGGTATATGTTAACATGTATTTATATGTGTATGTTCCACGGTTTTTATACCCAGAACAGGTTAAACAGTGGCTGGATACATACACACACCATAATTTGGGGGAAAGCCTCTTATCACTAACCACTTCAGATCTGCGTTTGACACAGTGACAGTGACAGGTGGTGAGCCCATCGCCGCACCGATACACTATACTTCTGCTAGCAGTGTATTTAGACTAAGTTGGCTTTGTATGTGTCACACACGTAGTATATTACCGGCTAAATCACTAAACTACTTTAGTGTATATGGATACTTATCTATTATAGATAAAGCTTTATATACATATAAAGCTCAATAACGATGACTGGCTCATTGACATAGTTGTTCACCCAGAAGGAGCCTTCGGAGATGAAAGTGATGTATTGGAGAAATGTTTAGTGACTCATGGTGACCTGGGAAAAATCTGACATTTCCCAAAATCCAAGATGGCGGCTGTGATCGAAACAACTCCAAACTGAAAATTTACGCGATGATTGGTAACATATATACAATACAATAAATACAAGTTGGATAAACACAAAATGGCTGCGGATTTAAAATTGATTAAAATCTTTAAAGTTAAGAACAGATAAAACGAGCTGTCTTACGTAAAAACAAAGTATGCTGAAGATGTTTTATTTAGATGCCTCCATATGCGAAAATTATGAGATTTTGCAAAAAACCAAAATGACGGTGCCAAGATGGCTACTGATTTTTTTTTTGATGCGAGATCGATCACATTCAAAATATAGGTAAAAAAACATAGCTAATATAACACAATAAAAAATTCATAATTTTGAAAAACAAAATATCGCATGTTAGTAAATTTACTAAAAATCATTACACAATGTTTGTACATTACTATGAGATATATTCGTTATATACTTCTTAAGTAATTTATGCCACAATGACAGCCTGAAACTAAAATTTTTTTGTTCAAAATTTAATGTTTTTACCGTTTTGTAGTCACATTTTTTACCATACGAAAGTGCCGGTGGCACTTCTCCCATTAATTAAATATGCTTTCAGTAGTTCAAATCGTTCATTATTAGTTAAATCAATCTTCAAATCTTAAAATTCAGATTCAAGTTTCAGGTATGTAGGTATTGCTATTATAACTTATTCAACAAAATATGAAACAGTAGGTACGCAAACAGATAGTCGTAATCAATGACGTCGAACAAAATCTAAATTATTAGCGCCAATTCAAATGTTTCCATTTTTACTATTTTTTAGACAATAACTATAAAATTATATATAACTATAACAATAAAATTAGATCTTATTTCAAATGAACATAATGTTATGAAGACGACTGCGCTGCGAGTTTGTTGAAAAAAAATAATAAACATCATCTCGAACAAGGTACGAGCTCAAGGAAGGATGCGATATGTAACTTAGCGTGCGTTAGTAGTGCAGCTATGACAACCTCAGTGATATGAGATAGTTTATAAGATTAAAAGAGAAAGAAAGTTTATTAAAGATCATTGTTATCAAAAAATCTTTTTCTAAGGGTTTAAAGCACTATTACGGCTATGCTTTAGCAAAGTTTTAAACTAGGACTTTGTAGATTTCTTTGCCAAAACTTAAGGAAAAAAACAGTGAAAAGGGGTCAAATTAGGAAAGCAGGAAAGTTGATTAATCGTGGTTTCACGTTTTTCAGAGTTCTACCCAATACCCCGAAAAACTCAGTCATTATAATTTTAGTTAGATCTGCTCAACGGTGATGCAGTGTGTTTTTTTTATAATCAACGGGTTTGATTCCTGGCTTGGACTATTGATTATTTAAAAATCCGATGATGCAGTTTTAGTTTTCATCAAAATCGGGCCCGAGACTCCTTTGAGTACCATTCTCTAAATATAAATGTCTAAAAAATCACGTTTGTTGGAACCCCCTTAAATAATTATTTTATTCTGTTTTTAGTAGTTGTTGTTATAGCGGCAACATAAATACAGTCGTCTGTGAAAATTTCAACTATCTAACTAACGGTTCATGAAATACAGCCTGGTGATAGACGGACGGACAGCGGAGACTTAGTAATAGGGTCTCGATTTTTATCCATTAGGAACGGAACCCTAAAAAGGCAAAAAGATATAATAGACTTGTTAAAACGATCAAAGGGATTTAATGATTTCTTTCGCTCGCTTTTACATTCTAAAGTGACTAAGGTTTTTAAAATGTCAATAAAATTACATAACATATCATCCTCATCATGTTATATAAACCTTACTATATATTTTTTTTATATTAGGCTGCTATAACATTGTTCTTGGCCTCAAACTTACAACAGTAAAAGCATTTATATATTCTATAGTATATTATATAGTAGGTAGAAATAACCTGATTAGAAATATCTATCTGTATTTTTATTCTTTCGCCTGGTATTTTGGGGTCAACGATTATAGTAATAAACAGCTGATTTCATTCATATTTATAAATGAAATCAGCTGTTTCAGGGCTGTCGCTCTACCGTTTTAGGTACAAAAGGAAATTTGCTGATTGTTGAAACCTGAACATTTTCCGGCTTCAGGATATTTTTCCGAACATCTACAAACCAACTCCGACCTACAACTTTCGGCTGTATACACCATTTCCCTTACAAGTTGTATAGATAGATGAGTGATTCATCCTCTCAACGCGATAACTGCTGGGTCTAGAGACTTGCAATTTTGAACAGAGGTTCCTATATCATAACGTGGCGTAGACACTTTTTCAAAATTTGTTCCATAAACGGGTAAAATGGAAGATGTAAGTGTTTATACAAATTCGTTATTTTTGAAGAGAAATGTATACAAAGTGATTTCTGGCCTTTTGGTTAAAAATTAAGATGAAGTGTTGTACCGTGTTTGAAAATAAATGAAAGCTACTCGTAATTTTGATACGGGTAACTAACAAGTACATACAAACATTTCATGTTAAATTAAAGCTCCTTAAATTAGCTATTGGCTTTGCATTAAAGTGTTTACATTTGTCATATTCTCTGGAATTAGTTTTTTTTACATCGCAGTACCAGGGTAAATCAACTCTCATTAAATATTAAAATATGCTTACCCTGATCGAAATACAGGTTTGACAATGATCCTGGGAAAAAAATTACACAATATTATGACATTACCTAACCGTCAAGAAGTAATTCTAGCATCCCATCAGCGGGTGCAGTTTTCAAATTTTTAAAGACTCTGGAATTCGATAGAAAAATGTATGCAAGTACATTTACGGTTTTCGTCTTCGTCAGATTTCCATACATTTTTGTCTCGAATCCCAGAGTCCGAATAGCTCGAGACTGTTCCCAATAAAGTCCCTGGTCTTCGTAAGTAACAACTTTGCATGATTAAGAAACTTCTTGTAAAATATGTACGACCAGAAAGTTGAAAAGTTGGATTAAAAGAATTGTTAATGGACAATTTATGATGTTTTTATTAAATAAACTAGTACGTCTTTTATGTTATTTAAATTTAAATATTTTCTTTTTATATTTTTACACAAAACACTATTTAATCCTATCAGAACCAGAAGAGAGGAGCTTACCTATCGGAAAGGATGTAAAGTTACATAACTTTTTTTATACCACTAAGGTGGCAAATAAGCTTACGGCCCGCCTGATCGTAAGTGGTTACTGCAGCCTACGTTGGGCGTAGTCAATACCTGGACGGGTGATCGCCTAGTGGCTCACTTTTCTGCCCTACTCCTTTAAAAATACACAATAAATTGTCTAAAGTATGACTTTTCCTGATATCTATTGGCGAGTAGTAATACTATTATTTTTACCGACACAGCAACACTAAAGCTACTTGACAATAGATGGCGTTGTTAAAAACAAACGAGAAGAGCTCACTCTTCCAGGTACTTATATTAATGTACTGATTACAAAAAAGGAAACATATGTCAACAACTCTGAGAAACCCTTCGTGGAAATCTTTACAGCAATTTAGTATCTAACTCTGGGCGTAGTTAGAGTCGGCAGGTGAATAAAAGAGTATAAAAGAAAACAAAAGAATAGAAATAATTATATTCAGCAATAAGCGCAGCAGAAGAACATACTTATCTAAATAGAGACGAATTTGTAGCACGAAGCCAAAAAGGACCTTACTGAGTAAAGCTGCAGCTGTAAGACACAGCACTGATTTTTAGTTACGACCTTGTGTTTGTCGTCGGAACTACGAAACAGTTTACAAGTTAGTTACAAAAATCCACTATAAAGACTATTATTTTATCTATATAAAAACAATATAATATGGTTAGTATATTTAGCTTAGAGATTATAATTATGTTAGTGTTATGGTTTTCTAATAAAAACCACTAATGCTATAATATGCTACTGGCTATACTATAATAAATTAAATAAAAATAAAAAACATTTTACGCGGATTACCTAAAATAAAATCGTTTGTAAATCAGTATACGCTTGCCCTTTGTACATTTATGTACTAAAAACAAATAAATATAATAAACGAGTGTAAGCTGTATGGACTAAGTCCTTTGCCAAATAAAGAAACAGCATTAACTTTCATATTGTTATTTATTTTACTAATTATCTGTGACCGGCAAATACTTTTCTGTGTGATCTATGATTTTTATAAATGCAGAAATATAAACAGAGATTAATATTGTATAGTTTTAAATTGTATAAAGTGTCGGTGTTTTGAATAAGTTATTCCTAGCTGTATAATTTATGCCATATACCAACTAAGAAAGATGAGTCTTTAAGTTAATTGATGTAGCACGGAGCCATACACGTGACAACATACACGTGACAACAGATCAATCGCACTACTTAATATATCGTGCAAGAACTTAAGGTTTGCAACCAGCCTCCTATCTCTCAGACTTAGAAACTTAGTAACGTTTATATGTCTGTCGCGAAAACGTAATTTTTTGATGAATTTATATTGTACGTTTTCTATAGAATTAATATATGTTACGTTTGATGGGGACCAGATCGGAGATGCATACTCCAGTATACTGCGCACGTATGCGTAATATAGCTGCTAGAATGGAATTGCTGAAATTTTTGTTTTAACAAGACCAGACAACTAATATCTAGGTCTGTGGTGTTTCAGTTTTACGTTAAATTGTGTAGTTCTAAAATTATTAGAGTGCACTCAAAACTTGTAATTTATGGTCAAAACAGTTGCAACTTCGTGCTTATTATCAATACATATAATCAAATGGTAGGAAAGTCAAAACTGTACATTGAATATTTTTTTAAAAGAATACTCGGGGTGAGATCTACAATCGATACCGAAGACAAAACTATAGTTTTTAGAACTTTTGTCTGTTTGTTTTTACTGCATGGATTTACTTCAAATTTGGCACGAATATTATTAAGAAGTCGGGTCAACATATAGGCTACATATAATCACGCTATCGCCTACGGGGAACGAGCAGTGAACCTTTATAGCCGTAGGTGTACGCAAAAAAAAACTGCAAATCGATGTAAAGTTTAGCCGTTTGACACACAGGTACTGTAGGGCAAAACAATAATTTTGAGCCGCAGTTCCTTAAAATATTTCCCTTAGGGTGGGGGGTTATGGTGTCATCAATTTTTTGTATGGGATTTAAATATTTTTTTTCAGAAACCCATCGTGTGGCATAGCAAATGAAAGGGCTTGGTGGGCCGGTTCTAAAAATATACCACACAATTACCTTTGGGCTACTTTGTTTCTTAAAATTCAAAAAGTATTTTCAAAACATACCAAGTTTGGGCCCTTCCAGGTAGAAGACGGCTCAGTATTTTTCTCTAATATATACCTTAAATGATAGTTTATATCCTCATTTTAAACCCCCTAAAAAGTAGCCTCCCTGATGCAACGCGTACGGTGCAGCGCCAACAACATACTCAACTTATTGCTGACAAACCGAACTGTCCCTGGCTGAAACACTGCATAACGATGCATTTGAAATCAACAGTGCCTAAGTCGGGCAAAGACATGAGCAGTAAAATTTTTGTATTTATTTATATTTTTATTTAATTGTATTTTATTTAATTTGATTGTAAAAAAATTTATAGACATAAGTTTTCTGTATACTAACATAGTTTTTAAGAAATACTAACGCTCTGTATGGACTTACAATGTCTGAGAATAAAGATTTATTATTATTAGAATTATTATTTTATAAAAATTAGGCTATTATTTACAAACATTTCGCGATATCTATAAAACACACTATTTTATCCAAAAATAAAATAACATTTTTTTTTTTCAATCAAGTAGGGAGTAGATTGTATTTTGAAACAAATATTCAATGGCCTGGGTCAAGGCTCCAAATTCCGGGGTTTTTACGCTTCTGGTCCTGGTTTTAAAGATGGCAGCCCTATATACAGACAATAAAATCAGTTTTTTCGGCAAAAAAAGGTTTCAATAATATTTACCAGCATATATCTCTTGATAGCTGATCAACAACTATTCCTAGTAGTAGTAGTTATAGTATGACTACGATAAAATTGTGAACCCATATTTAGTATGACTACGATAACATTGTGAACCGGTAGTTAGACTTTGTATTAAACTGACGATATCAAAAGCGAGATAGTAAGTTAATCTATTTATACACAAGTACCGTTAAACAACTCTCAATGACCAGGACGAGTCTCTAACGCAGTGTCAGCACTAGCATTATTTTAAAAAATTAGCTTTGACTTTAATTTGTGCCTACCGTTAGTCAATATAAATATTTAATTTATGTTGTTGTACATATTTTCTTTTACTTTCGTGAAATAGCTTTTTTCATTTTAATTATCCCGTAATGCAATTAGGGGTTCATTTGGCTCTCACCTCGGCTTCGTCCCGACTTTATTAAATAAGGGAAGGGTTTTGTCGCGGCTACGTAATGAGCAATTTCCTCCTCAGAAGTATACTTTCTATGGAAATTCTACGTCAAAGATGAAGCCGTTATTTTTAATTTCAGCCGCAACGGACCTCGTCAGTTACATCGTGTTTATAAAATGGGCATAAAAATATTCCCCCGACCTCGTATACACTCTCATCCTCTGCTACATACAAAATAAAGGAAGAATTCTCAATTTTTTTTTCTTTAATATGCGTATATACCTACCTACTATATTATAGCGTACCTACAACAAAAATAATATAAAATGTTACACTATTACTATATATATATCTCTTTGTTGTATCAAGCGCTAGAACTCCTATACATATGTTAAGTCATGTGCGTATACGTATTTTATTTTATTTTTGCAAAAACACGATGGCAAAATCTAAACTACTAATCAGAACACTGTTGTGTAAAAGGTAATTTTTACATGAAATTTTCCCGATGATAAGTTAAATTTACTTAATAAAATTGTTATATTAATATTTAATACGTATTAAAATTATTATAACTAGCTAAAAGTATTGCTTTGTTTGGTTTCACGAAGTGAGCATTACATAATATGTTAAAAAAATACATAACCCTCATCAATGATTGACATAATTTTTATTTACGTGAGAGGGTTTAAAAAGTATAAATTTGTGAGGCGTGTATCTGGGGGCACAGAAGTGCCCCCGCTAAGACGAGTCAAACAAAGCGAAGTTTTTTGAACCCTCATAACTTGGGATTCGATTATACCAGATAAACAAAATTTTTGGAATATGATATCGATATAAGACTTATTAAACATATCAAATTTCAATTGCATAGCTCTTATACTTTAGATTTTATTGATATCTAAAATACCTTGTACCCGACTTCGTCTCTCACTCACTGCTGATCATCAAAATTATTAGGATACTTTCGGAAGTCCTAGAGAGCTGAAATTTGGCATGTTAGCTCGTATTAGTACACAAACAACAAAAAAATTCTAAAGCTTTGAACTTTTATCCCCCAACCCCTTAAACTAGACAACAAAAGTTTGTATGAGGCTTCCGCAAATTTTGATGCTAGAAGTCTAAAAATTGATATAGGAACTCCTTATAATAAATAATAAAATACATATTTCAGGTTTTTTAGTATATCACCCCCACCCTTCAAATTAGGCCAAGGAAGTTTGTATGGCTTTTCCTATACAAACTTAATTTCATGCTATGTTATGATTATACATAGCATTTGTAGATGTAAAATTAAAAAATTCGTGTTTCAGGTTTTTAAAAACAATTATGCCTCAACGCATAAAATTAATAAAAGTCTATATGGGACTTTCATAACCTTTCAGAATATGATTACAATATTACACTTATATTTTACGAATAATATTACCATACTTACGTACTTCGTTAAAAATAAAATGTGGTGAACAAGTATTTACAAAATAAAACTTCTATGTAAATTGTTAATGACATCGGTTGTTGTAAGATAAAAATCGTAATAAGCTGTATTAGGGGTCCCACTTAAGATTCTGATGACAAAGTAAACCAATCGAGTCATTCGAATTTTCTGAAGTGAAAACTTCTTAAGCGGCGTTGTGCACTTTTTTTGTGATGGGTAAAAAATGTTAAACTCGCGTCAGGATCACGTGACCTCATTGAAAATTCGTAAGACGGAGGCAGAGTAGGAGAGGGAGTATCCCCCACTCTTTCTACCGTGCGGCGAAGTTCTGAAGTGTTAAATATTTAATGTAATATTAATTGTCATGTTTGTGTACGATAGGATATAATATAAATGAATATTGTATTTTACCACATAAATGATAGTACTTTTATACTGATAATTAAAGCAATTCGTGCAAAATTATTCCCTAACCTTTCCAAAATATCAAAAATTATATTCAAGTTTTCACTTCTGCCGGCACTCCCGGAGTGCAACCCCTTTTTTTTATAATCTAACAGTTTATAAACAACGAAAAAACACAATAAGTGTTTAGTATTAATTTGTATCGTCACTTGGGTGTAAGGTAAAAAATTAATTCATTATTCATTACTTTTCTGCTTTAAAATTGTTCTTATAGTAACGAAATGACCAAGCTACATATATTGACAAAGGTGTAGAGTTTGTGTAGTTAGGGCTTGTGGGGTCAGGGCGTGTAGAGTGAGAAGCTTGGCTCTACATGAGATGTGATAACCTTTCGACAGTGCGAGCCATATGGCGAGAAACCTTGGCATTGTACATAAAAATGATTTGGTGGGATTAAGTTCCCAATATGGGGGAAAAAAATGCTTGTGTATTTTCGTAACATTTTATTTAACACAACATACCTCAATGCTTTTATTAAAGTGAAAACTTCTTTAGCGGCGTTGTGCACTTTTTTGGTATGGGTAAAAATGATAAACTTGCGGCAGGTCACGTGTCCTGATTGTGAAAATTCATAAGACGGATGGAGAGTAGACAGCTGGCGCGGCGTAGGAGAGGGAGTAGCCCCCTCTCTTTCTACGGCGCGGCGAAAATGTATGCCTGCGCCTGCTGTTTCGTTTAGGCGGCGCAGGGCGCTTGCGCGAATGGTCGTGTGTGTTTATGTTACAGCGTGCTACGCGCATCCATGGATGGTGACAGCTGATGGCTCGACCGTCTGTGTAGTGGCCATACTGCTGTGTATTCGTAAAATTCGTGTATATAAAGTGTTTAAAATATGGAAATTGAACAAAGTGCATCTTTGTCTTTGTAAAATACGGAAACCGTAATGCCACGCCTATTATAATTTTTATTTTTAGTATTCGCGATTATGAGTAGTACAGGGAGGTTGGATATGGAATTTTAATTCTATGACAGATTGCGATGTCAAATACACTACGTCAAAAAAGTAAATAAACAAACATTATTATTTCTTGACAATGTCAAAGACATGTCTTGTGACATATTTGAGTGTGAAGCGCGAATCGTGTGTAAAGGTTTTCACTTCTGCCGGCACTCCCGGAGTGCAAATTTTGTAACTATCCATTTTTTATAAACCCTTATAAGTTTTCCCAAAACAGTTAAACAAAAGTAGTCTTAATTTTGATTCTCAAAGTTTTCATTCACAGCCATTTCAGAGTATCATCGTCAGCGTATCGATTCCCTAGGAGATCTTTATTCAGGTTTAGGAAGGGAGGGAATAAGAAGTAGAAATTGGGAACCAGGTCTGGACTGTTAGTGGGTGGTCCGTGGTTGTGAATCCGATGACGTTTGCATGTTAGTCATACCTGCAATTCACATTTCTTAATATATTTGAGTAACAAAATATCAACGTCGTTTTTAAGGCTTCCGGTCAGAGATCAATTCGTTAATCGTTATTGCTAAAATAAATAATTATCAACAATTTCAAATGTCTTTATATATTTTATTAAAGAGTTATTACTACATATTCTGTCTAAACTAACTTTGTTCATATATTTGCACAAAAATTACAAAATTTTGTACCGCAATAAGAAATACCCCTCCTTGCGCAACGCCAGACGGAAAACTGAATTGGAGATGAATGGTACACGAATTGAATGGTATTCTATGACTGTAGCGATCACTCTTTATTTGGTCGGGTTATAAAGAGTTCCACTGAATGAGTCTAAATTAAAAATTATTTTACTTTTCTTTCGTTTAGTTAAACACAAAAAAATATTCAAAACTGGTGTCCAAACCAAAACCAAATTACAGCGCTGATTTTTTAGTATAACTTTTATCTGAGTACCTTTCAGAAGGTAAATCCGTAAATGACGGAAAAAAGCGTCTTAGTTATTAGATTTTTATTTGAATTGTTCGGAAGGAAAAATTTAAACTGGTAATATGATCCTCAAGTGTATTTCTTATATAAAAAATCCAGAATCTTTGGTTGTCAAATTTAGAGACAATTTCGATTTAATTTGCTTGAAAACGTTGATTCTGCGACTGTTAAACCCTTAAAACTTATATGGGGAGGCCCGGCTCCGCACGTTTGTCGCCTAGCTGACACCGGGGCCGGAGCTGGGTCCGCAATGGTCAACACTTGTGGCTGGTCTTTGTTCTCCACGGTAGGCATCGCCGCCAGAAATAAATCACACCTACGATGTCTGTACCACCCAGCAGTGCATAAGTGACAGTATAATGATATATATCATGTTACGATATGGTCTCTGATATTGTGGCTTGTTTTCTAAGGTAATCTATCAAATTTTTCAATGTTAATGTTTCTTCGGCAATTTCAGAGGAATTGATTTTGATATTGATATTGGGTACCTTATTTAAGTCAGTAAAAACCATCTGGTTCCAAGATGCCGCATTGTCGGTTAACTTACTATATGTTTAATGAAAAAATGTATAGAATAAGTTGATAGTTACAACCTACATTACTGAGTAAATCGTCATTCTACACATTTTTTCATTAAAACATAAAGTAAATGGACAATGCATGTCACAAAAATCAGATGGTTTTTACTTGATGGCAGCTATTTTTGGTTGTAGAATATGCGTGTTATCTATACTAATATTATAAAGAGGAAAGATTTGATTGTTTCTTTGTATTGAATAGGCTCCAAAACTACTGGACCGATTTGAAAAATTCTCTTGCCACTAGAAGCCGACATTATCCCTGATGAACAAAGGCTACTTTTTATCACGGGAAAATGCTTCTTTCCTACGGGTAATAAGACAACGGGTAGAAAGAATTATCCTTCCGTACTTATCTATTTCACATAACTTCTAAACGGCTGAACCGATTGGGTTGAAATTTTATATGGGTATTTCGATGGTTTTCTGGATGATTTAAAAATACAATTGGACCCGGTAGGTGGCACTGCTGTCGGTATGTCAACTACTAAACGGCTTGGCCGATTGGGTTGAAATTTTGTATGTGTATTTCCATGGTTTTATAGACACGAATGTATTATGCCATTAAAGAGCAAATATTTGATTGTTTATTTTTATTCTATAATTGAGGAGTTCCCGTAAGAGCCTACGCCGAAAACGAAATTGAGGGGGGGCGAAGCCGCTGGCATTAGCTAGTATTTAATATGTTAGTAATTTCCTTATGATAATAAATAGTGAACTGTTCACTCCTTGTTACGTGACCTCAGTTTTGATTCAACAGGACAATGACACCGGGCTTGCTAAGTTGTTGTGATGTAACTTGATCATCAGACATTGAGTCTGCAGTTCAATTACATGCACTTAAAAAAGGTCAACTTCTAGGTGCTAAAGTGCAAATCTTGAATGAAGGTTTGATTAGGGGTCCATCAAGTTTTCCGATTGCCCAAAATACAAAATTAAGATAGATTTTGTGTAGAAGATTGATTGAGTAGATATATATATAGTAAAACAACTGTCAGAGATAGTTCAAGCCGCTTCATTGTGAAACCTCCGTTTGAAAATGAAGATGCTACCAAACTTTATCCGGATTGCTCAGTGCAAGCATAGAAAACTCTTGACATTTTTAGTGAGTAGACATGAACAATTGAAAACAGTTGAAATATAGATTATAAACTCAATATTCAAATGTATGACACGAATATTTGGATTAAGGTTACATGGAAAGGGTATCTTAGTCACAATTACTAAACCAGATACAGTTTATTTGCTTACCCATGCTTTTGTGCATGCAGATAACCAAAATTTAAAGGTAAGAATAGTTTTCGACAGCAGGTAGCTCATGATGTAGATGCGGATTTGCCAATAGCGTGTAAAAGGTTATATAAGATTTTTATTCGAATGAGCCGATGACGGCTGAGACACAATAGCTAAAGGAAAGAAATAAATAAAGAAATGGGTTACTTACGGATGTAAGCTCTCATGCCTTATTAATTATGTCAAACCGAAGTGGATTGATACGAATCATCTGATAATCTGATCCATGACTTTTTTGAAGCCTCAAACGACGCTTATGCTACAGTTATATTTATACGTGTGATTGATAAAAAAGATGAAGTTTTTGAGCAGTTGCCAGTTGGCAGGGTGGTCATATAAAGCTTGCCAGGTGCATAAAGAGATACTTGCCAGGAAACTGTACCCCAGAAAACTAGAACAGAGTAACAACAAGAACCGAACCACCTCACAACCGACAGATAACAGCAATGAACTGAATTAATTACCCAGACCTGAACATAGACTAAAAAGTCAAGCAATGTACTTAGAAATAACGGTAGGAAGTTACAAAAATAATGGCGCTGCAATAACTAAAAAAAGCAATGCAAATGGCACCCCACAACAAAACTCAACATTTGAACAGCTTCTATTTAAACAAAATAAAAAAAACATTTAACAGATAGTTTTGGGAGTATTGATAGCATTCATAGCAAACTTAAATTCTTCTTCGCAACTGGAAACATAAATGTCCTTGCTCCAAAACAAACTAGACGCAGTATTAATATCCGAGTCACACGCTACATTAAGAAGCTTCTTTCATGCCAAAGGCTATAATATATAATATACGACTCAACACCCCGATGGTAGAGCTCATCCGGTATCAACTGTCGTAATCAGAGCAAACTTAAAACACTCAACAATAGAACCGTTTCCGATACCGCACCTCCAAGGCACTTTTTCTGTATTACGTAAGGATAGAGCTGGTCCTATCACTCTGTCTGCTATATATTTCCCACATAGACACAGAATCACCCTTGATATATACACAGTCTTCTGCAAAATGCTTGGTCCCAGATTTGTGCCAAGTGGCGACTGGAATGCCAAACATACCTATTGGGGACCCACGAAATCGGCCAGATCTCTTAAAATTTTTCATTCAAGCTAGACTCAACCATGCCGGGTTTGTACACACTGCAGTTGAGTTTAGCTTGGATGGATCCTCGGACAACACGGAATTCGGAAAAATTTATCAGAGTTTTATTAAGTGAAGCCAAGTTATATAATAAAATAAAATAAATAAGTTGGATACAAAACAGATTTTGGTTTTAATTGTTATATAGAGTTTAGAAAGCTTAATATCCCTTTAAACTGGAGAATTTTTTGTGACAAGTTTAAGTTTGTATGTCCCAGGCTTTGAGAAGACAATCATCTATACTTCATGCCTCAGGCGTAGTACTTTGCCTCAAGTTCGACGTCTATATAAGACGCCTATATAATATAAATATATAAAGTAAATAAAACGATGTTTTTCTCATATCTTTATTTAAACATTTAAACTTAGTAGGATCTTATTTTCTAGTTTTATCACTAAATAATTTCAGTCAAATTTTGCCTAAATCAATATTTTTATAAAACATTTGTAACAACCAACAGAGGTTTATTCACTTATTCACTTTTATCTTTAGATACAAATAGGAAATATTATTCTAGAATAAATTTCATCTTCAGCACAAATTTATGATTTTATATCAATTTTCTTATTATTTGAAATTTGCGTATTTATATATTTGTATGTTTATTACATATAGTGGTTAGAATTATATTTAAGCACCGACAACATTAAATGATTTAGCAATGCTCCGACCACTTTGAAAAAACTACTCACGTGTAATTTACAAAATCTATTTTGGGCCAAAAAACAAGATGACATATCTATATACTTAAATAATAAAGCAGTAAATAACTCTTTTCATACGTAAAATTAAAATATTAGTTTTAATAATGGCATTGTTGAAGATATATAAAAAATGTTAATGCATCATCTGCTATGCTGTGATGATTATTTTAATGAAATCGTTGTAAATTTGACCAAAAGTATTGCACGAGCCCAAGGTAAAAATTGCATATCATACGTAGTACACGCGAGACCTGTTTTAAGCTACCTTGGTGTCTTAGAATTGGAAATGACCATTTTGTCAACAAACTTTTTGTCGGCTCCGTGGGTTATGACCCGACTGCTGAACCGAGGGGCGTAGGTTCGATCCCCGCATATGACAAACATTTGTGTGACGAACATTTGTGTTTGTCTTGAGATTCGGTGTTTTATATGTATAATATGTTTAAATTTTTTTTCTTTGTCTGGTATGGGTATACTACAAGCTTTTCTCACTTTGGGACCAGATGTCGCTGTATGTAATGTTCATAAATATTCATTTATTAATGATCCTGCCTTTTGACTGAGGAGCGTGGGTTCGATCCCTGCACGAGAAAAACATTAGTGTGATAAAAAATTGTGTTTGGGTGTTTTCTATGTATAATATGTATGTAGGTACGTATTTACAATAAAGAGTATTTAAGTATTTAAGTATGCCTAACCTACCTACCCTACTAATGCACCTAACTCTTAATCTCATCTCATTCTACGGAACCCAAATTAAAGTGTGTACAACACGGACTTGCCTGTTTGTTTCGTTGTATTTTGTGTAGTATTCTATAGAATCTAAATGCCTGTAGTCCCGTGTGCTCCAGATTTTTTAAATATTGATTTATATTTGTTTATTTTGCATCACTCTTATTCGTAAACAGTGTCATTATGTGCAGGTAAAGCGGGTGTAATTAATCTCACGGTTTTTTTTTTGTAAATTCTATTTGTCAAAGCAAAGTCCTTAGAGCCTTAGGCTTCTAAATAGCCCCTCGTTAGAAATTTAATACACAATGTACTATTAATATCTACCTAACTGCTAAAAATCAATTTAGTGACAAGTATGTAAAAGTATATTTCTGTTTTGATGTGTTATAGAGCTATCAACAGTAAGGGATATCTCAATTATTAAAGCAAGCACCTTTTTCCCGGAAACTCCACAGATTTGCCTTATATTAACAACTTTTCACTAAAACAACATGTATACAATATTTTACCTACCTACTTTATATTAATATTTTGTATTCAATAGAGGACACTCATTTACGCTATCTCTGTGTGTTTCTGTTCATATTTATAACATAGTTCTTAAATACCTACTTACTAATTGCTTAAAATTATTTAAACTATAAATTCTTCACCTGAACAATTAATTTTGGTTGAGCAGCCTATCGTAAACCAGTTTGCTTACTCTATAGTTTGTACATATTAATACTGTCACCAGTTGTCTATCTTCGACATTATCATATCACACAACAAAACTATTATGAAACCATGTTAGTAGAAAGGCCGTTCTTTGGTTAAAGGCGTGAATGCGTTTGAAACAAATGTTATTGTGAGCAGTCTCAAAAAAATCATTTAAAAAATCTTGTTGGCACGCAGAATTTCAAATAGTATATTTCGCAGCGACTACAAAATTACGCTTTTTATCTGCTTCAGCTCACGTCGAAAGATTTTACTCCGAGGATAAGAAAAGCCATTCTGTACTCGGCACGAACGTTACTTTTTCTACAACCTGAAAGGTGGAGTAGACAATAATTCATCATCAGAATTACTTTCAGAAAAATCGACAAGTTTTCCCTAAAAATGTATGTCTTTTATTAGAATGAATCACCATGCCAAGTATATTATATTCGCTTTGGACCATGCGACGCGACAACGAAGCGGCCAGCATCATTCTCGCCGGTCTATCGGCCGCTCGCTGGCGACGTTATATTTTTTTCTGCCTCCACGTTAAAAATATAACTGGCCGCATCGAGTACGAAATGCAATTTCATACGGTTTTTCGAACAGACCTGGGAGTTCTTTCGCACTCCCCAGTGTGACTCCCCTCTCAAAAAGTTCGATTTTCGAAAGTAAGGTAGTAAAAAAATATATATTCACACTTTTAACCAACTTTAGATTTTTTTCGGTATAAATTAATTAGCTGAATGAGCCATTTTGAAACACATTTTTTAAAACTATCGCAACAGATAAACTGATAAGCTTTATAAGTGAATTAATATTTAGGTATTTGTAGTTTTCATTATTTTTTTATCCAGTTGATCCGTTTCTCTGGTGTAAAAGTTTAATAGCAAATATTACTATGTTTTCATTGACATTTTTCTTGATTAGAATACTAAACTTAAAGTCACAAGTAGGGCAACCACATTAAAATACTCATCAGGTACTTAAGAATCTAATCTACCATGTATTTAAAGTAATATTTAAATTGTAATTACACTACTCCTCACCCAAGACTTTACATCTTTAATGGATAAAATAAATTTAATTACACCAATAAATAACTATTGTGACAATTATATACAACTCTCCTTGACTCTTCTCGTGGTTGTCACCACCGAGGACTGGTACCCGGCGGCGGCGATGTCCGCGCTGCGCGCCGTCACCCCGCGGTGCACCACGGATATGCTCGGCGACGACTGAAAAACACAACAAATCATTTCAAATTTACATAATAAAACATATAAGATATAAAAGATTTTCATATATGGACTGCGACGCTAAATTTTAAATATTAACTTCAAAAACAATAGAATCGATGACTGAACAATATGTCATTTTCCATAGTAAAGGAACAGTATAGTAACTATCGACCGTCCTTGAAAGAGCTCTTACGCCGCGAGGAATTGACAGGGTTGTCACAATGCAATACTAGAGTCAATTGGATTGTATTTAAGGTTCCGTACCTGAAAGGTAATTAGAAACCCTATTACTAAGACTTCTCTGTCCGTCCGTCCATCCGTCTGTCACCAGGCTGTATCTCATGAACCGTGATTGCTAGACAGTTCAAATTTTTCACAGAAAATGTATTTCTGTTGCCGCTATAACAACAAATATTAAAATAAAATACATATTTAAGGGGGCTCCCATACAACAAACATGATTTTTTTGCTTGATTTTGCTCGATACTGATTACGGCAACAGGTAGACGCTTAAAATATTCACAGTATTCAAATATTTAGTAATATAGTCACTTTAAAGATAAATAATTAAATTTAAATAAAACAAATATTTAAGGGGGGCTCCCATACAACAAACATGTTTTTATGCTTTTTGTAGATAATGGTACGGAACCATTCGTGCGCGAGTCCGACTCGCACTTGGCCGATTTTTTAGTAAAGTCAACGGAATCTTATAGTCCAGGAGGAATCGGCGCATGAGTACCGAAAACTATTCGACCTCAATTTTTTTATGCGATCCTCTTCAAATTGCCCTTCTAATGATATAAATGCATGTTGCCATGGCGCAACCCGGTGCCATATTGTTTAAACCGAAATTGTTTAAACAATTGCAAAGAATTGTTATTTTTCAACCGGACAAATTTTTTTCATATTCTTTATTGAAATACCAATAAAAAAGGTCCTATGACTTTTAATGATAAAGTTAATATTTTTAAAGATATGAATTTTTAAAGGTTCGAAAAATCTCAAATTTGGGTACTTTCGACCCATGAAAAATATATTAAAAAAAACATAATGTCTAAGTAATATTTTTTTTTAATTCTTTATACAATTGTTAATAATATTGTTAAAAGAGATTTTAAAAAATTTCATTGTTTATATCTTTTTTTGATTGTTAATTCCGCGCGCTCGCAAGTATGTTCAATTCAAATTATGTGCAATTCCTCCTGGACTATTACACTTTGCATGCCTTGACATGCTCTTGATTTGATAAAAACAAATCCTTTGTTTTTAAACATTTTTTCCTTTTTTTGTAAATATCTTAAGTCTGATACATTTCGCTGCGCCTCGTAGCGGGCTTCATATAAACGAATTTCTCATTTTGTTTTTGACATTTACTGATCAATTACTTTAAAAAAAATTAGTCGTAATCCGAAGCCAAATACTTATATCTGTGGTTTTCCAAAATCTTGTAAAATGTTTTTATTAACTAGAAATCTTTTTTTAAACCATTTGTACAAAAAACTAGAATTTTGTATAACTTTTGAACTATAAAATTAAATAGAAAACTGGCATACTGCAGACCTAGATATTTATTACTAGAATATGTCTTCAAAATTTGTGGTGTTTGATCAGCAACTGCCAAAAAAAAAGTGAGAAATTCGTTTGTATGAAGCACGCTGAAAGGCGCTCCGAATCGTATTCTCGTTATGACATGTGACAGAATGATATTTATATGTCGGCAACAAATAAAAACAGTACTAAATCTATAAGAAATGGCATATTATGACGAAAGTTTATAACGATTGTAAACTAGAATGGAGTCTTTTATGTTGGCATTATTCATATAGATGTAAAATTCACGTATCTGGGTTAATATTTAGTTATTTAAATACTTAAAATAATTTTAAAATAACGATTAAGTAATGTCTTTAAACTGCTTACTTCTGAACTGCAAAGGATAACGATTGAAATTTTACTACAATTTTATAATTCATAAAGTACCATTATGTTCCGGGAGATTTTTTTTACATTTAATTATGTCGAGCTTGTGAGACACAGTGCGGGGCAGGACACACTCCGACACACTTTAGGACATGTATCATGTGTCGCGTGGGGTGGGACGCACTCTGACAGACTTTCAGGTATGGTGCTGTACTTTAGATATGACTTTAAACTTACAGCACTGGATGGCAGACCCACGCAGGACAGCCGGGTCGCGTGGGGTGGGTCGCACTCTGACAGACTTTCAGGTATGGTGCTGTACTCTAGATGACTTTAAACTTACAGCACTGGGCGGTAGACCTACGCAGGACAGCCGGGTCGCGTGGGATGGAACGCACTCTGACAGATTCTCAGGTATGGTGCTGTACTCTAGATATGACTTTAAACTTATAGCACTGGGCGGCAGACCCACGCAGGCAGCCGGGTCGCGTGGGGTGGAATGCACTTTGTCAGACTCTCAGGTATGGTGCTGTACTCTAGATATGACTTTAAACTTACAGCACTGGGCGGCAGACCCACGCCGGGCAGCCGGGTCGCGTGGGGTGGGACGCACTCTGACAGACTCTCAGGTATGGTGCTGTACTCTACACATGACCTTTTGTCTGAAAAAAATAAATTTTATGTAGTTTATTAAATTTATTCATACATACCAATTAAATAATAAAAATTCAGCGCTGCGGTGCTGCACAGATCAAAACATTAAATCACATTAAATATATAGAAAATGAACGTTTTGGGTTTATTAAGTCATACATATATTTGGCACAACATTTTCAAAGAATATAAAAGATGAATACGTATACAAAACAGATACCTACCATAATGACAGGGGATGATGTCAGGGTCAGTCTCCTCCAGCAGACCCAAGTCTACTGGCTTTAGCTCGTGCTGGCTGCAGTATTCCACCTTCGGGGACGGTGTGTAAGTGTTCATGGTTTCCAATTTTGACAGCGACTCTATACTTCTATCCATGTAAAGACCGTCACTGTAAATGTAGATTAAAAAAGTTACTTTATATAAAATGGCGCTGATATGGAAAAGAAAAACTGGCTGCTAGAATGTACTAAAGTTGCTAAAGTACTATTACAACCAGTACCACATTACAATTAATGAAAACGTAGAAAAATAATTCTTTTGTTTTCGTTTGATAAAAATAAACTTTGTTTTTCATTTGTACATTTTTCTATTTATCATAATAATGAAAGTAACGCCTAATTCTATCAAAAAAAAAAGATTTAGTTTTTCCCTATAATAATACACTATTTTGATATATTAAATAGCTGTATGTAGTGAAATAATAAATAGTTTGATTTTATTTATTTCTTATTACATAGAATTTTATTTTGTTTGGGTTCAGGGAGACCTTATGCGACGAATTTTGTGATTTTCTTAATGTGCCTAATTAAGAGTTAGGTCATAAAAATACAAAGTGTGTTGTAATCCTTACAACTAAATCTCTTTAGTAACTTTCTCTCTTACCATCCCGAGCGACTTCAGGTCAGGTTCAGGCACATAAAATAATAACAAATAAACTCAAAATTTAAAATGCCTCGACATAAAAATCGCGAACAAAATTTTACAAGATATTTTACACCGTAAACTGAAATTGCTTTGTAGAGAGTACACAGCCCTATCGCTTAAAATCAAAGAAATTAGCCGAGAACTTAGAAAATGGCAACCATTGGAAAATTTACGAAACTCTATCAGCGCCCAAGCGGCCCGCATATCTGATACCTGGGTTATCCAGCGTGCCCCCAATGCAGTTGCAAGTCAGATGGAGCGTACGGCTAGCTTACAAGAAAACAGACGATGAGAATGCCCATAATAGACTATTCCATTCCACTAAGTTAAGAAGTATCAATTTGCGTTGACAGTATTTTTATGTAAATAAAACTTTCTAAATTATCATAAAATACCAAAAACTGACCGATATATAGACAATCAAAATCTTTGGTAAAATGCCTGACCCGCAAAATGGGCGAAACGGATCACCGTCCCTCGGCTGACGTCATAGCGCCTAAGATCGCCGCGCGTGTAAGTATTATACATAGAGTTTCGGCTCGCGGCATTAATGAATTAATCCAATAGTGTAAGTTTTAAGTGTTTAAAGTAATTAGTAAAGAATATTTATTTTATAATATAGCTACTTTTGTTACTGTTACAAACAACAATGTACAAAACTAACAATGAATTTTGTGCAGTTGCGTACAAGATTTTATCTGCAACTGATTAAAATCAGAAGGAAAAATAAGCATATTATTAAAAAAAAATCGGCCAAGTGCCAGTCGTTTGTTATATGGGAGCCCACCTTAAATATTTGTTTTATTGTAATTTAATTATTTATTTTAAAGTGACTATATAACTAAATATTTTGTGGATATTTTAAGCGTTTGCCTGTTGCCGTTATCAATATCGAGCAAAATCGAGCAAAAAATCACGTTTGTTGTATGGCTCCCATACAAACTCCCTAAATATTTATTTTATTCTGTTTTTTAGTATTTGTTGCTATAGCGGCAACAGAAATACATGTTCTGTGAAAATTTCAACTTTCAATCTATCTCGGTTTATGAGATGCAGCCTGGTGACAGACAGACGGACGAACAGACAGCGGAGTCTTCGTAATAGGGTTCCGATTTTAACCCTTTGGGTACCCTACGGAACCCTAAATATCATTTGGCTTTTTTCCTATAAATATCTAAATTTTGCTTATTATAATAGTAATTATGCTGTTATTCTAAATAGCAAACTTATGCTCAAAACATAAAAAAATAGGTCTTAACTGTAAATGTTCAACTACGTCTTTATCCCCTTAGTCTGTCCGTGTCGTAAAATTCTTCTTTTTTAGTGGCTGTCTGCATCCCATAGAAAATAACATGTCAAATTTCAGTTTCAACCTTATGATACGTATTTTAATATTTCGCTGAATACATTCAATCAAATTGATATTGTTATTTAGTAACATGTATTGGGTCAATTACTTACTCCGTATAATTAAATACACAATGACATAAAAATCTGTACTGCAAAATAAAAAATACAAAATAAATATTTGTTCAGTATCATGGTGAAAGCTACTGCTCTAGTTCTATGTTTTCCAAAATTCAATTCGCTTATGCATGTCGCGTTCGCCTATACATTACTGTTCGACCAGCGAGCGTATTGGCGTACCTAAGATCGAAAATAGCAATGGACGATATGGTGGATTTAAATCGGTTCAATTGTTCGCCGACGTCATTGTATCACTATACATTTATTATTTTTCAATTATTATACATTATTATTATTATACATTTCAATCATCATCAGTAAGTACACTTTTGAAGATTAACCCGATACAGAAAGAAGATATAGCGTAGAAAATCTAAGTATTACCTATTTGGTAGCATCTAGATGAACACTTACGTCAAAATGGTCTTCACAGCAATATGCTCTTATTCGTGTAGAGAACTCATCCCTTATCTGGACTCTGACCCACTTTTTTCTGACATTTACGTCTTTAGGGACCATTATAAATGTTTTTCCGGTGTGTATAAAGTTGTTGACTAGAATTTTCGATCAACACACTATTTATATTTATTATATTACTTCTCCTTGGACAGAGACTTATTAATTGACTCTCGTTCTGTAGATTCGCGTACCTATAGGAGCTTGCACTGTAACTAGCGCTGTGACGTCATTTTACTT
Organism: Apoda limacodes; assembly: GCA_946406115.1. NCBI lineage: Eukaryota > Metazoa > Arthropoda > Insecta > Lepidoptera > Limacodidae > Apoda > Apoda limacodes. The sequence continues at coordinate 36,788,616 of OX291542.1, forward strand.
CGCCACGTAAGAGCTTGCGTTTTTGCCCACGCACTAAAAAAGCGAACTTTAAACTTTGTCTGTTTTATCGAATGATAATATAATTTGCATCAAAATTTAAGTTTCGAAAAAAAATAAAATAATAAATTTATATAAAAATAAAAAAAATAGGTGGAATAGTCTATTTCATTCTATAGTCTAATAGGCAAATTTTTTGAAATCTTTGCAAAGAAAACTTCAAGACTACGTGCTATTACTGTACAACTTTGGTTAAGCACGGTCGTACGTAATTATTTATAGCACTGAAGTGTAAATACGCGAGTAAAAGTAGCTGCACTATTCGTACTTATGCACGTTTAGTCACGTAACAGAATTTTAAATATAATTTTTAAGTATATAAAGTAATGTAAAGATTGTTTGTTTATTAAGTTAAATTCGATGAGTTTTTTCAGATTCCCCTTGCTTATGCTTTTAAAATTTCCTAAAACAATTTTATATAACAGAAGGGTAGTGGTGAGAATGATACTCGTACCTGGAGGGAGGTCGTTTGTCGTGCCGGTGCGCGCGCGCGGCGTGTCGGCGGTACAGCGCGGCTAGCACAGCGCACACCGCCGCAGCCAGCAGCGCGGCCGCACACAACAGCGACGCCAGCACCGGCGACAGCGGGATCGATGTGTGCCCCCCTACACAACAAATATCTCACATCAACCCCTTACTATCGTAACAAATTTATATCTAATCTGGTAATTTATATATTATATACTCAACACCACGATCTATATGAGTGTTACCATCCTCCATTGGGAAAGTTGGCATCAAGTTTAGGTCAAAAAACAATTTACAAAGCTCTATGGGAAAATTAAATTAAAAAACTATTAAATCGCCTAAAAAACCATTTACAGTGTTATAAGAGGTAATAAATATAAACAGGTCATAAAAATATTAAAAATAATACTTGTGTCAGCGCTATGCAGTGATCTTTACTGATTGATGACAGATCTCTAGAAGATATAATTGATCTGTGCGCAGCTCGTCACGGGACTTTGCTATATCTGGCAAATAACAAGTGATAGCAATAAATAATTTGACTGAGAGATCCTCGCCGTTATTAAGTGTCTTTCCTATTGGACCACTGAAAACTTTTTGGCTCGTAGTTGTACCGTCTAAAGTTCAAAATGTTGTCACTAGGTCAATCCGTTTGAATGTAGTTGGCAATAAACCATTGAAGTGGACGTACCACCTTATTTTCAGTTTTGTTATTGTTATTTGAGCTTTGTTACCAGTGTTAACAGCAGTTCCATCACAACCAATAGCCACTATTTTTATCAAGCGGTTATCAGTAAAAAATAAAAAACAATTTATTGGCTATTGTTCTAGCACAACCTGACTTTAGGGATGTATGGCTCAAGTGCTTCGGCGCTTATTGTCTTGAATTAAGTTCACATAGTGTCTTGAAAGTTAAATTTAAATTTTCTTGTCGTTGTTCGCACTCTTACGATTTGGATGCGATGGACCAATCAACAATATTATCTGCGTTTACTTTTCTGGTTATTAAACCAATGTATTCAAGCGTCGCAGAAACAGCAACAGCCCTGTCACAATTTTCGGAAAAATTCAAAGTTCTAGCAAACTGCCACGTAAGACGTAAGACGTCCCTGGCAACACTAAAGTACTTGGTGTGTTAACAATAGATGATGTCGATGGTATAGCACCTATATGTTCATAACTTCTTTTGACAACAATGTCGAAAGAAAATTTGTTCGATCGACACTCGGTGTTTCTATGTTGATTATCGCGGCCTGCAAATGTTGGTTTTTGCACTTTATTGATTTTCTAATTCTCTTCTTAAATGATAGGTATTTAACCTATTGACCCAATAATCATTTTACTCTCTCCTCTTTAATTAAAAAACGTTTGTTGTATGGGAACCCCCTTTAATATTTATTTAACTCTGTTTTTTACTATTTGTTGTTATAGCGGCAACAGAAATACATCTTCTGTGAAAATTTCAACTGTCTTCTATCACGGTTCATGAGATACAGCCTTGTGACAGACGGACGGACAGCGGGGTCTTAGTAATAGGGTTCCGCTAATTACCCTTTGGGTACGGAACAATAAAAATAACATTTCAAACAATAACTAACATGTTATTATAATTTAATATTGCTAAAAACACATGAAAAACGTAAACAATACATGTAACTAATATTATATAGGTATTCTTACGTACGTAATTTTTAATGGGCAATGCATCAAGAAAATATAGAAACGCTAGCTGCGTTTCTAAATAATACTATGGTCGATCACAAATATTAATAAATATTTAAATAAAAAAATATATTACCTACACTTATTTCGCCATCTGGGAGTTTATTTGGAACGGTCTCAAGAATTCGGAGTAAATTGTATACAAGTACGTTCACGGGTCTCGTAAAACCTACTTCCATACATTTATATATTACTCGAGCAGAAACCCTACTGCGGTGTAAACCATTTCATAATATACAAGAGCCATCAATGGATATAACACGAGAATTTCGTTCCTGTTCGCCGTGGGTTAATCTCGCATTTTTAAAATAAGTTATTTGCTTTACTTTACTTATAATACCTATTATAAGTTCTCAAGGAACTCCATATTTGGGGCCTGATTCTCATGCTGATAGAGATAATCTCGAATTCAAAATATGTTTAATTGATTTACTCATAGCTTGTTAATCGCGGTAACTTTTTTAGTTGAAGATCGACTAGTTTAAACTAGTTATGTCAAAAAAACATGGCGGATATCGTTTGCAGATAGTTTTTTGTATTCTTAGAACCTCTCTTTAGGCATATGTCATACGCTAGCGGTCGCCATGCATCGAGTGGTTGGTAGCAGTAGAGGTGAGATGTCGCACGGTAAGTGGTATCAAAAGGAGTCAGAATTAGTGATATTAGTTGACGGCTAAATAGTTTTGATTATGATGGGAGTGAGTGATTTTTTAAAAAAAAAATACAGTCACATGAAATGTTCGGTACAAACATTGCTAGTGGCGATAGACTCTATCAATCATCGAAATAGGAAGTTATAGGGAAACACCCTTTTTTGAACCCCTCTTTTTTTCAAAAGGGGATTCAAATGATTCCCCCTTTTTATGACTTTTATTTATGTTAGAAATATGAGGGGTCAAAAAAAAACCTTCTTGGCGGTTTCCCCATAACTTCTTATTTTGACGATCGATTGAGTCCATCACCACTAGCAATGTTTGTACCGAACATTTTTTTGTGACAGTAACTGCGGTTAAAAAGCCATAAGTAAATCAATTAAACATATTTTGAATTTGAGATTATCTCTATCAGCACGAGAATCAGGCCCCTGGCTGTACAATATCGTTATCTAACAATAATAACTATCATTAATCTATTGTCGCTGTTTAAGTTTAATGTAGTTTTCCAATAAAATTTTGTTTGGTAACGAAAAAATTAACGTGATTAAGCTTTTTAACACAATTTGAAAGAGGTTTCAAATTATCGTGTAGCTTACTTCTGTACTTAATTTTAAGATTGGATGGATGTGCCAAATAACTTACCGATATATTTATCCGGTGACTTTATTGCAAGTGTATAAAGGGACACAACTTCACTTTTGCCCTTGGCGTTGGCTGCATATAAATTTAGGATATAGCTTGATCTACTGTCGAGATCTTGTAATTCGAACGCAGGAGTATGATTGTTAGATACGTTGGCTCTCATCTGAAGAGACAAATATTAAAAAATCATATTCTAGTTAACACGTTTATTTTATTCGGAAATAAATGATTAATTAGGTATAGGAACTGGAAAGAGCTGTACGAAAAAAAATATATCATCCATACTAATATTATAAATGCGAAAGTAACCGTGTCTGTATGTCTGTTTATCTGTATGTTACCTATTAGGATGAAAACTTATTACCGATGAGGATGAAATTTGGTATGGAAATAGTTTGAGTCCCGAGGAAGGACAAAGGCTATATGAAAACGTCAAGTGTGATTCGGTTTACTGATTATAATTGAGGAGTTGTCGTTTAAATCCTACACCGATAACCAAATTTTGGGTTGGTAGAACCGCTGGCAAATTTGGCATGGAGATAGTTTTAGTCGCGGGGAAGGACATAGGCTACTTGAAAACGTCAAGTGTAAGTCGGTTTTATTTCTACAATTGAGGAGTTGCAGTTAAAATACTGCACAGATAACCAAATTTAGGGAGGGTGGAACCGCGGTTAAAAGCAATTAATGTTATAATATACAAAAATTACTTACCAATAATGACGGTAATTCCAACACTTCCATGAAAAATCTTTGCGGAAGTCCGCCGTCGAAACCTTCAAAGCACTCTACTCGCACACCGTTTGAACTCTGATTTACAATTGAGCAATTTTGGAGAGACATCGGCCGACCTAAAAATAAATAGCTTGGTTCTTTAACTTTTCCAACTTATCGTGGCTAGATGATGTCAACTGTTTAGAAAAGGCCTATCTTATATGTCTCCACCTATAAAGTGGCTCGTGCCGCCCACATTCAGTGGCTTCTTGCTTCTCTTACCAGGACTACCAATGTTAATGTTAGAGATGATAATGTTTTACGTGATATCGTATCTAACATGGACTTTATGCTTGTATGTAATAAAGCCGGTTCAGGCTTGCACAATTAGCGTTCTATACTAAAACAAGAAGTAGTCGATAGGACAGAGACCATCGTAGGTTTTTCCTACTCTTGTTAAAAATATTAAGTTAAAGTTAAAAAAATTATGAAGTTAAGGTCTTTAAGTTTAAAAAATTAAAGATGTCCAGGTCGTTCTTGCATCGGCAGCAGCTGAGTTACATGAAACGGTAACAATTATGTATTAAGCACTGAAAATTAAATGAATGAATGTTAATGTAAATAAGTGCAAAACTGATAGTTTTTGAAAGAAATAAAACCGTTTTAAGAAATCAGTGTAAAAGGAGAAGTAAAGAAAGTGGGCATGCCTCCATCATCTCCTTATCTCCTCTTTACTTTACTCAGGCGAGGTCTTTTTACCTGTATTAAATAGCAGCAGTATAAGCGATCAAACATAAACAGCAACATCCATTGCTAATTCAAGCAAAAGAGTCACATTCCAATATTTAAATCGCTATAAAACTGTCACCTTGTATTAGTCATCAGAAAGGAACATCATTCCTCCCATGTTCGAATGTATACAATGAATATTTCATGGCATGTTATATCAATTTTTCGCATGTTGCATACGCTCACCTCATACGCTGTATTATCATGGAAGCACCGCTACGCTCGCCGCTGCCTTATGTATGTCTACGTACACTTGTGCTGTTTTTACTTTAGTTTCGAATTTAGATCTTTGACTACATAAATGTTTTAAGCCCATCTTTTTAAGAATGTCAGTGAAAATATTTAAGAACTCAACCACCACGATCCTGGCTAAACTTTAGGTCTTCAATCTTCCTCGATACTATTAAATTATTATTTTGATCTGTATGTTAGTTTTTTATAACTATTTCATTTTATGTTTTTTTTTTATTAAATTTAACATTATGAAGGACCGAGATGGCTTGGTAGACAGGATATAAAGCAAAAGAAGTGTGCCAGTCTTTGATCACTGCCTATCCCTCTTGGAAATATAGAACATAAATGTATGTACCTACTTAAAGATGATACTGACGGATGGATGAAGTCGTGTTAGGAAAAATGATATTGATTTTATTGATAATGACGATGTTCTTAGCTTTAGGAGTTCCGTACCTTAAGAGGTAAAAGTGTTCAATCACCAAAAATTGTATTTCACTTTGCTTGTTATTTGAGATTTTATGAAAAATGTTCAAAATTTTTTTGTCGCTTTCCCTTATTTCTGACGGAAACAATTCATGTGTTGTTGTGGTTACTGAATTTACATTTTACAGGAAACTTATACGTAGCAAAATTGGTATTCTAATATATATATATATAAATATCAAAAAAAATATTACTAAAGTATTTGTATTGTACAGAAGTCTTAGTGTGTTAGGAGTCCGGCTCGTATTGTTTTAGTATATTTAAGTGCAAGGCATGGGTGTTATGAGGAATACCATTACCTGCCGCAACCAGCTTGTAGATACATGGGACCTCCTGTTTCCCGACAGAGTTGATGGCCCAGCATGATATCGTACCGAAATCCATGTCCGTGTTCGGCGTGTACTGCAGCGTCGAGGAGAAGCCATAGTTCGAATACAAACTGAACAGAATTAATTAGCTTTTGATATCCACTTCAAGATTTTAAAACAACAGCATCAATTAAACTACTTTTTAAGTAGTTATATATATATATATATGGTTTGAATAGATATTCACATTCGAAAATTATAAAAAAGTTAGGCAACAGACCCAATACTTTAAACAGATATGCGTTTTTTTTCTTATATTTCGCTCACACCAAGCCATTTTTGCTGATCTACCTACCTACAGCTACATCGATTTGGACATACTCTTCAAAGAATGTATGTTATAGGAGACAACAACCACATTAACATACAAGAGTAACATAATATAGCCTTATCTTAAAAAAATAATAAATATCATATTTTGTTTTAAACACACTTAACGTAAACATTTTTATTAAACACTTCGTACTTTGGTGCTAGCTCGGTTTGGTCTCCGGAGTTATTAAAGGTCCACATGAAGCCGGTGGGAGAAGGATTCGAGTCCACAGCACATCGCAAAAATACTGTCTCTTGTTTAAGTGCTCCATATACTTCACCATCTTCTGATAATTTACAAAGTGGTGCATCTGTAATTCAAATATATTATTTTTTGTAATGATTTACAAATTTAACAGACTAAACATTATGGTCTTCGTCAAACAAACTGCGGAATCAAGTTATCTATTTTGTATGGGTTATTTTTTTATTGAACAAAGTAAGCAACAAAAGTTCTATGACGAGTCATTAAACGATTAGTGTGTTTTTAGTTACATCTGATACAAAACCTTTTTGCTAATCGAAATCATTTTTGTTTTACAATAATAATACAAGAAATATTAAAATACTTTATTGTGCATACTCAAAGAATACATAACTGAAATAATAAAAGAAATAACAAATTGGTAAAAAAAATTACAAGTTTCGCTCTCAAATTTATTTTAACGACATGCAATCGTTACATAACGACATGCACTCGTTACATAACGACATGCACTCGTTACATAACGACATGCACTCGTTACATAATGTAACCATACTCGAAGGAATACTCAATGATAAAACGTAACTTACATCGTACTTGAAGAGAGACAGGGTTACTGTACGCTTTGCCTTCAGTGTTGTGAGCGAGACAACTGTAATCACCTGCAGCTGTCCTGTTCACACTCTGAAGAACCAAGCTCTGGTCGCTAAGTATAATACCGACGCTGGCATTGTGCGAGATTTCTTGAATCTGTAAAACATTTGTGGTACATTTTTATAAAAGGTATATTTTTCGAATATGCTGATTTTGTAAACTTTGTATGAACTTGTTTTAACGATAAGTTAAAAAGTTACTCTCGGCCATTGAACGCCTCGACTTGTCATCTGTAGAATGCCTTAACTTATTGACGATGAACGCTTTAAGTTGTCTGTCACTAAGCGCCTAGACATGTCGGCCTTTGAAAGCCTTAACTTATAGCTCTTGAACGACTTGATATATCATTTATTGCCTTGTCTCATAGGCCATTGAATTCCTTGACTTGTTGGCGACTCATCACTGCAACTTTTGGCAATTCAACTCCTTACTGATGGCCCACTAAACGCTTTGACTTCTCGGCTATTACCTATACTTTTTGGGCCCTGGACGACTGAACTTGTAGGCATCTGAACGCCTTGTCTATAGAATAAAGCTTCACCATGAGTTGGTGCCCATACGCTGTTATTGTTAAATGTAGTTTCAAATAGTCGAGGATGAGTGTTAAATAGTCGAGGATAAATGTTAAATGGTTGCGGCTACTGAATTTTTTTTACTAAATTATGTAGTAGATGAAATATGTATAGAAAGCTGACACAGACAACATGGTCGGCTGTAGTTGTTATAGAAAGCTGACACAGAGACCACGGACGGCTGTAGTTGTTATAGAAAGCTGACATAGAGACCATGGTCGGCTGTACTTGTTATAGAAGGCTGACACAGAGACCATGGTCGGCTGTAGTTGTTATAGAAAGCTGACACAGAGACCACGGACGGCTGTAGTTGTTATAGAAAGCTGACACAGAGACCACGGACGGCTGTAGTTGTTATAGAAAGCTGACATAGAGACCATGGTCGGCTGTACTTGTTATAGAAGGCTGACACAGAGACCATGGTCGGCTGTAGTTGTTATAGAAAGCTGACACAGAGACCATGGTCGGCTGTAGTTGTTATAGAAAGCTGACACAGAGACCATGGTCGGCTGTAGTTAGGCATTTTATGTTGCCATTAGGCAATTGCGTTTTCAACATAGTGATCAACCATGTAACAATGTAAAAATACTTGGAGTAATAATATATTGTTACCCCTTTGTACCACGTCAGTTTGTGCGCCCTGGGGTTGGCTCTGGCGCTGCACTCGAAGTAGACATCATCACCCTCCTTAATGTGGTCTGCCTTCAGGTTTGAACCAAGTTTAAGTGTCACTACAGGAACATCTGTGAATTTCAAGCTGCTTAGCTTTATTTTGCATTGTAGTTATTTAACTATTTTTATTTGATTCTTACATAAAAAATGCCATTTTCTTAAAATAAAAGATATTCAATATTTGCGCTAACTACTAAAGTATGAGTGAAGATAATGAATAAACTTGTGTTCTCACTCACAGTGCACGTTCAATATCCACCTATCCTCGATGATCGAGAGCGGCAGGCGAAGGTTCTCCGCGCGGCACGCCAGCACGCTCTCGTGGTCCTCCGCCAGGGGCACGAACGTGAGGATGCTCAGAGTCGAGTTGTCTTCCGAAAACTATGAGAAAGTATTTCATTACCATTTTTAGTTCAACCCCTCAATGTAAACTGTTAAGCAATAAGCGTAACAACATACGGTACCATACTATTTGCATCGAGTGACCCCTTGCTACCCTTATCAGATTAAAGTATATTTATGTAGTGAATCGCCTTCCTAGTCTTTGCTATTTCGTACTTGGAGGGTACGTGTAGTTGTAACACTACTCGTACAGTAGTATTAACACGCACGTCACTAAATGCAGGGCTGTGACGTAGCACAAAGTAGACACTTTTTTCTCAAACAAAAAGTAATGGAGTATTATTAATCCAACATTGATAACCTTCAGACATGGTGTTCTGCTATTACTGGAATGCGACAAATTTTTCTGTCCCAATTAGTTGTTTTTATTTAATATACAATCAGTAAGTTCAGTATACGAAAGCATCTATTTAGGCGGGGCATAAGCACGCATAAAGTATTTAGGCGGGGCGTAAGCAAGCATAAAGTATTTAGGCGGGGTCTAAGCAAGCATAAAGTATTTAGGCGGGGCGTAAGCAAGCATAAAGTATTTAGGCGCGGCATAAGCAAGCATTAAGTATTTAGGCGGGGCGTAAGCAAGCATAAAGTATTTAGTCGGGGCGTAAGCAAGCATAAAGTATTTAGGCGGGGCGTAAGCAAGCATAAAGTATTTAGGCGGGGCGTAAGCAAGCATAAAGGCAAATCAAGGAAAAAGAACAAGACTACCGTTTCTAGATCGTTTTTCCTATTATGTATTCTTATCACGGCACTTGGTGCCTTTCGATAAACTTTTTTCCTTATGGTTAATTTTTTTGAATTACATGTTGTAAAACTTATATGTTTTGCGAACTATGTCAGTTACTTTGGTTTTTGTACGTTTTCATTTTAGGTAGGTCATATACATATAGAAACTGCATAGCCCGATCAAATTTGCTGACCAAGTTATTGTGGTAAACAAGATATTCACAATCAGCAAGTTGTGTGTGGTTAACAGGATATTGTCAATCAGCATGCTGTGTCCAGTTAACAATATATTCACAATTAGCATGCTTTGTGTGGTAAACAAGATATTCACAATCAGCAAGGTGTGTGTGGTAAACAGGATATTGTCAATCAGCATGCTGTGTCCAGTTAACAATATATTCACAATTAGCATGCAGTGTGTGTTAAAAAAAGTATTTAGATATGAATTTAAAACAACAATTAATCTATTAATTAAACTTAAAATCTTTACGCATCTTAAACGTCTTTGTTGTGGCGTGTGGTACCACACCATAGAAAGCGATTTTGAAATTTGGGTTAAATGTATGGCTGCTACGCAATACCTCTAGATAAAGTAAACCTGTGCAATTTACTCACCAAATCCTTATGCACCGATTTCTCCTATGCAATCCAGACGGAAGTTGCTGGCCAGGACTGTCAGTCCAAACTCCAAAATAAGCACATAAGCGTCTATATCACAAAATAGTCAAAATGTACCACGGGCGGCGCGTAGTATTTTCAAAAGCAATTTATCACAAAAATGCGAAAAAGCGTGTGTTTAGAGCGAATTCATATAACGAACATTATGATCATTACGCGTATCTCAATTAGCAGCCAATCACGAGCCGCTTTTGAGGGGCAATATGGACTCCAGTCCACGAATCAGCGACACAATAATTTAGTGAGATTTTAGGACCAGAGGGCATTACTTACACTATACGCATTGCGGCGCAACCAGTCTTAGCAAATCAATTCACAAACCCACCCTTGATATGTAATAATACAATTGTACTGTGTTAGTCCAAACACAGTACGATACAGTATTATTTAATTTTGAATCTGTCCAGATATAATCAACATAAAATAATCAAAAATTGGGCTTGTTTAAATAAACACATCAAAAATCTGATGCTTACTTGTATTTGTTTATTTCAAACGGATAGACCGTTGTATAAGCAAATCTTTATACTGACATTGAAAACCATTCATCTTATACTGAACGTCAATTTAAAAAAAAAATATTATTCAAACAAACTAACAATTTTAAAATAAAATTTTATGCAACTGTTATGTTATAATATGTGGTATATTGACTATTGCATGAAATGAAAATACTTTTTACATCATTTTTACATACAAATTCTTATTGAACATCACATTATGCATCTCTTTAATACAAATATCCATCTCTCTAAGCCTATCTTCATACTGTATACAGCTGTAAGCCCCTCAAAAGCTCAACGCTATATTTTTATGCATTATGCCGCACCCAATAATCTAGCTGAATAGCCACTCAGTATCACCTAAAAACGAAAATTGGCATACTAAGTAAGACATGGATAAGCCCGTTTGGTACAAAAGGTCTAATTTCCATACTGATGGGGCCCTTGCCTTGTTTGTGTTATCGCTGTTATTTTAACTTAATATTGCTTGGAGTTTCTGCTATTCGTTAAAATTTACATTACTAAAAAAGGGGCGATGTGTGCGTGATCGCTATGTTGACACAGTGGGTTGTACGAGCGACAAAATTCGAAAACATATTTCCAAAATAATTTATTAGGATTAAATACTATTTTGTTTTTTATTGCATCTACAGTAAGGTGTGATGGGGAAAGAGTTTATTAATTTTCATCAATCAATACATTCGTTTTACTTTTACAATTAGTTCTACATTAGTTCAATAATGTGATCGGGTCTTCCAATGCGTTCCGTCTGTAATTTTAATTACGAGTCTTACTTCATTCTGCAAAACATAAAAACACTATATTCCTTATACTTTACACTATATTCCTTATACTTTACACTATATTCCTTATACTTTACACTATATTCCTTATACTTTACACTATATTCCTTATACTTGCGAATACATTTACTCATTCTTCAGCTAACTCACTGACTGACTGATCTCATTTTTCTATCCCCTTGTGTTAGCAACTAATTTTAAATACTAACTTCTGTATTGCAATGATTAACATATCAAATTTTACCACGAACAACCCTGAAACAAAAATGAAAAATATACTAAAAGAAACAATTTAATGCACGCCATTTTAGAACCACTATCTTGGTTTGAAAAAAACTGATAAATGATATGCGTTTTTAACATTTTTGTACACCCAATAGAATTAAGTTAATATTTTTGTAAAAAAAACCTCGTCGAAAATGACATGCAATAGCATTTGCATCCGTCATCTTGAATTTTGGAAAAGTGTTAAAAAAAATGTACAAAAGTGCATTTTACGTTAGATCCCGCCAGCTGCCCCCATCATCAGACCTTGAATATCGTGTAAGACCAAAGTGCTTGTCACGACTTATGCAATAAGCTCAAACTCGATAGGTTTGCATTTTTTTCGTTACATAGTTTGTTTTTGTAACACTAAAAAAACCGAAAAAATTCGAAATAAAACAGCAATAAAACCTTGGATTACTAAGGGATTGCTGCGATGTATAAAGAACAAACTTCATGCTAAATTAAAAAAGGATCCTAATAATGACATACTCAAAACGACTTACAAACGATACAGAAACTTTTGTAACAACATATTGAAAAAATGCAAACGTCAATATGTAAGTGACGAGCTTAAATCAGCAGGAACAAGCAGCAAAAAATTATAGTCATCAATAAAAACTATAACAAACCTAAATAAATCAAATACTTATCAATATGAACTGCTCTCAATTAAAGAAACACCTGAAAGATCTATAAACGCAGTCAAAAATTTTTTTGCATCCATCGGTGCTGAGCTTGCAAGTAAAATATCTACACAAATCTCACCGCCAAATCCAGACCTGGGATACCGAAGCCGTGATTCTTTCGTACTCCTTGGCGTTTGTGAAAATGAAGTAGATTGGCTTATTCTTAGCCTCAAAACTGACTGCGGACCTGGGTGGGATGGAATCACAACTAAAACACTAAAGATAATCAAAGATTCCATAGTTCCATTGCTGACTTATTTATTCAACCGTTGCTTAAATGAAGGCATTTTTCCCGACTCTCTAAAAAAATCTATACATAAGGGTGGGGAAAGAGAGTGTGTTAACAATTTTCGCCCTATATCCATGCTGACCGCTATATCAAAACTTTTGGAAAAAAATATTAATAAAAGATTAATAAATTATTTAGAATCTAAAAAACTTATTTCAAATGCGCAGTTTGGTTTTAGGAAACAAAAATCTACAGCTGACGCTGTACATGCTTTTACTGTATTTATAGTTTATAAACTAGATAACAAATCTAAATGTCTTACTATATTCCTAGATTTAGCAAAGGCATTTGACACGGTCTCTTTTTCCAAACTTACTGAAAAACTTGAAAATCTAGGTATTAGGAATACGCAGCTGTCACTCTTCCAGGATTACATCAGTAAACGAACACAACAGGTTAAAATAGGAGATATTGAAGTGATGCCAGTTCTATAAATTACGGAGTACCGCAGGGCAGTATTTTGGGCCCATCTCTCTTTCTCTGTTACATAAATGAGTTGTGTAAGCTCCAACTTGATAACTGTAACATCATTTCATACGCAGATGACACAACGCTCACATTTTTTGGGGATACATGGGACACTACCTTCGAATATGCTCAAAAAGGCTTTGATCAGGTTTGTAACTGGCTGGCTTTGAACTCCCTTACATTGAACTCCACAAAGACATAGTATATGACGTTCTCCATTCGAAACTCCCCCCGTCAAATAAAATCTAACTACAAAATTATCTCCCACTCTTGCGCATTAAATAAATCTGTAAGCTGTACATGTCCACCTCTTGAAAAAGTTAGCTCCATCAAATACTTGGGCATTACTATTGACAACAACCTTTCGTTTTCTGATCACATCAATAGCTTGTCCAAAAAAATTAGGAAACTCTCATATTTCTTTAAAAACTTCAAAAATGTAGCAAGCTCGGATTTAATGAAAATGGTTTACATTGCACTTTGTCAATCGGTGTTTAATTACTGTATCTCCTCCTGGGGTGGCTCAAGTAAAACACTAATGCTTGATCTTGAAAGAGCTCAACGACTCATCTTAAAAGTATGTTTTTTTAAACCAAAGTTATACCCCACCTCAAATCTTTTTAGTCAGCTAAAAGTTTTATCGGTAAGACAATTATATGTCCTATTTTTAACTCTGAGACAGCACACATGTAGAAATTATGTTTCGAATCATGAGAACTCTTCCAAAAGACGTGATTATCTGATATGCTCAATAAAACCCACGAGAACTTCCTTTGCCCATAAATTCTTTACCTATAATGGCGGTATATTGTACAACAAGGCTAACAAATTACTGTCTATATATAACATGTCCCGAAAAGAATGCAAGATCACAGTTACTAACTGGCTGCTAAAGCTTACATATGACGAAACCGAAAATTTATTTTCGGTGCTTTCACAAAACATATACATAACCTACATTTATAAAAAATATATAAAAATAAAAATGCACTCACACTCACACATACACCCCAGAACCCAATTTACATCCTCATAAACACATTAACACACCCTCACACTCCCTCAAGCACACACACACACACACACACACACACACACACACACACACACACACACACACACACACACACACACAAACACACATATACACACACACATACACACACACACACACACATACAAACACACATATACACACACATACACACACACACACACATACACACACACGCACACTTACTTCATATTAGCTTAGCAATATAGTAACATACTTCTAACGTCTTTTTTAAAATTCCATTTGTTATTTTTCCGAGAGTTGGACCCAGGACACCTGGTATAGGTATACATACAAGTTTAGTACTTACCTCGTTTCTATTTTATTTCTCCGTCGCACCGGTCCACCACTGTGCATTCACATCTATGTAGATATGATCCAGCCATCTTGTTAAATTAGTTAGCTAATTGGACGCCTAGGCCGTTCATTAAACGCCGGAATACAAATAAATGGAGGAAGAACAACTAGCCAAGTAATGGAGCGCAGAATTTAACCAGATGCCTAAATGTCATGTAGTCATTTAGTTAAATTGGATATTGATGAATTTGTGATGTTAGAAAATCTGAACTTAACTTAAAAACTTAGTAGGTACTTATTTATTTACGACTTTCAACACGCCAAGTTGTTAAATCGGCCTAGGCATCTAATTGGATGCCGGCGTTTATAAACGGCCAAGGCGTCCTATTAGCTGGCTAATTTAACTAGATGGCTGCGACAGATACACACCGTCACTTATATTGTAATTTTTGGCGCTAGCCACATGCTCTCATCTTGAAAACCCGGGGTCGTCTGAGTCCTAGATTAATATATGTATACTGGAAAGTCTGAGTTCTGCGGCGTTTGTGCGCGACTATATAAGACAGATCGCGCCCGCCTTGTAATTTGTATGGAGATTTCAGGCGAAATATTTTGATAGTTTGCGATTGTTTTCCAAAATACTGAAGCATTGTTATGTAAAATAAAAAACTTCAGTTGGTTGTCTGTATTTTGATGTCTATAATTAACTAAATTTCATTAGGTGTTCATGCTTATTTACGCCAAAGTTATGAAATTACGGAGGCGTTTTTTGGCAGTTTTTAGTAATATTCTAATTCTTTTTTACACTCATCAAAAAAGTTTGTCCTTAATCTGAATGCTTTGGGTTCTGGTACAACTCCTAAGCCAGTCCCCCTTTTTTTTGTATAAAATTATCAAATTTCTACAACACGATTTCCTTTAAGAGTTTAAATGAAAATCATCAATCAAATAAAAAGATATTGAAATCATTATCTAAGTAATAATATTTTCTTCATATTGTTTTGTTTATATTTAATATATGCTAATAATAAACTTATATCAAGACAAACTCATATCGTTTCTGCTCATAATATATTTTTACTTCCGACCGACTGAAGGGAGGAAGTACCGCGATTAAAAAAAAAAAAATTACGGAAATTGGTTCCAAACTCAATATAAAAACAGCAGCTTTTTTCTTTGTGTTTGTCATTTGCTCTCAATTCCTAACGGATAGACGTATTGCTTTAGGGTTTTAAGCAATTGTTTTTATTCAAATGCCTTATAAATAAAGAAAGAGACAAAATTATTTGTGATTTCACTCTGTTTTTTGGGTCTGTAGTATCGTAAAAAAGGGATTAAAGATTGAGAATTCATCGTACTATAAAAGCTCTATCTACTCTATCAACGTTTAGTCTACGGTCTGCAATTTATTAATGTAAGAGACAAAACCTCTCAAAGAGTGCACCTTTTCGTGACGCAATGCTTCACCCCGCTTACAAAGAAGGCTTAGACAGGTAGATGAAATTAAAGTTTTTTGGTTTCGTAAAATTGGGTTTGTTAAAATGGTATTTTACTAAAACGTCTGTAGAATAATAATCACTATTCCCAAAAGTTTGAAAGCTGCTTCGTCGAGCATTAATCTAAAGTACAAACCAGAAGGAATACCTTTAATACAAGACTCAGTAGAATTGTCACTGATTGGTTACGGTCAGTCGACAATATTTTTGACTAAATTCATAACTAACATTTCTAACGTTCTTCTTGAACTGCTTATTCCCCTTCCACCAAGTGAGGAGTGCGTCTGGCCGGGAGCCCACACTGCGACACTCCACGTCCAGCGTGCGGTCCGCAGACAGACGCCGGCCTTTGTTCACGATTTGGACGGTCAGGGGCCTTACTGCAACAGAGAAAGAGTTTTTTGCGTGCGAAATACATGATGATGTTCACAAATTGTCTCATGTCGGGATATATTTTTTTTTTTATACCACTAAGGTGGCAAACAAGCTTACGGTCCGCCTGATGGTAAGCGGTCACCGTAGCCTATGGACGCTTGCAACACCACGAGTATCACTTGCGCGTTGCCGACCCTTCAGAAATCTAATAACTTCTTTCTTGAAGAACTCCATACTGTAGTCTTTGCAGAAAACCTTGGCCGGTAGCTCATTCCACAGCTTAAGCGTTCGCGGTAGGAAGTTTCTCTGAAACCGCACTGTACGCGACCATTTAGGTTCTAAAGTGTAAGAATTCCCTGCCGATGGCGAGCGGTGCGATGGTAGAAAGTAGCCGTGGGCATCATTTCGAACAATTCCTCAGAACACAACCCATTGTACAAGCGGTAGAACACACACAGGGAGGCAAAGTCTCTCCTCAGACATAAGGGCTCGATACCGCAAGTGAGTTTGGAATCGTCGACAATTCTCACAGCCCGTCGTTGAACGGAGTCAAAAGGGCCAAGCTGGTATCCGGGTGCACCCGCCCAGAGATGGCAGCATATAGTACTCCATATGGGGCCGAACTTGCGACTTGATATGTTGTTTCCTTCGTATTTTACCAAGATTGCAATAATATTTTGAATACAAATCTAGCAACGTGCGTTGCGTTGCGTTGGTACCCTATGTATCGCAAGGTGAGTTTCCAAACTAAATCAATTTACTTTCATCAAACATACTGACATGAAAAAATTAGCTAATCACGTTGTTAATTTTTTTAGAAAGTTGATAAAAGTGTTATTGAAGATGGCTACTGCTTCGCTGATAAAATAATAAATGAAAGAACTATTTTTAATGTACATAATATTTATTAAAAGTGTAGTTAAATAGGCATTATTTGGCAACAGATTATTGGTACAGGTGTAAGTGTTTCGGTGGTGAGTTTTGACTCACAATTAATGTCCAGTATGAGGATTTTGGTCTGCGGCGGCGCGAGGTTGGTGTTGCTGGCCTGACAGACGAGCCTCGCGCCGAGGTGTTGCCGCCCAACGGTGGGGAAGGTGAGCGCGTTCACTGTGACGCCATCCTCGCGACGCACAAAGGAGTCGTCTATCAGAGTGTTCTCTAGGAACCACGTAACCCGAGGACGGGGATCACCTGTACACAGTCAAAATTGATTTACAACGTCTTAACCGTCTGGGTTAAAGGACAAAAAAAGGAGGCAGGTAGAAAACAGGCTACTATCGCTAGCTTATTCAGGGATTCGAATATTTTCAGATTGGATCTACAGCTAAACATCGGCTAAGGCGACAACTGTACATACTATAAGATGAAACAAAGCGTATTTATTATATAAATGGACCTAGGTTATACATGACCACTTTGCATCAACAGAAAGACGCCCGTCCCATACAACAATGGGAGATCCGGAGAGAGTTGCTGAACTACACAAGTTGAATGGCCTAGAGGACTTATAAAGCAGTGGATGAGACACTTTGTGATCGTGAGTTGTATCCTATATTTCGGTACGTGCCATTTCGTGCTTTTGCATTAGGAAAATTCCGTCTTAGTTGAGGACTGTCCATAAACACCCAGTGACCTCGAGGAGAAATAGCACATTTTAAGACACAGGCTAATCGCTATTATAATATGTACTACAAAAATCAATACCCAAGTAGACTGAAAAGTGAAAAGACTAAGCGCGCTGAAGAATGCGTCATTCTTATTCCTACAAAAGATAGCAGACTAGGCCTGTGATCAGTAAAGAACCAGCGCAGCTGGGTAAGTGCTCTATTATTTATTGGGGAAATAAAACGGGCGACTATATTTAGTGCCTGATAATATATGAGATACTGTTTTAATAACTTAAGTGACGTGAATTTGGGTTAGCGAAACATTAACTAAACTGACGAATAATATTGATTTATAAAAAATCTAAAACAAACTACCAAAAGTGGGTTGCGAATAATCCATTGTGGATATTAAAATTTTAGTCGTGCGACTAAATTACTAAGTGAATGACTTCAAATATTAAGTGCGAGACGATTTTTCGTTATCTGAGGTTCCACATAACAAACAAACAAACTGCTATAAAGTTCAATTTTGAGCACTTTTTAGTAAGCTAGTTGATTGATGATGATGATTGATATCTGTGATTCTATTCGAGGTCTTTTTTTTTTTGATATGATCTTTTTAATGAAAAGTACAAATGATCTGTGCGCACAAATTCGAATGCAGGACGAATCGGGGCGGTCAGGTGAGTTGGGTCGCGGACCAGTACCATTTACAGTAGCGACTTATTCCTCGGATAGTGATTTTATAACCAAATGTTAAATAATTAAATAAAATTTTAACAAATATGTGAGCCTCTCTCAGCTCGCTCAATAAAGTATGTTTTGAGTGGTTTTGCTATCCGAAACATAACATTAAAACAGTGCCGGATTAGCCATATAGCAATAGGCAGCAAATGCTAGGTAATATTAATATTATTCGTAATCAAACAATACTAAAATTTTGAATAAGAAAACCGTGGTAATTTAGACGCAGCACTGCTCTCTCTATTGTTTGTGTATTTTGGACTGGCAATACTTTATTATATATAAAGAAGAGCACAACTATGGTCATCAAATTCTTTAATTTATGTGTAGGTATGACTCTGCAATTTTAAACAAAAAAGGGATGTAACTTGGCCCACATACAGATCTAACTTGATGCTGAAAAATCGTAAATTTCGTACGATTAAAATCTAGAATATAACTATATAGAAGTATCAAAAATCGAGAATATAACTAAATCGAAGCAAAGTAGATGCCCAAAAGTATTTGCTACAGGCCTCGCGCCAGCAGAATCCGGCACTGAAAAGATAAAATACAGCTCACTATACTTTAATCATTTGCCGAATATGGAATAAAATGCAAAAAGTAATGTAATGTACTTAAAGAAATATTGGGTCACACAAATATTAAAAAGGTTTTTCGTTTTGTATGATAAGTTACTCAAATTAATGTTTATAAGTTGTTGTTTTTGGAAATTTCTCGTCATTTGCATTCACTTACTTAGTAATTTTGTAAACCAAATTCACTATTTTTAACACTTAAAAATTTAATTTACAGTCACTTGTTTAAATAGTACCCTTATTCATTCTGTGCCACCGACATCACGCTTCCGTCTCGATAAGTGGTGCTAGTTTCACACTCAATTAGTTCAGTATACAAAAAGGTTTATAATTATAAATTCTGGATTGTGCCATTAGCTAATAAAAACATGAGATTGTGCCATTAGCTCATATAAACATGAGATTGTGCCATTAGCTCATACAAACATGAGATTGTGCCATTAGCTCATACAAACATGAGATTGTGCCATTAGCTCATACAAACATGAGATTGTGCCATTAGCTAATACATTTTTTTTCCACAGCTAACTAGCAAATGCGCTGTGCAGGTCTCTGTCTATAGCTTTAAACATCTTTCAAAAAATACATAAATAATAGGACTTTTACATTATACACTTTTGGTGGACGGACTTTGAGTCAGCGGTGGCCGTTCAAGCCCGGCGTGTACCAATGAGTATTTTCCTCAATTTCTCAAGTACATTGATTTTACACACCATTGGCTTTTTGGTGAAGGAAAACATAATAAGGAAACCTGCATACGTTAAAAAAAATGTATGTGAAGTCCACAATCCGCACTGGGCCCGCGTGTTGACTATGGCCCAAATCACCCTAGGCAGTGGGTGGGCCGTGCCCCAATAGCGGGGACGTATGAGGTTGATAAGGATTATAAACTTTTAAACTGACTCACCACCATAAACTTCGCAGCTGAGCTCCAAGGTATCACCCTCGTTGTAAGGTTCCTGCAAGCGAGTTTGGTCTTTTGTCTTCGAGTCTACTATTGTAGGTCTACTGGGTGGAACTGTCAGACAAACATCAATTTTTTTAGTATTACTACTGAACGTCTTTATTATATTCTTATAGATCTAGATATCTTTATCGTTTTTGTGCAATAGAACAAAAGTGTTATAATTTATTGCAAGAATAACAACTGCATGTTAAATAATTCATAATTTTAGTTTTGATTTTAACCTCTTTATACAAATGCAATAATATAAAACCTAGCACTTTTTTAAAGTATCGAATCATTACTTTTAAGTTGAAAATATAACGCTACAAATAAAAGCTAAATAACTTTTCGTAAATGGCGGTCTTATCCCTTTTAATCTGCTAACTTCCCCCTTGCCGAGAACGTCGACGCACGAATCTGCTATAAGTAAGTTCCAACAAGAGGAAAGAGAAAATGGCCTCGTAATAGTCCTTATTTTTTTATTGTTCTTTGTGTATTGTTGAACGTTACTTTGAAGTTCCGGAATAAGTTATTATGAAACATTATTATGAGAAACATCTGTTCGATTACTATTTATAGTTGAATGAATTTTTAAGCTAATATTATTTAGACTATCTTTCAAATAGAGGTTTTGTACATACAACTACGCTTGCATATGCCTTCCGTGTTCTTAACAATTAAGGGGCCTCATTCATCATTTTATGGTATCTTGCTATAGCAACCTGTGTAAATAGAAACTTACTCAAAATTTTAATTTCCTTTACAGATTGTTTAGTATTTGGCACCCTTAGTTCTGTTATGTTTCGTCTTTACTAACTATACTACTATGTGAGTGTATTTTGATTTATTAGTAACAAATAAAACTCAAACTACATAGACCATATCGAGTAAGTAATGTTATATTTTATTCCTATATTTCTGTTTCAAATATAGTTGCAAATTTGAAACTTCTAAACACACCCTTAGCTTTCATTCCTTTAAGTGTTTCTGTTCACGAAGTGGCTATAAATTAAAACTGGAAAAAGAGAATAGCGCAAATAATAGCAATATTCTGTTACACTATCTGAACTTTCCTTTTAATCTTTTTGGATATATTAATAAGACAATATTATTGTTAATAATGGTAGCTGCTACGATTTTTTATTGTTATTGCATCATTTATAAATGGTATCATCCTATCAGTTACACACAGTGAGGTCAGCCTACAAACGCTTAAGCTCTTTAGTATAAAATTGTATAATATATGTATTGGTAAAAATTTGTGATCCCTACATTTTTTAAAGTGAGGTACGTAAACGCAGTGGGTCAGGGTTCAGGCTTCACATTGTCTTAAGAGCCTAGAGAACCAAAACCCAGACGGGCATTGCCTAGTCATCTTCTGTAAGGTTGACTACAGAAGTTGACTAACCTCCTCCTTTATGTATGCTGCTGTTGCAGATAACTCAAGATCATATTGACATAGGAAAAACTTATTTTTACTCTGAAAAATAAATTACGCATATTAAATACGCCGATAACTGAATTTAGTGCGGATTGCAAATTTGAAACTTCTAAACACACCCTTAGCTTTCATTCCTTTAAGTGTTTCTGTTCACGAAGTGGCTATAAATTAAAACTGGAAAAAGAGAATAGCGCAAATAATAGCAATATTCTGTTACACTATCTGAACTTTCCTTTTAATCTTTTTGGATATATTAATAAGACAATATTATTGTTAATAATGGTAGCTGCTACGATTTTTTATTGTTATTGCATCATTTATAAATGGTATCATCCTATCAGTTACACACAGTGAGGTCAGCCTACAAACGCTTAAGCTCTTTAGTATAAAATTGTATAATATATGTATTGGTAAAAATTTGTGATCCCTACATTTTTTAAAGTGAGGTACGTAAACGCAGTGGGTCAGGGTTCAGGCTTCACATTGTCTTAAGAGCCTAGAGAACCAAAACCCAGACGGGCATTGCCTAGTCATCTTCTGTAAGGTTGACTACAGAAGTTGACTAACCTCCTCCTTTATGTATGCTGCTGTTGCAGATAACTCAAGATCATATTGACATAGGAAAAACTTATTTTTACTCTGAAAAATAAATTACGCATATTAAATACGCCGATAACTGAATTTAGTGCGGATTGCAAATTTGAAACTTCTAAACACACCCTTAGCTTTCATTCCTTTAAGTGTTTCTGTTCACGAAGTGGCTATAAATTAAAACTGGAAAAAGAGAATAGCGCAAATAATAGCAATATTCTGTTACACTATCTGAACTTTCCTTTTAATCTTTTTGGATATATTAATAAGACAATATTATTGTTAATAATGGTAGCTGCTACGATTTTTTATTGTTATTGCATCATTTATAAATGGTATCATCCTATCAGTTACACACAGTGAGGTCAGCCTACAAACGCTTAAGCTCTTTAGTATAAAATTGTATAATATATGTATTGGTAAAAATTTGTGATCCCTACATTTTTTAAAGTGAGGTACGTAAACGCAGTGGGTCAGGGTTCAGGCTTCACATTGTCTTAAGAGCCTAGAGAACCAAAACCCAGACGGGCATTGCCTAGTCATCTTCTGTAAGGTTGACTACAGAAGTTGACTAACCTCCTCCTTTATGTATGCTGCTGTTGCAGATAACTCAAGATCATATTGACATAGGAAAAACTTATTTTTACTCTGAAAAATAAATTACGCATATTAAATACGCCGATAACTGAATTTAGTGCGGATGGAGCCGCGGGAAAACCCTAGTTAATAGTAAATCAACCAAAACTGCATGTTCCGACGTCACCGCTGTGCGACGGATACCGGAACGTAAGGTATGCAATAAAACATCAAGATCAACTTTGTTGGCAGCATTGTCGTATTGTCGTAGTCAAGCACAGATATTATAGTGATTTGTCTGTGTTCCGTGCCCTCACGAATATCGTCGGTGCTTTTTATAAGTTCTGTGGTCGTACTGCAGTTAATTATAGTCAGACTGTAAATAATTAAGTATACAGTGTCTTGTGCGAATCAAGTACACAGTGTCTCGTGCGAAACAAACTTAGCGACTGCTGTACAATACTCTGAAATATTATCTATGTAAATGAAAATAGACAGTAGTGTAACAACAAAATGGTCTCAATTTCTAAAACTCTAGAAAAAATAAGACTACAATTTTTAAATCCGTTTTCCTAAAATAATTCCCAAGTAGCTTTAAATGAATAAAAATAGTTTAACACTAAAGGAGAAAGGCTTTGTGTATCCCAAAAAAATACATAATTATACTATTATCGTTTGAAATGTGAGGTCTCTTGGGATAGCAGGAGAATAGCCAGGAGTAATAGCGGGGACCAAGGGAACGGTGTTGCTTTTTGTTTCTTTCGAAGAAAATTTATCGCCTGTACGTACGCACGCACTCGTACGGGCCACACGGGAGGTGAGCGCTCCCGCCGATCCCGAAAAAGTAAATTAGTTTGCGCATTTCACGCGCAGTTAACATTTAAGTTAATAGTTGTAATAAAACTATCCTGTTGCTTACAAAAATATCCAAAACTACAAGGAATTCTTTGAAATTGCTTATCCATATTGTAATAATAATCATTCATAGTTATAAAGTATAGTATAGTCTTATAAAGTCCAATCTTACAACCACACAAAACATCAATCTTACAATCACACAAAACATCAATCTTACAAACACACAAAATTTTTATAGAATTAAGAAATATAATATTAATATTCATACATAGAAATAATCTTTCTTCGTTTATGTCTTACTAAAGGTCTTCTAGTTCTATAAAATGTTAAGTAGTTGTGTAGTAATAATTACAGATTAAAATATTAAATAAATAATAATTTATATTTGCTACCTAAAATGACATTGATGCATTGGCTGTCAGTTGTTAAACTAAATTATAATGTTATATATCTATTTATCTAATACGAGCCCACGACTGTGTCCACGTGAATTAATAAAAAAAAAAAATACTGTTTATTTTCCAAAAACGCTAAATCATATAAAAGGGCCAAATACCAATTATTCTTTTCATTTAGCTTTAAAAATGACGGATTTCTTTATAATCTTCGAACCCCAACTCTTTTAGGGCATAAATTTTCTTTGTGCTGGCCTACGTTATAACTGGTAAAATTACAATTCTCTAGATACAGTGTTTTGGGGATTTCGTTATCAGTCAGTAAGTTAGTTTATTCTTTTGTACATATTATTATTTATATGTATGTAATTCGTATGTGTGTAAGTCACTGAACTCCACCTAAATGGCTGCACCAATTTTAATGATTTTTTCGTGTATGTGTGTGTACGTTTGATATATATATATATATATATATATATATATATATACCGGCACAATTAGCGGAACAGAAAAAAAAGTGAGACTATGAGATAATAACGCATATATTTGACGAAATCATTCAGATTGTTGGGGGGTGGCATTCTGGATTTAACCCTTCTTTTTAGCAAGTCCCAGACATGCTCTATCGGATTCATATCGAGGGAATTTGCTGGCCACTGCATCACCGGTATACCTACGTGGCTCAGATATGCCTGTACCGATTGTGCACTATGAGCACGAGCATTATCTTGCATTAGAATAAAGTCGTCACCAATAAATGGGGCAAATGGTACAACATGTTCTTCTAAAATGTATCTGATGTATTGATCTGCTGTCATGGTCCCTCCTGTGACTATCACTAACTCCGTTCGAGCTCCCAAACATATCCCTCCCCAAACCATAATCGAGCCGCCACCATAAGCCACTGTGTGTTCAAAATTAGACTGTATGTGGCGTTCTCCTTTGCGTCTCCATATTCGCTGTCTCCCATCGATCTGTTTTAAAAGAACTCTGCACTCATCAGTAAAGAGAACCTGCTGCCATTCGTTCAAATCCTTTTTTTGTGTTCCGCTAATTGTGCCGGTGTGTATATATATATATATATATATATAGGTATATATTCGTGTAGTCTAGTTATGGCATGTATAATATATTTTCTAAACGGTCTTTTTAGGTATAACTATTGACTCAAAATTGCAGTAGGGTCCACAAATTACAGTACTAGCAGGTAAACTTAGTTCTGCTGCTTTTGCGGTGAGAAAAATCAGGCAATTGACTGACACAACCACAGCAAGACTTGTTTACTTTGCTTAATTCCACAGTTTCATGTCTTATGGTATTTTTTTTCTATGGGGTTCTGCTGCGGATATTGAAACCATGTGTACCCGATACGTTGCCGTCCCTCTGTAAACCGGCGAAAGTTGGTTTTTACCTAAAGTGCCCGAGTCCGGCTCGCACTTAACAGATCGAGATAAAAACTATCCTATCTTTTAAGTTGGATCAAATAACAGATAGTTACGAAGTTTGATCAAAATCGGTTCGGTAGTTTAGGAGTCTATCGAGGACAAACAAAGGAGACACGTAATTTTTATGTTATAGATATTAGCGTCAGCTGTGTGTGTGTGTGTGTATGTGACCGAGGAAAAATATTTAATAGCATGAAATTAATAACAAACATGTTATAACATTAAAAAATACCTTGTTAGTTACCAGTAAAAGTAAAGTGAGGTAAAATAATATTGGAGGGTAATGCCTAATGTTATTGATGACTTGTAAAGTAGCTAATTATCTCTAACTCGTTATTGTAACGAAAGGCTTGTGAAAAATGATAATACGACCCTGTATTATAGTTTAATTTTAATGTGTTTGAGTCCAGTCATCTCAGTATATACCTCTCCTCACAATGGAACTACGGGGTGCTTCACTGCTGCCAAAAGGATAGCCGATTCTGGATGTCAATTTTGTTTATTAAATTTTTTGAAGTGAAAACTTCTTTGGCGGCGTTGAGAACTTTTTTGGGATGGGTAGAAAATGTTAAACTCGCCTCAGGACACATGACTTCATCGATAATTCGTAAGATGAGTAAAATGTTAAACTCGCGTCAGGACTCGTGTCTTGATCGAAAATTCGTAAAACGTATCTCTCTTTCTACCGTGCGGCGAAAATGTATGCCTGCGCCTGCTGTTTCGTTTTTT
Source organism: Apoda limacodes (assembly GCA_946406115.1). NCBI lineage: Eukaryota > Metazoa > Arthropoda > Insecta > Lepidoptera > Limacodidae > Apoda > Apoda limacodes. The sequence goes on from OX291542.1 coordinate 36,815,118, forward strand.
TTTAGTATATGGCGATTATGAGTAGTACAGGGAGGTTGGATATGGGATTTTAATTCTATGACAGATTGAGATGTCCAATATACTACCTCAAAGAAGTATTTAAACAAACATTATTATTTATAATAAATAAATATGTATACGAAGTGATGGGAAGTAAATAGCTATTATGTTTTCACTACTGCCGGCACTCCTGGACTGCAACCCGTTTTTTTACTGACTTTCACTACTTTACTTATTCGTCTCCCATATTATGATTTTTCGGTATTATTCCCCCTCCCCAACCCCTCTTCCTCTTATAAGATCCTAAAATTTACATAGAACCAAGTTGTACACGATCCAGAAAATCAGCTGTGAAAAGTACACGTAAAACAAATTTGCTGCTTTATGACTTTCAGTGGACTTGAAATTTTAAAAGATAATATTATTGAAAGTATTTCTATGTCCCAGCGCCTGCAGCGCCGTTATTTTGTTCTTGGTGGAGGCAGCTACTCGTGCCTACTTGAGTGCGATAATTGTGATGGTCTCCGTTGTTTCATATATATTTTGATTTTGTATAAAAGTCCATGTTGATGTTTAGCTATTTTACAATAACATTAATACGAAATATAATTGCAATTGTAAAAAATTCAATACAAGATTAATAAGGTGCTAATTCAAAGAAAATTAACGTTTACTAAAAAATATTCTTCATAACAAAGAAACTGAGTAATTTTCACGGGGCCGTGACAATTAATATAATATTTATATATCTAATGTGAATAATGTTATGTTATATATCATTAACATATAAAATAAATAAATATGACTAAAAATCGATGTTTTATGTATTTTTAGAAAAAATAATGTAGGTACTCCGAATGTCTACTACTCAAAAACTGATAAATATACGAGTTTAAACAATGTATTTTAATATCGATGTATGAATGCCTTTATACATATATAGGGTTGGCACCAAGCTTTTTACCAAGGTGATAAAAAACACAAACAATAAACGTTTTAAAATAGCTTATGACATTTATTAAAAAATATCTTCCTACGAAGAGGAAACTAAGACTATCTAATGGCGGCGCTAATAAGCTGCTATGATATTTTCAAATTCAAAAGTAATCAAAAATCATTATAATTATAGTGCATTACTTATAGCGAAAAATATAAAAAAAAAAGATAAATAAAAAGAAAGACTATAAACCACGACGTCAACAGTTCATTGCTTGATAATTGAAATCTGCTGATATATTATAGATACAATATCAGTATTAGTATGTTATGTTAATAATCTAAGCCTGGAATACATGCACCTGCAAAAATATAACCCTTGAACATTATCCATGTAGTCGGTGTCACAAGCATTACCTGGTTACATAATATACCTCTTTAGCATTACATACACATGCACATGCATGAACATATTACTGTTACGTTAACGTATTTTGTTTTTAGTTGCTTTTGTTATCGTTAACGCAGATAAATCAGCGCAAATTCTTCCTTTAAGACAAATGTGCACTTCGTGGGAAGCGACACCTGGCAAGCTCTCGACGCATAATTCGGGGATGCCCCTTTAATATTAAAGCTACTTTATTACCTACGGTAAACAACCTACTTTTTACCAACAACGTTTTCAATATTTAATTTTATGGACGATATATTTATGTCTTTACTAAAAAACGTTTTGTTCGATAGAGTAGAAGAGTAGGTTCCGCGAGGGCAATATGGTATAGATAATGTACACCAATTGCGTAAGAAGCAAGGTAATATTATAATAGTGTTTCTGTGGGGGTCATCACAAGGACAATGTCTCCAATTAATAAGTGAACAGAAAAAAATACAGGGATATTAAGAGTTTATAGATGGATATAGATGTGTTATTCAAAGATATTTGAAGTGTAGGTTTGGTTATAAATGATGAGCTTACCAGAAGTGTTTTTACCGCTTTTATTCTCCCTAGAGGTACTTTCAGACCCTTACAATAATAATTGTAGTCCACCGTAGGTGAGAAGTTTTCACTAATGCGCCATGGGGCCCGGTCTCTTATTAGAGTAAATAGGTTTCTAACATTCAGTTTTCACTCCAGCGCCTCTTAGCGAGTCCAATGGAATCAGAATGTATGGAGGAGGAACCTATTCACTTAGTTCAAACGCGATAATGAAAGAATACTTTGTTTTTATGTCGTAACTAACTTTAATTTAACACGGTATATAATCACCAATGGCTACAGTTAAAATATATCGGCTGATATCTGCGCATAAACACTGATCAGTTCCGTAGAAATATTCTTCTAAATTCGTACAAATAATGAAGAGCTTTTCGATGATAGATATCTGGTATGGGACGATTAGGTATCAGAAAAGTCTCTTGCCTTGACTGGAGGTCTTGCGTGGAGGATCATTCGATCACCATTATGTACAAGGCTTAGTCAAATAAGATCTATATAATTTACTTGTTTTATTTATTGCGCCTGTTTAATTAATTCCTGGTCCATCTTTCAAATAACAACTTGATCGCTTATCAGAAATACTATTCAATATAACCTCATATATTTCTTTTCTTAAATATGCCTTTAGTGTGATGGTCAATGGGTTGCAATATTTAAGCCTTAGTTCCAAATAACATAGTTAGTCGGCACTGAACTAACCTTTTACAGTACAACTGGGTCAAGAATGAGAACCAGAGAATTTTGGACCTGGCTATCTCCAACCAATCACTAACTTAAAGTTACTATGTTTGCCCTCAAGTTTATGAAAATAGCCAACGCAAAGGACTTTGTATTGAACAATGAAATATTAAATTATCTTCAGTACATCCAACCGAAACTACAAGGTGTCGCAATAGAACGTGCATATTCAAAAAATAGATTAAAAATAAATACATAAGGTATAGTTAAAATAAACCTAAGGAATTGTAAAGTAATAACTGAAGTTTATTTTTTAAAAATAACATTATCTAAATAATGACCCTCTCTGACGGCACTCCTTTAACCGGAACGGAAATTATTGAAAACTTTCTTCCATAATACCGGTGTAATTGCTGCCATTTCACCACGAATATTCTCTTTGAGCTGATCTATGTTTCTCTGATTATTGCTGTAGACTTTTTGTTTGATGAAGTCAAGTCTAGACTACGAGGTGGTTATGGAATATCACCTCTTTTCGAAATCAGACTGCCTGGGAACATCTGTTTCACAACCGCCATGGAGTTATTTTACATTTTACTGGTAGCTCCGTTTTGTTGAAACCAAGTCCTAGAATTAACTATTTTTGAATTTTCAAGTTCTGGAGCCAAAACACCTTCCAACATCGCAACATTGCTTTCAATATTTATTTTTTTCAGTTACGTTTTGCCCTCGCAAATTTTCGCAGAAAAAAGGACCAATTATTCCTTTAATCTTTCCATCAATTTTGATGGTTTATGAACCCATTAATATGAAAATGGACCTCATCAGAGAAAAGGATATTGTCAAAATTGGAAAATCGATTGAGCATTTCATTAGCAAATCCTGCGAGCCTTGTGAGTCAGACTCTTTAAATTCTTGTGTAAATTGCAGATGTATGGATGCAGTTTAAGATCCAAGTTTGAAATTCATTGCAAACTTCGTCGCGATATGTGTAAGACAGACGATCTCTTGCGAGCAGACATTTGTGGATCTACTCGTACAGACTGCATAACTCTCGCAATATTGTCTTCGGTCCTAGATGTTCTTAGACGACCTTTTAGACGTTGAACCGGTCTCTTCAAAACCATTTTACTAAAAATTACCCATATTTTAATTAAATTATCACTCGGCGCTTTACTAATTCGCCGTAGTCCATATTCAGAAAAATATAGTCGCCTAGTAACAATGTATGCACACGAAATGAGCAACGCTTCCCGTCGAAATAACTCATAGTGACTAAGAACCTGATAGACGGTCCTCAACAAGCCTTTCCACATAGGTGATCTTCTTTCAAGGTCGTTTGAAAAAACCGTCGGGACGGCTGGCTACACGGCTGTCAACTTCAGTGTGACTAACCTCGCGGACTGAAAGCACTTCGAACAAAATGGCTCTAACACTTTCGAAAATAATAATAAAAAATCGGCCAAGTGCGAGTCGGACTCGCGCACGAAGGGTTCCGTACCATTATCTATAAAAACGGCAAAAAATATATTTGTTTTTGTTTTATTTTAATTTAATTATTTATTTTTAAAGTGACTATATAATTAAATATCGCAGCCATTACTGCATCGTTTTCAGCGCCTTAACATCTTACCAACTGTTTTTTAAAGATGTATTTAAAATATATACCTCTACAAATAATACTAACAAATTAAAAATGCTTTTATGTACATTTGTTATGTAAAGGACAATTGTCTTATTATAAGCATAAGTGATATACTCATATATCATTTTGTAACTGTTCAGCTCAGCTATATTTTGTGCTATCGATTGTTTTAAATATATAAAGCTGTAAGTTCCTCTAAAAAATGTAAAAATAAAATAATATACAATGAGCTCAGATGTTGGAAACAATCAGAGAGAATTTTATTGTAAGTTTTTATTAAATCTATAAATATGCAGAATTATATGATGATAGTGAAATATATAAAATATAACTAGATATTCTGTAAACTAACTTCGTTAACAATAACTGATTCATAAAAATAAAATGAAGGTTTATGTATAATTCTTAGACTAAGAATATAAGTACAAAAAGGGTTCTAAGATGAGAGCTGCGGCTGCGGAGTGCCTCGATACGCATAATGGTGGAACATCAGGGAGCAGGTGATCACTTCACAGCGTTAATTATTCAAAGACTGTAGTTAATGTGTTACTAAGTTGGTATTTAGAGGTCTTTGTGGTAGATTAGACACAAAACTAGCTTAATAAAATTGGGCACTTGCTAGCTACGTCACATGTAAGAGTTAGAGTTAGAGCAAAAGCGCTCCATTTGTGTTGAAATCAATTACATCGACGATCGATCATAAGATTTCAGATTAGGCAGTGCGATCATAGATTGTTTTCGACAATAAACAAAATTCTATTTATGTTAACAGATTTTACATCTGAGATTCTGATCTTTAACAACTGAGTAGCTTTCCGGCTCTTCGCGGCAGGAAAAATTAATTTAGTAAATCGTTAAACTGTTTCGAGAGTCTTAGATGTTAGTTTTAATTTTATAGTGTTGGATACAAAAATGTACCGACAACACAAAACTTTTGAATTAGCCTCATCATAACTTATTAACTTTAGTTTCACTAAGTTTACATTAATAAATGTAAATTCACGTTCCAGAAAATGTGTTAATAGGTATATAAGGTAAGATTCAAGAGAAAAGAAAACAATTTAGTCAGTTATTGTTCAATGACCATGACAACGCATTTTCAAAGCTTCCATAAATGCGTACCCAAGAGAAGATAAGACGAGGTCGAAGTAGAGGAGGCGGCGCAAGAGAAGATAGGCTCAGGATGAAGTAGAAAAGGCGACATAAAAGAAGATAAACCGAGGACGAAGTAGACACAAGAGGAGATAGGCCGAGAATGAAGTAGAGGAGGCGACGCAAAAGATAATAAGCCGAGTACGAAGTAAAAAAGGCGACACAAGAGGAGATAGGCCGAGGACGAAGTAGAGAAGGCGGCACAAGAGAAGATAAGCCGAGGACGAAGTAGAGTAGGCGTCACAAAATGAGCAATACGTGGGACATACAGAAAGTTTGGAGACACTAAAAAACTAACTTCTTGGAGAAAATATTTTAATTTAATCTTTTCAAAGAACTCTTCACCAGCCTGTTTACAAAGTTTCATGCGTCTAAACCAATTTTCGAAACATTTTTTCCGGTCCGCCGCAGACACCTCTTCCACGGCCTTCTCGAACGCTGCAAGCGCGTCTTCCGGCGATGGCAACTGAACCTTTTAGCTGATTTTTTTTTATTTTAGGGAATAAAACACACGGTGTCAGATCAGGACTGTAAGAAGGGTGACCCAAGACTCTGACCGGAGTAGTGTCCAGGAAGTCCCTCGTTTTGAGCGCTGAGTGCGCGGGCGCGTTGTCATGGTGAAGCAGTACCCCGCGTAGCAGGCAGACAGACAGAACTTCTGGCAGGCATTTTGTGGTATACCATTCGGCGTTGATGCTGCTTTGGTTTCGTAATGGAATTAAAAGCACATACCCCGTCAAAGTGAAGAAACTAGCGATCAAAATAGTCCCTGCGCTTCTCGATCGCTTTACTTTCGTAGGCGTTGGTTCGATTTGAAACAGCCAAACTGTCGACAGACGCTTTGTTTCTGTATCGTATTGATAAATCCAGGATTCGTCACCTGTCTCAATGTCGTAAACGCGCCGAGACGATTGTGCTTAAATTTTTTAAACCATATCACGGCACCACTCCACACGGGCCTGCTTCTGAGCTTCGGTGAGGTTGTGCGGCATTCAGCGTGAAACTATCCTCCTCACGCGAAGGTCCTCCAGTAGAATCTTGTGAAAGCTTCCCGAACCAATCTGCAGTGTATGCTAAATCTCTTTTTATTTAATTCGGCTGTTTTCTTGAATAATTTTTTTACTGCCAGCACACTTTCTTTCGTGACAGCCGTCATAGGACGACCACTCCTATGTTCATCGCCCAAAGTAAGGCGACCGCGTTTAAACTCGCTATGCCAACGGAAGATGGATGCTTTTGAAGGTCCTTCATTCAAAAAACTCCTTGGAGTCGATCAAATGACTCATCAGGTTTTTAGGCCATATATAAAATCGTAGAAAATCATCGCACGAAAATGTTCTCGATGCAGATCCATTTTTAAATGAGACACGATAACTTAATTTGGCTCTCAAAAATATGTGGCGGGAAATTCGAAATTCGAACAATGGTATTTTTACTTTTAAATAACCAAATTTTTCAAAATAATTACAAGTGGCCAGGTGCCTTATACATAAAAACTTTTTTCACAAAACTTGCTGCGTGGCCTGGTATTCTCTATACAAATAAATACAAATATTTATCTGTAACTGCAAACACGTTCAAAATAAATTTTACTATCAGCTGTAACCTTATAATTGTGTCTCAGTAATGATAACAGTGTAATTTATTTCCAATAACATAATTAAGTAACAAAACTAAAATTATCTTAAACTAAAAACCCTTAAAAACAAATAAATAAAACAGAATTAAAATGAAAAACCCCAAACTCATAAAAAATTAATAAAGTTTTATGTATTATTTCGATCAGTGTAAGTGGTATTTTTATTTTATTGTTCGTTTTATTCTCTTTCTAAGGTTCCGTAATATACGAAGGTAAAATAAAGATGTTATTGATTTTTTGTTCCATTAGCGCCGCTGAATTGCTTGTAATTTTTACGTGTCCATGCCGACGAAAACAAATGAAACATAAAGAAAAAAAACATTAGTCAACAAATAACTGAATATATATCTCCTATACTTCTGATAGTATATTTATAATTAAATTGTTACCAATCAAGTGTCTGTACATGAAAGAAAATATTTCCAAAAAACTAATCTATAATTCTTTAATATGTGTTACATGTTATTCTAAATCGAGTTTTCCTAAGTAGGTACTTTATAATTGACGACTTGAAACTAATTATAACTCTCAAGACGTTTCAGCTCCGACGTGCGACTGGAGTTTACTGTTAAAGTGCGAGTGTCTCAAACCCGGGATATTGTCTAAGACTAAGATGCTTGTCAAGATAAATCAAAAAAGCTCGAACTCGAAGGGGTTGTTTCGTTATTGAGTTCCTATGGCCACCTTCCGGCTCCATCATCAGATCAGCTCCAGGTTACCATATTATAGCATCGTCATCGAACAGTAAACTCAAACTCTTGCTTGCCTAACACTTATTTCATAGGCACAGTGTTACGCGTTACATTTGAAATCATATTTTACCCCCCATTAAATGTTCATACGATCGGGGGCTTAAAAGGGAAATCAATTATTTTTAACTCCAATAAACTTATTAAATTTTAAAGACATCCCACATAAGGGGTTGCTCAAAAAAATGACACCCCTCAGTAGGTATATGTAATAAAATTATAATAGAAATCTATATATAATTTCATGACAATTTTTATCAGAATCTATAGACAGCAGTGGCAGAATTATACGGGTGTGACATACGGGTAACAAATCTTTACGAATTCCATTTATACTATGAGCCTACTGAATCCTAAAACTATTAAATTAAACAGATTGTTATAAGAAGAGCAAATTACCTTTTTTTACAATTTAAACAATCGATATATCAAAAAAAAATATTTACTGATAACATGGTAAACTCCATATAAACTAAACTAATTAAAAAGTCAATAAAAAACAGTATATTAAATATAAAATATAAAAAAACAGTTTATAAAGACAAGCGATGTGAAATATATTATTTAAAATAACTTAAATTGAAACTTCATAAAACTGAAACAACTACAAAATACAGATATAATGAAGATAATGCCTACTGTTATACTAAAGTTATTTGACACAGAACTTGGAACAAAACTAACTTTCTCAAAGAAAACTGAACTAAATTTTATACTTTTTCATTAAGGGACTAATAGCGGCTAACTAGCGCCACAACATGGTATTTTTTAACTACTCTTCACACAAAGCATATTAAGAAAATATTTATGTAGAAATTATTAAACTGGTCATAAGCTATTTTCAAAACGTTATTTATTTAATGTATATGTAAAAACCCAAAATTCCTTATCACGTGAACTAATTGGTTATAATGAGAAGTATCCACATACAGTGGACAGTTCGCGTCGCGTTCTACTAGTCATAGCTATGTAGTAGTTACAGGAAAAATATTTGAGAACCCGAACTGATAGCTTGCTCACTAGTATTATGTACGAGTGAGCAAGTAGCCGACGACCCGCAATTTTAAATTAAACACACATAATAAATTACATTTTAAATACTTCTTAAATTGGAATAAAAATAACTTAATAAAATATTTATGAGTAACATATTAAAATCCATTAAAGTATCATGTTTTCGACGTATAAGTTGGTCCTTTTGATAGAATCCTGGCTCCAAATATAATGCTTGCATAACATGGTCATTAATGCTGGTGTTCCACAAGGCTCTATTCTCTCTCCCACGCTGTTTCTACTGCATACCAATGATATGTTGATGTTCGAAAACAAACATTGCTATGCGTCTTATTATACGGGCTATGCAAACATCCCATATTCCGTTGTAGAGGAAAACCACACAAAACTTGTCTCTAAAATCAATACCGCTCTATCCAAGGTCTCTGATTGAGGTCGAGAAACTAGGTTCAGTTCGGTATGCACGTTCACCACTAAGAAAACCCCATTCACTAAGATTCCACAATTCCAGAACACATTCTTTACCATCTTTTAGAACACATGGGGACTCTTCGTGCTGACATCTTCGGCGATGTTCAGTTCTGAGATCATTTGGGAGACCAGGTAAAAATAAAATTATTTATTTTAATTAATTAATATACAGGTCATGCTGGCTTGAAATAACTTGGAGTAGGTACTTAACAGAGCGAAGTAGTAATTCACCCCCGGGTAATAATATCTATTTCTACTTCCTATTTATATCTAATAAGTCACACCATAATAGTTAAGGATCCATTCTAATCTAAATCTAAATGTAATGCCAAACTTATCTTTTCATCAGAATTTTGAATTCGGACATCAAAGTGTATCTAATAAACAATAATTGCTTCAAAAGAAGTATTTTATAGTATATAGTTACGAGTATGTGTACTATGAAGTAATTATTCAATGTTAAAAGTTGTTATTGAAACGGAACGTGACGCAGGTACATATATATATAGAAAGATAGTTGCAGCAAATTTTCCATTTTTGTTTTTATTAGTAACTATTATTTATTTTTTCATATATAAATACTACTTATTTTTAAAATACTTTTATTTTCTTCTTTTTAAATTTACAATTGATTAATTACAAATAGTCTTATATAAAAATATAAAATAAAATTAGTCATTAAATAACCCACCCCTGATCATTCCTGGTGCAAAGGTGCCCATAATGCTTGCAACATTACCTCGCTGTATAGCGATGGCAATCCTTTGCACCAAGAACGACCCAGAGCGTGAGTCTCCTGTCACTTTATTTAGTTTGTGGCCTATTTCTCCCACTAAGCACTTCGCATCCACACTCCAACTGCCCAAGGTCTCCACTGCTACAGGTACAAAATGATAAAGCGACTCCAAGCAAGCGTATTTAAGCCTTTTTTTTGAGCAGGCGTCTTCGGCAGCGGCAGATGCAAAGAGCAGGGTGCGACTCAGGTGACTGGCGGCAACAGTGCTGACGCAAGTTGCGTCCCAGATCAGGCACTTCCCATTTTTCCATGGCACCAGAGACAGCCCGTCTGGTCTTTTTCCATCAGACCTGCTGAGACCTGGAGGCTCAAGCAAGCAGGGGACATTAGCCGATATAAGGGCTCTACGAACTATGTCATTCAGGGCATGGTGACGCGGAAATCTCCCAATGCACCGCCGACAACTCAGGGCGTGATAACCATTGGCCTCCACCATGGAACCGCAGGTGCATATATGAGGTTCACACACCTTACAGCCCAGACGGAGAGCCACCGCAATACGCAAAGAGTCATCATCGAGAAGAGTGCCCAGGTGAGGCGAAGGAACCGCTTGTAACCAAGCCCCGGACTCAGGTTGCGTCACAGCTCGTAGTCTGGCCTTATCGACTCCCAACGCACCCTCTAGCAATTGCTCTTGAAGCCTCTTTACCCCAACATCATCCCACGCCCGCTGAACATGCAACAATTCTGGGACTGTAGCACCCGAGTTAAGGGCTAACCAAGCTGACACAGCATCAGACGTAAAAGGGATACTTCCCCCGTCACCATTAAAAGGAAGTAAAACAGTGACTAGGTTGGCAACCCCGTGCGCAGACGCCAGGAAAGCCGGCAGACCCACCTCCTTAGCGCAACGTATCCCGAGACCACCACATCGGACAGGCAGAGCTGCCTGAATCCACTGGGGACCATCAAGGGAGACATTAAGAAATGACTCAACAACCAATTTTAAACTTTCATCAAAAGATGAAATTTCCTCAGGGCAGAGCCAAGTTGGCGTAGTCCGCAATAAATAGGTGACCTTCGGAAGAGCGAAGCTCATGCGCAACAAGATGATCGCCACGTGTGCGGAAAGAGCCTTAAGACGTTCGTGAGCGGAAAGGAGAAAATGTTTTCTTGCATTTATGGCCTTAGGGACTCCAGAAATAAATATTGGGGAACCTAATAAGTTTAAGTCAGGAGTAGAAATTTCCTTAAGGCCAGGTAAAAGAGAATGAAAAAGAGAAATGTGTGTTCGAGCCTCAGTTCCACAGGCGAAGAACTCGCACTTCGAGGGATTAACCTCTAGACCCAGGTCTTTAAGGCGGGGAACTAAGGCCTCCAGATCCTGAAACACGTCTTCTGGTTTACCCCCGATTGTGCCATCGTCTAGGTACCAGACGTTAAGAGCAGATTTGAGATCAGAGATTGCTTTGTGAATAGCCAGGCTAAACACAAGCGGACCGAGTGGGTCTCCCTGCTGGGCTCCCACTTTTGAAAGAATAAGATTTTTTTCGAAGAAAAGGTTGGAAGGAAGTCTATAGACTTGATGAAGGAAAGGGAAGAGAGACGGGATTTTATCCTTGACCTCATTCAACAGAACGTCTCTTTCCAAAGAGTTGAACGCGTTGCGAATATCAAGTTTCAGCAAAATATTGCCTTCATTCTGCGGAGCCATGAGAAACGTTCGCGTGGCGTGGATAGCAGCCTCACAACCCAGACGTGTGCCAAATCCCAGTTGGTGCGGCTGCAAGTAACTGGCTATTTCTTCTTTGACAGAGAAGCAAGCTAGTTTGGCAGCCAAGCGGCGAAAAACGCTGCCCACCGCTATCGGTCTTAAACCACCATCTTTTTTGTTCAAAGCAAAAAGGGAGGCCCCGTAAAGATAAGGACACACAAGAGGATTTAACTGACCACTGAGCAGAAAGTTTGCTAGCTTGGTTAAACACCCTATAAGGCGCCTCCCATTTTCACCCGCCGACATGGAGGTCAACTCTTTAAGATGTGCTGGCCGGATCCCATCCAGGCCCGCCGCTGAACCTGCGTTAAAAGATCCTAACGCTAAAATTACGTCCTTTATCGTAACTGTTACCGTAGTAAACGTTGAGCCCGGATCAGGAGGAAACCTGAGAGGACGTGAAGGGCCCGGATGCTTTGATTCTAGCGCAGCCAGTGTGTCTGGATCCCGCCGTGCAAAGGAGTCGTCCGACATTAACAGGCGAACGGCACCTCTCAAATCCCCCTCAAAGACCTTTGATTCAATATTTTTCCGAATAGAGCGAAAACTGGTAGACACAGACGACGGCATAGTAATGTCAATTTTATTAAAAAGACCCGACGACAAAACATTGGTTTTAACTTTTGACGTCAAATTCCCAGGTGACTCTTTCGAAGGCATTTTCAGAGCTGTATATGCGAAAGAAAGAAGAGCCCCCCACTCATCCAAGCCATTGTTTGCGACACATGAGTCTATAACGTCACACAGCTTGCCGGCCGCCTGGTTCCGAGCACCCTTAGGAATGTGGTGGAGAACTGGTATACTTCCTTTGAAATAAGCAAGCCTGTCTAGAGAATTTTGAACAAGTGGCGATGTTGGCGTCCCCTGTACCGTTGAAGTAGTGCTACTTGTTTCGATCGGAGAAACATGTCCGGCCGCAACTGAACAAAGCACTCGCTTGTGCATGCGCCCAATATGCACATTCAAACCATGTAAGGAGAAACCACGTGAAGACCCTGGACAGTGTGGACAAGTTAATTGTGTAGGCGTTACACTCATATTAACAAAAAATAAATAACCAGATAATACAATAGGTATCTTTAAAATTATATAACAGTAATAAATCTACAAATTCAATTCAATAAACAACACATTGATCAATAAAATTAAGTAATGCATTAAATATTAATACTAAAATGTAATAGAGTAAAGACGATAATATATTAATAATAATAAAACACTATAATAGACTGTAGAAACAATTTAAAATCCTTAGTTCAAAAGAAATCGGCCCTCTGAAGTTCGAAGGAGGAACTTAGAGAAACCAGAGCCAAACTAAGTTCCACGACGACACGAAACGTAGTCAAGCGCCTGCGATGATCTCCCAGTTCTACTATCAAACGTTAGCGAGTTCAAGTGTGACCTAGTACTGAACCTTCTGATTATAGTAGAATTTTCCACCAAACGTCCAAGCAGTTCCTAAGACAACGATCACCGGTCTTATATACCCTGTATTACCACTCTGTAAGTATAAGTAAGTCCAAAAACTGTGCACATTATTCACTTATTCACAGTGATTACAATGTTTTGCAATTTTGAAAACAGTTTGTCGTCACTTTTGTAATTGCCTTTTTTTAGGATTTATTTTCTTTCATTTTTTACGAAAACGTTCATCTGGAATAATCATTAGAGATATTAACGATTTATGAATTAAAAAAGATTAGATTGAGATGTAAAATATTTAAAATACAATAAAAATGTAAGAATGAAAAAAATGTAAACAACTTTGACAGGTGACCATAGACTGTTTTTTTTTTGTTGTTTTTAAAATTGGAATATACTTATTGTTTAATATTATATTTAGTGTTATTTTTACCTAAGCCCTGAATATTTTGCTGCTGGTAGAAGTGGAAATGGAGTTGTATGTTTCACACGAAAGCAAATTAGTTTAGGTCCCGTGCCTTTAAATCCCTCACTGTACACTGTAGTCTTTTTTAGAAACACTCATTGGAACAAAATAATGATGGGTAGTTTGATAAAAAAAGGAAATGCTGTTTGTTTTGAAAATGACTGACGATCTTTGTAGTATTGTGTACAATATTGATTGTGTATATTTACTGTGTCTGCGTACTTTTTGTTTCAATAAACTTATATTTGACGGCGCAACTATGGAAGAACCGATTCTAGAGTGCAATGAATCACTCTAGCGAAGCGTTGTCGTGTCTATGGTAGCGGGGCGATCATCTTTGGCAACACTGCATTTTGGCAGAAGTCACAAGTCAGTCTATTTTGGAACGGTCGCCCGAGCACCACGCTTACGTACGACGACTCGCTAAGGATCGGTGCGATCACGTGTCTTAACCTCGCAATTAGAACTGTTGTCTTTAGTTTGGTTATTTTAGAATGTTTAAGAATCATATTTCTGAAATTAGTGATTGTTAATTTATAGTAAAGTAAGTTTAGGTTATTTAGTGAAATTGTTTATTATAACCTTATCATAGACACTTGCGTTTTCAATTAACTACTCTCGAAATGGAAACGACAGCTACTAATGAAGGTGCTGGTCCTACTCAGCCGACATCAGAAGTGGGATCGAATGAATCACAGAAAGAAATAATACAGCGAGCGGAGGAAATAAATCCCTCGAAACTTTTAAGTAACATGGAAATCTTACTAACACGTGTGTTAGCGATGTCGCAAGTACTAGTATTGCTAAATTCTTGCCATTTAACCCCGACGAGCCAGACGCTGATATAGAGGGATGGTGCAACGTCACAGAGGTCATTGTGCGACATAAACAACTAGAAGGGATAGAATTGCTCATAGCACTTACTGGTTCATTGAAAGGTCGCGCTTCAGCCTGCCTTACCAAAATAAATGTAAATGACATAACATGGAGCACAATAAAGCAAACCTTGTTAGCCAGATTTTTGAAACCCAAACTGTTTCAAGATCTTTTCGATGATATTCTACGATTTCAAATAGGGCCAAAGGAAACCGTGTCTGAATCTGCTCTTCGATTATGGAGCATGATTGAACGAATACCTAAAACAACGATGGTTGAAGATGTGATTACTGGTTTTGTTATATCAGTGTTGAGTTTAAAAGATGGTTTAATACGTCGTGAATTAAATGCTCAAACTGTAACATCTAGAATTCAATTATTTAGAATCCTTGGTGGTATTACTTTAAAACGAAGATTTGAAGGTATCGACACTCGTGAAGTGGAAACAAAGAGAATGCGCTTGACTGAAAAATTTACGGGCAAATATCATCATTGTGGCGTAATAAGACACCGGCTCACAGATTGCTGGAAACGTCGCGACAATTCTAATATGTCCAAGCCTCAGGAATCATCGCGCTCAACTCGAACACTTGAAAAGCCAATGGTGACCTGCTACATCTGCAACCAGCCTGGTCACGTGTCAACTATATGTCCAGAAAAAAGGAAGGGTGGGGGAGCTACAACCAAGGAGGTCAATCAGTGTGGACATCGACCTTCGCGAGGTATTCTGGAAACATTATCCGGTGAGCGAGTTTCCTTTTTATTTGATAGCGGATCGTCATGCTCACTTCTAAAGGAGGGTTTTTGTAAAAAGTTTCCGGGTACTGTGCGTAAAAATCTTGTTTATCTTAATGGCATTGGTGGTGACGAAATAGCTTGTACATCTCAAATTAATAGTAAAATCAAAATCAATGACATCTCAGTAGACTTACTTTTTCATGTAGTTACAGATAATAATATTTCAGATCCTGTTATAATTGGGAGGGTCATTTTTGACCAAGGGGTTAGCGTTAGGATTGATAATAATAATCTCATTATGTATTCCAAACACCCAACGTATTACTGTGACACGGCTTCAAACAAACCTTATTTTGCTCAAATCGATACAGATCTAACAGGGAAAGACAAAGAACAACTCATTTCAATTTTAAACAAATATTCTGACTTTTTTATTGAAGGTATTCCTATCCGAAGAGTAAAAACAGGAGAATTAGAAATAAAATTAATAGATCCACACAAAACAGTACAGAGGCGCCCCTACAGAATGGCAGAGGTAGAAAAACAGACGGTTAGGGAAAAAGTGCAACAACTTTTAAAAGCTGGGGTGATTCGGGAAAGTACATCCCCCTTTGCTAGCCCAATTCTTTTAGTAAAAAAGAAGGATGATTCAGATAGAATGTGTGTAGATTATCGGGAGCTAAATTCAAACACTCGACCTGAACATTATCCACTTCCACGTATAGAGGAACAAATCGATCAACTAGTTGGGGCAGATTATTTTTCTTCTTTAGACATGGCATATGGATTTCATCAAATCCCGATTCATCCTGATTCTATAGAGAAAACTGTTTTCGTAACAACGGAGGCTCAATATGAGTACGTTTCTGTCCCTTTTGGCCTTAAAAATGGCTCCTCAGTCTACCAACGAAGTATTACTAAGGCCTTAAGCCATCTAAAGCACAAGCCCTTAACATTTATAGATGACGTACTGTGTTACTCTACAGGGGTTTCAGAGGGCTTAGAACGTCAAGAAAAGGTCTTATTTACGCTAGCAGAAGCTGGGTTTTCTTTTAATCTGAAAAAATCTATATTTATGAAGCAGAAAATAGATTACCTTGGTTATTCTCTTCAATCCGGTGAGGTGAGACCTAACTCGCGTAAAATTCAGGCCTTAGTAAATTCCCCACAACCTAAAACTGCTACCCAAGATCGACAATTTCTCGGACTCGCTTCTTACTTTCGGCGGTTTATCCCTAATTTTACTCATGTTGTTGGGCCCCTGTATCCTCTGACAAAACTAAAGGGGCACATTAAATGGACAAAAAAACAGGAAGACATTCGAAATTCTATAATAAGCATACTAACTTCTGAACCATTATTAACGATTTTTGACCCTGAATTACCTATTGAGCTACACACAGACGCGAGCTCTGAGGGCTATGGTGCTATTCTAATTCAAAAGAAAAACAACTTACCACATGTTATAGAATACTTTAGTCGACGAGCGTCCGAGGTAGAGTCTAGATACCACTCGTACGAGCTAGAAACGTTAGCAGTCGTGCGAGCGGTTGAACATTTTCGCCATTATTTGTTTGGCAGACGTTTTGTGGTATTTACAGATTGTAATTCACTTAAGGCCTCTAAGTCAAAAATTGACCTTACCCCCAGAGTCCATCGTTGGTGGGCTTATTTGCAGGCTTATGATTTTGATATTGTTTACCGTGAAGGTCGGGGAATGGAGCACGCTAATTACCTATCAAGGAATCATCAGTCGTCAAGTTTTGATTTCTCTCCTCCTTTAAATAAAATTTCTCAATTCAAGGAAGTACAGTATGTTGAACTTCATCAAGGGTGGCTTTCTGTCGAGCAAAAGCGCGACAGTGAGATACAGGATCTTATTTCAAAATGTATTAATAACGGTTTCCCAGATACTGTGGGTCAAACATACGACGTAAGAAATGACATCCTGTACAGAAAAGTTACGCGAAATAAAACCACTTCTTGGTTACCAGTTGTTCCACGCTCATTGATCTGGACCATGATTAACCATATCCATAATGAAATTCAGCACTTAGGTAAAGATAAAACTTTGGATAAACTTTACGAACAGTACTGGTTTCCCAATATGTCAAAATGTGTGCAAAAATTTATCGACTCGTGTATAATTTGCAAAGCATCTAAGGGTCCATCAGGAGCCCAAGCTGTTAGACTTCACCCCATTCCTAAAGTATCTTTGCCGTGGCACACAATACACGTTGATTTTACTGGTAAGTTGAACGGTAAGAGTGATCGAAAGGAATACTGTTCAGTACTTATCGACGCATTCACTAAATACGTACTATTAGAGCACACCTTCTCGCTAGATGCAAATAGTGCAATTCGAGCGTTACAGAAAGCTGTATGTCTTTTTGGAGCACCAAAACGCATCATTGCTGATCAAGGACGGTGTTACAGTAGTAGTGAATTTAAACACAAAATTGACCTCCATTTTATAGCGACGGGTTCCAGTAGATCAAATGGCCAAGTCGAGCGTGTTATGCGTACACTTAAAAGTTTGCTCACTATAGTTAAAAACGAACGAAACAAAATTTGGCGTGAAGAGTTGGGCAATATTCAGCTCGCCCTCAACAGTACTAAGTCTACTGTTACTAAGTATTCACCTACCGAGCTAATGTTCGGGATTCGGGCGCAGACCCTAAATATGTCCAAAATAAGCCCAGGTGGCCCAGATCAACAAAATCGCCTTGACCTTGAATCTATTCGGAAAGAAGCATCTGCTAACATTCTTAAGGCTGCAACATCGGACAAAGCACGGTTTGATAAAGGCCGGGCAACAATAAAACCGTTCTCACAGGGTGACTTTGTTTATATCAAAACTAGTGAACGAAGTCAAACAAAATTAGATAAAAAATTTAAAGGTCCATTCGTAATAACCGCAGTATTAGAAAATGACAGGTATGAACTTAAAAAGTTAGGAAGTTCTCAAAGAATTTATAAATATGCCCACGAGAATTTACGCTCAGTACCTCAGGGACATGCGGGTTTGCTTGAAATAACTGACAATCTATTGAATGAGGAGGAGGCCGAGACGGCGGTACCGGAGACTGTAGATAGTATACCACCCGATGATAGTTACAATAACGTGTTAGCTCAAAATGAAAACATTGACACCTTGACTGTATGCTCCGATACCGTTTCCGCTGGCTCCTGTACTCTTACAGCTGGTTTAGATACTGTGAGTGTGTATTCTGATCCTGAAACATGGGATTTGCAATGTGAAGTTGAAGTACATGCTGAACAAGACTCAGCTTAGGTATGTATTCTCTCTCTTGTGTTAACATTTTAAAATTGTACTACTGATTTTACTAAAATTTAAAATTGGTTATTTAAAACCGTAAAAATGGTGTCATTCGGGCCATACCCTGTGGGGTTGGTTGGAGGGATGCACCTTGTGGTCCAAAGTTATTTGTTGACTGGGCGAAGGGGGGTGTCACCCGGGCCATACCCTGGTGGGTTGGTTGGAGGGGTGCATCTTCTCTTGCCCAGAGGTACTGTTGACTGGTCGAAGGGGGGTGTCACCCGGGCTATATCCTGATGGGTTAGTTGGAGGGGTACACCTTGTCTTGTCCAGATGTATGTATTTGGCGTTCATCGATTTTCTAAAGGAGGGTGTCACCCGGGCCAGACCCAGGTGGGTTGGTTGAAGGGATGCGCCCGTCCAGTTCAATATATTATGTGTAAATGTTATTACAAGCTTTTATTTCATTAAATGAAGTGTCTGCAGTTAGGTTGGACGAGCAGACAATCAGATGATTTTAAAATGTTTGCTACAGGACTCCGGATCAATGTGCGTCCGAGGACGGCCGTGTGTCAGTCTGGCCGTGACGGCGCAACTATGGAATAACCGATTCTAGAGTGCAATGAATCACTCTAGCGAAGCGTTGTCGTGTCTATGGTATCGGGGCGATCATCTTTGGATTGGTTACTGGCAACACTGCATTTTGGCAGAAGTCACAAGTCAGTCTATTTTGGAACAGTCGCCCGAGCACCACGCTTACGTACGACGACTCGCTAAGGATCGGTGCGATCACGTGTCTTAACCTCGCAATTAGAACTGTTGTCTTTAGTTTGGTTATTTTAGAATGTTTAAGAATCATATTTCTGAAATTAGTGATTGTTAATTTATAGTAAAGTAAGTTTAGGTTATTTAGTGAAATTGTTTATTATAACCTTATCATAGACACTTGCGTTTTCAATTAACTACTCTCGAAATGGAAACGACAGCTACTAATGAAGGTGCTGGCCCTACTCAGCCGACATATTTTTAAGGTAGTATTCTTGTTTAAGGTATAATTATCGTTATCTATTATTAAATATGGAATTGAAACGAAAGTAAAGGCAAACTTTTAATTTATTATAGTCGGGTGGACCAGAAAGGCGTACGATTTTAAAACCACTCTTGCGTTTGTACCTTATGAGAGGGAGCTACGCGGGTGGTGGGGTTGAAAAGCTCAGTTCTCGGAAATTTAGTTGCGTTGGATCACTTCACCGTAGCGCAACGTGCATTCTGCGTTAAACATTATTACAAAAATGGCGATTCGTGCGCTATTGTTTGGCGTTTATTTCGGCGTGAGCTTGGATTACATGACCTAAATCAGTGTCCGAAGGAAAGTGTGATTCGATCGTGGATCATAAAGTTCGAAGTTACTGGTTCGACTCTCAACAAGAACGGAAGACACAATAATAATAAAAGAAGTTAGAGCTTCAGTTCAACGTAATCCTGGTCTATCAACTCGCAAGCGATCAGCCGAACTTGTGGTATCCAGAACATCTTTGCGTCGCATTTTGTTGAAACATCTGAAATTGCACCCGTATAAAATTCAACTTGTGCAGGAATTACAGCCAAATTATCCAATTTTAAGACTGTTGGAACGCTTTTAGAGTTTCAACAATATTCTGTTCTCCAGCAAAGCCCATTTTCACCTTAATAGACATGCCAATAAACAGAATAGCCGTAACTGGGCAGCAGAGAACCCACATGCAGAACATCAAAAGCCAGAGGCCGTTCGCCGAATGTAACCGTTTGGGTGGCCATGTCAGCGCACGGAATTATCGAATCCTATTTCTTTGAAAATCAACAAGGACAATCTGTCACTGTTAATTCTGACTGATACGATGAGGGCTTTTACTTTCCGCAACTGTGCCAGCAAATTTTACCAATTTGAGGTTCAGATTTGAGAAATGTTCGCAGGAACTTATGCTAGTCGTCGTTACCTCGAAAAACAGATGGTGACTTGGCCCATAGTGCTAAAGAGACAGCCGATCTACTGGGCAGTCTCTTTGCCTCAAACTGGAATATGAACGATGAAAGTGTTGTACCACTTACAATACCTTGGTGCGGTAAGACCATGCCGGAAATCTTCATAACACAGCGGGAAGTCCGGCGGGCGTTGCTCTCTCTAGACGTTCATAAGTCGACGGCAGCAGTGATGCTTAAACAGTGTGCTCCTGAGCTGTGTCCTGTACTTACGCGCCTCTTTACACTCTACTACTACACTGGGTAATTTCCGTCTTCATTGAAGAATGCGAATGTGTCCAAAAGGCCGATACAACAGATCCATCGAATTATAAACCTATCGCTATGAGCAACGCTGAGGTTGTGGAATGAGCTCCCTCCCAAGGTTTTCTCTAAGGACTACAGTATAGGCTTCAAGAAGAAGTTATTAGATTGTTGAAGGGTCAGCAACGCTCGAGTGATGCTCCTAGTGTTGCAAGCGTCCATAGAGAGTGGTATCCGCTCACCATTAGGTGGACTGCAAGCTTGCCACCTCAGCGGTATAAAAGAAGTCTATGCTTGATGTTTGTTTGCCCGATAAAATCTGGAATGAGGAAATTTAACGGAAAACCGACTTGGGTCAGTTAGAAGGCTGAAGTAGCAATGGGCAGGCCACATCACTCGTCACTCAAGTGGCAACCATGGAACGGAAGAGGCAGCGCGGAGGTGCATCCTAGCAGGTGGACAGATGACCTGGTTTACTGCCGCTGGAAGCCAATGGTAGTGGGTGGTCAGAACATATAGGGGAGGCTTAAATTCAGCATCGTCATCTTGCGACTGATACGACGTTGAACATTATATATTCATGTATCGTTAAAGTAACTAGATCATCTAATATTTAACTAGGTACCACAACGTAACATTTCGGTAAAGACGATTATAATAATTGCGTTCCTGAGATGAAATAAATTGAGGGCAAAGGTAACGAGGAAATAATAAGCGGGCTAGAAAGCGTGGGACTAATGAAAACGGGGAAAAAGTGAGAACACTCTTGTCCAGACCGATACGGACTTAAATAAAGGAAGTTAAATGAAAATTAATAAAGATAGAGACAGATGGGTAGGGTACATTTAAATAAAATAATGAACCTTATAATGTGCCATCTTTAAATTTGTTAAGAGTGTGCCAATGCATGGCTTAGGTCAAGTTTAGTGTATCTAAAAGAATGCAAAAATATCGAAAAAGAAGTAATTTCGCGTTCCATTAATAATTTGAAAATAAAATGGGACTAAACGATTAAACGCGTTGTTTTTTGTCAAAATACATTTTTCCCGACGTTTCGGCTGACTGTTGTGTGTAGTGGTTATGACAAGTATCAAGACGCAGTGAGGGTAGTTTAACAGGACGCCTCCACTCGAAGCGAAAGATGCTAGGCACCGCCAGTCTACCCGTGGCCGAGGCTGGTCTTTTGCCAAATAACAACGTTTAATCCTGTTTTATTTTCAAAATAACTAAGGAATTGTTTAAAAATTACTACGTTAAATTCGTTGAATGGTTTAGCTTAATCTTTAGATTTCAATTTTTTTTTGACGTATGTAGGTTTATTCACGATGTTTTCCTTCACTTTAGTGGTGTGAATAATCAATGTACGGTCGCGGTCAGAAAATGTTTACCAGTTTTGAAATTAGATTCTATATCACACTTTTTTCATTAAGTCTAAAATGCCATATCAAGTTACTTATTACCTTTTAAAAGCTATTAAGCAAAATGACGCATCGAGAAAAACAACAAGAATAATTGATCACTCTTTGATAATGGAACTAATATCTTTATTTGTTGAAATGACATTTATCAAAAAATATTGTTTGAACGTCGTTTTGACAAGAGTAAAATTTTAAAAAAGATTTTTTCATAACGAAATAAAATGGCAAGTTTAACCCTGGAGCAAAGGGCTGAAATAATTTTTCTCTTTGAAGATGGACATAGTATTAGTGCTATATCACGAGAACTCAATATATCGCGATTCACTGTGAGGTTTTGGATTAGGCGTCATGGCGAAGAAGGGCAAATAACAGATCATAGAAATAATTCAGGACGACGACCGATACTAACCGCCGCGCAAATAACAGAAATCATTCGTCGTTACGAAGAGAATGGTTTCACACCAACTAGTTATTTTGCTGCTTTATATGGTGTGAGTGCTCGGACGATCCGACGAGCTTTGCACAATGTTGGACTACACTACAGACACCATGCTATTAAAGTGGAGCTGAAACCTCACCACAAAACAGCCCGGCTTATCTTTGCGCGACGACATCTCGATTTTGATTGGTCGAATACTATATTTACCGATGAAAAAACTTTTAAATCAAGCCAAATCGGAAGATTAACTTTATGGCGCTACAATCGAACTCGGTATGATGAAGGTCATATTGTGCCTCAAAACGAGTCAGGTCGCATTACAGTAAACTTATGGGGGTGGATGAGCCTTGACGGCGTCGGAGAACTGGCGTCGTTAGAGAATAGGGCTACGGCCATTAATTATGTGTCGCTTTTGGAAGAAGTGATGCTGCCTACTGTGCGCGTAGTGTATCCTGTAACGGAATTCCGACACATTACTTACGTTCAAGATAATGCACGGATACACACAGCCCGTGCTACTATGGCGTGGTTCAACTTGCACCGTGACATTCGTCCCATTCAATGGCCCGCTCGGTCTGCTGATTTAAACCCTATTGAAAATTTATGGGGGCTTATGGTTCAACGCTGGGTCTGTCAAAATGAAAGAAACCCTCAAGCTCTTAGATCACACTGTCCTCAAGTATGGGATGATATCAGAGGTACTGATCTATGCACGCGTCTTTTTGCATCTATGCGACATAGACTAAGTGCCGTCATAGCTGCAGAGGGAGGTTATACTAGATATTTAATAAAGATTTTTGAAGTGTCTATTTTGTTATTTCTTCATATTCTTATTTAAAAAACTAAAACATTAGTTTTTTCAAAGAAGGTTTTCTATATATTAAAACTTGATAATAGTCAGTCCATCTCCTAGAGCAGATGGGCGAACTCATGGCAATTCGGGCACGCCAATCATTTATGAAATTTCTATTTTCACCTACGTATGCTTGCAAGTCATTTTTAGAAATGAACTCTAGTTTAGCTTCCATACTGCTTAGCAACAAAGTACGAGCCTGCCCTAATGTGAGATTTTTAGCACCTAATTTGCAACAGCAGAAATCACACTAATTTTTTTTTTATTTAAATATAAATATTAAACATTTCGATTGCTGTAAACATTTCGAGCTGCAAGTATCTAAATAGCTTTAAGTTAACAGCAATTCGTTTAATTTTTCTAACCCAGATTTTTTGACGGCACGTCATAGGTACAGTATTGTTTTTTTCATAGAAAATGGGACATTCATTAATAAAGGATCGCCATCCCTGTCCTAGAGCGATTGATTGTCATATTAGAAAAAAGATAATCTATGGTCAATCAAATTATTATGAAATAGACATTTAGAACTTGTGACTTAAATGTGTGCATGCAATTGTGATCCTTAAGGTGGTAAACATTTTTTGACCGCGACCATACTCAAGAAATAAAGAAAATGACTCATTGTTAAACGCCAGGCTCGAACCTCCGCCATACAGTTTATTAACTTTAGCGTCGCAGTACATAGGTTTATGAAAATCTTTTATATATACATAAAATATCAATAGTTTCAGCAAGAAAAGTGACGTTCACAAAGTAAATACTAGAAGTAAAAATAAGCTGTTGGTGCATGATACACGTCTACACAAAATAAGTCACTCTTTTATGGGGCAATGTATACACTTTTACTACAAAGTTCCCAATAATATCTATCAATAAGTAAATTTAAATCTTTTATCAAACAAGTACTTTGTAAAAAAGCATACTACAATATTTCAGACTATGTAAATGATAAAAATCCATGGGATTGAAGATGCTCAATTACAGGATGCAAAGGTAAACCAAATTAAAATGGAAATAATATAAAATTGTTCGTCTTAAAATTTTAATTTAATACATTGATTGTATTTGTTTAGTTTTTTTTTTGTGTAATTGTATTATTTAAACGAGTAACTATCGAGTTTCTTGCCGGTTTCTTCTCAGTAGATATCAACTAAATTGTGAACCGGATTTCAAAAAATAGTATTTCATAACTTTCAAATTTAAAACATTCAAAATTGTTTATAAAATCTTAATTTGAATAAAAAATAATGACTTTTGACTTATTTTATGACTTTCATACAACATTTAAAAAATACCGCAGAAGAGCGCTTAAGAAATAATGCTCTAAACAGTTCCTAAAGATAGGATTAGTCTGTGGCAAATAGAAGCTTCAGAAAATGCCGTGACAGCCTTGACAATCTGCGCTTAGTAATGTGACATAACAAGCATTTTAATATCCTCAAGTAAAAAGAAATATTAATTTATTAAGGTGTAAGCGACTTTTAAAAAGTGCGGTGAGATCGCTATGCAAAAAAGTTTGTAAAAAAAATATGGCTAAAAGCGCGAGCATCTTATCTATTTAATACGAGTACGAGTGGTAGGACCGCATCAGTAATATAATAATCAAAGCGTAAGCATCTTTTTTTAAAAAGAGTGCTGGGATTATTAAATTGAGTGAGCAAGGACTGCAGAGATTAGTTAATAGAGCAAATTCAGGTAATTGACTTATCTGGGCTTTGAGAAGTAATACAAGGCAGGAAGGCCGTGACAGCCGAGGCCTTAACCTACAGCACCGACCGCCCAAGCAGCACACGAGGCTGCTTAATAGTCGAATAACGGATTGCCAAAACGCTTAAAGCCGAATAAGAAAGCTGCATTAAGGCTGTATACGACCTTATACAGCTCTTATAACTCTTAAATGGGCACAAATTATTCAGCCTTGGGTTCACATAGCTGCTTAAGAGCTGTGTAGCAGAAATGTAACAGTGTTATAAAGGGTATCTACAGTACTTTGCGCTGCAATCCGACTGACTAAGAGATCACAAGTTACTCTTTATTCAGAAAATATTTCATATGTATGCTCTCATAATATTGTAAACCGCAAAACGCTACTTGCGGCCTGTGTAAAAATAAGTGAACAGCAAACTGGGTTTAAGCAAAATTAACCGTAACAAAATGCATGTCCAACAAGGCAGCTAAGAGCTCTAGCTGCCTTGATGGACATAATATGCACTTTGTTACGTGAAGTGAATTGGAAACGAAACATGGTGGATAATATTCATATTCCCTGGTACTTACATCGTTTTACATATTAATAAAGAAAAATGAATTGGGAATTTAATTTTACTGACATTATACATATATATTATCTAAGAAAATTTTAATGCGCCATGAAAATATTTTGTTTTTAATTAGTTTTGTGATATAAATAAGCTTTGATGTAAACTATGACTAAACAATTTGTAGTGCTTTGAAAAAAATTATAAGATAAGAAGTTATTATTATGATATTAGGAAGTAAAAACTAATGCAATACATTCTATTTCTTGCACAAAACATCGTAAAGGTTGAAAAATCAGTCAGAATATTTTAAGGTTATAAAATAAAATGGTGGATGTATGTTAAGCAATAACGTGAATAGTTAAATCTCTTATATTCTTCAACGGGCTGTCTAATAGTTCACTAGTGTGCTGTTGTTCTACAAAAAACTGAATAAAATTACACATGTGAACTGTATACAGATATAAGCTGTTTTATTTACTTGTAATTGTTCACAAGCTCTACCTTTAGCCATGAAGTGAACAATTAGACAGTTATTATACCGACTCTTTAGGGATCGCATGGATAACTCCCATTTCAAAATTATCAAAGCGGTATTATTTAGAACACCATTTTACGCGTGCGCAAACCTTACAAGTTGGATAGTAAGATATAATAATATATAATTAATATATTTATTACTTTTTATTGTAATATTAAATTGTACAACAACATAAACGCAATATTTCATCTTCAACATTAAAGGTTCGAAGTATATTTAAATCTATTCGACACAAGATCAAAATCAAATCGTTTATTCAGAAACTAGATCTTTACCGGTTCTTTTTCACGTCATGTTTTCAAAATAAATATAATAGCACCAAGATTACTGGAAGAAGAACTTCGACACACATAATTGGTCGAATGTGCAACATCTTCTGAGCTATTAATATTTTTTACGGAACCATCCTGTTTTAAACTATTTGTCACGCTTTGCGTTACTTCCCGACTTGAAGGTTTTATTTCTTGTGCCTTTATAATTCTTTGATACTCTTTCAATAATTTTCTTCTAATGCCCCCTGTTCTTGCTTTCAATTTTCACGAATTACGCGAATTCATTTTAATATAAAGCAAATAAAATATTATACGTTGGTAATAATGGTCATTAACTAGTTACACTGACTGATTACAGTACCACATATGTTACTTTTATTCAGATAACGTCGGATTTAAGGTACTTATGTGAACTATTATAAAATAGAAGCCGTTAAATGCTATACACTAGTGAGTCTCTAAGCAACTGTGAGGCATCTAGTGAATGTTTAAATAGCCGCTATGCAGATACTATTAATTGCAGTATATAGGCTGATTATCGGTAGACATATTCAGGTATAAGTTGTAATATGGGCCACATATCGTCCATTATACAGCTATTCACTTCATAACAATTCACACGTGCCCCTTTAATAAGTCAGTGTAATAGGAGTTCACAAAATTCTTCTTAAACATCATTTGGCGTAATTTTATGCACTAAACAGGCCTTACTACGGCTTAGGCATTAGGAAAGGTTAGAAGCTGAATAGAGTCATTAAAAACATATCTTTTTGTCGGTCTTAACCCGTTACGCGTCCTAGAGACCACAGTTGTCTCTAAGCGTTTTGTGTCGCGGGGGATTTTTTTCAGGACGACTTTTTTTATATTTTTTTATCAGAAATTGTTTTGGTAATTTGATCCGGCCGCCATTTATATTGCGCCATTTTGAGTTGGATTTTGGATTTTATTAACAGTAGCATAAAGTTCATTTTGACCCCTGGTAATGTGCTATATATAAAAAACTATGTATTTTTTTATTAAATAAATTTATTATTACTTATTATATTTATCATAAACTTATTCTTATTACTTTTTTTTATACTGTATATATTAGGGAACATACCTAAAAATAGATAAAGAGGAATAAACATAATAAAGTTATGTGTATGTCCGTTTGTACGCGGCAAGGGCGGATAATTTCCTTAGTATGGGGACGCTTGACGGGTTAATCAGCCTTAATACAGCTTTTAATTAGCTTTTGCTGTTTAAATATCACTGACCGCTTTTATGCAGCTGTAGCATCGCCAGTGTACTCTTAGAAGCGTCTCAATACGCACAGAGTTTCAAATAAGTCTAAAAGTGAGTAGTTATATAGATATCTGTGCTACTTGGGCTGTCGCATAATTCATATTAACATTGTTGTTAGAATAAGGTTTGGTGTGTATTTTGTGACCAGTCGGAATATAGAGCTGATTAACGATTTTTTTTATTTTTTACTTTATTTAAATTCATTTCTATCACGCGCATACCTAACTACGATTAGGACTCCACCAGTTTACGTACTGTATGGTGGACGCCCACACACTCCCCCACCGCTCCGCCTCCCCGCAACGATGCTAACCATTTGGTGCGAGTTCATCTACTTATAATATTCTAAATACTTTGTATTCTATGTGTTTAGTCAAACTATATAAACAGAAAGTACTCTAAATACCGGGGTTAGTAAATTTTATCTAAGTAAAACATTCCTTTATTTTTAAAAAGAAACAAATCTGCATTCAAAGTTTTTTGAAAAGTTTTTATCCACCATGTTTCGTTTCCTTGCCACACTCGGGATTCAAACCGGCTAGAATTCGAAAAAATAACAGCCTATACTCTTATGGCACCAATAGATAGAGTCAATCATAATAATCAAATCTCTCTAACAACATAATAAATTAAATCAAAGGAAAACAATAAAATCTTAACTCATTTTAATTAAACGAAAAAAAAAATCTAATCTTATAAAGATAAAGAAAGATAAATAAAGTCTACATTACAAAAAAGTGCAAATTCTTTTCTTAATAGTCCTTTGTCATTTCGATAAATACATGACGTCAAAGATATTTGTTAATAAAGTACTAACATAAGTAATCTGATGGACCTTTGAGTGCTTTATTTTCTCCATTGAATTTATAATTTGGATTTAATGGTTTTCCTTTCATTTAATTTACCATATTTGATCTTTATGATTGACTCTATTGATTGGTGGCATAAAAGTACAGAATAAAATTTTTCGGATTTAAGCGCCGTTCGATTCCCTAGTGTGGTAAGCGAGGTTTAAAAATCTTTGTTAGTGAGAATTAATCCTTATAATTGACTCTCTCGACTGATGCCTTAAAAGTACAGGCTGTCATTTTTTTGGATTTTAGCCGATTAAATTTCCCGAGTGTGACAAGCAAGTTTTTGAAAAATTATCGTATGCAGATTTGTTTCTTTTTAAAAATAAAAGAATGTTTCCTTTAAGTAAAATTTGATTTCTCCAGTATTTAGAGTACTTTTCCTCCAGGTGGGGTTAAGAAATTCCATTATGTATATAAATTTTATACCGATAATTCGTTTTGATTTCGATTTTTTTGTGACCTGCTCCTTGACCTAGTGTGGCGATAGCATTGTCGCATGGCAACATTGTTAAATTGGGTTTCAGTAAGGTGCCACATTGTATCATCTACCAAACCTTCTTGTATTTCATATAATTGTATTTTTTTTGTCTGATGTGTTTGATTGTGACTAAAAAGTTTTTATGTTTTTGTGTTTTGTTTATTAGTTATTATGGTGTTGCTGTTTTCCTAATAAATCATTTACTTATATAACCTGAACAAACGGTGATGCACTTTTGGATGATTAATCAAGAAATGAATAAGAGCCAGTTTTTTGCTGCTATAAAACATTTTGATTGCACCACCTAGTGTAATAGTTTAATTAATGATATGAAATTGCACATGTACTGTAATCTCCTATCTCTTTTCTCCTAGAAAAGGGCGAGTGCCTCAACATCCGAATTGACCAGTCAGAGAAAGACAACTATTATTATATATACTAAGAATTTTTGGTGTTTCAAAAGTGTGATCTTTTTCTCCTTTTGCGCGTGTTGGTGTCGAAAGTGGCCAAAAACTATTAAGGTAAATCCAACTAAAGGTCTGCAGATCTGCGAGAAGCACCGCTATTGTTTCGAGGTATTTATCCTTTCATACTGCTTCATTTGATAACCTTTCCACAGCAGTTTTGAATCCTTAACCTCCATTCTCTGTGTATGTGCATTGTGGTTTAATTCATCAACCTTACTTTGCGCCTAGTGCCCTATGGAAATTACAGCACCGCACCACTTCTGGTATTTCGAGCCGGAGGACATTTATTAAATCGCTTTACGTATTTTTCAAATATTAACGTATTTAAATTTTAAAAGCTATTCTTAATATTTCCCACAATCTTGTAAGTAATTCGTAACTTATTTCCTCCAAATATATTTAAACATTAAAATATTCGTTTCGTTTTTCAGTTTATCGTAACGCGTTACTAGTTTAAATTTTGAAATAATACGAACATCATTTTGTGAAGAGAAAACACATTGAAGATAACGGGTTTCGTTCGCTTATACTCTACAAGCGTGATCACAGAACATTATCGCTTGATTCATTGCTCGTGTCTTGCTTTGCCACACTCGAATTTTATCCAAAATTACTTAAGTTGTTAACAACCTTATTTAAACTTCTTGTAATAATACTAGTAATAATAGACAGCTGCCATTACCTATTAGCTAGTTTTAAGTAACATCGTTATTGTTATTATATATAACTTTTGCCGCATAGTATTTTACTTCACTTTTTTATATACAACATAATTATTTCTAATAAAAGAATATTTCTGTACTTAGCATTCCTGTGTGCAATATTTTGCATTCCAACGCTGTTTTATTTGTTTTGCATTTTTAGTTTATTTATTAGCAAGGGTCATGTGTAAACAAATTCCTATTTTGGAATCGCTACTTGCTACGTATTTTGAACGTATGAAAATTACTTACGTTTTGTCGCAGAATTTGGATGACGATTCGGAATTCGGAAACAATTGATGATATACGTACGTGTTATCAAAATACGTTAAAGCAAATAAATTAAAATTGAAACCCGATTATGCATCTAATTTTAGGTCTTGGGTTGCATTTGAAGATATTTCTGTCGTATTAAGCGGAAATTATCAACATTGTCAGTAGGTCGTAAAGAACAAAATTCGGATATTAAAACTGAAATGAAGTCTGAAATACCGCGTCTTCTGACGTTAAGTGTCCCAGCTTTTTTTAGAGATCTCCGTAATTGGCCTCTTTTAAATACAGTCCGCAAAACAGTTTATTCGAAATGTATCAGAGAGATTCGGTAGTAAAAAAGTTTGACAGTCTCGTCAGTTTTGTTCGCGATCGCATTAAAATTCTCCATACGATTGCGATGTCAAAAGCCGGTACCCGCATCCAAATATGTCTTGTAAAAAATGTGGTAATAAACATCACACGATGTTGCATTTTGATAATAATATAAATGCCACCTCCAATGATCCCAATACTTCGCGCTACACAGTCAGAATTAAACCCTGCTGGTCCTTATCAGTCGCTCGCGCTACAGTCAGTGCCATCACCGCCGGCACCGCAGCCTCATAGACACTCACCGGCAAACTTTACTCGTACTGACGTCACGCGCATGCAGTTTAAACTCGAGTCATAATAATAAGATGCATAATAAAAATATTTTGACTTCACCAGTACTATTTTACTAGCCATTGCTTGCGTAATTGTTTTCGATTCTCAGGGAAATGAACATGATTTGAGGTGTATTTAAGACAGTGCATCGCAAAGTTGTCTGATAAAGAACGAAACTTGTGTACGTCTAGGTTTGCACCAAATACCTA
The DNA here is from genome assembly GCA_946406115.1 of Apoda limacodes. Classification (NCBI taxonomy): domain Eukaryota; kingdom Metazoa; phylum Arthropoda; class Insecta; order Lepidoptera; family Limacodidae; genus Apoda; species Apoda limacodes. Next base: position 36,846,651 of record OX291542.1, read on the forward strand.
CTTGTTCATTAGTGAAGGGTGTCGGAGGTTCTACCCAACAACTAAATGGTTCGTTCATTTTAAAATATTCTCACACTACAATCAACACATTTTTTATAATCTAAAATCTCTTGTAGTAGACAACGTAACTGAATGCCTACCTACTACAAAGTTTAATTAATTCGCGATTTCCGAATTTAAGAATTTACCGCTAGCAGACGACGCATACGCTGTGCCGGGTAATATCGATATTTTGATTGGCGCTAAACTATTTCTGCATCTTTTATTACCTAATAGGGTGCAAGGTTCCTTGGGTTCTCCGCGCAATATTGAAACGGTTTTCTGGTACGTTGTTCTGGCTCCACTCCCGCATTAATTGATACTCCCGCGTCTACTATTTCTTGTTGCTACATTCAACCTCAACGGGTTGAAGATTTAATTACAAAATTCTGAGAATTGGAAGAATCAAAATCTTCTTCTGACCAAAGCCCAGACGAAGCATGTGAAGAATTTTATTGCCGCACCAATACTCGCAACCCAAAGATTAAGGACGATGTATTTTCTCTTGGTGATTCTTTCGCAAATGCTAAACGACGCTTTGAATGACTTGAAACTTACAGCTTCCTCACAACTGAGAGAAGCTTATGATAATATTATCTGGGACTATCTTGACAAAGGTATACTGGCGTCGCCTATATCCGAATAGAATAGAAATAATCCCTTTTATGTAATACCTGACCACGGCATTCTTAGAGAGGACAAAACCACAACTAAATTGCGCATGGTATGCGATGCGAGTGCAAAAGCCACTTTATCGGTCTCCTTAAACGATTTATTGTACAGTGGTCAGAATTTACAGGTTAATTTGTTCTCTATCTTGATCAATTTCCATTTATTTTCAGTAGCGCTTTCTGAAAACATACGACAGATGTTTTTATGCATTGGCATAAGAGATTGTGACCGAACATTTCAACGGATACTGTTTTTCGCCACTGCAGGACTTAAAAATGTACTATTTCAATACTGTTGGTTTCGGTTTACGATCTAGTCCATTCCACGCAATGAAAACCTTAAGACAGATTTCACACATTTCTGTTTGCTAAGGAAATAATAGACTGGCCTATACATGGATGATGTAGCGTATAGTGTATAGGAAATTTCCGCAGTAGAGGCTGTAGCGTCTATGATTGCTCTTATGAAAAGTGGATGAGCAATTCACAGTCTTTTTTTAACTCTGTTGTTTTGTTATAACACCGGCTTGAATCTATCAAGGAATTTGGTGAAACAGACACCCATAAGGTTTTAGGTTTGTCTTGGTCCCCGAATACCAATAACTTTTGTCTTACTGTTGGTGCGCCTGAGAATTTAAGATGCACTAAACAAGTAATGTTACCGTGTATGTCCAAAATCCATATCTCCCATACGTTATGGGGTTTGTCGCTCCCATCGTACGTGCGACTGGCATGACATATCAACCGATCACATCCGAAGATTATGGGAGCAATGACGAACTGCCCGCTCTTAATAATTTGAAATTCCCGCGTCATATTAGTATTACTGGTGATACTCTGTCATCATCCGTTGGCTTTGCAGATGTCAGTGAGAAGGAGCGAGAGACTAAGACAGCTCTTAACTGTACTGTGTACACGTATCTTAGGTTCCTCCACGGACTGCCGTAAACATCCTTCTAAATCCTTAATGTCCAATTCCATCTAAATATCTCTAATGACTTTATCACAGTTTATTAATTTTTAGTCTTTCGGTAACTACTAATACAAATTCTTTTGTAACACACACAATATATAATTAATTAGCATTTTAAGTATTGATACGTAATTGGTTTTCTATATGTAACTGAGAAATGTTTGATATAGTTTTAAAGTGAGGTTATATTACGTAGTACATGCATGTGTAGTACGTTTTTATTTTATTTTTTTGGATATATTTTCTTATTTTTTCTTGTTTCCATCATCATTGTTACGGCAAAGGTATTATAACATACAGCCAAGACCTTTTTAAATATTTTTACTTTTATTTTATGTTCGTATTATGTTGTGATGTAAATTATGAATTTAAATTATTATTTTTTTCTGTTTTGTTTGCGGTCACTCTGGTTTAGTGACAACCAAAAAGGCTCTTACAGAATATCAGTGCTGAGGCTTCGGCTGCAGCTTTAACTGAGTAAGAGACCTTTTTATTTATATATATTTATATATATTTATGTTAAATATGTAATTGTTAGAGTGTCGAATAAATGTTTTTCTTCTTCTTCTTCTTCTAAGGCAAATAGTGCAGTTATTTACTTTCAAGTAAATAACGAACGATCCCGTATAGTACACTTGATAAGTGCCAAATCAAAGGTTTCTCCTTTAAAGGTCATTTCCCTTGCTAGACTTGAATTCTACGCCATATTAATACTTGCTAAGCTTACACAGACTATCATCTCGTCTTGCAATAACCGCATTAACATTTCTGAAGTATTTGCGTTTTTTAAATTCCACGGTTGCATTGTGCTGGGTTCATTCTGCACCGATGGGGTACGTTTGTAGCCAATAGGGTGACCAAAAAACAATCAGAATTACCGTGTTGTAATTTTTACCACTGTGCAGGAGCATTGATCCCGCTGATTATCTTTCACGTGGAATTACTCCTGCTCAAATCATTGACCATCCTCTTTGGTTCACTGGACCTTCATGGATCTAATTATATCCGACTAATTGGCCCATTAGTTCATAATATTCAGAAATAGCTGAGCTCCCAGGAGAAAAAACAAACATTCTTTAGCAGCAATCATCAAGCCAGAGTCGGTAATTACGACTCTTTTAACACGCATTTCGTCTTAGTCAAAACTTCTTCGCACGTTAGTTTATGTTCTCCATTCTCTTAAGCTTCTCTCGCAACGCAAATTTATTAACGCATCTGATCTTGTGTTTGTTGCATACGGAGCATTAAGAGTGATTCAGAATTTTTAGTTTGAAGATCAAATTTCAAAATTAAAGGCAAACCAGCCTTGTGATACCACATTTCAGCGCTTGAAGCCGTTCATTTAGAATGGCTTAGTACGTTTAGGTGGCCGTTTACACAACTCATCACTAAGCTACGACCATAAACATCCTATTGTTCTACCGCGTGAAAATCATATTATACATCTGATTGTTAATTATCACCATAAGGTAAATTGTCACGCTGGGCCAACGTTGTTATTATCTATTTTGCGTCAAAAATATTGGATTTTATTTGCTTGAAATTTAATCCGCACGAGGATATATAAATGTATTCCTTGTTTTCGTGTCCGCGCACGTCAACTTTTCCTGAAATAGCCAGTCATTAGTAATTGTCGTGTCATATAATGTATAAAAGCATTCACTCGCACATGTATCGATTTTACTGGTCCGCTGAAGGTAACACTATCTCGTGGCCGTGGTATTTGTTCTTAAAAGGCATATATTTATCTCTTTGTATGCCTCACAACTCGTACAGTGCGTATCGAACTTACATCTGAGTTGAGCACTACTAGCTTCATGTCCGCTTTTTTATTACGCACTGTTTTGTTAATTTATTTAAACAACGGGACAAATTTTTCTTGGTGCCAAAAGAAAAATCAATGAGGTACATGAGTTTTAGTCTTTCTATCATTTGTATTTCTATCATCCATTGGTAATTAAATCCTCCAGGCGTACCTCATTTTGGTGGGAATTGGGAGGCCACTATCAAGAATCTAAAGGCTCCCTTATTTAGAGTAATTAGGTAAACAAATTTTGACACTTGAGGGATGAACAACTGTTTTAATACAGGTAGAGGCAGTTATAAACACCCGACCTCTGTGCAGAACACTTTCCAGTCACCCGTCGGAACCTTTTGCACTAACACCAGCTCGTATTTTGTCGTTAACACCGCTTAAATATTTACCCGCATCACATTAAGAAAAATTCCGAAGATTTCAGTAACGTCAACGAGCAGATCTGTGAGAAGCACCGCCATTATTTCGAGGTATTTTTCCTATCATACTGCTTTATTTGATAACCTTTTCACAGCAGTTTTAAGTTTTCATCCTCCATTCTTTGTGTCTTTGCATTTTAGTTTAATAATTCATCAACCTTACTTTGCGCCCCAGCGCCTTATGGAAATTACAATATTATATCTAACAAAAAAAAACTTGACAATCTGTAAATAACTTACTTATTTTGCTATAGTTGTGAGAAAATATTATCCTATATCCTGTATAAAACCTGTTGCAGTCGTCCGTTTTGTGATATCGATGACTGGTAGGTACGAAACTGATAATTTATCAGATAAAAAAACTTCGAATAGTTGGAATCTATTGAAAGGTTGAAAGTTCCTAAAATTCTGCCTTGAGTTGCGACTACTTGCGACAGGCCATTGAGCAGACTTTTCAATAATATTGCCAAAGGAAACTTTACGAGAAAATTCAAAGAATCGTCAAAGGATAGACAAAGAACAATCAAAAGAATAAGAGCCATTACAAGAGCGTTCCCTTTTTTGTTTGCGTCGATACTCGTAACAGCTTCGTGAGTCGAAGTAATGCAAGGAAGTTTTTTCGATTAAAAGGGACACGGAAAATGTTTAATTTCCAAATGTTTTGTACAAAATTTAAAGTAATTATTTTCCGCTCCTCCAAACATTACATTTGTATATTCTTCAAAACCAAACCTTTGTTTTGACTTCCATAAAAATAAATAAAAACAAATCTAATAATCTTATCTAGATGACTATAATATTAATATCAAAAACAAATAATAGCCCTAAAACTTCAAGTTTTTGATTCTAAAGAACTTTGGTTCCAAAAAATAACAATAGCTTTTACATAATGGATAATGCACCAGCCGTCGATGTGTTTTGTATACACGATATTTTAAATTTTGTAATAAAAATGAGACAGGTAATGGTACCTCTACAAGTAAAGTTTATAATACTTCAACTCTAGTGTTTTGAACGTTAGAGACGTAGAGTACGACAGTAAAAAGGTACCTATACACTATAATATCCCGATCGAGAGTTTCCACGAGATTAAGTTTTCTGACGGGTGATACGGTGTACGGCCCTATAGGACACATTTCTTTGCATTGCAAAGCAGCAACAGGGTAACCTGCTTTTAAGCATTATTTTATAAAGATTGAATAGGACGAACAACAGTTATTATCCCGATAGAGACAAGTAGAGAGATTCTGTTTGTCAATATTGCTACGAATCAATGGGGTGACCTGCTTTTTACTAAAGTTAGAAGAACGCAGAATAAAATTTAATTATTTTTACTACATTATGTAGTTGATCAAGAAACCACATAAACATAACACAAACTTAGCGCGGGCGAAGCTGTAGGTAGAAGCCAATTAGTAAAATTATAACGTTTTCCTAACTAAGCATAATTAGAAGTGATACAAAATATTATTTTTACGGCAAAAATAAAAGTTATAAAGATTTGACAGTGTAGTCGAAACAAAATATATATTCAGACCCTGAACCTGGGAAATAACAAAAATAAACACACTCTAAAGTACTGTATAAATTGTTAGACCGAAGATGTAGTAAAAGGGTTGAGAAGACGCTTTGTCGGTGCTTGCATAATCAGGGGCATCCTCGAGCCCCCGCGCGCAGGTGGCGCTTCCCACTGACACAAATATACAATTATCGCGAACGAATAAAATACGATTCAATTTGTGCTATGTATATTTCTTCAGAAACATTTCCAGGAAATGAGTTATAAGTTAAACCTATAAGACTATAATTTAGTATTAAATAATCGTTAAAATGACTACAATTTATTAGATTTTTGCGCAATAATAGGTACACATAGCTCATTTCGTAAATGGTTACATTTAACTTTGATAACACTTCTGTTTTGAATAGTAAATGTGTACATACAGCTAGTTAACCAAACAAACATTGTTTCGCTTTTACTCTTTGTCCTACGAGTACATCGAAAACACACAATATGTATACTCATTCGTAGCAACGACTCGCGCGCCTTCTATTATAAAATGATGGTACTACTTAAGGCTGCATAAACCGTACTAGAGTCTTTGTTTACGAAGAAATTGTTACATAAAAAATAATGACAGAAAATTAATGATTCAGCATGAAATTTTTAAGATGACTGTTTTTGCAAAGAAAAACATCAAAACGCAAGAAATACATACTTAATTTTAAAATTCTGGGCTGAAATATCAAAATAAAACATCTAATTGTCGATAGCAATTTTTTTGACTTTTTAATTTTTACGATTTTTTTTTTTTATTTCTCGCCGTCGCTATTAAAAGTCAATTTCCCCTCGGCGTAATTTATGTCCTGAGTCTGAGGTCTGATTTTCGTATTACCACGTCGTAGTATTTTACGTAAATTAAATTTACAAAAAATATATATCCAACTATTATGTGAAAAATTAACCTATAATATAGAGCTATTTAAATTTGTTTTTTACTATGATAATTATTAATATAAATGGCATTTTAACTACTCTGAAAAATAAATTTCAATTTTAGATATTGATTGCTTATGTGTTTGCACGCCATCTACTAAAATATTAATGAACTAGGAAAGAGTCTCGGTATTCAGTCGATATACAGTGCAACAAACTTTTCTGACCTTTTGACCTTGGATGTTTGGTCGCTAGTGTCGTTATAAGTTCACATCATTTCAATATAGCGACTGTAGTTTTAATTTTTGAATGCCAGGTCAGAAAATTTTGCTGCATCATACCTACTACAGTTTGACAGACATGCAGCGCAACGGCAGCGGTGGCAACCATGGAAGGAATAAATATGTGCAGCTTAACATAATAGGTAAATGAGTCAAACCAATTTGGTAAATTTCTGCTGCATCATTTTATCTACAAATAAGTAGTTTTTTTTTACAAAACCAATATTGACGAAGTTTAGTAAGTAAAGTACATTTTTGTGCTATTTACTAGTAAGCGGTGGACACAATTGAGAGTGGGTGGACAAGCAGCTAGGTGACACAATCTGCGCGTTCACCGCTAAGAAAACTTCACTGTAGTCCCACAATTCCAGAACACTCCCCTCTCCATCTCAAAAAGCATTGGGATCCTTGGTGTTGACATCTCCAGCGATGTTCAGTTCCGAGATCATTTGCAAGACAAGGTGAAGCTGGCGTCCAAAAAACTGGTGTACTCAACAGAACGAGGCAATACTTTACGTCGGGGCAGAGGTTGCTGCTTTACAAGTCGCAACTTCGGCCCCATATAGAGTACTGCTGCCATCTCTGGGCGGGTGCACCTGGATACCAGCTTGGCCCTTTTGACTTGGTTCAATGACGGGCTGTGAGAATTGTCGACGATCCCAAACTTGTCGTATCGAACCCTTAAGTCTGAAGAGAGACTTTGCCTCCCTGTGTGTGTTCTACCGCTTGTAAAATAGGATGTGTTCTGAGGAATTGTTCGAAATGATGCCCACGGCTACTTTCTACCATCGCTCCGCTCGCCATCGGCAGGGAATTCATTCACACACTTTAGAACCGAAATGGTCGCGTACAGTGCGGTTTCAGAGAGACTTCCTACCGTGAACGCTCGGGCTGTGGAATGAGCTCCCTGCCAAGGTTTTCTCTAAGGACTGCAGTATGGGGTTCTTCAAGAAAGAAGTTATTGGATTTTTGAATGGTCGGCAACGCGCGAGTGATACATATGGCGTTACAAGCGTCCATAGGCCATGGTGACCGCTTACCATCAGACAGACCGCCTGCTTGTTTGCCACCTTAAAAAAAACTTTATTGTAAATAAAACAGCTTTACTAAATTACAATATTTTAGTATAGCTGTTTTTTTAATCTTAATAAAGTTATGAATTGAATGGTTATACTTTCTCTAGAAATGGTTAATTTTATTTCCTATTACTATATTAAAAAAAAACTAAGGCTATGTGCACACGTACCTACACGAATCTGCATTTATCGATATCGATATGAAAGGCAATTAATATGCCATGTGATTGGCAGCATTGTTTTTGAATTGGTACGGTTATGTTGGCACTCTATAGGTATATACCTTGATTTTACTCTAGTATGGAAGTTCCATCTCAGTGCCTGGAAACTTCTTACAAAGACACAAATGTATGGGTTTGTAAGGTTCTAGCGACACTTGTTTCAGTGTTGCTATAAAAAAAACGGGTCAACTAATGTAGTATAAAATATTCGACGTTTCTTATTTGATAATTTTCTTATTCTTTAAGATTTTTTCATTTATTCTTGATATTCCACTTTGGAAACATCATAAGTAGTAATATTAAGATACTAACACCAATTTGCATTCGAGAAACATTTCTTAAACAAAAAACTTTTCACATTATAGCAGAAAATAAATTTGAATATAGCAACACAGTGACGTTCGTAAGCCTAACCTCAATAACTGAGTTTTTGAACTATTTATTTTGAATTTTTGTTAAAGTTATTTTTTCTCGTTATTGTGTAAATATTTAAGCATTTTCTATATTTATATTTCCTAATATAGTGTACAATTTCGAGATAGAGACTCTTTCTTTTGTTAGTAGATATTTGTAATTTATATCGTAAGACAGTGACTTTTTAGCCTTAACACATTTTGTAAACTGACTTGTATATACGTATAAATTCGTACGGTCCAGTCAACTCCAATTTGCCTTAAAAACAATGGGCAGGTCTAGCTGGAGAACATGTGAAATTTGTGAATTGAAGGAGCGAAGCGGCAACGACTCCTTACATTTTTCGAAGTTTCCCTTGAATGTCAATCGGTCTGTTACATTTGGTTCTAAACATCACACATCTTTCAAAATCTATCCAGCGGTGTGTTCAGAACCTGCATCCGAGCGCAATTTGTTTTTTCACTTACACACTCAAATGTATTGAACAGGTTTTTTAAACTTCATGGGGTTCTGAAGACTAGAAAGTGAGAACTCCATGCTATCGGTGCATTTCACTCGAGGTTCTGAATGACTTTAAAGCGTTCGTCCAAAGCTTCTGAAAGCAGCCCTGGATTAGGTAGGTATAACTTTTCTCACTGTTACTGATAATAATGTAAAATTGTTCCACCGAGTATTATGTAATTAGGTATTTCAAATTAATTTTACTATCTGTGGAGAATTTTTGCCCAGAGTTGCGTTAGAAATCTTTGTGTTAACTACACTCGGTGTAGCTATGCCAACCAGAGAATATACTAATGATAACTGGTGTTAGAACTGTCATTCCTTACAAGCAAAAATCTCTTAGACATATGTGATGTCATAACTTTATGAATTCTGCTTGAGGTTGGTGTTGATGGTGTTAAACAGCTAGTCTAAAACATACGCAGCTACAGGCAGCGCATGCACAATATAGATATATTCTGTGGTGGTTCTATTATGGTTGTCACACATGCGGATAAGTTCTTTACTATAGGCACAGATAAACAGTTCTTTGCCATAGGCATATTATAAATACATGTGTGACTATATATATTATAGTATAGGAATAATTTAATTAAATTTGATTGATTTGATTTGTTTGATTTAATTGGATTTAATTTAGACTTAAAAATCATGTAAAACCTGGGTTAATACCTGTAAATAAATCATTTTATTTATTATTATTATTATTATTAAAATTTTAACTGTATAATAGGTATACTACTTTTTAAGATTTTGTACTTTGTTCGTACATGAATTCCTTTTCAAAATTTGTAATCTATTTTTAAAGCACGTGCCGGCATTTGTTTGCGCTGAAATATAGCAAACCTATATACAACTTTAACAATGATGCAATAATATGGTACCAAGGAGCTGAAATGTGTATAAATGGATGAAAACATTAAATTTATTTGGGGCAAGAACTGTCATTGATCATAGTGTCTTAACTTCACACCATTGTAGAATTAATATTTAATTTTCAGTTGAAGAGAATGAGTTCGAGTCACTGGAAACAAAGACCTTGTACACATACCGATAAAAAAACTACATGAAACTCAAAATATATGTGGAAATCATTTCCATAAAAATGATTATAATAAAAAAGGAAATTGATTGAAGAGTCATGCTTTCCCAACATTGAATTTGATGTCTAAACCACTATCTGATGATGAACTGTTACAATTTCCTTTACCATTGTGGTCAAGCAGACAAGGTAATACATACTCAGTGCTATAGTTAAATTTAAGGTAGGGCAGTGGTGGTTTGAGGTGGATGTAAAAAAATATATTCAATTATTGTTTTGTGAGTATGAGTGGGAATAAGAACAAAAAAAACATTTTGTAGGTGACAATTAGTTTTGCTTATATCTCTAATTATAATTATTTCCAATTATAATAATAATAAACTTTATTTGCACATTTAAGAAACAGTACAAAATTACAAAAAAGAACATAACTTGCGACCTTATCGCTAATAAGCGATCTCTTCCAGACAAACTTTGGGTAGAGCAGAGTTTATAAATATTTAGAGTATAATATGTTTAAGGTATAGTGTAGTGCAAGCATAATGTGTAAGGGTTTCCAGTCTTTAAATTATAAACAAGTCCTTCTTTTAAATTTTTCAAAATTCAAAAATTTTTTTGAAGTATTTATTTTGCTTTTATTGATTATTTCAAGTAAACAGGTGATACCTATAGGAAATATAGATGCTTTTGAAAACATATACTTTTTGTGTTTCTTAAATGGACTTCTTAAAGCTAAAAAGGCTTTCAATATCTTTTTCTACAGCTTGGCTTGTTTTGCAAATATAGGGTTCTAAGGGGTCAATAAACTTGAGATAATAGTTAGCAAAATAATAGGCAATTTTTACAAAACTTTTTTCTTATGTCATTCAATCTAGTTTCTTATAAGGATCAAAAGTCTGTATTGGACCTATTGTGGTAAGAGGACTAGAAGTTTCAGAATTTGCAAAACAAGTTCCAATGTATTTTGTAATAAGAGATTTTTCCAAAGCTTATTTGTTCCGTTTGATTCTGTTTTTATAAGGATTGAATCTTTGTATGGAATCTGTAATAAAGGTCATATAAAAATCAATATAAAAAAGGCATATAATCATTTTAGGACCTGAGCTGAAGCCATCAACAAGTCAGCAAGCTACATCAAATGTAGAACACAGAATCATTCTCAGTGAACTGTCAATGAATGGTATGTAGAAATGAGCATAGAAATTAAAATGTAGGGCTCCATTTATTCGTATTCGCCATAGAATCAAGTTACTTTTAAAACACCTTTTCTTTATTTCTTATTTTCTTTCTGAACCAATTCTCAAAAAATAAATCTGGCCTGATGAACCACTAACTTTTTATAGTATTTAAAATATATATAAATTTTTGCTGTGTGAGATGCCGAAGGTTTTTTTTAATATTGTGCCTTTTAATATGTAAATACATGAATGCATGGTTAAAATCAGTTCTAACATTTTGCCTAGACTGACTTGATCCTGTTCATCTAACTGACTACACTCGAACTTCTACGTGATCCCACTCTTGTCTTCTTAATAATGGGCTCTGACTGTTATAGTCGCTATGTTTGCATTAATATTTATTGTTAGTTTACGTAGGTATCGATCTAGAAAACAATTCACATGGTGTATTTAGTATTGCTGAATATAATTCTAGATTTCAGGACTTTTTTTTGTTCTTTAGCAGGTGGGTATTTTGTTTTTCAATAATTACCTTTTTTATAGGTATGCATTAAAATTTTTATTGCCCTCAAAAAGGAAGAGGCTCTTAATTCGTTTGTATGTTTATTTCTTTGTATGTTGTTCGATTGTAAATCGATTGGTCTAAGCCAAAGGTGACATTGTGAGCAGAGCAAATACCAAGTTAACAAAGTTAACTAACGAAAGTGTTTGCCACACAATCACGTTATAACAGCTGAACGGATTTACATAAAATTTGAGACACAAAAAGACTAGTACAATTTTATTGTAATGATCAGAATACAGGATAATTAGTTGCACAGAAATATATCGTTATAAAATTTTAAATTTATAGTTCATGTTTTTCAGTTGCTGCTATTACTGGAAAGCCTTCGACAAGTCTGTTACCAATAGCAAATCTTTCAACCCTACGTGAGAAAGAGAATATTGGTATAATAAATAATATGTTTGGGAAGGTTGATATTTAAGCAGGTTGATACATAAAGGATCTCACGGCAAAAAGCAGAAAACGAAGCAAATACCTAGTGGGGGCGCTTGTAAGCAGTATACCGAGCCTTAACAGTATTATTTATTTTCGAAACAATAAATGTTTGCGTTAAGATACTAAATAATAATCTGTTTCTTATTATTGTTAATATTAACGCGTAAATAAACCAATACTAAAAGTGTTTTTTATTTTTTTTCTTACTGATTAAACAAATAAACTCTGTTTAGTATAGAAGTGGTTATTTTTATTTTCCCCTCACTACCAAAATAATATAATTTCATTATGGCTAAATGCATATCTACGTTTCTGTAATTATCGATATCGATGAAAAAAGTCGATATCAACAAAAAATCTTGCTGGCATCACTAGTGTTGACAGATTGTTCGCGTGTGGTTGGCAGCATAGATTTTTTTTTTATGTTGGCAAGACGTCCTTACAAACGTCGTTAAATCTCTAGTATGGGAGTTCCGTCTCTTCTTACGCAGTATTTGTTTCCTCTATGTTCCATCTCTTCTTACGTTGTATTTGTTTCGTCTATGGTCACTTGGGAGATAAAATCGCGCGCGGATAGCCACAGTGCGAACACTTTGATAAAATTCTATACTCCACATTGCAGACGCGGTTTTTTATCCGCGCAGAGAAATGTAGCTACATTTAGACTAGACTAGCTAAAAATCAGCTTCTGTTATATCGTACATCACTTTTTTTGCGAAATAAAAACCGCTCACTTAAAACCGCAGTGCAAAAGCACACTAACGCCTACTGGCAACGGAATTTTATGAATGCCGTTTGAAAATTTAAGCGCTAAGTTGTTTGTGTCTACACCTGTGTTTGTTTTGTTCTATTAACAAATTAAATAACGGCATTAAGCTTCAATATGCCTTGGCCATAAATGAATGAAACAAGCGATATAGATAAAAACTGTTCATGTTTAGTATCGGGTTCCGTTCGCCCGTAACTGTTACTATCCGTACAATCTTCGCTTAAGTCAAAATAAAATAATAAATAAATATTAAAAAAACCAAACATTACGCACTAAAGAGAAATTAAAACATACTAAATATTTAACTATAAGCAGATGGGACTCATTTTAATGTCACTACTATAGTGTGAGCAATCAGTAGCTAGGTATATTATTTAAACTTGCATTGAAATGCAGACTAATTTCTGCTTATCCTTAAATATTTATTATGTTTTAATTTTTGTTTAGTTCTTAATGTTTCTGAAGTCGGATTTCTTTATTAATTATTTTTTTAACAGCTTTTTAGTGTTATATTTTTTTTCAAATTTTGCTTGCAATCACCTTTTAAAATTCTTCACTTTGATACCCCACTCGATAAGTTTTGAAAAGAAAAGATTTTTCATGCCCCGTAATTTGGCACCGAAAATCGGCCATTTTGATTTTCAATAATTTTAATACAGCCTGTTGAAACTCTATTGGTTTGACGAATTTAACCACGTATTATTAATTATAATCGGTTTAGCCGTTTAGTAGTTACAGGGGAACAAAGAGTCAGACATACATACAGGTCAAACACATAACCCTCCTTTTGGGCTTTGCCGTAGTCGGGTAAAATATCCCTAACTTGGTCGGCTAAATTTAGAAAGTATTTAACTTTAGCTTCTAGGAGTCCTTATTAATCACATAATCGAAAGAGATAGCGAGCGAGCATTATTCAATATGAATGAACTACCTTTTAGACATTACCGGAATCACGTAATTGTGTTTCTATTAATTTGTAGGGTTCAAAGGAAAAAGGGAATCCCCTATAGGATCACTTTGTTTTTCGTCTGTCAGTTCTCAGAAAATAAATCAAGTTGAAATTAGTATCAAATACTAAGGTTTTACGGTCTCTTACAGCTGTAAAGAAAAAGCAAGCAAGAATCAAGCTTGACAGTCATTGAAAAAAAAATATCCCAAAATACGGGTATTTTTGTCGCATATTGTGACACAAATAAATCAAAACTTTTGGGGTACTATTATGAATGAACTAGAATTATGAAATTTGGTAAGAAGCAAGTTGTTACATCACAATTAAAATCACGTTAGCACAGTACAATTATAAGTTTGTAATATCTCTGCCAAAGGCGATATAAATGTAATAATGAACGTCTCGGGATCTCATATATTTCGTTTGTAGGTACTGTCTTTGGCGTCACAAGAGACATTGGAATATCTTCAAAGCATAATAATGTTGGGATAGTTTTTATTAGCACCATTGAAAAGCTAAATAAATAACAGGTGTTTATTTGAAGATAGTGGTCAATATCATCTTAGACTCTATAAGACTCTCACTTATTCTCACTCTAGTTTTTTGGGTGATATAAGTATAAGTGTTTGGTGAGTCTTTAAACATCTTCTGTTATAAGAGGTTTCTTTAGCGCTTTTAAATAACTAATAATTTTAATACTCGCTGCTATTGGAGCTCCAGTGTTCTTGGACCGTTCGTCACCTCCATTTTTGAGCTTCAGGAATTAATAATAGTTGACTATTTCCTGTAAAAACCTAATCTTTGTAGGCATTAGTCAAAGCTATAAGACTAGAGGCATTGCCTTCATCGTGGGTATAGTAATTGATACACTACATCTTTAAACTTTTAATTTATCATCCTTGCTTTCCTATAGACCTATTATATCGTGTTAAGGCTATGGCATACCCTAGTAAAGGCGTGCCGTTTCGACCAGTGTACAAAGACATATACAACTATTGAAGCATACAAAGAGACTCAGTTCCACGTACGATAGGCGCTGGCACGTCGAATCTCGATAATAAAATTCAAATATTTATTTAGAACTATGACATTAGCAAATCCCCTTGGTCATATTAATATATATTTTATGAAATAAGAATAAAGAGAATATCACTCATAGTTTTTCAAACGATTTTAATTAAAGCCCAAAAATAGAGTGTCAGTTTTTTTTTATAACTGTTTTAATAGGCACATTATAATAATATGAGCAAATTCATTTCATTAAGGATTATACTATAACGTATATTTTTTTCACGTCTAAAAGTGTACTCAGGACTGTAACAAAATTAATAAAATTCTTGCAAAATTAACTCGTCTGGTTATGTGGTGTGCCATCACCTTAAGTGTTTAAGCTATTTAATCAACTATTCTAAATCATCAGAAGATTAAACGCTGCGGTTGTAGCGTCTTAATATGCCTTTAGGTTCTAAATTAAGTTATATGATGTGACGTATGGACTAACGAACAAAGTAAAACTATAAAGATCACTTGTTTGACAACACAACACTACCCTTTTTGAATTTTATTGAAATTTAGTTTATTTCAATATAAGATATGAACATATAAAGCGACCTGGCATCGTACCTGACGCGGCGGCGCGAGTGTCGCGTTCTCAGCTAATATGTTTGAACACAATCATTTGTATTAGCTTTCCTTTACGTTACGAATTCTGTTTTATAAAATAAAAAGCTCTGAAATGAAAAGTTACTTCGTAACAAAAACCTTTTAGGAATTGTTCATAAATTTCAACTGGTAAAATAGAAAAGCTCGTTGAAAAATATATTTGAGTGGACCTTTCGTTTGAAATGTTCCTGCAATTTGCTGAAGACCATTCCACAGAGCAGTGTTATTGGAAACATCCGTTCTATTTCCATTCTGATCTTTATTGTACCTCGAATAAATACTAACGCCAATTATGTTCAATAAAATGAAAACAGTTTTAGTGTTTTAATTTTTTGCTTTTTTGTAGGCATAATTAGTAGAATTTGTTTTTATTATTGCTGTTTTATATACATACTTCTATATTATTAATGCTAAAGTAACTCTGTCTGTCTGTTACCGCTGAAAACGCTGTACCTATTAAGATGAAATTTGGCATGGTTTGAGTCCCGAGTTGAAATCCTACACCGATAATCGAATTCAAGGAGGGTAGTACCGCGAGCAAATATGGCTTAGAGATAGTTTGAGTCCGCGGAAAGAACTAAGGCTACTTGAAAAAGTCAAGCGTGAGACGGTTTTTTTCTATAATTGAGAAGTTCCCGTTGGAATCCTACGCCGTTAAACATTTAGGTCGGGTGAAACCGCGGGCAAAAGCTAGTTTAATATATTTTTTATAACATAGGTAAAAATATTTAATATATGCATGTATATCTTCACGGTTTTATCCCCTGAAGGGGATAACCAGTGGATGGGCACACACCCGCACCACAATATGGGGGGAGTCCCTCGTTTCACCAACCACTTCAGTCTGTGTGACTGACTGTGTGGGTGAGCCCATCGCCGTGGTACTGCTTGCCTAGTCGTTGTTAAATACAAGCTTTGAAGTAATGAACGGTAACATAAAACTGGTGTTCCGCAAGGTGCAAGGTGGCGTGTTGTCTCCTCTTCTGTTTGCTATTTTCATTAATTCTATAACATCTCAATTATCTTCTCTTTATCTTACATAAATGCAGACAATCTTCAGATTTACACACAAACTGCTATCAGTGAACTGACAAAAAATATCTCTATGTTAATATTGCTCGCATTGTGGAATGGAGTGAATCGTATGGCCTCATTGTTAATCATAAGAAAACGACTAAAATCATTGTGGGCAGTTCTAGAATTATATCCAAGATTGACTGGAACGAACTTCCGTTAGTAACTGTAAATGGAGATTCTATTCCTTACAAGAACACAGTTAAAAACCTGGGTATACTTTTTGATTGAGCACTATCTTAGGGTCTGCAAACAAAGGAAGTTAGTTAGAAAATATTTGCTACAGCTAAATCTTTAATCAGGTTGCGCAACTTCCTACCAATTCCTAATAAAATTGCTGTTGCGAAATCTCTTCTTCTACCTATTTTCGATTATGCTGACGCTATTTATCTTGACCTTACCGAGAAGCAGCTTAATAAACTTAAGCGAATTAGGAACTTCTACATTAGATTCATATTCCGGATTCAGACCAAAGCTCAAGTGGCTTCCAATTCGAATTTGCCGGGATACTCATGTTCTCTTTCTTCTGTATAACGTCCTTTTCAATCCAAACACGCCGGTATAGTTGAAGAAATGTTTTAATTTTACCGGTAATACTTCGAGAGACTACGAGCTGGATGCTAAAGGGCGCGTTCGCTTTGGGGTTAAGAGTTCCCACGAATGATAGTTTTCACACTTTTGCTAACGCCAGTTTTGCCACCGATACCTATCGTTCGTGTAGCTTTGAAGTGTCACAAACAAAATTTTTGGTTACAAAACTTGCAAAACGAACGGTTTACGTACAAACACTACGATAAAACATACACACACTACCATAAACAATGAATACGTATAGGCAGTTTGACAGATTAACACAAAAACCCCACCTCCAGACATGAGTCTAAAGTTTCATTTTTCGGTCGCAAAAGTGTCAAAAATAACAAAAATATCGTAAACGAACGCATTACAGTTTGTTACAGATGATACTAAAATTTTGATATTTTTGATAACAATGCTAAACGAATGTATGACAAAAGTAATGAAAAAAAAATGATTCTGCATCCCAAAACGAACGCGCTCGAAAACTCCTTTGAGATATTCACAATTATATCATGATGATTCTTTCACGGTACAGGCTGTCATATTATGGAGCGCTTTAACTTTAAAAATAAAAAGAGCAAAATCGAAAGCAATAATTAAAAATCTTGTTATTGCTCATTACTAGAAAAACTAAAATAACATCACTACCTGTTTATATATATTTACTTATACGTTATACATATTATAATTATATTTATTATACATGCATATTTATATGAATGTAATATTATTATTATAATACAATATATGTAATATTTAAGTTTAGTAAAGATTTCTTAAGTTGAACCGCGGCGCGTGACAAGGTTAATAGTATTGTCATTCTCTGGATGGACCGGCACACCAGTCGTCGTTATTTAATCTGTGCGCAACGTCGCGGCTGCATATTGTTTTGATTATAATAATTTTATATATAATAATTAAGTTCGGTTGGCGTAAAAACATCTACACATACACAACATACACAGACACCACACCACATATTCAGACAAAAAACGTTATCAAAAATATATAACGCCAAATTTGGGTAAGTGCTTGCAATTTTTCTTAAGGCCTACGTTGGCCCAGTTTTTACGATCCAGTTTTTTGGTAGGCAGGCGTGGTACGGGCCACTTTCGTTTGTTTGTGTTTGGGTCATATTACGACGGATTTAAAGTAAGTTACAATTTAAAATTCGTGACGTCGTATAGTTTACGGTTCGACCTCATATCATCGCTCGTCGGACATATTTATTAATTACTTACCTACATTTTTATTTTTTGTTCGAAATAAAAATAGACTTCGATATTCTACTGTATGTTATATTTGCGGTTACGGGTTGTAAGATAAAACAACCTCGTCCCGGGACATCGCGAGGTACCGGGTCGTTTCGCCCCCCCAGAATTTTGACAATTGAGCGGCCTGAACGGTTAGGGGTGTGTTATGAACCGAGACACACCATCCTGGATTGCCACCAGTTCAGAAAATCTGAGGTGGCCCGAAAACGGTTTTTGACCCGTAGGCTAGGCCTGTGCTACTATTGTTTGGGGGAGCACCTAGCCAAAGACTGTTGACAGTCGCGACCTTGTCTAAAGTGTGGTGGGAGTCACCACCCCGACTAATGTATGCCCATCCGAGAGGATGGTCCTCGGATGGCACATAAAGGTGCGTCTACGGCTCGCACGGGCGGGGCTTCGTCTCCGCTGAATCGAACCCAATCGCCCCCGTCCCCAGTGCGACATCGACCTTCCCCGCCCCGCTCACCGAGGGCCGTGCCGACGGGATGGTCGTCGGTTACCACCCTCACGTGCCCCTTCCGCTCAGGTAGGTATTGCGGAACCGGCACATTACGCAGATTATGAGCCAATGCCCCTCCCTATCGCCAAGCGTCCTCGCGTTACTCGCGAGTTGAGGGCGGGATCGGGTGGCTATCGCGCGCCGCCGATAGCACGCGCGTCTCGGCAGCCACTCATGCACGCGTGGGACCCGTATGCGTATACGGGTTCAAGCGTGGGGCATTATGAGCCACAGGAGCCCCAGGGCCAAGTACGGCGCTCGGGTCGGGCCAACGCCCGTTGACTCGTGGTAGCCGCTTCACCAGTCTTTTAACCACCTGTCACAACAGTTTTGCCCACCGCGCAAGTTCTTGTTCATTCTGGTGTGGTTGTGCGCGCCATTTTGGACTCAGGCGCTCAGGGGTGTCTAATGTTTCTATGGCTGGTGAAGCGTCTCCGCTTACGGGTAAGTTCGCGGAGTCATGGGATTTCTGGAGTAGGGGGTCTACGGGTGGACAACGTTGTGGGTACAGTCTCGTTTTCCTTTTCCTCCTTGCTTCATCCTAGTATGCGGTATCAACTAGGAGCTGTTGTGAGGGATATTTTAGGTCATCACCCTCAGGTGCCCCTGCTGACGGACGTGCTGGATCTCTCGTCCGGCCTGCAGTTGGCCGATGAAAGGTTCCACCTACCTGGTCCTGTGGAACTTCTGCTTGGCGCTGATGTCCTTGGATTGCTCGGACTGGACAAGGCCATGTTACTTCAGCCAGGTGGGTTGGTCGCTGTTCTGACTAATCTCGGATCTGTTATTATGGGCCCAGCACATTCTCTCGCCGCTCAGGCGTCTACGGATTCGTCGGTGCAGGTGGGACTCTCGCTCGCTTTGAACATAATAAATAATGAAACTGGTAAAGCTAGGAATTCTTGTCAAGACTTTGAGTTGATTGTAGATGATGCTAGTTTTAAAACAAATTCTGAGGTAGCAGTTGCCTTTGAACAGTTTTTTAGGAATATCCCATTCAAAACAACTGAACATCTAAACTCAAGTCCAATCTTAGCAGAAAAATTATTAAAAGCTAGTGTTCCTGAATGTAACGTTCCCTTTGTATTTAAAAACATTAGTCCTACGGATATCATTAATACATTTAAAACATTAAAAACACCACAGACCTTTGGGGACTTTCTGTAAAAACTATAAATTCAATTATTCATGTTGTAGCACAACCCTTAGCCATTATATTTAATAGTTGTGTTGATAGTGGTGTGTTTCCTGATGAGATGAAACTTAGCAAAGTTATACCTCTTTTTAAATCGGGTAGTTCAACAGATCCTAATAATTTTCGGCCTATTTCAATATTACCTATACTCAGTAAAGTTTTTGAAAAAATCATACTTTGTCAAATGTTAAGCCATTTCGTATTAATGAGCTACTTAGTAGTAAACAGTTTGGCTTTATGAAAGGCCGTTCCACAACCGATGCAGGAGTGGCACTATTAAAAAATATATAACGCCTGGGAGGATTCGCATGACGCCCTTGGATTGTTTTGTGATTTATCTAAGGCATTTGACTGTGTTCAACATGAAAATCTCATCAGGAAGCTACATCACTATGGTATTAGAGGCAAAGCTCTCGACCTTTTGACATCCTATATGAGTAGCAGAGTACAGAAAATAGATGTCAACGGTGAAAGATCTCCGGGATCAGCAGTCACTATAGGAGTCCCTCAGGGCTCAATTTTAGGTCCTTTTCTATTTCTTATTTACATTAATGATCTCCCATATAATGTAAAAAACCATGACATTGTCTTATTTGCTGATGACACCTCTTTGCTTTTTAAAGTTAAGAGACGACAGACATATTATAATGAATTAAATGATGCCCTTTCTAAAATTGTAAATTGGTTTAACGCTAATAATTTGTTACTTAATGAAAAAAAAACCAAATGTGTTAAATTTACATTACCAAATGTTAGTCAGAGACAGACATGTATTAATATTAACGGCGAGCAATTAGAACTTGTTAATTCAACAGTCTTTCTTGGCATAACGCTGGACTCCAAACTTCAATGGGGTCCTCATATTCATAACCTAGCCAAAAAACTTAGCTCTGCTGTGTATGCGATCAAGAAAATAAGACAATTGACCAATGTCGACACTGCAAAAATAGTATATTTTAGCTATTTCCATAGTTTGATGACATATGGTATCCTATTGTGAG
The DNA here is from genome assembly GCA_946406115.1 of Apoda limacodes. Taxonomy (NCBI): domain Eukaryota; kingdom Metazoa; phylum Arthropoda; class Insecta; order Lepidoptera; family Limacodidae; genus Apoda; species Apoda limacodes. The sequence continues at coordinate 36,867,721 of OX291542.1, forward strand.
GTAGCGCTGCTGATGTAAATACAATATTTTTGGTACAAAAAAGGGAAATTCATGCTATTTATAAATTAGGATCTAGTATATCTCTGAGGGATAGGTTTAGGGATAAAATTCAAAATCTATCAATAAGTAAATTTAAATCTTTTATCAAGCAGGTACTTTGTAAAAAGGCATACTGCAATATTTCAGACTATGTAAATGATAAAAATCCTTGGGACTGATGATGCTCAATTACAGGATGCATAGGTAAACCAATTTAAAATGGAAATAACATAAAATTGTACGACTAATTTTTTTTTATTTAAAACATTAATTGTATTTTAGTTTATTTGTATTATTGATAGTGTTTTTAAAAGAGTAACTATCGAGTTTCTTGCCGGATTCTTCTCGGTAGAAATCAACAACATTGTGAACCGGCGGGAAGGTGGGAGGGTTCATAAAATAATATTTTATAACTTTGACGATTCAAAAGTGATTGTAAAATCCTTATTTGAATAAACCATTTTGACTTTGACTTTGCCTCCCTTCAGCGTTTTTAGGAAATTGAAGAGACCCCCCGGCGTAACGGATTCGACCAGTCGATGACGAGTGCGAGTCATATTTTCTCGCCAATACGGGTCGTCTAAATTCTGGCCGGTTTTTTACTCGACTGCCTTTCTTATCCCCTCGTCCGCGCCTGGGTGACTCCTGGAAAATAGCCGAAAGAAGGTTATTATCCATGGAGCACCGGATGCGTCGTGATAAAGAATTCCGCATAAAATACGTGGACTTATGCGCGAATACGAATCTCTAGGTCACATGTCGGTTTCGCAGTTCGAGTTGGAAGGCAACGAACATTATTTTTTTCCACATCACGCCGTCTTTAAAAATGGTAAGATAAGGGTGGTGTTAGATAGGTCGGCACATACCTCTTCAGGTGTATCCTTGAACGACTGCCTGATGTCGGGACCTAAGCTTCAGGTAGACATCTCGGACATCTTGACTGGTTTTCGTCGCCAACAGGTTGTGTTTGTGGCTGACATTAAGATGATGTTCCGTCAGGTCATGATACACCCTGAATAAAGGCGGTTTCAGCTCATTTTGTGGAGAGAGGATTTTAGAGGAGAGGAGTTTATGAGCTTAACAACAATACTTACGGGCTAAAGTTGAGCCCGTGTATAGCAATGCGCTCGGTGCTACATTTGGCTGATCGTGAGCGTCTGAATTTCCCGCGCGCAGCTGCTGTCTTCCCTTCTGATGCTTACGTAGACGATATTTGTACGAGTGCTTCGTCTGTAGAGGAGGCGTTAGTCCTGAGGGATGAGCTAATCGGCTTGTTACGGGCAGGTAGTTACGAACTGAGGAAATGGATTTCCAATTCACCTGCCGTCTTGGAAGACTTACCGTCAGAACATCAGCAGGAGCCCCACCTCTTCCAGAATCCTGAGAATCCTGACTCCATCGCGGCCCTCGGAGTTCAGTATCGGCCAGTTCAGGATATCTTCACCTACTCGGTTGAACCGTCAGACACTATGAAGAGGTGGACTAAAAGGCTAGTTCTGTCAACAGTAGCGCGTGTCTTTGATCCTAATGGTTGGGTGGCTCCTGTAGTCTTTTGGGCCAAATGTTTCCTACAGGAGCTCTGGATTTCTGGTCTCGACTGGGATACCCCGTTGACCGGAGATTTGTTTTCTTATTGGCTACGATTTTATGAGACACTTACGGACCTTCAGCATGTCTCCGTCCTTCGGTCGATCTTACCCCCAGGTCGTTATCGGGCCAGTCTTCACGGCTTCTCTGACGCGTCGGAATCCGGTTATGCGGCTGTGGTCTATCTCCGCACCGGAGTAAGTCGCAAAAAGTAAGGTTGCACCTTTGCGGACCAAGTTGACGATCCCCAAGCTAGAGTTATCAGGAGCTGCATTGCTGACTCGACTCCTGAACCATGTCTTCTCCACCTTGGGTCAATGGGTCCAATTTGACTCCGTCACAGCATGGACAGATTTCTGCGGTGTCTCTGGATTGGCGTCACGTGCCAGGGTCCTTGAATCCCTAGGATTGCACTTCACGGGGCCTAATTGCCTCGCAAATCATGAATCACCCGCTCTGGTGGGGTTCTGACTGGCTGGCCTCTCCTGAAGACACTTAGCCTCATACAGTTGTGGAGTTTGTTGACCCTCTGCCGGGATTAAAGGTCTTTGCTGTTGAGCAGACTGTGGACACTTCTTGCTTAATCGGTTCAGTTCTCACAACAAGCTTTGTGGTGTCATCGGTTGGATTAAGAGGTTTCTCCACAACTTAAGGAACAGGTCACAGCCAAGGACATCTTCAGTCTTGTCTCCTGAAGAGCGTCAGGATGCTCTCCTCACCTGTGTTCGACTGGTACAGGCCCAGTCGTTTGGGAAGGAGATTGGTCTTCTCCGTTCAGAGAACGGGAAATTGCGGGGAATTACTTAATTTGTTTCTCGACAAGTCGGAGTTATTGCGAGTGGGTGGTAGGCTTCGTAACTCAGAATTGCCCTATGGGGCTCGGCATCCTCTCTTGTTGCCCAAGAGCGGTTATTTTATTGAATTGCTGATCAGGGACCGCCATATTAGTCATGTGTCATGTCATGCCAGTCTCAACGGATTGCAGGCTTGTCTGCAGCGAGACTTTTGGATTTTCTCCGCCAGACGAGCAGCTCGGAGCGTCATTTTTAAATGTATCTCTTTTTATAGGTTAAAGGGAACCTTGACCTAGCCACAAATGGGTGATTTGCCATCCGATCGTGTCCGGTCCGCTCGACCTTTCGCTAAGGTTGGGTTGGATTTCGCGGGTCCGTTTTTGGTGAAGACGTCAAGTGTTCGCAATGCCAGACAGGTTAAGGCCTATTTATGCGTCTTCGTCTGTTTGTCTTCCAAGGCTGTGCATCTGGAGCTCATTTCAGCCTTGTCTACGGAGGCCTTTGTCGCATGTCTGTCGCGGTTTGTCGGTCGGCGTGGTCTCCCTTATTTAATTCGCTCGGACTGTAGCACAAATTTCAAGGGTGCAGATCGCTATCTGAAGGAAGTCCTTCAGTTTTCGACGGGCAATCACACGTATATTGATTCGGAGTTGTCTAAACGGGGCGTGACTTGGATTTTTTATCCTCCCGGCTATCCTTCGTGGGGCGCTATTTTCGAAGCAGCTGTCAAGGTCGCCAAAACTCACCTCCGCCGTGTGACTGGTGAAACGGTCCTTACGTTTGAGGAATTACAAACGGTATTTTGCAACGTCGAAGCGGTATTGAACTCACGACCGCTTTGTCCGATCTCATCGGATCCTAATGACCTAGAAGCGCTAACTGCTAAATAAATTATTTCTTTATCTTTAACTCCAGGCCATTTCTTGATCGGTAGTCCTTTAACCTCCTTGCCTGAATACCCCTTCATCGATGTTGTCAGTTAATAGGTTATCGCGCTTTCAGTTGCTTCAACAAATTACGCAATTGTTCCACCGTCGGTGGGCTTCGGAATATTTACATTTGTTACAGCAACGGGTTCGGTTGACGGATAAAACCAACCCCCCGCGCGTCAGAGATGCCCTTGCAATGGCGTTTAGGTCGCATCGTGCAATTATTCCCCGGTTCGGACGGTATCCCGCGGGTCGCAGAGGTCATGGTAGGGGATTCAGTGCTGAAGCGTGCCGTCGCGACGCTTTCTCGATTGCCAGTAAATTGAGGCTCTGGCTCGGATTATCCTCATACAGACACGGTCTGGCTGGGGCGGGGGTTTGTTTAGTAAAGATTTATTAAGTTGGACCGCGGCGCGTGACAAGGTTAATAGGATTGTCATTCTCTAGGTGGACCGGAACACCGGTCGTCTTCGATGGATCTGCTCAGTCTTCCATGAAGACGGAAATTGCCTAGCGTGGTAGGAAAGCGCGAAGAGGCGCGTGAGTACAGGACATAACTCAGGAGCACACTGCTTAAGCACCACTGCTGGTATACCGTCTGGCCCACTCAACTTATGAACGTCTAGACAAAGCAGTGCCCGCCGGACCTCCCGCTGTGTTATGGAGATTTCCGGCATGGTTTTACCGCACCACGGTATAGTAGGTGGTACAGCGCCTTCATCGTTCGTGTTCGAGTTCCAGGCAAAGAGACTGCCCAGTAGATCGTCTTTCTCTTTAGCACTATGGGCCAAGTCACCATCGGTCTTTCGCGACTGGTAATAGTTCCCTTCGGCAGCTTTGGCAAGCGACCAGAAAGCACGACTCCCAGAAGGATAGCTCGCAAGTCGCCCACCTATTTTGCCAATGAATTGGAGTTTTGCTCTGGCAGTTGCTTTCTTACTGAACCTCGAGGCAGCATTTAATTTGCGTTTTAACTCAGAAATATTCGGATCCTTATTATTAGGAGCCATGGTCCAAGCCTCATATGCAGTTTGCTTAAGAATTTTAGCTTTTCTGCAAGACCTATTAAACCACGGTCGTTTTTTGATGCCGGCAGCAACTCGCGGGTTAGGAATATAGCATTCCATACCAGCAAGGATTGTCTCAGTGACTGCGGCTGCGCAAATGTCAGGATCTTCTGAGTTAAAGCAGATCTGCCTCCACGGGTACGATGCATAAAATTCTAGCAATCCATCCCAGTCTGCCGACTTATAGTGCCACACACGACGCCAATTAGTTGGCCCAGATGGATCGGGTTGTGTGCATGACATTTTAGTCCGAACGAGACAGTGGTCCGAGGAGCCAAGAGGCGCATCCACTGAGACGGAGTATCCGTCCGGACGAGTAGTCAGCAGAAGGTCCAGTAAGGAGCTCGTATGGTCCTCTATATCTGGTATTCTCGTTGGAGAAAGTACAAAGTCAGAGCAAATTCATGAGCAGATATCCCTGCATAGTTATTGGTTCGAGAACTGAGCCACTCACGGTGGTGGGCGTTAAAGTCTCCTAAAATAACTAGTTCTGCTATGGACTGCGTAAAGATTTGCGTGAATACCCCTGATGTCGCAAAAATCCACATTATGGATCCACATATTATCCGCATGTGGATGGAGTAGCCGCTGTAAAAACTCTTTTCCTTTTCGTTCTCATGGCCATTATATATAAAAAAAGTAACTTAGACTAAGGATTAGAATTCACTGCACATACAGCTTAGAGGATAAAAGGTGCGGTTCAACCTGCGGCCGGCCAGCGGTCAGCCGTTTCGTCAGGTCCTCCTGACCGCCGAACCAGCACGCCGTGACTACGCCGAGCAATGACAGCAACGAGCACCGCCGGTCCTCCGCTGCCCGCGCAGCGAATCCTCAAAGAGCTTTAGCAACCTTACTCACCGCCAGGAACACAACACTACTCAATGTTAATGTTATTATGGCCGCGGTTTTCTGTAAGTACTTCTCCAGTTCGGGCCGCTCATCGAGCAAGTACTCGATATGCCCTGCTTTAGTTGTTCGGGTGCCTTTTTCGAGCGAGTACTTGCAGTGCCCTACCTCTCTTTATAACTGATACACTGAAAAAAAGTTTAGCTAACAGTAACACAAGTTTTATCTACTGGTAACATAACTGGGGGACTGCTGAACTAAATTGCTAATAGTAGATAAAGTGTTTAGTTATGTGCAGCTAATCAGTTGTTTAATTATAACAAAATTTTGGTTATTACTAATTAAATTTCGAATAGCTAAACTAGTTTTGTTATTCTTTTTTTTCAGTGTACCTTCTAGAAATTAAGCCTAAAGAACATAAATTTAACAAAACAAAAATTTTCTTTAATACCTCTAACATATCCAAACCGAGAGGCACAGTCATTTGAATCGTACAAGGAAATGTTTTCCACATGAGGCAAATGGAGGCAAGTGGAGGCAAGATTAGGTACCAAAAGAGCACTCCAAATGTCAAAACTCAGTTCGTTACCTCACAAGTTAGACTTTTACCACAACTTCACTATCTGTGCTCGAGTACACATATAAATATATACTTACTTATACTTACTTACTTTGTGGACCGCGGATTTTGAAGTAATTTGCTTTTTAATAAACTTTTGCAATTAAGAATTTGTTTATAGGTAATAAATTCAACAAGTGCAGTGCTGTTTTATATAAACTTCCTCCCGCGAACGATTGGGTTGTGGAATGATCTCCCTGCCAAGGTTTTCTCCAAGGACTACAGTATGTGATTCTTTAAGAAAGAAGTTATTAGATTTCTGAAGGGTCGGCAATCCCTGCCTGGTGTGGCAAGTGTCCATAGACTACGGTGACCGCAACATTGAAAGTTTTTGACCCTCTGTCTGACCATCACAAATTATTTTAAACTGTGAATCTACCTTTTTTTTTTAAATAAGTACCTACTGTTTCTTTGGAAGAAGGTACAGTAAATAATTTATAAAAAAAACCACTATTTTTTCTTTAAAAATTTTCATTTTCCATCTGTTGGTCAGCGTTAATGTGTCAGAAAAAATAAACTAAATAAAAAAAAACATTTATTAAAAATTATTTTAAACAGTTACGATGGAGTACGAAAGATTAAAAAATTAAAATGGAGTACCAAACATATAAGTTACAATGGAGTACGTAACATGTAAAGGTTGCAATGGAGTACGAAACATTTAAAAGTTCTAATGGAGTACGGAACATTTTAAGGTTACAATGGACTACCATTTAAAAGATACAATGAAGTGCAAAACCGTTTGCGTGCAGTGGTATATATTGCATCCTTCTACATATTGCTATTATAATTCCCTGCACATCTGGAATCCATCAAACTTTATGCACTCAGTTTGTTTTAGTTATTTTAGTTTATGGTTTACATTATTTTTTAAGTAATGAAATAGAGGTATTAAAATTATAGTTATATCCTAGATTTTTAGAACTTTCAGTTAGGAATTAGACTTAATATAATAAAATATATGTTGATTTGTAGGCTTATAATTTTTTTTTTTAAATATGGCTAATGAACCTCTTACAGTCAACCCATGTTCTTATAAACATAGCACGCATTCTAACAACACTCCTTACAAATAATTAGTAATGGTGGAATAAATAAACTTACATACATACTCGTACATGAACGCTGAAAACAATAGATACCTTTGTTTTTCTTAAAAGACGTGTAGATGTTAGGTAAAGAGGTAGGTAGGTATTTCAATAATGAAAGGAGTGTAAAAGGGTTGTGAAGACGTTTGAGAGAGGTTTTATGTTCGCCTCCATAACGAAAGGCGTCCCTGCTCGCCCCACAGTGCCAACAGTGCCCAGGTGAGTCTTCCGAACGCCGACGAACATATCAATCACACTATTTATTTGTGTACTGTTCTGTTATAGAAGTTTATTTAAAAAAATAACACACAAAATACAGTACATTAAATAGTAGTATTAGGTGGATTAACGGAAGTAAAAGTAAACCGTTGACTATGTATATGTTGAGATTAATTTCTATCGGGATTTTTATTTTCCAGAACCTAAGATGGTAGTATCGTGTAGAATATAAAATACTAGATTTTGCCAGTGGCTCCGCCCGCCCTAAATTCGGCAACCGAGATGGAATTTCTGCGTCAACTTTTTAATTATACTAATTATGTTTGCTATAGCTGTAGCTATAATTCGTTTAAGCTCGGTTATAGTTATTCCCGCGGGGACTTTCGAAAAAACTATCCCCGGGACTCAAACTATCGCCATACCAAATTTTATCTAAATCGGTTCAGCTGTTTAAGCGTGAAGTGGTCACACAGACAGAAAGAGTTATTTTCACATTTATAATATTAGTTTGGATACTACGACATGAAAAGAGGACAAACAAAAACATTTTCGTATTTAATAATATTAATTTTCGTGTCGCACGGAAAACTTTCATCGATATCAACGTTTTCAAATCAAAAATACTTTTTATTTTATTTTTAGATCTAATTATAGATTTTATATTTTATTTCAAGAACTGGCAAGTAAAGTATTTTCTTTTTCATTTTTTTTTTAACTTCATTGGTTGTGCAGGAAAAAACAAAGTAAAATTGTCTTCACTAAAGCATAATTAAATAAAGTTGTTTATTTAAAAAACTATTCACACAATTGTCGCACAAAAGCACTTGATAATAAATATAATGCAAAGCTGAGGTCATTTTGCAAAGTTTATCCACGTTGCTGCAAAAGTCTTTCTGATGTAAACTCCTCACTCACGTCCGCGACCCTGGCTCTGACGCAAAGCGTTTTGCCTATAACTGTCGTTATATAAACCTTTTTTAATCAATTAAGGACTGTGGTTTTAGTTCAGTAAGTATATAATTGTTTATTCTGTACATGCGTACATACATTAGGTTATATATAACTTTATATTATGTCCTATTTTCTAACCGCTTATTTTGAAATTGACTCTGCAGTAGTCTATTTCGTACCGATTACAAAATGACGCTTTTTTTTACATGAGGGAAGGAGCTAACTTTTATTCTGAGGGTAAGAAAAGCCATTTACTACTCGGTACGAACTTTACTGCTTCCTCTACCTGAAAGCCAATATAGTATTAAAAAAATTAGTAGATAGAATTGTATTATTTTGTTAGTAGATACAATTATTGTTACCCTAGTATCAATTTGAATTTTTACACCTTTTTTTACGATAGAGCACAGGCAAAAACGTTAAAAATACATGCTTTTTGTAAAATATTCAGATATTTAACTTAATAGGTACATATTCTATGCTAATTTTAGCAGCCTATTAATTGGGGTGCAAAAGATAGTTATTTATATATATATATATACTAGCGATCCCGGCGAACGTTGCCGTCCCTCTGTAACCCGGGGAAAGTTGGATTTTACCTAAAGTGCCCGAGTCCGGCTCGCACTAAACAGATTGAGATCAAAACTATCCTATCTTTTAAGTTGGATCAAATAACAAATAGTTACGAAGTTTGATCAAAATCGGTTCAGTAGTTTAGGAGTTTATCGCGGACAAACAACGTGACACGTAATTTTTATTTATAAAGATATTTGGACAGACAAACAAGGTGGGCAGTCATAAAGTTCCTAAACCATAAAAATGACTAGTAATCTAATAAAATTAAAAATACATAGATATTTATTTTAGATAACGTCACTCGCACAATTCTTTTAGATAGTGTCACTCGCGCTTAACGCGACTTGATGACTTAACCGGGTCGTTTTATTTAAATTTTTATTTTTTTTTGTATGAAAAAAAATATCACGTTAAAGACAAAAAATACATTATTTAACTCCATCTATATTCTTGATACTCTCTCCCATTTCAATTTAGGCACTATATTCCTTCCACATTACATATTACTTTGTTTTTATAAATACATACATAAATAAACCCAGACTCAGGACATATACAAATGTTTTTTTATAACATAAATGTTTGTCCAGTGCGTAATCGAAACCACACCCTCTGCGCAGCAGTCGGCCACACTTATAGGAAAATGATGGCGACCTACGAGAAACTTAAAGTTCACGATTACAAGTGTGTAGTCCCAAGTTACCGAGCAGTAACTTTGCCTGCTTTATTAATGTGACCAGAATAAAACTAACCAAAAACTTTGTAAATATATAAAAGTGGATATTTCCAACATTTTAATTTTAGAATAAACTGGAAATTCGGCGTTCCTCTGCCGCGTATTACATATATAGGTTTTAATTTAATTTTTACTAATAGTCTCCATCTTGTATGCTTTCAGTAAATTTCAAGGCCAATGATTTCTATCAATTTTAGAGTTCCGTACCCAGAGGGTGCTAACGGAGGCCTATTACAAATCCGACACTGTTTTTCTGTCCTTTCGACAATTAAAAGGCTTTATCTTTTAGACAGAAATAGGTAGAAGCCTCAATTTTTCACAGAATATGTGTTATGATGGGGTATTATCTAAAAAATAATAAGAAGTCAAAAAAGTAAAAATTTAAGGGACGTTTTATGTAGACATGAAACACATTTTCGTTGTTTTTGCTCTAAGACATCTAAAACATCTCAACAAAACATGTTTCGTTTAATGCACGTGTTGTCTCTTGCTTTGGTATTGTTCTTTGATGTTTTTAACCGACTTCAAAAAAGGAGGAGGTTCTATGTTCGACGGTTATATTTTGTTTATCGATCCACCGATTTCTCCGTCAATTATAGACCGATTTAAAAATCTTTCGTTATTTAAAAGAGTATGCGCCTGAGGTGGTCCTATATTAATGTAATGGATTTTAAACTTGAGGAAAAAATGATTGATACTAATGCGTAAGTGGTGAAACACGCCTTTTATATTAATGATGTATAAAAATTTGTTATGAGTATGGATGTTTTTAGTGTACAAGAAAAAAAAATTCGTCACTCAAAAGCAAAATATAAAAACTTTTTAACAAAAAAAACAACCGTCTTCAAAAAGATGCAGTAAAAAGGTAAAATAATTACTTATTTCCAAAAATCTGTTTCAAGTTTCAAATTACCGTTTCAAGTTAGTGTCATGCAACTGAAGTGTGTTATAAATGTAACTGTTAGGTACATAGACACCAACTTCAAAATTTAATTCAAATCGGTTGAAGATATCTGCTTCAAAATTGAGTAGCAAGATTCCACCCAAACAAACATACATACATACATTGCAAGTTAAATAAAAGCTTTTGAAAACAGTGAGAATTCTAAAGTATAACAACAAATAATACCATAATCAGCCAAGTGTGAGACGGGCAGAAGTCATAACCATATTAAAATACCGGTACAACGCCATCTAGAAATAGTATTAATAGAAACACTAACATATTTGTTTGGGGAGTCCCCATACAAGAAACAAATTTCCGTTGTTTTTGTTCTATCGTAAAAACAGTAATACATACAAACTTCAAACTTGCAGTGAAATATAGCGTGAACTCTAAAGTGTAAGACGGGCCGAAGCCATTACCATTTTAAATTACTAGATAAGATAAATCTAGATTTTAAATAATCTAGAATTGGTTTAAAAGAAAAACATTAACACAATTGTTGTTGTGTGTGCGATCTAAAGTACAACAAATAATAACGTCACAGCACTATCTAGCTTATTATTAAGAGAAACTGTAACCCATTGTTGTTTGTTAGAAACGATATTCAAAGTTAAGCAACGTCGGGGTTGGTCAGGACTTGAATGGGTGACCGCTTAGCGGCAGACTTTTTTTATTTGTGTCTGTAAATTACGTAAATGTAGCGCGTTGGACTCGCACTTGGCCATTTTTTTAATTTGGTATCTATTTGAATATTTTTATAGATTATTTTATTATGAGGGTTCAAATAAGTAAGTAACCTATAAAGGATACAAAAAGCATAAATTCGGTACCGAAAGATAACATAAATCTTAGAATAATCCTACAAGGAATCTATAGATTTAAAGTCCAGCCAGCCCAACGTCAGCGGGAGAACCGAGGGAAAGAAAGGTAATCCGCAGATCAGACCCATCGAAATGTTACTAACCTCTATGTTGAGTTTCCGGTAAAGTTACTTTGTGACCGATGAAATAACTTTATTTATAACCTGTAACAGAGCTGGCAATTATTTATTTTATAATTATTATTAATGAATATTTATATCATGTGTTTTAGATACATTTAGAGATCGTCGACCTAAATAAAATAAAATAAATAATAAAAAAAATATTAATTTTATAAGCTACTACTAACTTTTGAAAAAAGCTTTTAATATATTAAGGTAATGGTTTTTAGCTACAAAAATATCGGAACTTTTATACAAATAACCCCTGTAAGGGTTTTGCCCTGTAGAGGATGACTTTCCAAAAACGGTAAAACATTTCAATCTTAATTTTGATCATATAGTCCAAGTACCATTTTTATGCATTTAGCTTCAAAAATCCATACAAATTTTCAACCCTGATTTACCCTCTCTAAGGGATAATTTTTGTAAAACAGTGAAACATGTCAATCTTGATTTTAACTTGAACTTAAAGGCCAAATACAAATTTTAATGCATTGATCTTCAAAACTAACGATTTCCCATATCAACTTCCAACCTCTATCTTACCTCCTGAGGTAATTATTATTGCAAAATCCTTTCTTACTGCTCGCCTACATAATAAAATGAACCTTTGAGCAAAATTTCAACTAGACTCAGTAGTTTAAGGCTGTGCGTTGATAGATCAGTCAGTCAGTCAGTTTAGTTTTTTATATATATATTGTGCTGTTGTGTTTTTTGTATCTATATATAGATACTAAAAACACAAACATAGAATAGAAAGCCTTCAGAAAAAAAAACATACATAACCTAACTTATTTATTTATTTATTGATTAAGAATCTTACAGTCATCTAAGTTTGGCATAAGAAAAACTGAAGTTAATGATAGAAATAAACAAATACTATTTAAATCTGAATATCTAAAAGTAAATCTCTAAAATAACCTAATATAGGTAGGTAAGTTTTTATAAGATACTTGTACTAAAACTATTTATAAAAATAGACTTGAAATCGTATAAAATATTTAACGAAGCCAGAAGCGTCAAGTCGTGCTAGTACACGTTTTCCACACGAGACAACCAAAAGCTAGATTACCGCAAGAGCACTTCAAGTGTCGACTCTCAGTTCGTTACCTCACAAGGTAGGCTTTTACCACAACTTTATATACTTAGTAGATAATTTATGTGCACATGTACACGTGTATATTTACACTTTGCTCGACATCGAGTTAAAGAAACTATGAAAGACACAATTAGCTCTTAGGAATTGATCGATATAATACTCTTGGCTACTTACCTATACTAAAAAATATGTGCTTACTAAAGCGCCGTTACCTGCACATACTGTGACACTGGAACACCTTAAAACCTGAGCGGTCACGCACTAAGCGATTTCAGAAGTGCTTCCTACTGCGAATGAACTTAGGTTGTTCTGAACTGGCTTCAGAAAAGGAGGTTCTCAATTCTACCCGTATGTATGTAATATTATTAGAATTGGACAGTTTTTGTATATGTTCGTCTAAACCAGCTTCTTAACATGTGTGCCAAATTTCATATTTCATAAGTGTATGTGTGTATGTATGTTTTGATGTTTGTCCACGAGTATCTCAAAAACTATAAGTCGGATTGCGAAAATTCTTTTTTGCTTGGACTAGGTATAGTTCAACTTAGGGAACAGTGAAGTTTCATCAAAATCAGTTCAGTAGTTTTTGAGATATATAGTTACATGTGTATCAGTCACGAGGTAAATTGCTTATCAAATATTTAATTGCTAATTCACTTTTTGAAATTCTCATTGAGATTGTTTTGCATTGAAAAAAAAACCGATAAAAATTTCAAAAAGTGAATTTGCAATTTATAAAGTAATCGAGTAATCATAAGATGGCAACACTAATTCATGTATCATAGTAGATACTATAATTTCACCTGAAAGTACACGTAGGTAAATAATTGAGTAAAGGGACTCGAACGAAAAAAAAATTGTGATTCGTTTCAATTACAACTGAAATTTAAAAAATGAATAAATATTTTTTTCTCCCTTTTTTAAATAAATTACAGTTTTGAAGTCAGTTTAATTTTTTTAATTACATTTTTGTAATTAATAATATAAGAAAAACAGTAATTTGGGCAACAGTAATTAAAATCTGACCTATCTTTGACTCGTTAAATTCCATACTTTTTATTGTGCCTCATAATCTTCAATTTTAATAATTAATAATTTTAATAATTTTCTTATGAATAGTTTTAAATAATGACAAGGTTATTAGCATAATATATTCTTATCATATGTTGTGGAATTTGATATCGTTTGATGCCGTTGGAAATATTAACGGAATACTTCTGCTTTCTTGATGAACCTAACCTGCCTGACCTAACCAATCAGCAAATACTGAAACACATACCTAGGTATAATAACATCAAACGTATTGGCCGAGAGGAGGCTATTTAATTAAAAAGGGAAAATCCTTGTATATTAAATATAGGTATCTAATTGATAGTGTGGCAAAAAAATTGTGTTTTTCATGACTAATTAAATGTACTGTTATATATATTGTTTGCAGTTTGAATAAACCATTTTGACTTTGACATTGACTTTGAATAAGCGAAACTTTTATTATCAAAATGAGTAAAACTTATTTTCTCATAGTCGATAATAAAAAGCAAAATGCATAAACTTGTAAACAACTCTCGACATGTCAAAAAACCCAGTCTTTCGAAACTTAAATGACGTTTTTTTTTTAAATATAACACTTACAGTATAATATAAGTGCACTAATATGAAGTTAAATAATCTGTCTAGCACATATGGTACATTTTATAAACAATTAATTTGTTTAATATAATAAATAATAACATTAAAACTAATCATTCTTGGACGTCCGTGAGACTGTGTTTATGTGATGTGGCAGAGAAATTGGTCGAAAAATTCATCTTACCGGAATACTTTAGTTTTTAATATATAAAGTATTACACTGTGCTGATTCCTAGTTAATATTAGCGTTCTAAGTACTGTCGTTTAATTATAATTTATAAAAAACTAATATACCACTGTATACTGTATATCTATATATATATTTTTTATTTTTATTTTATAGTATATTTTTTCCTCACCTTATTTGTTATTTTATTTTAAAAAACTTGAGTTTTTGTTTTAGATTTTTTTTTTAAATGTGAATGACCGCTATGAGAGATAATGACTTTTGGATTTTCCAAATTTTTCACTATTCTCAGGAGTCAATTTAGGTCCTCGCGTGAAATTTGCCTTTTTTCACTTATTTTGCAATTTACAAGGATTGCCATGCAAATTACTGCTTAGTGCGTATGGCTGTAAGACCATTCGTTAGTATCGCTCAATAGGTAAGGTTGAATGACCATTCGCATCTTCTTACTGAAAACAGTTGCAAATTCGAAACGAGAAGAAGCGCAAAGTGAAAACACTGTTGCATTTTGTTTAATTGTTATGCTAGGTTAAAATTTATCTTTTATTTTGAAAAGCAAAATAAAACCCTTGAAACAAAGGGTTGAAATATTTAAATTATTCCGACAATAGCAAGGTTAGAAACGGGTTGTGAAGACGTTTGAGAGAGGTTCCATGGACGCCTCCACAACGAAGGGTATATCATATTCATTCATTCAATCAAGGTTAACAAAACATACATTTTATACATATGTAAGTAACAGACTTAGAAATAAGGTTAAAATTAAATAAAAAACAAATACTTAACTAAAATAAAAACTATAAATAAAAAACCTGTTCCAGGTTGGCCTGATGAGGCAGTGTACTAAAAAGGCTGGCAGTATTTCCTCGTGAAATTGTAATGGAAATTCTTTGAGCGAAATAACTGCTAGCCCTTCTGTCGTGAGACACATCGACTAAACGTTTCGAATTTTCTTTAAACAAACAATGAGTCCCCGACGACCATTGGCCTAAGGTTTCAACCGCAAAAGACTCAAAAATATGTATGTTTTTTATAATATACTAATACTACTATATAATAAATATAATATTTATAGTATAATGTGTTTCCGACGTTTACGGTTGTCAGCAGAAGCAGCAGCATCTCCCGCTACAGAAGCTTTTATGGAAACCCGAAGTAAATAATAAATTTATGTAAAAAATAAATAGAAACAAATGTGTATGTTCTTCGTAGATTGAAAACAGTGGTTGATCAAAAATTAAATTGATGGCATATCAAGGGTACGTACGTTGCCTCGACATTAAGATATGGAGTTATAATGTAAGGAAATTCAGTTACAGTAAATCATTTATTCCTAATGCAAAAAAACATGCATAAGAGCGATTTGTGGCGCAAGACCTTTAGAGTCGTGTAAGCGTTTATTTATAAAATTGAATATTCTAAGTTTACCTAGTGTAGTGTAGCCTCTACATTTATGAAATTTTCATTTTTGTAAAGCTTAACCAAAATTTGTTTAAAAAGAAAAGCTCACAATTAAAATTTAACATACGTTATCCTAACAAACTTGTTATGTCTATTTATAAATCAAATAATCAAAAAATTGCTATTGTATGCCCATTAAAAGTGTAACATAAGCTTCCGAGCCATAAATATGATCCGAAAAATCAAAAATTCGTTAATTTGTACTTATTACACAACACATTAGAAAAAGTTTGCCTATCTGTGTGTCTGTCAAAATCCTTTTACTCAAGAACGCGTGGAAGTATCAAGTTGAAATTAATATCAAATACTAAAGTCTACGGTAACTTGAAGTTGTAAATAAATCAAACTTCTAAGTGAATGCAAGAAAAAATATGCCCAAAATACGGTCATTTTTGTCGCATATTGTGATCTTATTATGATGATGTTACCTTACAAATGTAGTAAAAAGTCCAAAAACTGGTTATTAAGGTATAAACCTGTAAGACTTGATCACATGATGGAAGAACTATCTACATATAATAGATAAGTTTGTACGGAATCCTTGAAACTGATCACTACTTTCTGAGACACACTTGGACAAGCATACATACCTACTTACTTTTGAATTTTAATAACTATTTCTTTATTAAATCACGTACCGCTCATCTTAGAAAACTGTATAAGCTTTATCAGAATCGGTAATTAAAACAAAACAAAAAAAGTAGTTTTCAAGGTATGCACTGTGAAGTGTGGACCAATCACTAGAAAATCACTGCGTGTCGGGGTAACGGTGCAATTCTAACGCGGAAAGTATTGTGACTATGTTATACGATACCTTTGTCAATTATAACCCGATTTTATACGACTAAGGTGGCAAACAAGCAAACGGTCACCGTAGCCTATGGTTGCTTGTAACATAATCCAGTCACTTGCACTATATCTTAACTTGAATGGGTAATACTCGACGTCACAATACAGTACCTAAGAGACAAACCTTCCCCCCCCCCCCTCCTCCCCACCCATCTTTTCGTTATTTCGAGTGTTTCTTTATCAAAATTAATACAATATAAATTCAACAGGGACGGCAAACTCTTTTCAATTGTCATTTCTTAAAAATAAAACTCCATTTGATTGGATTCCATCCTTTTATCTTCGCTCTTTCATTTAATTTTATTATGAAATTTGAATTTACTGTTCTTTCAGAGAAACAGACTGTTTGCTAAAATAAAATTATGGAAATACCGATTTATTCGATTTCCAACAGTTGAATTGAATTTGTTTATAGGTAGGTTTTTATCTGAAGTACTTTCTCAGAGGACGTTGGTTGAGGTTAATAAATTTTAATTTTAAAGCTACGTTAACTATTTAGTTATATATAAAAACTCCACCCTTTACACGCAGTGTATGTAGGTAATGAAACATTTTCACATTTTTTTTTAAATTGAATACAAAACACCAAAGAGAAAAATTACTGCGATATTTATTTGAATATTTTTCTTTAGAAGTTTGCAAAATTTGCTCCAAATCATTAAAGCGGAATTAGAGCAGCAATGTCTTATTTTCTCTGTATCATCAACATATCTTATTTGCTTTCTATCAATTAACTGGAATAAGGGCAGCAATATCTTTTTGCTCTGTATCATTAAACTGGAATGATGGCAGCAATATTATATTTGCTCTGTATCATTAAAGTGGAATGAGGACAGCAATACCTATCTTTTTTGCTCTGTATCATTAAAGTGAAATGAGGACAGTAATATCTTATTTGCTCCGTATCATTACAGTAGAGTAAGGAAAGCAATATCTTATTTACTCTTTATCACTAAAGTGGAATGAGTGCAGTAATATCCTATTTGTTCTGTATCATTAGAGGGGAAGTAGGGCATTACTGTCCGAAGGGGGAAGGAAAAATGAACTTAGCAACTCAATTTAAAATCTGGCTGTAGGGTTTAATTTAACTGGGAAATAAATTTTTTAGCAAACCCTTTTTTACTTACATGAAAAAAGTCTAACAATTTATACTTTGTGCATTTTCTTGTCACTTAAGAGGGTCTCCAACGTGCATGTTTCGTCCCGGTGCAGATACCAACTATTTGCAACGCTGTAACAAAGATGGTCTCCAATGTGCATGTTTCGTCCCGGTGCAGATACCAACTATTTGCAACGCTGTAACAAAGTGGGTCTCCAATGTGCATGTTTCGTCCCGGTGCAGATATCAACTATTTGCAACGCTGTAACAAAGATGGTCTCCAATGTGCATGTTTCGTCCCGGTGCAGATACCAACTATTTGCAACGCTGTAACAAAGAGGGTCTCCAATGTGCATGTTTCGTCCCGGTGCAGATACCAACTATTTGCAACGCTGTAACAAAGATGGTCTCCAATGTGCATGTTTCGTCCCGGTGCAGATACCAACTATTTGCAACGCTGTAACAAAGAGGGTCTCCAATGTGCATGTTTCGTCCCGGTGCAGATATCAACTATTTGCAACGCTGTAACAAAGATGGTCTCCAATGTGCATGTTTCGTCCCGGTGCAGATACCAACTATTTGCAACGCTGTAACAAAGAGGGTCTCCAATGTGCATGTTTCGTTCCGATGCAGATACCAACTATTTGCAACGCTGTAACAAAGATGGTCTCCAATGTGCATGTTTCGTGCCGGTGCAGATACCAACTATTTGCAACGCTGTAACAAAGAGGGTCTCCAATGTGCATGTTTCGTTCCGGTGTAGATATCAACTATTTGCAACGCTGTAACAAAGATGGACGTAGCTTTGTGTTTTGGCAACACTAATAGTAGTCGAAATGTAGTCTATGCAAATAACCCAACACATATTAATATTGTGCCTTTTTTGGACTAATTAAATTCACATTACGCGAATAGGTAAAGTACTTGTTTATAGTATTGCGTTAGCGTAAATTCAAGTGCTTTAGTAATAGGGAGGTAAGGACAACTTATACAACAGGAATGTAGTTTGTACCCTTTTATTATAATACTTTTTAAGGTTCTAGATCAGGATCTACTACCTATTTTTCATTCCTCAAATACTTATATTAGCTGTAATTTAGGGCTCCCTTAGGTCCACTTAGAGGACATAAGGACAGATAGACGTGGTCCATGTAGTAGGTTCAACAAACATCATTTCAGGTAAGTAATAGTATTCCTCTGAAGCTTTTTAATCATAGTTAATTTTCGCTTTACCCGTCAATAGGACGAAACAGCGCACATACATTTTACATAAGGGTTCCGTATCTCAAAAGGAAAAAAGGAACTCCTATAGGATCACTTTATTGTCCGTCTGTCTGATTGTTTGTCTGTCAAGACCTTTTAACTTAAGAACTCATGAAGATAGTTGAAATTAATATTAAATACTAAAGTCTAGAGTCACTTACAGTTGTAAAAAAAATCAAGATTCTAAGTTAATGCAATAATTTTTGTCGCATACAAACAAATCAAAACTTAAAGGGTACTTCCCGTTGACCTAATATCATGAATTATGGTAATAAGCAAGATGTTACATCATATAGGGAAAAATCCAAAAACTGATAATGAAACCTATGAGACTTGATCTCATGACGGAAGAACTATCTACATATAATAAGTTTGTACGAAACCCTCGGTGCGAGAGCCAGACTCGCACTTGACAGGTTTTTCTGTTACAAAATGATGTTACAAATTGGCTTGGCTTAACGTAAATAAATAATTACAATTAAATATACAATTACATAAGATAAATAAATTCAATGTCAGTAATTTTCTAGCTTTATAGTTACTTAAACTTCAATCAAATAAATTAAGCAGCGGTTCTTGTTGATAAGAAGTTATGAATTAAAAATAGAAAATCTAGAGCTCGAGAGGTTCGGGAGGGTCGGGAGGGTCGGCTGTTATTCTTTAAAGTAATGTTTTAACAGAATCCTAAAACAAATACCGTATCAAGTTAAAGCATGTGAAGGTCTGAAACTTACAGTAGAACAGTGGAATCGAATGGAGAACTGCACATCCGAGTAGAGCTGGCGCAGCCTCAAGTTTTGGTTGGCAGATATCGACATATATGAAATAGTGTCAAACAGTAAAGATGTGCCCCGAGCACCAGCAGAAAAATCTATTCCCGTGGAAAC
Source organism: Apoda limacodes (assembly GCA_946406115.1). Taxonomy (NCBI): domain Eukaryota; kingdom Metazoa; phylum Arthropoda; class Insecta; order Lepidoptera; family Limacodidae; genus Apoda; species Apoda limacodes. Next base: position 36,887,574 of record OX291542.1, read on the forward strand.
TCTAGAACGGCATGAAATTATTCTTTGTGCATCTCTGTACCTATACTATCTCGGTACGAATATCAGAATAAGAACGCGTTATATAGGTTTTCCGTTCTGTCGTATATATTAGGAAGATTTCTATTCTACTTTCATATAGTAAAATTCGAATTATAAATTTCAAAAAAAGTTTATATAGAAAGACTTTACAAACACAATACCAAAATTTAAAAATATAATCATATTAAAACGCTATTTCTTCAACAAAATAATGTTATTATAATACAATCCATACGATACAAGACAATAATTCAATTCAAAAAGATTCCAAAATTTTTTTGCGGACGGAGCACCCGCTACTGCTCATGCGCATTGTTGTGCAGGGTTTTGGCACCATTTATACGTTTTTTTGTTCCGAATTTCGTGGTTTCTTTTCTGTTTTTCTGTTGCTAAAAAGTGTTCGATAGTAGTTAACGTGTAAAAAACTTTACTCCGCCCGATATTTTAGATGTGGGGACAGAAATGATATTTAATCTATTACCAGGAAAGTCGTAAAAATATATGATAAATGCTATCACGACTGTATGGCATGGAAAATGCAAAAAGAGTACATTGTTTTCGGGAACTATTTCTTACTCTATGATATATATTATATATGTATTATATATATTATGATATATAATATTTTATTTGAATCCCAACGTATGAAAGTAGATACAAGGTATTAAAATACTCGTGTGATAAACACACACTCGTGTTTAAAGCCCCTTATTATGCAACAGTGCCATAAACTAATATTATGCAACCCGCTGAGCAAGTTAGTAATAAAGCAACTCCGCAAAGACGTTCTATCAATTGTTCTTTAAAATATGTATGATGGTTCTTTCCGAGCAGGTGTAGTGTCAAATTCAATTCTACCTACCTTGGGAGCGGGAGCAAACACACACTTTACTCCCGTCTAATGGCGAACCATTCAACGTATTTTGAATAGATGTTATGTTTTTTACGGTTCCGTACCTGGAAGGTAATTAGCTATTACCAAGGCTTTGCTGTCCGTCCATCCGTTCGTCTGTCACCAGGCTGTATCTCATGACCCGTGATAGTTAGACAGTTGAAATTTTCACAAAAGATGTATTTCTGTTGCCGCTATAACAACAAATACTAAAAAACAGAAAAAAAAATATATTTAAGGGGGCTCCCATACAACATACGTGATTTTTTTGCTCGTTTTTGTAGATAATGGTACGGAACCTTTCGTGCGCGAGTCCGACTCGCACTTGGCCGATTTTTTTTCTCTTGTTCTCCTCCAATTAATGCTTTTGTAAATATTTTAATTTTTATATTTGTTTTTTAGGTAGGCAATTTAAATATTTTTAGTATAGTATAGTAATTAAATATTTATAGATCTTTGGTTACTCTTTTTGTTTCACTAATGTCCGTGAAGTGACGCAGTAAGGGCTCCAACTGAACATCAGTATTGTACCTACACGGGTACATATCCTGCTGAGGGGGAGCCCTTTTAGCGCACGCACTTTATTTTTGTATATTTTCTTTTTTTTTTCTTAAATATTTTGTATACTGTGTGTTGGCTAAATAAAAAAATTTGTTTGTTTCTTGTTTGTTTGTTTGTTTGAAAAGATTATTTCTATGTATGTATATTAATATGGTTTGTTTTGTAATTCTATGAAGATTTGTGTATTTGTATGATTGATATTGTCGTTTATATATTTTCTAATAAACAGTTTGTTTCCAAATTTCTTAAAAATATTATCAACATCAATTATTTATTCCACATTTTAAATTAAGGGTTTTGATACATACTCATTTATCTCAAAGTTATTGATTTCACAAAGAAAACGTAATTGAAAACGTTTCATGGCCCAATACCATACAATACAGTACAATACGTAACACACTCCTAGTACGTACCTGTCACACTACACTCCGCGCTTAAATTAATTGTACCTTCTTTGTTCTCTATGTAAAAGTTTGAGACGGAACGGAGATAAATTGTAAAAATGAGTTCACGTTAAAACTGTTGGCTGTAGACATACGATACGAGTATTATGTGGTTAATTGAAAGGATTCATTTTACAAAGACATTAAACAACGACATTAAACAAAGACAAACAAAACAAATAGTGTTCGAGCCTAAAACTTATTTAGTTTTGTTTAAGCGATTTCGAATTATAATTCTAAGAGCGAAACTTATTTTCGGTGTACCTGTCCTAAGGGAGAACATTTTTAACGACTAAATTAAGTTTGTCCTTTAATACGATTTTGAGGGAAACTTAAGAGAATACAATTCGGAACATCCCTCAGCGTGCTTCATACAAACGTTTTTTTTACTTATTTTTAACACCACGAAATTTTGAAGACATGTTCTAGTAATAAATATCTAGGTCTGCAGTGTGTCAGTTTTCTGTAAAATTTTATAGTTCAAAAGTTATACAAGATTCTAGTTTTTCATACAAATGGTTTCAAAAAAGATTTCTAGTTAATAAAAACATTTTACAAGATTTTGGAAAACCATAGACATCGGTATTCGGCTTATTGATCAGTAATTGTCAAAAACAAATGAGAAATTCGTTTGTATGAAGCCCGCTTTGAGGTGCCACGAATCGTATCCTCTTAAAACGTACCCGGAAAAAACTAGTAAAAATGTTCGTGACTCGATCCCGTAATGAACAAACTATCTGCATACAAGTGAGTACCTATGGAACCCTCAATTTGTGGGACATTAACTAATAGGTAATTGTACAACGAGTCAAATCACATCTATACTAATATTATAAAGAGAGAGTGCGAATTTGTAATAGTTTTATCCGGACGCAGTACTCCACTTTGAAAAATATATTTATTTTTTTAAAGGTAAATTATTCCTGATAGACATAGGCTATATATTTTTTGTATGAAAGTGAGATGGGGCTGCAGTGAAACACCGTTTGCCGGGTCAGTTAGTGGTAAATAATCCAGCATCCAGCCCGTAGTACCAACCCATTACCCAGATAAGCCGCGACGCAGAGACCTTGACTCAAGATTCTACGAACGGTGAAATTTTAGTTACTCAGATTAAATTCATGAATTAGTACATGAATGTTACTCCAATGGTTTCCTTCTCTATACACGGAGAAAAAACTTTATTAGCCACAAGTAAATAATTCTAATAATCACTAAAATATTAGTAATTCCGAGGACAAGTAAATTACCAATGAGTTTTACTTATTGTATTTAGTAACAGAAGTAAAACTAGTCTTGTTGAATTAACAGTGTTGTTTACTAAAAACAAATAAAATTTATTAAAATGACATAACGTACCACGCTTACAATAAGCGTTAATTACACCAAAATGTCCTGATGAACCTCTATGATGCGAAGTGTACGGGTTGACAACTGGTTCATATACCTGGTAGATGAAGGGGGTTGCGGCGGAAGGTGCGTCAAATTTGTTCTCCTTAGGGTCATCAACTCTGAAGCGGCGGTTATGGGGAATTCCCCGCTAGGTGAGATGTTATGCCTGGAGAACGCCTTGATACACATTACTTGCGATTCAGTTCGTATATATGCGAACTACCAAAAAATCTTTAATAGCGCGATGTAGGACGCGTGACGTCAACCTTGATTCGTAACGGTACGATATGATGGTTTGTTATTAGTAAATTTCACTAATTCTAAGAAAGGTGTTTGTAACTGTAATGACAAGTAGTGTTTTATATACCCACATTAACAAAACTTTTTGTAATCTTTAGTAAGCTTTATATGTTGATATTAATTACCCAACTCATAAATTCGAGGAAAGTTTTATAGGATTTGTAAAATTCTGTAATCCGAAGTACAAATTATTATTTTCGGAAAGTAGTAAAACGAAATGAAATAAGTTGCGTAATTTGCTGCTAATTTACCGTGATTTATCTGTGAAAAAATAAAATTTGCCGCTTTTATATTTTTTGAGTTACAGAGTTTTCTGCTAACTTAACGTAAAGTTAGCAGAACACAAACTAAAAAAATGGGATTTTGAGAAAACTAAATACACAGGAATTTGCCGCTAATTTGCCATGATTTATCCGTGAAAAAATAAAATTTGCCGCTGGTATACATTTATTGTTATAAGGTTTTTCTTTTTTTACGTTTTAGTAGGCAAATAACGAATAAATGGGATTAAGATAGAACTAAATTCATAGGAATTTACCGCTAATATGTCGCGAAGAAATGAATGAAGCTGTTAGATCTGTGGCCATGATATTTTACACCTACTATAAAATAAGTATAACAATATTACTTCGTATCCTATTCTTTAATTTTTAAGTATTTTGTCTCGTTTTCGTGTACAAAATAGAATTTTCATGCTGACATCACTGCCAACCTAATACATATCATACTTCAAATACATTTAATCTGTGATCAGCTTGGTGGAGCATTCGAAAACCAACTAGAGGTAGGGCACTGCAAGTACTCGCTCGAATAAGCTGCCCGAACAAATAAAGCGGGGCATAGCGAGTACTTGCTCGAATGAGCGGCCCGAACTGGGGAAGTACCTCCACCTTACAGAAAACCGCGGCCACAATAACACTAACATTGAGTAGTGTTGTGTTCCTGGCGGTGAGTAAGGTTGCCAAAGCTCTCTTTGAGGATTCGCTGCGCGGACAGCGGAGGGCCGACGGTGCTTGTTGCTGTCATTGCTCGGCGTAGACGCGGCGTGCTGGTTCGGCGGTCAGGGAGACCTGATGAAACGGCTGACCGCTGGCCGCCCGCAGGTTGAACGGGTTCCCGAACCCAGGGATCACTTAATCTCCGCCCTGGGAGGCTGATCCGCCAACCTACTACTACACTCTGAAGTAGTAGTCGTGCCGGAGAAGGAGACCGGAGTGGACCCGGCTACTACAACAGAGGGGGATCAGGGGCCCTTCCGCCCGCCGTGCCAGCAACTTTTTGTCTACTAAGCTGTCTGTGCAGTGAATCCACATCCTTAGTCTAAGTAACTTCATTCAAAATGGCCAGAAATAAAAAAAAGAAAAGAGTTTTTACAGCGGCTACTCCATCCACATATAATGTGGATTTTTGCAACAGGGGTATTCACGCAAATCTTAACGCAGTCCATCACCATCTCGAGACTGCGAAGCCAACCATTCTTTTTCTAACGAAGACGCAAATATCCTGCCCGGCCGACACATCATACCTTCGTTATCCCGGCTACAAACTCGAGCACAATTTTTTGAGTCGTGCCGGTGTATGTATGTTCGTCCGGGGGGATATCTGCTGTCGCCGACTTCATAGCCTTGAAGACAGGGACCTGTCGATATTGTGGGTGCGCGTAGATCATGGCGGCCACACTCGTATCTATGCGTGCCTATACAGGTCTCATAGCGGTGACACGGACGTAACTCGACTCTTCACGCACCTGAGTTTGACGACTGACAAAGTTCTAGAGCAATATCCCACAGCAGAATTAGTTATTTTGGGAGACTTTAACGCCCACCATCGTGAGTGGCTCAGTTCTCGAACCAATAACTATGCAGGGATATCTGCTCATGAATTTGCTCTGACCTATGGATTCTCTCAACTGGTACTTTCTCCAACGAGAATACCAGATATAGAGGACCATACGAGCTCCTTACTGGAACTTCTGCTGACTACACATCCGGATGGATACTCCGTCTCAGTGGATGCGCCTCTTGGCTCCTCGGACCACTGTCTCGTCCGGACTCAAATGTCATGCACACAACCCGATCCTTCTGGGCCAACTAATTGGCGTCGTGTGTGGCATTATAAGTTGGCAGACTGGGATGGATTGCGAGAATTTTATGCATCGTACCCGTGGAGGCAGATCTGCTATAGCTCAGAGGATCCTGACGTCTGCGCAGCCGCAGTCACTGGGACAATCCTCGCTGGTATGGAATGTTTCATTCCTAACCTGCGAGTAGCTGCCGGCGTCAAAAAACGACCGTGGTTTAATAGGTCTTGCAGAGAAGCTAAAATTCTTAAGCAAACTGCGTATGAGGCTTGGACCACTGCTCGTAATAATAAGGATCCGAATATTTCTGAGTTAAAACGCAAATTAAATGCTGCCTCGAGGTTTAGTAAGAAAGCAACTGCCAAAGCAAAATTCCAATTCATCGGCAAAATAGGTGGGCGACTTGCAAGCTATCCTTCTGGGAGTCGTGCTTTCTGGTCACTTGCTAAAGCTGACGAGGGGAATTTCTGCCAGTCGTCGTTACCACCACTGCTAAAGACCGATGGTGACTTGGCCCACAGTGCAAAAGAGAAAGCCGATCTATTGGGCAGTCTCTTTGCCTCTAACTCGAATGTGAACGACGAAGGCGCTGTACCACCTACTATACCGTGGTGCGGTAAGACGATGCCGGAAATCTCTATAACACAACGCGAGGTCCGGCGGGCGTTGCTTTCCCTAGACGTTCATAAGTCGAGTGGGCCAGATGGCATACCAGCAGTGGTGCTTAAGCAGTGTGCTCCTGAGTTATGTCCTGTACTCACGCGCCTCTTCACGCTTTCCTACCACACTAGGCAATTTCCGTCTTCATGGGAAACTGCGAATGTGCACCCGGTGCCCAAAAAGGGTGATAGATCAGATCCATCGAATTACAGACCTATCACTATAACCTCTCTCCTCTCCAAGGTGATGGAGCGTGTGATCAACACACAGCTTTTGAGATACCTAGAAAAACACGACCTGATCAGTGACCGTCAATATGGCTTTCGCCACGGTCGCTCAACTGGTGACCTTCTAGTGTATCTCACACACCGATGGGCACTAGCCATTGAGAGTCAGGGGGAGGCATTGGCATGTAGCCTAGACATAGCGAAGGCGTTCGATCGGGTCTGGCACCGGGGTCTTCTATCGAAGTTGCCATCTTACGGAGTGCCCGAGAGTTTGTGCAAATGGGTGGCTAGCTTTTTGTCCGGCAGACGCATACGAGCCGTAGTTGACGGTAGTTGCTTTGATAGCATGGACATTAATGCTGGTGTCCTGCAAGGCTCTGTGCTGTCTCCTACGCTGTTTCTACTGCACATCAATGATATGTTGGACATCAACAACATACATTGCTATGCAGATGACAGTACTGGATACGCGTATTACACGGGCCGTGCAAGAATCCCACGTTCCGTTGTGGAGGAAAAGCGTAAAGAACTTGTATCTCAAATCGAGATCGGTCTGTCCAAGGTCTCTGACTGGGGGCGGGAAAACTTGGTCCGATTCAACCCTTCAAAGACACAAGTCTGCGCGTTCACCGCTAAGAAAACCCCATTCACTTTAGTCCCACAATTCCAGAACACTCCCCTCTCCATCTCCAAGAGCATTAGGATCCTTGGCGTTGACATCTCCAGCGATGTTCAGTTGCTAGCCAAGGTAAAGCTGGCGTCCAAAAAACTTGGTGTACTCAACAGAGCGAAGCAGTACTTCACGTCGGTGCAAAGGATGCTACTTTACAAGTCGCAAGTCCGGCCCCATATGGAGTACTGCTGCCATCTCTGGGCGGGTGCACCCGGATACCAGCTTGGCCCTTTTGACTCGGTTCAACGATGGGCTGTGAGAATTGTCGACGATCCCAAACTCAATTGCGGTATCGAGCCCTTAAGTCTGAGGAGAGACTTTGCCTCCCTGTGTGTGTTCTACCGCTTGTACAATGGATTGTGTTCTGAGGAATTGTTCGAAATGATGCCCACGGCTACTTTCTACCATCGCACCGCTCGCCATCGACAGGGAATTCATTCTCACACTTTGGAACCGAAATGGTCGCGTACAGTGCGGTTTCAGAGAAACTTCCTCCCGCGAACGCTTGGGTTGTGGAATGAGCTCCCTGCCAAGGTTTTCTCTAAGGACTACAGTATGGGGTTCTTCAAAAAAGAAGTTATTAGATTTCTGAAGGGTCGGCAACGCGCGAGTGATGCAAGCGTCCATAGGCTACGGTGACCGCTTACCATCAGGCGGACCGTAGGCTTGTTTGCCGACTTAGTGGTATAAAAAAAAAAAAAAAAAAGTATGGTGGAGTTACCACTTCAACCCGATGGCTGTTTAAAAATTTGTATAGATTTATTTACCTAGGCTGAGTTTTTTTAGGGGCAATGTAACCAAATTTTTGCATCTCGTGCAATAAATCAATAAATCTGTTAACGCAGCTTAGCAGAACGAGCAGTTTATTTGCACGAGGTGCAAAATTATTATCAAATTGTAAGTTAAAAAAATCGCAGGTCTAGTATTAACTCAAGTTTCCCGATCTTGACACAGATTGCAATGATGTTGGTAGCCGTAGCTTTTTGATAACGGTCTAGGGATTTAGTTTTTCCTAAAGCGGTAACACTAGGGCATAAATATCGGAATCTCGGAATATCGTAACTTCGGAATATCGTAACATTTTGTCCGATATTATAGTTCCGATACTAAATGGCCCAATATTGTAATATCGGAATTAGTAAAATTTTCTAACTGGGATTAAATAAAGCGAAAATGTTCGTTCGTGAAATGTAATGTTTTCTTACTCATTCTTTATCTAGCAGTTAAAGAGCTACCATACGCAATTTCAGCCATTGCATTTAGTTCATTCATACAAACATGAATAAAAATAAAAGAGTTAGTGATTTGGAAGTGGTCAAATTGGCTATACTATATTGTTAGCATGAGTACTACACTAACTTCATAGATGCCAAATATTTACTACTATCGTGCTTTAGTAAACTACACATTTCTCAATAACTTGAGAAGGAAATGGAGAAATGTTACCATTTTGATATTTTGGGATTTCTTATAAACCTATGTACGAAAATAGAGAAAACTATGAGTCTATTGAATACAGTAATACCCGTATCTTACATCATTGCCTTTCAGTGTTGAGTGAGTGTTTTCTCTATTTTTTATGGCAGGATTTAAAGTTAACTTTTACACGAAATCCCTGAACATTTTTAACAATGAGCTGGATTCAAAGTTACTTTTTAGATAAAATGCATTAAGATTTTTAAGAAAACACTATTAACAAAAACGTATGATTTCAAAAAAAAATTGTTGAGTTGTTTTTCTTCACACTTACATGCAGACAAAGCAGGTGTTAAGCCCTAAATTACTCCCATAGGCTGTTTCGTTGTAAATTTTACATTCAAGGCAAAACGGGCGTTCATAGAGCCCACGGGCGATAATGACATATGAAACCTATCATGTGCGCACCGCGCGCGCTCTACATACTTTATCTATCAAGTGTGTATAAAAGCGCCATGGGTAGTTCAAGATATGAACTACGCGCTTCAAGATATGAACTTAATTTGCACCAAGCAAGTAAATACAAGTTTTGACTTCAGCCAAAATTTTTTATTCATAAATTTTTTAGAGCTGATTTTTATACTTATGTTTCCGCCATTTCAATTCTGTTTATTTATTTACTCGTTAATGTGATAAAAACATTCTGTGTAACACGTGCAATACAGAAATTACAAACTCGAGTTATTAAAGCCTGCCCTCAGCCTTAGCCTTCTAAATAGTATCTCGTTAGTAATTTTTCCTTATCATCTTTACTTTTACTTGATCCATTTGTTACGAATTGTTGATTATTTTACTAAGTTTGATTTTGAGATCTTATAAAAAAATTGAGTTTTTAAATATAAGAGCAGAGAAGGAGATTCTACGAACACACTTACTTAAGTAAGGTTTCCAAAAAAAAATGTATATTAGCAGTTTTGTTATCTTGTAAGTCGAGTTTAAGACCTACCGTTAAACATGTATTGATTACTGTTGATGAAGCAAAAGAAGTGTGCCTGGATCGTAGCAGGTAAAAGTTATTTGGGAAACCCTCTTAGGAAACAGGCGTGATGTTATGTATATATTATCTAGTTCCGGATTCCATTCTTGGTTATTTTACTAAAGTTGATTTTAAGTTTTTTTATTAATTTGTAGAATTGTAGAATGGTATAATGAGAAATTTGATAGTACATGTTACATACATATAAGTCGTAAACTAATATTCTCTCTCTAAGTTAATTTATGCTTATATCTTTTATTAAAATGCTTTCAGTTTTATGTTGTTTTGATTGTTTAACCATCATGAGCTTTAACAATGAGTGTATAAAATTGATAGCGATTATTAAAACACTAATTTTCGACCGAGCAAACTTTTTTATCTTTGATGTATAACTTTACCAAGTAAAGTGTAACTTACCTATTACGTCGATTAATAACATTTCTATGATCATTCTTGACTACGACACACTAGGCTAGAGGCTTAAAGACGTCTGTTTGTTTCTTATATTGATTTTGAAATATATGAAAAGAAAATGTTTTGAAATATCAATCTTTTTCTAGCCAATTAAACTTTATTACAACAATGTTCAATTCCGATATTGACATCCAATATCGGAAACCAGTATCGGAATTAAAAAATATCCGATATTGCATGCCCTAGGTAACACTGATCCAGACTAATCGTAAATCTACGATAGTTTTAGATCCTATACTATATAAAATAACGGCAGAGTGTCGCACGATAATATAGCTAAAATCTGCGATATTTTATTGAAAATTACTGTCTTTTTGTCGACTGATAAATTTCAGTGACATTAAAGATTGAACGATCCTATTTCTTGAATGCATCTATAATATTACCAAGTTATTGTTCTGAGTTACCAACATTTCGTGCCATCTCTTACTAAGCGTAAGATTTTAGCGTGCAATCTAACATAATTATTGCACTTCGCGCAATCAACAGCGGGATAGTGAATAGATTTTTCAACATAACAGTAATAGATAGCACGCAACGCATTGCAAAAGTAGCACCGTTCAGAATACATTCCCCGCAGCGCCGCGGAGCGTGTTTTAAACAAATGTTTGACCTTATTTTTTACATTTACTAATCAGGCACAACAAAATTTTGTATACATGATCTAAAACGGAATATTTATGTCTGAAATTTTCCAAAATAAATTCAAAAAAGGTATTAAAGTGACAAATTTTATTTCTTCACGACAAAATCACGGAAAATCATGCAATTTATTAAATTTCAATTGATGGAAGTTGTTTTGCTAACTCTTGTTATAAAAAAAAAAGCGGGTTTTCTCTAAATCCCATTTTTTCGCTAGTTGCCAACTAAAACGTAAAAAAAGATAAAACCCTATAACAATAAATGTATAAAAGCGGCAAATTTTAATTTTTTCACGGATAAATTATGGCAAATTCCTGTGTATTTGGTTTTCTCTAAATCCCATTTGTTTCGTTTGTGTTCTGCTAACTTTACGTAAAGTTATCAGAAAACTCTTTAACTCAAAAAATATAAAGGCGGCAAATTTTATTTTTTCACGGATAAATCACGGCAAATTAGCGGCAAATTCTTGTGTATTTATTTGGTTTTCTCTAAACCCCATAGTTAGCAGAAAATTCTGTAACTCAAAAAATATAAAAGCGTCAAATTTAATTTTTTCACGGATAAATCACGACAAATTAGCGGCAAATTTCTGTGTATTTGGATTTCTCTAAATCCCATTTTTGTCGTTTGTGTTCGGCTAACTTGACGTAAAGTTAGCAGAAAACTCTGTAACTCAAAAAATTTAAAAGCGTCAACTTTTATTTTTTCACGGATAAATCACGGCAAATTAGCGGCAAATTACGGAACTTATTTCATTTTGATTTGCGATTTTTGTTCTGCTAACTTTACGTACATTAGTAAAACTATTGTGTAGTTATTAGCTTATGAAATTCATAACATGTACTTAAAATTAAATTGTTTTCTAATTTCCAGAAAAAAATTGTTGAAATTAATAAAATTTAGTATTAAACAGGTTTTTTATCGAATCATATGTTTTCTCTCTATGTACAACGGTAGTTTAGTTATCACAGCATAATTTTTTAATATAGGTTTTTAAAAAAAATAATAATTAAAAAACCCTTAACTAACGCAAAAAAGAAAATCGAATTGAGTAATAACCAATATATCTTAAATATAGAAACATGTGGATGGCGCGATAAGGTTTGCTCGTTGAAATAGCGCTTAATAAGTCAAAGCCTTCATTTATTTAAGTATCTATTAATTTACTAGCATTTCAGACCAACTTGCTTCGAAACGATCAAATTCTTTTTGCAAATTTGGGGGTTAAATTAGTTTGCAATCTCCCTATTTTAGCTATATAGTTATTGATATAATCTTAGCGGTATCACAGCGCTATTTCAACGAGCAAACCTTATCGTGTCTTACTTACCTTAAAATTGTCTTAAACTTTATTCTACTGTAGGCAACCTATTAAAAATCGAAACGAGTGAGTCGCAAATAAAGCGAAACTTACTGATGACAGTGAAGTTGACCCTCAAGTTCCTGGTGGGGGAGTTCATGAAGTCGACCCGGCACCGGTAGAGCCCCGCATCGGTTGGCGCGACCCCGTCCACGAGCAGCACGGCGGGCGCGGCCGCGGCGCGGAAGTAGGCGCGGCTGCCGAACCCGGAGGGCGAGGACCACAGCTTCGGCTGGGATACCAGCCGACCCCGCACGTCGTAACTGAATCGCAAACAAGACAATAAATGCAAATGAGATTTGGGCACCGAGGGCTCGATACCAGCACACCTTGTCGCGAGCCCGACTTGCACTTGGCCGGTTGTTATTATTTGTTGTTTTACCCTAAAGCTTACACTAAACTAAGAAACTGACACTGTTTCGAAACTAACTGAGATAACAAATCAAAGTTTGAAGAACATTTCGTCAAGCATCTAAAAAATACAAAATATCAATTTTTTACAGTACTAAATATCAATTTAAAAAAAATAGTTTATTTATGGTATATTCTAAACATAAACTACAATATAGTTGCGTTTTGCAAATTCTTTTAAGTTTACTTAATAGAAAATAAGCATTTGTTAATCTTTTTTATTTTGTGAAATTCTGCTTTCATTAAAAACAGCATAAATGTTTAAATATTAGCTCTAAAACTGTTTCGCTTCTTAAAGTTCTTCTTATATATATACTTATTGAAACCGCAATATAAAAGTTACACAAAACTGTTTATTTCATTTATTATAATTGTTTGTTGATTTCAAATAATTATTATATACAAAAAAGTATTTAATAACTTTTAAATGGTGTTCTGATTAAATAAATATACAAGAAGGGCTCAAAGAAGCTAAATTTTTTTAGACCTATTATTTTAATAGTTATCTAGTTTTCAATACAAGCTGAAGTTCCCCCCCCCCCCCCCCCCGTATAATTATATCAACCCGACTATAAACCCGTCTCTATTGTAAATATCCTATAAACAGCAAGCCAAATTCAAGGGGTGGACATAAAAATAGGACTTTCGTAAATTTATTCAATCACTTTTTGGCTCCTTAATCTGTCCCTGTCGTAAAAATCTTGAAGTAGTATTTATTTGTATTAAAATATCACATAAAAAACAGTACTTTTATGTAAACTTTCAACGAAATGTATTGGCCTCGTCCTTAGTTTGATATCCATATGTACCTACTCTCTATAAGGTGTCTACATTCCACACACAACTAGGTACATATCTATCTACTCTCTGCAATGTGTGACACATTCCACACACAACTAGGTACACATCTATCTACTCTCTGTAAGGTGTGACACAATACACACACAACTACATCCATATCTACCTAGTGTCTGTAAGGTGTCTACATTGCACACACAACTAGGTACATATCTACCTAGTGTCTGTAAGGTGTCTACATTGCACACACAACTAGGTACATATCTACCTACTCTCTGTAAGGTGTTTACATTCCACGTTCCAACTTCGCGGGACAAGTCGTTTTTGAAAAGCTGGGTTGAGACCATAGATATAGAATGTACAAGATCAACCATGCTAAATGAAAAACGCAACAGAAAAAAAATTGCAAATGTGTGAGTGGAATACTGTTGTCAAATAACACTATCGATAATTTTACCTGCACAAAATTATTGCAAACTAGCGCGCTGGTGAAATTAAATATTACCTATGTCGCGTTTACATTCGCGCCACGCAGCCTCGGAACGCGTTGTCGGACAAAGCAAACTGTTTACACGCTTGTGCTCGTACATGTGCCCAATAACATAGCGTTGAATGCAAGAGTGTAAACAAACCATTAGAACCTAAACTATTAGGACTATAATCACGTCTTATAGGAAATTTAAAAATATAATCACTTTCTTCTTCAAGAACCCCATATCGTAGTCCCTCGAGAAAACCTCAGCAGGGAGCTTATTCCACAACTTAAGCGTTCGCGGGAGTAACTTCCTCTCAAACCGCACTGTTTGTGACCATTTAGGTTACGAAGAGTGAGAATGAATTCACTGTCGATGGCGAGCGGAGCGATGGTAGAAAGTAGCTGTGGTAATTATTTCAAACAATTCCTCAAAATACAGAATAAATTATACAAGCGGTAGAACAACAGGGAGGCAAACTCTCTCCTCAGACTTAAAGGTTCGATACGACTTGTGAGTTTGGAATCGTCGACGATTCTTACTGCTCGTCGTTGAACCGAATTTAAAGGGCTAAGCTGGTATCCAGGTGCACCCGCCTAGAGATGGCAGCAGGCCGGACTTGTGATTTGTAAAGCAACAACCTTTGTCCTGAGGTGAAGCATCGCTTCGCTCTGTTGAGTACTCCTGGTTTCTTGGACGCCAGCTTCACCTTGGTTTCCAAATGGTCGCGAAACTGGATATAGCTGGAGATGTCAACACCAAAGATCCCAATACACTTGGAGATGGTAAGTGCTGTATTCTGGAATTGTAGAATCACAGTAAATGGGATTTTATTAGCGGTGAACGCGCAGACTTGTGTTTTTATTGGGTTGAATCCTGAAACGCTTAACGCTTGCCGAACCTTCCACTGTGTTATGGAGTTTGCTGGCATAGTCTTAACGCGTCACGGTAAAGTAGGTGGTACAGCTCCTTCGTTATTGATAATCGAGTTTGAGGCAATAAGACTGCCCAGTAAATCGGCTTTCTCTCTAGCACTATGGGAGAACTTGACAGCTTAACAAGCAACCAGAAAGCACGACTCCCAGAGGGATAGCTTGCAAGTCGCCACCTATGAATTGGAACTTAGCTCTGGCGGTTACTTTCTTACTGAACCGCGAGGCAGCATTTAATTTGCGTTTTAACTCAGACGTATTCAGATCCTTATTGATCGAACCGTGGTACAAGCCTCATATGCAGTTTGCTTGAGAATTTTAGCTTCTTTTCAAGACCTATTAAACCACGGTCTTTTTTTGACATCGGCAGCTACTCGAGGGTTAGAAATGTAACATTACATGTCAGCGAAGATTGTCTCAGTGACTGCGGCTGCGCAGATGTCAGGATCTTCTGAGCTGAAGCAGAGCTGCCTCCACAGATACGATGCATAAAAATCCCGCAATCCATCACAATCTGCTGACTTATAATGCCACACACAACGCCATTAATTGGCGCAGAGGAAACGGTTAGTGTGCATGACACTTGATTCCGGGCGAGAGAGTGGTCAAAGGAGCCAAGAGGCGCATCCACTGAGACGGAATATCAGTTCGGACGTGTAGTTAGCACTCCTAGCCTCTATATCAGGTATGCTCGTTGGAGAAAGTACCAGTTGAGAGAATTATGTTTGAGTAATTGCAAAGAATAAAAACCAAATTTAATTGATACGTCTCAATTTTTTTTATTGAAAGTATCTAAATTTAACAAATTTAACATTATTTAGTAATAATACTAAAACTATAAGAACATTAAATATAGAAACTATTTGTAAGTAGGCTTCTGGTGAACAAAACACCGTCATAAAAACCAAGTATTTTATATTATTTTTCATCATGCAACCTCTTACAATTCACCCCCACCGTGCGCGTAATACATATTGCATTTCATACTAATTCTATAAATGTGGCTCGAACAGCGCGTACGATGCGGACAAATGTGCGATGACCTTTGGATGGCTATAAATAATTATCTTATTAATATTCTATACATGTATAATTACATAATTCGATACTAAAGCCGTCGGTCGCCACCTTGTCAAACTCTATGGTAACAAAATGTTTACATATTTTACGCAAAATACTTTCCAAATCCTCATTTAACAACGAAATGATGGTACTCAGTAAATCAAGAAAAAAAAACGCAAGCTAAGATTTAAATTCTTTGTTATTTCATAATTTACCTGTGAAATATGTACTTATTCGAATTATTATCTGTTGTGACTTCACATTAACTCACAGCACAAGACACCATAGTTACCTACAAAATTAAGTTTGTATGTTAATCCAGGATTATTAAAAAAAAATCCATTCGCCTTAAGAGAAACGCTATGTCCTCTTGTGGTCATATAATTTTATACTTTTTTTATCATAATTTTAATGAACGTGTTTCTATTTATGCCGCAGTTAGAGCTTCTCATAGACTTTATTATATATACGCATGACGTCAGCGCTATGTCAATCTCTATCGTAACTAAATGATTACGTATTTTACACAAACTATCCTCTAAATCTTGATTTAGCAACGAAATATAGATAAACATGTAAACTACGATTCAAATGGTTTTTTTCGTTGATTTTTCAGCTGTATTAGATAAAATATTCAATCAACAATGCAGTAATTCTGATTATTCCGTCTTGTAAATAAACATTGGCTCACACTAGAAGACAGCTTTTGTATCTAAAAAATATTTTAAATATTAACGACGGATTACAGAAAGAAAAAAGAAAATTTCAGTCACAGGAAACAAATGACGACCTTACCGGATCTTATCGCGGGAGACATTGACATAGGCACCTATTTTCTTGTGTCTTATTTTGTCTCGCGCTCTATGCACTTAATTTAGATTTCTCGCTTCCACGCTTTATTGGTCTTTTTTTTTCTTGTGCGGAGATTGAACCTGCACCCCTGGTTTCCGAAATTAGTCTTCACTACCAACAGAGCCAAGGAGCCGTCAAACGTATATATCTTTGCCGCAAAAAGAACTCCTAATAGACTTTATTATCGATATCGATACGCATGACGTCAGTGCTAAGTCAATCTTTATCGTAACTAAATGATTACATATTTTACACAAAATATCCCCCAAATCTTGATTTAGCAATGAAATATGGTATTAAATCAAGAGAATAATATATAAACTACAATTCAAATTCATTTTTACGTAAATTTTTCGGATAAATGCGATAAAATATAATTAACAACAAAGCAGTAAAAAAATCATAAATTACCGGTAAAACGTGTATTTATTCGGATTAATGCGACCTGTAACGTCACATTGTCTCACAAAATAGATACCATATTTACAATTTAAATATTCTAAAATATAAATCAAGGATTGAAGCAGGAGAACAGAAAATTCCAATCGCTATAAATAGACCCGCCGATATCGCCGCTTATCAATGTAATTATTGTCACATTCGGCCATTTTCTTCTATCTCATTTTCTCATGGGCACTATGCACTTTATTTGGATTTCTCGCTCCCACGCTTTATTGGTCTTTTGAACGTAGTGAAAAAATCCTATGTCTATGGTTGAGACAGTCTGCATTTCGCTTTTATACATAACTAGCTTTCACCCGCGGTTCAGACTGCTCTAAATTCGTTTATCGGCAGCGTTACCAGATTTTTTTTGCCAAGTCGGGATTTAGGATCTTTTTGAGTGAAAAAAGCGGGATTCTTTCGTCGAAAGCGGGACATAGTAAAAAAACGTATATAATCAAAAGTTTTTGAATATTTATCTTTTTATTTGAGTTCAAATTACGTTTACGTGACAATAGAAAGGTACCTTATAATATACCTAATATTTTACCTAATATTTTAACTTACCCTAGTAAGTTAAAATATTCAAAGAAAATTTATTTTAATAAAAATATGATATTTTAAATCAGATTTGCCCTATCGTTACATAGTTGAGTCAGTACGCTGCACGCGCCGTCGAGTTAGTCCCGAAAAGTGGGATTGAGCCTGTCCCGCGCGGGACAATTAATTTTGATTTAAAAACGTGACTGGCAGCGCTGGTTATCGGTGTAGGATTTCAACGGCAACTTCTCAATTATAGAAAAAAAACCAAGTACATCGTCTTACTAAACTTTTATCTCAAAATCAATAAAACATGCTCTTACACAAACTAAAATATCCCTGTCATACTTCATTAAGCAAAAACCCTGCTGAAGGAGGAACATGTCTAACTAAATTTATGTCATATTATAACGGATCAGTATCCATTATTAATATGACAATTATTTAATTAAATATATATCTTAATTAGACAGAGGTAACGTTTCATCCACCCGAACCCTGGTCATAAAGCGGTCCCACCCCCCAGGTGTCCCCCGGCGGCAACCCCCGGCCCCGACCCCCGGCCCAAGCGGTGAGGGGTCCTTCCGCACTCGACTATTGTCAACAGCTAATATTAAACACACTGACTATACCTACTGTTTCAATATCCTAAAAGGGGTCAAATACATTCGACGGATAATTCGTTTCAGTTGTGAACTAAATTAATTATTGTTAAAGATAATATTTTGGGAATTAATATAGTAATAAAATTTTAGTACCTTATTAAGCTTACAGTACAGTGTCATAAGTTCCGTTTAGCCTATTAGCCAGTTATATGTAACTGCCATGATGTCGTGGGGTGAATGGGTTTGGTACCGCACGGCTGGTAAATTATAAGTTAAACCGTAATGCTTCAAAAGAAGTGTATTCCTCGGGCACATTTCATAGGCACATTTTGTTGCTTGGTGGGCTATGTCCTTAGCCCTGCAGTGCGGACGCACAACAGCTGGGGCAACAAGAATCAAGTAGAACTTACCTGTACAGTGGTTCTCCGTCTGTCTCTTTGAACCACAACACCATGGATACATGGTCCTCCGCCGCCAGCGGGTGGATGTCGCACGGGAGGGCCGCCTTCTTCCCCATCACCCCCTGCACATCCAGCATAGGTACTGGAACAAAACACACACACATCAATCCCGATTTCAAACTCAAAATAAAAAACATTAACATCAGACGAAAGGAATCCACTGCTATACAACCAGACTCCAGCCGTTTGCATCCATCACCAGTCTCATTAAGTGGTCAGCCCTTCTGATGGATGCCCGTGCTGCACTGCTTTTTTTTGCAGTTACTTCCAGTCTACGATCTCCAGAATCATTACATTGCTCTTGTTATCGTGTAAATTTAGGTATCCTATTACACACCCTTTACCCCGCCGTATCAACCGGTAGAAACCTTACACAACCTTAACACCTTATTTCACCCTTGTTTGCAGCTGTAAGTCTTATTATTATTAACAATATTATTGTTATTAGTACTAATATGATATTGGTCAAAAGACTCCTTAAAACTACTTACATCTAAACATTGTATATCGTGAGCTAATTATGTAGCCTTACGTCGGCGGCATCTGATGGGCAAGTACATATAAGCTCAAGTCAAGTTGAAATTATAAATAAATAGCTTCTGCCAGCGGCTTCACCCGCCCTTAATTTTGTTAACGGCGTAAGTTCTTACAGCAACTCCTCAATTATAGAAAAAAAACAAATAAATATTTCCTCTTTAATGGCATAATACATTCGTGTCTGTGAAACCATGGAAATACACATACAAAATTTCAACCCAGTCGGTCAAGCCGTTTAGTAGTTGACATACCGACAGCAGCGCTACCTACCGGGTCCAATTGTATTTTTAAATCATCTATATAATAATAATAATTATAATATAATAATATTTTTACGACATGTCAAAACACACTGGTTGTCTTCTTCCAGCTGTAGAAAGGCCACAAAATCGTTTGACATCTTAAAAGATTACTTCTTGACTTTGGGAGAAGACGAATGTCCTACGATTCTCTGTGTTTTTTTTAATAGCGAACGAATTAAACTACACCTAGCTTTGTTTCAAAACTCTTTAAAAGTTCTACAAGATGCTGTTCTAAGTCTAGATAGTGAATCATTATTGTGTTTTGAAGGCTATGATATAATGGTCAGCCTTACTAAAAATTAAAACAAAGAGTAGAGAACTCGTTTTTGGGTTTCACATGCAGTAATCTTATAAAAAAGTTATCGCCTGAGATAGCCGCATCGATAAAATCTGATTGTTGTGCGTGGTACAAAAATATTCTAAAGTAGGGACTCGATATGACTTTCAAAACACTAAAATGGCAATATATAACCCTTTGCCCTGAGAGAAGATATTTTGACATATCAATCAGCCGTTATAATAATAGAAAACTTTAACATTGTTGCATTTTTCGAAATGGACAATCTTTATGAAGAACTGTTCAATGTGAAAGCTTTATTGCAACCAGCAGTGCAAAATAAAGATCAAACTACAACCGAAAAGTGGAGCAATATTTTCAAAAGTCTAAATTGTCCCAATTTGTTGATAATATTCTCTTTCATGGCATCAATACTAGTTTCAAACGCCGCCACCGAAAGAGTATTTTCTCAAATTAATATTTTGTGGTCCCAAACGAGAAACCGGTTATCTTTAGAACATGTAAAAGCTGAAGTTCAGTCAGATAAAATATAACTTTGACTTACCTTGCCGTGACTTTTATTCAATGAGTATGCATTAAACAATAAGATACTGCTGAAAGCAGTAAAGTCAAATGATAAATATAAGTTTAAGAAAGAATAGATTATCATAATTTGACATTGTTTTGATTATTTATCATTTTACTTCACGTCATTTCATTAAAATACATTTATTGTTTGCTATTACTTTTGAAGTGAAAACTTCTTTAGCGGCGTTGTGCACTTTTTTGGTATGGGTAAAAAATGATAAACTCGCGTCAGATCACGTGTCCTAATCGTGAAAATGCGTAAGACGGATGGAGAGTAGGCAGCTGGCGCGGCGAAGGAGAGGGAGTATCCCCCTCTCTTTCTACGACGCGGCGAAAATGTATGCCTGCGCCTGCTGTTTCGTTTAGGCGGCGCAGAGCGCTTGCGTGAATGGTTGTGTGTAACATAAACATGTTACAGCGTGCTACGCGCATCCATGGATGGTGACAGCTGATGGCTCGACCGTCTGTGTAGTGGCCATACTGCTGTGTATTCGTAAAATTCGTGTATATAAAGTGTTTAAAATATGGAAATTGAACAAAGTGCATCTTTGTCTTTGTAAAATACGGAAACCGTAATGCCACGCCTATTATAATTTTTATTTTTAGTATTTGCGATTATGAGTAGTACAGGGAAGTTGGATACGGAATTTTAATTCTATGACAGATTGCGATGTCAAATATACTACGTCAAAAAAGTCTTGTGACATATTTGAGTGTTAAGCGCGAATCGTGTGTAAAGGTTTTCACTTCTGCCGGCACTCCCTGAGTGCAACTCGTTCTCTTTTTTAAATAAAGACTTTTAAGCTCCCATATTGTTGTTATACTGTCAAATTCAAATTCAATTCAAATTCAATATAATTTATTCAGTTTAGGCTACAATAATTGAGCACTTACGAATGTCACTACGCCATCGGTTCGTAAGTCTACAGGGCGGAAGACCTTGTACTGAGAAGAACCGGCAAGAAACTCAGCAAGGGCATTTCTTTTCTCCCTTTCTCTTACAGGGTCCAATTAAAATATTGGAAAATACCCTCCCTATCATAAAAGGACACTTTCCATTACAAACATAAAAAAACATGAAATATAAAGCACAAGCACAACACATGGTTATTCACCAGGGATGTGTAGCTCACTACGGTTATTCAACAGAGATGTGTAGCTCACTACTGTTATTTAACAGTGATGTGTAGCTCATTACTTTTATTCAACAGGGACGTGTAGCTCACTACTGTTATTCAACAGTAATGTGTAGCTAACTACTTTTATTCAACAGGGATGTGTAGCTCACTACTGTTATTCAACAGGGATGTGTAGCTCACTACTGTTATTCAACGGGGATGTCTAGCTCACAACGGTTATTTAAAAGGGATGTGTCGCTCACTACTGTTATTCAACAGGGATGCGTAGCTCACTATTGTTATTCAACAGGGATGTGTAGCTTACTACTGTTATTCAACAGGGATGTCTAGCTCACTACTGTTATTCAACAGGGATGTCTAGCTCACTACTGTTATTCAACAGGGATGTCTAGCTCACAACGGTTATTTAACAGGGATGTGTAGCTAACTATGGTGATTCAACAGGGATGTGTAGCCCACTACGGTTATTCAACAGGGATGTCTAGCTCACAACGGTTATTTAACTCTCGCATTTGAAGCCTCTCTGGCGCCAGGCGGCCGATGGTGGATTGCAGCGGGTTATTAATACTATATTTATTATATTATTATACTGGTACCTATGTAAGTATATACATATATCTATGTATTTTCTAGTAGTATCAATGTTTGATATACTGTGTTTTATGTATATTTATATGTATCTTTGTGTATGTATTTATGAATGTACTAGTTGTTGCCAACGGCACAGTCCGCGCTGGATTGGCGTAGGATTACTACGACCACTCGCGAATGATAGTAACAAAGTTGCAATAGCAAGTTCTACCTGTGGCTTAAGTTCATGCACGTGAAATCAAATCATTTCTGCATAAACTTCTATTTTTTCAAAAAAGAAAAGTCTAGCACACGTCCTCATCGTCTCCTCAGAAATCCCGGTGCGAAGTGTTTGGCTCAGTTAGATGCACCTTTATGACGTGATGCAGAGACAAACGAACAGACATATTATCGCATTTATAATATACTAGCTTTGGCCCGCTGTTCCACCCGCCCTAAATTTGGTTATCGGTGTAGGATTTCAACGGTAACTCCTCAATTATAGCAAAAAAAAAAACAGATAATAGTTGACGTTTTCAAGTAGCTTTTGTCCTTTTCCTGGACTCAAATACCGAAATACTTTTCAATATCTGAATTCCTTCCACGATTTATTTGACCCTATGCTACATATAAACAAAAAAATAGTAATTGCACTGTTTGACTTTGTTTTTATTAGCCTACTAACTTTTTGATATAACCTACTAAGTGTTTCAGTACATATTGTATACTTGTTAGCTGATTATCAAAGTATTATTACTTTAAATGGAACTACTTGCCAGCTCTTTTTGGCAGAAATTAACATTGTTTATTTTTTTTTTAGTTGTATCGACGATTGTGAGTGTAAAAGTATTCTCAGAATCCTATTTGAATAAATATTGTTTGATTTGATTTGATTTGATTTAACCTATTTGTGGTTTTACCAAATAAGGTATATCTTGCATCGACAGAGGAGCATTATGAGAAACTAGCTTCTGCCCGAGGCTCCGCTCACGCTAATTTCGGTTATCGGTGTCGGATTTCTACGACAATTCCTTAATTTTATATCCAGGAACTGAGAATAATGTTAGATATTGAGGCAAAAAACGGTGTGTGCCTTAAAAAAATAAAAATTCACCCAAAACGATCTCTAAAAGTAGTTTACCCGAATTGTCGAAAAGTATATCATCGAAGTGTTTTAGATAGACACAGTATTCTATTATCCATATAATTATTACCGAACACTACGGCAAAACACCACAACAGGAAGTTGACAAAAAGAAACCAATAGGTACCAACATACCTATTTAATATTAATCACCGCAGCATCTGGTAGCAACACATATCGAGTCGAATTTCATGAAGTGAATACTCCCACAGTCAGTCGAGTCGAACGCGCTCGGCTGCGACAAAACAGTCGCACGGTGTCGCATGTCGGCCGGGCTGCCGGGCTGCCGGTGTGGCCGGGCTGCAGTAGCCAGCATAGCCTATCGAGTTACTCGTTTGTCCGAAAAAATATAGCTGCTACTGTCTAACGGACTGATTGAAATAATTCAACCGCAACGTATGATAAGATCACAATGAGTAAGTTTTTGCTTGTTTAAAATTAAAGTATCTATCGATTGGTACAAAAATAACGTAGTAAAGAGGAGTGTTAAAGTTATACAAGTATAATAAATGGTATCATCAGCCATTTTTGAACCCTACTAAGAGAAAGAAGGCCTAGGCCATAGTCAAACGCGTTGGTCCAGTGCGAATAGGAAGACGCTGTCAACTTTGAAAATATTAATTAAGCCACCCAAAGAAACAACGAACTTTGCTTAATGTGATGGCACACCACACACCACACACCCAAACGTGTTAAGTTCGCAAGAATTTTATTAATTTTATTTCAGTCCTGGTACACTTTTTGACGTGAAAAACTGCTGCGTATTGTAGTGAACCACGTCTGGAGTCTTCTCAATCTGTTCTTTGTTCTTCTTGACCACTGTCGTTTGAGCTCTGCTCATTTTGTATCAAATGTAGGTACTATTATAAACATTTTGGATAGAATGCTCGTTTAACCAACAACTATTGGAATTATTGCAGTAGTGTAACTCCAAAATATTCTTTCAATTTCAAGTAGAATTGTTAAATACTTGTTCATAAATCAGTTAAAACTATTCCAAACGGCTAACAGGTAAATACAATAAAGTAAAAAATAAACTAAACCAAAACTTATTTTTCACAAGGTTGTGTATTTCATTTCGTTTTATTATTATAAAACACCATCGGGACAATTTATTTGTGTTACCCGACAACGACGACGACGACGAGTATTTAAATGACAAGAGTAATTGGACTTAACAAACTTTTTTTTTTTGACATGTTTCGTGCAACATTCAAATAGATAATAGTTTTTTTTTGACATAATTTTATATTTGTAACTTGACTTAAGATTCTGCTATTTTATTTTGACATATATAATTTTACTATTTGTATTTAAACTTAAGTTTTTTTGTGGTAGTATTACCTACTTATTTATGTTTTATTGTTCTTAATTTTATTTGTATTGTTTTGCTTTTTAAGTACATAAATACATGTACTTTTATTTAAAAATTGACATGTAAAAGCGCCTTCTTAAGGCCTACTTACTGAATAAATAAATAATGAAAACAAGTCTGCCGATAACAATACAATAATTATTGAAGAATACTGACAGCATGTAGTGACGGTTAGTTTTGTAAATGACGTCAGCATATTGACTAATTACAATTATAATTACTCACCATGCTGACGTTTTTTTCTGCACTTGTACATTACAATTAAAAAAAAATTGGGTTTAAGCAATAGAACTGACAAAACATTAATAATTTTAAATTAAACTAAAATAGTATAATTCTAAACTAATATAAATCGTACAAATAAATCTAAAATCTAAACAAAATATTTTAAAACTAATTGAGGTACTGATTCTCTGAGCAAGAAAAGAGCCAGCCCTGCGACAATGATAATTTTGGGCGTTATTTCCTTGAGAAATTTATGGTCACATGGATTCCATGGGCCAAGAGTTTCTACTGCAAACGGCACTTCATGTGAAGCTGGGCTACATGATGATATACAACGTTTGTGGGTATGTGTATGCATATGGGTATGTGTGCACGTTTGTGCGATGCGCCCTCTCGCATTTGGAACCTCTCTGGCGCTGGGCGGCCGATGGTGGATTGGAGCGGGTTATTAATACTATATTTATTATATTATTCTACTCGTACCTATGTAAGTTTATACATATATGTATATTTTTTCTAGTAGTATAAATTTTTAATACACTGTTAGTGTTTAATGTATATTTATATATTTATTTAGTAATATTATTGTAAGAAATTTGATAATTTAGTAAATGTTTTTGACAATCCAATCTTCACCTCTTACCTAAATGTTTTTAAAAGCAACTATAAATCAGTTTTCTGTTCAGAGTACGTGTGTTCGCCCTGTGATGTTAAATGTAAACTTGCGTGTGTAAATCTCAACATGAATCGGATTTATATTTTGTTCCTTTACTACACACTTTGTAACTAATATCGAAGTTTTATTGGAGTTGCTTGAGTATGTCTATGTGTATGTGTGTCGGGTCGTAACGTTCCCTAAAACATGGTTTAGCGAAGCGATGGCTGATTCATGTGTCATACTTGTGTACGGGTGCCGCTGTGGAGGCTGGTCTGCTGTTGCTAACTTCTTTGTATTCTTAGTATTCGGTCATCGGTATAGGATTTCAACCCCAACGCCTCAATTATTTGGGGACTGATAATACTTGACGTTTTCAAGTAGCTTATGTCCTATTCCGGTACAGCGGTTTTAGCGTGAAAAGGTAACAGACAGATTTACTTTCGCATTTATAATATTTATTATTATATTATATTCATGGATAGTATTGATAGTTTATGCTTACATATGCTTTTGCAAAAATATAGTTATGATGGCGCAAATGCCACTAGTACTATTAAATATCGAAATTCTCTAAAATATCTGAATTCATTCACTCAATTGACGATATTTGACGCTTTACATGGTGCGCCCCCTGGGCTACATAAAAACAAAAATCGAAATGTTTTACTTTGTTTTTAGTAGCTTACTAAATTATTATTTTTATTACCTTATAAGTGTTTCGGTACATATTGTATACTCTTTAGCTAATTATCAAAGTATTGTATTATTACTTTAAATAGAACTTCGTGCCGGCTCTTTTTGGCAGTAATTAACATTGTATACATTGTGTTGACGATTCAAAAGTGTTCTTAGAAACCAATTTGAATAAAGTTTGATTTGATTTGATTTGAAGACTAGTACAATTTTGAAATATTTTCTAATGTTATACCTACCCATAAAAATAGCAGACACATAATTACAGTATAAAAATAATGTCGGTGAACAAACCGCAGCCGAACATCTGCGATGCGAACACAAAACACAAATCTCATCGTACAAAAAGTTCTGATGCTTGAAATCTTGAGCACAAACAATAACAATATCGCAGCGCAATGGCCGCGCAGAACAAACAAACCTGGGAAAGACCGGCTTCAACAAATATGGCTTCCCGGAATGCGCGATGCTTTGTTTGCAAGGGGCAATCTTAGTGGCAAGAGTAGCGATTTTAATAACAAAACTATTTATTTAAGCAATAAATAAACTTTTGAAAATGAACCTAAGTGTAGTTTTCATGTTTCATAATTTTTTATTGTCTAAATGTTTAGATACCAGCATTTTACGTTTCGTAAGTGTTTTTTTTTTTTTTTTAATAAATGGAAATTAATTGTGTCAGTCAGTAATTACATCCAGACTGTAACGTATATACATATAAAGACGTATTCTTACATACATTTCTGTATCTTCTTTTTAATATTATCAAGGGATAAAATTTGTAAGTTTGGATCTAGGAAATCTTCAAAAATAAATCCCTAATTAATATTAGAAATGGACTTTCAGAGACGCTATATTTTATTTTAAGTAACATAAGCATTTAGTTCAAATTTGTAAGTCAAGTCGAGAGAAAAATGCACGAAGCAACACTATTCGTAACGGTACGGTCCTTAGGAATAACGTACAAAAGACATAAAGAAAAAAGTTGTAATACCTAACTATTGAGCGTAGGTACTTATCAATATTATGCAAATATGCTTGTAAGTATAATAAATGCTTACCTACCTATAAAAAACCGGCCAAGTGCGAGTCTGGCTCGCGCACCGAAGGTTTCGTACAAACTTATTATATGTTGATAGTTCTTCTCCATCGTGAGATCAAATCTCACAGGTTTATTTAAAATAAATTTATCAGTTTTTGGATTTTTTCTTATATTTAATGATTGATTCTAAGTCAACGGAAAGTACGTACTTACTTATTGAATTAACTTAGAAACTTGATTTTTTTACATCTTAAAGTGACAATAAACTTGAGTATTTGATATTAATTTCAACTATATACCTCCACGCGTTCTTGAGTAAAAGGGCCTTGACAGACAGACAGATATATTTTTTAATATGTTATAACTATAAATTAAGAAATTTGGGTTTTTTTTCTATATAATTATATATTATATAATATAAAAAAATAGTAAGGCCTTACTTCGTGCCAAATTTCATGATTCTAAGACAACGAGACACACACAAATATATATTTACATATAAATATATATCATAAATACAAAAAAAATTAAAATTAAATTTTACGTGTTCGGAAAACATCCCTTACACGGCAAAATAGGGGATGAAATTTATATAAGAATACTAATATGTTTGTAGGTAAAACCATGAACAGGTAAAAGCTTTCTTTTTTTTATTAAAATCCACATCGAAGAATTTTCGGGAATAACATAGCAATATAATAATAAGCTGGCACAAAGACCATTCTCACACTTTTGATTTTTTTTTGTATAGGCACGTGTCAGATACAGACGCATTATTTAATTTCTTCTAGGTACGCCATCTTTGGATAACCACCACTGTCTGTCGGTTATCTATCAATCCGCTATCGCTTATATTACTGTGACGCCTACCTCAAACATACACTGAATTTTATTACAGCTTCAGGGATATTACAGAGAAAGACCGTAGGACTCCCTATTACAATCCGGTTCTGAAAACAATTGGTAGAGAATAAACAAGGGTATTGGATGGAGATCGATATTAAGTACTAAGAGATGAAAAATAGGTAAGGCACCTGCCGATATAGAATATATAGTTGTAAGTTGATATTGTCTTATCGATCAAAACGAAACTCTTCAGACAGGCTTGTAATATAGCTCAATAATATATAGGCCTCGCTCGGTTAACAAACAAATAAGGGCGAATTGAAGCCAACAAATGTATTGTAATGCTCTGCGATAGAAGAATCAATTAGGGCTTCTAAACTTCAAAAAGAGGACTAAGTTTTTACTTTGAAAAATAATGAATTGTGTATAAAAATTGATTAAAAACCAAATACACCAAAATGTTTTCAATAGATCGAAGGTC
Organism: Apoda limacodes; assembly: GCA_946406115.1. Lineage (NCBI taxonomy): Eukaryota > Metazoa > Arthropoda > Insecta > Lepidoptera > Limacodidae > Apoda > Apoda limacodes. The sequence goes on from OX291542.1 coordinate 36,916,221, forward strand.
TGTCCAAACTATTATAATTGTAAGAACTTTAAATGTTTGTATATTTGTATTTGCAAATTGGCTTGCGCCCTGAAGGTATAGTTGAACAGTGTGAACAGGTTTGGTAGAATTGTGGGAACAGGCTAGGTACGACTGTGTGAACAGGTTTGGTAGAATTGTGGAAACAGGCTAGGTACGACTGTGTGAACAGGTTTGGTAGAATTGTGGAAACAGGCTAGGTACGACTGTGTGAACAGGTTTGGTAGAATTGTGAGAACAGGCTAGGTACGACTGTGTCAACAGGTTTGGTAGAATTGTGGGAACAGGCTAGGTCCGATTGTGTCAACAGGTTAGGTATGGTTCTGTGGACAGGCTAGGCACGATTGTGTGAACAGCCTAAGGCACGATTGTGTGTACAGGCTAAGTATGAGTGCTAGTGACGAGAGACAGTCTTTTAATTCAAACCTTCAAATCTGATATGACGACATTCTTACTAACAAAACGGGGTTGAAATTATTAAACTTTAGTATTTATTTTACCTTTATTTTATTTATGTGTTTTAAGAACTAGTTTCTATCCTATTTCTATATGTTACTATTTATGAGTAGGCACAAACTATCGCTATAAATATTTTACTCCTATTTTACTGAATGCCTATAAATGTAAAGGTGTTACATCCGTCCTTGTGAAAAAGCATTTAGTGCAATAAATTGTTTTTTTTTTGAACATTTACTTTAAAGAATGCATTCTTTGAATTAGCTTCATTACCTTTCTCAAACATTAAACACAACACACACCCCAGTTTTAAATCCAAAAGTTCCAAGAACCACTCTTCACGTAATTCTTTATAATGTTCGTTCTAAAATCCCAAACAATGAGTACCTAATTGTATCAAAGCCGTTCTTAAAAATTCCAACACCCTCCGTTCAACTATGATAATTTCTAAGAAACCCGCCCGGCAGCGGGCCACCGGCCGATCCTGTTGACCTCTGTTTACGAGATCACCTCAGTGTCAGCAATCAGCGTTGCGGCTACCCACATTATAATTAATTCTATTTTAGAACCCTATCCCTTATTCCTGTTAAGTCCGGCTGCGCTGCATCACTAGCACATGTAAGTAAGGAGTCGTCCACAAAACAAATAACCAATCGCATCCAACTGTGGTAAGAAACTCGGCAATACCAAGCTGTTTACACGACGGTCGATGTCGCGTGGTACAACTCATGAAAGTTACAGTTTAATGTTTGAACTACGTTTATACTTTTTCACCTCTTCAGCACCAAAAGAGTGGTTTTGCTGTTCAGAAATTGTGGGCAAAATCGATTTTTGCTGAGAGCGTGAGACAAAGTAATGCAACGTTCGAATAATTACCTTATGGAATTTTGCGATACTGAAACGTTACTGACTGACTGACTGACTGACTGATTGATCTACCAACGCACAGCTCCAAGCACTGGACGGACCGAGCTGATATTTGGCACACGAATTGGATTGGATGTAGGCGTTTTTTTTTTTTTTTTTATACCACTAAGGTGGCAAACAAGCTTACGGCTGATGGTAAGCGGTCACCGTAGCCTATGGACGCTTGCAACACCAGGGGCATCACTTGCGCGTTGCCGACCCTTCAAAAATCTAATAACTTCTTTCTTGAAGAACTCCATACTGTAGTCCTTGCAGAAAACCTTGGCAGGGAGCTCATTCCACAACTTAAGCGTTCGCGGGAGGAAGTTTCTCTGAAACTGCACTGTACGCGACCATTTAGGTTCTAAAGTGTGAGAATGAATTCCCTGCCGATGGCGAGCGGTGCGATAGTAGAAAGTAGCCGTGGGCATCATTTCGAACGCTGAGAAAGAGGGTTTTTTAAAACTGTGGTGAGTTTTCCAAAGGGGTAAAACGGGTGTTTGTATGGAGGACCAAGATCGCAAGGTTAACCCATTAGTTAGTTTTTAGTAGTTAATTATTAATTATTTTTGAGAGAGAGAGAAAGAGAGAGAGAGAAAACTTCAAGCGTGAGTGGGTTTTTTTTCTATAATTGAGGAGTTGCAAGGAATTGTAAGAAACCTATGCCGATAACCAAATTTAAGGCGGACGAAGCCGCTGGCAGAAGCTAGTTTACGTATATATTTATATTTTTATAAAATGAGTGACGTGAAGATATTTCTTGAACACCAGAAGATCAAAGATACCAAGTATCTAATGCCGAACTAAGCTTTTTACCAGAGAAGTCCCGTGAAAAATATCTTAAAGCATAAGAATTGTTCAATAATTGGCGACTTTCAAAAGGTGCTAATGTTAAAAGCTAAGAATAGTTAGTACCTATTGTTTATTTTTGATAGGAGTAGAGAATAGTAGGTAGTATTTGTAAATTAGAATAAACTTATTGCTTAATATTGCCTAAGACCTATTTTTTAGCACTGCTAGAGGTCAAAAGTTTTATGTTTCACACGAGAGCAAATCATTTTAGGTCTCGTGCCTTTAAATCCCTCGCTGTGCTCAGTAGTTTATATTTTAAATTTTCTTTTTGCCGTACTCGCTGATGTCTACACCGCGACACCGCGACACCGCCGCCGCTCGTCCCTCGGCCGGTGCCCTAACAATTGTTTACACGTCGACCTCCAGCGCAATGCAGAACATTACCGAGCTCGTGAATGGACAATTTCAACCTTGTATTTGTATGAGCGCGTCCTACGATGTGTCGGTATTGTGTTGTGTTGTGTTGTGTGGTCCGCGATAATGACAGGTTAATACATTCATTGCCACCAAGTTATTGACGCCCGGACTTGCCACGCCATGAAATATTATTGTGTACCTAAATTCTAAGATTCAGCTAAAAATATGTTTCTTCTCAAGTCTTACTGCCCTAATTATCATTTTTTGCATTTTTTACTATATTTGTGATTTCTTGCTACGTATCAATTTCATGATTCTAGGACCACGGGAAGTACCCCGTAGGTTTTAATTTATTAGTTAAATTCATCCCCTAAGGGGGTGAAATAGGGATTGGAAGTTTGTATGAAAATTCGTGGATTTTTGAAGCTAAATGGATAAAAATTGGTATTTGATCATAACGCTAGCGAGCATAAAAAAAAATATTTTGCAAAATTAACCCCATAGGAGAGTAAGTACTTTATATAACTTCTACCTGGCATCTCTCTTTCGCGGATACAAGTGAGTTACAGCATGCTATAAGAAATGCCTTCAAACTTTTAGATTTAACAATAACCACTATACGGAGCTTGGTGCTAATTTAGGGCAAAACCCGTTAATGTAGAAGTAGGTACCTTCCTTTTTCGTCATTTCGTCGTACCCGCAGTGTGCAGACGTGTTTTGTGTTGATCCGCGTGTCCCCTTTAGTCAACCAGTTTAGTGGCTGTGCAAAACAGTGATCTGTATAAGCCCATGAATGAACAAGCAAGGTATATTGTATATATTACATACTCAAGTGGGCGGCTCGCTAATACCCTTAGCCCCGCCCCTGTGCCAGCGCACAAATACTCGTTCGCTCGGACGTTGTGAGCGCTCCTTGTGATACTTTCTAGCCGCTGGCAACGATTTAAGGCCTAATTGTTTACGCCTAACCTAAACCCTACGGTAAATTGTTGACAAGCTTCTCATTCTACGACTTTCAGGATATGCCTCTGAAACAGACTCCACAGACTACTTTCGGGTCCAATAAATCCGTTACTTCTCAGCCTGACTACCCATATAATGAATCTGAGCCGAACCTGAGTGCTAAAAATCGACAAGAACTATCGCAATCTCTAAAACAAAACCATCAAACCAGCAATGTCCCAAATAATGCAGATGTTTTCTGAATGGAGTACTCGCCAAGACTCAAACTGGGGCCCGTGTGCAGTTCAATAAATGAAATACGAGAACCAAATCGAGAAATTCAGTCATCCATCGAATCCGTTTCTAATTAATATGATGATATTAAATAACAAGTGGATAGATAGCCTTCAACATACTCAAAATACGACTCAAGCACAGTTACAGACCCTCGAAGACAAAGTAAATAACTTAGAACGTAGCCTCCGTGAAAGCTCCATTGAAATACGTAACATTCCTTACTCTCAGCCTGAAACAAAGGAACACCTCATAAACCTCGTTCAGTGCCTGGGCTCTTCATTTTACTCACCAATCACACCAAGTGATGTTATGGATATTTTTCGTGTAAGTCAGCGCTCTTCGGCCTCAAAGCCAGTAATAGTCGAATTTGTCAGTCTCCTTACAAAAAAAGATGTTTAACACTGCTTAAGTGTTAAAAACTTTAATAAAAAAAAATCTACTAGACTGAACACTACACCTCACCTCACCTAAAGGAAAATGTAAGTCCAATTTACGTATCAGAAAATCTTACTCCAAAACTTCGAAGACTCCACTACCTAGCCAGGACCTTCGCTAAAGGAAACGATTATACAGATTGCTTGGTGTCGAGTTTTTTTTTTTTCCTGTGGCATAATTGTTTTTCAGTAAATTTACGTTGTGTACGCTCCATAAACCAATGAGATATCCCACTTCACAATTATACTCTGACTGTGAACTTCTTACTGTAAGACAACTGTATATCCTGTTAGTTATCTTGCGAAAGCATCGGTCCATCTCGGAACAGTCATTACCACCCTCAGAAAGATTTAGGCGAGAAACAAGAAACAACTTCACCAAAAAACAGCATGCATTCCTAAGCATAAACTTGTACAATAAAGCAAATAAAATCCTATCTATTTATAAATGTTCTAAATTTAAATGTAAACGTTTATTAACTTCCTGGTTATTGAATCTGAGCTACTTTGAAACTGGACAATTAATTAAGCTGTAGAAATTACGTGCGTCCATACTTCCTTTTATTAATATTTCTATTAACCAACGATCTTACTCAATCTTATGACATCACATACCTACACACTCTTTCATGCTCGCTCTCACATACCTACACACTCTTTCATACTCGCTCTCACATACCTACACACTCTTTCATACTCGCTCTCACATACCTACACACTCTTTCATACTCGCTCTGACACTTACACACAGGCTACCAAGATTTCTCCAGATTGAGATACATTTACTTTATTAACTATTATACTTACATACAAATTACTTTTAACAGTAATCATTTTATATTTTATAATGTCTGCACACCCAACCCTTTACTCTTTGCTCTGTCAAAAGCTGACTTCCTCCCATAACACAGCATAACACAGGATTACCAGGCTTGGGATTCAGAACTCCCTCCAAGTATTTACAATTATATCCAATGTATATCTATGTGTATATATATATATATATATATATATATATATATATATTATACTACTGATTGTAGATATGTTTGCATATGGGTATTGAAATATAATAATAATACATGTATAGTTACATTAAATGTTATTGTGATAGATATTATTATTTAAACTGTATATTAATTAAATAATATGTACTTTAGAATGTGATTTACATTATAACTGAATGCCTGAATAATATCATGTTTCTACTAATGTACCTGCTTGTATTGTCTTCTTCTTGTACTCTGTTATTTTTAACTGGTAAATATTTTATTATTTTATCAGCTGCAGATAATTCAGGGGCTTTATTAGTTTGAATATGCTCCCGGAGAGTACCGGTACTGATTTTTTCATTAAAATTGGCTTTTCCGCGCTTCCAATACTTACTGAAAATGCGTTTCCCGGTTCATAGTGTCGGCAGAGATTATAAGTTAATCAGCTGTCAGGACCAATCAAAACAATAAAAAGTTATACGTGGGATACTCAGAAAGTTTTGAGAAACTTAAAAACAAACCCCAAGTTATTGACGTGAACATTTTAATTTTCTTTTCTCAAAAGATAAACCAGCCAGATCTAATACATCACTCTTATTATAAAACCCCTTCTCACAACACCACTTTTTACGGTAATCTTTTACTGTCCAGGCTATCATCCTTTGGAACTCACTGCCTCATACTATATAAGACAGTTAATCTGTTGGCTTTTTTTAAAAGAAACTGAAAGACTACCTTTTACTTCCTTAAACACTATGTTATTTTACTTTTTATATATATATATTTACTATTTTAGTTGAACATTGTATTGTTATATGTATTTATAAGTAATATTATTTGTATTATATGCATTATTTAAAGTAGGTATATAAGTAATTATTATGTATTAGGTTGAGTCTATTTAAGTATACATCCTACTAATATTATAAATGTGAAAGTTTGTATGTCTGGATGGATGTTTGTTACTCAATCACGCTTTAACCACTGGACGCATCGGGATGAAATTTGCCATACGTATAGGTTAGGTCCCGGAATAGCATATAGGCTACTTTTTATCTCAAAAATTTTTAAATTTCCCGCGGGAATAACTATAACAGCGTTTAAAGAACAATAGATGTAGCTATAGCTTGCTATTGCAAACTTCATTAGTATAATTTAGGAGTTCCACGCCGATAACAGAATTCAGGGCGGGCAGAGCCGCTGGCAAAGTCTAGTTATTTATATATCTATTTCAGTGCACATGTATTACCCGCTCACTTTGTAGGTACAGCTCTCACTTTATTGGGTCAGCGGTAAGAGATCTCAATTAGAGATAAGCTTTACCTAAGTACATTGTTAATTTTGTATTGTATATATTGTAAGTGTCCTATAATTGTGTACATGATATAAATAAATAAAAAAAAACTAACTATTATGGATAAAATATTTTAATTAAATCTTTTCAAAGAACTCTCCACCAGAAGTCATAACAAGTCAATTTTACAAAAATAATCATTATAATGTTGGAATAAAAATGTCAAAATACAATATACCTACATAACTAAAAATAAGTTAACTTTTACAGGAAAAAAAATGTCAAACACAATCATTAAACTATATGTAAAGAGAAAACAAAAGTAAATTTGATACTTAAAAATTACACAAACATGTAATTTTTTGACTCCAAACAGTGAATTTGAATGACTATATATAAGGTCATTCAAATATTCGTCGACAGTGTTCTAGCCTCCCTATATGAAATGATATTTAATCGTAGATTTAAATTTATGTAAAGGCAAGTTCAGGCTGGTCTCTGGGATCACACACACACACACACACACACACTGTCCGACAAAAGCTTTATTAGCTTTTTGATGGTGGCTAGTAGCATTAACAAATTTATGTTTGTTACGTGTACTAACACTGTGTATATCACTTTTTGATGGTGGCTAGTAGCATTAACAAATTTATGTTTGTTACGTGTACTAACACTGTGTATATCACTTTTTGATGGTGGCTAGTAGCATTAACAAATTTATGTTTGTTACGTGTACTAACACTGTGTATATCACTTTTTGATGGTGGCTAGTAGCATTAACAAATTTATGTTTGTTACGTGTACTAACACTGTGTATATCACTTTTTTAAGCTTTAAATGCAAGTTCTTACGAACATACATTATAGTACATCTACTTAAATGTATTGCGATGTCACTGTTAGAATGCCCAGCACAGCCTGTGTAATAAGCGTCTCTAGTGCCGTCATATATAGCAACGTATGTTGTTGTTGATGTCCAACATGTCATTAATATGCAGTTGAAACAGCATAGAACACAGCACAGAGCCTTGACACCAGCATTAATGTCCATACTATCAGAGCAACTAGCGTCAACCACGGCTCGTATGCGGCTGCCGGACAAAAAGCTAGCCACCCATTTGCACAAACCCTCGGGCACTCCGTAAGATGGCAACTTCGATAGAAAACCCCGGTGCCAGTGTGACGATATCAATATTTATGCCTTAACATTTTTGTAATGCAATGTTTTTATTCAAGTTTTAGCGCGAAGATTTACATTACTAAACAGTTCTCAATAAACTTACTTATTCAGATCACCCGCATTTTTTACTGCCACTACACTACACCATCTTCCAACAGTCGTTCGGTTACCCTTCCACATGTAGAGCGGCAGTTCGTGAGTGTTTTGTTGTTAAATCGTGTTGACGCGTTATTGTTTTAGAATCGATTTTGTTCGGTCGCCACTGCAGGTTCGTCCAATTATTCCGTGTTATCAGAAAGGTCATCAGTTACCCAAAGGCCTAGGTATTTCAATTGCGTGGTTCGACCTATTACACAACCACCAAGAAAAACTGGAGAGATAGTCCCTATAATTTTTTCCAGTGTTTGAAAGACAAGGAGTTCACTTTTCTTGACATTATAACTAAGCCCGTGGGTTGCGGCAGAAGACTCAAAAATAGCGAGACGCTTTCTGAGTGCACTGATCACACAGCAATACCATATCATCTGCATAGCTTATATTATTGATGAAAGTCCCATCAACTGAGCAACCGATCTTGGCATTACTAGTTCCCCGACCGGCCCATTCCAATACATATCAAAGAGCGTAGGTGACGTCAACTGCCCTGCCGAACTCCGCACCTCAACCTGTATTCTTTAGAAAAAGCTCCCGCCCACTTAACTTCTAACTAACTAACTTAACTGATGTGCTTATTCAACTAACGTTCAAGCAGACTGTCCAGTATCTTAGCTATAATAGTGGCAAGTAAGCGGGTGCTAAGACATTAATTACTTCTTTGGACTTTTTCTTTGTAAATTTTACTTTTCTCAAGGCAAAGCAGGAGTCCATAGAACCTACTGGCGATTATCGCGCGCGCTCTACGAACTGTTTGTGATACTATCTATTTTATCAAGTATGCATAGGAGCGCCAGCGCCAAGAATTGTCAGGACACCTAGCGCCGCAGTCTAGCGGTGGCGTTGTCTGTATGTACTTCTATTCCCGCTATTTCAATTATGTATTAGTGATTTGAATGTTCAAAAAAATTTTTAATGTAATCATATACGATACTTTTATAAAGTACAAGGATTAATTACGTGAGTATTTTTTACTAAATCTTTTTATCCAAAAAACCTTAATACCTAAAGACGAAGGTAAAGTCACTTAGTGTTAAAGTGTATATCTTTGCACAGTAAAATTCGTTATGGGGAAATTCGCCTCAGAACCAAAGTCACCGACTTATCTCGAATATTGGTAACAATGGGCAGACCACAACACTTGTCGAACTCATAACCGATGAAGAAAAAAGAGTCTCGAGTGTCTTTCATAGACTTGACGTCATAGCGTTGTAAAAACTTGTCTATTTACAACTTAAGCAACAAAAAAGCAAGATGTATAAATACCTATAGGGAAGAAACAGGGTTTGAATTAGATTATCTGTTTTTGTACCTTCGGCTATCTTACCCGTAAGACTGTGGCTGGCCGGACATGCCGGACATGATTTTATGTGAGTTCAAATTATGTTATATTATTGTATTTCGATATAAAGGATATTCAAAGAAATAACAAAGTTTACGTAAAGATATTTTTTTGTTTGATTTATTTCTGATATTTTTTATAATATTTTGAACACAACTTCGACCATTTATGGACTTATTCGATAAGCTTTAACAAAAAGCATCTATGTGCTTTTCAGTAACTATAAAACTTACAAAAAATAGGCAGTCAAGTTCCCTTTGTCTGCGACTTAACATTTACTTGCCCAATTACTATCAAATTTTAGAAACCTCATGTTTTTGCACATTTTTATCTTTATTTCAATACCAGTTTACGAAAAACATAAAAAATAATTCAGAAAAAAAATATATTTATTCAAACACGCTACAAGCACTTCTCTTGCACAAGCTTCTTTGGGATAAATCTTACTTGTATCGTAGTTTTTTAAATAAACATGTACGTTATTATTTTATTTTTTTAATTTACACGCATGTTACAGAAAAGCACTATACAACCCTTGGCAACAACTGAGCATAACCGGACTTTGTGATGCGTAACTCGGCTGCGACTCAGCCCGCATACTCACAATCGCCCGGTTATGCTGCATTTGCGGGCCGCGGTAGTAATGTACTATTGAAATATTAAAATTAATTCTGGAAAACGATATCTCAATCGTATGTTATAAAAAAATCAAAATCTCAAATTATAGTAATAAGAAAATCAAGATCGTCCGCGTCGCCCAAACATTTCCAATTCCTAGGTCACATAGTTTAGAAAAAACACAAACTTGTGTAACAAACAGTCACTTAATCCGCTTTTTTTTTCAGCTGAGGGACCCTTTTGTGCAACGAACAAATAAAATTAGGGGTATACAACTGGAGAGAAGGGGTGAAACACCCCTGGTGAATGATTTATGAGAATGCAAACTGACAGACATATGGATGAACTTTGTAAAAAGTAGTTTATTTACACAAAGCTGAACTTTTAGTGTTGCTCATCTCATTTGCAGTTGTTTAAGTTCGGCACTCACTCAACACAAACACGTTACGAGTTTTATGACAAAAAAATAAAATCTATTTGTTTTAATATATTTTGCTCTGTGGAGTTTATAAGTAAAAAATATATGTCCCAGAAGTAAGCTAGTCGAAGCTGTAAATCAATAATTACACTAAGCATAGATTTTCGAGCATTTTTCGAGCTTTTCAACAGTAATCTCGAGCTATTACAGAAGTAAAAGGAAAGTCGGAAAACCGAGAAAAACGACCTGTCTAGCTTACTTCTCACAAGTTAACATAACGGCACGAGATTATCTTACTCATAGTACTGAGACTAGTCTCAAAATTTCGATTTTTTTACGAGCTTTTACTTGGTATTTTCGAGATCTCGAGATTCGAGTGGTTCTCCGTAAATTATAAAAAAAACGGGTTGCACTCCGGGAGGAGTGAAAACATACTTGCTATTTACTTCCTATCACTTCGTATACAAATTTATTTATTATAAATAAAACACAACTTACAACTCATAATATTTAATTGTAGGAACCAATGTCCTTTACACACGATTCGCGTTTAACATTCAAATTAGTTACGAGACAACTCATACGTCATATTTAATTGTACAGAACCAATGTCCTTAACACACAATTCGCGCTTTACACAATATGAAACAAGACATGTCTCGACCCATTGTATATTTTTGAGCAATATCCTACCTATATTTCTCAATAATGTAATTTAAGCTACTAAACGTAATATATTACTATACCACTACTACTATGAAACTGGCTCTCTATCCTATCACACGTCTGTAACTCCTCTAACTTTTGACTATTTTCTTTGACACAACCTAACATAATAAATAAAGATTGTTTATTTATTTTCCTATAAAATCACCTATTGACACGTCAACACATAGATATACCTTCTATCCAGTGTAACGTAAGCAATGCTCTATCGTATCGTATCGTATCGTATCACATTTTGACATTTGTTATCCGCACTTTCATTATTATAAACAATAATGTTTGTTTATTTACTTTTTTGACGTATTATATTTGACATCTCAATCTGTCATAGAATTAAAATCCCATATCCAACCTCCCTGTACTACTCATAATCGCCATATACTAGAAATAAAAAAACTAACCTAAAGTAAATAATTTTGACGCGAGTTCCGTCTCACGAATTTTCTATGAATTGTCCTTTTTTGAAGTTTTCACTTCAAAAACATACAACCTGAATCTAACATTTTATCATGTATAATCCGCACTTTCATCTTTTCATCAACCCAATTTCCTCTTACTTTTTATTCGTCCTTCAGAGTTTAACATTTTTACCCATCACGCAAAAAGGTCCCCACGCCGCTAAAGACGTTTTCACTTCAAAATGATAATAGGCTTTATGGTTTCTGTCTTGCGAATTCTTATGGGTTGGCATTATGGTTTCCGTCTGACTCGAGTTTATCATTTTTTACCCATCACAAAAACTAACCTAATGTAAATAAATCTGACGCGAGTTCCGTCTTACGAATTTTATATGAATTTTTGATCAGGAAACGTGACCTGATGCGAATTTAACATTTTTTACCCATACCAAAAAAGTGCACAACGCCGCTAAAGAAGTTTTTACTTCACAAACCGTTTAGGATCGTCCGGAGAGGTGTGGTTTTCTGGAAATTAGAAAGTAAGCAAACTTCAGACTAGAAATCAGTTTTTTGTTTAAATGCTCGAAATTATTGTTGAAAAGCTCGAAAATGTAGGATAGGTGTGATTTCTGAGTAACAATTTTGACTAGCTTACTTCTGGGACATAAAAAATCTTAAGCAAGAGAGGGGGAAACGCAACTTCAGAAGCAAACAAATGTTTCAAAATGTTCCAAATATTAAACTGAATACTGAATCGAATTGATCTTCATTTTGATGCTCTGCAAAAAGTAATAGCAGATAGTCATAGGGTTGTTTAAGTAAGCACTTAGGTCGACTAATAAGGGAAAGGTAAAGTTAATAAGTTTATTTACGAGTTGGTACTAAAGTTAAGCGAAAAAGTGTGAAGTAACCGGCGTGACCTACGGCTTAGGAAATCCATTAGAAAGATAATCTTAGAAATCCATTTAGCTAACGCAAATCACCGACTTTCTGTGAAATTTTTCCTAAAAATACAACATCTTCAAGTATTTAAAGACAATTTAGGGTGCTTTAAATTATGAAATTAAAATATATTATTATTTTACTTTATATGCTACAGAATCAACGACATATAGCAGAAAAATACCTTCGTCAGTAACAAGCGACACATTTTACAGCTTTTTGTGTTTGTGAAGATTACTTATTGTACTAACTATATACCTACTTATGATATATAAAATATTTCTATCGTCATTTTACTTGAAATTTGGGAAAATATGATTTTTAAGACAAAAAAAGAACGCTTAAGCCCCCAGCATACAGAGAAAAGCGGCAAGTTTTGTATCGGAAATAATATTTTTAGTTCCCAGTATACTTAAAGCTTGATATACATGTTCTTTAACACAATTGTTGAAACGTAATGTATTTCATGGACATTGAAACTTTAAGCCCTAGAGAGAGTAAAGGGGATGGTAAACTTTAAGCCCTAGAGAGAGTAAAGAGGATGGTAAACTTTAAGCCCTAGAGAGAGTAAAGGGGATGGTAAACTTTAAGCCCTAGAGAGAGTAAAGGGGATGGTAAACTTTAAGCCCTAGAGAGAGTAAAGGGGATGGTAAATTTTAAGCCCTAGAGAGAGTAAAGGCGATGGTAAACTTTAAGCCCTAGAGAGAGTAAAGGGGATGGTTAACTTTAAGCCCTAGAGAGAGTAAAGGGGATTTTAAGCTTAGCGTACAAAATACAAAAACTTAGTGGTGTAATTTTTTATGTTAAAATTTACTTCGAATCCGGTATGAGTATCCAACACAATGTCCGCTTATAATACAATTTTTGGTAATTTTGAATTTCTATTTAGTTTTTAATGTTTTTGCAATCGGGGTTTTTTATTTATTTAATTATTTATTTATTCACAGCGTTTTAGTGTTATTTTTTCCAAATTTTTTTTTTACTCGCGATTGACTATTTTATTATATGTTTTTGTACTCTCCTTTCAAAGCCATTTATTTTAATACCCAACTCGGGGCAGTCTTTAAAAAAAAATTTTACTAGCCCGCACATAACAGTGCTTAAAATCCGCCGTTTTGATTTTTTAAAAATTTTATGTACCCAGTATTACTTTCACAATTCACAAAAATCCATCAAGCCGTTTAGGCTACAGAGCGTACCAAAATTAATAATATATATGTCACCGTAAAATTGTAAATGACGTTAGATTATAATTTACCTAGTGAGATTGTATACTATGAAACAAAATGAGGCAGAAATCGCACTTTTGGGTGGGTTAGGTTCAGTTTCTCTTGTGACCACGTAGATGCGGAGCGAGCGGAGCGATCAATCAAGTTTCAAAAGATACACTTTATAATATTTTTTGTTCCATAGTATAAATCTTTCTAGATAGATTATAATCTAACGGTATTTACAATTTTACGGTGACGTATACATACAAACATACATACACTTTAAAAAAACATAACCCTCCTTCTGGCGCAGTCAGGTAAAAACTGGTTTGGTTAACTTCTCATCCCATATATAGCTGCTTCTTTTGGATAGTTGTTTGAATCGATATTACTTTTTTATTATTGTTTCTTTCATGTTAATTGTAATTGCTAAAACTATGTTAAAAGTGGTGTTACCGTTGAAAGTTGTGTTTTGAAATAAATAATATAAATTCATTCCTGAAATAAAAGTATGAAACGTTCCCTAACCGACAGTGATTAGTCTGGCATAACAGTGTCAGGTGTTGGTATTAAAGAAACGCAGCGTGTGCCGATTCTTATAACCCCCTGGTTTTCTTAATAATCACTTTGCGTCACTTATCTCTACATATTTGTATAAATAAATAAACATACGTACATTCAAATACACACACATAAACATGCATAAATATATTAAATTTGTTATTTATTAAGATATAAACATATATATAAATATGTAGATTTAAAATATTATATAAGTATATCCCTAATGATTTAGTCGTTTATTTTATTTTTGATATTAGTTGGTAATAAGTTAGTCAAAGCATCTTATATGCAATGGTTTTTTGACCATAAGTGTTTTTAGCATTAGTCAGAATCAGTTGCTTGTTGGTAATATTTCTTTTTGAGATTAAATGACTAAAGTTTCTTATATATATATATTCACGATAATACCGTTTCACTAATGCCTTTTTGAGAATATGTATTAGATTACAACGTTTGAAGCGTTAGTAATGATCTTCTACTGTACTATCTGTTTTACCAGTCTGCCGTGCGTACAGTCTGCCGTGCGTACATTTGGTCCAAATAAGTTACATATGGCGTCCGTAACATTATTGAGCGTAGTGCTATATATAAGTTTTTTAACACTAAATCTATTTATCGAAGACTAATCCGAGATAAATTTCTCTACGGTATAGTTCTTTTTGATTTTTTGGATATGCGAAGGCACTTGTGTTTATGAGTTAACGATTTTAGTGCATTTAGTATCGGCCCTTCATCGTGCGACCACTTATTACAAGGTTCCGTAAAATCTTCATTTGAATTTCGCTACTTTGAGATTTCTATGACCTGAGATGAGACTAGTTCCATCACCAAATTAATACATTGAGCGCTGTTTGTTTGTTCACATTTTTGACGTCGTTTATATAAGTCAAGTAGTGAACTCTTGCCCTTAATTTCTCAATTCCTAAAATAGATTTAATTATTTACTAGATTTTATTATAAATCATAACTGAATATTGGCATTCTACATATAGGTATGATTGATTTGAGATTTTTTTGATTTCCCGTAGCTAAGACTTTGTCGCCATTTTTTTTATATGAATTTCTAGTGACCTTGCAATTCTTTCTGATGTAGGTACAGCCATTTTATCTAATTTATCGGATAAAATTTTTACTGTCAAATTTGGTGATATACTTATTTTGGAGCAGCCTTTATGAAAAAATGCACACGTCATACCATTTCCCAGTTTGATAATACTTTTTCTTACTGCCGCTACATTACTGCCGGCGCCGGCGTACCGCAAGGCGGCAAATTGTTCTCGATCCTGTTTGCTCTTTTCATTAATACAATAACTCTCTTGAATGATGATTTCTTTTCCCTACCACCTTCATGTTGACCGTATTAACAATATTATCAAGTCATTAAATTCTGACCTTAAGAATATTGTGGAATGGTGCGAGTATTACGGTCTTAGAATTTTAAAAATTTAATCTTTATATAAATTATAATTTAATATAAGTCTATTATATAACGTGCTATTCAATCCATAAAGCCCAACCTACCTAAAAGAGCGATTCCAGTTTAGTAGCTTATCTATTCTAACTCTCCGCTCCTCTACTAGCCTCATATTAAAAATACCCAGTCATATTTATTTCATAGTCAATTTTTTTATAGATTACCGTTTACTTTTTATGCAATAAAGTTATGAAACTCTCTACATTCATCTATCAGGCGCTCACAATCCGCCGACACTTTTAAAAAACTGGTTAAAATCCACTATCTTAACTCCAATTTATAATTCCTATTAATACTTTGGTTTATTTGAATATCCTTACAATAATGTGAAATAGGTAAGTGTAAGTGCTCTACCATTGAGCTATTGAGGCACAAGTCCTGCTTATGAAAATCCCGACTACATCTTTGCTACAGTCAGTTGCAGGTCCAAGTCCTGGCTCGTGATTGATCTTTTGACTGCAGCTTTGCTATGAAAATATTTATGTAATTTAATGTTCTAGCCATAGATATGGCATGTATGGTATGTTTTCTTCTAAGAATCTAAACTTTAAGAAGTCATAATCGAAGAAAGATTATTTCTCTGAATGTATATTCATATTGTTTTTCTTTATGCTAGTATTGAAGACGCTTATTACGAAGGTCGTGCGTCGTGCAAACACTCCTCGTTCCATTGTGGAGGAAAAACGTAAAGAAATTGTGTCTTAAATCGAGATCGCTCTGTCCAAGGTCTCTGCCTGGGGACGGGAAAACTTTTTCCGTTTCAACCCAACAAAGACACAAGTCTGCGCGTTCACCTATCTCCAAGAAAACCCATCTCCAAGAGCTTTGAGATCCTTGGTGTTGAGATCTCCAGCAAAGATCAGTTCCGTGATCATTTACAAGACAAAGTGAAGCTGGCGTCCAAAAAACTTGGTGTACTCAATATAGCGAAGCAGTACTTCACCTCGGGCCGAAGGTTGCTGCTCATATGGAGTACTGCTACCATCTCTGGGCGGATGCACTCGGATACCAGCTTGGCCCGTTTGACTCGGTTCATCATCGTGATCCCAAACTTGCAAGCCTTATCGAACCCTTAAGACGAGAGTTTTTGCCTCCCTGTGTGTGTTCTACCGCTTGTATAATGAGGTGTGTTCTGAAGAATTGTTCGAAATGATGCCCACGGCTACTTTCTACCATCACACTGCTCGTCATCGGTAGGGAATTCATCCTCACACTCTAGAACCGAAATAGTCACGTACAGTGCGGTTTCAGAGAAACTTCCTCCCGCGAACGCTCAGGTTGTGGAATGAGCTCCCTGCTAAGGTTTGCTCTAAGGACTACAGTATGGGGTTCTTCAAAAAAGAAGTTTTTAGATTTTTGAAGGGTCAGCAACGCGCTAGTGATGCCCCTGGTGTTGCAAGCGTCCAACGGCTGCGGTAACCGCTTACCATCAGGCGGACCGCAACCTTGTTTGCCACCGTAGTGGTGAAAAATAAAATTAAGATTTGGTGTGTTTGTGAGATTGATGTACTTTATAAGTCACTAGGAGTAATATAAAAATTGTTTGATTTTGGCAGAAAGTTAAAATAGGTTTCCCAGTTAACGGTATCAGATATTTCACGTGTATCATTAAAATAACTATCCATTTTTAGTTTCCACATGGTTCTACCATTCTTGCACTACACGCATTTATAACTTACCCCGTGTGGGCAACTGTAAATTAACACAGTCCTTAAACACAAAACACATTAATTATTCCACAAGATATTATATTATTTGTTTTATTAACAAAACATATTTTAATCAAATTGTTTTTGACTAGTATGTCAAATCCTCCACTCAAATGAAATCATAGATAATCAATATCTACTTTCCGTAACACCTTCTCCTAATTTTTAAACTGTTTTAACTTTAATAAACTTTTAAAAATTAAATTACTTTTTTTTTCAAAAAATTAAGTTACTTCAGTGTCTCTGAAGGCTTCCAAGGCTTAGTCATGCTATCAGCCAACTAACTTTCTGAAGGACAATATGTAATATCAATTAAGCCTTCAGCATACTTCTCGTATATAAAATGGTAACGCACGTCGATGTGCTTGGATCCAATTCTTTCAGCAAGGATTTCAGGTACATGGCATCTTTGCAGCTATCAGTAGCAGCTATGACCTCCGCCTCTGTTGATGAGAGTGACACAATAGGTTATCTTCTTGATGCCCAATATATAGGACCATTCACAAGCATCAATACTGTTCCAGTTGTGCTGCGTCTAGTCACCAGATCACCCGCGTAATCAGAATCACTAAAAACTCGAATGTTGTTTATTGGTATATTTCTTTTGAACATTATATCGTTATCTTTAGTTCCGACTAGAAACTTCAGTATTTTCTTTACTGCAAGGACATCATCCTTAGTAGGATCTTCAGTTTTTCTAGTTACTTGATTCACAGCTCGAGCTATGTCAGGTCTGGTTCTGGTAGAAAGATACAATAAGCTTCCCACAAATTCCCGGTATGGATAGCCCACCTTCTCCTGGGAAGTTTCTTGTGTCAGTTTCGTATCCATATAACTTGGTATACCAGAAGGTTAAGCATTCTCCATGCCATATTTTTGCAAGATATTATTTATGTAATTTTTCTGTGTACGTTTTATACCTTCTTTTAAATTTTGTATTTCCATTCCCAAATAATTTGTAGGATTTTCATTTTTCTTCATTTGAAACTTGTTTTCCAGTTTATTTAAAATCTCTTTTAATTTTTCCCGGTCTTGTCTTATAACCAATCCATCATCTACATACAGAGCAATAATGACTGATTTTTCATCCATACTAATATTATAAAGAGGAAAGATTTGATTGTTTGTATTGAATAGGATCCGAAACTACTGGACCGATTTGAGAAATTCTTTTACCATTAGAAGCCGATATTATCCCTGATGAACATAGGCTACTTTTTACCGCGGGAAAATGCTTCATTCCTACGGGAAAACGGGTAGTAAGAATTATCCTTCCGGACATTCCTAATTACTTAATTACGTAATTACTTCCTTTTTCACATAACTTCTAAACGGCTGAACCGATTGGGTTGAAATTTTATATGGGTATTTCGATTGTTTTCTGGCTGATTTAAAAAAACCAATTGGACTCGGTAGTTGGCGCTGCTATGTCAACTATTAAACGGCTTGACCGATTGGGTTGAAATTTTGTATGTGTATTTCCATGGTTTCACAGACACGAATGTATTATGCCATTAAAGAGGAAAGATTTGATTGTTGTTTTTTTTTCTATAATTTAGGAGTTGCCGTAAGAACCTACGCCGATAACGAAATTTAGGGCAGGCAAAGCCGCTGGCAGAAGCTATTGTTTATAAAAACAAATCTGTAATTTTTTATGCTTACAAAACCTTGATCTTTCATAGTTTGAGTAAATGTTCTATTCCAGGTATAATAAGCATACTTTGTCGGTTTTATTGTATCCCTTAGGTCCTTTCATAAAAACTTTGTCTGTCAATTCACCATAAAGAAATGCAGTTTTATGTCGAATATTGTTTGAAGCTGCTATAGCAAATAAAGTTTTAAGAGCAGTTTGACATACCACTGGACTATAGATTTCTTAATAATCAAAATTGCCTCTCTGCTCGCAGCCTCTGACCACCAGCCTTGCCTTGTAGGTTCCGTCATCTTTTATACGAAAAACCCATTTGTTCGACAGTATTTTAAATCCTTTTGCCTCTTCTTTGTTAACCATGACCCAGGTATTATTTTCTTGTAGAGAATTCATTTCCGACTGAATTCCCTTCTCCCAATTTTCTTTTTCGGCACTTCTCATTGCTTCTTCATAGGTGAGCAAAACGTAGTCATTGTATTTTTCAGGCAATTTTCTTGTCCTCTTATTTGTTATTTCTCCTTTTATGTTTTCATTAATTTTCTGTTCTGTTTCTTTTTGTAGTTCTTTATTTTCCATGTTTATATCTTTTTTCTTGTCTTTATATTCTTCTTGGGTGTCATTTTCCGTATAAGAGCTTACAGAGTCGTAATATTCCATATTGTTTATTTCATT
Source organism: Apoda limacodes (assembly GCA_946406115.1). Lineage (NCBI taxonomy): Eukaryota > Metazoa > Arthropoda > Insecta > Lepidoptera > Limacodidae > Apoda > Apoda limacodes. The sequence goes on from OX291542.1 coordinate 36,935,829, forward strand.
TATTTGTGTGATATTATTTTTCTTTGATTCAGATGCATTTTTGCTGTCATTCTCTTATTCCTCGTTCTTAAAATCAGGTAGCAATTCTGTTGTACTAGGATTTTTAACTGTCTTTTTTTCCGAAAAGTACGTCTTGTTGAATAGTGATTTTCCTTAACTTTTTCCCCATTCTGTATCCAACTGGAGCATATCCTATCATTATGTACTTCCTGGATCTTGTTTCTAATTTCTTTAAATATCCCAGTTGTTTTACAAACCCTACACTTCCGAATGTTCTGATGTTTGCAAGGTTTGGATTTGTTTTATTCTATAGTTCATATGGAGTAGTAGTACCAATAGCTTTTGAAGGAAGGCTATTGATCAGGTATGTAGAAGTTAATAAAACAGCCTCTCCCCACATTTCTTTATCCAGTCCTGATTGAAACCACAAAGCTTTTGCTTTTTCTATTAACGTTTGATTAAGGCGTTCAGCTTTGCCATTCAATTGTGGGCTGTGAGGAATTGTGTAGTCTAATTTAATGCCTCTTCCCTGACACCAAGTTTTGAATTCTTTTTCAGTGTATTCACAGTTGTCTCACCTTACTTTTTTTACTTTCAAGTCTAATTCTCATTCAGCTTCATTAATGTAATGTTTTTTTTTATTTCAGGAGCTTCAAATTTGTTCTTCATCAGATATACTTTTGTGAGACGAGTGTAGTCATCTAAAACTGTTACCATATATCTCATTCCATCCCACGTTGTTTCTTCAACAAAGCGAACATCTGTATGTAGTATTTCCAGAGGTTTTTCTGCTCTGGTTCTTTCAGAATTTAAGGGTTTTCTGGTTTGTTTTGCCATAATGCATACTTCACATAGTTCATTTTCACATTTCTTTTCTTTTTCTGATGGCATGCCATTAGCTAGCTTTGGTAGATTTTGGATTGCTTCTTTTCCTGGATGTCCCATTTTAATATGCCAATTTTCTTCTGCACACATTGCCATATTTTTTTCTTGGTTTAAATTTATTGTATATAAACCAAATTCATTATCTTGACGGTGTTCTTAGAGAATATTACAGAACCACCGTACGTAAAGTAAATAACTCAGGTACGTAAAGTATAATTTTCAGTACACAGGCAAATTTTGGCATAATTTTGGCAATGCAGATAGCTGTTACTTTACTTTTGAAATCCTTTATGGTTTCAATTTTGTTCGTCATGTGTGCTGAGCATCCCGAATCTACAATGAACTCAAGTTGATAAGACGAGTTTGTATCCTCTTCAAAACTTGATAGGAATGCCACTTTTCCAGGTTTATTATGTTTCTTGTTAGCGTCTTTAAAAAAACATTTTTCCTCTGGATGGTTATATTTTTTACATATACCACACTGTTTTGATTTACAATATTTTGCTATATGCCCTTTATCGTTCCATTTTAGGCATTTTATATCTGTATTTGCTTTGAATGCGATCGATGAAGTTGAAGGTTGGCCATTTTTTCTATTTTCTTCTTAAAGCAGACGCAGAAAAGTTTTTTAAGCTGACAGTATTTTTGAAATTATCATGTCTTTCGTCAATTTAACTTCCTAGTTTAGATAGACGAAATGTTATTCTATCCATTTCGGAGAGAAACTCTGTCATGTTTTGTCCCTTATATTTATAGCTAAAAAATTCTTGCATCATATTACATTTGTTTCGCGATTCTTGCCCGTCATATATATCACATAAAGTTTTGTACATTTGTGCAGCGGTTTCGCATGTAAGGATATTTTGCAGATGCCTTTTGTCGATGGTGGAGATTATTAAAGCTTGCCCCTGAGCATCTAATTTCTCATCGAAAACTTTCGTTTCATCTTTGTCACTTTGTTTAGCTACATTCAACACACCTTTTGCTCGTAGAAAAATTGTGCGCCCGAACTTCCAGCTACGATAAGATTCAATCCCGGTTAGTTTTTCTACATGCTCATTTTCTTGTCGTGACATTTTTCCAACCTTTTTGTTTTTCACTATTTTTTTACGATTTTTTTAATATTTTGGTTTTTTAAATTATTATGGGCCCATGACCTGTGGGCAACTGTAAATTAATACAGTCCTTTAACACAAAACACATTAATTATTCCACAAGATATTATATTATTTGTATTATCAACAAAACATATTTTAATCAAATTGTTTTTAACAAGTGTGTCAAATCCTCCACTCAAATGAAATCATAGACAATCAATATCTACTTCCCGTAACACCCCGTTCAGTTACTGGCTCGCGTATTATGCATTCCTTTGTAGTACTTGTCAGACATCAGATTTCGGTAGAACAACCCAACAGATAAAAAAAAAATAACCAACATTATTAGTTAGCCGATGGTACGAGTATCACCAGCTTCAAATGAACAATTCATGTTAGAATAACTCTATATTGTACTAGCACTACCGCTAGGTTCGAGTGACGCACGAACAATGACGCACCACTTAAAATTTAATTTCTCAATTCCTGCTTATGCTTATTGTTTAATTATAAAAAAAAAACTTATTTGAAAAATCAGTATTTTTACAGTAATATTCAAGGTTAAAAAGACGTTTTAGCATTAAGTTGTAATAAGGAAAAGGAAGAAAAACTGTTAAAAGAGATCGGAAGTGCGCAGTGTGTGATCTTAGATCAGATCACGTCTCAGCACAAATAATTTCTTTCAAGTCGACATTGAAAAAGACTCTTTTTCTTGAGTAAGCAATGCTTTTTGTATTTTATTCCATTTTGTCAACTCGTTTGCCTCAAAAAAATGTTAAAGATTTTTTCCGGGAAGGAAAAAATGGTTCGGATAATGATAGGTACCTACCTACTTGTTAAATACATCACTGTAACTGTTTTTACACAAAAATGCCAGTTGCAGACTGATTTTTACAGTCATTTTAATAAAGAACTAAAAAGCAATAAACAAGTGCACCTAAATACAAATATTTAACTATAAGCAGACGGGACTCATTTTTAAGTAATTGCTGCTGGGAAGTCTCTTTAGCCTTTTCTTCTCACCAGAACGACAGTTTTTTTTTTTAAGGAAAAAGGAAGCTATAACTACATAACTGGCTAATATTCTTCAAGAAATTAACTCAATCCTTGATCTCAAGCTGTAGCTTGTTTGGGTAAAATTTTACAAAAATTAAGACAAAACTCAAAATAAAATTGATAATCGTCCACTACCCACTTGAACCGGAGTTAAACTGAACAAAACAAACGTTCGCTCAAGTCGCAACGCAATGTTGCCACCCTATCAACTTACTTATTCCAAGCTACAATGTTTTATTTCGTCAATTTATTGTAACTTTGTGTTATAAGCAAAGTGTACTAACGAATTTGTTTTGTTAAGTATATTTTGTTATAATCTCAATTTGTCCATAAGCACATTGCAACTCAAAATTGTCAAACCAATAAAATATATTTTGTTTTGATCTTAATTTTGCCTATGATCACTTTGACAACTTAAAATTGTTACTTTGACAACTTAGGATGGCTAAAACATTGTCGATTTGACAAATTAAGACTGTCAATTGAACAATTTATTTTATACGTAGCTTTAATGTTGAAGTTCAATAGCTACTGCAGCAATTAACTTATCTAACAATAAAAAGGTTAAAGTGGGAACTATATGATTTATAATTAGGGGCAAAGTACTTAGTTACGGTATTTATAAAAAGCTAACAAAGCGTATTTTGGCACTTTGTTAGCGCTTTTTTTTTCTCAGAGTACATACGCGCGATCAACATTATCCACCTTCTGGGTCAGTCGGGTAAAAAGGAAGTAAATTTGTCGGAGATGGGACTGGGAACGTTATCCCTCGTTCTCCTATGCGTTATCCCTTGTTCTCCTTTGCGTTCGCCCGATTGTGATAAAAACTTTAGTGAAGCGTATCTAATGTACTCATACACAGTCTAAAATTAGTGTCTTGACTCTTGTACTTTTATTAAGTGTATATTAGTTTTGTCACTAAGCAAAGCAATATTGGTAAGTGATCTGTTATCACAGTGTCTATGACAGACAAATGTTTTGGCTTATTTTTGCGACTTCATGAAGAAATGGTCAAGGCAGTTGGTAAAGTGTGTGTTGGCAGAAATCCATTTTCAGCCATAAAATTTATATATATACATAAATCTGAGTGAATGTCGTTATTGTGCTGTTTAATGTCTATATTGATATCACCTGTAATAATTATTGTATCAAACCTAGAAATTGATTTGAGAACGTTATGAAGTGAATTTAAAAAATAAGGTATATAATGGAAAGATGGGGATCTATAAGTTGCTACTTGTTACGGACGGACAGCAACAGTAACGTTGCACCGTCGACATGCACGCAAAAAATGAACTTTCAAAAAATACGCAACTAGTTTTATCAAAACTCAAAGTTGCATGTCTTCCGTGTGGTTATTTAATTGATGTGCGTGTATGTGTTTGGTACAACTCGAGTACCTACTTACGATTGTTTTTTCAATATTCTTTGAAAAACAATATTTTTGAATTTAATGTCTGCGCGTACCTATTTCCGTGTGTTTATTTTAATTGATACTCGTACGTCTATTTTGTACATTCGTGTACTTACTATTATTATTTCAACGATTTGAATAATAATTTTTGAATAACTTGTACTGTGTAAAATTTCGAGTACTTGTTTTGATTTTGATTTTGAGTACTGTGTGCATAAGTGTATGTACGTATATTGTACAAGCCACGCCTTCTTAATTGTGTAAATAATTTTGAATAATTTTAAATTATTTAATCTGTGTACCTACGTACACCTAATTTTTAAATATATGTGTATACGTGACAAGCTCCGTAACACTTGTTTTTTAATTTTAAATATTTGGGTTTGTCACTTGTTCTTTAATTTTTGCTTATGTGTTAGACTAAGGTGTTACTCCATACGACTAACTGTTTTTATGTTTTGTGCTATTTGTGTTCGTTTTAAATTTTTACTGTGTATGTGCATGTGTGTTGGGATTCAAATTTTGTTGTGCTTATTTAAAAAAGTACAATGCCTAATACACGTAGCCAAAAAGCCGCGTCAAAGGCTGGTTGCGATGAACGGGGGTATGATCCACCCGAGTCGGTGCGCCCCACGACTGCGTCAAGCGCTGTCGGTGCTGTGTCGACGAGGAAAAGATGCTCGTCGGCCCGCGTGCGTATACAGCGTGCGGAACTCGAAGCGTTGGTAAGAATTGCGGAGCTCCGTACGGAACGTTCGCAGAACGAAGTAGCGTTAGAAAATAAACGTATAAAAACAGAATATGAATATATGATAGAATATATGGAAGCTCAAGAAAATTTTATTAAAAAACGGCTTGAGCTTCAAATTTTAGAAATAAGAAATAACAAATCTTCACTGGAAATTAAAGCTAGGTCAACTCTCACTGCATCACGGGTTGAACTAGACAGACATAACGACGCTCACAATAGCGTCGTCACGGCCAGGTCGGTGGTACCTCGAGTGGTGGCTCGAGGCGCAAAAGTAAAGCGTCGATGGAGCTCTCTACGCCAGGCGTCGCAGATAAAAGTGGTACCACCTGCCACCTACGCCGTATTGAAGAGGAGCGTGGGGCTGATATGAGCACTCTGCGCTCACACCACACCGCCAAGCGAGGGGCGCTACTAACCCCCCCACGCTGGCACCCTAGCAACCCACACAGGGAGGTCCAAGGCCTCCCACACCGGCGTCGCGTGGAAGTCCGCGGGGACATGGAAGGTTCTCTGCTCCCACGCACGCCACAGGCTGAGGATGACATCGGCCGCACACTCGCACGTCGCGTGGATACCGCCGAGGACATGGAACGTCCTAGGCTCCCACGCACGTCACAGGCTGAGGATGACCTCGGCATCACTTTTGCACGTTGTGTGGATGCCGGCGGGGACCTGGAATGTTCTCTGCTCCCACGTACGACACAGGCTGAGGATGACATCAGTCAACGACACCCGGAAGGGGGTGTATCGCCGAAAAAGGAAGAGGGAAATTGCAATTACCATATCCTCTTCGGCATGCGTCTGCTGACAGGGACTGCGGCAATGTTGAGCCGTACCATAATGAGATGGAGGAGGGGGAGCGACGTAACCGCTTCTCCTTTGGGACACCTGCCTATCAAAAAAGAAGAGGTCACGACGAAGGGATGAAAGGGGGGAGCGACGTGACCGCTCCTTCTCGATAAGAAGATGTGATCAAGCAGATGCATTGACGGACTTAGCGACATCAAGGTCGCCACAAAGACAAGTCCTTGAGCTTCCACTTTTCAGTGGCGCTCCTCACGAATGGCTGCCTTTCATGGCAGCAGTCAGGGACTCTGCTTGGCTTTACAAATTTTCACCTGCAGAGAACCTAGCAAGACTTCGGTCTTGCCTACGCCATCAAGCGCGTGAATCGGTGTCGGCGTTGCTTTATACCGCTGCCGACCCCAACCAAATTTTGAAGACGCTTGAACAAATATATGGAAGACCTGAGATCTTAGTCAATGGATTTCTGAGCGACCCCCGGCACTTACAACGCCCCAGGCCGTCATTGACAGAACTCAACGACTTCGCTGTCAAGATAAAGGATCGAAATCACGCCTTTAATAGAAGATACACTGAACCAGTGAAGGACGAGATACAAAATATGATCCAGTGGCAAGGTAAAATGAAGATGCCACTAAGGTGTGAACCAGCAAACATGACGTCAAAAATTGATATGTCGTGTTCTGACGTACAACTTGAAGTCGGTGGGCAGCACATTGAAAAAACATTGAGTCTGCTGAACACTGCCTACACTGATGAATTGGGCTTCAAGCTGCAACTTGTTCGTGTACCACAAGAGGTACGCCAACAACGGCGTACGCCAACCAAAAGAGAAGCTCTCAAAGGAAAGCTTCATTTGAACAAAAGTCCATCAGAAAATAAAACGAATGACTTCGTGAGATGGCCCAAGATATAGAACAGCTTGACAACAACACGTGTCACACACTGTTTTAGTTTGAAGACGCGCTCTATTAAGAAAAGAGAGCAGCTCGCATGTTTTGAACCAGCAAAGGCCGAGCGCCAAGGCGAAATAAAAAGCGAGTGCCAGAATAAAAAACTTGTTCGCGCACCACAAGCGGTACGCCAACAGCGGCATATGCAACCTAACAGAAAAGTTATCAATTGAAAGCTTCAGTTGAACCGAAAAAATTGAACGTGAAGACTTCACAACTCCCGCGCAATAGCAATTTAGATGCACGCTCTTTAAAGAAAAAAGAGCTGCATGAATTTTATAACGCCAATGAAGATGGCAGTCCGCACGACTTCTCAGAACGAAGCGTCGCCGACAATAAAAATGTTAGCCTTTTGAAGAGGCTAAACCAGTTGCCATCCAAAAGGCATATGAAGACGGTTTTTGCGAAGACATACAGTGCCTTAAGAAAAGAAAGAAGGGCACGTGGCTGAATGAACCACGACAGCAACCGTCTGGTCGTCCTCCGGAAAAAATGGGAGGTATATTACACAAACGTACGCATAAAAGGAGGCGTCTTAAGACGCCTCCCCGCAAGTCGACTAGCCGTCCTGCAGTATACCAAGGAGGCTTCGACAAGCTGCGCCGAGGGGAGTGTTACAGACGGACAGCAACAGTAACGTTGCACTGTCGACATGCACGCAAAAAATTAACTTTCAAAAAACTACGCAACTAGTTTTATCAAAACTCAAAGTTGCTAGTTCCTGAAAATGTCACGGCTTCCGTGGAGCTACTGTCAGAACGTGACTTTTCGATTTTTTAGCAAAACTGTATAGTGAACCACATGTGTTTTTTTGGTTCGCACACATTCATTTCTAGATATAAATGTATGCCAATTGATTTTTTGGTTCTCACACATTCATTTCTAGATATAAATGTATGCCAATTGATTTTTTATATGAAAATGAGCAGCCAATCAGAGCAAAGTGGGAGAATGGCTCGGAACAAAAACAACATCAAAAAACATTAAAATACTGGCACGGCTCAACATATAAACAGAAAGTTCTAGGTAAAAATCCGGAAAATACCGGTTAGAACTAGTTGTTGGGTTTCCAAAATAAAAACAACGTTCTCTGATTGGTCTAAAATAAATGATTTGGACATTTCCTCCTAGACCAAAAAGTATAAATGAGACGCAATTTTCATACAGTATGCAGTGAAAGTTCAACAGTTCCAGGAAAATAAGCAGTGAACAAACCAACCGAAGAAAGAACAAGTTATATATATATGTCAAGAAAGAACCAACATTTTTATAACTCAAGATTACTTCAAGAAAGAAGTAACACTTTTATAAATCAAGAAAATTCGTAGAAGTTAAGTAAAATCAGTGAAGCGTAAATTAAAATCACGATTTTAAAGAAAATGTTTGTAATTTATAATTTTGAGAAATGTTAAATGTCTTGTCGATATAAATGTAAATTGCGTTTAAGGCAATTATAAGCTGTTGAAGGAGAAGCCAATTTGTTTCACTTTTTTTGAATTTTACAGTGGGTTTTTATAGAGCCCACATTTCGATAAACCTACAGTCCACTAGCTCTGTCCGCAACACTACTATTGCTGTATGATTGTCTATCGTCACTAACAGGCAACTAGCATCGCTTTAACTAACAGGCAACTAGCATCGTTTAAACTAACAGGCAACTAGTATCGTTTAAAATAACAGGCAACTAGCATCGTTTAAACTGACAGGCTACTAGCATCGTTTAAACTAACAGGCAACTAGCATCGTTTAAAATGGGTTCTTCTACACAAGTTGTTAAATTAATCCCAATGTAGACGCAGACTCCGTCATTTTTGGTTTTTATAGTTTATAGTTGATAATAATTGTTAAAATAAGGAGGAGCTTTATAAGATCTCAACCAGCATTCAGTGAGTACAATTATGTCAATATCAACATTAAGTCTAGCATAAAGTGGTTCAAAGGCGTTATATTAAAATAAGAATAAGAATAAGAAATTTATTGCATAATAGACATTACAGCATAGGAAAAACACAATAGGAAATAAGGTGGTTACAATGTAACCTAGTTACAAAACAGCAAATTTAGCAGTGATTAACTTAAAAAGCCTATATTTCTCTTTTTAACGTCGAATACCAAACTAGGCATGACCTGTATTATGATACTCGACGCTCTCTTTTGGAAATATACAAATAAGTACTCAATTAAAACGTTTCGCTAAGATTGCGTTAGTACGGAATAATAGAATTAATATAAATAATCAAAATTGAAAATAAGGTATTTTTACAATAAAGATTAGTTAGGTAAGTATACGGGCTTTAAGTTAATTACAAATCCCATTATTTTCTATTGTTAATGTCGACTACCAAACTAGGTTAGACCTTATATTAAAATATATACATAAATATATTTTTTTGGACATTACACACAGCACCGTCTGGTCCCAAAGTAAGCAAAACTTGTATTATGACTCTGACCGTATCTGAAGTAGTCATAATTGGCATTTGAAATCTTTAAGCTGCGTTTCAGATTTAAATAAAATTGGAGGAGATTCTTCTGTATTGCTAAGAAATTTGTATTCTGCAGTCTTTGTGAGATCACGAGTTAGGGAATTTAGTATGTGTGATTTGCTTGTCAGGTATTGGGCCACATTAACTGTCTCCGCAAAAATGTCGAACCCTACGGCTGGTACATTGTCATGTGCAATGTTTACTTAAATAGAACTTATAGTTAGTACGGAGTCGACAGTGACTTTGATTAATATAAACTATCAGCGGTGTTGTGGATCGGTCAAATGATGTTTTAATTGAAGATGTAGAGGTTCTGGGAAAGCAGGTACTTAGGATAATTAGTCAAATTGGACGAAGTTTACGATGATGACACTTCCTAAATTTACAGTATTAGAATTTTAAATAGAAAACAAACAAACTTTGTAAATTCAGTAATATTATTATTGTCACTTTTTTACCATAAAAATACATAGAATTGAAAATAAAATACTCGAGTCGTACGTCACTCGTTGACAAGTCAGTTTATTAAAGAGGTTTTACAACATACACCCACGTACGCATCCAACATAATTAAAGCGCAACAACATAATTAAAAAAAATCACAAAATTATTCGGTCGGGTACTTTAACTGGACGACCAGAACGTGTAGTCTTAGTTGAAGAAATGTCAGGACTAACAGTTGAATCAAGAGCATCCTCACTTGACCCTGATGCCTGTGGAAATCGATCTCATTCCGACTTTGATAACTCAAGAGGGAATAAGCCTCTGTAATGCTCGGAGTCGTTCACCCTTAGCAGTTTTAATACGAGCCACCTTACCAACACTATCAACTCCTGGGTGTATCTCTAGTATAAGACCCATAGGCCAATTGACGCGTTTTAATTCATCTAAACCTATAAGCACGATAGCTCCAGGTTTAAGATTATTAGCATTTTCTGAATTATTTTTTACTAATAATGACAAATACTCTGATCTGAATCTTTGTTTAAGATCTTTATTATTATTAATTTTATCAATGTAGCGGTAACGAGATGTAAGATTAGGGGATTGAACTTTGTCAGAGTCACTAGTAAAGGTATTGCATACATTAAGAAACATTGCTGGAGTAAGCGCTTTAAAATTTTCGGTACTGTGGGCTATGTAAATCAAAGGACGTGAATTAATAAGTACTTCCATTTCGCAAATTATGTCAATAAATTGCGCCTCATCTTTTATACCTATTGACTGTAGCTTCCACAGGCCATCAAAGTCAAAAGAACGAGCTTGTATTGAAGTAAAAGTACCTACATACCAAAAGTTGGTCCCTGGATTACCCAACCAAATTTCGTCTCAACTGCTACCAAATTGTCACTTACGTGTTCTGATCGTCCAGTGTACAACGAATCTAAAACATCACATCCGATTAGTAAAGAAATCACTGTCACATCATCAAAACAATCAGTAATGCTTATACCTTTTATTTGCAATTGTGACATAAGTAAGCCTGGTTTTATTTTTGGTAAATTATCGCAAATAATCTTAAGCGCTTCTATCTATAACTCATACTTACTATCAATACTTTGACAGTTTAGTGAAAAGGATCTATGATTCTCCAACTTTGTCAATACTCCTCCGAACAAATTGTGTCTTAATTGTTCATTGCCAGTTGGTTTAATATTTAAATTATCAATAATGTCTGACTTAACAAAAGAGCTTTGAGTACCTGAATCCAAAAGAGCTCTCACTGTGACAAGTTTCTCTTTATGCACCAAATTCAGTTTTATAGTTTGCAACAAAACGATACTTGGTTTTGTAGTTTGTTTTAGAACTGACTTACCTTCAGTCCTCGTAGAGTTTTGAGATAAATCGGGGCACATAATGGGATAATGCCTCTTCTCACAGACGACGCATTTAGGATAGTTCCTACAATTTTTCGCATGATGTCCAGGTCTTAAGCATATTAGACATGTATACTTCTTTTTTAGAAAATTTTTCTTTTCCTCGATATTCCATTTAATTGGCAATTTACATTCTGAACTGATACTGATATCATTTTTTATAAGTACAGCAGCCTTGTCTTTCACATTGTTCTTCACTGCAGTACTCAAAAAACTTTTATTAACTATGGAATTATTGGATTTGCATCTGCTCTTGAAAAACTTCCTCGTGACATGCAATTTTTTCTTCAGACTTACTTCATTGCGAACAAAACCTAACAATTCTGTCAGTTGGTTTTTGTTTTTATCGCCACTAGTGACGTTAACATGACATCTATTCCATGCACGTAAAATATCCTTCGGCAAAGCAGATTCCACCATCGGAAATAGAAAGGCGGCATATTTATCTTGCGTGATGCCAAGAGACTCCAATGTTAGGATCTGAGTCACGATTTTATCATACAAAGTACGAGTTGGCATCTTAAAATTATCCTTTCATTGAACAATTGTCAACTTAAGTAGTTTTCTGACATAATGTTTACCAAATAAGTAATGATATCGATCGCATATATTTATTATGTTTTGAACAAAGACAAATACAACAAAAACATTCAAATATATTTTTTCAAGGTGGTAACACTCAATAGCCCACCGCCATGTTTTGTTTGTTTTAATCTGTCACTATCAACAAGACGGTCGTGCTGTAAAGTCATTCCATTTCTGTTCGCTGAGTTTTTTACATTATCCATACGTTACGTTGTGTATTTTGTGTTCCTCCATTTTGATTGCTGCCTAGCTGTCAAATATGGAAATGCCTAAAGGATCTGTTCTGAAACTGTAGGCGAGAGAACTGGTGATCAAGGTTCGTAATTACTTTGAAGCAGAGTATCAAAATGGTTGCTCCGCTAATACCACTGTCGCAAGGGCGAGAGCGTGTTGCGGCCGCATTAGGAATTAGTGGACCTACAGCTTCAAACATTACTACCGAAGCTTACGGTACAAGCGGCATGCGTAAAAAATAAGCTTCGTACACCGAAGAAAAAACGCCAACCACGTCGTGTGACATCGGTTGACAACTTCAACGCTGACGCTGTTCGCGGTCATATATATGACTATTACTCCCGCAAAGAAATTCCAACACTTAAAAAACTTGTTTCTTTACGTGAATGTGGTTTGTTCCATGGCCAAAAATCGTCATTAAGCTTGGTTTTTAAAAAAATTGGATTTTCTTATAAAAAAATCGGACAAACGTTAAATATTCATGGAGCGTCACGACGTTGCTATGGGAAAAGGTGAACGCCTTATAATATGCCATGCAGGGTCTACGAAAGGATTCGTGTCAGATTCTTTACTGGCCTTTAAATCCAAGAAATCAGTGGACTACCACGAAGAAATGAACGCGAAGATTTACGAAGGATGGCTTAAAGAAATGGTAATCTCTGTAAGAAACGACGATAATTATTATCGACAACGCTACATATCACTCCAGACAAATTGATAAAATGCCGACGCAGGCCAATAAAAAACAAGAGATAATTGAATGGCTCCAACGTCATGGCGAAAAGAACGAGTTGCACTCCGGGAGTGCCGGCAGAAGTGATAACCTTAACACTGAACAACAACAACTTAACACTAAAATATGTCACATTTCTTTGACATTGTCAAGAAATAATAATGTTTGTTTATTTACTTTTTTGACGTAGCATATTTGACATCGCAATCTGTCATAGAATTAAAATTCCATATCCAACCTCCCTGTACTACTCATAATCGCGAATACTAAAAATAAAATTATAATAGGCGTGGCATTACGGTTTCCGTATTTTACAAAGACAAAGATGCACTTTGTTCAATTTCCATATTTTAAACACTTTATATACACGAATCTTACGCATACACAGCAGTATGGCCACTACACAGACGGTCGAGCCATCAGCTGTCACCATCCATGGATGCGCGTAGCACGCTGTAACATAAACACACACGACCATTCGCGCAAGCGCCCTGCGGCGCCTAAACGAAACAGCAGGCGCAGGCATACATTTTCAGCTGTCTACACTACATCCGTCTTACGAATTTTCACGATCAGGACACGTGACCTGACGCGAGTTTATCATTTTTTACCCATACCAAAAAAGTGCACAACGACGCTAAAGAAGTTTTCACTTCAATAATTTATTCAACAATTAGTAGATATTTTAAAATCGAAGAAAAGCCTCCCTTAAAGATATATTACCGACGAAATAGCTGCCGAATGTGGTCATTGGGTTCTTCGACTTACGCCGTATTATTGCCAGTACAATGCTATAGAACAAATATGGGCACAAATCAACGAACACGCCGCTCGAAACAATACGGGATGGGTATTGTTTCGAGTGGCGTGTCCTTTTACGGCAAACAAGAATTATTAATTTATTAAAAAATGCATTTGTGGAAGTAACTGCCGAACACTGGGAAAAAAATTGTGAGAAGAACCCAATCATTATAGCGTCGGATTGGGAAATTCATGTGGCATTCGATAATATAGAAGTACAGGAACTTACAATCAATTTTGGGGAGAGCTCATCGAGTGACAGTGACGATTGATCAGATTTTGATTAAAATTAATAAATAAAGAATCAACATAATATAATTACATCTTTTAATGAAATGTAATATTAGTTAATAAATTTGTACAAAATTATCCGGCAATAGTTTAGTTTCTTACATTTTGTAAAAAAATATCGTGTTAATTTATCGATAGCTCCATCCCTATCAGTTTCTACGACTCTGCTATGACCTTGTACGTGCGTAAGCGTCATATTTTTATTAAATAATGTAAACATAATGTAAAAAAGACGCTCGTTCAATTTTCTACAGGAGCTGTCATCGAGAAAGAAATGGAAATAGTAGGTAACTTACAAGGAGCCAATCATCACGCGATCGAATTGATCACGAATTCAAAATAAAGTACGAATTTAAACTTCTCTCGAACGAAAATGTAGCTAAACAATCCTGGCTCCAACATTTGTCGAACGCAAGCCGCTCGAACTGCTTCGAGTGGTCGAGACCGTTCGAGACTACATCTCGCATTCGAATCATGACAAATTTCGTTCAAAATTCTCATAGCGCAAGCTATATGTTCTAAAATCTTAAGTAAATGTCTAAAATGTAGGTCAGAGTAAATAAAAGGGAAGGAAAAAAGACTTATATTAGCAAATATGATATTTTTTTACCTTTATTCCTTTCATAATACATTATTAGTCTTTCCTCAAATGATTGATTGGCCGATTTTTGCATTTATTAAAGTCGCCCATGACAATAATATTCTTCTATTACTATTGATTTCCATCATAACAAACACGAGGTTACATCACATAAGTACACTGACAAATATGTTTCGGTATGCGGTCCGGCGCCGCTATCTTTAGTGCTGCGTAGTATTTTTATAATAGTAGGTGGTCATTTCATGTAAAAAATAATTAATAAATACAATTACAACTTTGAAAAATAAGACTAACTTATAATTCTCAACCAAATAAACAAATAAAACACTCAACAAAAACAGAGTTTTTTTATTTATGTCCAAATACGTTTCGTTTAAAGATGTTAGCAATTTCTTGGAATAGGGATTTAGTTTACAAACTTTGTTATACATATTATTTCCTTATTAATAGTGATAAAACACAAGTAAAATGTTACTTTCAACATTTTGTAGTAACCGAAACCTTTTTTAATATATCAAAAGAGACATATTAGAGTAGGTGTTTTTTTAAAATCGGTGTAGATAAATTTATGTAATAATGTGTAGCTAAACAAACATATAAGTTACGCGGTGCCAAATTATTAGAAGATACACTTTTTTTTTTTTTTTTTTTTATACCACTAAGGTGGCAAACAAGCTTACGGCCCGCCTGATGGTAAGCAGTCACCGTAGCCTATGGACGCTTGCAACACCAGGGGTATCACTTGCGCGTTGCCGACCCTGTAGTACTTGCAGAAAACCTTGGCAGGGAGCTCATTCCACAACTTAAGCGTTCGCGGGAGGAAGTTTCTCTGAAACCGCACTGTACGCGACCATTTAGGTTCTAAAGTGTGAGAATGAATTCCCTGCCGATGGCGAGCGGTGCGATGGTAGAAAGTAGCCGTGGGCATCATTTCGAACAATTCTTCAGAACACAACCCATTGTACAAGCGGTAGAACACACACAGTGAGGCAAAGTCTCTCCTCAGACTTAAGGGCTCGATACCGCAAGTGAGTTTGGAATCGTCGACAAATCTCACAGCCCGTCGTTGAACCGAGTCAAAAGGGCCAAGCTGGTATCCGGGTGCACCTGCCCAGAGATGGCAGCAGTACTCCATATGGGGCCGAACTTGCGACTTGTAAAGTAACAACCTTTGCCCCGACGTAAAGTACTGCTTCGCTCTGTTGAGTACACCAAGTTATTTGGACACCAGCTTCACCTTATCTTGTAAATGATCTCGGAACTGAACATCGCTGGAGATGTCGACACCAAGGATCCCAATGCTCTTGGATATGGAGAGGGGAGTGTTCTGGAATTGTGGGACCACAGTGAATGGAGTTTTCTTAGCCGTGAACGCGCACACTTGTGTCTTTGTAGGGTTGAATCGGACCAAGTTTACCCGTCCCCAGTCAGAGACCTGGGACAGTGTGGTCTCGATTTGAGACACAAGTTCTCCGCGGGTTTCCTCCACAACGGAACGAGGGATGTTTGCACGACCCGTGTAAAAAGCTTCTCCAGTACTGTCATCTGCATAGCAATGTATGTTGTTGATGTCCAACATGTCATTGATATGCAGTAGAAACAGCGTAGGAGACAGCACAGAGCCTTGCGGGCCACCAGCATTAATGTCTATGCTATCAGAGCAACTACCGTCAACTACGGTTCGTATGCGTCTGCCGGACAAAAAGCTAGCCACCCATTTGCACAAACCCTCGGGCACTCCGTAAGATGGCAACTTCGATAGAAGACCGCGGTGCCATACCCGATCGAACGCCTTCGCTATGTCCAGGCTACATGCTAATGCCTCCCCCTGACTCTCAATGGCTAGTGCCCATCGGTGTGTTAGATACACTAGAAGGTCACCAGTCGAGCGACCGTGGCGAAAGCCATATTGCCGGTCACTGACCAGATCGTGTACTTCTAGGTATCTTAGAAGCTGTGTGTTGATCACCTTAGAGAGGAGAGAGGTAATAGCGATAGGCCTGTAATTCGATGGATCTATCTATCTATCTATCGCCCTTTTTGGCCACCGGGTTCACATTCGCAGTCTTCCATGAAGACGGAAATTGTCTAGTGTGGTAGTAAAGCGCGAAGAGGCGCGTGAGTACAGGACATAACTCAGGAGCACACTGCTTAAGCACCACTGCTGGTATACCGTCTGGCCCACTCGACTTATGAACGTCTAAAGAGAGCAACGCCCGCCTGACCTCTGAATGGAGATTTCCGGCATGGTCTTACCGCACCACGGTATAGTAGGTGGTACAGCGCCTTCATCGTTCATATTCGATTTCGAGGCAAAGAGACTGCCCAGTAGATCGGCTTTCTCTTTAGCACTATGGGCCAAGTCACCATCGGTCTTTCGCAGTGGTGGTAACGACGACTGGCAGAAGTTCCCTTCGGCAGCTTTGGCAAGCGACCAGAAAGCACGACTCCCAGAAGGATAGCTCGCAAGTCGCCCACCTATTTTGCCGATGAATTGGAATTTTGCTCTGGCAGTTGCTTTCTTACTGAACCTCGAGGCAGCATTTAATTTGCGTTTTAACTCAGAAATATTTGGATCCTTATTAAAACGAGCCGTGGTCCAAGCCTCATATGCATTTTGCTTAAGAATTTTAGCTTTTCTGCAAGACCTATTAAACCACGGTCGTTTTTTGACGCCGGCAGCTACTCGCGGGTTAGGAATATAGCATTCCATACCAGCAAGGATTGTCTCAGTGACTGCGGCTGCGCAGACGTCAGGATCTTCTGAGTTAAAGCAGATCTGCCTTCACGGGTACGATGCGTAAAATTCTCGCAATCCATCCCAGTCTGCCGACTTATAGTGCCACACACGACGCCAATTAGTTGGCCCAGAAGGATCGGGTTGTGTGCATGACACTTGAGTCCGAACGAGACAGTGGTCCGAGGAGCCAAGAGGCGCATCCACTGAGACGGAGTATCCGTCCGGACGAGTAGTCAGCAGAAGGTCCAGTAAGGAGCTCGTATGTTCCTCTATATCTGGTATTCTCGTTGGAGAAAGTACCAGCTGAGATAATCCATAGGTCAGAGCAAATATCATGAGCAGATATCCCAGCATAGTTATTGGTTCGAGGACTGAGCCACTCGCGATGGTGGGCGTTAAAGTCTCCCAAAATAACTAGTTCTGCTGTGGGATATTGCTCTAGACCTTTGTCAGTCGTCAAACTCAGGTGCGTGAAGAGTCGAGTTACGTCCGTGTCACCGCTATGAGACCTGTATAGGCACGCATAGATACGAGTGTGGCCGCCGTAATCTACGCGCACCCACAATATCGACAGGTCCCTGTCTTCAAGGCTATGAAGGCGGCGACAGCAGATATCCTCCCTGACGAACATACATACACCGGCACGACTCATAAAATTGTGTTCGAGTTTGTAGCCGGGATAGTGAAGATATGATGTGTCGGCCAGGCAGGATATCTGCGTCTCCGTTAGAAAAAGAATGGTCGGCTGCGCAGTTTCGAGATGGTGGTGGACTGCGTTAAGATTTGCGTGAATACCCCTGATGTTGCAAAAATCCACATTATATGTGGATGGAGTAGCCGCTGTGCAAACTCTTTTCTTTTTCTTTCTTATGGCCATAATATATAAAAAAGTTACTGAGACTAAGGGATGAGGATTCACTGCACAGACAGCATAGAGGACAAAAGGTGCTGTTCTAAGACTGCCGAAGCTCGCCACAGATGATACGGTTGCTGGCACGGCGGGCGGAAGGGCCCCTGATCCCCCTCTGTTGTAGTAGCCGGGTCCACTCCAGTCTCCTTCTCCGGCACGTCTACCACTTCAGATAATTTGCACAGGCTGGCGAATCAGCCTCCCAGGGCGGAGATTAAGTGATCCCTGGGTTCGGGATCCCGTTCAACCTGCGGGCGGCCAGCGGTCAGCCGTTTCATCAGGTCTCCCTGACCGCCGAACCAGCACGCCGCTTCTACGCCGAGCATGACAGCAACAAGCACCGCCGGTCCTCCGCTGTCCGCGCAGCGAATCCTCAAAGAGCTCTGGCAACCTTACTTACCGCCAGGAACACAACACTACTCAATTTTAGTGTTATTATGGCCGCGGTTTTCTGTAAGGTGGAGGTACTTCCCCAGTTCGGGCCGCTCATTCGAGCAAGTACTCGCTATGCCCTGCTTTAGTTGTTCGGGTGGCTTATTCGAGCGAGTACTTGCAGTGCCCTACCTCTCTAAAAACACTACAAATATATGACTAAAATGATTACCTTACCATAACCTAAAGTGATTTACATATGTCTGCTTCAACGCATTCCTACAATATGGAATGTGAGAGAAACAGTAACGGTATAACTTGTCGTGTTTTGTGTCGTGTCTCACGGCGTTCAGCAATTCAGCGGCTCAGCTTCTCAGCGGCTGTCGCGCTTGCAAGCAACGTGCGGTGTCGGCGTGGCCTTAGCGTGAGACCGAGCCGATTTTGTCCTCGGTCGTCTCTATCCCATGATAGGCAAGTATAGTAAGATGTCGCTTAGAAATAAGCTAAATCTTTACACAACTTGTATCCGCCCCATACTAGCTTATGCTAGCGAAGTCTTTGCGCTGTCCAAGCGCAATCTCCACAAACTCCATACCCTCCAAAACCGCTTTCTCAGAGCGGCCTCTGGAGCCTCTTGGTACGTTCGCAATGCGGACCTACACAGAGACTTCGAACTTCCCACGATTCCCCAATACTTTAAAGACTTGGCAGTCCGCTTTTTCGAGCGTACGCAAAATCACCCGAATCGATTAATTGTGCAATCTACAACGTATCATTCCCCCGATCGACCCGGTCACGGTCGTAAAACTATAGTTAGGCGGCCTCGGCACGTACTAACGGCTCCGCTGTCCGGATAGCGAGATTAGTCTCTACGACCTCCACGAATAGGGCCTCCCTCCAAACACGACGCCGACGTCCCCGGGTTCGTCGGCGCCCACAAGGATACACTAGGTATCAAAGAGTGCCGGGGCGCTTCTCGCCCCCACTCAATCTCAACCGTACCCGCGTAACGGGGAACTCCCCTCCTGGCGGTGACTCACCTTCGGGTTCGAGACTCACGCCGGTCGAAGGGGAGCCCTTGAGCGTTGGGCGCTATATGGGCTGAGGCTCCTTCAGAGTCTCGCCCCAAAAGTCCGGTGAAGCAGTAATGGCTGCAACAGCCAACTGAATAGTTAGCTCAGTAAAAAAAAAAAAAAGCCTTAGCGTGGCGCTTCGTGGACTTAACGGTGGCGGCGTGGTACGTTGGGATCGCTTGGACTCGATGGCGGCAGTGTGGTTCTTCGCAAGCAGGTGCTGCTAATGCGGATGTATTCGGGAGCGGGTGGTGCTGATGCAAGTGCAAGATCGGATGGCGGATACGCATGGTTCAGTGCTGGTAGCCTTCTTGGCGATCCTAACTTTTATTGGTGGCACCTCCAAAAATGTCGTAGAATCGTAGGAGATTCTAGAAAGTTGCAGTAGCAGTGGATATTTCGGGATAATCGGCTCGACGGTGGTGACGTCTTCCCTTTACATTTGGATAGCTTCGGTAGATAAGTCCATATGGTGCCAATAGACACGTGAAATAAAAGCAGCAGATTGTCTAGGATTATATTTAATATGATGGCGGCACTGTAGTTATAAGTCTTATTATTATTGTCTATATTATAAAACACGCGGCGGCGTCGCGGTGCGCGGAGCGGATTTGGTTGTTGCGTGTAGATAGGCGTTGGAACGGCAGACGGTGGACGGTGCCCTCTTCGGTGAGCGTGGTGTGACCTTTCACTTCAGCGGGCGTAGTGCGACTGTTCACTACGGCGGGCGTAGTGCGACTGTTCACTACGGCGGGCGTGATGCAACTGGTCGGTGTATGCAACTTGCAACGTGTCGGCGCTAAGGAGCCTTGGAACGCCTTTTCCTTGAAGTTGTCTTCGGTAGGGTCACCTAGTCATGTGGATCAGGGAATTTATTTATTTATATAGAAAATATATGTAATTAGCGCGAATTTTAGCGAACATTAACAGTTGTTTGGCTGCTTTAAATATTTTTGTTTTGATCACTGTGATTTGTTATTTACGTTCTTACTTGGGATTTTTTAAAACTTCCTTAACATCTGACAAGTTCAATTCTACTTAAAGGGATTTGGCGAGACAAGTAACGAGTCGTACAAGATTTTCTTTTGTTTTTACCAGGTGTCGTTGGCACATTTCTTATTTCAATGGAAGTACAACGCACGTAACGGTTTACTTTTTCTAGTTTTTCTTATAACTTCGCAATACACGCTTCGTTATTACTGCAAATTTTTTGTAGACTGTGGCTTTTGAGCTCATTTCTTTATATTGAACGTAGAAGAGGTCCATAAACTTTTAAATTTCCAAATTACTATTTTTACATTTCCACCAGTTTAAATTCAATATTTGTTAACTCTGTCATCCTGATCTTTTTTCCATAATGTAAGCTTTGTCATAATTTCAGCTTGAAATTGTTTCATGTGATCGTTAGTGAGTTCTGACCGGGGTCATTTCGATCCACGTAATGTAATGTTTTCCGAGTCTCGTAATAGACGGATATCTGTTTCCGAGCCAGATTTTGTGGCGAGTGCTTCATCATTGTTTATACAGCGAGCGTACCCGGGGGGCTTAGTAAATTAGCGTCACGATAAAAAGAATAGAATCAAACAAAATGGATAAACATAAAGTTTGTGACGTCACTTTATGTTTGCTTGCTTTTCTATGCTATCGGTACCATCGCCAAGCCTCTGTAGAGCGCCGAATCGAAAGTCGTCCATACATTAGGTAGCCATATTGCATCTTTACAAATGCGATATTTATCATATTACTAAAGATTTTAAGTATTTTGTTTACTAATATACAAATATTGTGTAATATTTGTATTATAGGTATCTATTTGTCTCTGATATGAAAAAATATACCTACCTAAATAAAGATGCTTATAAGGTATATTGAATCTTTAATTATTGTTATATTTTCACATCATAAGCAACATTTCGTAATTAAATATGATGGTGTTATTTCAAACCTGTGTTCTAAATATTAGTCTAATTTAACAGATTCATAACAAATGTATAGCCAGATTTACGGTACTATTAAGCTAGAATGTTTTTACGAAAGTACCTTATATTTTCACAATAGTACATTTAATGATGACTAAAAAGGTTATTTAGTCATGTGCCTGAACCTCGATAGATAGGCGTTGGTCGTAGCACTGCGCCACAGATCGTAGCCCCTGGTTCGTAGCAACGAGTCGTAGACTCGTAGGGCTTGAAATCGTTCTTCAACATCGATAGTTGCACTTGCGCGAGCAGGATGAATTATATCAATTGTATTTTTTCCTCAACTACAGAGCTGGGATTGACGACATGCGTTACTATATTTCACAGAGATCAGCAAATCGATTTTAGCTTGAAGTTACGAATAGAAATAATAACTTAACTGTAGATGTTAAAGGTTACTTTAGATATCGTTTTGTGAGATTTTTTTACACTACACTGGCATTTTTTACACTGGTAGACCAAGGGCCATTTGTTTTTTTCCATGATAACAACATAAGCTTAATGGACTTTGAACCTAAGGCGCAACGCAGCGAAAAAGTCGTGAAAGAGAGATAGTCGTAATTTATTTTTTCGTCTCACACTGGCTGCGCTCCTACGTAGTATCCCACTGCATCGCGTCGCAACCTTAAATTATGAATGAACGTCTAAGTTTGCGTGCGTAATTAATTATTATTGGGTTCAAATATTTCTTACCTATGATAACAAAGAGGCATGTAAAAAGGGTAATTGAGCTCGGTACTTACGCCGCCCCGCCGCCCCATCCGCCGCGCCGGCTTTCATTCATGTTTGTAGTTTACATATACCTGTAGATATGTTCGCAGACGCAGCTATTTTCAGTCTCTTTCCTACGATTTATCTATAGCAAAACGTTTTAGTTATAGGTATGTTTTCCGTGGGTAGCTTGATGTGTCGCCTAGTGTACACCAGGACGACATATATTATTTTTTCATTTCTTATACTCGGCAAGTACGGATGAAATTACCTAAAGAGAGAGGGATGAAGACAGTACTTTTCGTCCCTGGGACAGACAGTACTCTTCGTTTCTTTGCCGTTAAATGATTGAATATGACTTTTTACTTATAATTTAGTTTTTACTGAATAATTATTAAATTTCCATAGCTTTAAGCTAAACATTTACTATCTTTAATGATAAAAAATTCTATAACACAAATAATTCATCTTCCCCCGGATTAAATAGTGAATAGACGTATAATATTTTTTTATTATTTATATATTTTACGAAATTTTCAAATAAAATAACTTAATTTAAATAGTGAGAAATTACCAGGAGAAAATAAATGGTTAGGAATGCGACAATATGTGCTGCGGTAACGAGTAAACTTATGACACACTCACTCCGCCGATTGGGTCATTAAGTACCGCCCATCAAAATCAAAATCATTTATTCAATTAAGGCTACAATAATTGAGCACCTATGAATGTCACTACGCCATCGGTTCTTAAGTCTATAGAGCGGGAGACCTGGTACTGAGAAGAACCGGCAAGAAACTCAGTAAGGGCATTTCTTTTCTCCCTTTCTCTTACAGCGTCCTTTTAAAATATTGGAAAATCCCCTTCCTATTATAGAAGGACACTTCTCATTACAAACATAAAAAACACAAAATGCAGAAACACAACATAAAAAAGTATCTAATTGCAAAATATGAGAGTTTATGTACCTTTTCATGACTAAGATATAATCAATGTCTTACATTATTGATAAACAAAACAAAAAAGTAAGAAGTAAGAAGAGTACAGGGATACAAAGAAGTTTGCAAGAGCAGACCAGCCTCCACAGGCGGCACCCGTTCACGAGTATGACACATGAATCAGCCATCGCTTCGCTCATCCATGTTTTAGGGAACGTAACGACCCAACACACACGCCATCATCGCAGAGACACTTTGAGAGAGCATTACACACTCAAGCAATTCCAATAAAACTTCGATTGTACTAGTTACAATCGAACATGCGACCCTTACATTCCGTGTAAGTGCTCTACCACTGAGCTACCGAGGTACAAGTCTGACTGATAAAAATCCCAACTACATCTTTGATTTGGAAATACGCTCGTTACATACAACTCCTAGTGACTTATAAAGTCCTAGTACATCAATCTTATAAACACAAAAAATCTTCATTGAAGTAAGAAATACAATATGAAATGAAATATTCTTATGAACATACATTAAATTATCAAATATATATTGACCAGGTAAAGTTAGTATATTGATCTCTTTAAATTTATCTCTTAAAGAGTGTCTGTTAGATAAATTGTATATTGCTCGAATAGACCTCTTCTGCAGTACAAATATTGTCTGTATATCAGCTGCGTGTCCCCATAATAAGATACCATGGGACATCACGGTATGAAAGTAACTAAAATATACTAGCCGGGCTGTGGCTTCGCCTGTAAGTTGACGAATCTTTTTACCCGCAACAGCTGCAGAACTAAGTCTATTCGCCAATCCAGCTATGTGTGGGCCCCATTAAAATTTTGCATCTAAAGTAATGCCTAAGAATACAGCGCTATCTACAACATCTAATTGCTCCCGATTTATAAGTACACTGGTTCTTACTTGACTAACATTTAGCGTTAAGGATTTAAAACATTTGGTTTTCTTACTGTTTAAAAGCAAATTATTCATATTGAACCAGTGGATAACTTTAGACAGACAGTTGTTTACATTATCTAGAACTGCTTCGCGTCTTTTACCTCTAAATAATAGTAATGTGTCATCTGCCAACAACACTATCTCGTGATTGTTTTTAACGACCTGCGGCAGATCATTAATGTATATAAGAAATAACAATGGCCCCAGGATGGAGCTCTGTGGAGCGCCCATTTTAATTTTAGATCCAGGGGCGCGCTTCCCATTTATATCGACTGTCTGAATCTATTGTCCAGGTACGAGCTAATAAGTTTAAGTGCAGTACCACTAATACCATAGTGTTGCAATTTCCTAATTAGAGTTTCATGTTGGACGCAATCAAATTCCTTGGGTAGACCACAAAAAACACCCGAGGCATCCATTGAATCGTCCCAAGCATCAAATATGTGCTGAATAAGCTCAACGCCAGCATCGGTTGTTGACCGACCTTTTGTGAACGCAAACTGCTTGCAAGTCAGTTGTCAATGACTACTCATTTGATTTAAGATCAGTTTTTCAAAGAATTTACTGAAAACAGGTAGTATAGAGATAGGTCTAAAGTTCAGTAGCACAAGAGAGGTCAGTAGTTCTACCTGATTTAAATATAAGTATAATTTTACTGTATTTAATTAAATCAGGAAATACACCACAATCAATAGATTTATTAAATATTATAGCCAGTTGGGGAGCAATCACAGAAATTACAGAAAATTATGGTTTTTACTAAGGTAACTGAATGGCCCCAGAGGTCAGCTGTATTTTTTATTTTTAGAGAATTAAATGCTTTAATAACATCATTATGATTTACATGTCTAACTTTAAATTCTTTTGGGCATTCTTTTACATTTTCTTTTAACAGAGCCTCTGCTATTAATGGAGATGAGTTTAGTGAGTTGGTAGTTGAGAATGGAATATCCAGGAAAAAAATATTGAACAATGAGGCAATATCTGTTTGTGAGTTAAAAATAGTCCCATCAACTGCTAGACAATAATCAGTTTTATGAGATTTTGATTTTTTAGTCTCAGCATTAATAATACTCCAAGTAGTTTTTATTTTATCATTACTATTTTTAATTTTTTTACTTAAAAAACGTGATTTTGCTTTACGACAGATTGCTTTAAATAATTTAGAGTATTTCTTAACATAATCATTAAATTTCTCGCTTATTTTAAACTTTCTTTCACTATATAACTCATACAATCGTTTTCTGCTAATATCGATGCCCACAGTAGCCCAATCACTAAAGCATCGACGTTGGTTAGCTAAGACACCCTTGGGTTTAAATACAGAGTCGTACTCATCACTAAAAACTTTAAAAAACATATTATATTTTGTATTTGGATTATTATGTTCGACAAGAGACGGAATTTTTGACAATTAATTATTTTTAAATATCTCCAAGTGTCGTTTACTTTTAGGTCTTATAACAATTTTTTCCTTACATTTATTCTCTGTTAACAATTCAATTTGCACTAACTACTACTAATTATAATAATTTTATTTGTAACTGTAATACAATCTGTAAAAATATTATCTATGCATGTTGCTGTATTGGCTGTTATTCTAGTCGGTGATAGAAATATATTTTTACAGTTGAATGATTGAAACAGACTTTTTAATTTTATACCTAAGGAGGATTTTTCTATTAACAAATTTATATTGAAATCTCCACAAACAAATACTTTTTTTACAAAGAATGGATAGAGCCTCCTCTATTTTATTTTCAAAAATGACATAATCCGCTGAGGGCGGCCTGTACACTCTAACAACAATGAAATGCTCTAACTCCACACAAGCTATTTCAATAATTCGTTCAACAGAGAGGCTCACAATATCTTTCCGATCTTTATGTTTGAACTTGTTATTTACAAGAATCAAAGAGCCACCATGATTAGCGTGTTCCCTGTTCAACGAACTACCAATTTGGTGACAACTGAAGTTGAACATGAACTGGTGAGATTTTAGCCAATGTTCTGTAATGCATAGAATATCTATGTTTCAGCAGTTCATGAACAACTATTTTTCAAGGTATTTTCCAAGCATACCTTGAATATTTTGGATGACTATGTTTAGGGATTTTACATTCTAAAGAATTATGTTTTTTTTTAGAACATTTGGGTTATTATAAGACATAAAAGTCGAGCCAGAGGGATTCTCTGTTGTACACTTAGCCAAAAGAAGTATTTGGAACAGTTTCCAAAGTCTTAAAACTATTATCTTGCCCAATAGAGGCAATTTGACTAGAATTTCTTGGAAGCGTTTCCAAAGTCGGTATATTAAGACTAGTATTATGCCCAAATGAGGCAGTCTCACAAGCCAAATTCTTGGCTAAGTTATTTAAATAATATAACAATGAGCGTACTATCTGTCTTTTATAAGATTTTGATATACAATTTCTATGTTTTCCTACATAATAGTTGTTATTAATATAATAATTGATGTCAATTACATGTAAATAATTAAATTTTTGGGACATTGCATGCATTGACAAATTGAATTTATATGTTAAGACATTCTAATTGTCATGTAAGTACTTGCTAAATGGAAAACTGAACAATATTATTTGTTTTACATTCAATATGCTAAGATTATTTATATTTTTAGTCAATTGATGTTTGTTTATTTTTCTTCTCTGCCCTATAAGTATAACAACTATGCTGTTTTCAGAAAATGTATAGTCCTTAATATAATGCCCTGGTAAGAACAGTTGGGCATGCAGTGATTAATAACAGGCTGATCCAAGTTTGCTCTAAGTAGATAACCCATATGCTTTCCAATCTCATCACTGAACATTACAACATTACAGTTTTTATTTAAATTAATGTTTTGTACTACTCTGTTTAATCACCTTATATGCCAGCCCACTAATTAGTAAGCATTCTAAACGGAAATCTTCGTAGCAGCCGGAGCTTCTATACGCTTATTGAGTTATATGTTCCTGGTACATACACTTACACTTGCATAATGATGAGGACGCCTGAAAAGTCTCTTTCAGGACCGAACGTCGCGAAACTTGTAGAGACAGAAGAGGTGATAACTAACAGAAATGTAGCTGAATCGCACCAAGCTGAACTTCTAGCGGACTTCAAAAATGCAATGAAAAACGACTTGGAGGACCTGTTCAAAATTTTTACAGAGCAAGAGAATCAACAAACTCTATACTTACAACCTTAAAAGAACTTCAACATTCAAACAATAACCTACAGAGCACAATATCTATACTTTCAGAACAAAATGCAACTCTTCTTACCAAAGTATGGTTACTTGAATCATCAGCACGGAAAGATTGAGAATACATTATTATACAGGAGAACAAAGTAGAAGAAAACCAGAAATGGGAGAGAAAATCTTACATAGAGATCAAAAAAGTTCCATGTAAAAAAGGTGCAACAAAACACGATTTGTTGAATAATAATATTGAGTAATTGTTGAATATACATAACCTTGGCGAAATTCTTGACGTAAAAATAGAAAAATTTGCTATCAAAGATATTTTCAGGTCCAAGAAAGAGCAATAAAAATGACAAGACATTGATAGTAGAGTTCACAAATACTTTTATAAAGAGTGACATACTAAAGGCGGCTAAAACGTACAACATTAGAAATAAGCACAATAAACTAAGTACTAAGCACTTGGGATTCAAAGTTAACCCGGACGATCCAATTTTCTTATCAGAGAATCTAACACAGAAGGCATCTCGTTTGCTTTGCCTAGCCCGCGATCTTAAGAAGATGAAGGAATATAAATATTGTTGGACAAACTATGGTGATGCCTATATACGCAAAGATGACAACTCTCCTATTCTTACTGGAAAGAATGAAGATCAGATACACCAACTGCTGAGCAAAATACTAGTTTTGGTATCTTTTTATATTTATTATGTTGTTATTGTTTTCATGTTTATAGGTTTTACAGTATTGCAAAATATTAACTATTTATTAAAATCTAGAGTAATAACAAACTCAAACACGTATCACATAACACTGCTCTTATCCCATACATTTATTATAAGTAATATATATATTTGTTATTCTACACTTAAATTTACAAATACACATAAAACTGAATATCTAAACTATTTTTTGGCACAAAAAAGTCTCTATATTATGTCATTTTCATGTATGTCTAAATTTGTTTTTCGTTATATAATAGTAAAATATTTGATATCAAGGTCCACAATTTATAAAAACAAACCTAATTATGAGTGAACTCCCGTTCTTACTGCAAGACAAAATTGCAATACAAAACGATTCTCAGCCTAAAAATTCTCTGCCTCTCACTGCCGACACTTGTAATTTATATTCAAATGAGATATGCAGTTGTCAAAAACTGGAGAGAGTCACTATTGATAAGTATCTTGGTGTCATTATGCATGCATATCGAAAAAACAAGTGAACGGCTTAGAAAACTAACCTGGCTTTTTAAACATTTAAGGCACATAGCCGACCGTCAACTAATTATTTACATTTACACCTCATTAGTTCAATCGATTCTGCTTTATTGTTTACCTATCTGGAGCGGTTCAGCTAAAACAAAATTCATAAACTTAGAACGTACACAGAGATCAATCTTAAAAATATTTTTTTTTTAAATTAAAAGATACAAAACCACTGTTTTATACTAATTTTCTCACGTGCTCACTGTACGACTATTATATGCATTAAAGATTATTCTTAAGAGGTACAAAAGATTGACTATTGACCAGAACATCCTAACTAAACGCAACCCTTCCAAGTTAATTAAATATGTTAAATGAAGAACTGTATTGGCATCTAAACAATACAATTCACAATCAGCCATATTTTATAATAAACTAAAAATTTACTGTATGTCATTAATGCTGTGCAAAAAAGCTACAACCCTATTTCTTAAGACGCTTAATTATGAGGAAACTGAAAAATTACTTGCTAAGGACCTACGTGAATAATATTAATAACACGACCCTCAATATTGTTTTACTGCATTAACTTTTTACTTATTATTTTATATTAAAATTGTAAATTTAAAGCTTTACGTACCTATTGTTACACAATTAATTGCTTAAAAATAAAAAACAGAAAAAATACACACACACACACACACACACACACACACACACACACACACACACACGCAGCCTTGCACGTAGTTATATAAATAACGGTTGCACATAATTTAAATCTTAATACTTACAAAATTGTCTTAATTCTTTTTTTATTGTTATATAATATTGTACCTTTTTACCTAATTATTGTAACTAAATATGTGATAGCAAGAGCGAATACCCTCAAACACAAGTTTTATAGACTTAAATGAGCGGTTCCGTCCCACTAAGTTTCACCTGTCAATGATAAATGAATATTTTGTTTTTTTTTTTTTAATTCAATCTTAGTTGTGTGGTTGAATGCTAATTATTTACGTCGGTATAACAGAGATTTGTAGGAGATTAGGCGTTAAATCCATAACTAAGTCTAGTTCATCAAATATGGATATGGATTTAACGCCTGATTTCATTAGAGAAGAGTGTTTACCTCTGGTGAACGGACCTATTTAGGCACAAGATGGTATAGCGCACGAACGTACAGCGAGGACGCTAATAGTGCCAAAATAGGTTCTTTTCGACCCTTTAACAATCTACTATAGTCACTGCTACCCCGTTCTATTTATTCGTTATTAAACTAGTATTACAAAAAAAAACAAGTATACGTTGCGTATAAAATGTCTAAATTATCATTGTGCACTTCAATTATAAGTAAGATATTATCTCGGTATCAAACATTGCTTAAAATAGCTATAATCATATAGCTATTTTTCAAGCAATGTTTGATTCCGAGATAATACCGAAAATGTCCGAGCCGTACACAAATGTTTTCGCTAATGTTACGCCAGATAATAATAAAGTGGAAGAACTCGCATTTTTGGATCAATATATATTAAAATAAAAAAGTTAACCATAAATTAGATATTTTTGAATTTAAAATAAATAGGCACGTACATGAAAAATAATTATAAATACCTACAACTTTGCAATGGAACGTACCTCGTAGCCTAACCGGTTTACAATGGCAACATTCCACCGCTTCGAACGGCATTTTGTTCGAAGGTTGTTTCGATTGATAGTGAGAATACAGCAAACGCAAAAATGATGTCGACGATCGAAATTTTACAGTCGAGATAGTGCCTTCCAGATAATTTCTAATACGAGATTATCTCGGATGAAGTGAGAATTTAAATTAAAAAGTAAATTAAAAAAATTGGTTCTCGATTCAATTATTTTATTCTCGAAAATGTTTTTGTAATGAAAAACTGAATGATAACAGTAATATAGAAAATGGTATTATCGACATTTTTATGTCAATACAAAACACTATAAATTTTATACCTGAATAAAAATAATACTTTTTTAGTGTAAAAAACATATCAGTGATAATTAGTATCTATGTTTGAGTTTCTGGAACGTCCATGACAATTTTTGTACCATACAATACTACAGAAAAGGATTTTGTTATTAAAAACTTAAGAACATTCTTGGTCGAAAGGGCAAAAGTAAAATGACACATCGAATTGTCGGATCAGTTGGCAATCGGCGAGGGCGCCAATAGACGGTTCGTACAATTTCGCCAACTTAAGCGGTCTTTGCTACTCTAATGTCTATGTCGTGTACTAAAGAATGGTCTTTGCTTGTACTACAGTTGTCAAACACTACGGCGCATACCTACCTACTATCATAATCCAAAACTTAACTTTAAAAAGTTCGCAAAAGAAGTAGTTTATTTTAAAAGTGATTCCTATGTTGAATTCAAACTCACAAGATACGAATACCCCATATTTAAAAGGCCTGCCAACATTTATTTCCACTAACCAAAAAGTTTTAAGCGAAAACTAATTTCAGATCGTCGTGTCGAGTATTTCCATTCAAGTCAGCACTTAGCTTAAATAATAGCTGAACGGCAAAGTTAATAAGTAAATGGATATCCGAGTACTTAAAGTTCTGCGAACAAGTGTATAAAGTAAGTTACCGGCGTGACCTACGGCTACAGCCCAGGAAATCCATTAAAAAGATAATCTTTGAAATCCATTAGGCTGCACGAATTACTGACTTTTTATGAGATTTGTCTTAGAAACAATAACGACAAAGTATTTTAAATGGGATTAAATGGGAGCTCCAATAAGTAATATAAATGAGGTCGCAAAACAATGGCAGATTTATTTATTTTAATATTGAATCAAAAAACTGATTTGAGGATAATTGCTTTTAATAAAAAAAAAAATCAGTAGATTTCTATTATTTACATAGTTTTCCTATCCATTGCGAGCACGTATAAAATATGTCATTCGTAATTTAAAGACCGTTATCGCCTGCAAGGTGCAGTTTTGTAAAGATGGGACACCTGGGAAGCAATTTTCACACGATCGAATTGATCACGAATTTAAAATAAAGTACAAATTTGAACTTTTCTCCAAAACTCTTTTTTTTTTCGAAAATGACGTTAAGCTATTCGGGTAATGTCGGATCCGGCATTTCTCGATCGCAAACCGCACGAACCGCTCCGAGTAATCCGTAGCGTTCAAGACTAAATCTCGCATTCTAATCGTGACAAAGTTCGTTCAAAATGATTGGGTTCTTAACATATATTCTGCTTTTGGCATAAACTATATGTTCTAATCAAGTAAATATCTAAAATGTGAGTCAAAGTAATTAAAAGGTCGGAAAAAAGTACCTATATTAGCAAATATGATCATTTTTTTACCTTTATTCCTTACATAATACATTATTAGTCGTTTCTCTAGCTTTCATTGGCCAATTTTCGCATTACTTAAAGACAATAATACAATAATATCCTTTTATTTCATTATTTATTTTATTTAACATACATATTATTTCGTTATTAATAATGATAAAACACACATAAAATGTTGCTTCAAACATTTTTTGCCAAAATCTTTTTTCTTTCTTTTTGAAAGAGATATATTATGGTAAGCGTTTTTAAAATCCCTCTAAAACTGTTCAACGGAACATAACTCCACGACTAATTTAAATCAGAGGTGACAAAAATGCAGGCTGCTATTTGCTTAGAAGGTGAGCGAGGTGGAAGTCCAACGGGGGCACGCAGCCTGCATGCTGTAGAGCGTCTTTAAAAACGCCTATTCTAATATGTTGCTTTTGATATATAAAAAAAGTGTTCGGTGACTACAAAATGTTTGAAGCAACATTTTACTTGTGTTTCATCATTATTAATGAGGAAATAATAAGTATAACTAAGTTTGTAAACAAAATCCCTATTTCGAGAAATTGCTTTCATCTTTAAACGGAACGTATTTGGACATAAATAAAAAAAAACTCTGTTTATTTTTGTTGTGAGTTTTATTTGTTTATTTGGTTGAGAATTTTAGGTTATTCTTATTTTTCAACGGTGTAATTATGTTTATTAAATTTTTTTCACATGAAATTACCACCTAGTATTATCAAAATACTACGCAGCACTAAAGATGGCGGTGCCGGACCTCAAACATTTTTGTGTATGTGATGTAATCTAGTGTTTGTTATGATGGAAATCAATTGAAATAAAAGAATATTATTGTCATGGGCGACTTTGATAATTGCAAAAATCGGCCAATCAATCAATTGAGAAAAGACTAGTAATGTATTATGGAATTAATAAAGGTAAAAAAATATCACATTTGCTAATATAAGTCTTTTTTTCGCCCTTTTAATTACTCTGACCTACATTTTAGACATTTACTTTAGATTTTAGAACATATAGTTCACGCTAAGAGTAGAATTAATGTTTAGAACCCAATCATTTTGAACTAAATTTGTCATGATTCGAATGCGAGATGTAGTCTCGAACGGTCCCGACCACTCGAAGCAGTTTGAGCGGCTTGCGTTCGAGAAATGTCAGATTCGACATTACCAGAATTGCTTAACTACATTTTCGTTCGAGAAAAGTTTAAATTCGTACTTTATTTCGAATTTGTGATCAATTCGATCGCGTGAGAATTGGCTCCCAAGGCTAAGTTACTATATTATACAGCCAAGTTTGATGTTTGAAAATAAGCTTTAAAGTCAGCGTTCAACTTAATATGCATTCAAAACTTAAAATAAAATGATAGTTTTCACAAAACGTTTTTTATTTTTATCAATTTAGGCATTTACAATATACAATACAATATTCTGTATTGCACAGTTAACTAAATACACAAAAAAATCAAAATAGCAATAAAAAAAGGCACAATCACAGCCTAATCGCTAAAAAGCGATCTTTACCAGGCAACCTTTGAAAAGAGTCATATTGACAGAAAGAGGTAGTTATACATATATAAACGATCATAATAAAAATTAAGTTTCAGTCCCGAGCCGTTCTGGAGAAGATTTTGTAACTCACTATCCGTATTTTGAGTCTTCGGAATATCCTCAGGGTTTACCTGGATCTGGTTATAAGCCTTTACCAGGTCTACCGTGGAGAAGACCTTAGTCCCATGTAGCTGGTGAGAAAAGTCTTAAATGTGACGGACGGGGTACCTGTCTGGAATGGTGCAGGCATTAAGGGCTCTGTAGTCACCGCAAGGTCTCCATCCGTCAGTCTTCTTCTTCACCATATGCAATGCAGAAGACCAGCAACTTTCAGAAGGTCTGGCTATACCACTGGCTACCAATCCTTCAAACTCCTTCTTAGCGATTGTTAAACGCTCGGGATCCAAACGACGTGGGCGGCATGTAACAGGTGGGCCAGGTGTGGTTCTGATATAATGCACAGTATTGTGCTTAGGAGGAGTTGACGTACCTGCTGGCCTGGTGATTTCTGGAAATTGCTGCAAAATCTTGTGGTAGGCCGTTTCACCAGTTATGATTTTGATAGAAGCTACATCTTCATCCATCTTCTGACGTAGTGCAGTTACAGAAAGTGTAGTAGTTCCATCTATCAATCGCTGATGCCGGGTCGGTGCCGCAGTGTCCACAAGCAAACTATAGAAGCTTAGAAAATCCACACCAATTATAGGTTTAGCTACATCTGCAATGGTGAAATTCCAGGGAAAGTTGCGTCTAAGACCAAGATTTAGAGTGAGCTGAACAGGACCATACGTATAAATCACGGTATTGTTGGCTGCAATCTACTCGAAGTTGGTCTTGTTGCAGGTCGCCTTCATAGCTTTGCGAGGAAAGACGCATAAATCTGATCCAGTGTCCACAAGGAATGCCATTTTTGCTGCACGGTCGGTGATAAAAAGGCGGCCTGTTGATGTTGGGCAGTCGTTGGCCGCTACTTCCGGCTGCCGTGAAAGTTTTCCACCGTATATGTAAAAGGCTTAATGCACTTTTTGACTCGTGGTCCATGATTGTAATGGTACCAACAATGGTCTGGCAGTGGTTGCCGTGACCGTGAACGACAACGCTGACGATGACGATGGCGTGAGTGAGACCTTTGTCGCGAAACGTTCTGTACTTGAGTTGACAGTGCTTGTATTTGTTTCGTTAACTCACTTATTTGGTTAGCCATGTCATTAAACAATGAATTATCGGACATACCTGGCGATGCAACACATACTTGAGGAGTCATGGGCGCAATCTCGTTGATCTTGTCTGCCAAGTCAGCTAACTTCTGTAAGTTCAAGTCGGGTTGCGACGCAATTACAGTCTGTATATTTTGAGGCAAACGGCTAGACCAAATGGTTCTCAAAAAATCTTTCGGCACTGACGGTCCAGCTAATTCCAGCAAATGTCTCAAAAACTGAGATGGCTTGCGATCTCCAAGCTCTTCGTGTATCAAAAGCTGCTTAACTTT
Organism: Apoda limacodes; assembly: GCA_946406115.1. Classification (NCBI taxonomy): domain Eukaryota; kingdom Metazoa; phylum Arthropoda; class Insecta; order Lepidoptera; family Limacodidae; genus Apoda; species Apoda limacodes. The sequence goes on from OX291542.1 coordinate 36,970,887, forward strand.
CTTCTCCTGCGAATAACCTTTTGATTAATTCAGACTTTAATTTTTCGTATTTGTCCGTCTCCGGAGGTACTGTGATAATATCTTTCACTTCTGCTACATATTGGTGGTCAAATTTTGTTGCATCATTTGTTATGCTTGACAATTCGAACTGACCTTCGACCTGGGCAAACCAAAGCGCTGGTTCCCCCGGCCAAAATGGCACTCCAACTCGGAATACTTCAGGTTCTGGAGTCTGCGACATCTTGTGTTCAGTTTTCGGGGTCACCTTCTACGTAAGGGTTTGTCGGTGATATGTAGAAAACAAACTACAAAAATGATCTTCGACTTACCGTTGTAATTTAAACATATAAGCAATAACATACAGTAAAACAGCAGCAAAGAAAACAGTTCAGTTCACAAGGTAAATAGTAAGAAAGTCTCAAGGCGAAAGGAGTAGAAATAAGAAAAGGCAAAGCGTAAGCGTGAACAAATATAAGCGCGGGAAAGTAGTCGGAGATCGTGTGTGCATTCACCGTCGCGGATAGAAATCGACTGGCGGGGCGCCGCGCGCGATACCGAGCGCAAGCGGACAGTGCATGCTACGTCACGCCGTTAGACCGTTAGGTCGTAAACATATGGGTGTGCATTTTGCGCGCACCCGTTTTACATCCGCTGACATACCACCACAATACAATAAATAAAGATAAATATGTTGTATGTATTTGCCTTAATTTATCGGCAGCGAGATCCACATACTAATGGCTTTTGAAGTTAAATGTGTCCAGTTGTATTAAGAAGAACTGGAAGATGAGCAAAGAGTAAGACAAGACGTGCTAATAAAATGAAACCGCTCTTTTAGATGACATGGTGTAGATAGTTTGAATAGCACAATATAGAGGAGTGAATAAATTTGGATTGAAAGCCACTTGAATTGTGAACGAAATTCTGAAACATGGTCATATTTTCGAAGTCCAAAAACAAAGCGAGTGCAAAGATTTTGTAGACGCTCAAGTTTATTGAATTGTTTCTTTGTCACATTAGTGCAGTAAATGTGAGCATTATCAAGTAAAGGTAGAAGTAATGACTAGGCACAATTTTAGTTGACACAGGTAAAATATTGCGTATTCTATTCAGGGTCCCGACCAAAGCAAATATTTTTCATCTAATTTCCTTGACTGGTTGGATCTAAGATAACGTGCGGTTAAACTAAATACCAACTTTTTACTGTTTCACTAAACGGGATAATGATACCATCTAGTTCGATTAGGGGTAAATCAGTCCACTATTTCTTCGATATTAGTTTTGGACTACCTACAATTATGGTCTGCGACTTGAGAGGATTAAGCCGAAGTACATATGATCAGAGTTAATAGATTGAATTTTTGTTACGATATTTTCTATTGGACCACTTGCATAAATCTGGAGATCCTCTGCAAACAGATAGTAGAGAGAAGATAGTTTGAGAGTGATAGTATAAAAAATTGCAAACAGGAGTGGGGACAACACGCCACCCTGAGGTACGCCGGAGAAAGATTCCTCTACCTGAATGCACTGCCAGTACAGAAACCAGTCAATTACTGTTGGAGATATGTTAAAAGAGCTTAGGATTGCCAACAAAATGTCTAAGTCCACTGAGTTAAAAGCATTGCTAAAATCAAGAGCAAACAAGACAGTGACTTGCTTACTGTCCATACCAAAACGGATATCATCAGTGATCTTAGTGAGACCCGTAACAGTATTATGATCGGTTTAAAAACCGGATTGCAAGGTATTAAATAAACTATTTTAAGTTAGAAAAAGATTTAACTGTTGATTACCTAGCTGTTTAAGGATTTTAGACAGGAATAGTTATAATGAAATTGATCGATAATCGGATAAGGAAGTTGGATTGGACTTTTTAGGCAACGGTATGATGTAAGCATCTTTCCAAGCTTCAGGAAATATTCCAGAGGCAATGGATGAATTAGGAAGGTGAGTAATTAGGTCAATAATCGGAGTAATCATAGCACGACTTATGTAATTACTGCCAACAACACTTGATGTGATGTAAACATTATACTCTTCTTAACATCAAAATCAGTAATTTAACGGCAAGTAAAACGATGGAAGTCAGGAGTTGAGTTCATTGAAGGATTTTGCGGCGTAATCGCGTTTTTACTGCTATTCATAGCAGGTATAGAAGTGAAATGATGATTGAATAAATCTAAGTTAAGATTTTTTGAAATTGGTGTGACTGAGACTTCTAATGATGACAAATTTTCATATTTTACATAGATCTCCGTTTTGAACCGAATTGTGGATAGCGTCATTGAGCGCATCGACACATTTTCAGAAGGGTCAGTTTTCAGCTTGGCCTTAGCTCGATTTCTTATTTATTAAAGAGATTTAATTTTATCGTTTAGCCATGGTGAAGGAAAGTGTTTCACTTTTATTGGTCTTACTGGGGCATGGTTGACATACAGTTCAGTAATTAGCGAATTAAATGTATGAACTTTTTCGTCGACTGTATTAGCACTCACAACTGTTGACCAATCAATTTTAGAGGCGAATTTTGAGATAAATAGATTAAGTCGTGGTAAGAAAATGCTTCTGCTAAAAATTTACCATGTACAGATGTAATATGATATGGTGAAAAGACCATAATAAGGTCAACAGTGAAGGAAAGCAATTTAGAAAGTAATGCGTGGCGTTTAGAGGTAATAAGTGCAGATTACAAGCCTCAACTATCGTCTGAATTTAATAAGCACAAAAGTCTTTTTTTAAAAGGCAAATGTTAAAATCACTATTATTAACTACACCGTTCTCAAGGCGTCAGGCACATTACGCTTACTTAAATTAATTCTGCTTTTAATATATATTGCAAATAACTACCACGGTTCACAAGTCTATTAACCTTTCCTTTGAAAACTAAAAAAGTAAATAGTGCGAGAGTGCCGGCAACTACTTATATATAACACTGAGACCAATATTACCGGTTTATAAAACAAATTGTCTAACTTATTGATAAGTATACCAGTAGACAAAAAGATAAAAATCAACTAGTAAGTAAACATTAAAATAGTCATATAAACCCCATATTAGACACTGATTTAAATTATAAAACCGTAAACAACATTGATTAATGACAGAAATTCTTAACAGTCGGCCATCCTAAATGAGTGTCTGTTCCAGACACCGACTAAGATTCATAAAATTTGACCATCCTGAAATAGTGTCTGTCCCAGATACAGACTGAGATTCTTAACAGTCGGCCATCCTGAGTGAATGTCTGTCTCAGACATAGATTGAGTAGAGTAGTTTTGTGAAAAAAGAAGGGCATTAATCGATATCTCAATACTTTTGGCAGTTCCTTAAACTGGCGAAGCGTAACACCAATATAGACTGAATCTGGCTCTTTAATAACAGATATATATATATTCATGGATCACCGTTAGTCAGTACTTTTTTGCTATTTTTTTTCTTTATCGTTTGATCTGTACGATTTTTAGAGTCTTATCTTTTCGGCTATCAAAGTATAAATCAGGTAAGTGAAGTTGATTTTGTTGCTTATTTAATTTATTACGTTATTTCTTTCTTTCCCGGCGTATTTTTCGTAACCATTTCGTATTTTTGATTTATCAACCAATACTGAAGAAACAATTGCAGTGGCTGTTTTATCAGAACACTATAACGATCGCAGGTTTTTGACAACAAAGGCTAACTTTTAACATATTTTGTTGTTTGTTTCTTAATTTGTAATGTGGAAGGTAAGTTTAGCTTATCAGGCGTAGAAACATTTTCTTCAGAGGCACTCGAAGATGACACCATCTCCTGCTGTTCAGTATTACACTTCTCTTGGTTTTTACGAATGTTAAAACTAGATTTTTTGGCTTAGAGGCTCCTGTTTCCTTTTATGTAGTTTAGTTGTAAGAATGCAGTCTACTCCACCAATTTGCATCTTTTTTTCCTATCTTTGGTCAAGCAAAAACTCTTGCTTTTCTTTTGGAACCTTTTTTTCTTTTGGACAACAACAAAGTTTAATTTGTTTACATGTAAACATATGAACAAATATCGAATAGAACTCTGCTCTACTGTATACAATTGTTTTTCTGATTGGCTGATAATCTACTTGAAGTTTGATGATGTTTCTGACTTTAAATGATGAGGCTTTAATAACGCTTGTATCTGAAACCGTAGGAAGGGAGGATTTTCTCCAAACAACTTCTACTTTTACTTGGCAATTTTCTAAAAACGATGGCTCTTCAGTATAGTATGCTAATTTTAAGTTGTAACCGATTCCTTCTTCGTAGGTCGGTAACACATTGTCCTTAACTTTGCCTTCTAATTGCCATAATCTGTTAGTTATGAAAGAGAAATTAATGTATTGTTATAATTGCGCACTACTGTACTCTTATGATATTTTTCTTGCACTATAACCAAACAAATACACTCGCGTTCGGCCACTTTTTACCCTTATTTTAACCTAATTACCCCCATAAAATTATAAAAACCAAAATACAATAATATGCATTTAGTTTAAAAAATAAGATTTAGAGTGGTTTATGATGTCGTTGCTTCACACCACTTTTTTATGCGTTTTTATCAAGCTTGGGGCTCGATGCGCGGGCTCTTACAATAACAATAAATTAATAATATATTTCAGTTTTGTTATTGGCCTAATAAGACAACATATTTTCGTTATTACAATTGGATTTGATAGAAATAAATTTTTGACCCACCCTAATTTACATATATACTTATTTCTAAACAAGCGCTAAGCAACCGATGCGGACGCCTCACCGCTGAATGTTTCTGTGTTGACAAAACCTATTTTTATGAAATATCCAACTTTACACTACCTACCTTTTCGTATTAACATTTTTCGCGAAACACAGACCTTATTTAATAACTGAGTCACGCCCGAGCGGTTACGTATATTAATTTTATTCTCACCTGTACTTTCACTTTCGACAGTACCTAACAGTAGTACCATAATTAGGTATGCCTATATAATTTGTGTAGTTTTAAAAAAATCCTTACCAGCCTTAATACGTCCCTACTGTAATGTTACGACCTACTCTTGCCCTAGGCGAGGCCGATTTGCCTATATTTGCCTATATTCAGTCCATCACTCTGCCGCACCGGTACGCCTATATTTGCCTATATTTGCCTATATTTGCCTATATTCAGTCCATCACTCTGCCGCACCGGTACGCCTATATTTGCCTATATTTGCCTATATTTGCCTATATTCAGTCCATCACTCTGCCGCACCGGTACGCCTATATTTGCCTATATTTGCCTATATTCAGTCCATCACTCTGCCGCACCGGTACGAATTGTGGATTTCACAGACGTATTTTTGACGTATGCATGTTTCTTATCATGTTTTCCTATACCAAATAGCTAGTAGTTTGAACATAATTATATCGAATCTCCTCCCCTCAGAATGCGAGCCAGACACCTCAAACACTAGGCCATCCACCGCCAATCTTTGAATCATGGGAATGTCTATAAATATCTTAATTATAATTTATTGTACATGTAACTTTTATCAAAAAAATGCTAAACAATACATAAAGAAATAAATGTGTAGTATTTTTATCTGTTGGTTTGCTTCCTTTTTACGCAGAATCAGACTAATGCTGACATACAATTTTCTTTATGATGGGCTGTGGTCGCCAGGTTGCTATTTATGATAGGCTGTGGTCGCCAGGTTGCTATTTATGATGGGCTGTGGTCGCCAGGTTGCTATTTATGATAGGCTGTGGTCGTCAGGTTGCTATTTATGATAGGCTGTGGTCGCCAGGTTGCTATTTATGATAGGCTGTGGTGGCCAGGTTGTTATTTATGATAAGCTGTGGTGGCCAGGTTGCTATTTATGATAGGCTGTGGTGGCCAGGTTATTATTTATGATAAGCTGTGGTGGCCAGGTTGCTATTTATGATAGGCTGTGGTCGCCAGCTTGCTATTTATGATAGGCTGTGGTGGTCAGGTTGCTATTTATGATAAGCTGTGGTGGCCAGGTTGCTATTTATGATAGGCTGTGGTGGCCAGGTTGCTATTGGCTACTATAATAAATATTTAATGAAATTTATTTGACTAATATTATGTCGACTTTTGTATATTTGATGTATAAAAAAATAGTTAATATCAGAAAATTCAATATCAAACTAATTTATTTGTAGATTAGTGACGTCACGCCGCTGCGCTGCTCGGGCCAGGCTGCTGTTACCATATTTTTTAAGTTTACATTCATCGAGACGTAGCATAATTTAGTAACCCGCCCCCTTCCCCGTCCCCGTCTCCGTCCCCGGCACGCCCTAGCGTGATCATTGATGTTAATCTCGCGTTCAGAATCACTTTTAGTCTCGACAGTGCTTAATATACTTAAACGCGTAGTTACTTAGCAAATAGCAGGCAATATTCTCAGTTATACCTAGGTACACTAACCCTTATATTGAGAAATGGTTTCTCTATAAATTTGCAAATTTATGAGTAAAAGAGTAATGTTATGATAAACTACATTTGTTGCGTAGTTTTGCGTGCCATAAATCCTATTGCCATGGGAACTTTCGTTGGCCTATGGAACTATCAAACGGGAGAAAATGTATCCGCACTTTGCCGTCCATCCAGCTATCCCTTTATTAAAATTAATAAATAGACCAAGTGATGGCCGCAAAATAAGTTGTCACTTTTACACAACATTAAACGGTTCCCAATCGGGGAGTGGGTACTTTATTGAAATTACAAAAATATTCCAAAAATTGCCGACCCTATTACCTCCCACGCCGAAAAATCCATAATAATAAAATTCAGACTGATACATAGTTAGCTACTTATATTTTACAAGAGAATAAAAAAAATGATTGTATTTGAATTGAATTTGCCTCGTATTCAGGGATAACCAACCACCCCTCACTTTGCTGTCCCCACTCTTGTTTCAGATTTTGATAAGGCAACCCGTTAGCTCTTTTGATGAGGCAACCCGTTAGCTCTTTATTGTCATGATGAAGCCTCGTTTACCTAAAAATTTTATCCTTTCAGAACCTTTTGCAGCCGCCGCTTGCCTTATAAGGCCAACTCGTTGACCCGCCTGCGGTATCACTCGCGAAAAAATTCACCTGGGAACTCTCTACTGAGATAAAAAGTAACATAATATCCGTATGTCCGCTCTCAGTCCTCCCAACTAACCCCGTCCCCTTCAGGTCAGTCGGATGCTCTACCCTTCACCTATTTCTCCTCCCTCTACACTTCCTGTATATTATAATGTTATATAGAAGAATTTATAGATAGCAAATAATATCAAATAAATAATTACTAACACTATGGATATGCTCCAGAGACGTGCGTAGAAAGCGGACAGTTTATCCACCACACAACAACAACCTACTGAAATTCCATTGATAGCGATTATCACAGGACTAGATCAATAATCACTTTTTACAGACTTTTTTTATTAATGTATAAACACGAAATTCTGGGCGTGGCACTTCTCTACACAATAATTACTTCTTTGTTAAAAAAACCCTTTTTTGCTAATAACTTTTTAAGAGTGTTGTCAAACTCCCGAATCGAATGTCAAAATCGTGAAACGATTTGCGCGGCGGCTTACTCTTTCTCTCACTCACACTCTCACTCTCACTCTCACTCGTGTACACACACTGGAAAAATGTATAATAAACCGCATGAGCAACTTCAAAAACAAGAATATTTTTTTTATATATGAAAATTTACACATGAAAATTATTATTGCGTCTTTAAAACAAATCAGTTTTTTAGCGATACAAAACAAACCGCTGAACCGATTTTGATCACACTTTTAGATCTAAGCCATGATGTGGCGTATCTATTGATATGGTCACGAGAGTAATTTGCTCCATTAATTCTTGAGATATCGAGCGGTATAAAAAAACTAACATACACACAATCAAACACACACGCATACACATATCCACACAAACACACACACACACACACACATACACACACACACGCGCGCGCGTATACCAAATAGTTTAACAAAAAAATATTGCCATTTACGAGCACCGATAGAACTACCATTAAATTTATATCACATAAAAGTATATTCTGTCGACTTTAAAAAACATATATTTTATTTGACTGACCCAGAAGGAGCGTAATGTTTTTCGCGCGTAGGTATATACGAGCTAATTTAATTGTGAACTAAACATAAACTGAAAAAAGCATATATATACGAGTATATTATTTAGTTACCTTTGTTTACGTGTATGACCGCGTGGGCACTAACGCCAATGTCCACCGCAAATAGTATTTGCCGCACCGTACCTATTAATTGCGATTAGTTCTTGCGAAGCTCATTAAAGTCAAACACGACTTTTATCTGCTGCTCCCTAATAAACCAGCTGACTGTCTGACGTGCGGCACGTTCCACGTTCAGTTCCACGTCTGAACTTGTTTATTAGCATAAATATGTCAGTAATTAATTTAACGTAGATACAACTGTTTTCAGCCGCGTCTCGAAACTGTGTCGTAATAAACACAATTTGAAATTTGAGTTACTGAATAAATGAAGATACGTTATAAACATTTCTTTCAATATTTCCAATATATAATTATAATTTTCATTTTCACAATATATTCTAAATGTAGATGTTCAAATAAATTTATACCTACTAAAGTAATAAAATAATAAAGGTTGATTTCGGAACTTTTCAGTTTCAGTAACGGCAAAGTATTCCTATATACTTTTCTCTGTAACACGTTTTTTCAGATTTCCGCAGTAGTTCTCATTGTACTGAACCGCGACCTAATGCGTGTCTTCGTCAGCTGGTTCTTTTACTACTTAATATTTATACAATAAAACCGTAATTGTATTGTATTGTGCATGACACACGACTACACAAAATTAGTAACTCTTTTATGAGGCAATGTATACACTTTTACAACAAAGTTCCTAATAATATTCAAAAGCTATCCATTAGTAAATTTAAATCTTTCGTCTAACAACAATTTTATAAAAAGAATACTAGAAAATTTCAGACTGAAATTGTGAATGATAAACATTTATGGGACTGAAGATTCTCAATCACAGGACGCATAGGTAAACCAAATTTAAATGAAAATAGTATAAAATTGTATAGCTTAAAATTTAATCTTTAAACATTGATAATTGTATTTTTTATGACAATATGTACTAGTATGTACTAGTTATGTTGTTAATGTTTTTTTTTTAAAGAGTATAACTATCGAGTTTCTTGCCGGATTATTCTCGGTCGAAATCCACATTGATAACCGGAGTTCAAAAAACAAAATAGTATTTTACAACTTTAACGATTCAAAAGTGTTTGTAAAAAACCTATTTTAACTAAAAAACAAATTAAATATTAAACTTTTTAAATATAATAATTAATTTGAACAATTTAAATATTGTGTGTCAGACAAGACTTCTGTTTTTATTAAAATAGAGAAATACTGTGACAAGTGCTGCAGCTTTCTCGTGAGGTCTTAGTAGGTAAGTTCGTTCGTACGTCGAAATGTTTAAATACAAATAACAGTACATTAACATCCTATCTGTTCTAGATTGCAAAACTGGCCCATACCCTAGTATTAAATATAACTTAATACAAAAGTTAGGGAACGACTATTAAGAAGACTAAAATCTGTCCTATTTTTCTTTAAAAAAAATAAAATATAGTCTAACATCCCGCCGCAAGTTTGCTACGTTCATCGAGTATTTAATCAAAATCATTTTTTTAAGTACAATAATAAAATGGGCATTTAAGTATTATATAGTTTATTTGAATAACAAGTAAATCAATTTTTTGCCAAAGAGTTAATTAACAATTATTTATCTAAAAATACTGGCAGACAAATTTTAATAGGCAACCCTGCCAAAACATATTGCCCCTTTTATTATTGTATATAAAAAATGATTTTGATAAAATACATCAATCAATGTAAGAATCTTGCGGTGGGTTCTTGGACTAATATGACAGAGTTTAAATAATATGTTCAAATATTTTAAATAAAATAATAAAAATCAAATCAAAAATGTTTAAATATTAGTTTACTTGCCGCAGATCTCGACATTTACTCTGGGAACCCATTTATTATTTAAATACATTAATTAGTTATTGTTTTATATCAAAAAAAATGCGACTGGTATTTATAATAGGTAATAATAGGAAATGCTTAGTTTTTTTTAATAAATTAAAAACATGACCCCCGAACCCGACCCCGACCGTACTTACGATGAAGTTTTGTTTCATTTTAGTAATTTTTTCTTTGCGAGTTTTGGAATTAAATACAACTAAATTTGATTTGGCCTTTACTATTTAAAATTGATGACGAAGAAATACTAAGTATCGTGTTTATGATATATCTTTTATAAGATAAAATATCTTTTTTTTCCAACTCTGACTGATAAATTCAGCCAATCGAACGATTTACCCGGGTGGAGTTGCAAGTGTCTATGTACGCCTGTGCATTCATTAATGGTTTATTTGTATATTCGAATTCTCAAAGGTACGTCTGTGCTGGTTTATATCACTTGCAATGCAGTGTCTCATAAAGAATGTAAAAACTGCGGTCGAAAACTCAAAGTGAAATACGTAAAGGTTCGCAATGTGGAAGTCATCATTTCTTGTAAAAGCTCGTAAGCAACAAATAATATCACACTCTCTTTAAAACCACACATTCGGTTAATTAAACTCTTTATGTGTATAATATTTAACACGGAATCCGACATTTTACTTGAAAAGCGCTGCAGCGCTTCAGCTTTATGAACTGAAAACGCTCGCTAACGGGATTGCTTTAATATTATTAAACGTCATTTTTCTCACTAATGACTTGTGGAAACCATTCTTTATTTTTGTTCTCTATTTTTCTTTTGTTCTCACTTACAATGAGTTAATGAAACAATGCCGTGCGTTTTTGACGATACTTTGTAGAAACTAGAGGTATTGTGCAAAATATTCTAGTGCCGCATCTCGTAACCTATAGGTAACGTATTAGGTAACATGTAGGCGGAGATCTCCTAAGCTCAAACTGCGCGCCCCGCCACCGCACTCACTTGTAACTACAAAATTTAGGCCTTAAGCTTCTAAATTGCCTCTCATTAGTCATGTTTTCCTTACCGCCCTTAATAATACACCATGTACTATTTCATCACAATTACTGGTAAACAGGGTCATTACGCGCAAGCAAAGTGGGTGCTAAGACCTTTATTACTCCCCCGAGCTTTTTCTTTGTAAATTTTACTTTCCTTAGAAAAAGCAGGCGTTCATAGAACTCACGGGCAATAATAATTAGAAAACCGTAAATTTTATTTTCTTTCAGCCGTTTAAAAAAAAATCACCATATATTTTTTTTTATACCTTCTTCTGTAAAATAAAGAGCCACGCATGTGCAAGGTGTTCACAGTTTTTCCTTTTCCCGCGAGGCATCACGCTCTTGACCGGTAAGTTAGTTATCTAAACTGGTCTCTGAGTTTTGTGCGTGAAAGCTAGCTGTCCATGTAGTTTTACTCGCACCGCCGTCGGCAATTATTTTAACATTACGTATGACCGACGGATGAAAAACGGCAAATTCCCAGCCACTTTGCAGATCCGTATCACCCTCTCATGTTACATTTTGAAGTTTTAAGTAACTTCGAGTGAAGTAAGCCGACCCTGGCCTTTTTAAAAAAAAACCCGGCCAAGTGCGAGTCTGGCTCGCGCACCGAGGGTTCCGTACAAACTTATTATATGTAGATAGTTCTTCCATCCTGAGATCAAGTCTCCTAGGTCACCGGGAAATACCCCATAGGTTTTGATTTACTTGTGTCACAGTATGCAATTTCATGATTTTAGGACAACGGGAAGTACCCGTTAAGTAAGGTTTTGATTTATTTAAGAATAACTGAATACCTAAATCTGCGTTAAAAATTACCGTATTTTTTTGTTGCGTTGACATAGAAAATTGTTTTTTTACAGCTTTAAGGAACCGTAAACTTTTGTATTTGATATTAATTTCAACTTGATAACTCCACATGTTAAGTATAAGGCTCTTGTCAGATAGACGGAAAAACTTTTTTTTAAAATGTGTTATAACTACAAATTAACGGGTTTCGGATTTTTTCCTAAATCTGTGATGTAAAAACTTGCTTCATGTCAAATTTCATGATTCTAGGACAACGGGAAGTATCCTATAGGTTTTGATTTGTTTGTAAATGCAAAAACATGCGCCAAAAACGTCTTTCATTTGTATTTCGGACGCATTTTTTTACTGAATTGACTTAGAAGCTTGATTTTTTTACTGCTTCAAGGAACTCAAGTCCTTAGTATTTGATATTACATAATTTCAACTTGATACCTTTACGCGCTCCTGAGAAAAAGGGTATTGACAGACAGACAGACATACGGACAACAAAGTGATCTTAGAAGGGTTCCTTTTATCCTTTTGAGGTACGGAACCCTAAAAATAGCTCAATGGCATTTTTTTTAATATAACGGATAAAATACGGGAAATTTGGGAACACTTTGTTTTGCATTTGACAAAAAATGGTATACAAACCTCGTGACAGAAAACGAAGTTACCCTATAAAGTTTCTTTAGTTTTCTTTTTGAGCTACCGAACCTTAGAACCGGCTATATTGACTTGAGGTATATAAGGTGGACGCCAAGTGATCTCACTTGATTATTTCAATCAATATTTCGATATCGTGCATGGTTATGCCGCGATTATAGTGTGGGCTCTAAAGTACAACAAAAAATAAAACCGGCCAAGTGTGACACGGGCCTGGGCCATTACCATCTTAAATTAGCGTATCAGGCCCATCTAGCGTTTATTAAGAGTAATAGTAACTCATTTGTTTGTTGGAATCGATATTAATATTACGCAATGTCGGGCTTGGTCAGCCATTGGATGGGTGACCGCTTAGCGGCACACTTTTTATTTTTGCTTGTGTTCGTAAAATACGTAATGGTGATAAGGAACCCACAGTGCACGACTTCGACTCGCACTTTACCGTTTTTTTTAGTAGACAGTCCTATCAAGGTAGCCTATTTCATTTGTCGAAATCAAACACTGTCTAAGTGGTTGACCCTCGCTATAAAGACGTCACCCACGCCCTCTGTCTAATATGACGCCACAACTTAATTTTTCGTGCCCAGCGGGTATCATATAAATCTTGACCCAAAACGTCCCAAAGGAAATATTCGCAATAACACACCCATCTGTTTGTTTATTTTTCTTTAATATTTAATATTTATAATATATCTATTAAAAATATCTTGTTTATTTAGGTTATTTATTTAGGTGCGAAGCTTACGTACGTGTGCTGAGTTACGTACGTGTGCTGAGTTATTCCAAGATACCGATAAATATTGAATATCGTTTCCAACAAACAAATGAGTTAATATTACTCTTTATAATCACTAGATGGGCCTGATACGCTAATTTAAGATGGTAATGGCTCAGGCTCGTGTCACACTTGGCCAGTTTTTATTATTTGTTGTTGTACTTTAGAGTCCACACTATAATCACGGCAAGTTTGAATAGAGCAAAAAGAACGGAAAAATCTTTCTTGTATGGAAGGGGATCCCTTAAATTCTTACTTTTTTAACATCATTATTATTATTTGATAGGTGATTATACTATAATATTAATAACACACATTCTGTGAAAATTTCTGGCTTCTACCTATTTGTGTCTGAATCTAAAAGATTTTAATGGTTGGACAGACAGACAGTGTAGATTTAGTAATAGGGCTTGGTTGGCACTCTTTGGGTACGGAACCCTCAAAAATTTAGACATAAAATTACATAACTTCATAGTTCATATTCATGATTCCAATGTAATTCCTCCTGACATTATCAGGTAATAATTTTGGTGGTGGTACGGAACCCTCGGTTCGGAAGTCCGAGTCGCACTTGGCCGTTTTCATTATAGAGTTTCGTAGCTTGTCAAGGACTTTTCACAGATCCTTCTTTCTAACTTGGGACAAGAGATCCTTCTTTCTGCCTTGGGACAAGCTTGTCGTTCGAAAAATTGGTAACACCAAAGAATTGTTAATTAGTGACATTTAGTTGCTATTTCGTTTCAATATCCACTTTGCATGCCTAAATTTTGCCATTTTAACCAAGTTCGTCGCTCTGTGTGGTAAGTTGCGATTTAACTAAAATCTTCTGATGTCGGTAATCGGATTAAGATATAACTCTTTGGTAACTACATTTTTAAACAATCACTTGATTTCCGTAATCCAAAACTTGTATCGCTTTTTTCAATAATTTGATTGAAATCTTTACCTTAGGAGAGTGATTTTTTGTAGCTTGGGACAGAATTATATATATATATATATATACAATAAATAAAGAGGATGAGCATTTTTTGCATTGTTCATAGTTTTCGTTAGTAAAAAGTCATAATTTTATGCATTTTTTCATCAAGTACTTACAGGTTACAATGCGTTGCTTTCCTCCCAAGGTACAAGCCATGATTATACTACGGGACAAAATAATATCCTTGCGTGATTAATTGAAATGAAAATAAATAAATAATAAAACATAGTACAGTGGAATGTTCCACCTTAACATTATCATGTTAATGTATTTCAATAGTAGTTTTAATTATTTAGGTTTAAAGAAAAGTGTCCCAAGGTTCATGAGGTCTCCCCTACGTCACGTCACTACGTCACGGTCACTTTTCCAATTGCAAATGTAAGTTATTTAATGTGATAGAACGATTTTCTGATTTTTCACTTTATATCATTACGTTGACTTACTACTTTACTTTGTTTTTTACAGCTCCCAGGGATACATAATAGTATTTGATATTAATTTCAACTTGTAACATTCACGCGTTTCTGATAAAAAGGGTCTTGACAGACAGACCGATAGATGTATTACGAAATGATTCTGTAAGAGTTCCGTTTTCATCCTTTTGAGGTATGGAACCATGAGAACAAAGCCATACAGGTGTACTTTTACGACGACTGGGATAAACGATTGAAGTGATAGAGATTATCACATTATATATTGAAAAAATAACAAGTTTGTTTTTTAAGGTTCCGTCATCACGTGACAGAAACAAGCTCTTAGAGTTTCGTTATGTTCGTCTGTCGTCTGTCGTCTGTCGTCTGTCGGTACGAACGTATTATATAGGTTTTTTTATCCGAATTTTATGACAAACCTGTGATAGTTCACTTAAGACACGCGGATGACTTGTGTTCATTTTTATTACTAATACAAAAAGTTCGTTTGTAAATGATCGGTACAAATATTTAAACATGAATGCATGTGAAATACACTCTGTTCTAATCAGTAATATATGTAACATTAAATAAATCAAATTTAAAAGATTTTAATTAAAACTCTTAAGTCAACAAAAAAAATTATAAAACCCTATTTTTTTTCGACCCAACAATGATTTTATATATACCGTCACTATTAATTTATTCATTATAAAGAGACAAGCTATTTTTACGCAAAGCCTGTGATGTTTTCCAGCGAGGGTGACGAGCGGAGGTGACTGGAACTGGAACCGTGCACTAAACGCTTTGTGGAGTGAAATTTTCACACAACAGAGCGCAGTTCGTGAAGTGAAAATTAAACGCTACTTGTTAACGTTAAATGAACTGTGCTTTCTTAATTTCTAAAGACGGAATAACCTTTGGTTTCAAGTAGAAGGGTTTTTTTGTTCCAAAAGTACTTACATTTTGTGGTTCGTAGAGGTAGCGATTCATGATTAACTGGTACATATGGATGCTTAAAGTGATAAAAGATACTGCGTTCAGCGAAAATGTTTACGTTTTATCTTGAATGCAATAGTTTTATCGACCGATTTTGATGCTTTATGTATCTTTTTTATATTATTTTCTAAAAACAAGAAGCCTAAATAGTTTTCTCACAGATGATATGATGATTTGACACTAGAAATTAAACTACTAAGAGATATTTATTGTACGTAAATATTCACATATGGGATTTAGGATAAGGTGATAAACTCGTTTCGTGCCATCGAACGTCTTGCATCTAAGTTTGATTATAGGTAATTTAAGAACATGGTCTGACTGTCCCGGTCTCATCAACGCCATGACAAAACTACTGATGGTAAAAACGTATCAAAACCAATTCTTTTATGCAAAATTAGGTTTTTACAAACACTTATAAATCGTCAAAGTTATGTACTATTTTAGATCAGTTAAATGACAAAATTCATGGGAATAAAGATCTTAGATATAAGATGCTTAGGCGCCGTGGAAAGGAAATATATTGAATACATTTAAACAAACTCTGTTAAATTTTTAAATCAAAATTTATGGAAAGTAATGTTTATTTTCATTATAAACAATAGTACACAAATATTGAAACTGAGTTTTTGCCGGCTCTTCTCTTCTCAGTAGAAAACAACATTGTGATTCTATAGTATAATTGTGCCAACATTTAACGACTTAAAAAAGCTCTCATGGGGTCTATCCGAATAAAGATATTTTTGAATAATTTATTCAGACCCGAGCGCTAGGAGCGCGAGTCCTACTCGGTCTCAGTCAATTTACTTAAGGTAATTAATTCTGGCTTTATTATTTTACTAAAAAATATAATTATTACCATTAAATAATAATTTATTACCATTAAATTTCTCTTTCTTAAGGAAATCACTCCAATATATTAACATAACATATAAATATATTGACAGTTCATGAATAGGTTCCGTACCCAGAGGGTACGAATGGAGCCCTATTACAAAGCTTACGTGGTCTGTCTGTCCGTCTGTCCGAACATTAAAAGGCTGTCTTTTAGACCGAAACAGGTAAAAGCCTGAGTTATTCACAGAATATGTGTTATAATTATCTAACAAATAATAATAAGTTAAAAAAAATAAAATTTAAGGGGGGTCCCCGTACAAGAAACACATTTTCGTTGTTTTTGCTTTATTGTAAAAACAGTAAAACATACAAAATTTAATCTTGCAGTGAAAAATAGTGTGAACTCTAAAGTATAATAAGTAATAATAAAAAGTGTGAACTCTAAAGTATAATAAGTAATAATAAAAAGTGTGAAACGGCCCCAAATCATCTGCGATTTTAAATTACTTTAGCTTATTTTTAGGAGAAACAGTAACATATATGTTTGTTGAAAATGATATTCAAAGTAAAGCAACGTCGGGCTCGGTCTGTACTTGGATGGGTGACCGTTGACCGCTTACACACACATATTTTTTTTTTGTTTGTGTTTGTAAATTACGTAAACCCTCAGTGCGCGAGCCCAACTCACAGTTGGCGGGGTTTTTAGTAATTATGTGATATCCCTTCAATTTAAATTAAATTTCTTGAGGTAGGTACAGGTCAGGACACGCATTATTATCCACTGAAAATGATGACTGACATCTGTATCATATATAAATGACATTCATGTAATATAGATATATAAATAAATTGGAAAGTTATTTATTTACTAAAAGCTTTAATAAAATTCTGAAAATCTAATAGTTTTATTTCGTTATTTTTTTAAGTTTGCAGCACCAGCACCGGCTACAAAGCATGCGCCATGATTGGCATTTTTGCTGTCATAAAGTTCTGTTTACAGTTACTTTCGTATTTAACATATTAGTTCCCGGTACAAACTCACCCGGCTTGTCGAGGTCATTGATGAACTCCTCAGTCTCCTTGTACCCCTGAATCGGGGGCAGTGCCACGGTGACCACCACCACCAATGGTAGCAACCACCCCTCACCACATCTACGCCACAACCTACCTCGACACATCTAACTAAACACTCCATATAATTCTCAACTATTCAAATTTAATTTCGCACAGATTTTCAAAAGTACAAAAACTTATAAAATTCTTACTATAAATTTATAAAATGTCACTAAAATCGTCATTGACAAATAGTTTATTTCATCAAAAATTAAAAGTTTTAATCGTTTAACAAAATGTATGCGATGTTACGTCAGTATGGAGGAGTCGCGTTAAGCAGTAGGGTTGCGTCTTAGCGTGCGGTCGTCCGGCCGTGCGCGCGGCCCCCGACACACTGAACGAACGAGCTTTCAAAATGAAAACCTCTGAAATGTATTCCGCGCTCGCGGAAATCTTTGAACTAACATTGAAATAATTACCGAAATAAATTTGTTATTTTAGTTTAAAGCTGCTCTAACTTTAAATAAAGACTATAATCTTAATCCTGTGGTAAAATTTTAAGGACCTGTTATCTAGCTCATCGTGTCATGACGCCGTAGTCTCTTATGGGACCTATATAAAGCTACTTAAGTCCAGATACTCTGCTTTTAGAAGCAGGGTTGCGGTGATGGACTCACTACCTGTCACGAGTTACACAGGACTAAAGTGGTTGGTGAACAAGACTGTCCCTCACTTCGTGATGTGGGTGTGTATCCAGCTACTAGTTACGCCTTCAGGGAATAAAAGCCGTTTATGTTAATACACACAAATGTAATCTAAAGGTATTGAAATACCCTTAAATACGAAGTGGTTTATTTGGATAAGGATTAATATTAAGGTACAAATACCGTAGTCTAGTTCCTACCGCGGAGTTTTAGTTAAACATAAAAGTAGTGATAGGAACACAACTATAATAGGATATTTATGTGATCTCTAAATGGTGTCGCTAATCTTTTTGTAGATATTTATGTGATCTCTAAAACTGTACTTTTTTATTTTGTTATATGATCAATAGTTTAGTAATTAATAGAAATCGAAATGTAACATAATTACAATGACCACTTGATCAGCCCCGCTCGCAACACCTAACGACGACTTGATCAGCCCCACTCGCAACACCTAATGACGACTAACGACATTACTGTACATCCTACACACGTTACCCGCTCACCGTTTCATTCTAAGATACTAAAACTCAATGTATTGCAGCCTGTACTGAGTAGAAAACTTTGGAGGCTTTACGTATCAAAGTATCTTATTATGATAGGATAAAAAGTTTATCTGATAATTTCGGGCAATTTGCGAAGAACAAACACGATTTTAAGATTTTCTCACATCGGTTTCAAAAAATGATTTTATAGTTTTTTTTTTGACATCACGGCTTTCGTGTTTCTAATTGGATTGTTGTCCATTTCACTCAACCGCCGATGAATTAAATCTATCTAATGAACATTCGGTTTCTAACGAGGAAACAAACTTCGTACAAATAGAATTTAAATATTTGAGTTGATCGTCGCCAGTAACCGACAGCCCTGGGTCTCGGGTAACTGCACCAATAAATCCTACGACACTTAATTTTTACTACAACTTTCTAAAAAATCCTGGATCCTGGATCAAATTGATGGTAAACTACAAATAGATAGGGGAGTAAGGTAGGTTTTGACCGGGGATTTAAAATAAATGAATTTATATGATTAAGGCAAAATGTTGTTTTTTATACCATTAATTGCAAAGTTTACCCATTTTTGATTCGTTTAATAAAAAAAAATTGAGCATTTAATTTTATTTTAAATATCCACCATCAGCTGCTTCGGTTGCGACCATAATTTCCACCCCTGGAAATGAATATTTCTACGACATGGACCTACCTAGGGTAGGTCTACAGCCGCCACATCACCAGGAACGCAAATAAGTCCTCACGAGTCAACGCATCTGCATCCAGCAACTACGATCCTGCCGACACAATCGAGTACCGGGATAGTACACACTCCCGGTTAAATACGTCGGAATTAGAGGATAATACCTTCACATTTCGTTTGTTACCCACCACCACCTTAAACCCAACCGAAGTCATATACTGTCGTAAGTCGTACTGTAAGTCGATGGTGGCCGAGGGGTTTAAATTTCACTTCACGTCCCAAGTGGCGGAGGTTCGAACCCCGGGGTCGGCGTGTACCAGTGAGTCTTTTCTTAATCTCTCAAGTACACTGATTTTCGGTGAAGGAAAACATTGTGAGGAAACCTGCACACGTCAAAAAAAAAAAAAGACGTATGTGAAGTCCACAATCCACACTGGGCCCGCGTGTGGACTATGGCCCAAATCACCCTCGCTCATGAGAGTAGGCCTTGCCCCAACAGTGGGGACGTATGAAGGCTGGCAAGGAAAGCACGAGAGGAGCACAGGGCCATTACAACTTATATATTAAAAATGGCCAAACAGGACAAACAGTATCTGGAACTCTTACAGTCCCAAGAATGATATTCCAACTTCTGGATACCCAGCATAGTGAGTTGTAAAAAAGACTTCAAAATCTGCAGTACCCCGTCAGCCACGTAAGGAAAATCCTAACCGTGAGAGAGTGTATATGCCGGAAATCAGTATCGTAGCTTTCGTTAACGCCCAGGATCACAACAATGCCATCGAACCTTAGTCTTTAGCCTTCATCCCCCTGACCGACCTCGGCATGGTCGTTAAACTGTAGTAAGGTGGTCTCGGCACGTACTAACGCCCCCAGGTGACGATCTCGCTGTCCGGATAGCGAGATTAGTCTCTACGACCTCCGCCAATAGGGTCTCCCCCCGAACACGACGCGGACGTCCCCGTGTTCGTCGGCCCCCACTCAATCGCAACCGCACCCGCGTAACGGGTAACTCCTGGCGGTGATTCACCTTCGGGTTTGAGACTCACGCCGGTCGAAGGGACGCCCCCGAGATCGACAACCCACAACGAAACTGCATAGTCAGTCAGAAAAATAAATGCGTCGAAAAATTGCTTTTGCCCTCCCAAATGTTTTTGTTGTAGGGAAGGACTGCATCCGATTGCCCAAAAGGCAGAGGTCACACGGCTAATCATATACAAAGGCCATTCTTCTAGAGGGAGGAAAGGAAATGAGGTTTCAAAATTACACCCCCACCTCAGAGACAACCGAAGTCCCGCAAGCTGTCCATCCATAGGAGTATGAATTTTCGTCTGCTGCCACATATAGAATGATTTTAAATTCAATTGATGCAGCATTAGAACACCTGAAGAAAATAAAGATACCGATATGACTAGCAAATTACGTAGATATTAAAAATTGGGGATGGAGGTTTTCCTATAACATGATCAATCATCTCAATAACAATGAATCAATTGCCGGCTCCGAATAATCTATTGCAAATTATATTTTGTAAATACAAAAAGGGGACGTGGAGCTGTCTATATGGATGTCGGAAGTTTCCAGTTAATATAGGTATATTAGTGTATGTTCGGAAGAGTGGCTTGTACTGTAGTGAAGCTTGTCTGTAGGGCAGTAGTGCACACGGCGGGGCACGGGCTCAAAATATGTAAAATATTTTTACTACTTACAAATAAACAAAATAAATTAACTGGACTTCGGCTTGACTGGATCTCGTCGGAAGCGATCGATGTCACCGTGGCCGGCGCGGGTTGCGGGGACGTGCTCGCCAGCGTAGCAGAGCCTCGGCACGGTGTGCGGGTGATGGTAGAAGGCGTTGCGTTATGCGATAAGGGTCTCGTATAATACACGGTGCAAGGGATCGGAATGTAAGGGTTTATGAGACGGGAAAGGCGGTAGGAATTCAAGGAACATCCTCCGAGCGGCGGGGAAAAATAAAAGGTTAGGTGTCGTCCGGTAGGCGAGAAAATCAAACTACTGGCCATCATGGACGTTAATTACCATCCTTCGCGTTATGAAGGTTAATTAGGCGGCCACGCCTCAGAGGAGAGGCGGGACATTGTCTTCCTCGATAAGTACAAGATCACCAAGTTGAAGTGGTTAGTGGATTTAAACCACTTGAAGCGCGGTTGTAATGTTGTCAAATATTCAGACTGCCGTTGGTGCCAGCAGGCTTGAGTTTTTTGCTGATGGCTTTGATAACGGGACAAAGCAGAGGTTTTCGTATCGGGCCAGCGCGGCTCATGCGGCGTTGTTGCAACGGTTGTTGGATAAAAAAATGGCCGGGGGTGAGGAAATCTAAGTCTCCGGGATCGCCGGACATCGGAATGAGTGTTCAGTAAAAACTTATTAACTTCGGTTAAATACTTAGAAGCGGTGACAAAATTAGTTTCCCGGTCGGAGCGCATTAGAGCGGGTCGCGGGTTGAGGCGGCAATAAAGGCGTCTACGTATAGGCTAGGGTCGACTTCTAAATGTGCAGCCATAGTGGCCAGACAAAGAAAAACACATAAATATGCCTTTACGGAGCGGGCGGAGCGAAGTAAGCTAGCCTTTACAAGGAAAGGCCCAGCAACATCGGTAGCGGTACAAGCAAAGGTACGTGACACTTGCACGCCATCAACAGGTAGATCGTTCATTAGCGGTGGTTGTGAATTAGCACAAAAACAGTGGCATGTGACACAATGATGCAACACTTTTGACACTTGACGTCGCGTCGTATAGTGTTCGATGAATAAGTATGTAAACTTGTGTTTTAGGTTAAAGAATCGGGTGTCGATGTAGAGGACAGCCATTTGGTACATGGGTACTTTAGGTGAAAACAATTTTTGTAAGCCACAGTTCTTAAACATATTTCCCGTAGGTAATTTTTAAAATAAGTATTTAAAGTTTTTTTTTTATTTTTACATGTAAGATATTTTCTTAAACTAAAGTATTTTACGAGACTTATATGGAACTGTGCTGTTTTCGTTTATTGGTTAGTAATGGGGTTAAAGGGGGCATTAAACTAATCACAACAATCCGCAGTTCTAAAAAAACTGCGAATTGTTTTTAACCTAAACGACCTGTGTACCAAACGACCTGTGTACCAAACGGCTATACTCCACATCGCTTTGCGGTTTTCAAGCCAACTTTGTACACAGAGCACTACGGAAGATAATACTTTCAAGTGTACTTCTTAATTATAATTTCATAAAGTATGTGCTGTTGAAAAGGTTAACAATGTCTGCCATTTCCTTATTATGCTAGACGGTCTTACAAACTATTGTATTTTAAGGTTAGAAATTTGCTGTAAGTAATCATTACAAAATTCAAGCGTTAATAATGAATTCAACACCAGAAATTATGAAATTTATGGATCAATAAATGACACGTTATCACAGAAACTCCAAGAATTCCTATGAATCTCCACTTTTTCTTTTATTTTTTAAAGAAACGTTACACTCCAACTTTAAGTACAAATCACGAAAAAAATGGCAGACAATTTTTTTCCTACATAATGAGCTTAGCGACATTTATGATTTCAAGTTCGAACTACCTCCATAATACTGTTTTATTCTCTATCATCATAAGGAACTAGTTATTTAAAAAAACTTTTTAACAAAAAAAAACAACCGGCTTCAAAAAGATGCACTGAAAAGCTAGACATAATTACTTATTTCCAAAAATCTGATCTGATAAACAGTTTGGAGTTGGTGTCATGCAAGTGAAGTGTCAAGTCAAAGCCAACGTGGATTTTATCGGATTTACGTTTAAATATACCGTGATGCGGTATTAAATAGTGCTCGCGGTCAAAGTTAGAGGCGAGGCGAGGCGTACATACTCAGACATGAATTCACGGTATTTTGCGCGAAGTCGGGATTACGGGTAATTTTACGTTCATTTTAAGCTTCAAAATGTTTTAGGGCTTACCTAAGGTAGGCCTGTCGGTTAATAACGGTAAGCGCACGGTAAATTTACCTTCGGGACATCTGACCCTGGTCGAGCGGTACAGTCGTCACAAGCGGCGTGTAACGGATTTGGTAACGAGTGAGTAGGTACTTCGTCTACCCTCCAAAACCTTTGGATAGCTTCGGTCAAAGTAACACTAACAGTTCGTATCGCGTTAGGTGATAAATTTGTATCTGGATTTGAATGAAACTCGGTAAGCGGTACGGGCAACGTCGGTAAATTTTGTTTGTTGAGTTATGTTGACACATCAATCGGACTAACAGTTAGGTACGGTACTAAAATCAGTGGGCTGTACATAGTTAGGTAAAAAATCGGTTTTATTCAGTATCTTAAAAATAGGTATTTACGCAAATACTCGCTCAGTAACGCGCCCATGTGTAGCCAAATATTGTGTTATTTATAACACGTTAAGTTTATATCAGGTAGTTTAATATTTTCGTAATAACAAAATAATTCAATTAGCATGTCGGTACCAACGACGAGATCGACATGCTTGTGCTTGCTTGGTTTGGGACCTCCAGGCTGTTGTTGGTTGCTGCCGCGGGTTGGACTCGGTGCAGATCATTATGTTGTGATCCACTGTAATGCACCGTTGGTACCTGCCTCGGGTGGATAGTCGGCTATGTCGTGGTCGCGCAGGCAGCACGCACACATAATATTATTTTTTAGAACCCCTCCTCGGCGTTGGACTGGGCTCAACTTTCAAAATCAGTAACACCGCAATAGGGTGTGACGTCGGTCGTGACAATAATTGCACCGAGTGGTAAACTGAGTGCGTCTAGTGTCGAGAGCGGTGAGGCCACACGTTCGGTACACGGCGGGGTCAGCCTAAACGGTATCGGTTTGAGCGGGGATCGGATTCGGCCTGACTGCGGTGTCAATTGTCGGCGTGAGTCATTTCGCAGATAATAGTGTTTTTGGTCCACTGGGTGCCCAAACGTCTAATGGACCAACGACAAAAACAGGTCTTGGTAAGTCAACTATTCGTTGATGTTAAATTCATATTTAGGGAATAGTTACGATTGGTGGGAGATATGCGGAGCTGCTAGTTGAGTTTTATAAACCCAACCAACTTCTATTTGTTTTTCACAGGCTTACATTCTGACATTTCGATTTTCTCCAATATCTCTTTTATATATTTTTCTTGAACTAGCTTTATTGTATCTCAATCTTTAGTAATTCGTACACCAACACACTGGCTTGTGGGGCCAAAATCTTTTATTTCAAAATGTTGTTTTAATTTTTCTTTCAATAATCTTTTTGTAGACTGTTGAGCAGTTAACAAAATTAAATCATCAACATAAACAACAATGAATGTGTTCTTTGCTTCATTAAAATAGACACAAGGGTCTGTTTTCGATCGTTGCATTGCTAACTCATATAGAACATTATTTAGTTTGATGTTCCACAACCTGCTGGCCTGCTTTAAGCAATAAATAGATTTATGTAATTTGCATACCTAAGATCCTTGACTATACTGTTCTGGATGTTGCATATTATACATATTTTATTTATTATTATATTTTGATCAATTTCTCCTTGCAAAAAGGCGGATTCAGCATCCGTTTAATCTATTTCTAATCTGTATTTAGCTGCTAGAGCAAACAAGTAGCGGATAGTTGTGTACCTAACAACTGGTGAATATGTTTCTTCATAGTTCATACCTCTTTTCTGTGCATAGCCTTTTATCACAAGACTAGCCTTGTAACGGACAATATTTCGTTCTACAGCTTGTTTCCATTATGTGGCTTTTGATGATGATAGGGCATCTTCTGCAGTCTCTGGATTATTTAAGGTAGCAAAGAAACACAAAAATCCATTTTTGTCATTTTGTGCATCCTTTTGTTTGTTTCGTGGCCGCAATGACCTCACTGTAATATTACTACTACAATCCTGTTTCATTGGACAAGGAGGACAATAAGTGGTACCAGTATCATGTTCACTTGATTCATCATTTTCTACACTGGCAGGCTTTTGTGTGACCGAGTTTTTACGGTATGATTTGAGTATAGATTTGATAGACTCCTCATTGTGTATGTTTTGTTTTTGACCGACAACGGAGGTGCTCTCCAACTGCTCACTGAGTCGAAGCTATCATCGGCTGTCTGGTTCTCCTCAACTGAACTATCAATTTCGAATGGCACGGACATACTGATATTTTCTTAATAATTCTGCATAAAAAACAACATCTCTGCTTTTTATAACTTTATGGGACATAGGGTCCATTAAACAATATCCCTTTGAATTTTAACAATATCTGACTAATATATATTTCTCTAATTTTTTGTCCCACTTTCGGCATTTTTCTTTTGGTACATATACCATAGCAATAGAGCCAAATATCTTCATGTGTGATAGATTAGGTTTTTTATTCTTCCATATTTCATAGGGAGTTTTGCCGCCCAAAGCCCTTTTTGGGAAACGGTTTACAATGTACGCAGCAGTAGCCAGTGCTTCAGCCCTCAAGCGCTCGTCGATGTCAGCATAGAATAGCATGCATCTCGCTCGTTCAACCAAATTCCCGATAATTCTTTCGGCCAACCTGTTGTGCTGCGGAGTGTAAAGAGTAGACGTCTGATGAATAATACCATGAATGGACAAAAATTTCTCAAAATAATAATTACAGTACTTTTTTACCGTAATCGGCGCGGACAGTTTTTATTTTGTGATCTAATTCATTCTCTACCTTTAATTTAAAGTCCTTAAATTTCTCTAAAACATTAGGTTTACCTTTGAGAAAATATACATGCACCATTTTTGTAAAGTCATATATGAAAGTAATAAAGTATTTCATACCTCCATATGACACATTCTCCATAGGGCCGCATAAGTAAGAATGAATTAGCTCTAGCGCTCTTGACGATCTAGAAGTCACATTTTTAAACGGCAGTCTCGCTTGCTTACCTTCTAGACAATGGGTACAGGTGATGACATTACTTTTATCCTCAGTCAGAGTCACACCCTCAGCGCAGCCAGGCAACTTCATTACATCTAAAACATTTAAGTGGCCCATTCGCAGGTGCCACAGGTAAGTGTTGTTACAATTTGAAATACTTGAGGTTAAATTAACTGTTTCATTACTAGTGTCCATTATGTAAAGGTTGTTTTTTAATGTTGCAGATGATATAAACTTCCCACTTCCATTTTGAATTTAAAACCCCTTGTTATTAAATGAAACTTTATATCCATTCTTTATAACTGTGCTGATTAAAAGGAGATTAGTAGCTAACCCAGGAACAAATAAATCATTTTTTACCTGAATTTAATATTTATGACTTATATGAATGTCCACACATCCTAGTCCTTTTACAGCTAATGGCTCGCTGTTGGCCACAATATTCTTCACTGATGACTCTATTACATTGTACATCCAATCGCTTCTACTTGTCATATGCATAGATGCATCCGAATCAATGAACCATTTATCACTATTTTCTCCAATCGTAGCTGAGAAAGCTGCAACAAATCTGGAGATTTCTCCTTTTCTTCCTATTTTCTTAGATTGCTTACAAAACTTCCGTAATGTCCAGGCTTACTACACTGATTATAATATTTTCGAACAAGCCGCCCGAACAATCAAAGCGGGGCATAACGAGTACTTGCTCGAATGAGCAGCCTGAACTGAGGAAGTACCTCCACCTTACAGAAAACCGTGGCCATAATAACACTAACTTTGATTAGTGTTGTATTCCTGGCGGTGAGTAAGGTTGCCAGAGCTCTTTGAGGATTCGCTGCGCGGACAGCGGAGGATCGGCGGTGCTTGTTGCCGTCATTGCTCGGCGTAGTTGCGGTGTGCTGGTACGGCAGTCATGGAGACCTCATGAAACGGCTGACCGCTGGCCGCCCACAGTTTGAACAGGTTCCCGAACCCAGGGGTCACTTAATCTCCGCCCTAGGAGGGTGATCCGCCAACCTGTGTAAAGTCTATGAAGTAGTAGTCGTGTCGGAGAAGGAGACCGGAGTGGACCCGGCTACTACAACAGAGGGGGATCAGGGGCCCTTCCGCCCGCCGTGCCAGCAACCGCATTATCTGTACCGAGCTTTGGCAGTTCTAGTACAGCACCTTTTGTCCTTTAAGCTGTCAACGCAAATCTTAACACAGTCCACCTCCATCTGGAGTCTGCACAGCCGACCATTATTTTCCTAACGGAGACGCAGATATCCTGCCCGGCCGATACATCATATCTTTATTATCCCGGCTACAAACTCCAGCAAAATTTTGTGAGTCGTGCCGGTGTATGTATGTTCGTCCGGGAGGATATCTGCTGTCGCCGCTTTCATAGCCTTGAAGACAGGAACCTGTCGATATTGTGGGTGCGCGTAGTTCACAGCGGCCACAATCGTATCTATGCGTGCCTATACAGGTCTCATAGCGGTGACACGGTCGTAACTTGACTCTTCACGCACCTGAGTTTGACGACTGACAAAGTTCTAGATCAATATCACAGCAGAACTAGTTATTTTGGGTGACTTTAACGCCCACCATCGTAAGTGGCTCCGTTCTCGAACCAATAACTACGCAGAGATATCTGCTCATGAATTTGCTCTGACCCATAGATGCTCCCAGCTGGTACTTTCTCCAACGAGACCTTCTGTTGTCTACACGTAAATTTTTTAAGGGTCGGCAACGCGCGAGTGATACCCCTGGTATCACAAGCGTCCATAGGCCACGGTGACCGCTTACCATTAGGCGGACCATGTGCTTGTTTGCCACCTTAGTGGTATTAAAAAAAAATTAAGGTTAAAATGGCTGTGTACTTTTTCTTGTTTTCTTAGGGTTTGTATAGAAAGCAGCAGACTTTAATGTATTAATCTCTTGTATAAGTTTAGATTTAACTGCACTGATTTGTATACCTGAACTCTCCAGCCCCATGATCATCGGTTAGTATTTGTCGGCTAGGCCAGCCAACATTTACGTCCCGAGCCATTCATTGGTAACAACAAATCTGATGTTCCTTAGCTTGTGTGCTGTGTGTCATAATCTTCCTTACCATAGTCCTCTACACTGTTACTTGATTATAGTGTAGTGTCATCAAGTACTTTAGAAAGCCCACTTGCCTAGTAAGCCCATTATCATCGAAGGCTCTTTGCAAGCTATGCCACAACTGTTTTGCAGTTGTGCACTCCTGAACATTAACGTAGTTTTGTGGATCACAGGTCTTTGTGACTTGACTATCTCTATATACATATATATGACAACTTATAAACCAAGATATTCTTTATGTGTTTTGTACTATTTAACTTATTGCCTTTTTTTAAATTTTATTTTAAATCAAGATCATGATGTTTTAAAAAGTAAACTTGTTATACTTGTAAACATATATATATATATATATATATATACACGTTGTTTGTCCGCGATGAGCTCCTAAATTAATGGATCGATTTTGATCAAACATCGTAACTATCTGTTATTTGATCCAACTTAAAAGTAAGGATAGTTTCTATCTCGATCTGTCAAGTGCGAGCCGGACTCGGGCACTTTAGGTAAAATCGAACGTTCGCCGGGTTACAGAGCGACGGCAGCGGAACAACGTTCGCCGGGACCGCTAGTAGGTACCTATATATTATTAGATAAACATGCATTATGACTGTTTCCCGAACGGGGTGGGTAGATATGCATGAATGAAAAAAAAATGTTATTCATCCCTCTAATATTATAAATGTTTGTGCCGATATTTAAGTTTGAAGTTTATGTAAATATAAAATCTTGCCGGTTCTTCTCAGCACTAAAATCATTCCGAACCGAACCGGCGCGCGGCGTAACAATTATAACATTTATAATTAAACTGACGGTTATAATATAGTACTGTTTAAACGTTTAGCCAAATCACGAGCGACTGCCTGAACACATTTTAAAATAATCTACATTTCTCATGCAATTGGGTTTTCCGTGGAACATACCGCAGAGCTTGTATCTAATATAAAAAGCTGTAAAAGTTAAAAACTAAAAATTTGTATGGACGACCGAGCTCGCTTCACCCCGAAGCCCACAAGTTTGTGGAAGTCAAGTAGTTGCCAAATTTATGTTACACTGAAACTGTTCATAACTTCCTTAATATAATATTAGTGTCAAAACTTCCAGAAGACAGCGTAGTTCTCATTCCTTTACTTATTAAGTTAGATACTCGATGATCTTGTGTACCTTAAACTTAATTCAAATAGTAGGGAGATGAAATATACATATTAATTTCATTTGAATCTGGTTTCTGTTTTGTACAGTTAGTCAGTTTCCCTGTTTGCAAACCCTTGTCTCATACCACACTGACCATTGTGTTTTTTTTTATCTGTGATAGCAGTTTTCCTTTTTTTACGTAAGTATTGTTTTTATTCCCAATGCTATAGTCGAGAAGCAAAGAAAGAAAGAAAGCCACTCTAACGCTTTGCCTGAGGGAATTAGGATTCAGTCTCATTCTGTGCCTCTTTTTTACAAAATGATTTCGGTCCGTGCAGATTCTCACAGAAAACACAGTTGAAACATTTATTTTAAACAATAAGTAGATGATTGTGGTAACTTATAAAACCCAAAGGATATTGTAATGCAAAAAAGTAGTTAAACAGTAAATTTCATGTTATTATGATTACTTATCAAAATTTTTGCGGCTTATAATTTAGTTAGTATTGAGTATCAAATTGCCGTTTTACCGCACTGGCCTCTTTAAATAAAAATTAAACCTGCATAGTGTCGGATTTCACTTTGTGAATAATAATAGTTGGAAAGGTGTGACATCAGAGGCGAAACGAAACTGTGGTGTATACAAGATACACTCTTTCTAACTTGTTTTATTGACAATAATAAATAAATATTTCTCAAGTGTGGCGAAATTTGTGGAGGCTATTGCGCAGTCCATAGATTAACGTTCGCGTATTTTTATTTCTGTAATTAATAATATTTATAAATGATTTAGTATTTTATTATTCACTATTACGGTTGTTGCCGTTTTTGAGATTAACGTGCACAAACGCACAAACGCATAGACATACTGAAAAAAAATCTAGAAATTAATGTTTTTTGCCTCGGTGATATAAGCAAAGCGTGTATTTATTGTTTTCTTAAATAAATATTTAATTTACAGACACAGCCCGTTTACAATATCACTATATGTAAGATATAGGCTATATATCGGATCTGTCACAATCAGAAACTAATTCTTGAATATTCATTAATTCAATTATCTGAATTTTAAAGTTGCCTTATTCGTATTAAATTTTAAAATAAATGCTAAAAGGTTTTTTTGCCTTTACAACAAAAATAAACTCGAGTTGTGATTCCCAAGAGACACGTAAGTGATGCACAGTTTGGGTCAGCCGCTAATAACATAAGAGCATTACCCACAACACGACACGGGCCGCCCGCCCCTCGACGTCGGGCCGCACGGGGCCGCACGGGGCAGCCCAGCACCGTGTGGGGCAGACTGCAAACTGTTACTCCTAACTCTTTGCCATCGACTAATTCAAACATTGTAATATTTAGTTTAACACAAATACCCAAATGTGATATATATTGAATTATTAAGCGATAACTTTAATCACTTCATAATAGTGTACATTTATTTAAACACCTGTAGAACCATGAAACTCTTACATTGATATAAATATTATGCAGCACATATACTCATACCTAAGCCATACGGTTAATAATGTTTGTGTACGATAAGGAAAAGAAATACTATTATATTTATTTCGATACAAGAAAATTATATTCCATGAAATAGTGTTCACGTAGGAACGTCCCGAGTTCTTCTCTCCACACTTAATTCTATCGCCCCGTCCCCCTCCCCCGTCCCTCGACAACGACGCTCCGACCTGTAATTTAGGAGCTGCGAAGTGTTTTTGCTTTATGATTTGTTCTACGCATTACTCAACTCTGTATTTTTATACCATACAGTAAAGCAGTACTTACATATTTTTATACCATAAAGTAAAGCAAGGTGGCGTGTGGTCTCCACTTCTCTATTTTTATAAATTCTATTACATCTCAAATTTTTCTCTACCATATGTATGCAGATAATCTACAGGCAAAAATTTAAACCTAGCAGTAAACACTATAAATGCAGATATTGCACAGATTGTAGCCTGGAGTGAATCACACACTTAAATAATAAACCCGAATAAAACACAGTCTATCATAGAAGGAAGCTCAAAAATCGTTAATAAAATTGATTGGCAACAGTTACCCTCCATCATGTGTAATAATGTTTGTGTTCCTTTTAGCGAATATGTGAATGTGGCATTTACATCGATCGCACGTAATCCTAGCATCATCAGCTGAAGGAATTAAGCAGAAAACTGTTCGCCTCTATAAAATCCTTAAGAAGACTTCAGAACTTCCTGTCAATTCCTACCAAAATTGCGCTTCCACAGTCATTACTCCTCCCGGTTCTCGATTATGGCGACGTTTGCTTTCCCGATCTTACTGAAGAGCAGTTAAACAAACTTGAGCGGCTTCAAAATTTATCTATACGATTCATATTTGGTTTACGCAAATGTCATCATGTATCAGAGTTTCGTTCTAAGCTCAAGTGGCTCTCCATACGCCTACGCCGGAATACACAACTTCTTTCTCTGCTTTATTCCGTTCTGTTCATACCTTTATCACCAACTTATAAACTCATACTTGGACGAGCCAAGTCATTAAGTAAGCAAGACGCGTGCTACAATTATTTCTATTTCTAAAATCAGATTACAATTTACATGCAAAAGTGAAACCTGCTTCATTCTAAATACTGTAAATATTAGAGTGATTTATTAGTGCAGTGACAATTATCGCGCTCGCAAACCAGTCTTTACTACAAACCAGTTCAACAGGTGACGTTATTGTAGTTTGCAGTATAAGTAAAAACTACACCACTAGCTTCTCTGAACTGTTTTCATCACAGCCAAATCCTAGCGTTCAAAATGAAGCTGAATAGGTAATTAGAAATCCAGATTTTGATCATTTTATGGATATGAAACACTCCTTAATACAATCTCTTAAGACTACGCTTAATACAGAAATTGAATGAGATGAAACAACAAAACGAAAAGCTGCTTAACTCGAACGCCGAAATATTACAACTGCTTCGTACAAATGCTGAAAATCTAAAACAGGCAATGATAAAATAAATATCCTTGAGTCGAATTATGCTGCAGCATTGGAAAGAATAAATGATCTTGAACTCCAGCTAGATGAGGTACAAAAAAATCTAAATAAAAATATGGTTGAAATAAGAAATGACCAAGGCAAGAGAACGAAAATGTTTAAAAAATATACACTACCCTCTACAGTGTCTTAAATTTACAGCCTAAGGACGATGTGTTACAAATATTTAGAAAAGGTAAAAATACAAATGCTCCGATTATTATTGAATTTCGAAATCATTATCAAAAAAAAGAACTTCTAACTGCAAATAAAAAATTTAATGCTGGCAATCAGAAACTGGATTCTACACAACTGGCATTTACAGGCGATGTAAACCGAGTGTTCATCGCAGAAGTTGTAATGCTGTAAAGCTGTATGGAGCTGCGCTAAATCTTAATCTTAAAAATAGACTATACAAGCATTGCTGGATTTCCCATGGGAATATTGTCTTACGCAAGGAGGAGGGTCAACTAGCTATACAAATCAAATTATTGGACCAGATTAATGACTTAAGGCTCATCTTGACTAGGTAACATAATAGAAAAACTAATATATGTTTCATTCCAATCATATAAAATGAACTGTTTAACTTTAACAAGTATCTTAAGCTGTTTGTTTGATTTTGCAGTAAGCTTAGTTATCAATATCTTATTTATTTTTAATCTGCCTACACTCTACACCTTTATTTATTTTGTGATAATTACTTTTCATAAAAAATATTTACTATTTATTTTTACTTTTATTATATCGTTTATGATGTTATTAAAAATTCTACTGAAACACAAACAATTCCTAATAGAAAAACAACTCTTCCGCCGTGGGTCACTATTGGATTGCTACGATGTATGAGATTTTGCGATACACTCCATCGACGCCATAAAAAACGTCCACTAGACAAAGAACTAGAGATCATCTATAAACGCTACAAAAAATTTTGTAATAACATCCTTCATAACCTTAAAACTGAATATAATAGATCAGAACTACTAAATAATATTAAAGACATTAAAAAAAACTTGGGAAATCATAAAGCGTGTTTGCAATTTTGATAATTTTAATAAAAAACAAAATTCCAACGAACTCACAAAATTTAAATCGACATCTGATGAGTCCGTTAATCACATAAATGATTTTTTTTGCTCTGGTAGGTAGTAATCTACCTAAAAATATTTTACAAAAACTAAACTAAACCGAAGCAGATTAGCCAATAATTTTAAATCTCAAAATACGTCTATTAAATCTTTGTCCTTTTAGAAACCGATGAAATAGAAGAAAACAAAATAGTTTCCTTCTTAAAAAAAAACAGCGTTTTCAGGCCGGGACGGGATGTCATCATTATTTATAAAAAAGTGCTTTAGCGCCTTTGCAACTCCAATCATTTATTTGTGTAATATTTGTTTGTCGACAGGAGTCTTTCCTACAGTACTGAAAAAAATCTATAGTGGTTCCAATCTTTAAGACAGGCGATAAAAACAATATAACAAATTATCGACCAATATCTCTTCTTCCAACTTTAGCAAAGATCCTAGAAAAGCTCATCAAACTGTTTAATTAATTACTTAGAATGCAATAACCTCCTCTCTGCCAATCAGTACTGTTTCAGAGGAAAAAGATCAACTGTAGACGCAATAGAAAGTCTAGTGTCCCACATTGCAGAGAATCTGGAAAAAATAAAAATGTGTTGGGGTTTTCTTGGATTTAGCAAAGGCCTTTGACACTATCTCTGTCCCCCTTTTAATACGCAACTTCGAAGCCATCGGTATTCGTGGTGTGCCACTAAGCCTCTTCAAAGACTATCTGGTCAACAGGTCACAAGTTGTAAAATCAGGTAATATACACAGTTCTAAGCAATCTGTTAGTTTTGGAGTGCCTCAAGTATCAGTACTCGGTCCAACGCTATTCTTCATTTATATTAATAACCTATGCGATACTGCTTTAAACAATGCGAAGATAATAACTTTTGCCGACGAAACGGTTATAATATTTAGAGGATCAACTTGGAACGACGTACGCCTAGCTACCGAAAACGGAATGCGATTAATTATGGTTTGGCTAGATAATAACCTTCTTATCCTAAACCTAATGAAAACTAAGTATATGCCATTTTCTATTAATAATAACAATCTCCCTAACCCAGAGTTCACCCTAAAGCTAAAGTTCAAACGAAAATTGTAATTGTTATACCTTTTCTGCTACTGACAGTATTAAATATCTTGATATAACTATTGATAAAAACTTAAACTGGAAACATCACATCGACATACCTAAGGGCCATCTTCGTAAATTGATTCCTATATTTAAAAAAAATTGACATTTAAAGGATGAGAAAACTAATAAAATTGTATACTTAACACTATGCCAGTCAATAATTACTTATGGTATCCCTTATAAAGAATAAATACATGGTCCTTACTGTAAGGCAATTATTTATCAAACATATTATATTACGACAACACTCCCACCCTGGTCGCACCGATAATGTCGCTAAAAGAAGGTCTCAGCAAATATATAAGGTTCCTGGATGTAAAACAACATTTGCTTTATGGTTTTGCTTACTTTTTAGCTCATTTATTATACAATCGAATAAACAAGAAAATTGCTATGAATAATAAATCTAAATATCTATGTGGAAGAGAATTAAATGATTTTGTACAAAAATATGACTATAACCGAACGGAAAACATACTTTTAACTAATTTATAAGTATATTTTAACCGACACATCAATAGGTATATTCTCACATTTCTATATTGCATACATTAAGTGTTTAAGTATACTAAATTGCGTGCATTAATATACTTAATTATTAAGACAAACACCCCACCATATGAAGCATCAAATATCGTCAATCGTGTGAAGAAATTCAGATATTTAATTGTACTCCGATATTTAATAGTACTAGTGGCAAAAGCGCCATAATAATTATATTCTTGCAAAATGATATGTGTAGATATACTTAAAACTATCCATGAATATAATATAATAAACATTATAAACGCGAAAGTTACTCTGTCTGTTACCTCTTCACGCTCAAACCGTGCCGATCAAGATGAAATTTGGCATGGAGATAATTTGAGTCCCAAAAAAGGCCATAACTACTTGAAAACGTCAAGTATTAGTCGGATTTTTTTTCCATAATTGAGGAGTTGCCGTTGAAATCCTACACGATGACTGAATTTGTCGCGGGCAAAAGCTTGTATATTATAAATGCGATAGTATGTCTGTTCTTTTGTCCCTGCATCACGTTACAAAGGAGCATCCATTTGAGCTCAATACTTCGCACAGGGATACTTGAAGAGACGG
This sequence comes from Apoda limacodes, assembly GCA_946406115.1. NCBI lineage: Eukaryota > Metazoa > Arthropoda > Insecta > Lepidoptera > Limacodidae > Apoda > Apoda limacodes. The sequence goes on from OX291542.1 coordinate 37,006,758, forward strand.
AGAAGGACGTAGGCTAGTCTTTTAATAAAAATAGAAGTTTATGCAGGAATGACCAAATTCCACGCGCATGAAGTAATGCGAGAGGGTGCATCACACAAACGTGCACACATACTCACAGACGTTGTATATCAAAAAGTAGCCCAGCTCCCGCACAGTCCGGCAACAAATGTACACCATTTAAAGTACTGTTTCTTTGGAAACAAGCCTAAGGGAAGAAGAAGTGACAAGAAACTTCCACGATGTACACTTGTTACCATCGATCACGCAGGAAACAGGCCTCCAAATACAAAAAATCTATGCAAATATGTGTAAACACACATAGATGTATACGTCTATGCACCACATCCACTCCCATCCAGAGCCCCCCCAACGCCAAGTAGCCAATGGTGGGCGATTATGGTGCATCCTCTGATCGTAATGTGACATTAATTCTCAACTACATAAGTCATAGATGGATGTCCAGTATTGGATCCATAAGCGGCTGAGCTAAGTTTTCAAGCTAAGACAGAAATATGTGAGTGCCATTGCAATTCAGTATCTAAAGTGATGCCCAAGAAGAATGTTGACTCAACTAGTTTGAGTGCTCCACCGTTTATAAATAATTGCGTTAGAGTATCTTTGACATTTGGTACAGCAAACTTTATACATTTCGTTTTCAGTGCATTCAGTAAAAGATATTTGATATGAACCAACTAAGAACTTGCAAAAGTGTATGATTTATATCGTCATATTTATTTTTTGTTTCTATCAATATTAAATATCAAAGACGTATTATCTGCAAATAATACAATTTTGCACAGATTTTCTAGATAAAAAGGCAAATTGTTAATACACTAAGAACCGCCATCACAATCCAGAAGATTTCACTTCATTGATTTCAACTTTTTGAGTTGGATCACTTAAATATGAGGAAATAAGTTTAAGAGCCGTATCTACAACGCCGTAATGATTTAGTTTTCGACTAAGAGTTTTGTGCCTAACACAATCAAATGACTTAGACAAGTCGCAGAAAGTACCAATGGCATTCTGCGACCCCATCGGTAGTGGATCTTACTTTCGTAATTCTGAACTGTTGACTGGGTAGCAGTTTATATTTGTTAAAATACCTAAGTAATTGATTAAGCTTAATTTTCTTGAAGATCTTGCTCAAAGCTGGTAATATCGAAATTGGTCCACTTTTACTCCCAGGTTTGAACAGTGGTATGATTTAACTATGATTTATTAAATCGATAAAGACTCCCTCGTATACATTTATTAAAAACTAGATTTTGCCAGCGGCTCCGCCGGCCCTAAATTTAGTTATCGGCGTAGAACTCCTTAATTATACGAATGAATTTTGCTATAGCTGTAGCTATAGGTCTTTTAGCTCCGTTATAGTTATTCCCGCGGGAACTTTTGAAACTTTAGAAAGACTCAAAAAGTAGCCTATGTCACTCTCCATCCCTTCAACTATCTCCACTTAAAAAATCACGTCCATTCCTTGCTCCGTTTTGCCATGAAAGACGGACAAACAAACAGACACACACACTTTCCCATTTATAATATTAGTATGGATTCTAAGATAGGTGATATACTGTTTATAATACCAACAAGTGATTTTACTGATATACCCCAAAGATCCGCTGTCTTTTTAGGATTAAGAGATTTGAAAGTTTTGAAGCTTTCATCAAGAGTGACATGTGCAAATTTAAATTTTCAACACCTTGAGGAACATTATTATTTAATAAATTAAAAGCAAAAAACCTTTTTTAGAAAAGCTTTCATCTAAATGCTCTAAAAAAGAAGAAAAAATGTTCCTTTAAAATTTTAACTATCAGCTTATAACCTCATTAAGTCATTATACACAATTTATATGATCATAAAAGCTTATAAGTTGATAGTTAAAATTTTAAAGGATAATTTTATTTTCTTCTTTTTAGAGCATTTAAATAACAGCTTTTTTAAAAAAGGTTTTTTGATTTTAATTTATGTTTTACTTTTTAGTCATTTTCTAATTATTCTCGGCAAGCCCTTTCATTTGATACCCATATTACAGAAGTGCATAAAAAATAACTATTCCTCCATCTTGGATGTTCCGTCATATTGGATTTAGAATGACGTCACACAGCTTATCTCGTATTAGCTCGGTTATAGTTATTCCCGCTGGAATTTCGGCATAAAAAGTAGCCTATATGCTATTCCAGGACCTAACCTGTCGAAGCCAAGTTTCATCCCGATGCGTCAAGTGGTTAAAGCGTGATTGAGTAACAAACATCCATCCAGACATACAAACTTTCACATTTATAATATTAGTAGGATAAATGTCTTGAAACAGTTACAAATGTCTTGAAATGGTTGGATGCATGAAAATAAGTCAAATGTAGATAAAACTAAAGTTGTTCAATTTTGTCTAAAAAAAACTAAATAATTGATGTTTATAACATCATGGACTTAAAATAAAAGAACTCAACCAAGTAACAAGGCCATATAGATAAGATATGTAAAAAGATAAATAGTTTTGTGTACGCATTACAACTGGTGTAAATATCTCCTAAATAAACCGCGTTTAGTATAGAATCTAAACAGCCATTATAGACTCCTATCGTGGGTATTTAGCTTCTATATTAAGAATATGGTCTAATAATATCAAAAAATGGATGGATGTAGCTTTAACAGGGCTTACAAAGATCAAAAATATGTATAAGAGTTATAAGTGGTGTCGGTCCTCTGCAATTATGTAGGAAATTGTTTCCGATTTTAAATCTTCTAATCCTTACCTTGTATGTATAAACAAGTTTGTTAAAAAATACATCCTACAATATATTATGGTATCGTACGATAAATTTAATAAAATATTTCCTGAAGTTAGTAATAAATAGTCTTAAAATATTAACATACAGCAATTGTAACTAGGGACAAATGCAAATGTTTCAAGTAAATCATTATCTACGACATTTTTCAAGATATAGAAGTTCTGAATTTATCTGGCAAGCAGATTCAAATCTATATCAAACAGCTGCTCCGTAAGAAGTCAAAATACTTAACATTTCAATGACAAAAAAGTTAACGATTATCTGAAAAAATATGGGAAACGTTTAAATATTCGAAAAGTAAACTACTTTACGTTAGTAGGTACTAAATTTCTCGTCAGCAGGAAACTTAAACCGGAAACAACGACCACTGTACCTCGCGACACACGTTGGTGGGACAAAAAACGACAAGACACGACATCGATAGAGCCAACTAACCATAAAAAAGTGTTTGTTGAAAATGCGATTACTGAAAATCCATGTTTGGCTATTTTATCACAGCCACTCTGCCTCCTGCATCTCTCCACCTTTTACCTAGTTAGCCGTTTGGCACACAGGTACTTTAGGGCAAAACAATAATTTTGAGCCGCAGTTCCTCAAAATATTTCCCTTAGGGGGGGGCTATGGTATCTTGATAAGATCTATCACTTCTGTGAAGAAACTTCTAGTCTACGTTCAAAAGTTACAGAGATAAAGCCGTTTCTAGTTTAACAGCTGTCAACCGAAATGAAGATCTTGATGAGATCTATCATTTCTGTACAGAAACTACTAGTC